>OX101808.2:910000-3310000 GCA_944452925.2 Chrysolina oricalcia | reverse complement strand
TATCATCAGCGAATAATTTCAGTTGGCATTTTTTCACTTGACTAATAATATCATTAATAAACAAAATAAATAATATTGGCCCCAAAATGGAACCTTGAGGAACTCCATATTGTGTTTCTAATTCATGAGATAATTCGTTATACTTCACCTTCTGTGTTCTATGACGTAGATAACTATTGAACCAATTTAATACATTGCCAGTTATACCATATCTATTAAGTTTCAATAACAACAAATTTGTGTTAACAGTTTCAAAATCACGCTTAAAATCCAAAAAAATAACGCCTATTACATGGTTTTTGCTAATATTTGTTTTCCACTGGGTTATTAAAAATTGTAGGGATGTTTCATACGAGTGAGATTGTCGAAATCCTGATTGTTGGTTGATGATTATATTGTTGTTTCCAATAAATTTGAGCAGCTGTTGGGACCTTTATCTAAACTTTCTACATGACATTACGAACGGAATGACACCATGATCATAATTTTCGGTTATTATATATAAATTTTTTAAATGGTACATTGACTAGACTAGTAGGTGTAAGTGGTGTAATCCAAGCAAGCCCTCGTCACCAGGATTGGCATCTAGGCAATTCACATCACAGTTGCTTTGACTTGCTCGCGCACGGGTACCATTGGTTCTATATAGCCTAGTCAACAATTCTTTTAATAATAAATAAACTCATGCGCTCAATTTATTATGCAGTAAAAGTGATGTAACATCAGCTATTTCTTCGCGTAAATACCTACTCACCTAGAGATAATTGAACGGTTTTAAAAATCTATTTTCGCTTCATCGAAAATATAAAAATATCTCTATACCTACTCATCAACGTATTATCAGCACTCACATAAGTACGAGCACAATTCGGGTTAAGTTGATCGGTACATTGAATGAGTTGGGTTAGGTAATAGACGAGACGCCGTTGAAACACTTCATCAGTTTAAGTTTTAGTTGGTGAACTATCTTTGAAGTGTCTAGTTTGCGTGGCGATGTTGGAAATGGATAAATCCACAAGTGCGAGTAGTAAACGTCGTGTGATGTCAAGGGCATTTTCGATTCGAATAGGTATTTATGAAGAAAAATTTCAAGAGGTTAAATAGATACAGGACTGTCTATGAAAAAATAGTATGGAATGAAACATATCGTCGTCAGTTAACAACTCAATGTGAAGTTAGCGCCGACTTTTTGCAAAAACACATTTCAAGGTACCACTACATGTAAATAACTTACAAGATTGGAACTGAAAAACTTAATTGGCCTGCTAAAAGTCTGGATCTTAACCCAATAGAACACGAAAATAAGCAACGCAAACGGTCTCCCACTTATAAAAAAACACAAGGCGAGTAACTGACTCATGTCAAGTTGGCGCCAACTTTTTGCAAAAACACAATTTTATTTGGAGTTCTGTGTAGATTTGATAGAGTTCTGGATTTCCTGATACAAATTTTGAATAGTTCCAGCTAACTGTGGATTTTGATAAGAAACACAAATTAGTTGCTCTAACTAACGCGGAGTTTTGGAGTTATTGACCATTTTTGAAAATAGTTCTGCCGAAATAAAAAAAAATTATTGAAGAAATTCAATTATTGACTTTCGCAAACCATCATTTTGAAAGAAAAATAACAGATATTTCAGTTCTGATGAGAGTTCTGAGTAGCACTCAGTGAGTTCTACATTCATGTTTATCAAGTTTTACCGAAAAAGCAGAACTTTTCAATTTATTAACCTTCATAAGGAGCGAAAATCGAAACACCAACATTTCGAATGAAGACAGAAGGAATCTCATAACAGTTCTGACGGGAGTTCTGAGTAGCACTCGGCGAGTTCTACAAAATATTTCAATAGTTTTATCGAAAAAGCAAAACTTTTCAATTTATTAGCTATAATAGGGTGCGAAACCAACACTTAGATTTTTCGATTTCGCACCCTATGATGAATAGGGAAAATAGGAAAAATACCACCAGAACTCATTTTTTCGAAAAAGATGGCGCCGCGTGAAGTTACCGCCACTAATTTGTTTTTCTTATCAAAATGCACAGTTATCTGGAACTATTCAAAATTTGTATCAGGAACTCCAGTACTCTATCAAATCTACTCAAAACTCCAAATAAAATTGTGTTTTTGCAAAAAGTTGGCGCCAACTTCACATGAGTCAGTTAACAGCCTTGTGTTTTTTTCATAAGTGGGAGACCGTTTGCGTTGTTTATTTTCGTGTTCTATTGGGTTAAGATCCAGACTTTTAGCAGGCCAATTAAGTTTTTCAGTTTCAATCTTGTGAGTTATTTATATTATATTATATTTAGTGGTACCTTGACATGTTTTTTTGGTGTTTGAGATTGTATCCTTCCACAGTCTGAAAATGAGAAGATGTAAAATCAAAGGAAACATATACACGCATAGAAGGAAGGGCAATTGAATCAATTTGCCCCGATAAATAACCGCGATTACAAGACTACGCTGTCTGCTCTCTTGAGAAGATGATTTAATTTTATCAGTAACTTATCGTATTCTTGATTTGCCTTTCATTTAGTAAGTATGTAGAAGTATATTCACCTAATACAGGAATGTCTACGTACACTGGTCTCCCTGAAAATAAAAAAAAAAACATCGTTAAATGCAAAAAAAAATCTTGCCTACTTTGCTTTATGTTGAAAGATAAATAAAGCCTTGGAATATTTATTATTTTATGTTTTATGAGAAAATTTTTCAATTGTTGTCCATATTCGATTAAGAAATTGCATTTGACAGACAATCCCTCCAAAATTTTATTATTTTTCAAATTTATCGTTTTATTCTGAATCCAACCATGTGTTCGTTATATGACGTAATTTATTGTTACCCTGACGTCACAATTAGAGAAAAATTACCTAATATTTGATATGGTTCGGAATGTCAAAACAAATCGAGAGATTGCACATAAAAGAATATAATAAAATTCTGCTTTCAATGCTTTTCTGAATGCTTGATATGATTTCAAGCTCTATTTATTTTCTGGGAGTTTATTGAAAACTTCGACCTGCATATTTTGGTGATTTTTTAAAATTTAGTCGTGTTGCATTTGGTGAGATGTAGTTTTCTGTCGTTTCTAGTTTCATAATTATTATGCACGTTGCTTTTAAGCCAGTTATTTTAGCAGATGCTAGTTAAGGAGAGTATTCGTTTTTCTTCTCAGAACTGTGCTACATGAATCTCTGTAGCTGATGTTGAATATTATTCTTATTATTCTTTTTGGATAGTGAAAACATATAGTATATAATTGTAATCAGAATTGAATAACAAATTTTAATAATGAGAACAATTGGAAATTCAACCTATTTCGGAAAGGACAATAATCGAAAAGGATCTCTCATAATATACAAAATCCAAATTCTTGGAAAATATCCAGATGGCGTGACGTAATAGTATATTCTTCAACGAGCGTATAATTTCGAAACGAGCCGAAGGCGAGTTTCGGAATTATCCGAGAAAATAATAAGTAGCTATTATACCCGAGTAGAAGACTATACTTTCTCTACGACTATGCGATAGTCAGAGTTTTAATGAAATCTAAATATTATTTATGAAAATAAGTATATATTATAAAGTAATATAAGGTAGAATAACAATTATACATGAAAAATCTGTGTTCATTCATCAATGAATAAATGTACACGCTTCTACCAACTGAGCTATAACAGACACTCGAAAATTTGTGAATGAAATACCTACTAGACAAACTCTGACCAAGAACTGAGAGAGTGTGGAACGTTCAAGTAAAAATTGTTTGCCATACCTTTGTTGCAAGATAGATTTCATCTTCCTCACTATCACTGCTTTCCCAATTCGCTCTATTCATTTTTATATTAGATACTGGTCACACAGATCAAAGTTAAAACTAAGAAAATAGTCAATCTGGCATTCGCGGATGCCAAGCTGTGACAAAAGTTCAATCAAGCAAAGCCTTCTTGAGAAATTTGTTTCCGTGGATTCTGAAAATTCTGAACCTGTGATTGGCCGAGTGCCGTTGAATAATGAGTTAGGATCCACGGTGTCTTGGAATCATCTTCATATTCTTCAATTAAAAATCAATATGTAATGAACGTAGAATACAGTAGTCGTAGAGAAAAAATATAATTTCAACACGACGATCACTCTGATACCTACTATGTTGTTTCAGTGTTTCAAGATCGGTATTTTACTGTACAAGGAAGGTAGATCTAGTGACCATTTTTTTCATTTTCCTTCGTTGCCATGACACCGTGCGCGAAGTAGTGTGCGAAATACTTCGCACACTGCATGTAGAATATAAGTATGTGATTTTTATATTTTAACCTTAATGTTCCTCATTCAAGCAAAAAAAAAGGTAGGTGAGGTACTGTTTAGTTCATCGTCGCTCGAAATTTCCATCATTTTAAATATAAATCAGGCATGAAACTGACGCGAACAAAAAGTCACTCTAAAATAATATTCAACAACTGTCACTTTGAAATAATTGGCAACAAATCCCATTTTAGTTCCATAGTTACAGTAATTACTTGATTTGGAAAAACAGTTCAAGCCAGTTTTAGAACAATATTTTTGACGTGTTCTATGGTGTTGGCATCTAATATGTGTAAATTCATCATGACTGATAAATAGGGAGGAAATAAATACTTCCAATAATTTACACTTGAAAAAATAAATTTAAATATGCTGACAATATTGTTTCGATGATGTAATGCAATATATATAGGCCAGATTGGCCGTAGTTTTGATCAAAGGCTCGGTGAACATTGGAGGAGCTACATATTGAAAAAGCAGGATTCAAACTACGCCAAACATCTCATTGAAAGTAAATATAACTTCACACAGAATCCCGAAATTTTGCATATTCAACCTAAAGGTCTGAAATTAAACATATTGGAATCCTTAGAAATTAAGAAGCACCTGCATAACAATAATAATTTAGTACTTAACGACCAGGTAAATCTGTACAGCTCCCCAGTAATTAACTACCTTATTTCTAACAACCCTGTTGTTCCCTGATTTTAATTATTCGACATCAACAATATTTGTACCTGAATTTATATTTAAGAACTGTCGAAGAATAGCAGTTTATAACTCGCTCAGAAGATGACACTGTTGGCCGATTTCACCAACTAATTCCTACAGTTAGGAAATACCTAAATTGGCTCAAGGAACTTCACAAGTGCAATTTGTGTTGCACCACGCGTTAAGTAATGCCTGGAGGTGATAGGAAATACCTATCTTAAGCATTACTAAACGCTTGGTGAAATGAAATTGCACTTGGGCATTCTTAAATTTCGATTTAGGAATTATTTGGTGAAATCTGCCATGTGTTTCGAAACAATATTGTCAGCATATATACATATATTTTTTCAAGTGTAAATTATTGGAAGTATTTATTTCCTCCCTATTTATCAATATTTTTGACGTTTGTAGAATAAATTTAGTTTGCATCTCGTGCGCGAAATACTTTGGTGATCTCGACCTTTTTTTTTAACTCGGCTGCGGCTGCGAAAAATCAGTTCTCTATCACCAAACTAGCATTTCGCGCACTAGATACAAAAATAACTATTAACGCCTTGGGATCTATAGTAATTCATGGCCTATGGATTTTAAATCAAAAATGACGTTTGTATAAATTAAATATGTTGATGACTTATGAAAATAGTGTAATTTATGCGAGCCAGTAATCGTGTTTATCCACCAAAATTAAGCTTTCGGAACTGCAGTGGTGAGTTTATGATGATGTTTAATCATTCGTCATCATTTCCAGTTTAAAATTCTTATAATTAATATTTTTAAGACCCATCTAATTTCCAAAATTTTACAGCAGCTCTCATCGAAACTTACCCGTTGATCTCAGTCTTCCTATCTCTTTGTCGTCACTTTGGAGACATGCCGAACATCTCTTTTCCAATGCTTAATCTTCCAACGAACGGCAAATATTTGGAATTTACTGCTTCGGGAGGGTTTCTCTGAGGCATACAGCCTACTGCAGAAATTCAAGAACACCAATTCTTACCTATACTTTCACTCGACTCTCACGAAATTCTTTGAACATTGCAGGTTTTTCTTCGTGAGAAAAGAAAAATAAAAATAATAACTAGCATGGAATATGGTACCTACTCATTTCTGGCTACTTTAAAAAACATTTCAAAAAGTTGATTCAGAGTCGAGAATTTCAAAATAGACGAACAATAGTTTAGTTCATGTAACACCTCTTGAAGTATAAATGGGTCCATTTATAAAAAAAACAGAACTGTTTTACTCAAACACAGATTTTTCTTCATAGGTGCAACCTCTCGGAGAGTATGCAGTGCGACTTGTCTCCAAACAGCCCTATTTTGTAAAAGTGTTCAGGAATCACAAACATAACTGTACTCACCTTATTAAGGTATTTGGAACGCTAGAGCAGTTTTCTTACAAATACAGTAAAAATTTGGTATGATATTTCTCGGTAGTGGCTACATCTGCTGAATTTTTTTGAATCTAATTCTAGTTGAAATTACTTAGTATTTAGTTGGGAAACATGTATTTAGGTTAATCCTGTATGTTTTCTATAAATAAACAACAATATTTGTACTACCGTAAACGTGTCTAATTTGAATGAACTGCTAATTTTTTTAAAATTTACTTTTGGTCAACATAACGAATCAAATACTCATATATGCGATGGCTTGCCGTGCCGAATAATAATAATAATGAACATTTAATGCCAAAATCAAACCATTAATTTTTTTTTCAGGTGAACGAGCAAATTATGTCAACACCCCTCATGTCATCGCAATGGTCGGACTACCCGCCAGAGGCAAGACATACATTTCCAAAAAGCTATCGAGATACCTAAATTGGATTGGAATCAATACGAAAGTGTTCAATTTGGGAGAATACAGACGACATGCCACCTCCGCATACAAAAATCACGATTTCTTCCGGCCGGATAACGCTGAAGCCATGGCCATCAGAACGCACTGTGCTCTCGAAGCCCTACAAGACGTGTGCAAATGGCTTGAGAATGGGGGAGAAGTCGCTGTATTTGACGCCACCAATTCAACTGCCGACAGAAGAAAAGTCATTCGAGATTTTGTTGTAAACAAAATGGGGTTCAAACTTTTTTTTGTCGAGTCGGTAAGTGTGCAGTAGATTTCAAAAATATCGGAAAAAAATAATAATTCCTCCGCCACTTTATGGAATTAGTTTTTATTTATTTATCAAAACTGTTAATTACTCCAAATTGAAGACACGACTCCGAGATGTAGACTGCACAGCAATATATCAAATATCAGACGCAGAATGAAAAGAGAAGTTATAGGGTGAGGATTTTCTGCTCTATAAACAGTTTCTTACAAGAGACTCTTAGGCCAATTAATCTGATTTTTCAAGGTTAAAAATCTAAGAAAATTAGAAAAATTACAACTACACCACTGTATTGGCGACATTTTCAAATGGTTCATATGTAAATTACGTTGAAATGAGCCAATCAATAAAAAAGTTATAAGTGGATGAAATTTGAAAAACATGTCGTTTAATCAACCCACCAATTCAATTTCAAAACTTTTATCAGAACTTCGACTACACCACCGGATTCAGGGAGTCTCGAAATACCACTGACTGTAATTGACATGTCAATATTATCTTCCTGAATCCGGTGGTATAGTTAAAGTTCTGATAAAAGTTTTGAAATTGAATTGGTGGGTTGATAAGCGGCAAAATTTTTCAAATTTCATTCCATCATAACTTTTTTATTGATTGACGCATTTCAACGTTATTTACATAAGAACCATTTGAAAATGTCGCGAATCCAGTGGTGTAGTTAGAATTTTTCAGATGAGTTGGCCCTGGAAATGGAGATTCATTCATGAAATTTGGTGTCCTAGTAGACTTTTTGAATGTCTACCTAATAAAAAAAAAACATTAGAATCGGTTGATAAATGTAGATTTTATAAGGGTGCTCCGGTGGGTCACACTGTATATCGAACAGCACGCTTCTGGAGAGTGAACATGATCTTGAAGCATTGTTTATTGCAAATTCCCCAGAAAGGAATACTATACCTAATGTGCGACCCAATTAGCGTTTGGTACACTATTTTGGCCGTAGTCGTACCCACACGTAATGCATAGCATCCTCAGGACAGTTTTTTGCTCAACACCTCAACATGGTTTCAAAATGGTATCTTTCCCTAGAAGAAGGTCTGGTATAGTGCATCAGCAAATACAGTAAATGTGCCTTCAGTTCTTGTATTCTTCAATACATTGAAATACAGTAGGAACAGGATAGGTCCAAGAACAGAGCCCTGTGGAATACCAGGCCTAATGGAGCCAATACCTGAGAAACCACTCGTTTCCACGATTTGGGTTCTTTAATACAGATAAGATTCAACCCTGCAGGAGCTCTGCTCTCTGAACCCATAGTGCTTTAATTTGCACAGCAGTATCTCATGATTGACTCACTCAAAAGCTTTTGGCAAATCACAAAATACTGCAGAGCTTGCCTTCTTCAGGTTCAATTTCAAAAATGAAAGATATCTTCTGTACTTTTTTTGATTGAATGAAACGTGTCCATAGTTTTGTTTTCTAATTTGCCTAAATGCCTAGATGGTGAAAAATAAAATTTTTCTTTTCAAAATCCCTACAAAAAAATTCAGGAGGTGTCAAATCGGGAGACCGAGGTCCAATCGACTGAGCTGTTAGTTGAAATCACTCTGTTTCCAAAACTTTATGTCAGAAAATCTTCTAATGTGTTATGAGGTGGAGCTCCATCTTTTGGAAATACATAGTTGAAATTACAACCACTTTTCCAAAAAATTTGGCCGAGGTGAAATTCTAAATATCGATCCCAAATAAAAGTGCCTTGAAACAGAATTGGACCAATTATTCTATTTCCAATAATACCTGTCTAAACATTGTCACCAAAGTTCTCGTTAAAATTCTTTGAACAACTTCTCAGTTGCTATAACCAATTTTTTCTATCAACTACTCAATTTTCACGACGAATTAGGTCAATTTCTCATTTCCAAAGCCTACTTGACCAGAAACCTATTTTGATTTGTTTTTGAAATACATCAGATGTGAAACATTGTCAACCACTTTCAAACATACATCAGATTTATTATCATTCCATTTGAAGTGACGCCAATGAGATGGCGAAACGTAACAAATCTTGTAGTCACCCGGTATATTTTTATTAGTTAAAGAGAGTTATTGTATTTATCTAGGATTAATTAATTGATAATCAATAAATGTTTTTCGTAATTATGTTTAAAAATATTTTAATAAAAAATTATTACTTAGCGGTTTATACAATGAGAATATTTTACTTTTATATGTAATTTACGGAGCCCTGGAAGGGACTCCAATATAATAAAAAAATTATCTTCCTAAAATTCCGAGTTGTAACTCAGAATTGTAAAATTCCATGTATAACAAGGAATTTTTAAGTAAAATTTCTACTTGTATCTCGAAATTTTACTTCAAAATTGTTATTTCGGATACAGTTTTACTAAATACGGTCCTGTAGGACAAAACATGTTTCAAAGAGGACTTGTGCTAAAAGACAAATGCTGAGATTTTGCAATATTTCTTATTTAATTGAATTCTAATAGGAAATAAAAAAATTATGGACTTGAGAAAAAAGTGTCATTGTTTATTTGGCACCTATACCAAATACGGCCCTGAGAGCTAAATCATTGGTCTTAGAGGATTGGGCCCATGAAAACATTTGATAAGAAATATACATATGTAAATTTTAGGCAAATCCCACTGTGGGCCAATTTCTTATGCTATTTTGCGGGGTCCTTTGGGTATAGGCATTGTTATACAAAGTGGGCTTAAAATCTGCTGTGAAATTCTAAATTGTAATGAAATACAGAATGTTCCATTTGAAATAAGAAAGTTGCCCTCTACTTTCGGTATAAGAGACCGGAAGTTGAAAATATTTTAGTTGAGAAGGCCATATTCTAAAGACCACTACCACAAAATTTCAAGTTTTTATTTTGAATGGTTCTCCATATATTCCTAACAAACGCTCGCCGTGAAAGACCCTGTATATGGTGTGAACAATGTTTTATTTCTAGGTTTGTGATGATCCCAAAATAATTGAACAGAATATTATGGAAGTGAAAGTGAGCAGTCCAGACTATGTAAATATGAATAAAGATGCTGCATTGGCCGATTTCTTACAAAGAATCGAACACTACCAAGAGAGGTACAGTCCTTTAGACGAAGAAACAGAAAAAGAAGTATCTTTCATGAAGATATATAATACGGGAGAAAAAGTCGTGGTACACAAACACGAAGGACACGTTCAAGCCAGAATTGTCTACTATCTAATGAATATTCACATCACCCCCAGGACAATTTATTTAACGCGGGTAAGTAAATTGTATACAACTCGTTTTGGGTTTAACCGTAGAATTTTGTTTAGCATGGTGAAAGTGAACAGAACTTGTTGGGAAGAATTGGAGGCGACTCTAATTTGAGTCCTAGAGGAAGGCAATATGCAAATGCTTTGTCAGCTTATATCCAAGAACAAAAAATAAACGGGCTCAGAATATGGACATCCTGGCTCAAAAGAACTATCCAGACAGTTGCTGGCCTACAAGTACCACAAGAAAGATGGAAATCACTTAATGAAATAGATGCTGTAAGTATCAAAATAAAATAATTTAATTTATATTTCTTAGGGCCAATTTATACAACATATCATTATCTTCATAATTCATTCATAATTATTACTATCACAGTCCTAGTATTAGTCGTTGTTTTAAGAAATTTTTATGTTTATGCATCATAGCCATTAGCTGGAAAATTTAAAATTGACAGATGTCAACAATGTCATAGTGTCTTTTTATCACAAAGGTAGGGACATTTTGCAATCATTTCAATAAGAGTACCCTCTTCCTGGCTCATTTTTTTTCTGAAATACAATAAACAATAACAAATAACAAGGATCACAAGTCAAATAAATAATTATTTCTGTCATTTGTCAAATAGGTATCGACGCACTTGCGCGTTGTACATCTCGTCAATCATAAGCATAAAAATTGAAAATTGCCAACCGTTAAGGTAAATTTTTATGATCTTATGGTTTCAATTTGATTTTATGATTAAGACAGTGACGTGATTAGGACTATGATAAAGACAATGATGCATAAATTGGCCCTCACTTTATTCATAACTGCAGTTAATTCAACATATAGACAAATTCTTCGGTTTACATCTGAAATCCTCGAATCTATATGTATACAGTATCGGAAAGAATATATATTGGGTATTGTGGTATATGGAGAGCGTAAAGAATAGCTTGCTAAATATTGAGAGAGCACTACAATTTCTCCTCGAATAGAAACAGGTCAACTAACTGTCAATGATTTCCTGAAAGTCTCTGAATTAGACCTACTAAATATCTCAAGAAATCTGTTATCTCTCAACTGAGACAGTGAATGTTAAATGTTGTACTGTGGATACTTTTAACTTGCATTGTATGATATTTTGATTAAATTTCAGATTAGTTGATCCTTTTATGTTGTGATATTTCTGTATGTTATATTTTTTATACATTTGACAAAATTTTACTTTTATTAGCTGTAGTCACTTTTATATCTTTCGCACTGCTACATATAATTAGATTATGTCTGTAAACAGTATAAATAAATAAATAAAATAACACTTCAGTGTCATACCAGCAGCCGTTAGAAGAATGTATTTGCGGCAATAGGGAATATGCAAGTGATTTAAATTTACTTGATTTTTTTACCTCCGCGATACTTTATTGTCTTGACATTACACCTAAACCATTAGTTTATCATTTAGTTTGTATTTAACTCCATAAAACTTTAATCAAAAAGTGCATAATAAGCGCGCGGAATTCATATTTGCGAAACGTATCATCATTGGTCGAAACGAAGAATGACGTCACATGGCACGTTATGAAATTTATCTGTGTTGATATTCATACTGTGCTAGTCGTCTTTCATAGGAAATTTGTTTTTATTTATATATTTGTAGTGTTTTCCATTACATAGTGCGATTTTGGTCTAGTGACAATTGTAAATTATCAAGAGCAATGACTGAAAGCGGTTTTGTCAAAGCACAATACGACAATACCTGAACTGATAAGTAGTAATAGTTTATCAAATGATAGTTTTCCTTTTGTAATTTAGGTGAGGCAGATATATACAAAACATGTATGCATACAAAACTTACTTCTGATCAATTCACTTCATGTTAACTATCGAAATACAATGTACTCACATTGAAATAATCTTCACAACAATGCAAATGTGATATTGGAGATACTTCGCCTCTTCTCATAACCTTACACCATTGTTTACGTATTTTCGCATCTCTTGGAACAAAAAAAAAATACTTTACTTGGTGTACTTATAATTGTGTTTTGGCATTCCGGTAGTAGACAGTACCTATAAAATGGTTTTTTAGCATTTTCCATTATCCTAAAAGCGATTAAAACTGCAAATCCCTAACCTAATTAATAACTGTCAATAGTGTCAATGGCCATAACTATAGAAAAGCTTGTTCATTGAAGACTGCTCTGGTTGATCGAGATCACTTTCACATATGTTCATCTCTCTCTAACACTTGTACTGCATTTGTCTTACTCTTTTATAAAATATCAACTTCAAGCAAGCAGAGCAATCAGAGTACGTCTCAACGAACGACACTGAAGAAGAACAACACTGATAGCGCCATGTGACGTCATCCACAGCGCGCGAAAATGGAGGCGTTCAAATAGGTCAAATTCAATCGGTATTTTATATATTATTTTAAAAATTAATTCTAGATTTTCAACCGTATTTATATTTTTTACTATGTTGTAACGAAGTAAAAAATTAATTAAACAGATAAAAAAATTATGCATATTCCCTATTAATAAGAAATATTTACGATTATTTCACATCAGATATTTAAACAAATTAAACTGAATCATTTATTCAATTGAATCTGTCGGGCGACAAGTAGGTAGTTCAAATAATTTTTGCCGTTGTGGCCGAGAAAACAAAAGAAAATTCTTAAAAATAAACAAACAAAAAACAAAAATAAATACTTTTTCCGATAGATTATAAAAAATATTAATAATAAAAGTCAAATAAAAGTAAAGACTTTTTAAAGTATTTATTTTGTTAAATGTTCTTATTAAATCTATTATACAATTCTGTTCTGGTATCCGCAATGGTACAACTGAATGATTTTTTCATTCAGTTCGTCCAAATTGTTGGCACTCTTGACAATATCCCTCAGATTTTATCATGCCCCAGAAATAAAAATCGAGAGGTGCTACATCTGGTGATCGAGGTGGCCAGTTGAATGTACCACGCGTAAATTAACCGATCGGGAAATAATTGATTCAAATATGTCACCGACGTGCCTGCATTGTGGGCAGAACAACCACCTTTTCGAAACCACACGCCGTCAAAGTTAATCGGAAGAGCGCGAACTTTTGAAATAATTACATTTTTCAAAAGTTGTACATTTTATGCGGCATTTAAATTATCTTCAATAAAGAACGGGCTTTGACTTGTTAGCCACACATTTATTTTCTTGGGTACTGTGTCCAAATCTCTAATATTTATTTTCTCGAGGCCAATAACGTCCGGCGGATGGGTTGTGTTTTCGATGAATTAAGAAGGACTGCTCATAGGTAAATAATACCTTTTTTTAAAGTTATTATCTACTCAAAAAGCCCTATTGCATTCATCGAACTTAATTTCACAAAACTCCATACGCCTGAAATGCTCTTCAGGAATAATTTCTTGTGTGGTCTTGACTTTAAAACAATTATAACCGTTTCTCTTAAAAATATTCCCAACTGTCATTCAAATTAACTTCGTCAGCGATATGTCTACTCGAACGCAATGTCACTTCTGCCAATGCACACACTTGTGCTTCTCTTATTTCCTTTTCCTAGATTATTTGTCTCGGACGCGGTGGAATTACACTATAATAAAAAATCACGTTTTTTTTGTAACAAAATATATGATGTAAAATCATTTCACAAACCTATTTATTTATTTCATATCGACTACGATCCACTTCAAAACTGTTCCAACTACGTCACTGACTATTATTACCGTCTTATAGTATAGACTTTTGTCTATACCCAAGATATATTTTTCCGTTACTGTAGAATATTTTTGATTTTATTAATGATAAAGCCCCTCAAATCAGATTAAATCTGCTTCAATTACTAATTCTTAAGGGCAAACAAACATTGACTTTTCAAATATCCATGATGTGAGGAAGCACTTATTATTCTTCTATAATTGGCTAGATCTACATAATACTACCTCAATTGGGTATATTAGTCCATTCATTAGTGCAGTGAAGTTTTTACTATTTTTGTAAACCATGTAATATTTTTATTAACAATGTTTTAGGGCCAGTTTCACAGGTCCCAGTTAACCTTCAGATAACTAACTGAAAGTTTAGACGGTGAATGACATTCTTTCAATGGCGTTGACAGGTTCACAATCTAACCATTAGTTAATTGATATGGACTCTAACTAGAACCTGTGAAACTTGCCCTTAATGAAATAAAGAAGATATTATAATTATTATTAGATCTATATTTTTATTATTTAGGGTTAGTCTGTTCAGTTCCAGTTAAACTCCAGATAACTAACTAATATTTTAGATGGTGAATGACATTATTTAAATGACGTTTGAAGGATCACATTCTAACCATTAGTAAATTAATCTGGAGTTAAAGGCTGTGTCAAGTCACCGGTCGGGCAAGGCACGCGCGTTCAGTATGAAGTATGACGATGAGTCGGACCGATCAGATGATTGAAAATATTGGTCACATACAAACAGTTCTAATTAGGTCGTCAAGTCAACCAAATGACCGCGCTGGTCTAATCATATTGGTCAGACCGGAGACTTGACTCAGCCTAAATGGAACTGAAAGGACTGGCCCTAACTGTTGTCAGTTTGACTCATAGACTGTCAGCCGGTTTCATTTTCATTTTCTTTCAGGGTGTCTGCGAAGAAATGACATATGAAGAAATCAAAGAGAAGTACCCCGATGAGTTTGCTTCAAGGGACATAAATAAATTTGCATATAGATATCCTCGAGGTGAAAGTTATGAAGATTTGGTAGCTCGATTGGAACCTGTGATAATGGAATTGGAGAGGCAAGGAAATGTCCTTGTTGTATCTCACCAAGCTGTGATTAGATGTCTACTTGCGTATTTCTTGGATAAAACAGCAGGTAAATTTTTCAATTTTTCATTAGTAAAAATATACTTCATAGTCGGAAGTTATAAAAACATCATTGTATTAAAGATAATGTTAAAATTAATTGAAATTAAATTTGTAATTTTAAATTACAATGGAGATATAGTCTTTCCAATATCAGTTGCAGATCATAAAAACTCGTTTCAAAGCCTTACCGAAAATCTCGTTTGATATGCCGACACCTCATTTACATGATGATTTATGACTCTCCAGCCAAATATTTTTCATTTTGCCGCACGTCAATTAATGTCGCGTGGACCGCGGCGTTTCCTTTGAACCTATAGGAGTTGATGCAATTGATATTGGAAAGACTACACTTCCTACCATCCGTACATCGTCCTTGATGTCAAAGTCAAAATATACTTTAATGTCAGAGGGAACTATATGCGCTGCTACCTACCTACCATAAAATTAAAATCAAATTGACAAAAGCCTAGAATCAATGGATTCAGTGTGAGTAAAGCCAAAAAAGGTTCTGCAAAAACTTAAAAACTACTGGTTATTAAATGACGCTAAGGTAAACACGATTAAATTTCCACAGATTTATTCTCTACGGGACATGTTTCGATACACAGTATCTTTCTCAAGCGAATGTAATACATACATGTCGAAACATGTCGCGTAGAGAATAAATCTGTGGAAATTTAATCATGTTTACCTTAGCGTCATATACTATGCCAGAGCCAACTGTACCGTCCAAAACAAAGGTCGACTACAAGACGGCTGCTGGGATTGTAACTTATGAAAGAGTGGAATGGGCCATTGAGTCTTTTTCACCTTTCAAATCTCCGGGGGAAGATGGTATTTTTCCAGCCCTACTACAAAAGGACAAAGGAATCCTAATCCCCCATCTTCTGAAGGTGTTCTGCAGTTGCCTCGCATACGGATACGTTCCCAAGGTAAGGAGGACAGCCAAAGTTATCTTCATCCCCAAGCCTGGTAAAAGTGATTACACTCAGGCAAAAGCGTTCGGAGCCATCAGCCTCACGTCGTTTCTCCTGAAGACAACTGAAAGACTGGTGGACAGATACATAAGAGAGGAGGTGCTGAAACTAAACCCGCTTAGCGATCTCCAGCACGCGTACCAGACTGGCAAGGGCACGGAGACTGCCCTCCATCGACTTGTTCATAGAGTTGAGGGAAGGTTAGATCGTGGCGGCGCCATCTTAGGTATATTTATCGACGTTGAAGGGGCATTTGACAACACGTCATTTGAATCCATATGTCAAGCAACAAGGGAAAGGGGCGTGAACCCAACCGTAATAGCATGGATTCACGTCATGCTGTCCCAAAGACTAGCCAGAGCAACTCTTAGAAGTAGCTCCAGCGAGGCCATACCCATGAGGGGCTGTCCACAGGGGGGAGTCTTGTCCCCTCTATTTTGGTGCCTCGTGGTGGATGGCCTCCTAGTAAAAATAAAAGATCTGGGTTACTACACTCAGGCCTATGCTGACGACATTGTTATTCTGGTCGATGACCGGGGGTCCGGCCTCGTGAGGGGCACGATACAAAGGGCTCTCAGTGGGGTGGATGGTGGAGTCATCCTTGACTCCAAGCTAAACTGGAACGAGCATATTGATCATAAAGTTCAGAAAGCCACAGTGGCTTTCTGGGCATGTAGAAGGGCATTTGGCAGTACGTGGGGGCTCGGCCCCAAGATTCTATATTGGATCTACACAACTCTCATACGCCCAATGATTACGTACGGAGCCATCGTGTGGTGGCAAGGTGCAACATCCGGCAAGTCGAGAACCCAATTAGATAGGGTACAAAGGCTTGCCTGCCAGGGCGCTGGAGACGCTCGTAGGACTGCCCCCCTTATACCTCCTTATCGAACATGAGGCTCGCAAAGCCGCAGCTCGCCTAAGAAGTTCTAACCAATGGCGGAGCGAGGGAATGTATGGACATTCTCGATTATGGAATCAAACGGTAAGGGATTGTCCCCTTCTTGAAATGCCGGGTGACAGTTCGTTACCTGCCATACGATTCAGTAAAAGGCCGCTGACAGTAATTCCCAAAAGGGAAGACTGGGAGCGGATCGGGCACCGCCTGCTTCCCACCAAGGGGATCATTTGGTACACAGATGGCTCCAGAATGGGTAAATCAGCCGGCGCCGGGGTATATGGGCAGTCTCCGAAAGCGGAACTTTGTTACGCTCTAGGAACTTTTGCTACTGTATTTCAGGCAGAAATGTTTGCCATACTGTGTAAGAGAAAATCTCAACAGAGGCTACCGCGGCCAGCAAATCACAATATGCACCGACAGCCAAGCGGCGATCAAGGCTCTCACATCATATAAGGTGCGTTTCAATATTACGTCCGACGTATAACTTTTCTTATGAAGCGTTTCGATATTAGAACGTCTTGTCCGACAACTTCATTCCATCGTTTCAAAATTCTTGAGTGGAGCGTCCGACCGTCAACTATTTACCCCACGATTTAGGAGAGCGTTTCAAAATTCAATCCGACCAGATATCGCCCGACGAAACAACTATGACGTCATACATCGTCCGTTACCGGACGACAGACGTTAAATTGAAACGCACCTATAGAGTCACTTCGTTGCTGGTGTCTGAATGCATCGATGATCTGCAAAGGCTATCTTCCGCCAATAAAGTAAAGCTACTTTAGGTCCCTGGTCATACCGGAGTACCTGGAAACGAACGGGCTGATTATTTGGCCAGACAAGGTGCGAAAAGCCCAGCGATGGGACCAGAACCTATCATAGGAGTTTCAAGATCATGGTGCGTCTCAACCATGAAGGAAATTCTGGAAGTAAAATTCCAGGATACATGGAAAGATACACCAGGCATGAGGCAATCGAAACTCCACATCGGAGGCCCTTCTACCAGGAGGACCAAGACTCTGCTCACACTGAGCAGAAAGGAAATCAGATTAGTGACAGGGCTCCTGACGGGACACTGCCACCTCAACAGGCACTTCAACATTTTAGGTTTCACGGATGATACCGAATGCAGGTGGTGCTTGGAGGATGAGGAGTCAGCCACTCACATCCTCACGGAATGCCCGGCAGTGGCAGCAATACGGGAAGCACACCTCGGGAGCATCGTACTGAACCCGGAGAGTGTGAGGGTGGTATCGGTCAGAAGACTGGCCTCTTTCGTTCGCGAGATAGGCTACCTTCAAAACTGAACCATCTCCCAGCAGTAGTGGGTGCATAACGGGCCCGATTGAGAGGCCTACATGCTTATGGCTTCGTCCGCCCACATACCTTGTTCTATCTATCTATCTACTATGAATTTCCATCAAGTAAAGGCCACGTCAATCCAAAAAATACTGGTTATTAACAACACCATGTTATGTTTATTTTGTGTATTCAAATGTAGATAATTGTGTTTTTTTTTTCACAGATGACTTACCATATCTGGAAGTTCCTCTGCATACCATTATCAAATTGACACCTGTGGCATATGGGTGTCGTGTAGAAGAAATACCACTCAACATTGAAGCAGTGAATACCCACCGGTCGAAACCTACAGTAAGTTAAACCTCATAACGTCTGTGATGTACAGTGTGGATTTGTTGGCTTATTTTTAACATTTTTGCATGTACCTAACTGTTGCAACTGTTTTTCAGGAACCAGGCCAAACTCAACAAGTAGAAACCAAAAACTTAACTGAAAATTAATTCAAATTTCGGGTTCTTGACGTCATTGCTTATTTGTTTGTCGTAGATAATTCACTGTTTGTGATCATTTTTCTTGCCTAAAGTAGTGAATAATGAGTAGCTAATAGGAAGTGATTTTTACTGTAGTGTTGTCGTTAGAAAATTAATCTGTACTGATGTGGTGAAAATGATGAACTCTTCAACATATTCATCAACTGTGGGGTAAAACTATCCAATTAATCAATATGATTGGCAATAAGTTTGTTTTTTGTATTGTTGTGGGAATGTTATGTGCACATGCAGACAATTTATTATTACATATTGGCCTGGCTCCATTTGTTGGTTTCTCAGTTTCAGTTCACCTTTTTTTTTCTAATTTTTTTTCATGTGTTTTTTCTTTCCACGGTTATCCTGCAGTTCTGCATGTGAACGTAATCTTATTTATAAGCCAAACTACCAAGCTATAAAAGTTTTTCCGTCATTATTAGAATCTCAGAAAGGAGCAAAATGAGAAATGGGTCAAAACTGGCTTGTGATTTTAATTAATAAAAAAAAAACATCTAAAACTATTTAGATAAACAGGAAAAAGCCATTGTTTTGTTCGCTTTTCAGCAAAAAAATTTGCATGAATATTCAAAAAGCTCAGAAGAGTTTAGCTTTAAAAAAAATAACCTGATCCAACTTTATTAAATTTAAATTTTCTTTCAATATTTCTACAGCCTATAATTTTCCTGTATGCTTTCATTCAACTGTAACTAACTTTCTGTCTCTCTCCCAGAGATCCTAGTGGTGTAGGTCAACCTTGAATCGCTCTTTATAACCTAAATAATTGTGATCCATTTCCTCATGAAATAGATTGTCATTCTTCTGAAAATGCCTATAACAAATGCCTTAATTTTGTTATCAATTATATGAATCAATAGAGAAAACTACCAAAAAAGTATCATCCTTACTTATAAATAGCGTTGCTTCTTTTTATTTGTGCTATATTATGAAGATAATAATAATAAAGGCTTTTATTGACAAGACATTACATTATTTTTACTTAGAATAATTGTGTCTCATCAAATTACTTGTTAGCGCAAGTGTTTGCTCTTCCATATAAATAAAGGATTATTCATCATTTAATTTAGAAAATAATGAAACAATGATTTGATTTAGCTTTTATACTCCAAACTAAAAATAGTTATTTTTGTATCTAGTGCGCGAAATGCTACTTTGGTGATCGAGAACTGATTTTTTTTAACGAGGCGCAGCCGAGTTAAAAAAAATAGTCGAGATTACCAAAGTATTTCGCGCATGAGATGCAAACAAAATTTTTTCTACAAACGTCAAAAATATTGTTCTAAAATAAGTAATAACTATGAAAAATAGTATTGAACTGGCTTAAATAATTTTTCCAAATCAAGTAATTACTGTAACTATGGTAATAAAATGGCATTTGTTGACAATTATTTCAAAGTGACAGTTCTTGATAATTATTTTGGAGTGACTTTTTATTCGCGTCAATTTCGTGCGTGATATTTATTATTGTAAAAGAATGGAAATTTCGAGCGACGATGAACTAAGCAGTACCCCACCTAACTTGATAGATGCGGCCAATTCCGTAATTTCCAACCTTTTACCGGAGAAATCGAGGCGGCAGTATGAAAATGCATATCAGCAATTTAAAGAGTGGTGTGAAGCAAATAAAGCCAGAAAAATATCTCTCACAATTTGAAAGCCTTAATTATTGTTCTACATTAATAAATAAACGATTTCTTGTTTTTTGCTTGATTGAGGAGTTGAGGACCATATAGGTTAGAATATGAAAATCCCATATAGTTTACATGCAGTGTGCGAAATATATTTCGCACATTACTTCGCGCACGGTGTCATGGTAACGAATGAAAATGAAAAAAAGTGCCACTTCGCATACTGTTGTCAATGCGCGAACCTTGTCATTTTTTGACGTTTGTAGAAAAAATAATTTTTATTGAAAAAAATATCTTGAAGTGGAGTGGATCGTTTTTATGTAAGAATAAATTTCGAAGTCATCTCCACAAATATTAATTTAAAAATAAAATGACTTCGAGATTTATTCTTGCATAAAAATTAATTTTTATCCTACTGTCAAAGTCAAAATATGTGTTTCCAGCCATAAAAATACTGCCTTTAAAACCAAGGTTACATTGTAATATAGACATTTTCAGAAAGAACCTATGGGAAACAAAGTAATTTCTCATTTCATTTAATTAATACTAGATACATGTCAGTTCATCTAGAAAGTATTAAAAAAGCTTGTTGTGGTTATTTCTGCTGTAGACATAGATTTTTTTGTTAGTGTATAATAGTAAAATGTTGTTCAGTCCCATGGGTTCACCCTAAAAATTTGCTAGTAAAAGTTGTGATTCACAGAATTGTGGGTATTTTTAGTCGATACTGTTTCTTACAGGGTGTATACTAAATGATGTCATTAATTTCAGGTGGTGAAAATTTCATATAAACGTGTCCTAAATTGCTTCGTTTCCGAAATAAGGGGTGTCGAAGTTTCAGTTTAAAATCGGTATTTCATCAATTACTAACTTCATGATAACAAACCCCTTGTAACTGCCAATGAAAACTTGACAAAGCAAGTTTGGACACACGTTTATTTGAACTTTTTTTCATAAAATATGACAAGGAATCACCACTTGAAATTAATGACATCATTTAGTATACTGCATAATATTTAGTCAAGCTGGATATGTCGCGTATTTTCCCTTCATTAGGATTTCTTGAAATTGTATTATTTATGGGTTTTTCTTTATAATTGCAGAGGGGTAATTATTGTTAGCAATAAAGGGGTCATTTTGGTTATCGCTTATGTATTAACAGTAATTTTCAAAAATGATTTTACTGAAATTCAATCTAAATAGCTTTTTTAAATATGCTCTGATTAGGACTCGTCTTATTTTTTGAGCAATGGCTACAGGAAAATCCCTGTAGTCTCTTCTTCAGCATTTGACCAATCTTCAGTAGTTTCTTATGTACTTCATATTGAAATATATTTTCTCTTGAAAAAAATTAAACAATGTGATATCTTCTAAAACAATACATTGGTTGTTTGATGGAACTAAAAAGTACTGAATTATATGAACACTTTCAATCCACTACATTTATGAATACCAAATTTTATATAGGGTTGAAAAGTTCTTTTTGCAATTTACTTATGGCTATTGTTAATTTTTGAATGGTGTTTCTCATCTCAACTTAAAAACCCATGTATATTTCCTTGAAGTTATATTTAATGAAAAATTACAACTTGTAGGGTTTCAAAAACAGAATAAAATCCTTCCAGTTATTTTAAGACCTACGGGGGCTAAACATTTCAGACAAAAGAAAGATTTAATTTTTAATTATGTTGATTCGAACATAAATGATAATTTCAATGATTTTTACGAGATTTACTCTTTGCCAATAGTTTGAAATGTTCTTAGGACGTGAAAAGCCATTTCTTATGTGCTAAAATTTCACTAATGACAATCGAGCTTTTGTTTCTTACTCCACTTGATTTTTTCATTTGGGGTTTCTACTCTTCTAGTTATTTCGTATAATCAGAAAAAATATTCAGTGTTATTTGAAACAAAAAGTGACACAGGAAGTGATACATTCTCAGATGTAGCGTCAAAAAAAGGCGTATTTATGTACTATAGCGACATACCAAACTTGAAACATGTATCTTCAAAACCATAGCAAAATTGGGGGGCGTACCTCGCGCCTCGTGGTCACCCGGTATATTAGTGAATTATTCTCGTTGAAGTATCTACGAGGCTGCTATGAATAATTCATTTTTATTTGTCCCTTCATTTAGCAGTTTCAGTTAAAACCATGGGCGAGTGAACAATAACACAAAATATAAAATCTAAATAAAACATTGTTTCGGAATTAAATACAGCAGGATTCGCAATAATAATCATTATTTTTGCTAGGAGGTGGGATTGGTTTACCATATATCTATTCAATTTCAACTAGATCATGTTGAATGAATCACCACATTTAATGTCATCCTACAAATCATCATAATAAATGAGGCCCTTGGACAATACCGACTCTTGTATTTCACTTTTGGAAACGGAACTTAAAAGTTGTTTCTATTTCTACGTACATTGTAGTGAAGTTTTTTCTTCAAAGAAGTGGTGGCTATGTCGTGTAGAAATAGGTATAGGAACCATTTGCAATAGCACTTGATCATAGCACATTAGGCAGGTAGTAGGCGTGGCCAAATTTACTTTCTTTGTCCTCTTAATATCGTCCGTTTTTTTCTATTTAGGATGAGTTCGCTATGATCCAAATCTGTATAATAAAGATTCTTCAACTGTCAACCATTGCAATGCTTGTTGCATATTTAATATAGAAGTATATTTCATGCTTAAGATGTATAAAAACCCTGGTGTGTCGAGTGATTCGATTTTGTTTTGATTTTTTCAGAAGACAAATAAACAAATGAAATAGTGGTATGCTTCTTTGGTCGGTTCCAGAGATGGCGCCCTTATGGAATGTCAGTCCTGTTAATATTCCAGGGATATGGTGATTGACGACTGTTGTCAATCTTATGGAATTTCAACAAACTTTAAATACTATTCAAAAATGAATAGTTGTGTCGGAATTCAAATTTCATAGTGCAATTTCCTTGTATTGATGACTATTATTAATGTGTTTGTCCATTTCGCTGTATATTTTCCTAGAAATTCATCATTGATTCAATAATAATTCAATCTGTCTGATTGACTCGGCCGTTACTTGATGAAGATCCATAGTAATTATATAAAATACACAGAAAACGATTCGATCACCAAACTATATTCAATCAGACAGTGAAGAACTACTGTGCTGGCAAAACATGTCTGATTGAATAAAATTTGTGAATATCTAATCGTTTTCTGTGTAGTTTGTACAATAATAATTTGATCACGTTCCGTTTTTGTATCATTTGTGGGCAATCCAGAGAGACGAACAAAATAATTCATCTATATCCGGTAGCGAAAGTGAGTACTACCATATCATGAAGATTATCACATAGTATCTTGTATTTTAGAAAACATTTTCATGAAAATAATCTCTTATATTAGCACAAGATTGACAGGTTCTAATGGTTAATTTTCATGAAGCTTAATTTCGATACTTCCAAATGAAATGCGTGGTTATTATTGTAGTTAATTGCATTTCAGTAAAAAATTATATAAATGAGTCGAAAATGTAACAAATAAAACTGATTCGTGATAGTGATTCAGTAAATTTTAATAATTAAGTTTCTTTATTCAGTTCATCCGTCAGCAATACTTGAAAACTTCTGTGCTTGTAAATTTACCCTAACAGGAAAACCGACCGTGGCGGTACACGCAAATGCGGAATATTTGGGAAACAGGTCACGATTTCATTTGTTTTCACTTAATCAAGCTGGCGAATTGTCTCCCGTTTTATCCCACAGTTTTGCAGCAATGAGTCGACACACCATGGTTTTTAGACATCTTATTCATGCTCTTAGTTTTCAATAACTTGTTTCATACAGTCCCTAATGATTTGTGATCACAACTATTGATATTGATTTAAAAAATTACCCTTTCGTCCAAATCACTACTTCACCGACAAAAAAATTTCCGAATTAACTTGGAACACAGAAAGTTACAGGGGTGTTTGGAGTTGAAGTGAGAAACTCTGTATTTGAAAAATTTCCTTGGGTCCAAATAACCAAAATTTTATTTAGTTTTAGAAACTAATGTCTATCTTATATTGACAAAATGTAATGGTAGCTATTTTAAATTGAATATATTGAAAGAGCAATATTTTTAAGGTTCCTGGTGAGTTGGAAGAAAAATTTATCCTGCGAAATAAACCAAATCCCAAATCGTAGGACTACACAGAAGAATGACTGAATACTGGGTGCCTAAAGTTTATATTGATCTTCAGTGATGTGATATATCACCTATATGGTTTCAGTTTTTAAAACCAATACCAAGGTGGACATAGCTAGAAAGTTTTATTATACCTGAATTGGTAGCAGTATGACAATATTGGATTAAGTATACTACTTTTACAGTGTATTTCAGATGTATCTACCCTTTATCAAGTAATCTTGTCTTGCTGTGGTAATGTAATTTAAACGTATCTGTTGTTCAATAAAAATATTATATTTTGTAACAATTGTGTTTCATTAAAACTGCAAGGGGTCGTGCTGGCAGAGCGTTCGCCTCTCATGCATATGGTCGTGGGTTCGATTCCCAGCATGGTCACCGGTCTCGTGCATGGTATCACAAGTTAAAAGGTAAGGACTGCGTTTTCCCTAGCTCGCACAAGTCTTTCGAAGATTTCTGAGGAAATGTCATCTGAAATATCCAAATTCCTGAAAAATTCAACATCGTCACGCTGCCACTAAAGTGATTAATCTAGAATGATTATGGAGCCAATGGTGAGCATAATAATGTTCTTAGATATTGGTAAACAAACCGTCGGTACGTATTTATATTCAACAAACTGGTGTGGTTGAGGTGGAGAGTGGTGGAAGAGAATGACGTCATTTTCATGAAATCCATCATATTTCAACCAGTTTTATAGAAACGATTTGATGGAATTATTTCAATCACCACTTGGAGGTTAAATCGATTTGTGGATATTATGTGATTTGGATTTTCAGTAACATTTAAGATTTTCAAGGAGTTCTGTCGAAGATATTTTGATCCAATGCTAGCAAGTATCGGGAAACCCCCAGTACAGCCCACCGAGTCCTTTCTTATGACGCTATGGAACATCTTAGCTATGGATAATGGCAAATCAGGAATGTTTCAGAACTGTGGCTGATAGGTTCGGTTTCATACACTTTCTCTAAAGAAACTGTTAAGCATGTTTCAAAATAATTACATTAAATGGCCAGAAGGTGAAGCACTGAAGACAAACAGCCCGTAATTTTAGTGACTTGCGAGGGAACAACTCCTTCCCCAACGTTGGTTGTGGTGATGGAATCCATCTTCCCATTCCAGGGCCAAACGAAGATGATTCCTTTTATAATTATAATAAAAAAGGCTTTCACTCTATTCCCCTTCAACTATTTTTCTATTTCTTTAGCCGTTAATTGCATACTTATAATTTCTCCTCCTATTTCCAAATTAACGTCTAATAATTACTGCATTCGTCAAAATAAGCGTAGATAAAAAAGTAAATTCATAGCATTAGATCATAAACATAACCTCAAAAACCAAATCCACCATACTCACCAACACCTCAAGCCGGTGGAAAAATCGAGGTGTGGTGGACCAAGCTGTTGAATATAAAAACGAAAGTGGTGGAACCACCACTAAAACACCAACAATATAAAAACGACATGGTGAGACACCACACCATATATATATGGTAAATATAAAAACGTACCCGTCATCTCCATGCTTTTGCAACACATTTATGGTGACCTTAAACTCTCAGACTGTCACTGAAGGGACTAATCTGGTTGATTGAGAATTATGAAAGATTGGAAAATTATTTGTATGTAAAATAATTTTGAATTCTGAAGTTTTAATTGGTACTAACTTAGTTTTTTGTAATTGTTTTTATTTATACAAAATGTGACTAATGTTATTTAGGCATACATTCAAGTTCATTTTGATATATTTTTTTCTCCCTTTATATGTTTATATAATGGATATCCATGTGTATTTTGATTATTTATTTCATAATTAATTTTCTCCACGATCATCACAGAATTTGCCAATTCTGAAATCATATTTGATTACAGAATGTTGGAATTCTCTCTCTTGAGATTGAAGAAATATTCTGCAACACCTCTGCCCCCATACAATTTAAATGTATTTACATTCTCTCTCTTGTGATAGAATATTCTCACACTGGTTAGCAATAATAACATTAGCCTTGACGCAGTTGATTGTCATCATAGTGGCAAAATTATTGCTGTCACGTTTCCTATCTTTGATCGTGGAGAAAATATAGTCTGCTACTCTGTTAGAATGAAAATTCGTGATGCTCGTGGTTCCTCACGCTCGCATTCGGCTCGCGCTCGGAACTTTCCACTCGCATCGAATTTTCATTCTAACCTTGTTAAAGAATATACTATTACATGATCATGGACAAGTTTTTTACTTATTTGATTATGTTTTCACGACAAATTTATTTCTATTTATTATATATTGATATTGTATTATTGACAATAAATAAATCAAGTCGTATATGCTGAACCTAATGATATTTTTAGGTTGTTGAAATCAGAACATCCTCTCCAGGCTTTTGGCAATTTAGTATGACTTTATACACCAATCAACCGAGCATAAAATGAGTGATTTTTTAATAAAAATACTAGAACAAACCGACTATGGCATGACATGAAAGACAGTCCATAGTTATATTCTGTTATGTTTCAAAGAGACATCTCTTATCATATTCAGAAAAAAAAAACGAAAAAACTATTAAAAATTTTGCACTCGAAGCTAGAACAAGTAGAAATTCGGAAAAATTTCCAACGGTTTCATACATGGAAAATTACGACAAAAAATATGCCTTCCGGTGGACTCGCTCCTTCCCCTCTTTTCAAAAAAAAATGAAATGAACTGACTAAGAAACATTCAAAGAAAACTAAAAAATAAACTTTAAAAAAACTTTTACTTTACTAAGAAGAAAATAAATTTTGAAGTGGATTAAACCCATCATTTTGTTACATTATAAAATTTTAAATGATTTAAAAGCTTGTCGCGAGAATAAATCTTCAGCTTATTTTAAATTTAATTCTCATATGCCAACTTTTATGTTGCGTTATAAGACATTTTGATATTATTTTAAAAACTGTGATTTTACTTTGATGTTTCTACCGATTTCTTCTTCTTTTTGTCTATTTAACTTTAATTTAAGGTTAGTTTTATGCCCTTTCAAAATTTTATATTTTTGTACAATGAAGCATATTATCTTTCTTTTTATTCTATTCCAATTTTGTATCTAGGGAATAATTTTTTTTCCTGATAACCCCTTCATTATTTAAAATCCTAGAGGTTTTTGTAAATGTTTCTACCGATTTCTTCTTCATTTTGTCTATTTAACTTTAATTTAGGGTTAGTTTTATGCCCTTTAAAATTTTATATTTTTGGACAATGAAGCATATTATCTTCATTCCTTTTTATCCTATTCCAATTTTGTATCTAGAGAATAATTTTTTTTCTGATAACCCCTTCATTATTTCAAATCCTAGAGGTTTTTTGTAAAAATCATAAGAATTTGTGAATTCTGAACAAAAAGAACAAAAAAGTACCTTTTATAGCTTGTGGAACTCTGTGACATTCTGAATTTGTTTCCATCAAGAAAGTATCCATTTATTATTATTATTTGTATTGTTTGAAATTTGGTTTTGTGGAGGATTTTTTCCTTTTTATCCATTTGTATTCTTTAGGGTTATATACTCACGTGAAAACGGTAAACGAGCCACAATATAGGAACATCACTGTACACACGAGGGTTCCCAGTGTGTACATCGTAGCAGTCAACATTTTATTTTGAGAAATTATTGACCATGAAGAAAACAAGAGTGTTTATTATTTCTTGCTATGCTGTACACATAAAGTAATATATCCTGGTACAAAATAGAATATAATCTCTTTAAATTAATTCCAAAATAAAAAAAATAAATACAATTTACACATCTTTCTATCTCTCTCTATACCATCGTCCCCTAGGCTTTCGCAGCATTCTGGGGGATTTTGGGGATCCAGGCATATGCCTCTGCCTACGGTTAGTTCGTTTAGGTGAATCAATTTTCTTAACTATCTTCTTACTATCAAGTTTTTGTACACTAACATAAGGTTGAAACTGCAACCTACTATTAGTCAATGATTTTGTTGAAACTTTATCGCTTTGATCTACCCTATCGACATCACAATTGTTCTCACTCGTCACCTTGTCCAATTCCTCACTATCACTTTTTCTAATACTATCAGTCGGCTGTGGTTCGTCTTCGCACATTTCTTCTTCCGAGTCATTATTTACACTTTCAGAGTCTATCGTACTAGCATCGTTATCTTCATTATTATTGCTTGCTTCTGTGTCTTTACTTCGGCCTCTCTTGGACTGCCTTTTATTTTTATTGGGCCAGCCTGTTTTGTTCATCTTCTTCCTCCTGCCAGGCTTGCGACCAGGTGTACCGTTAAAAAACCTCCGACAACTATTCTCAGTTTCCTTAGACTTGCCCTCGTCGTACAAAGCCATGATATCAGCCAAAGTAGTTTTGCTATTGTGGAAGTCGATGGCATTTTCTCCAACAATGTCCAGATCGTAATTTTCCAAATCATCGTCTAACGCAGTGTCCAGTTCTTCTTCAATCTGACGGGCAATGGCAAAGTAATCTATCTTCGGTTTGTACTTTCTAGGCGTTTTAGTTTTTGCAACAACAGGCTCTTTAGGTTTCAATGAATGAGAGAGAGACTCTTCAGGTTTTGACGGATCTGGAACAGGCTCTTCAGGTTTTGGTGGAAGAGAACCAGGCTCTTTGGGTTTCACTGGAAGAGGAACAGGCTCGGGTGGATTCTCTGGTACCGGTTGTTCTTCCTTAGGTAACTCGACAGGAGTTTCCTCTTCTGGAATGGCAGGCAAGCTTTGACTTGACTCTTCTGCGGTATTTTCTTTGGTTCTCTTTCGCCTGTGCTGGATCAAACTACTTAGAATAGCTAAGGTAGAAGCATGCTGTCTTGGTGATTTTCGAGGTCTTTTGCCAGGACTTCTCTGCCCAGTTGTACATAGCAATCCCCTACTCCTTGTTTTCATATCTGTTGATTTGCCTTCTTCGGTACTACACAATGAACTCACTGTTGTAACACTCATTTTGCTATCTTCGTCCAGATCTGGCTCATAAGTGGAAGATGGGGAAGAAATTGGGCTGTGTTCTGGTGTGGAACATCTGGAATCGGTACCTGATAAAGGCTCTTGCAGGCATTTCAGGATTTGATTGTAGTGATGGATACAATTTCTTGGGTCCAAGGCTGGTATAGATGGCATTTGGTAAGGAAGGATGAAGGGATCCCAAAAATCTGAAAAATCAAATTAATTAAAATTAGGAATACTTGGAATTTTTTTGAAGTGATTGAACATTTTATTTGCCAAACATACTTGGAAAATTGCTCAGTTCTGTTTTTATTGTAGCAAGGTTGTTGCCAACTTTTTCTTTTTGAATTCCATGACTTTTCCAGGGTTTCCCTGACTAAATTTATAATATTCCATGACTACATTTATCTCACAACTTTGGATCCGCTCAAACTGGGTTTGACTTGACTGGATCCGATACACCTAATCGATATATACAGTGTTCGGATTGGATTGAATCACTCAAGTCAATTCCATAAAATATAGGATTGGACCCAACCGATCGCCTTGAAGAGAAGTGAAATTACGAGATAAACGAGTTTGGAATTGACGAATGACAGGTAAAAGTAGCCAAATTCAGATTAATGTTTATATTGACAATTGTCTTCCTCAAAATGGAGAGCAAAGTAATAATTAAGAAAAGAAACGTATGGTCCAAAGAAGAGAGCAGTTTTTTCATTCAGCTGATTAAGGAAAAACATATTATATCGTGATTTAATTCGCAGAACACAAGAAATTTAAGGTTACGAAATTCGACATTTTGCTGTGAAAAGTTAAGTTTTTTCAATCGGATTGAAGAATAGGATTCTTCGATCCACTTAAATATTGTGATATAAACTGAAGGGTGGTTTCACTCGACTCAATGCTATTGAATTTGAAGCGGATAGAGATCGTTCAGATAAACGTAGTCATGACTTAATACAATTCATTTGAGAAATCGGGCGGTTATAAGAAATATTTGAAGACATGAAAAAATATTTATTCTGTAATGAATTAAAAATAAAAAGTTATAATAATTATACTTAATTTTCACATCATCATTAAGTTGATGAAGCTTAATCTACAGGTTTGTTCAATTTCTTACAAAAAAAGTATATTTCGACTTGACTGATACTACTTCCTAAAGTTTCATAAAAGGAATGAACAAAAGAATGAAACAGTAAATTAGTTACATTTACAAATATTTTTTTCAATTCACTGAATTCCCTGACTACCAACAGAAAAAAAAATTCCCTGACATTTCCAGGTTTTCCTGGTTGGTGGCAACCCTGTAAGACATAGAGTAACACCTCGAATAAAAAAGTAAAAATATTCTATTGAGGAGTATTGAGAAACAGACACCATACATAAAAAAATTTTGTATCAAAATTCACTCTAAATTTTTTGAGGTCAAGTCTAAAAAAATTAACTGGATTCGCATGTTCTAAATATCGTTGGTTGATGTCCGTAAGTAAGAAATTATGATCAAAGATATTTCGAGACTTCCTGAATCCGGTGCTGTAGAATTTTGAAAAAAGGTCTGAAATTGAAGTGGTGGGTTGATTAAACGGCGTATTTTTCAAATTTCATTCCCTTATAATTTGTTTATTGACGGACGCATTCCAACGTGACACAAACCATTTAAAAAATGTCGTAAATCCAGTGGTGTAGTCAGATTTTTTCTAAATAGCTAATAATAATTTTTCATGAAATTTGGTGATCTAGTTGACTTTTTGAATGTATACCTTTTGAAAATAAATGTTTCAAAAGGGTGTTTTCATTTTAAATGGTTCAGTGCATATGCACAAAACAGAAATTTCAGCAATTATGGTCATCGTCGAGTGTTCAATAACTGTTTCTCATTCTCAATTAAAATATGAATCTCCAACTTACAGATTCCATTTCAATCTCTACTTTTTCTTATATCTTGGTAATTGTATCTGAATTTTCAAAGAGACTTCCCCAAAATTCTAAGAACACTATAAAATACTGGAATGGTGGATACTTTAAAAAAAGTTACTTACAATCACTAAAAACTTTATATCTCTGTTCTCCCTTGTCCAGTCTTTGGAATGTACTATACCATGGTGCATTTAGAGGAACTTTTTCAAAGGAAAATTTGTAGTCATCTAATTTGACTTTGGAAATCCTGTTGCTTTTCATCTTTTTCTCTTCTGGCTCCTTTTTCAAAACTTCTCTTTTGGGTGAACAGTCTCCGTTGTGCTTTGGAGACTTTATCACAGGTGGCGGTAAATAAGAACCATGATACCTCAACCTGCAAAGACTTTTCAAGATTAGTTAACGTGACAAACATAACTGGCTGTTATAAATATACCGTTCTCTCCCTTACTAAGTTTTGAACCAGAAAGGTAAATACTGTGGGAAATGGGAACATATGCAATATTTTTCAAACATTAAAATTAAATGTCAGCTGTCCTCAGAAATTTTAAATAGAAGAGTTTATGTATATATTATATATTAATCCTTTATTTAGTCTAAGCTAATGTACATGTATAAATAAAATAAAATATAAGTCACTTAATTAGATAAAAATACAATAAAAATAAAAACAGACAGCAAGAAACATATCAGTCAACAAATAAAATAAAAGAACGATAAATAAATATCAAAGTCAAGGCTTGCATTCATTCAGCATGATGTTCTTTAATTTTACTTTAAATATAGGTAGCGACCGTGCGTTTTTCAGGTCATCCGGGAGGTCATTAAAATTACTCAATCCTTTGAAAAAAACTGAATTTTGTGATTTCATTGTGAAACATGTGAAAACATGTTTACAATTGGTTGCTGAGTAGACGAATATTTCCCTCATATATAAAATTTCTCATAAGAGGAATAGTTACAGAAAACTTCCTGTCGCCATGACACAACTAACAACACTGAAAAATTTCAGATAAACTTCAAAAAGTGAAAAAATGTCGCGCCTAGGAATTTTAATTATAGTCTTTTCAGTACTATATTTCTGAGAGAAAAAATCAGTATTTCTTCATTCGTGGTCATATTTTTGGTTTCAGACCATGCAGGACTTGAATAATAACTTTTTTCGTAAATTTAATACTAAAAAAGTTTCCCATATGTAGAGAACTTGAGCAGACACAATGTAGTTACTAGACTGGTTCAATGACTCATATACGATAACAGGTGTGACAAAATCAAACAAAATAGTAACAAGATATCAATATTTGAAGGTGTTATATCACAACACAAAGATAAACAATCCATTTTGAAAATAAACATTTCTTTATCTTTATTTGTCATGAATGTCCATGATACTTCAGTTTATCAATGAAGTGTAAAACTTTTATGAAATTTTATCCTAATATCTCAGCTCAATCCTAACAAGGTACAATCCCACTAAACATGTTGATTTCATTGAAAATATGAACAGGATGTTCATAAAGTCAGTTGTGGAATCATCTCAATACATTAATAGCACTAATAAATCTGTCATTTCGTGAGAGGCATTTCCATCTTTTCTAAAAATGACCATAGTAATCCCATTACACAAAGGTGGGGACCTAGATAATCCCTCAAATTTTAGGCCAATATCGCTCATACCCACCCTAGCAAAGATCATTGAAAAACTCGTAAAAAAGAGACTCAATGAGTTCATTAGCAAATACGATATCATTCACTCAACACAATTTGGATTTCAAAGTAGAAAGAACACAAATGATGCAATTTTTTCCTTTCTGCATGAGCTTTACTCTAATATAAATACCGGGGATTTTTCCGCTGCCGTGTTCTGTGAGCTTGCGAAGGCTTTCGACTGCGTAGATCACGGAATACTTCTGCGGAAGCTTCAACGTTATGGCTGTAGAGGAGTGACTTTGAATTGGTTTGAGTCATACCTCACAGGGCGTAGACAGATAGTAAAGACTAAGGAAATTTCAAGGACAGCTGAGATAGGCTCGGGGGTACCCCAAGGATCGGTTCTGGGCCCAATTCTATTTATATTATACGTTAATGATCTTTCTAATCTCAACATTTTTGAGGAAATAACATTATTTGCAGACGATACTACCATTTTGTGGAGAAGTAAGACCATTGAAGATCTGAACGAAAAAGTATATCGAGATATAAAAATTGTCAAATCATGGTGTGATTCAAACCTTCTATCATTTAATATCAAAAAAACGAATATAGTCTCCTTCATATGCACTCTTCAAGAAGTGACCTTAGAAAATGATATCATTCAGAATAAAGACTGTATCAAATTTCTGGGTTTGAATATAGATAAAAAATTGAAGTTCGACACTCACATAAAACTAATGAAAAAAAAAATCTCAGCCGGATGTTTCGCAGTTAAAGTAATTGCTAAAGAACTTGGAGTTCCAACTGCAAAAACTGCATATTATGCTTTGATAGAGCCACATTTGAGGTATGGTATACCCTTCTGGGGAGTGTGTAGCTCAAATTTACTTGACTCGGTCCTCAAAATACAAAAAAGAGCAATTAGAAATATTGCCAAAATTGGACCACGTGAATCATGCAGGCAACTATTTATAGATAATAAGATCCTGACCGTTGTAGCTCTCTACATCTTGGAAACTGTTTGTCTTGTAAGAAAACATATTCAGAAGTTTGAAATCGTTTCTTCTCGTTATTCCACACGACTAAGTTCCAAAAATAACTTGAAATTACCTATACCTTCGTCCTCTCTGATCAAAGATTCATTCATTTATAGCGGAATCAAGATGTATAATCATTTGCCAATCGAAGTCAAAGATTATAATGTAGATATAGAGATTTTTAGAAAAAACATAAAAAACCTACTGTGTTTAAGGCCGTATTATACTTTGCAGGAATTTTTTGACGATGATCTGACAATAGATTAATTGTTTTTGATTGTTTTACTCACTTATTTTATTCTATAATTGTGCACTTTGTCTATTTTCGTACAACATTTTTATATATTTTATTTATACATTTATCTAAGCTTTGTCAACAAGATTTTCATCTTCGGACAATAAAGTATATTTACAATTACAATTACAATACAATTACAATCTGCGACTGAAAGTTGGAATTTAGTCGCTGTTTTCCATCGTACAAGATAACCTCTCTTGGAAGGGATTCATGTTTTAAAGAGAAACATTCTCAATTGAAAATTGAATCAATACATGACTCCTCTGGAAATGGAAAAACCCTTCGATAAAATTGAACTTACTTTTTTGTAATATCTAACAGAAAACAACTACTACCCCGGCAAAAGCCACGCTGGACATTGAACTACATCTGATAGATTTTGAGAAAGACCCTCCTATATAACTTGAGAGAAAAAATCTGAAAGTGAAAATTTGCATTTTCATTCAGATAGTTGATTATTTATTAAATGTCCAGTTTCCATTGGAGATTCTTATCTATGAATGAGATAAGGGAGAATGTTATTCAGAAGTATCACTCACAGAAAATCGCTCATTTCATTGACGCGTGGATTGCATCACAAATATTAACAATTCTATGCAAAATGGATTGATATGTACGAGAATCAAAAATCGTTGGTTTATCTTTCTGTTGTAAATAGCCTGTAACTGATTTACAGTACAGAATTGCACTTCGAATGTCACTCAGGGAAACTAATAATAAACTCTGAAGTACAGAATAAAATGAACTACACCAACCTTGAACCTGGGGTTTCAAATTTATAATATTTCTGATTGTCCATAATGAATGCTTCAGCATGTGTCCTCCTCTTCTTTTTATTTTTACCACTGGAACAATTACTATCCATTGAGTGTTCATCTTCCACTTTGAATTTCTGAGAGGTACTAATAGAGTCTTCATTATCACTACACGAAACCGAAATAGTTCCCCCATTTTCAACTGAACTAACAATGGTATCGACATCCTCATCGTCGTCCTCTTCATCTTCTTCACTGGATTCGTCATCTTTTTTAGGAAACAAAAAATTGGTGGCCTCGTTGTTCAATTGGGTTAGTTCTGAATTACGAAGTTTTTTGAATTTCACTATGAGTGCTTTCTCTTTCTCCTCGTCTCTTTTAGGTGATCGTGACTGATGCCTCTTTGTTGCTACTTTATCTCTCATGGTACTACTAGGGCGCAGTTTAGGGGTGACTACTTCAACTTTATAAAAAGTTTTGCAGTTGGTGGTAGGCGGAGTTTCATCCCTTGAGTATCGCTTTCTGCCTATACAAGTTCTTTTAGGTCGGCCCGAGTTCCATACCTCTTCCTGAATAGTCTCCTCAGTCAATTTCTGAAAATTGATTTTACAGGTTATAAAAAACGTTCAAAATAACATTCTGACTACAAATTTAATAAATCAAATTGAATAAACTCATCAGTGTGTTCAGTTATAATAACATAAGTTTATTCATAAAAAAAAAACATAACTATAGAAGTGTATATACAGGGTGAGGCAACGAAAACGAAACAGATCGAATATCTTCAAAACACATGTGTTGTGAAAAAAATGCAAAAACACGTCGATTTTAAATCCAAGGGGGGCATCTTCCTGTCATAACCTCAACTGTCATATCTCTCCTCCCACCCCTTGGTCACCATCACCCAAACAATTTGAATAGGGAAAGTAGTAAGTGTGACACATCATTTACAAAGGTAAATTGATAAGGAATTCAGCCATGTTAATTTTCGCTACCTAACTCTTCATTTTGGCGCCCTCTTGCGAGAAAAACAACTGTGCTGTATTCCAAATTACGATACTTCATTTGCAAGCTAATTTGACATAAATTTGGTGACAATACATCATTGAATTTTTCTAAGGGAAAAAATAAAATGGCGGCTCCAAAATGGCGGACAAGATTTGCAATTATGCTCCGAAACGATTTAAAATTGATATATGGTGGTTTTCAGGGTCGGAAATTATGATTTGTTTGTCAATGCAAAAAAAACAAGATGGTGGCTTCAAGATGACGGACGAAAATTGTAATTATGGTCCGATTCGAATCAAAATTAGTATGTAGGGATTGTCAGGGTCGAAAATTATTTTTTTTTCAATGCAAAAAACCAAGAAGATGGCGGACGAAATTTGTAATTGTGGTTCAATTCGATTCAAAATTGGCTTATGAGGGTTTTACAAGTTTCTAGTATCAGTATGGCTAAAAATAATTAATAAAAATTGTTAAAAAGAAGTTTTTATACAAATGCGCTAAAAAAGGATATTTTTTTGAGATTTGTGACATAGTTGTACGTAATAGAATCAACATTTTACCGAGCAAGAATACCTATTTTATACTCGCGGCAAGCTTTTGAATCTGTTACGCACATAATAACTTATGTCACACATCTAAAAATGTTATTTTTTTCTTTTCATCACTTTTGTATAAAAGCTTTCCTATAAATTTTATTCAATTCTCTTTAGTCATGCTGAAAATCTGTACCTAAAACCCCCACAATCCAATTTTGATTCGAATGGAACCATAATTACAAATTTCGTCCGCCATCTTGGAGTACCCATCTTGTCTTTTTGCATTGACAAACAAATCATAATTTCCTACCCTAAAAACCACCACATATCAAATTTGAATCGAATCGGACCATAATTGCAAATCTTGTCCGCCATTTTGTTTTTCCACTTAGAAAAATTCCAAAATACAATGTCACCGAATTTATGTCAAATAAGCTTGCAAATGAAGTATCGTAATTTGGAACAGTTATTTTTCCCGCAAGAGGACGCCAAAATAAAAAGTTAGGTAGCGAAAATTGACATAGATGAATTCCTTACGAAATTACTTTTTAATTATGTTTCAATATTAACTGTACTGATGTAGATATATTATGTTTACTATTGTCCATACTTATACTTTTCATCTCAAAACAAGTGTTTTACACTTATTGAGACCGTTGGTATTTATTTTACATTATTGTACATTGCTGAATTGTTATTCTTGTTTTTTATCGTGATTAAATATCTTTATTATTAAAAAAATATATATGTGCCACACTTGCTACTTTCCCTATTCAAATTGTTTGGGTGATAGTGCCCTAGGGGTGGGGGGAGAGGTACGACAGTTGGGGTTATGATAGGAAGATGTCCCCCTTGGAATAAAAATCGACGTGTTTTTGCATTATTTTCACAACACATGTGTTTTGAAATATTCGATCTATTTCGTTTTCGATGCCCCACCCTGTATAATACATTTTAATGAATAAACTAAAAAAAATCATTCTAAGTAACCTTGTTGTAAGGTAAACTATGTAACTCAAGAACTATTCTAAAACTAACAATGATTTTTCTTTTTCATTTCCAATCTGAATGTATCTTTGTCCAATCTGAATATTTCAAAGGTTTGTGTATTGAAACAAAATAAATTTAACCGATAATTAATATTTATCATATTATGAAAAATATCTCTTTCTGTGGTATTCAACCAGTTTTTTAATTTATTTTTGTAATAATACATAGATTTAATCTGGTAGTATGTCTGTGTGTCTGGTAGTATGTCAAACAATTTTGGGAACAAGTGAATGAAATATCTTGTGCCTATTTTTTCTAGTTTTTATTGTGACAATTGAGATTGTCATATTATTTCGTCAATTCCATGTACTGGAACTGCAACAACTTTCGTGACTTTTCCATTTCTACTTACAGCTAATGCTCGAGTACTAGAACGCAACTCGCGGTACTCCTTGTATTCAGGATGAGCAGGCTCAACTGGTATGGTTAAATCAGGATGTTCTTCTAAACTATCATCATCTGAAGGTGGTGTCATATAATTAATATTTCTTCTAGATCTCAAGTGGTGTCCAGCAGTATCACTACCTGTTGGAGATAATGGCGAGGGCTTCACCAGGTCACACGTTACGGAACGAGCACGTGATTTAGCCATGGTTCGTTTTTTCCAACTTGGAGAGAATTCTTCAAAAGATGTTTCGTGCACTCCTAGAATGGTTCAAATATACATATTAGTTTCTAACTCAAGTTTTATGCTGAAAGATATTTTTATACATCTTAAATTGTTGTGAAAAAGCATTAATGGGGCTCATTTTTTTAAATCCTGAATCATTATAATCTTCCAAGTCAGGATATAGTAGATGACTCCATCCATATTTCCTAATTTTTGATGCCGACCACTTTTTGCTACCCATCATTTCTTGTGCCGAAAATATCTACTTATACATAGAGTTTTGGTCTCAGGAGTTATTCAGATTATTGATGTGCATAATATGGTCTCATCAAATTGTCTCGATAGACGTATGAAGAAAATAATAGTCGGCTATTTCTCATGGTCTTAGGTATTAGGAAAATTGTTAATATTTTTGACAAACTTACCTATTGCATCAACTCCATTCATATTCAGAAACGGTATACTATTATTCTGTAAAAATCCATTCAAGGAGCCATTCAGGGCAATGTAATTGGCATCTCCGCCAATGAGTTTCTGGTGTTTCTTCGACTGTATGTGATCCTCGACGTTGTTATAGGGCAAGTTACAGACTGCACAATAGCCAGATTGAATAGCGGGTATCCTCGGTCGTCTAGTCCTAGTCTTACGAGTCATGATCTGTTCATCTAATGCTTCACTCACCTCATCATTCTTTACTGTTGAATTAGAGTTTCTCAGTCTGCTTCGAATCGTTTTGTCGTTTTCCAGGTCTATAATGCTGCTGTGGTCTTGGAGACCACTGAAATTCTTTGATAAAACATTTTCAAAGTAGGATCTAGTTTTTTCCAACATCGCATCACACCATTTCTGAAAATAGAATATTCGTTACAAGCTTTTGAGGTTACAGACTTTTGAGGTATTTTTGTACATTTTGTACCATTAATTCGTCTCATCTAAACCTACAAATATTTCCCAAATAATTCAATTGGAATCCTTCAAAATTCACAGAAATGTCATAATTTATACAAAAACGGGTCTAATAAAATCAATAATTTGAACAATGTCGAAATTCTCTTCTCACCAAACATTCCCAAAAAGTCCGAAATATGAGCATAATAACTGAAAAGACTACTACTAGTACTATAACGGACATTGGCTTTTAGTCGTTTTTTTCACATTTTGAAAGGGCCGTATGAGAAAAAATCTTGCCCGGCAAAATATTTAGTGTATTAGGTCTTACTCAGTGCCTCTTTAAGAATCCTTCCAGCCCAAACAATTAGAAAATTCCGCGATTGGCTTCGTATGATTTTTCAAAGTTAGCATTTCGTTGTTTTTTTCACATTTTGAAAATGCCGTATGAGGAAAAATCTTGCCAGGCAAAATATTTCGTGTATTAGGTCTTACTCAGTGCCTCTTTAAGAATCCTGCCAGCCCAAACAATTAGCAGAAAAATCCGCGATTGGCTTCGTATGATTTTTCAAAGTTAGCATTTCGTTGTTTTTTTCACATTTTGAAAATGCCGTATGAGGCAAAATCTTGCCAGGCAAAATATTTCGTGTATTAGGTATTACTCAGTGTCTCTTTAAGGATCCTTCCAGCCCAAACAATTAGCAGAAAAAACCGCGGTTGGCTTCGTATTATTTTTCAAAGTTAGCATTTCGTCGTTTCTTCACATTTTGAAAGGGCCGTATGAGACAAAATCTGGCCCGGCAAAATATTTCGTGTATTAGGTCTTACTCAGTGCCTTTTTAAGAATCCTGCCAGCCCAAACAATTAGCAGAAAAATCCGCGATTGGCTTCGTATGATTTTTCAAAGTTACCATTTCGTTGTTTTTTTCACATTTTGAAAATGCCGTATGAGGCAAAATCTTGCCAGGCAAAATATTTCGTGTATTAGGTATTACTCAGTGTCTCTTTAAGGATCCTTCCAGCCCAAACAATTAGCAGAAAAAACCGCAGTTGGCTTCGTATTATTTTTCAAAGTTAGCATTTCGTCGTTTTCTTCACATTTTGAAAGGGCCGTATGAGGCAAAATCTTGTCCGGAAAAATATTTCGTGTATTAGGTCCTAATCAATGCCTCTTTAAGAATCCTGCCAGCACAAACAATTATCAGAAAAATCCGTGGTTGGCTTCGTATGATTTTTCAAAGTTAGCATTTCGTCGTTTTTTTTCACATTTTGATAGGACCGTATGAGGCAAAATATTTCGTGTATTAGGTCTTCCTCAGTGAGCCAAAATCTTGCCTAACAAAATATTTCATGTATTAGGTCTTACTCAATGCCTCTTTAAGAATCCTTCCAGCCCAAACAAATAGCAGAAAAAACATCGGTTGGCTTCGTATGAATTTTCAAAGTTAGCATTTCGTCATTTCTTCACATTTTGAAAGGGCCGTATGAGGCAAAATCTTGTCCGGCAAAATATTTGGTGTATTAGGTCTTACTCAGTGCCTCTTTAAGAATCCTTCCAGCCCAAACAATTAGCAGAAAAATCCGCGGTTGGCTTCGTATGAATTTTCAAAGTTAGCATTTCGTCATTTCTTCACATTTTGAAAGGGCCGTATGAGGCAAAATCTTGTCCGGCAAAATATTTGGTGTATTAGGTCTTACTCAGTGTCTCTTTAAGAATTCTTCCAGTGCAAACAATTAGCCGAAAAATCCGCGGTTGGCTTCGTATGATTTTTCAAAGTTAGCATTTCGTCGTTTTTTTTCACATTTCGAATGGGACTGCCTCTCTAAGAATCCTTCCAGCCCATAAAATGCTCAGGCAAATCCGCGGTTAGCTTGGTATGATTTTTCAAAATTAGCATTTCCTAATTGTTTTTTCACATTTTGAAAGGGCCGTATGAGGTAAAATCTTGCCTGGCCAAATATTTCGATTAGGAAGTCTCTAGGAATCCTTCCAGCCCAAAACATCCGCAGAAAAATCCGAGGTTGATTTTTCAAAGTCGGCGTTTCGTCGTTTTTTTCCTCGTATGAGGTAAAATCTTACCCGGAAAAAATATTTTATGTAAAAGGTCTTATTCATTGCCTCTTTAAGAAAAAATTCGGGGAAAAATCCTAGGTTAGCTTCGTATGATTCTTCAAAATAAGTATTTCGTTTTATTTTTCAAATTTGACATTCTTGTCGAAATAATAATTCGCATAGTTGAATACCGTCCCATAGTTTCCAAGTGTGAAGGTCTCCTATTTCACTTACCTACCTCAAAATAATGGATGAAAATATTGGGATAGTTTTTCATTCACAACTACTGCAACGATTCTGAATTTTCAGAGTGAAAATAAGTTAAAATTCGAATTCTGAAACGAGCCAATATTGAATCGGTTTCTCATGAAGTAAACTTCATGGCCAGCACAATTTGCTATCAACGAATACGTGGCCGAGCCACGTTTTCAACTGTTATGTGATGTTAGCGATATCGGCTGGCCACAACTTTATCGACGCGATACAATCCGGTAAACTCGAGAATAGACATTCGTAGCTGTTGTCACATTGGCCATGAGTACTTAAAGCTTTCTTATATCTAACATTTCTGTTTCAGCATATAGAGAGTCGCTATGGTATCTATAATCTTCATTCGATATCATTCTTCGAAACTTTTTTTGGGAGATTAAACGGATATTCAAGTAGGTTCGTGAAACCCTTCCTATAATCCCATACTTCAAATGAGACTCGACTAAGCTTTGATAAACAATTTTTTTTTCTGCTTCAAATCAAGATTTGTTTATACCTGCTTAAATCTATACAGAATTCAACTTAGCTTTTTCATGAGGTAGGTACCTATATTATATGTTGATCCCATCGCAGGTGAGGGTCCATGAAATTAGAAAATAGATATTCAATTATTTTGACAGGTATAATATACAAATTTTGTTGAATGGTTAAGTCAAAATCTGGAGAGAAGTTTCTGTCCTACTGAATGGCAGGTAGTGAGTTTTGCTGAAATTCATTGAGAGAAGTCTGCTATCAAACCAATCTTTCAAATTATTCAGATCAATTATTTGCCTTATAAACAACGACTGTATCGTCAGCAAAGTTTAGGTTTTTCCAAAATTTTCTTGCAAAAATAAGTTATTTGAATATATTGTGAACAACATCGGTTAACACCAATGACATTTTACCATATATCTAACTACGAATATGGATAATAAAGACAGCCTATGTGATGCCAAAAAAAATGAGCATCGACTTCGAATAGACGAGGAAAGTGATGACGTCACAAATGTCATTCTTGTCAAAAACTGATTCCAAACAAACCTCCGTCGAATTTAAGCTTGTCCGATATTGTTTCCGTAAACATTTTTCAAATTATTTTGCCTGAGAAGACAAAATCCAAACAACCAAACACAAACTAATAAGCAAAGCATCAAATCATCAACAGAGAAAGTCACCTAAGGTGCGTTTCAATTTAACGTCTGTCGTCCGGTAACGGACGATGTATGACGTCATAGTTGTTTCGTCGGGCGATATCTGTCGGATTGAATTTTGAAACGCTCTTCTAAATCGTGGGGTAAATAGTTGACGGTCGGACGTTCCACTCAAGAATTTTGAAACGATGGAATGAAGTTGTCGGACAAGACGGTCTAATATCGAAACGCTTCATAAGAAAAGTTATACGTCGGACGCACGTCGGACGTAATAATGAAACGCACCTCTAAAATTCATTGTTTGGAATCAGTTTTGACAAGAATGACATTTGTGACGACACACTTTCCTCGTCTATTGGACGCTGCTGAATAAATGCGCTTGCGCCAGAGATTCCTATTCAAAGACACGATTTTGTTTTTCATCTCTTTCTAGAGTGCATGGTTCGGCAGCAACAATTATCGAAGATATGAGAAGCATATCTTTTATGTGGTGCTGATTCGGCAAATTCCAACATAACCTCATAATATGGATAAGTTTACAGAGAGCAAGTGCAGATTGTGCTAATTATAAGAGGGCGGTACTATATGGGTTTTTATTCCTGAGAATAATACACATTTTATAAATTTCTAGGTTCATGCCTGAAAGAATTTAAGATCGCCGCGTTTTACTTCGAGTTCGTGTTCAGGATGCAAAAAATACATCACTACTAGCAAACTATTTTTCTTGGCGGTTATGAGGCCGATGTGGAACGAGATTTACCTTTTCAAACAATTGTCCGTCACATACCCAATCCATATTTCTTCAAGTTTAATGAGTTTTCATTCGTTTTTGGTAGAAAATTGATTGATAAAACTCTGGTAGCAGGTAACAAACAGACATTTTAATATTAGAGTTACAAATGGATCAATGAATCGTTTTTCAATGACACGAAGTTTAATTGACCGACTTGCATAATTCTCATTCTTCATTTATCCACATTATAGAAAAATGTTAGCCCATTTTCAATATGGGATGGTTGAAAATGTCAAAAGAAGCATAACCTTAAAAATGCATGACATTTCTCGTGATTCAGAATTCGGCATGCGCAATAGTTTCCCAGCGTCCGTTTGAGGTAAGATAGATATTTTTGGCTTCAATTTGATTACATTGCGTCTTATGGCGTGTTATCAATATTTGTAGTTGATAAATATATTCATATTACCGTTAGACTCCGTTATTTACATTTCTATCTGCGGTCAACACAGAGTCACATCTAAGTACATTTTTTTGCAGCATATTTCGCGGCAATAATCTGCTTATATACATTGTATATAAGCAGATAATTCAGCAGAAACTTAGCTTAGCCGACTTTTGGGTGATTGGCAACTATTTTCCGCGAAGCAAGCTGCAACAAAAATTGTGCTTAAAATGTGACCGCAGCTCGAAATGTAAAAAACGAAGGCTATCCGTAATATGACATTGGTCCCAACACTATCCCCTGAGGTACACCACAAGTAATAATTTTTCCAAGCTTGTCTCATTTCGATTTTTTTCTGTTTTATGATTGTCAGATAATCCTTAAGTAGTTTGCTGTACCTCTTATTCCTATATCATTACATTAAGAACGGATATACATATACATAACCTAAATTTGCGGCGTAGAAATATGCTAATAATTCCAAAGCACAAGAAGCGATTATTCAAACGATCTTTCTCCTACAATATAACACTTTTTAGCGATATAATGGACATTCCAAATTTTTTCATGTCACATGATGCATTCAAAAAATGGTACAAACGATTTCTGTTTTCTCAACAATGATTATTATTAAGTATTACATAACATGATATATTTATGTTGCATTTAAATAGGAAATTATTTCTAGATACATTTCCACTCTTTATTTGTTTTTTGTGATGTCCATTTAGTTAGGATTATTTTTTGGCCTAACAGTTCTCCTATTATTTACCTTTGTACATTTCTTCTCTTCGTGTTTCTTGTATTTATGGTGAATAATAAATGTATTATTTTTATATCTAGCGTGGCTAGAAGCATAGTGTGGTCAACTGTGTGTGAGTATTATGACAAAACATATTTAGCATATATTTAGGCAACCGATTATTCATATAAAGTCACTCTAGCTTTCTACAATGTTTCTACTTAACAATATTAAGTGAGTCTGGAACTTGTGCGTCTGATTATGAGATGTCGCCACTTATCCGATTTGAATATTTTCAAACTGGAAATAATACGCAGGATGTTTTTGTGATATTTTTTTAATTTAATGCTTTTTCTTTCTTTAACATTATTATCGTAAAACCGACAATTTTGAATCAACTTTGGCAAGCTAAACTTGATAGAACCCTAGCGACTTAACGCAAATTCATTATAAATGTTTCCAAGTTATTGTTGGTCTTCATATTTTTAGGTAAGTAAAACCACTATAATTAATCAAAGATGTTTTATTGATAATGTCTGAAGCTTCCAAGTTTTTTTTTCTATCTTGTTAAAATGTCAATTGTGGATTATCTCTGTCTCTTGATTTTGCACATATTTCAAATCTTCATATTTTTAGCTAATACCATCGCCAATAAAATTAAACCAAGCTGCAACGAGCAACAGCATTTTTTCTTCATCCACACCGGCCCTAACCCACGAATAAAATAAATTGCCGCCCCTGAGAACAAAAAAACGAGTTTCGGCTCAGTATATTCACGCCAGCGGTAAAATAGACACTTCTTTCTTACAGTTCCGTTAGACGCAAATATTAACACGGTACTCTTTCTATTACAAATCTTTAAAAACCGTGACAAACAGGTAAATCTTTATGAAAAGAAGTAAGAAAGAGTTGGTAGGTAGGTAGGTTTTATTTTATCATTATGAATGACGCCCGGGTAAAAAAACCAGCTTCAACTAGGTCGGTACGTACCTATACCGCTCCAGTAAAAATAATAAGCCATGGCTACGACAAGAACAGCAAATGTTTTGAAATCAACAATGAAAACCAAGATTCCTGTCGAAACTGAAATACCTACCTATATGATAGAACCAGTTGGTATACTAATGCTTTATTATAGATTTTTCCTCGGAATCAAATGCAGGAACAATACAAATAACAAAGACATTAGTCAACGGTTAAAGCGAACCCTAGGTATAAAGCCTTATACAATTCTAGAATGTATTTTACAACGTTGCTGAAATATTTCTTTAGCGATAGGGTATAATAAAACTGAAATAATTGTACTGTTTAATATGTTACTACAGTGGGTCGCCTTCACAATATCGGACATCGGGAGTAGACCGAATAGCACGAATTTGGCTCGGTTCAGTCGGTTCTGTAAAGAATCGCGATTGATTTGTTATATGGCAACTGGCAAAACAGGTCTAGTCGTCAATAAAGTCAGCCGGTGTGTCGAAATATGGCAACGTTGCACGTACAATACTAAGCTGCTGACATGAGTCGAGGGGAAGAGGGTGTGGGCACTGTTGCCGCAGTTAACTATACGCAAATTAAAAGAATTCTGGAAAATTAACAAATTCTTTTTAATACCAAGATGGGTCAACGTTCTCAAGAGCGCCGGCTATGAAACTTTTTTGGCAGTTTTCTACAGTTTCACTTGGCGATTTTTCCGAGTGAATGGGCAATAACTGCACGGCTCACGCGGGTTCTCGGCTATCGTCGTCATTTCGAATTCAGCCCATGATTTGTTTACGTTTGGAAGAAGGGTGAAAATAATAATTAGAGCAGAAGAACAGGGTGGAAATGAAAGAAGAGATACTAAAAAAAATGCCTCGGAAATATCGGATGAAGAAGAATGGACTGACAGTTTGGATGGTGTGACTATATCTGAAGAAAAAGAATATTGGGAGCTTCAAGGAATGAAGAATGTGTCCGCTGGAGACTATGTCTTATTGAAATTATTTTGAGGAGAAAGACAAGCAACTCAATAATGTTTGTGTTATCAGAATATACTACATAAGAAAATGAGATTGAAGTTATGTCGATGAAAGTATCCAATCCTGAAAAAAACGTTTTATTATATATGAAAGTGATGTGTCTCTGGTGGAAATGAAGGCGGTAATGAGAAAATTACCATCACCTGAAATCCTTGTTATTGGAAACAAATTCCAAAACCCGTTGATATCTTCGAGAGCGCCTAGATATTCTCTTCATTTTTTATGACCTGATCAGTTGTTAAAAAATTGATAAAAGGTAGAAATTGCGGAAGATGTTTCGTTAACTCCAAATGAAGTTAGTAAAACATCGCATATTTATAAAAAGAGCGACCATTTTTTTCCGCAACTAATTAGCGACAAAAAGGCGGCAAATTATGGATACTTCAAAACTGTGGAAAAATAGAAATTACAGAAGTTGTGTTGCTAACTTCAAATGAAGTTAGCGAAACAACACAAATTTAAAAAAAAAGAGCCACAAATTTTTTTTCTTTGCAACTAATTAGCGACAAAAAGGCGGCAAATTATGGAATAATCCGTTATCAACTTTTTTGAAGTTGTCTCGCTAACATTATATAGGTCAATTATTCATATTTGAATAGTATTTAAAGTTTGTTGAAATTCCATAAAATTGACAACAGTAATCAATCACCATATCCCTGGAATAAAATATATAAGGGTGCCATCTCTGGAACCGACTCAAGGCAGACCACTATTTCATTTGTTTATTTGTCTTCTCAAAAATCTAAACAAAATCGAATCACTCGACCACCAGGGTTTAGGCTTCTTAGTTAAAATAAATACATTTGTTGATTTCATTGAAAATATGAACAGGATGTTCATAAAGTCAGTTGTGGAATCATCTGCGACTGAAAGTAAGTAACTTCAATTTTATCATAGGGTTTTTCCATTTCCGGAGGAGTCATGTATTGATTCAATTTTCAATTGAGAATGTTTCTCTTTAAAATATATTTGTATACTGTCAAACACTGGGTATCAATTACTGGGTAACCTCGAAACTTGTTCTGATAATAACTGATTCAAAAAACAACCAATACTTAAAAAAAATTACAAACATAATTTTATGATTCCAAGCTATGTCTATTAGTAGAATTGGAAAAGGACCATCTGGAAAAAAAAATTTTTAGCCTTTAATAAAAAAATCTGAATTTTTTGTTTTAAAGGTGTCAATTATTGGGGGGTTTACCTTACTCGGTAAAGGTAAGCTTATCGGGCTCATTCTCGAAACAAAAAGAAAAGTGGTGTTACTTACGTAGAAAGAATTTGGTGGGGGTCTCTTTTCGAGTTATGACCTTGTGAATCTTGAGAATCGACCATTTTCAAACACGATTTTTTCAGTAAAAATCATAGAAAATACCTCCTTCTTTTTGTCGCCACTCTTATGTCACAATTACAAGCACCAAAACCAAACATTTTACGGAAAAAATTAACCTTCTTATATTTCATTATTCTTAACCTCACTCTTCATTGGCGTACGTTCTAGAGATGTGGGTTATGTATGCTTTATAAGAAGGTTGATTTTTTGTATAAAACGTTTGGTTTTAGTGCTTGTAATTGTGAAATGTGAGTTGATTACGGTCTCAAAAAAGTTCCAACAAAAAGAAGGAGACATTTTCTTCGATTTTTTACCGAAAAAATCTTGTTTGAAAATGGTCGATTTTCAAGATTCAAAAGGCCATAACTCGAAAAGCATAAGAGACCCCCACGAAATTCTTTCGGATTCGTGTTCAGGAGATAAAACTACGTAAGTAACACCACTTTTTTTTTGCTTCAAGAATGAGCTCGATAAGCCTACCTTTACCGATAAGCTTACCTTCACCCAAGTGAGAAACGTTTACAACAAGGGTGTTAAGTAATATTGAAATATTTATTTGAAAGCAATCATTGATTTTTTAACGCCAAGATAGCAACTTTACCCAACTGGGAAATCTGGCAACGTTGCGATGTTATAACAGCCGTGTGGGTCTGTTTTGTTTGAGCGGTGAGCGGGTCGTGCCGTCCCGGCCGTTTACCTATGCATGCAGCTATGCAGTTGTTAGATCGAACCAAGAAGTATTTACTCAAATGTACGTATTCTCTCACCATGGCGATTTTGTCAACTCCTGCCCATGGAAACAAAACCAAATTGCGCAACTGAACTTACTAGATTGGCACTTTCCACTCTCAACTGATAGCCTAGATACAGAAATAATTCGAACACTCCTACAGAAACCAGTTATGAATGTTATGATTAAGAAATCCAATAAGTAGTTTAACAATTCCACAGGAACTTCACTAACCTATCCTAATGATACTAGTTACCACGAGAGTACACTATCTGCTTTTTCGAAAGGTTCATCACTTTCGCCTACTATAAAAATAAACAATCATAAGTTTAGTAGCAACACTATTCAAAAACAATACCTATAGTTGTTCATTTATTACTCCGTTTGATTCGAAATGAAAAGATCGCCCATACAAACAATTCTAAAGTAGAATCGGAGTAGGTATGCCTGAACACTAGAAAATGATTCATAACGGATTCTTATTTACATAACAATTGCCACAAAACAAAGTAAAGAACTGCTACTAACCTGATTTCATTCCATTAAAATTCCGAAGTTGAAGATTTCGCAAAAGCAACTAGATGTGTAATAAATACATTCAGCGGTTTATTTCCACTCGAAAACTGATTGTTGTTTTATATGCACCGCTGACACGTCGGTAACATTCAGCCGCATACCACTTTTATACTCGAACAGCTAGAACGACAGGCTTTCTGCTCTACTCACTGAAACACGGCCATTATCCTACGCTGGCTTCCACACGCCCTAAACAGCGCTCTCTATCGAATATGAGCATTCACGTTCAACCTTCATAAAATATTGAACATTTAGACATTGAAATATACCACTAACACTATTTTTTGTGAAACATTTCTCAAAACCCACAATTCCTAGCAATTTCAAAACAATCCCCAGTCCGCCACTATGAAGATCAAGCAATTAACCAATAAGAAACCACGAAGGTGGCGCTGCTAGCACTGACGATATTCGCGTCTATAAGAAAATGACAGTAGAGGAATAGTGGGGGTGTGAATTTTATACGTGAAACTCTGATGGAAAGAGGCAAGAACTGTACTTTTTAAGTTCAATTTCAACGGCAAAGTTCAATATTCTCCAGAAAACTTTTTCTTGGCATTTAAAATAACCACGATAATATTTTGATGTATCAATTTTACCAGTTCTCTTTTTGGCACTAATAGATTCATTTTATTGAATACTCTCACTAAAATGTAAATCATTGATTATAATTTACCACTAAGGGACCGATTTGAAATAGGTATACATCGAACAGGCATTTATGGAAAGTTTTCGTTGAAATAATGTACCTACCTACCTCGATAGGTAGTGAAAAATAAATCGTGAAAGGTTGTAATTTTACTAAGCGAGAGATTGTAATTATTGGAAGACATACCTACCTTTTCAGAGTTTTACATCATCTCACTGCAAAGTTTTTTATTCTTCATTTTTAAAACTACCTACCGGTTTTTTTGGTGACGGATAATGAAAAAAATGCGTTTGGAAATTTTTATCTCTAAAATACTTAGGTAGGTAGATATATAGGTACTTTCTCAATGACATATTACGGCTAGACTCCGTTATTTAAATTTAGAGCTGCAGTCACATTCTAAGCACAATTTTTATTGCCGCTTGTTTCGCGGAAAATAGTTGCCAGTCAACCCAAATGTCGGCAAAGCTGAGTGTCTGCTGAATTATCTGTTTATATACGATGTATATAAGCAGATAATTGCCGTGAAATAAGCGGCAGTAAAAATTGTGCTTGGAATGGCCACAGTCTGAAACTTCCATTACCAACTAAAAATCTTACTAAAGACTCTATTTTCTATAATGGTGGCAAGATGTATAATTACTTACCAGTTGATATTAGATCGGCAAACTTGAATAAAAATTAATTTAGAAAAACTGTCAAAAATGTTCTCTCTCAGAGACCCTACTACTCCTTGTAGGAATTCTTCCATTCATTATAGAATAGAATAGAATTTATTTGACCAAGTTACAATCATGTTTTTGGCAAGTCAATCAGGTACAAAACGTTAATTAAAAGTCATTTAAAAATACACCTAAAATATCACAGACTTAACAATATTTAAAATCGAAACAAGAACATGACTTATTGTCGAAATTAGAGTCAGGACACAAGATTGAGAAGTATATTAACTGTATATATCCCATGTCTTATATTTTGTGTATTCTGTATAATTGTACACATTGTCTACATTATTTGTTTATTGTATTTTTCTTACTGTCCTTCTAGTGTCATATAAATTCGTTCATGTTTTTAATTTATTTTTTCGTCGACCTCTGCAAAAAATGACATTTTACGTACTAATTTCCGGACGAAAAAATCGACTATTTTTGAAGGCAAGTACTTTTCGTCCGCAAACACTTTTCGTCCGCAAACTCTTTTCGTCCGCTGTGGTCACTATTATACGGCACGGTACGAGAGCGGCGATTGAGTCATTTTCGTAAATCCACGTTTTAATTAATACATAGGCGCCTGTGACAGTAACTGTCATTTGCTGTTGTCAAATTAATTATTTACGAAATCCGCTAGATTTTACGTGTGAATTTAGACCGTGGTGTGAATATTAGTGTTCATAATAATCAAGAATTGATCGAGTCTGCAGTTCGAAGAGTTGGACGTAGCTGAGGCCAGCAAACATGCGAGTACTTACTTTCATAAAGGTATGTAGAGGTCGACGAAAAAATGTAATATGCACCTCGGCGAAAAACTGTCTACTGTCTCGCCTGCTTGCTATCCTCGGCTGCGCCTCGGCTATCAATTTGCAGGCTCGACTATAATAGACAGTTTTTCGTCCTTGGTACATAAATAACTATTACTCTGTCCTACGTTTTATATACACCTGTTGTAGCTTTGTCAACAAGGGATTTCTTCTGACAAAATAAAGCATATTTATTATTATTATTATTAAATATAAATAACGGAGTCTAACGGTAATATGTCATTGTGCATTCCCACACTGCAAAAGTTAGTAGAATAATCGTTATTAAGTAGGTATATAGAAATAAGGTTAATTTTTTACATCCTGATTCTTGTCCCGAAAATATCCCTAAGAATATGTTAGAGTCATATTATTAGACCAAGATATAGAGGTTTTTTTCCCACAAAATAAAAAAACGCAAATGGCCTATACTCTATTTTTTTATAAGAGAGTTCGATAATGAAAACCCCAGTTTTCGCCCCAGCAAAATTTTTTTAAACAAGTAATAGTAACAAAAATTACAACTTTTTTGGTTTTTTGTAAATATCTCAAAGATTATTCGAGAAATCGTTTCACAGTCAATAGAACTGTTGTAGAAATTTATAAAACCTACAAAATGGATGTTCATACGACCGGATCGGTGCATTTTGTTTTATTATTTTTTAAAGTACCTTATTCAAATACAATGCGTTCCTGATAACAATGCATATATACAGTTTAGAGTTTATAGTTTCGTAGGTTGCATTACAATGAATACTGAATAATCCAACCCATAGCAGCAAATGTGCTGGTCTCGGAAACTGTCTCTAACTTACATAATACATTTACATGTTTACATATATAAATACAAAAGTAGAAATGAATAAAAAAAATTATATATAATTAGGTAATTAAATGTAGTTGAGTCATAGGTATTACATGTTGTATAGCTTAAATTTTATAATTATTTGTTTTCTAGTTTTTCTGTGCATATATTTTTAATTTTCCTTTTAAATAAGTTTATGTTGACACAGTCTGCTATGTCCTTTAGTAAGGAGTTATAAGTTTCCATGCTCTGTATTATGGGATTTTTGAGGCCTATGTTTGTTCTCACTGGCTCTAAGTGAGAAAATCCCGGAAAACCTCGAAAAATAGACCATTTTTTATTTTATTTTATTTTCATACATCCGAAGCTGGACAAACAACATTGCGGAAACTGATAGATAATAATATGTTTTTCAACTGTACGCAAGATGTTTTCTGTCCGATATGTAGTTTTTGCACAGTCGCATTATAGACTACAAGCCCATTGCCGTCAATTCTTGGTGGTGCAAATAACTGTAATAATAATAATAATAATTTTTCATCAGAAGATGAGCTTTTTCGACAAAATAATCATGTACGGCGTTCCTCACGTTGGTAGATTATGAAATAATAATCTCCTAAAACCTACTACCGTACAAAAATAATGGTACTGAAAGCCAGGAAAAGTTTTCAATTTCCGAAAATTGAAAAAAAATCCTGGATTTCGGTCCCATTATTTTTGTACGGCAGTAGGTTCTAGGAGATTATTATTTCATAATCAACCAACGTGAGGAATGCCGTACAGGAATATTTTGCCGGAAAAGCACATCTTCAGATGAAAAATTAGTATTATTATTATTACAGTCATTTGCACCACCAAGAATTGACGGCATAGTGACTAAAGTTATTTTTTCACATAGCAGCATCGTTCTGAATATGTTTTAAGCTGGGTCAAATGACTCCCCAAAATTGTTATATGGGCTTGTAGTCTATGATAAACAATTTAAGGGAAATCATCGTATTCAAATTCTGTGAACGGCATCAATATTTACAATTTGTATATTTTGGATTTTCACCTGAGAGGTGGGAAATTTGAATTCGAACAAAATTGTCTGTATTTTCCTTACTATATAATTTAAATACAAATCCCATCTTATGTGGGGGTCAATCATTACCTACACCCACATATTTAATATTAGCAACAGGCAAGATGGTTATTACCTCATATTGCAGTGTTACGTCGATTCTGCCGAATGATAAGACATTTATTAGAGTATATGTAATTATCTATAATATAACTAAATGAAATGATTTTTACTAAAAAGGTTTACAAAACAACTGGTTGTTTTGTTGATTGGTGGTTTTGTAAACCTTTGCGAAAAATCATTTCATTTAGTTTAATTATAGATATTAACATGGATTTTCATCAAGTTTTTAAATACAGGAATAACTACATGGCGTCTTTCAGAGCAGAAAGCCAAACTCCCAATTTCATGCATTTGTTTATGATGAGATCGAGAGTTTGAATAATGTGAGGAGATATTGTCTCCAGAGTTTCAGCAGATGAGATCCCAGCCAACAGCTTTTTTTTCAATTCTTTCTTGATGTTTTTTATTTCATTAGTATTTGTTGGTAATAGTACAAATGAATTCAGTGCGGAGAATGTGGCAAATTTGACGTTTGGATTTCGTTTTAGTCTGCCTGCCACTGTTTTTTCAATTGTACCTTTGTCTGTCAGCACTTTTTTACGTCAATTTTTATTGAAATCAGGTATTTCGTGTTTTTATTCTATTTTTTATATTTCCTTAATAACTTCCTATAGGTTCCTCAAGCTTGATGCATTCGAATCAAATTTGTTCTTGTCAAAATTATATTTTTCTAGAAACGAGCGTGGTTACTTTATTTCTAATCTTTTTGTATGTTGATACAATTATTAGGGTTTGTGCGAACATTAATAATTGTGTAGCCTATTATTTTCATCAATTAATTTCATTAGACATTTGGTAATCCAGGAGGTCAAGTTGTGTTTTTTCTGTTTTTTTTTTACCCCATTGCATTTTTCAATGGCTTGGTTGCAGATTCAGAATTCTGATCATTGATTATTGGAGACCATGTTGATTCAAAAAGCATTTTGTAAAGCTTTCTATTATCAATAAATTTTGAAGAATTATTTGACGTAACCAGTTTATTATCAGGGGTAATATAATAAGTGGTATGATTATTACCGATATTTTTTTGGAATATTAATGAATTGCAATCCCAAAGCTGAAAATACAACTCGTCCTGCGGACTCGTTGTATTTTCTTGCATTGGGATTGCCAATGAATTGATATTCCAAAAAATTATAGGTTATTAATCATACCACGAATTAAATTTAGGACGACAATATATCGATTTGAAAATTGTTGAATTGCCTGGTAATTGATTCTTTATTTCTGGCCGTATTCAACGGAATACTCTTTTCCACTGCTTCATCTATGATACCAATAGCATTGTTTATATAGAAGATAGTCAACCTTATGGGATTATAATTGGATCAAAATGGATGCGACATGTAGATGGCGATAGTGAGCTCGCATCCAAGTCATGTCGTAAACTTCTGTGATCTGGCCTCCATGTCGTAACTTGAATAAAACAATGGAAAATCATTAAAATCAGTGTTTTTTGAAGAAACCTGTATTAAAATGACGTCAAATGGTCATGTTTGTAACTGATCACGCTAGATGACACTCGCGTTTGTGTCCAATACCTTTTCCACAGGCATTGACTATGTTCAATTTAAACAATGCCAATAGCCATTTGTCCCCAACGATCGCTCATATTGATTAAGAAATATAACTAGTCAAAACACAAAGATTTGACTTTTATAATTTAAATCATTATTTTCACTTGACAGCTAGTAAAACAAAAACTAAGCAGGTTTATCACCGTGAAAATACAGCGACAAGCTGTATTTTCAGTAGTAATACCACAAGTGATTGAATTTTCGCGATAAGTCTGTCCATTCATTTCTGAACGAAACTGAATTGCTTCGAGAAAACACCACGAGTCCGCAGGACGAGTGGTGTTTTCTCGATACAATTCAGTTTTCAGAAATAAAAGACAGACTTATGAGATAAATTCAATCACGAGTGGAATTTTATTAGACTATTTCACGAAGCATTAAAAGTATTATTATAAACATGAACAATCAATTCATCATAGCCACTCCTTCGATTTCCTTGTATTTTTCGGTACATTTTCATCGATTTTTTCGTTGATTGATTCGATAGAATTCATCCCAAATCTACTCATTTTTGAATGCGTGCACAGCGTAATCACTTATATTTGACGTTTAACTGTCATATGCACTGTAAACAAATCTGAAAACACCGAACTTGATAGGCCAATCAGAGTCAAGTTTGGTATGATCGGTAAGCCGAACTTGACTAGAGCTTCTGATTGGTTCATTTCGTAGGTGAGTGAAATAGTCACTGAATTTTGAAATAGACTGATTGGTTGTTAAGCAAGGAGATATATTGTCAGAGGAATTATTTTTGTTATACATATTTTTTTTTTTGTTGAAATTGTCATTTTTGTTAACCTGTTGAACCCTTACGCGCAACCCCCAGAAGCCTTCGACTTGTGCGAGCAAAGGGAGACGCATCCCCCACTTTTCAACGTGTGATGCCACACACGAGACCGGTGACCATGCTGGTTTCCTCCTCGTCACCACAGAGTCCACACTCTACGGTTTCTCTATTTATTCCCATGCATGGTGTGTAGGTGTTGTCTAAGGCCGCTGTGTTTTGAATGTTTTTTCGTATGAATATTGGGGTAGCATGTAGTATGATATAATTTCCAATTCGGTAATGTTGACTTCATGGATGATTTTGGTATGCTCAGTTGGTGGTTGGGTTCTCCAATTACCTGCTTGTTCAAGTCTGTATGCACTCATCTTCGCCTCCCCCATGACTGTGGCGTCTAAAGGTGGAAGATTTAGGATAATTTCCATAGCAGCGGTTGGAGTGCTGTTTATAGCACCTACATTATTACCCACCTCATCGTTTTGATTGGATTTGCCCTCATTATATATCAAATCATATCCATTAAAGCCAGGTCATACATTTCGGGATGTATTTGCCATGTTTCGGTAGATACAATACAGTCAAAATCAGAGTCTATGTTCTTTTAAAAAAATATTGAACTCATCTATGTTTATATACAAGCCTTGAATATTGTTATGGATAATTTTGAAATTTATGCAGAAGCAAACAAATACCGACTTTTGCATCTGGGTTAGATCTTCAAACGTAATTAAATTTGTGCCTTAAATATCGATTTCTGCGCCAAACTTGCTGCACCGTTGTGTGCATATTGTGATTATTTAAATCAGTTTGAATCTGCGGATTTTTATATTTCTGCAAATACATATAGTTGTGCATCCAATGTACTCAGTTATAATATTCTCTTTTAAACAACGATAATTCATTTCTGAATTGGTCATTCAATGCATCATTGATTTCATCAATCAATTTTACATAAACACGAAAAAGCCCTTGATTATTGATTCGGATTGGAAAAGAGGATACTCAGGTTGTTGCAGTCAAACTTCAGTGCGAAAGTGAGTTTTTATTTTCCTAAATTCATAAAAAGACAATGTATTGTCCCTATACTATTTACAGTATATGCAATATATAATTATGTAATGTATAGGATTCAAGTTCAGACTTTTCTTAGAAAATATATATAAAAATATAATAAAACCGCTTAACAATAATGTCAAAAGGTTCTATTCTAGTTGTGAATGTAGAAATAAATTGGAATCCGTAACATATTGGTCGGTAAAGACCCTGTATATTATAAATATTTCTTATCATTCTAATAAATTATTTCAAGGGTTAATGGGGTGATTTTAATGATATGAATTGAGGTCACTTTTTATACCTAGATGTGTGCAATATGAAGTAAGATGATTGAAACTAATGTAGACCATACAACTTCAAAACAAACAATAATGCTTGTGATCCAGGCAAACGGTGACAACAAATAGCTTCACATTGTAAAAAAATCAATATCTCGGTTTACCATCGTTTCCTATGTTTTAATCCGAATCTGAAGTTATCCAACACCATTTCCTTTTTTCAGTTTTTCCGCATCTCCGTCGATTCAAAAATTGGTTATTTTTTAAAGGTGAAATTTCAAGTTATGTGTCAAACATTGATCCAAATATTTATTAAAACACTGATCTTACGATGAAAATGATTAAAAGTAGAGTTGTATTTAATTTTTCAGCTATAATTTAAGCATGTGACTCCTGTAGGCCCCATGGTTGACTCGCAATTTGTAAAAAAATGAAAATTGGGTTGTAAACCCTTTCCACGACTTGAAAACTTCTCTAACATGCTGCACCATAACCTTTGGGAGAAGTCGTCTAGGCCGATTGAATGATTGTAAATCAAAACAATTTTTTGGAACTGGTGGTTGGAATGGTTTTATGGAGCAAGGGATGAAAGGCATGCCAAATGAAAGTGAAACCATATCAAACCTTCAAATTCAAACATCTCACACTTTTTTGGCATTTTTGTCTTACAGATGTTTCAGAGGTAGAGTCACAACCGTGAACTTCTGGGATGGAAAGCCATATTTTTTCACTACAATTATAATTTATGAAAAAAGTCAGAAAATGTTGGATAACTCCAAACTCGGATTCAGCACCCTGATAAACACAGAGAAACTACTATTTGCCTGTATTATTGGTTGTTTTGAAATGATTTAAAGCGTACTTTTCATGCACTAACGAGTCTCAATTTTCTGGATTCGCATTATTTCTATTAATCCCATTATATAGATCAAAATGATAAAAGTTAATCAAAAATGCTAACATTTTCAACTTGTATTCAACAAAGTTTTTTGAACAAATCAATTTCAGGTCACAAATTTTGTACAAAAAACCTGCAGGTGGTGAAAAAACCTATATTAATCTTAAAACAACTTCTTGACTTATTACATAGTTTGGTTGGCAGTTTCATCTCCCTACACATTATAAGCAAGTATATACAATGATTTTTCTAAATTGAAAAAAAATTATTCAATGTGCACGTTGCATAATATACATATTCAATGCAGACTAGATCAATTTAAACAAACATTTGATAAGTCTTATCAATGACAAAGGTTTTCAATATATACGTAACTTATCAACTGCAGGATAACTTTATCCAAGCGACATATTCTTCCAGAATGCAAAAACACATTTTTGGATTTTTATGGTGAATGGAAAAACTGCATGCTTCCACAATTCACCAATTTATGAAATTTCTAAAATACTCTCACAAATGAAGGTTTTGTACAATTTCTTTTCTAATTCTATTAATTCGAATTTACATGAAAAAAGCAGGCCAGAACAAATAAAAACTAAAAAAAATGTACTGGTGGGTTCACAAGAATTGATACAGGGAGTAATCTACCGATAAATCTAAATTCAGGTTCAGATGAGGAATTAAGTGGAGTTTAGTTCCCTAAAGACAATTCTTCAAATGTTTATTCAAGTAATGAAAATATAGCCGTGCTTGTAACTTTTTACTTTGATTTTTTTCGGTGTTGCCAAAGGATTTTCCCCAAAATTAAGGAAAGCAGGGACTCAAATATGTTTTCTTAAAGTTGTGAAATTAAGGCAATAAAGCAGATAAACACGACAATATTCCAGTTATTTTTTTGACCATCATTGTGATAGGAGGCATCCTTGCCCCTTCAGAAGCTTAGGTTAACGAACATAGGTAAATTCCTCTACCAACACACTCTTTATCTTGGATTTCTAATTTCATTCCCAATTCAGATTGAATGGTGGAGTTGCTTTCACTAAAATGTACTCATCAAGCATTACTGCTCGAAAAATGTCATGGTAAAAGGTTGATAGTAATGTTGAAAAACAGCAATGAGCTGAAACATCACCAGTTCATGTACTTCTTGTGATGAATAAAGGCGATTTATTAATATTATGTAATGTGGGTAATCAAAATACAAAATTTTCTGCCTAACTTATCACATAATTTTATCTAATCGCGACTTCTTGGGGTACTTTTCTCTCATCCTGTTCCTAACTAAATAGAAGTGAGTAAAACCAAGGAACTGAGAGCATACTCTCATCTCCACAAACTGTATCCCTGCCCTGAAATCACATTTCATCAAGGCACCCTAAAACAGATCAACAAAGCCGGTGGATACAACAAAAATTTGCCAAACCATCTCCATTTAATTTGAAAACTACAAAGCACCCCACTAAAAAGTTTTGGAAAAGTGATCTATGTGGGATTTGCTTGAATTTTTTTATTATTTAGAGGAAGTCTACCTGATTAAAAGTTACCATTGCGTAATTTTATGGAGTTATTTGAAAGAGAGAACAAAGGAATCAGTTGTAGATGAAAATGTTAGTAATAACTCGTGAGATTAAAATCTGTTTTAAAAGTATTGGTTCCCTGTAATTATTTGAGATTCATTTCCGGAATCTCAAAACTTGAAATAACACAAAAATCGAAAAAAATGTATTATTTGTACCAGGGTATCAAATTAAATTGTATAATATAATATTGTTTTCAGAAGAAAAACGATATCTAGATAAAATTTCCAATGAAGGCTTCATAGAAGAGGACCTAGAGGATGCCTGTGTCTAGTGTTTACCTAGTGTACAACTTATATGTACCAATTTGTTGAACTAAAATTCAAAATAAAAACATTAGATATAGAAATAAATAGAACCGGTGGGGGTTAAGTGGATCCTGAATTAGATGAAGCAGCAGCACAGGTTCTAGTGGTCATTGCTGACCAGATTGCAACGTTGGAAATTACACAGTTTCTGTAATATATACATTCGCCTACATTAATTGGGTCAAAAGATTATTTACCTATCCCACCTTATATAAAATTAATAACAGCAAGAACTAATAATGTCCACAATTTTTACAAAAACTCAGAAATATTCAAATTATTTGGCAGAATTATCATGTCGGTTCCTGATTGATACTTATCAGTGGTGCAGCTGTGATTAATTTCGAGTTGATGTGACATATACTTATTTAATCGTACACTTTTATTCCTATCTTTTATATTCACAACTTGTTAATTAATTCTATACCAAACCTCTCATAAAAGCTTACAAAGCTTTTTAACTAAAATTGATGTTATGTGATTTCATATTCTTATTTATATTCAACCAAACTTTTATATTTTATCTATTTTAATTATAATTCATTGAAACCTACACACATATATATATATATATATATATATATATATATATATATATATACGTATACAACCGTGATAACCTGGACTGCACTGATGAGGGACTACATCCCGAAACCGGTCTGCAGTTGGTTCCTTGTTTGGATCAGGCGGTGTCCTGCTGTCTGTCTCTGAGAGCTCTTGCAAAGTTGTTCCTTCAAAGTAAGGATCTTTGCACATATGTCTGACAGATATAATTCAATATCTGTCGAGGTATTAGCCAAAGAAGAAGTTGTTTTCTATCGGACATATGCCATACAATCTATACAAAGGTATAGTGAGTTCCTAAAGGATTGTTTTCGACTGTTTTACAGTCACTGGAACATTTATTGCTCCTTGAAACAAGTATTCAGCATATATATCTAGATATATATGTATCTCGTAGGTATGTCTTTATTCATACATTTATTTTATAACCTCATTGTAAATTTTATCTAATCATGTGTGAATAAATTATTATTATTATTAGAACTTGATTGGCTTTTATGCAACCGATATTTAACGTTCAATAGCCATCATCATTAGTTAACGTAACGTTAAGTTAATGTGACATCATGTCAATGATCAGCATTTCTATCAGATGTAGATTAATGTCCAGCGTGGCTTTAGCCGGGGAAGTAGTTGTTTTCTATTAGATATTACAAAATAAGTAACTTCAATTTATCGTAGGTTTTTCCATTTCCAGAGGAGTCATATATTCGTACAATTTTCAATTGAGAATGTTTCCCTGTGAAATTGTCATCCAAAACTGTTGATATACGGCCTGCTTGATTCATGACATTTTTATTGCGTCAAGAGAGTTTACTTAATTTTAACATAGATGGCAGGCAAATCATTACCGATCATGATGACTTGACATATCGTTTTGACAAACGCATGCTGCGTCATGGACATAACCTCAAATTGAACCATGTCATGATTGTCATGTCGAAGTCGAGACTCACAAAAAAATGCTATACACTACCCTAACTTTCACGAATGACAGAAAAACACAAGAACAAATAAATAACAATAACCCAACAACTAAAAACGTCGCAAAACTACCGAACTGAGCGAAAAGTATTAAAAGAACAGAAAAATCACACGATAAATACCAATATGCAATGTAATTGACACATAACCTCAAAATAATGTTAACGTTCAAAAACTCAAAAAATGTATCTTTGGATTGTTGGAAACTCCACTATATTCGACTTAAGCGTCATCCATTGACGAATGGAACAAACTCTATTGACGCAATTACAGGATCAAGAACTTTAGTTGAAACAAAAGCGAATCAGTAAACGCACAAGGAGTTATATGCATCTTGAAATAGTCCAACAATTCCATCATTACAGTGTGAAATTGCTTCTGAAGAGTATGATTTCCAATTCTTCCGACCTCCCTGATGATCTTAGAAGAGTGAAATAGATTTCTGTCGACCAAAATGTATTGGAGGCCTAGCGAAAGAGATGCAATTCACGCATGAATTCAATGAGCGATTTTCTGTGAGTGATACTTCTGAATAACATTCTCCCTTATCTCATTTATAGATAATAATCTCCAATGGAAACTGGACATTTCAGAAATAATCGCCAACCAATTTCGCATATTACGCCATGTTGAATATTTAACGGGACATAAAATATTTGATTAGCTTTTATGCAACCAGCTATCAGTGTATGAACTACGAGGTTTGTATAACAAATACCCGGTATCGGCAAGAGGTACTACTACTATGAACACAACTAGATTATTAGCTAATGTAACCTTTCACAAAAATAAAAAATTTAAAAAAAAGTTTTTTGAAAAAGAACACGAATTATGAAATGAAAGCGGAACTCAGCGAAGTTTACGGAAACTCTACACCTTTATTACTTACCATAAAATATTGGAAAGCTAAAATTACAAGTGGCTGTACAAACATTTTTGTTGAAGAAGCTCCAGGTCATCCAGAAGCAAAATGAGAAATTTGTTAAAATTGAAAAAAAAAAAATAGCTAGCATTGGAGGTTGGTTCAAGACACGGTACAGATTTTTTTTCTGCGATGTTCCGGTATTGATTATGACCTTGTTGGAAAGCAAGTGTGATGTGGGTTGTCTAGATGTCAATACAGATGTCTAACGCTTGCTTGGATTGCGCACTGACCACCTAAGGTGTTGCTCTAGGTTTTTCAGAAAGCTAAAAAGTGAAAATCCCGGAGCGTCACGGCAAATAACAATAATAGTCGTTCGCTACCCACGCAGGCAAAGCCTATGGGTACACTCTACGAGTGTTTATGACGGAGTATTATTATTTCAACATGTCAATTGGATATAAGAAAGCTTTCCTCGATATGGGTGCTGCCATTACTTCCAAGAGGCTGTTCAAAGGAGTGGAGTACTGGACGAACTGAGTAATCCAGATGCTTCCTCCTGAAGACATAAATGGAGGATGGAGAAACGTGAGTTAGACAAGGACTCCAGAAGATTATCCAGGTTGAAAACTCCCAAGCCGACTCAGCTTTCTGAACCAATGGTACCCAGAAAAGACACCAGATAATTGCCGTTGATGTTCCTGAAACTGCCCCAAAGGATGTTCCAGATGCTGTAATTCCAAAGACCCATAGTCCCAGAATGTGGTTGCGCTGGTAACGCCTACCGTAGCTGCCAGTCCCGCCGATGAATGTTTCCAGTACCCAGGGTGCCAAACGATGCAGTCCCGTTCCGTTTCGAGCTGTGTTACCGGATACGGAAAACTGTAGAAATGCCAGAGCTCATGATATCAACAGGACCAGATCCCGTCGCGGTGTGTGTACCTACCACGTAATAGGACCCAGAAAAATATATTTTTTGTAATCATTTTAGTAGTAGATTTATATATTATTAGAATAGGGCACTTGCGTTGTATAAAGGTTTCGTAGGTTCTTGTTTGTATTTTAAAGCTGGGGTCCAGCTTTCTTATTGTTCTAGTGCATTGATCCATTCGATCACGATAGTAGTTCGTTGCCATATACAACCGACATTGAAATTAGCAAAGTCGCGTGACGAGCTAAAATCGTTGACCGAATGATATAAACATTTCCTTGTATAAATACAGAAGGAATGGAACGATGAGGAATAGTGGGTAATAGACTCATATAGAGGAGAGAGCCCTAGTGCTCAGTTAGCCTCATAAGCTAGGCTCTTTTGGCCATAGCTGTAAGTATTAGTTCATTATATTATTGAATGTCCCTTATTTTACAATGTGTATATAACTTTCCCCGGTATCCCTGTTGTTGTATAATAAATGTTTATATTCCTTTGCTACCTCTTTAGTTTCAATAGCTACATCTGTAGCTACACCCCAAGTCGCATTTAGTATAAGGGAAACAATCCCTTATACGACTCAGGATGCTACCCTAGTAGCCCTAGTCGCGACAATACCATAAACCTTACCCAGTTACACCACTCGGTCTAAAAAACGATCCAGTTTGTTTTCCTGAAGGCTTCCAAAATCATAAGTCCTTCGCTTTGGAGTTTGAAAGGAGCAAGTTCATCTCACTATTGTTTTTTTTAGATAGCTGTCTTTCGGTCCATCCTTGATTACGGTTTAAAACCTTGGTCAGGTCACTTGTGCACATGTTTTTTTAATCAACTGAATATCACAAAAAAAATTAGGAACAATAATATTTTGCATAGATTTGTTTTTAGCTTTAATTGATTTTTAATAGAAATGAAAGGCTTTATTGATTGCCATTCTTCTATTGCTAATCAATAAATTTCATAATCACAATGCGATTTTTTTATTGTATAGATTGAAATTATTCAGAACCCACATCAAACCACAATAAAAATAATGAAATAAACAGAAAAACTTTATTAAAAAGATACAATGAATAATTGTTTCAGTCTTTTACAAAAACAGAAAAAATAAAAATTTGGTAAAGCTCAAATTATTTATACAAAAGTATTACTACAGAATAATTGAAACTTTGATTCAGACGTGAAGTGACAAAATAAGAATAAAAAAAATATTTAAAGAAAGCTGTTTTGTTATTAAAGTCGTTATCGTTAGCTGATTTTTAATATAAATTATAGGCTTTATTTTGTTTGATTGATGATCTATTTATTTTGTGGAAGGTTCATGATGAAATAAGAAAAGGAAGAAAAATATAACTTTTGTCCAGTTTCCACTAACACTTTACTACTTTATTACGACCGGTTTCGGCTTTTACACCATTTTCAAGTAACTACAGATTTCATCAAGTTCGTGAATATTTATACATAAGAAAGTAATTAAAGAAAGATTGGGTTTAAATTACCTAACTGATGCTTCAAAACAAGTTGGGAAAATACCTGGAATCTACCTGATGAGTCAATCTAATTTATCTAATAGGGGTTCATACAATCGGTGGGTCCAACTTTGTTATCAAAAGTCATAAATTCTGAAGTGGAGAGCTACATAATTCTAACTGGTCATTGAGGGTATCAAAATTGGGGTTTTTATTCAATTTGTTTATTTCCAAGGCTTCCAACAAGTTCATTTCTCTTCCTTTATTGCACGTATGAAGGATTTTCATGTTATTTTTATTTATTGTATGATTCGTTTCTTGCAAATGTCTATATATAGCTGATTTTTTTATCTGATAACACATGCTCACGGTACCTTATTTCAAAATTTCTTCCCGCTTGTCCTGAATAAGCTGCTGTACAATCACCACATTCCAGTCTATATATACCTGATTTAGTATATTCCCTAAATTACTCCTACTAGTGAATGAAGTTATTATATTAAATTTTGAAAAATTGTTTTTAATATTTTCTGAGAGTTTTCCCGAGTAGGTTATACTAGCATATTTTTTATCTCCTTTGGGTCCTATTTGATTTAGACATAATTCATTCCCGATCATTGTCTGCTGTTTATTGGAGATGATCTTATCAATTAAGTAGACTGGAATTTGGTTATTTTTTGCAATCTGTTTGATGATTTTTATTTCTTCTTGCAAAGCCTTATCCGATGAAGGAATCATAAATGCCCTATGTATCATTGATCTGAATGATGATAATTTGTGTGATAATGGACTGAAGGAATCTAAAGGTATTGTACAATCCGTAAAAGTGTCTTCTGTGTATGTTGAAGTGAAAATTATTATTAATGTTTGTAATAGTAAGATCTAGAAAATTAATTTTATTGTTTTGTTCTATTTCGACCGTGAATTTTATCTTATCATGAAGGGTGTTAAGGAAATTCAAAAATTGATTTATCTGTCTCGTTGGGCCATTAAAACCTACGAGAATATCATCAACATATCTGAACCAGAATGCAATATGTTTATGAGATAAGGCGTTATTTAGGATGCGGGTGTTTTCTAAGTTATTCATAAAAATATCGGCTAGTAAGGGACTTAACGGAGAGCCCATTGGGAGACCCGAATTCTGCAGGTAAAAATTATTTTGAATAATAATTTTGTTTGCGGCATACATCAAAGAGGTTGTATAACTCCTCCGTGATGTAAGGATTAATATTATGTTTATCAAGTATGTCTTTCAAAAGAGGAAGGCATTCGTTTGTTGGAACGTTTGGAAACATGTTCTTCACATCGAAGGAAACTAATTTAATGTTATTTTTGTTGTTAATACAGCTTATTTGCTAAGTCTATAGAATTTATGACTGTGTTTGTTGTACAAATATTCACGAACTTGACGAAATCTGTAGTTACTTGAAAATGGTGTAAAAGCCGAAACCGGTCGTAATAAAGTAGTAAAGTGTTGGTGGAAACTGGACAAAAGTTATATTTTTTCTTCCTTTTCTTATTTCAATAGGCTTTATTAATTGCCATTATTCTACTGCCAATCAAGACCAATGATCACATGAAATTTTGTTATCGTATTTTAAATTATTCAGCTCTCACAGTTCACACCAATTTTTTGAATCAAATCACAATAAAAAAAAAATGAAATAAACAAAAAAACGTTATAAAGATACAACGAATAATTGTCTCAGTCTTTTACAAAAACAGAAAAATTAAAACTAGGTAAAGCTCAAATTATTTATACAAAAATATTTCTACAGAATTAATAAAAATTTGATTCAGTGCTGAAGTGACAAAGCAAAAAGCCCAAAAAAACTTAAAGAAATTATAGCTGAAAAAAAGTATTAATCTAAATTATTGTTCTTAAAAGTGAATTTGCAGGCTTTCACTAGATTGTCATGAAAAACTTTTCCAAATGAGTTATACAGAATTCATTTACATTGTTTATACAAGGTCAGCAACGAACTTGGGAGAACTGCTAAAAGTAATTTAAAAAATCTAAACCAATTAGAACAATAATTTTCAATTTGTTATTTACAGTACTGCAGAGTTTTCAAACTGCATCGGCATTCTTTGGTTCATTAAAATTATTGTTTTTGTTCTAGTAACTCATAGAAATCTTTAAGCATTTCTCTCAAGCTTTAAAGTTTTACCTAAGACTACTTACTCAACAGACCAAGACATTATTGAAAAATAATTGTTGTGCACAATAATATGGAAATAATACGTTTTTATGAAAACGCTGATAATTTATCCACACCTAGCATCAAACTAAAACAAATTAAAGAAAACTCAACATGCACTGCTACACATTATTCAAATAATATGAATACATCCTCACAAAAACTGTGATCATAAATCTTTAAAAAAATGTTCAACTTTTATGGAAGAACTATGATTGCATTTCTTGTTTCTGCTACTCACGGAGTTGGTGATCATCTCATAATAATAAAATTAACAAAGGCATATGACCAGAAAAAACATTTCATAAATTGAATCTAATGGCGAATTCTTTTTCTGTGTCATACACCAGACACTTCTGCTAGTTACCTACGTGTGTTATGATCCAGGGCCACAGGAATGATGTTAGTATTCCAGAAAATATTCCCGTTATCAAAGCGGCGGCCGCAAACATACCAGCTGTTGCAGCGTACCTCTCTTCAACCATCCTAAAAAAAAAAAAACCTTACTGACCTTACGCCTAAATAAGTGCACCCTCTGCATACGGGTTAGACAGACAAGTAATAGACCGGTAACGACACATTTCTTGAAACGTTTTTTTAACGTATGCTTTTTTAAATTATGATTATTATAGGTTTATAAATGTTCTCACCAAATATCAAAGACTGCTCGCATGCAGCGGCGGCACCAACCAATTTTGAATTTGCAAAAAACATTGATATCTCTGAACGATTTTTTAATGTATGCAAAGTAGTTTTTTCGATAGTTTGAACTGAAAAACCCACGAAAATGAAAAAGCATACTCTTCTCTCGTGTAGAAGGCCCCGAAATTATCGACTGAACATGTAAAAAAAGGTGGTATATCAAAACGATTTTTTAACGTATGCTTTTTCACAGGAAGACTTTTGGTGTTATATGGATCACGAATTTCGAAAAGCATACAATCGCGGCGTGCACATGCGTTGCAATTGTTTTGTTAATATGCAAATTTTTTTTAATAACTCGGAACAATTATTTAACACTCAAAACCGGGTTGAATATAAAGTTCATATGGCCCATTGACAGTATACTCATTTGCATACTGTTCTGGCGTGTAGAACTATTCAAAAGACAATTGAAAAGTTGCAAAAATATCGGCTATCTTTGAAAAATTATTTAACGTATGCTTCTTCACAGGCTCATTTTTGGTATTATATAGATCACGAAAATTGAAAATCATACTCTGCTCTTGTGTAGAAGGCTTCGAAGTTAACAACTGAACATGTAAAAAAAAAGGTAGTATCTCAAAATGATTTTTCAACGTATGCTTTTTCACAGGCTGACTCTTAGTGTTATATGGATCCCGAAAATTGAAAAGCATACTCTTCTCTCATGTAGAAGGCCCCGAAATTATCTACTGAACATGTAAAAAAGATAGTATCTCAAAATTATTTTTTAACGTATGCTTTTTCACAGGCTGATTTTAGTTGTCATATATATCACATATATTGAAAAGCATACTCTTCTCTCATGTAGAAGGCCCCGAAATTAACAACTGAACATGTAAAAATGGGTAGCATCTAAGAACGATTATTTAACGAATGCTTTTTCACAGGCTGATTTTTGGTGTTATATAGATCATGGAAATTAAAAAGCATACTTTTCCCTTGTGTAGAAAGCCCTGAAGTTATACGGTGTGACACAGATTCATGGTACACCCCCTTTTTCTCCCTTGTTTCTCTGGCTATATTTCTGAAATCTTCAACATTGAATATGCTCACTAGCAGGCTGTAGTTTTTTTTATTTAAAAAGAAAAAATTTAATTTGAAATCTCAGTTTTCTGAATATCGTGAGTTATTTCATATGTTTCTTCTTCAAATAAAAGTAGTTATTGACAAATAACCTTCATAAACTGATCAAGGTATAGAAAAAAATTAAGTTATTATGAAACACAAATGCGTATCGAACGAGGAATGGGATTTTCAAGTTATTGAACAAAGAAGAATCTTTGAATGTTGTGGTGTTATTTGTTGCCTTGGATGGTGCAGTTATTATAAACTTTAATTGTTACATGACTGGTTTCTCGGGCGTTTATAATTAAATTAGCTGGTATATGGTTTGGACTGGGTTTACAAAATTATGCTCAATGGTCTGATTGTTTGAAGAGTTATTTTGACTGCAGTTGGATTATGGTGAGGCATCGGATACTTCGAATTTGTGAATTTTTTTTTCGTAAACTGAACGAGATTTTTTGGGCAACAAATCATTCACAGCCGTTTGAGCAATTACTCTCAATTCAGGAGGGGTGCAACTTGAGTTTTCTTCATCAGTATTTAAAAAAGGTAATTTACTGACAAGGAGACTAAAATTTAACAAGGAGGGTTTAATAAGCTCTAGCCAATCAGAAACTTGTTGCATCAACGCGTCATAGTGACGTACTTAGGTATGAGTACAGAGTCGAACTCGAATCAAGCAACAAAACTGTCAGCAGTAACTCTCATATGCCAAGAGCTAGTCCGTCACTGTCTATAGAGAACGGCGGCCATGACACGTCCTACTACGTCACATTTCGTCACAAATGTTTTTTCATCTCTTTCTACTAGTGTCCCAATTGTCTTATGGGAATCAAACACTCCTTGTTAAATTTTAGTCTCCTTGATTTACTGATATTTGAATTCAAATTTCAAATAATTTATGTGAACAAATGAATTACCTGACAACATCCTTCAAATTTTGAATATTTTACCAATGTTACCAACCCGATATTTCTGATATGTATGTTTCATTCATAATGACAGTAACATTTACCATTTTTTTGGTACATGTTTATTGAGAACTCATGTTCATATATAAATGAGTGTGCATGTGCACATATACCTATTTCATTTGTATACCATGTAGATTTTATTTTATTCCTAACAATGCTTTGTCAATAAGATATCATCTTGGACAATAAAGTATATTTTGATTGACTGATTGATTGATGTCGTGATTTTGTGAAATCATGAAGCGAAAATCGCGAATCAAACAATTTTCGAACGTTTGATTTCATGTTATGTCAAAGCAGAAGTCAGAAGTTTTTCAACTTGTTGACAAAGCTTCCAAGTATAATTTACCTTGGAGTATACATCATTCCAAGAGAGCTGAAATATCCACTGGTCACTGCCATGATTACTGCTGCAACCCAATAAACCCAATCGTTGGTAATCAGTACAGGCAAAATCCTCTCCAGTTCTCCACTCACTTGATAATTACTTAGTAAATAGAAGGGGATAAATACAAGACGCAATGTAACTGGTATCCACAAAAATCTTGGACTGGGCTGAAAACAATTTGGGTAGAGAATCATTTGAGTAAAGTGATAAATCTGACAACATACCCAAACGTAATAGCTTGGCAACCAGCTACCAATCATGGCAAAAACATTAAAAGTTATAAAGCAAGTGATACTGGTATAATATTCTTCAGAAACGAAGAAGTTTTTGTCATTCGCTTTTATTTCTGAAAAAAATAATAATATGACAGACTAAATACGTTATTACATTATAATTTCAACTATTTAGGGTGTTCATCAAAGAATTTATTAGCCCTAATGCATTGAGTCGTCAGACACATTTGACATTCCATTTGCGAAAATTGTCTTTGCATATTGAAATAATTAAAAAAATATAGGAAAAAACAACAAATAATGTCAAATTTCCCTATGAGAAATCTTAACGTAAATTTTAATGAATTTCAGTAATGAAAATAAATTCAAATACGATCAGCAATTTTTTTTTTTGAAAGCTCCCAAAAAGGACTTATCAGGAATGTATTTTCAAAGAAATAAACATCTCTCGACAACCAATATATTTTGCTGGAAACAGTTGAAGGGTCCAGTGGAAAAACGATGAGGTTCCACTTTTTAAAAAGTCGAGTAAAGCGAAATCTAATTTGGGAGTCTCATCATTTTTCTATTGTGCTGCTTAGTTTCGACCGCAGTTTTGTATGTAATCTCATTGTTTGTCCCCTGTAAGGTTTGATATTTTGATACTTCCGCTAACAGATGCCGCTAAAATGTCGATTTCGGTAGGGTCACTGAATCTAGAAGGCCGTGCCGTCCTTACGGGTAAGGCCAATGGGCGTGGTCCAATACTTGAAATAGTTCCAGTATTCAAATAACCCACAAAACTTGCTCTCTAATTGGTGATTTTGTGGGTTATTGGAATACTGGAACTATTTCAAGTATTAGACCACGCCCATTGGCCATACCCGTAAGGACGGCACGGCCTTCTAGATTCAGTGACCCTAGATTTCGGAAAAAAATGGAACCTCATCGTTTTTCCACTAGACCCTTCAGTTAGTTTTGACGGAAAAGTATCTATACACCCTTTATAGTAAAAAAAAAGTTATCCAGTAACTTTAATTCAATATTACAAAACAGCAGATATTTCAGTGGATAATTATAATAATAATAAAATAACTCACCAGAATGCATAGCAGGAAAGATTGCTAAGGTTACAAAAAATACTAGGAATACGTTCAACAATTGAGGGAAACATTTTTTTAGAATATACTTATATGGTGGTTTCTCCTTTATGCCTTTTGCAAAATGCCTCTGCTTCTCTATTTCTTTTTTCTCCTTCAGTTCATAGTGCCTATAAAATCTCTGAAACGAAAAGAAAATTTAAAGTGAGAATGCTAAACAAACGATCCCACTTTGATTCTAAATGTTTTTACAATTTATCCAGATTTGGTTATACTCACATTCAATGGTAAGGCAAAGTATGTATCAAAACATATCAACAGTATAAAAAGTGAAGTGATGAAGTAATATATTGCAGCCATTCTTATATTAGGCGTCACCAATGAAGAGAGTAAATTAACAACGGCAGTAAATGTCCCACTAATATTTGAACCCAATACCACAGCTCCTGTGTATTTTCCTGGTAGTTTGGCCGCCATTCCGAAAATAGTGTTCTGGTAGATTCCGTTGGCAACTGAAATGTTGAGAAAAAGTCATGTATCACTATTCGACAAACAAAAATATATTATGTTCTGGGGTTTTATTCTACAAATGACTTACAACTGACCGACGCACACAGGCGAATTTCCAAGAAATTGTGGTCAAAATCATAAAATATAAAGTTCGGGTTTTCTGGAAATTATTATGTGTAAATATTTCATTTGTTACCAGGCTTCAATGACCCATCCGTATCGTAGAGCAGCTAGCATTCCGTTTGATATTCTATCAGTTGAAACTTGATGCTTGTGGAAGGTGGATGTTAGTGATTGTTGTGAACTTTGTTAATAATTATTGTTTGTAATTAGTTTCTGAACCTGTGTGGTGAAGTATATATGACTAAATTGATATGGAGCCCGTTGCTGGAGGTATGTAGAATATTGTCATGTAAAATATATGAAGATTTTGTTCAATTCATAGTAGCTATTGAAGCTTTTGAAAAGAGGAGCGTTTTCAATCGTAACAAATAAATTTTCCCTTTGTTCTCCTAAGCAAAAAGTTATGCATTAACTTCGATGAAGATGCGATTTGATGATGAACACATACTTTACAGTCAACAGAATTAGATTATGAAAAGAACGGTTGCGATAATTTGCGATGATGCGAAATTTTCTTTATTATACTGTAAACTGCCATTTCAAGTAGGTTCACCAGTTCTTGTTGCAGGTTCGCAGTCTAGTTACATTTCATACAGGAGAAATGAACTAGTTGACTTTCTAATAAATTGTCCATCGACGACTTTTGCAGAAAACTGTACTGACCTGCACGACGAAGTCAGAAGAGCTACTGAAAGTACCGAATTATCAGCGGAAATAAAACAAACATTGGCAAATTTTTCTTCTCAGTACGAAAGCAAATGGAATGCGTCATCTAGGATCTACCAGGCATTTCAAAATAAAAATCAGTCGTGGCTAGAGATCGGGATCGAATTTATATGTATTCCTGAACCATTTTCAATTCGCAAGGGTAGTGGAAGACCACCAGCAGTTTTTTCAGATTCTGCAGCTGTAATGAAAGACATATTATTCTCTACGCCCCCTCGTGCGACTAAATACAGAGAAGCCTATGTCAAAATTACCCAGACTGTTATTCCATATTCTTCAGATAAAGCCTTATCGATAGTTGTTGAAGCAAAGTTAACTAAATTCCCGTATAACATCATCAGAAATGCAGCCAAAGATAACAATAGTAATATTTATCCCAACCACGAAAATATTACAGCAGCAAACAAGAAGTGTTATCATGACAATTTATAATTCTCAATTTTGTAGCATCGATAGATTCCACAAAAATGTACGAATGTTCCTAAAGGGACCATTTCAAGTGATATACACTGGATTACTAGTAAAATGTTTGTTCTTCTAAGATTTTGCGGATATGTCGGTGGTTCCATCGCTGCTGGCGTGCAGTGTTTACTAACAGAAATGACCCATTTAAGATTATTTTGTACAAGTTTGATGTATTTATCGATTCTATAAAATTCAGAATTCTACACAAAAAATTACGGAAATACACTGTATTTTATCATAGTTTTGACGCAAAAATAGTACTAAAATTTAATATGTATAGACTTATATACAAGTACCACCTTTCCGCTATGACAAATGTGAAAATTTCCTTCAGAACAGAAAAAATTATATTTTGGCCACTATTTCTTGGAAATTCGCCTGTGTGCGACAGCAAAATTAGAACTAGGTAAATTAAAACAAACCCTTCAGTGTAAAGTTACTCAATGATGTATTACAAAAACTACCAAATATTTATGGGTCTTCAAAAAATCAGGTTATGAATAAATGTAACCAAGTTATAGAAACAGTAAGAAACAGAAGATATAAAAACGGTAAAATAGAGAGGGAGAGATAAGTATATATGAAAAATAAACATACAACTCATGCAACTTGCCATAAAACTAAAAAAAAATTAAGCACGTATCAGTAAACCCATTGGAAAATATTATCTTTCATGTATTTCTCAGTAAATTTTTAAAATTCTTGAATCCAAATACTTTAAGAAACAGTAAATCAATATGTCAAAATAATCTCTTGGTTTTTTACGGTAATTTTTGTTTATTGTTATATTTTTGATTTTACCTCGTTAGTTTTGGTTTAATAAATTCGCCACAAATTTGTATTAATTTAACTTCAATTGTTTCATCAGGAGAGACATTCATTGGTAAATATAGCATTATTGAGTATTTGACATATTTTCAAGTGTATCAAGATTTTTTTATTAAGATGGGCGTTCAATGTCATGTATTTTTATTTAAGTTGCATTGCGATGCGGTCAGTTACACTTGGGGAACTCAAATTTAATAGCTAACCTCAAAAAGAATTGGAGTACTAATTGAATATATTGATTTCATTTCGAAAATTGTGATTTTTTTGGTGTGCAATTAAAGGAAATAAATTCAAACATATAGCTAGAAATAGTTCTTATACTTTACCAACATTCTTATATTTCATTCATTTTAGGGCCTGCTATACTTCCAAGTTATGAATGAAATCAGAATGTGATTTTGATATAACATCGGTAAGAAAAACAAGATCAAGAAAATTGAATGAAGACACTGTTGTTTGTGATTAGGATATTATTCATAAGTGTATAATGGTGCTATTAAACTGGATATTATCATTCGTTGGTTTGGGACAGGACGACTCTAACGTTGACCGACCTACCCCATCACTGATGAGAGGCAAGAACCTCGAAACATGTCTGCAGGTGGTCATTCCCAGCCAAATGAAAGATAATATCCAATGTTTGATTATCATATGTAGATACTTGCAATGGTGTCCTCCTCGAGGAACAAATATCTGTCAGCTATAGTTCAGTGTCCGTAGAGGCGAGTAGTTGTTTTTTGTTAAATATTTCCGTCATATATGCCACTTTGTGGGAATATGTGGGTTGTTTGTTTAAAACAACGTTTTATGACAATTTCAGTATTGTTATTATTTGAATATTATCCAAAATATAGATTTTCCAAATAGATATTATATATACTTACTATTTATCAGAACAACGCATATCATTGTAATCCAAAAGAATCCATAAGGTATCGAACTTGTATCACACATAGCTAAAATAACTGTTATAATAAACATAACAACCTCCACACCAATACTCCAAACAATTCTGGTTGTGAGATTTCCCCTAAAACCAATAAAAACTCTCATTTAGCCACTCCTAAATGGAAAATTTTATATTAATAGATTTGGACACTAGGTATACTTATACGTTATTTTTTAAACACCAACAAATTGAAATTCTACTTTGCTTCAATTACAAATTAAAACAGAAATTCAAAATAAAATATTTGTTCAATTGTTTTCTCGATTCCCAATTCATACAGTTGTCCGCCATAAAGTCCATCAACCAATAAATAACGATTTTTCATTTGATTTTTAGAGTGAAATGGAAAGATTATAGGAAAATATTGATCAGTCTTTGTATATTCGAAAGTATTTTCAAAGCAAAAACAAGAAGTTCTTCATCTGACACTTAATGTGGATGCTGGATAGAAGTTGATTTTTATGAAAGATTAATCAATTTACAATTTGCTTGAACGCATATTCATTTCATACGTATAAATATATTCCATAGCTTCATTATTGAAAGAAGTTTTTAAGACCTTGTCTTTGTTTTCTTTAGAAATCTTCATTGTTACAACTGGTACTTATCATTACCTTAAAAGCTAATAATAAAGCCCTCTGTTTGTTACTTTCTCCGGTCTATCTCACAAGACACATTGTAAATAACTTAGAAAAGCTAGTTTTTAGTTGAACAATGAAAAATGTATGTTCCACTGTAAAAACGCAAAAAAAATTTGTCAACTTACCCAATTTGTACAAAAATATTCATCCAATTGAATAAAACGCTAGGAACTTGAGCTGAGAACGTTAACACTTGCATAAAATTAGACACATACGGAAATGCAAATCCTATGTACTCCGTAGACAATTTATATTTCGTAAAATACTGAAAAAGTAATAAATATGAGCTATCTTCAAATATACAGTCTTCTTAAATTTGTGCCAATGAACAATATTAACACGTTGACTGCCATGTCGGTCTATGAGACCGAGGAAAAATTATTCTGGTGAGCCACCTCGGTCTCATAGACCGAGGTTGAGGTTGATACACCAGGCCAACTCGGTCTATGGGACCGAGCCAATTGAACTGTTCTTGAAGCCATCGGTCTAAATTATTGTCGATAATATCGCGAAAACAGACCGAGACGGCTTCAGTAACAAGTTTGCGTTGCAAATTGTTCTCATTCGACGCACAGACCGAGTCGGCGAGGCAGACAAATCAGTAAAAACAACGAATTTTTGGAAGATGAATACTGTAAACTCAGAGTCTCAATTTCCGAAAAATTCAACGATATACTTACCATCTTCTGTAGGCTGTACCTACATAGAGTCCATAATGGTTTCTGGGACAAAATTTTCGATTTTGCTTCGGCTCTGATACCAAAAATGAGCACGGCAGTCAACGTGTTAACTATCGATTTGGGCCACTGCATTTCATAAGAACAAAATTTTTTGAGGAAATAATAAAAATTTAGTAGAAAATGTCAAGTTTGTACGATGTACTGCGGAATATTTGTTGCTTTTCTTCTTTTTGCGACTCTGTAAATTTAAAATGTTTCATTAAAATATTAACGAAATTGGAAGATATGAACCACTGCAACAGCAAAATTCATAGTGAAAACCAGTTTTTTTTTTAAATTTTGTACTGGCATTTGGGAACAAATCTAAAAAGTTATGTTTTATTGATTCAACAAGTTTATAATAATTCCTAAAAGTTATTCAAGACCAAAAAACGCCATTTTTTTATCAACATTAAAAATATTTCGAAAAACTTGCAATTTTCAATTATTTCAGATAGATAGTTCAAATTTTACTTATGGGCCTAAAATTGAATTGAAAAAAAATTTTTCATTCACGTTTTTTTGCTCTTCAAAAATAAACCCACTTTTTGTCCCTTTGTAATGAAATTTTCAAAATTGCCACCGTATTGGTGGTCACATGACATACCTATATCAAAATCGATTTTTAGGGTTTTTCAATATGAAGAAACGATCTCCTATAACTTTTTGTAACTATGATAATAAAACATATTCACATATGTGGCAAACTTCATGGGCCACACTGTATACGACATATTTTATATAAAAGTTGATTGCTTAGCAAAGGCAAAGTTCGCACTTCTTCAATTGGATACACAGATCCCCAAGTTCAGAAGCCGCGCTCCTCCACTTAACCTGGTTAAGTGTACAATTCTAGAAGTTCAACACCCCCAAACTCAGATGAAACGATTTACCCGTTTCTTAGAATTCATATTTATAGGTATTCACATTTCATAATGCATAACTTTGAAGATCACAACTTTCACCCTTGTTGCACTAGTGGAGTGAAAAAATAAATTATTGACCTACGTGGACTCAAAATTTGAATATGGCGCCATATTTCACTTAGAATCTCGTGGTCTAGAGTCAAAGTCAAAATCTCCAGTGTTGTTCGTGACTACAATTGTAACAAATCTATTACTAAAAGTTGCATTCGTTACGTTATTGAGTTTTTACATAATTTGCCAAAATCTATTACCTTTTCCTTTTGACATAGTTTTCACTGTGTATATGAGTATACAGCGACATCTATTGACGAATTTCATAATGATATATTGTAAACCTCTTTCTCTTTTAATTTTCTACAATATACTGGATACTGTGAGTGATGAGAGAGAGAGAGAAAGAGAGTGTGTGTACAGAGCTTTTTTTAGATGATAGATGAGTGGTTTCGCTGCTAATTTTATTGGGGAATATCAGTAATACAACAGAAAAACATAAAATTATTATGTGACGATGTGACAGTGGCCACGTTTATAGAGTCTCTTGAAAATCTGACTAAAGACTTTATGTTAACCAAATACTCTCTGTCCGGTGTATACAGTACACTTAGTCAAGTATCCAGCTTGGTACCAAAAATTGTTGCATACCAGACCAAAATAGGTAGATAACCAAAATGGTGTGAACGCCTACGGCTTTGACTTTACAGCAACATGCAAAATTTGGATTGAATCCTTGCTAAGCCCTAGATTCGAGTTCCATTTTTCTAGCAACACAACCTTGAATATTAATATTTTAATATGTCGTGGTGTGGCGCAGTGGTTAAAGCGTCCGACTTTGGGTCGAAAAGTCCGGAGTTCGAGCCCCAGTTGCGGCTGGGATTTTTGAAATTAATTTGACCGATTAAATTATTCAAATCTCGTTGCTGGACTTGGGGTGAGTCCTGCACGATTCACTGTTGCGTTCCAATTAACAGTGCTGCTCCTAAAGTGGCGCATGGAGTTAGTAACAAGGCCTATCCAGAACACGTGGCTAATGACCATAGCAGTCGATGCCAAGACACCAAAGAAAAAAAAATATTTTAATATGTCGGGGCGTGGCGCAGTGGTTAGAGCGTCCGACTTCGAGTCGAAAGGTCCGGAGTTCGAGCCCCAGTTGCGGCTGGGATTTTTTAATTTAATTTGACCGATTAAATTATTAAAATCACGTGGCTCGACTGGGGTGATGACCATAGCAGTCGATGCCAAAACACCAAGGAAAAAAAAATAATTTACGCATGACTATTGGCATTATTTATAGAGAAAAGAGAAAGAAAAACATTGGCATTGACGTTTTTGACATAAAATATAAAATATCCGTTATTACCAGTCATACCAAATAGTGCCACAATAGGCCTCTGGCCGCAGTGGAGCGCCTGATATGGGTCCACTCATGTTCAAACCTAACCTAATCATACCAAATAAGAACCAAACTGTTTACTGATTAAACATGGTGTAAATAGGCAATAACTTGTTCCCTTGCTCTGAATTTGGTATGGTCAATTTGGCCAGAAAATCAAATTTGCGGACGATATAAACGTGGGCAGTGACTCAAAAAAACGTAGTATTAGTGTTATTAAAGGAAGAAAATTTAAACTGTTGTGAGTCTTTCCAAAATGGATGAGCAAAAGTAGATCTGTTATTTTTATATATTTACTTTTCTTAAATTTTTAATAAAACTTCAAAACTTGTAATGCGACAATTTTTACAAAACAGTTATTTACATAACTGTTATGATTTGGAACCTTGCTATAAATCAATATCAGGTAAATGAAGACATGCAATTTTCTGAAGATGTATCATTTGAAGATAAAAAAAAACAATGAAATTTCTATTCCTAGTGTAACATTGTGTTTAGGTTATTTGGAATTTGGTCTAATTTTTCATCTATCACCTGAAATTTGTCAAAAAAATTTCATAGAACGTCATTGTCGGTAAATAAGTCAAATGTCAATTGCCAATGCAGTGGTGCAAGGTGCAAGTGGTTCATTTGTATATACTCCTTTTTGACATTAATCAAGATTGTACCACCATATACTTATTTAATGTATTCAGAGTCAGTTAAAATTAAAAAAATAAATACTCTTGGATTTGTTACTTCTTGATGGTATCTGTTGCTATTTTGTTACGTTTTTATGGATTTTTCAATTGCATATAAAAAACTTGAACAACAACACTGGTGTTGTTGTGTTTTGCCTTCACTTATACTGATAATGAGTAGAAGTAGTGAACCACATTTTTATAATCTCTTCGGCATTATGTAAGTCCAAATATCTCTTTCAAATTTAGGTAATCCAGAAAAAACAATGTGAAATATCAGTGAATACACTAAACAAGCTTACAGAAGTGGCATTTTTCATACTTACATCAATGGCAGTGATAAACATATTCCAAGGCATCAATACTCCAATACCGTGTATTAGAAATGTGATATACACCAAATTATACCTATCCGGTGGAGTATTCAATTGTAGGCTAGCTTCGTCCATGGTTAAATTTTTAAAATTCAGTTCGTCTTCAGGTAAATTATTTTCTTCCCAAGAAGGCTGCAGTTTCACCGGCTGCTGCAGGCGTGTTTTTTCGTTTGTGTCCTCGCGACCTTTAACAATAAGTTAGACATTTTTACTCAATAACAAAACCACATCTATTCTATTCTATTACTGTTGCTCAAAAGAGTTGAACATTTGAAAAATATAAAAATGCGGACTCAACTTTTTTCATCTAAATAATGAAACCCATGTTTCAGCGATTTATTTTAAATAGGACTGCTTTGCATGCTCCAAGCCATTACGTATTACTTCAATTATACCAAAGAAATTGTGTGTAATGAAATTGATAATAATTTGACCCGTAGGTCATAGCCACACCGTGGATGAATAGTCAAGTCATTGTCACAGTACTCTGGAGGCTTATGAACAAAACTGTTTTGAAACATTTTCTTAATTTTGCATGCTGACGTTTTGGGCGTGACGTAAGGGAGTGGGAAGAACACAGATGCAAAAAACGTAACCTCGACATTCTCAAGCGCAGTCGCTTTTTTTTGTTTTGAAGGAAATAATTAAAAGATAACGGGAAAACATAATCTGCCAATTTCCACAAGCCGAAGTAACGAAAATCGTCATCAAGTCTAGCGCGTGCAGTTGCAATAATTTTTTTTTTGTAAAACCTGGTAAATTGTTCTCCCAATGTATTCCTAAATTTTGTTAAGAGATTGATACTGGGAGAAATATAACCATAGGGTGATCCAAAATAGGCCATTGGCCAAAGTTATGGGCCCACTCACGTTCAAAACCAAACCAAAACGTGCCGTTGCCTAAATTAGTCTAGTCTAGAAGAACTATTTTGATGAATTTCTCTTCAAGGGCACCGAAAATTATGATCCAGGGCTCATATGATTCGGAATGACCTCTAGAAATTTTTTGAAAAATTTGAAGGTGCGCCGGCAGAAATTGCAAAAGTTTTAAACAATTTAGTAAAAAAAGGGGGGTTTGGTTTTTTGCTAATATCTCAGAAACTATTAAAGATATCCGAAATTTGAAAAAAGATCCTGAAAGAGGAGGAATTTTTTACCAATGTACTTATATTAAATTATAATATGCCTGTCACATTGCTGTCACGTTATCATAGGTTAAGTAACATTCATTTTCATCGGACAGTGTCACCTTTGACCGCATAGGTTTTTATCGTTTTTCGTTCATTATCCTTACCAGAAGAAGTACCAGCTTCTCTCGACCTAATTTTCCATTTTTTCAGCATGTATATATGTATATAAAACTTCCTAATTTATTGATTAAATACACCGAGAATACACAACTTGGGATGTTCGCGTTAAAGATTTGGTGCAAATTATTGAAAATTAATAACTAGTCAAGTACACAGATAAAATACTTGATTTTTTATCAGCCTTGGCTTGGTTGTGCCAGGCACGTAGTTATGGAATATCTAGATACACGGTGTATAAAATGAAAGAGGGTTATCAGATTTTAAAAAAAATGGAAAAGTACCCGCACTAAATACATGTAAAAATGGCTTTTAGCCAATTTTGATAATTTTTTGGGATGTTGTAATACGAGTCACTAGAAGTTATAGATGCAAGTTTAAATCAGTTTCTATGTCCAGTATCGGAGATACGAATTTTTAAAAATCAAAAATTGCTGTTTTACCAAAACATAGTAAGGTTCACTTATACAAAAGTATTACTTTTTAGATGATAAGAAAATAATAGCATTGCTGGTTTGAAAAAAGTTGTTAACATAGAAGAAGACACCTGTGATACAGGGTGGGTCAAAAATAGCAACAATTCAGCATATTTTTAATTAGACCTTCTCTCTTATGACAAAAATATTTTCTCTAAAAGTTTCGATTTTTTTACAACACAGTAATATTTTTTCAAATGTTTTTAACAATAGCCTCACAAAACGGCCTTTTTGAGTCAATAAATCCGCTTTGGAGCCAAAACTTATAGTAATTGCTTAATATGATTAGCTTCAAAAAGTTACGATCACATTGTATACGGGGGGCGTTTACAAATATTAGTTGAAAACGTAATATACAGTGACCGCCAAAAAGTATGGGGAAAAAGTTTATTGTTAGAGCATTGGAAAAACATTTCTCCACGATCATCACAGAATTTGCCAATTCTGAAATCAAACTTGATTACAGAATGCTGGAATTCTCTCTCTTGAGATTGAAGAAATATTCTGCAACACCTGTGCCCCCATGCAATTTAAATGTATTTACATTCTCTCTCTTGTGATAGAATAATATTCTCACACTGGTTAGCAATAATAACATTAGCCTTGACGCAGTTGATTGTCATCGTAGTGGCAAAATTTGAGTAAGTGTCAAAATTATTGCTGTCACGTTTCCTATCTTTGATCGTGGAAAAAATATAGTCTGCTACTCGGTTAGAATGAAAATTCGTGATGCTCGTGGTTCCTCACGCTCGGAACTTTACACTCGCATCGAATTTTCATTCTAACCTTATTACAGAATATACTATTCTGGGGAAAAGTTTGTGCATGTCCGGTAACCTGAAAATCAATTTTGAAACATGTCATGTGATCACTAGTAAGGCGGCAAATTGGAAAAAATACCATGAAGAGGTCAAAAGTGGGGTAAGATGGCAATATATCGAAAAATTGGAAAATATTTTCCGATCTCTTTACAAAAATCAATGTTTTTTTTCTGAAGGGCTTGACTGTAGTAAAACATTTATATTTTTATGACAATGACAAAACTCCCTCATTTTCTCTGTTCAGATGGCACTAAATAGAAAAGTATGTTTTTTGTCAGAAAACTCGCTGTTACATTGGTTCGTATCTAACAGTTATATCAGAATTCCAAGACTATTGTGGTAATATAGCAATCTAGAAACATTCTGGTTCACTGATTATAATTAAGTTACGATGATAATCGTGCATGAGCCACTTTTGTCCTCTTCGTGGTCGTTTTTTCAATTTGCCGCCGTACTATTGGTCACATGACATGTGTCAAAATCAATTTTTAAGTTATCGGATATGCACAAACTTTTCCCTAGAAATGTTTTTCCAATAAGTACTCTAAAAATAAACTTTTTTCCCATATGGTACATACTTTTTGGCGATCACTTCAAAGTAAATTACCCTACACTAGAGTAAGTTTCATTAAATTCCTGTCTGGTTATTCAAATGTAAATTAAAATTGATATTCAATTATTATTTAATAATCCCACAAGTTCCAGCGAACATTACCAAATCAATGCCCGGTAGGACCTTCACCGAATATTTCCAAATAGGTAGATAGGGAGGTGGGGATGGATTGAAGCCAGCATGATCACCTGATCTTACACCATTGGCTTATGGGGATATGTGAAAAGTATGGTATACAAAACTAAACCATTAGGTTTAATCTCAGGTTTAGTTGACATGAGAAGAAGAATAACGCTTGCAATTATGTCAGTCACACAACAGATGCTCCTTAACGCTAGAATTCAGTTTTATTCAAGATTAGGATATTGCCAAGGCGTTCGAGGCGAGCATTATGATCTCTCCTACGTTAGTTTTTTGTTTTTTACATATTATCAGAAACTGAACGGATAATTTAATTTTTTCTTGTTAATTTTTTAAAAGAATTCGAAAGAAAAACACTTTTGAATAGAGAATGAGGAGATCTTTTCCATGATCATAAGCCCCCCCTACTTCCCATTTCAAAGTTTGGAGGTTGCAACTGTCACTCGAAGGGGGTTGAAAGTAGGAACGAAATTTTGTCATTGCAGGATGTAAATTCAAAATCTGAAATTGACGTGTTTCGGGATTTTTTTATAAATATACACAACAATTGAAATAATTAATTTGTTTCATTTTGCTGTTCCATGCTGTATTTTAGTCTATTAAAAATGTTATTATAAATTCTTCATTTATGTTGATTACGGTTAGGGACGGCAAACACATCAAATTCCGTATACAATTACTAAACCTCAAAAAATAATTTTGAAATGTTTTGAGACTTACCTGGGTTCGTGTGTGTTCCAACGCCATTGTTTTCATTATACTCTCTTCTAGGGTAGCTCATCTTATGTCGAAGTTCAAGCTAGTTCCTATTCTCACTGGTACTATCTCATTTCTAACGTTTGCGTTCAACGATTCCTAGAACAAACAATATACTGAATTTATGGTAGAAGTTTACAAAGCTCATTTTCTTTTTATCGAAAACCAAATTCCAATGAAACTTATCGGATTAACAAAATTTGTTTAGTATTGGAGGTATGAAGGCCTATATGCAGTGGACAGACCTTATTTTTATCAAAAGTGTCATCACAAAATAGCCGACTCAGCTATAGATTATCGGGATTGTGTATGTATAGGAGGAAGATAAGGTCTCTTTTTTGGTTATTGGTCTATTTCTAGAAACGATACATACTAATGCCAAAGTGGTTAGGTCAAATCTGAATGAATTATATTTTATTATATATTTTTTAGATCACTTACTCTTTAAAAGAGATATCTGCTGGCGAATATAAGAAACCCGTTTTTTCTCGAGTCACATACAGGGTGTTTCAAATTCGATCCTCACCATTGGGATCTCGGAAACTATGAGAGATAAGATGGTTACATTGGGGCAAAGTTGCGCATGTTCCTGACTTCCGAGTATATCCGGAGATATCCGGAAAACAGAAATTGGTTTTAATTTTTTTCTGGCTTTATTTTTCGAAGAATTCGAAAATAAATTGCACTTCCACATTGCCACTTTCTCCCAGCTACATAAAGGTGTTTTCAGATTTTCTACCCGACGTTTCGTCTTCTGACCACCATCATCAACTTTATTTTTTCTTATGGGCGCTACATTGGATTCTTTCTGTTTTGAATAGAACCAGATTTTACCTTTTCAATGATGTATCATAAGTTATCATTCTTTTTCGAAAACTTGGAGATATTGAAAATATGTATATTCTTATCATGATGACTTTTCTATTTGACTTTCAATTTGTTACACTCAATGACATTTTGTTATTGTACAAGTCATTGAATTTTTGGCGAAAAATGGCTTCACGAATGAAGATAAAAGAGATATGATACAAATTTATTACAAAATACTATAGAAACAGTGTTAGGGCATCGGAACTGTATTTAAACTTGTATCCCGAAAGACGACAACCACATCGAACTATGTTCAAGTTAAGCCTAGTTACTTTAGCAATAAAGTTCAGCAATATTTGCATTTCTTTTTTCATACGAATAGATGAAATCAGTTATATATTTGTCAATCAGAATGGATTGAGGAACGGAACCACATGGTCAAAATAGTTTTTCCGGGCGTCCAGGGCCCGTTTCACTCCAGTAATATTCCTCAACTTCCTTATTATGGACTCTGCCATCATTATAATCTAGGAAAGTCTTCAGTATAGAGTGCGGAAAAAACCACATGGTCAAAATAATTTGTCCTGGCGTCCAGGGCCCGTTTCACTCCAGTAATATTCCTCAACTTCCTTATTATGGACTCTGTCATCATTATAATCTAGGAAAGTCTTCAGTATAGAGTGCGGAAAAAAACCACATGGTCAAAATAATTTTTCCGGGTGTCCAGGGCCGGTTTCACTCCGGCAATATTCCTCAACTTCCTTATTATGGACTCTGCCATCATCATAATCTAGGAAAGTTTTCAGGGTAGAGTACGAAATAAACCACATGGTCAAAATAATTTGTCCTGGCGTCCAGGGCCCGTTTCACTCCAGTAATATTCCTCAACTTCCTTATTATGGACTCTGTCATCATTATAATCTAGGAAAGTCTTCAGTATAGAGTGCGGAAAAAAACCACATGGTCAAAATAATTTTTCCGGGTGTCCAGGGCCGGTTTCACTCCGGCAATATTCCTCAACTTCCTTATTATGGACTCTGCCATCATCATAATCTAGGAAAGTTTTCAGGGTAGAGTACGAAATAAACCACATGGTCAAAATAATTTGTCCTGGCGTCCAGGGCCCGTTTCACTCCAGTAATATTCCTCAACTTCCTTATTATGGACTCTGTCATCATTATAATCTAGGAAAGTCTTCAGTATAGAGTGCGGAAAAAAACCACATGGTCAAAATAATTTTTCCGGGTGTCCAGGGCCGGTTTCACTCCGGCAATATTCCTCAACTTCCTTATTATGGACTCTGCCATCATCATAATCTAGGAAAGTTTTCAGGGTAGAGTACGAAATAAACCACATGGTCAAAATAATTTGTCCTGGCGTCCAGGGCCCGTTTCACTCCAGTAATATTCCTCAACTTCCTTATTATGGACTCTGCCATCATCATAATCTAGGAAAGTTTTCAGGGTAGAGTACGAAAAAACCACATGGTCAAAATAATTTGTCCTGGCGTCCAGGGCCCGTTTCACTCCAGTAATATTCCTCAACTTCCTTATTATGGACTCTGCCATCATTATAATCTAGGAAAGTCTTCAGTATAGAGTGCGGAAAAAACCCACATGGTCAAAATAATTTGTCCTGGCGTCCAGGGCCCGTTTCAGCAATATTCCTCAACTTCCTTATTATGGACTCCATAATAAGGAAGTTGAGGAGTATTGCTGGAGTGAAACCGGCCCTGGACGCCCGGAAAAATTATTTTGACCATGTGGTTTTTTTCCGAACACTATCCTTAAAACTTTCCGAGATTATGATGATGGCAGAGTCCATAATAAGGAAGTTCAGGAATATTACTGGATTGAAACCAGTCTTGGACGCACGGAAAAATTATTTTTCCACACCCTATCCTGAAAACTCTCCTAAAATATAATAAGGAAGATGGGGAATATTGCTGGAGTGAAACTGGCCCTGGACGCCCGGATAAATTATTTTGACAATATCGGTTTTTCCGCACTCTATCCTGAAAACTTTCCTAGATTATGATGATGGCAGAGACCATAATAAGGAAGTTGAGGAATATTGCTAGAGTGAAACCGGCCCTGGACGCCTGGAAACATTATTTTGACCATGTGGTTTTTTCCGCACTCTATACTGAAAACTTTCCTAGATTATGATGATGGCAGAGTCCATAATGAGGAAGTTGGGGAATATTGCTGGAGTGAAACCGGCCCTGGACGCCTGGAAAAACTATTTTGACCATGTGGTTTTTTTCCGCACTCTATACTGAAAACTTTCGTAGATTATAATGATTGCAGAGTCCATAATAAGGAGGTTTAGGAATATTGCTGGATTGAAACCGGTCCTGGACTCCCGGAAAAATTATTTTGAACATGTGGTATTTTTCCACACCCTATCCTGAAAACTCTCCTGGATTATGATGATGGCAGAGTCATAATAAGGAAGATGAGCAATATTGTGGGAGTGAAACCGGTCCTGGACGCCCGGAAAAATTGTTTTGAACATGTGATATTTTTCCACACCCTATCCTGATAACTCTCCTGGATTATGATGATGGCAGAGTCCATAATAAGGAAGTTCAGGAATATTGCTGGAGTGAAGCCGGTCCTGGACGCCCGGAAAAATCATTTTGAACATGTGGTTTTTTCCGCACCCTATCCTGATAACACTCCTGGATTATGATGATGGCAGAGTCCATAATAAGGAAGTTCAGGAATATTGCTGGAGTGAAGCCGGTCCTGGACGCCCGGAAAAATCATTTTGAACATGTGGTTTTTTCCGCACCCTATCCTGAAAACTTTCCTAGATTATGATGATGGCAGAGTACATAATAAGGAAGTTGAGGAATATTTCTGGATTGAAACCGGTCCTGGACTCCCGGAAGAATTATTTTGAACATGTGGTTTTTTTCCGCTCTCTATCCTGAAAACTTTCCTAGATTATGATGATGGCAGAGTCCATACAAACTTCTTGAAAAACATTATTTGGACCGACGAAAGTACTTTTTCGAACTGTGGTGTTTTTAATAGAAATAATGAGCACATTTGGAGTGAAAATAATCCACGACACTTCAGAGAAGTCAGACCATAAGCTGTAATTTATGACGACCTCATTTCTTCTCTAATACTTTGACGGGGAAACCTATCTTCGGTTCTTAAGAAACGAATTCGAAGAATATATAGATATGTTTCCCCTTGTTAATTATAACAGCAGCTGGTTTCAGCATGACGGGGCTCCTCCATACAATAAAAGATCAGTTTGCGAATATTTACACCAAAGATTTCCTAATAGGTGGTTAGGAAATTCTGGACCAGTGAGGTGGCCGGCAAGGTCATCTGACCTTACAGTTTTGGATACTTTCTTGTGGGGCACTTTAAAGAACAGAATCTATGGAGAGCAAGAATATGACACAGTAGATGAACTTAGAGACAATATCATCACGCAATTCAGGTCTAAGAAGAAGGGATATTGTTAGGGCTGTTCTTAATCTGAGACGACGAGCTCGGTTATGTAATCAAGAGGAAGGCCATCATTTCGAACACTTGTAATACTTTTTGTGCTATTTTTACAAGCTCATGATTTCATTCTTGTTTTTTGAAACGCACCGTACTCAGCCAAGTGTTTGCCCAAAATTCCGAATAATGTTCTATCCGGCTGTTGTCTTTCCGAATATAATTCAAAATAAATTTGTGTTGTTTTCGTACTATTCCTATCAAATTTATAATAAAGTTTCAACATATCTCGTTTTTCTTCATTTGAGATTGAGGACATTTCGACTGAAGTATTTGTGCAAACTTATGATATTTAATAAGTTCTGACAACTAGTGTTTATTAAACAAAATTTTTCGATGGAGTCATGACCATCTCAGATGAAGTTGTTTTTTTTAATATCTGTGGTTTCAGAAGTGCAAATCATAACAAATTATACATCAATGAAATCAGAATGAGAATCACTATTTTTCTGTGTAAAAAACAATATGTCGCCCATAACAGAAAAAAAAGTTGATGATGAATGCCAGAAGACGAAACGTCGGATATTAAATCTGAACATGAAAACGTGTAGCTGAAAAAAAGTATCAATGAAAATGTACTTTTGGTTTTGAGCTATGTTGTCAAATAACGATAGAAAAAAATAAAATCAAAAATTCCGATTTTCAGTTTTTTCCCGATATTTCCGGAAATACTCGGAATTTTCCAACTTTCAATAGTATTTTGTTAAGCACCAGAATACGCAACTTTGCCCCAATTTAAGCTTCGACGTATCTCCTGTAGTTTAGGAGATCCCAATGGTGGGGGTCGAATTTGAATTGCCCTGTACATATATATTTCAGTAACACACGCAATCTGCACTATAGAAGCGTGATCTAAGATCTGACCCTATTTTTAAGTAAGGATGCATGTGATCCAACGAAATTCGGGCTTTTTGTGTTTGAATATAGCCAATCAATAATACCTTCATCAATCATATAATTAATGTGCTTTAGTTTTTTACCAAAACGACGATTGCAAAACCAAAGAAATGACCAATGAGTAGACGATAAGCAAAACGAAACACACAGGTAGGCTACACTCACCCTAAGATTAACTTGATATTTGAATAAAACGATAAATCAGATATAAATCAACCAACGTGTTATTTTTCATAATCGTTATAAAGTGAGGTTAGCTGAGAGTGTGTGGTGGAAAGCTCGAAATAGAGTTTAGAAGTGTGTATATTTATAAACTTATAGGGTGGTCACCAACAGCAAATTGTGATTTAATGAATTACTCTCTGTCTATGAATGTATGAATAGAGACAACAGTTACTATGCCATCCGAAATCAGCTTACAGTCGAAAACATGTCGTTCAAATTTCGCAATTTTTCTGCAAAAAAATGGCTGCCATTTATGCCGCAATAAAGTTCAAGTACCTATTTTAACTTTTTGCGAATTTAGACAAACAACAGAAAATAATTTAGATCAAATTCTTCTGTTCTGTACCTTCGCCATTTTCATTTAACAAAAAAAAATTGTTACAAAAAGTTATGGTCCATTTAAAAACAAAAACCCACCGGGATATTGATTTTCATCTTTTCACCTTCCTGAAGACTTACATGGGTGGGAAAAACATTCAAAACGATGAGGACGAAGGAGATGGCGGGAGAGTTCTATGAGGTGGGCATCAAAAAGCTTATGCCAAGCTTATGATAAGGTGACTATGTGGAAAAATAAGTAATATGTATACCTACAATGTCCTGTATTTTTTTTTTCGAATATTATTTTTAATGCAAAAATTGAGCTCTCTTACTTTCTGGATATGCCTCATATAATCAAGTTTTGAATGCCTGCAACTTCCAACATGAGCTCTTGCTGGTGGTTATTTTAGATTCATGCGAACTTAAAAAATTTCAACTTTAAATGAGGAAGACAAAAGTCAATACAGGCAGAATGGCTTATTTTTCTCTAATTGAATCCCACCTGAGGTATGGCATTCCTTTTTGGGGTTTCTGCAACATCCAGCTGATGAATTCAGTATTTGTTTTACAAAAAAGAGCAGTCAGGTATTTGTGCAAAGCTCAGTATTTAGAACACTGTAAGCCACTTTTTATCAAACATAAAATTTTAACACTGACCTGCATATTTATTTTAGAGACAGCCTGTCTAATGCACAAAACAAAATCACCTGCTGGTAATGATAGACCTTATAATACACGCCAAAATGATAATATCGCACTACCTAGACCGACATCGACACTGACAAAAAATTCCCTTATATACGAGAGTAAAAAGATTTATAATCACCCCCCCTTCATCTTTAAAAATATGGTGAATATCTCAATTTTTCGGAGATCACTCAAATATGAACTCTTGAAGAAAGGATACTATAGCCTGCAGGAATATTACAGTGACAGCTTGACCTAGCTTACTATAGGTTTTATATGTTATATACTTTAGGTTTTATATGTATCAAGGGCGGAAAGTAGGCGTTTATGGCCTGCGGCGTGGATGATGGCCCGATGGCGTTAGCCGAGGGCCATCACACGCCGAAGGCCTTAAACGCATTCTACGCACGTGATACATACAAAATTTTATGCACTAGCGGTTTTATAGCGCGAATCACAAATACTGACTTGAATTGTCTACACGTTTCATACGTTATGCATACATTGCGGACTCCTTCGAACGTCAGTGCCGTGAAAATGAGGTCGATTACACCGATGAAGTCGAGGACACGGAAACGCACGTAGACCAGACGATTAGACGGCTTAGAAGAACTGACGACTCAGTCATTCTTCTAGAGCCGACATCTCCAGAGGAAATCAAGGACATACTTAGACACGCAAAGACCAGGAAAGCACCGGGCCCAGACAACATTCCAGTCAGGGCACTAAAAGCCTTACCTAGGAAAGGACTAGCAGCCCTGACTAACATCATGAACGCTGTACTCAGACTTAGACACTTTCCTTCCAGCTGGAAAGAAGCAACGGTCATCATGATTCCGAAGCCCAACAAGAACCACACGTTCCCGCAAAACCACCGCCCCATCAGCCTAACAACTGCCATGAGTAAGGTCGCAGAAAGGGTGATCAGGACTCGACTTGAGACAATGTCTGAAGAATTGAACATCCTACCAGATGAGCAATTCGGCTTCAGACAGGAACACTCAACAGAACTCCAGGTCACCCGGATAGTGGACGCCACCATCCAGAGCTGGAACCGCACGAGAAAAGGACATCTTTCAGGAGCAGTCTTCCTTGACGTCTCCAAGGCCTTCGATAGAGTTTGGCACGATGGGCTGATCGCAAAACTGGTTGATGCCGGATACTCCACACCAATGGTCAAGCTGATAAACTCCTTCCTAAGAGGTCGACAATACCGATGCAAAGTCGGAAATGCTCTCTCTTCACGAAGGAGGCTAGAAGCAGGAGTACCACAGGGAGCAGTACTGTCGCCACACCTGTTTTCGATCTACACTGCAGACATGCCTATGTCGGACAACCCCATGACCAAACTTGCTCTCTATGCAGATGACACTGCAATCTTTGCTGAGTCATCCCATGAGAGAGGAGTAACATCGAAGCTGCAACATCAGATAAACAAGCTGGAACCGTGGTTCAATCGTTGGAAGATCGGAATCAATGCAGACAAAAGCAAGGCCATACTGTTCACGAGGCGACGTAGGACACCCGAGGGCCATGTTACTATGAACGATGAGAGAATTCCATGGGTAGACGAAGCCGTTTACCTAGGAGTAACCCTGGACAAGAAACTCACGTTTCAGAAGCACGTCTCCCACAGATTGGCTATAGCGAAAGCCGCGAGGCATAAGCTGTATCCATTCATCGGGCGTAGGAGCAACATGGCACTCGAGTTGAAACTACGCCTCATCAGGACAATCCTTCTGCCAATCATGATGTACGCGTCTACTGCTTGGGGGCAATGCGCGAACAGTTACAGGCAGAGGATGCAGGCCTTCTTCAATGTATGCCTGAGAATGGCAACAGACGCACCACGATATATGCCAAACAGGTTTATATATCGAGACTTAGACATCCATCCGGACTACATTGACAGACTGATCAGGAATCACGTGGGGACTACTCTAGACAGAGTAGAGACCCACACGAACCCGTTGCTCACTGAGCTCCTCGAGAACAGACGTGAGCAAGACGATAGAGACAGAGACAAATACAGACGACCAGTGAACCAGGGAGACAACGACACCCCTGAAGAAGTAAGACGGAAGCGAAACCTTCGGCGACACCAACGTCTACTTCAACAGGCTTAAAATTTCGATAATCATGCTTTTATGTTTCAGATTCCAAGAAGAACCGACCAAGTGGTAAACTCAGTAAATTCAATACACAACACTTGGCCCTCAGCCAAGTGTTTTTCAGGCCCTCAGCCAGTTTCAGGGGGGCACCATGCACATTAAGTAAAGTCATTGTAAAATCAAATTAAACTCATGTCAGATATAAGAGAGTTTCAGGCCGAGAATTGGCCGAGCACTCCATATCAAACGATCAGATTTTATTCTGCTGATCGCCAATCATCAGGATGAGGAACCGCTTTAACGAGCGGGGGTGGTGGATAGGGGGGGTGAGCTTTCGAGTACGTACGAGTGCTGGGGCGTTCATCCTTCCGGGCCTCAACCTTAGGGGGTGCATGGTGGTGGTTATGCATACAATAATTAAGGGTAGCATAATATGAGGAATGTGAAACTATAGTAGCTGAGTGCTATATTGGAGAATCTATTTCAAATAAATAGATCATCACCGAAAAAATTGCCAACGATTATAAACAAATGTTAGAAAGAGTATTGCTCTATTGAACTGAAATGATTCTAATTCGTGTTAGGAATTGCATGAAATGATGTGTGAGTATAGACAATTTGAGAATTTTGTCTACTTTACGGCCCGCCGGGCCATAATGCGCCCGCGGGCGGTAAAGTGCCACTTTACGCTTGCTGAACCGGGCGGTAAAGTGTACTTTACCGCCCGCTAGTGCATAAAGTATATTTTGATTAATTGATTGATTGGTTATCAAAAACTCAAATCGATTTCAGAACCTTATTAACGCAGCATTTATCGAAAATATAATTTTTGTCGTCACCATAAATGCATATTCAACTCGTTTAAGCGCACACGGACGAAATTAAAGCTAATCTAAAAACCTCGTCTCGTGCCTAATTCGATTTTTATCGTAAATGTAGCCGTACCATGAATCTGGTATTAACATGCAACTATGCTGCGACATACGATTAATAACAATTTTCAGAATTGAACTCGTTTCGTATAGACTTTAGTTTCCAGTATTATTTTTAATTTACATTTACCGGGGGAAAAAGTAACTACCGAAAATCTATATTTTTTCCACAGTTTTTGATAAAAAAGAGTAAAAGAGTATACCTACATCGTGACCATAAAACGCTTCACTTCTGCTTCAAAATAAAGTGGATGGTTAGGTAGTGTTGTTTTATGATAAGAATAAAATCGACAACGTCGAAGTACCTTTCTCTCCAAATATTTCCACAAAGTGGAAAATATCACAGAAATCTGACAGAAAACAACTACTTCCCTGGCTAATGCCACGACGGATATCGAACTACATCTGACAGATCTTTGTGCAACGTTCTTCCGAGAAGACTCAATTGCAATTGCTTATTGTATACAAACAAAAGATTATCCTTAATTTGGCTGGGGATGACCATCTGCAGACATGTTTCGAGGTTGTTGCCGCTCATCAGTGCAAGGGAAGGTTCGACAACTTTGAGTTGTCTTGACCCTGCCAAATGAATTATAATTTATTGTTTATCTAATAATTCCCTACGGATGAAGCAGCGACTTACAGTAAAGTCAGTCGCATCAGCGCCACCCGCCAGGAAAATCAATAAGCACTCCTCGAGACAGCAAAAGACTCCAGGAAGAGTAGATGCGAAAATTCGAACAAGTCCGAATGTTTTGCCGGAGATTACAAATAAATGATAGGAATACAAAATCGACAAATTCGAAGTACCTTTCTCTCCAAGGTGTTGTTTTAACATTCCCGCTAGAAAATCGAGCTACCATTCCGAGCAACAGCCATTTTCCCGTGGAATTTTTAGAATCAAGGTGGATTTCTTTGAAAATTTGGATTTGGGTAGTATTTATAACCTTTAAAATCTACCCTACGCCGAAGCGGGCTTTTGCTCTGAGGGTGAAAACAACCCCACCTAGGGGATGAAAAATTTTTCAATCAAAATATGCGCGGAAGTCGATAGATTGACCAATTTTAAGCAAACTAAAGTTTTTTTGTAAAGTTGATATTTTCCGAGTTATTAGCGATTGAAACCGTGCAATTTTCGTTAAAAAACCCACGATTTTTTTCCTTTTTTCATAAATGGCTTGAAAAATATTAAGTGTATACGATAAGGCTCGTCTGAAAGCAGTAATGATCAAGGAGTCGGGTGCTTGGCTGAATGCTTTACCTGTTGCATCTCTTGGAACGCTTTTAGACGATGAATCTTTCAGAATAGCAGTAGGTCTTAGGATGGGTTCATCTATTTGTGTGACTCATACTTGTGTTTGTGGTGGTGTAGTTGATGAGAAAGGTGTGCACGGTTTAGTTGTAGAAGTGCAGGGCGTGCATCTCGACATTACCAGGTGAACGACATATTAAAGCGTGCCATGGTGTCAGCGGATGTTCCTGCAATTTTGGAACCCTTACGTACAAGTCGAGATGATGGTAAAAGACCAGATGGTATGTCTCTCATACCCTGGAAATACGGTAAACCTGTGGTAAGGGATTTCACTTGTGTTGACACGGTCGCGGCTTCCCATCTAGCCGAAAGTTCGATGTCTGCTGGAACTGCAGCTTTGTCTGGCGAAAAATTGAAACGAAAAAAATACCAAAATCTTGGTAACAATTATTTGTTTCATCCAGTAGCGGTTGAAACTTTTGGTGTTTATGGTCCGGAATCTCTGTTATTTGTTCATGAACTTGGAAGGAGATTGGATCACGCAACGAAATATTACCGTTCTACCACTTTTTTGATGGAAAGAATTAGTATTGCTATTCAACGTGGTAATGCTGCTGCTTCGGTTCTTGGAACTATTCCTCCATCTCATAATTTTCATGAGATCATGCATTGCCCTCATTTCAATACGGAACTAAAATCTATTCGAGAAAAGCCGAGAGCAGTGTATCGTCATCAGTCTCCTATCAAGGTTAATTCGCAAGTGATTGATCCACCTTCTTCTTTTTCAGTGCGGTCAATGGACACGAGTCATTCCTGCACCCCATATATGAATTGCATTCCTCGAGGTTCTGGTTCCCTTTCAGCGGAGGAGCTTCATCGAGCAAGAGCCGAATCGATCCCTCTACGAAACCCTTCTTCACTTGGACGGATTGATTGTAGCTTACGAAATGGATGCGATGCAGAGCGATGGAGAGTTGTCGTGAGGATCTTGTTAATAAGATTGGATTAGATAATTTGGGAAACACTTGCTACATGAATAGCATTTTACAAGTATTATTCATGACGAAGAATTTCAAGAACGAGATTTTAACAATGAACGAGAACGTTTCCTACTTCCTCACTAGTTTATGTTGTGGTACATGTTTGAGAGACAGTAAAAACGTATGTGACTTTCTGGAGCTTCAACTAGCATTTCCTGATATGTCTGATAGCCAGTCCGTGCGGAGCTTGCTGTTTCATCATATGAAAATAGAACTCTTAACTGGTGATGATCAACTGTATTGCCCAATATGCGCCAAATTGACTGATAATTATAAGACAACGAGTATAACTGAGGCACCAGTCAATCTGATAATAACACTGATGCTCTTCAACCTCTGGCGGAGGCACCAAACTTATACGAAGATTGAAAATAGATGAACAACTCAATCTAGCAGACCACAATTATAATCTTCATGCAGTCATTGTTCACTGTGGTTCCGGCGTTGAATGTGGCCATTATTGCGTAATAATGGCGAAAGATGGAACGGACTGGTTTAAGTTTGACGATAGTTTTGTTTCTAAATGCTCTGACGATATCTTGGGTTTATTGGAGCCTCTGGAGACACCCTACATTTTATTTTATGAGCGAGAGGACATTGGCAGATCAAGATCTTCAGATGATGTGGTGCTGCAAGTTTTTCCTGCAGCTGAAAAAGCAAATGCGCCACTGGAATCAATCAAGTCGCCCCGGAGCGCCAATTAATTTTTGTTGTTGTTTTATATTTTTATATTTATTGTAGAATTTAAATATAATTGTACATTTTATCAAAAAAATCATTTCGAACAAAATTGTAGCTAATGAAAAAACAAAGAGATTCGTATCTGAAAGACCCATGTAAACCCAATATCGACGGAGTTGTTACTCTTTGAAGGATGGTTATTTTCGATGAACCCCGAAATTGAGAACCTTCAATCTCAAATGACTCGAATATGGTGAATTTTTTGGGGAACACTCAGGAGACATTTTGTAATAGTTATTTATGAACCAAGGGTATAAATAGATGTTTATACACATCTGTTTATGCCCGCGGTACATACATAACTTTATGTCATCCTAGTTCGTTATTGCAATCCAATCTCAATACAAATCAGTATTTTAAAAAATCCGGTTTGAATTAATAACATTGCCATTTTATCATAGTAAGTAGACACTATCGTTGCTAGGTGAATGTTGACAAACGTAAATGTCATAAAATCACAATAATTTTTATATGTGTCAAAGTTAGAAGTCAAAATGAAAGAAGAATAAGTTACACAAAAAATTATTTCTCTTTATGCCCGCACGGGAATGGGCGTAGAAAAAGTATAGTACGTTACACGAGTTGTAAGCCCATTACGCATTCATGAAATTTATGCACTCGCCGCTGCGCGACTTCGTGCGTAAACTTTTTCATTTCGTGCGTAATGGGTTACTTACAACTCTTGTTACGTAATATACTATTATATGAAATAAATTTGATTAAATTGTTTGCATGTTCTTTGAATTTGAGATGTCTATTGTCTATCTATAATTACTCCTAAATATTTGAATGTATGTACCATTTCATTATAATTGTTTTTTTTTGCATTTATTTTGAAATGGTTAGAGGAACACCGCTTGTTGATATTTTCCAATGTAGTATTAAGTGTCGTTACCAACTCTTCATTATCTAAACATGTAAAATAGATGAGGGTATCATCAGCAAATAGTCGTATGGAACAATGTCCAGCCGCATTTACTATATCGTCAACGTATAACAGAAATAACAATGGCCCAAGACACTACCCTGTGGAAATGTAGATAGGGCAGGTATGTCAAAATTAAAAATGGATCAGTAGTTAGGTATGTTTTCTTACCAATGAGCGGTTCCGCCAGAACTATGCAGTAGTTAGAGAGAGCACAAATACTGTCATAAAACGTGGTTGACATCCGGTGCGATTCTTAAACAAACAAATATGAGAGTCTAGGACTTAACAAGATTATTATGACCGTTTATCGTATTCAAATATTGTCCAACGCGGCATTTCAGGCAGATAATAACTAGCACGAAAATTGTCGCGTACTCAGCGAGAGTTCATCAAGTGTGACATTATGTCTTCGGCTTCGGGATTGACAAGGGGAGACATGCGACGTGAATGGGGGTTGCATACCGTTATAGTTTACAGGTGTCCAATAATGTGGACAAGACTGCACGGGTCACTGTCCTATACGGGGTGGGGTTGCTTAAGTAAAACTGCGGAAAACCAAGGTGGTATTTTTTTAATAGAGTGAAGTTATCCACACATTTCCATCCACACTTTTATGCGGTGTTGCCCAATTTCAATCATTAGTTATCATTATGTATGCTACAGCATCATGAATTATTATAAAAATTCATTGAATGGGCTTGGCGTTCCAGAATTTGGCAAATATTTTAATATACCTATTAAAATTTTTACTGTAAAGTAATATAAACTTGAATAATGATCATCTGCCTTACTGGAGCGTAGTTGAAAAAAAAAGGTTCCATAATTTTTACAAATAGAAAAATATATCTGTGCTGTTCTGAGATGAAAATCGCAAAAATCTCAGAAAAAAATCATTTTCTCGATTATTACAGCGCTAGTCACCTTGAAATAACACTGAGGTTATTAAACACACCAATACCAATGCGTACACACAGAAAAATATCTGTACCAATCTGTATGGAAGATGGAAATCGCGAATTAGGTACATCGAAATAACACAGAGGATGTTAATCACATCAATAACAATGCGTACACATGGGAAAATATATGTACCAAACCGTAGGGGAGATGGAAATCGCAAAAATATTTTTTTAAAATCATTTTCTGGATCATTACGGCGCGAGTCACATCGAAATAACACAGAGGCTATCAAACACATCAATACCAATGCGTACACATAGGAAAATATATGTACCAAACCGTAGGGGAGATGGAAATCGCAAAAATATTTACAAAAAATCATTTTCTTGATTATTACGGCGCGAGTCACCTCGAAATAACACAGAGGCTGTTAAACACATCAATACCAATGCGTACACAAAGTAAAATATCTGTACCAAACCGTAGAGCAGATGGAAATCGCAAAAATATGTATAAAATATCATTTTCTCGATTATTACGGCGCCAGTCACTTCGAAATAACACAAAGGCTGTTAAACACATCAATACCAATGCGTACACATACAAAAATATCTGTACCAACCCGTAGGGAAGATGAAAATCGCAAAAATATGTATAAAAAATCATTTTCTCGATTATTACGGCGCGAGTCACATCGAAATAACACAGAGGCTGTTGAACACATCAATACCAATGCGTACACATAGAAAAATATCTGTACCAACCCGTAGGGCAGATGGAAATTGCAAAAATATGTTTAAAACATTTTTTTCTCGATTATTACGGCACGAGTTACATCGAAATAACACAGAGACTAATCAACACCTCAATACCAATGCGCACACATGGAAAAATATCTGTACCAAACCGTAGGGCGATGTATAGAAAGCTTGACAGTAGGCTCTCATCAGTAAGGTTGCACATTTTGAGGGTTGTCCCAATAACTTTTCTACTTATAATGTATATATATATATATATATATATATATATATATATATATATATATATTTTTTAGTCCCCCCCCTGTTAACTTTTGAACGGTTCGACGTAGAAACATGAATAAAAAACCGTTTGGAGGGTTTCACCGATACTACTTTTCGAGACAAAAAATATGGTGATTGCTCGAAAGGGGCGCGGGGGGCATCATCTCAAAAATTTTAAACGGCATGGGGGGTCAAGTGTCACATCGTTGAAAAGAGAATTCAATTCTCTTCACAACCATCTGAATATTTTCAAATTTTGATGAGAAATTTTTTCTCAATATCGATTTATATGCCTTTCGAAATTTTCAAGTTGATCTGTCCCAAGCGCCATCTGTCGAGTAATTTCAATGTTTCTTCTCTCAAAAAATAGTATCGATAATACCCTTCAAAATATTTTTGGTTTCATTATTTTGATATTTCGAATTTGGATTGTGAAAAAAAATTCAACTAAATTTAAAAAAAAAATAGATGGTTGTAAAGAGAATTGAAGTCTCTTTTCAACGATGTGGCACTTGACCCCCCATGCCATTTAAAAGTTTTGAGTTGATGTCCTCCCCCGCGCCCCCTGTCGAGCAATCACCATATTTTTCATTTCAAAAAGTAGTATCGGTGGAACCCTCCAAACGATTTTTTAATCATGTTTCTACGTCGAACCGTTCAAAAGTTAACATGGGAGGGGACTAAATTTCAAATAGTTCTGTAACAATTCAAATAGTTCTGTAACAAGTCAATTTCACTTTGAGTTAGTTTTCAACATTTTTCTCGTCCGAAAAAACTTTCTTTCCAAAGTGACCTACCAAAACTAACTTCACCAACTATTGTACCGACCGACCGCCACAGTAGACTATTTATTATTTAAATCATTGCACGACAGCATAACCGCTGCAACTTGGGAACTTGAGGTAGATCCCCTTTAGGAATTTTATTAGCGGTATTTACAGAATGCTACACGCGGGTGTTTGATCTTCCAACCGCCTACAAGCTAATTTAACATGCCGGAGAATATAACCTACAATTATTAATGAACCAATTGACTGTAGAAATCATTGTTGATCAGTGACATGATCCGTCTAGAGGAGTTTCAACGAACTCATATGAAAACAACAAATTTGTATTCTAATTTACAGATTGACTCTCAGTTTTTGTTTTCGTTTTTGATTGACTCGGCCGTTACTTGATGAAGATCCAATAATTGTACAGGGTTATTCACTATATATTGCCTACTGAAAAAAATGTTAAATGTAAAAGTTGTGTGCTTATGACTATATTTTGATAAAATGCTATCAAAAATACAGAGGCGTGCAGATTTCAGGGAATACACATTTTTTAATATTTTTTTCAATTGGAACACCCTGTATATTATTGAATTTTTGGAATGGTCTTTTTTTCCTGATTTCAAAAATATACCATATGTTACCCCTATCTTATACCGTTTTCGAGTTATTAGACGTCGATTAATGGTGAATTCATGTATGACGTAACTTAGTCTTAACATAACTTAATCATAAACTTAAGATGAAACTATAATTTTTTATGGTAATGTTCATGCACGCGACCTAAAGACTTAAGAGTGATTTAAGAAAGTCATAAGTTGGCCAACTTTCAATTCTTCGTGAAAATCAGGTTCTGCGCATGTTCATTAGACATCTTAACGAAGACGAAAAATAAAATGATTAGTAGATAGAGGAAGATGGTAGAAACATTGTATAAATAGAAGCATTGTTTATTTAGAAGATGGTTAGTCAACCTTATGGGATTATAATTGGATCAAAATGGATGCGACATGTAGATGGCGATAGTGAGCTCGCATCCAAGTCATGTCGTAACTTCAGTGATCTGGCCTCCAAGTCATGTCGTAACTTGATTGAAACAATGGGACAGCATTAAAATCAGGGTTTTTTGAAGGAACCTGCATTAAAATGACGCCAAATCTTCATGTTTGTAACTAATAACGCTAGATGACACTCGCGTTTGCGTCCAACACCAATTACACAGGCATTGACTAACTATCTTACTTCTATCATTGTTTATATAGAAGATAGTCAACCTTATGGGATTATAATTGGATCAAAATGGATGCGACATGTAGATGGCGATAGTGAGCTCGCATCCAAGTCATGTCGTAACTTCAGTGATCTGGCCTCCAAGTCATGTCGTAACTTGATTGAAACAATGGGACAGCATTAAAATCAGGGTTTTTTGAAGGAACCTGCATTAAAATGACGCCAAATCTTCATGTTTGTAACTAATCACGCTAGATGACACTCGCGTTTGCGTCCAACACCAATTACACAGGCATTGACTATCTTACTTCTATCATTGTTTAAATAGAACATAGTTAGTCAATGCCTGTGAAAAAGGTATTGGACACAAACGCGAGTGTCATCTAGCGTGATTCGTTACAAACATGAATATTTGACGTCATTTTAATGCAGGTTCCTTCAAAAAACCCTGATTTTAATGCTTTTCCATTGTTTTAATCAAGTTACGACATGACTTAGAGGCCAGATCACTGAAGTTACGACATGACTTGGATGCGAGCTCACTATCGCCATCTACATGTCGCATCCATTTTGATCCAATTATAATCCCATAAGGTTGACTAACTATATTCTATATAAACAATGCTTCTATATAAACAATGCTTCTATTAAAACAATGATTAGAATCAGGGTTTTTTGAAGGAACCTGCATTAAAATGATGTCAAATATTCATGTTTGTAACTAATCACACTAGATGACACTCGCGTTTGCGTCCAACACCAATTACACAGGCATTGACTATCTTACTTCTATATAAACAATGATAGAAGTAAGATAGTCAATGCGTATGGAAAAGGTATTGGGCCCAAACGCGAGTGTCATCTAGCGTGATTAGTTACAAACATGAATATTTGACGTCATTTTAATACAGGTTTCTTCGAAAAACCCTGATTTTAATGCTTTCATCTTTCAATCAAGTTACAACATGACTTAGAGGCCATGTCGCATCCATTTGAATCTATTATAAATCCCATAACTATCTTACTTCTATATAAACAATGGTAGAAAGAACCGCCTTCGTCATAAATTGCCAACTGGAAACGTCGATCAGAGACAGCAGGGCTGTGACTGCACAGTCAGGGCATTGAAAGCCTTACCAAGACAAGGATTAGCGGTCCTGACAAACATCATAAACGCTGTACTCAGACTCGGACATTATAGATATAAGTGGTTGTAAAATTTGTTTTTACTAGAAAGTATAATGTTCTCAACAAACAAGTACATTCCTACCTTCTATTTTGGTAATTAGGTAGTAATCTACTGCTTTTACTTTTACATTGGCCAGGCAGTGATATTTATACCTATCTAATTATGTCACTTCCGTCCACTCAACTATTTCGGTGATAAAAACTGTCATGGCACATGATGGATGTATACCTGTATTGATTATTGCAAACAATACTGTCACCAAACGATTAGATTTCTGTATGAAAGATTTATCGTTCAAGTATTTTCAAAGATTATTTTAGTTACTTCATGACCCTGTATTTCAAAAACCAACTGAACTATTATAAGTATGCATTTTTGGATAATAAAATTTGCAAAATAATAATCGGGAAACTTTACCAAAAACTGCTTCTATATCAATTTCATGGCCGATAATCTACTTGTAGAGGTACCTTTACAACAAATCAATAAAATTAATTGCGTCCCACTTATTAATAAAATTGCAATATAGACAGACAATCAAAGTAAAAGCATTTCATATGAAAAATTCTATAATGATCTGTAGCTTCACTTTTAGAGCAGTATACTGCTTCCACCAATAAAAGAAATCAGTTGAAAATTCGACATGATCAAAATAATATTAAAGCTAGAATTAGTTTTCAGGGCCATGCTTTTACACAATGACCTGGTTATACAACAATAAGCACCGCCAACTTCCACGACATCTAATTCCCTAGACAGATTTGTTAATGATTCAGATGGTCGTAGAAAAAGTATAGTGTACAATGAGCATGAAATGACCCATTTCCCACTCGTGGGAAATGTATGTCATTTCATGCTCATTGTACAATATTATACCATTTCTTCTTGTTGCACTAGTGATATATGACTCAAGTCACCTATTCGAAATATTACATACAAATCAATTTAACCTCAATCTGAATCAGTAACCATTACTAAAACTTTTTGAATGAAATTCTCTTGAAAAATGCAATTTTTCATCGGAAAAGTATGCAATTTTTAATTCTTCACATGAAAGGTTTAAATCTTTACAACCCCTTCCTTCCCCTATTTTATTATTTCCCTCATTTAAGTTTAACGCCCTGTCACAATCATTCTTAACGCACTATAATATGCTTTGATATGTAAATACATGATATTGAAGAAACTTACAATTCGACCATTTTCTATCAGCACGACAAACTCTTTAATTTCGATACACAAACACACGTGCTCTATTTTCAAGCCACCTAAACAACCAAAACACTGGACTAAAGATCAGCCATAACCAAATAACCACTGTTTCGCGTTTCGCTGTTCAGTGTTCATTTCATTCCCGCAACAACGTTGCCATTCACAAAACGCTCAATGGACAGAAGATCTACAATACTGAGATATTCTTTGACAGAAGCGTTAAAGCTCGTTCATAACCAATGTTTTTGCGATTCGACTAAAGTCTCGTTCATACCCTCGCAAATTTCGCAATTTTTCTGCGAAAAAAATGGCTGTCGATATGGTTCTGCATCAACGATTGGTCCGGCATGACTAGCAGCCATTTTATTCGCAGAAAAATTGCGAAATTCGTGAGTGTATGAACAAGCCTTCATACGGTGAAAAAATTGCGGTGACTGATGAATATTAAGTAGCAATATGAATACTGAAAAATTACATTTATGATTGTGATAAATTCTAGTGATTTTAAAATTGATTTTTGTATTATTACCCCTTTTCAAGTAGCCGCCGTTGGCGCTGTCATAAGCTAGTGGGTTGGTATTCCCCATTGAACATTATTTGTAGAGGATGGCCCGAACGACTGATTTTATGGGCCTGTCAAATGACGTCACGCGATGCCTCCTAATGGTTTACGTTAAATGGAAAGCAGCTAAACTGCTAAAATATATCTATATAAACACGTGTCTACGGTTACACAATAACTTTTCTCTTTATATTTTCATATATAGCCCCTCGATAAATCCATCCTAATTTATATATAGTAGTGATGTATTCTCGACCGAACTTTATAAACTCGATTTGGAAGTTCTCAGGTTTGCGGTCTGTTTACCAATAAAACTCTTTTGTTTTTTATCTCAATATTTCGCTAATCTTCGTTAGCTTCTTCAGGAGAGAAAGCTACAGATAATGACATTACACAAAATCAAATCGAAAATGACAGTTCTACTTACAATCACAGAATTGGTATTATTGCTATTGTGTTCATTGTCTAGGGAAATTTGATCCAACTACCTATATTATCTTAGTTGCTACTTCACCAAACTGAGTTATATACACCCCATTTTTCTTTCTCAAGTCGCCCCGGTGGTGTTCACTCTCATCAGAAATTATGAGCCGATGGTAGGGAGTATCACCATTATACTTTTTAAGTATTAATTTAATTTCCATACATTTTTCAATATTATATTTAATACAACTTCCGATAATAAAGCATATTTTTACTTTGACATTTCCAATTACCTTTGATCATGGACATTCTCCAAGATCTTATAATCCTGATTCACATGAGTTTCTTTCAATTTTTAATGAAAATGGCACATTAAAACTTGGTAAAGCCTTTGAAACACATCACCCATTTAAAATGCATGCAATCAGTTTGTATGGTTATCCTTCAAGCAAAGAAGACGCCCACTTTATCACGTGCCGCAGATGGTCTATAAAAAGTCTAACACCAAATAATAAATTTTATTTTACAAAATGGCAAATTGCCAAATCGTCAAAACTTTGAAAGATTTCGGGGGGGGGGGGGCGGCGGGCCCGCTGCCTCCCCTTTGGCTACGCCACTGGTTGGGTTAGACCATTATTATTAGGTATTGTAGTATTTTGAGTTATTCTCGTAGATAGGTTTTGAGATCATTCATGTACGAAACGTATTTGTTTGTAAATATGCTGATACTAATAGTTGTAAGACTTGTAAGACCTTCAGCCTAACCAGCGCCACCTTCTTTGAGCTTTCCAGATCACCTGCCAATGTGTTGCAATTGGTAAAATAAAATCAACATTCTTTAACAGTCGATGAAGATGTATTAACAACTCTGATAAATGAGATAACATATTGTAAAACTTCAACTATGACCAGCATTCAGTCTGATATCGACCACTTTTATCCATATTTTCTATGAAATGTGTTGCATCATCCAATGTCATATTGCCGCATTCTGTAACGACTTCAACAAAAGCCTGTCGTACTCCCTGAGGCATGTTTCTGGCATTTCCAGCTACAAAAATAAATGCATTTTTTTGTAGAGACTCCCAAACTAGTAATTTATTGGCAATGATTTTGTCTTGAACGTACCTGTAAAAAAATATCTTCAATTGTTTACTTGGAATAGGTATTAATGGGTTTGAGTGGCAATGTGACAAAAAAATACATTACCCAAACTATCTGGATATCACTTATGTTATAACATAACCTAGTGATCATACAAATCTTACAGCTATTTTAAATCAGATAATAATGATTTAATAATACTCTCTCATAAACACTCCAAGAGTGTACCATAGAAATTATAGTGTATGGAGTGTACCCAAAGGCAGAGACTATGCGGGTAGAAGACGTCTATTATAATTATTTGCCGTGGCGCTCCGGGGCAATACTGATGTTAGAATCCTCTTTATCTCCTGTATTTAGTTAACATTTGTCTTAAATTTCTGATTGGGTACTTTTCCAGTATTTCAATGTTTCCAACATCAACCATTGAAGTTACTCACACTTTTGCGTCTCCTTCTCTGGAAAAGGCAGGTATGAATGTGAGCCTTTTCTCTTTGGATAAAAATTCAAAATCTTCCCTGCATAAAAAGTCATGCTTCCTATGGCGACAACCATAAAATAATATGAGGTTATTCTGGTCAGAGTTATTTTGCTTGTATCGCTCAAATACATAATTTCGAAAGGGTGCAACACCAGTCCCAGGCCCTACCATTATAACTGGTATCTCCTGCCGAACAAAAAATACGACAATGATTAAGTTTTAATGTTAATGAACTGACGAACTTACAGGATCCGCTGGGAACTTGAAGGAACCTTTCTTAATCCAGGCAGTTACATCATCCCCATCTTTCAATGTGGCTAAATAGTTCGAACCTAATCCTAATCTCTCTTTCACTAATTTTGTTTTATATTTAACTACAGCAAGTAGTATATGAAGCTCATTGTGGTGTGCTTTGTTACTACTTGCAATAGAAAACTCTCTAGGTTTTATAGGAGGTATTATTTCCAGAAGCATATTCAAAGTCAAGTTTTTTGTAGCGTTAGGAAAGTCACTCAAGACTTCAACTATATTTCTCCTAGGTCTGTATGTGTATGAATACAAATCAGTTTGTCCTTCTGCTGTTGTGAACTCCAAACATTTCTCTCGTTCTAACTCACTGTCGGTCAGTTGTGCTAATACGTTGAATGTATATCTTCTAGGTATTGCCATAAGATCAAAATACTCGGAACACAACTGTTCAAAAGTGACTTCTTTTTTCAGAACGTCAGGTACAGGAACTTTGAGATCATTCTGACTTACTGATATTGCTGTTTCTGAATCAATAATAACACCATTTGATGAAAGTACCTTCTTAAATTCATCTACCTGCCAAGTGAGGTTTTTGGGTCTAATGGCAACTACATCTCCAGGACCATATTCTTTGTTTTCACAGCTTAATCTAATCAATCGGATATCCTGTAAATGAAGTTTGGTTAGCATAATTTATAGTCACGTATTGCGTGACTGAATGGCTTTAGTTAGATAATTCTCAAAAATCTATGAAATGTGTGTTACATGAGTTCTTTTTGCATGATTGACATCCTCTTTTAGTTTTCATAGAAAGTTCATTACATTACACTCATTTATCAAGTACACAGTTTTCCGATTTGAGGAAATTCAAATTCCTATGTAAGTAGAACAAATTATTAAAAAAAAACAATGAATTCTGGTTTTCACCAATTTACCCAATATCAAGGAAAGTGGGTACCTTATCTTAATTCCCATCAAATATGATATTCAGTTGCAGCATATATCAACTTGTCAAATTGTAACTACTTTACAATTATGAGGATTTTGTATATTATCAGGATGTCCTTCATTGTGTATTAGGACATTCCCATTTCAATTTAAGCTTCATCATTATACTTGATTAATATCTTTTCAAATCACAAATTTTGGAAAACTTGAATACAAGCTTTATGTGATTATTTAATTTTCACATCCTTCAGAATACTGAACTAAAAGAAATATACAGTGTGTACGATTTGAAACTGCAACACCCTGTTATTTTGGAACCCACGGACTGATTTTGAAAAATGAAAATTTCAGGTTATAGTACTCGATAAGCTCTGTTCAAAGATTTTGACAGATATGAATTATTCCCATTTTCAAGGCTTACTATGCTGTGCTAAATGGGTCAAAATTTCAAGAAGGCCAATTCGATTTGGGCATCCCAATATCTCATATATGGTGTGCTATATGATGACAAATTTCCAAATATATGCTTTTTTGACCTGTCTGAAAGTCTATGAACATTACAGAAAAGATATTTCAAAGAAAGAATACTTCGCACACTCAGGTACAAAGTTACATGGTTGTAATCGTTTCATGGTGTTGTCTCTAGTTCAACCAAAATGAACAAATCTAAAGTTGAAAACGTGTATTTAATTTCAGAACAACTAACAACTGAAATAAACGGAACAGTTTCCTCAGATATTCGAGTTATTAATATATTCCCCTTCACGCTCCATACATTTTTCATAACGCCGTCTCAAATTTTGGCGGGCCTTCCTTAATTGGTCTGGTGTTTTCGCTGCACTTTTGCCAAATCCTCTTCTTCAATTTGATTAAGTTGTGTGGTACGTTTTTATAAACAATTTCTTTCAAATTTCCCCACAGAAAAAACCTAATGGAGTCAGGTCTGGAGATCGAGGGGGCCAACAAATATAAGAACTGTTCCTCCCATTCCATCTTCTTTGAAATGTTTCATCAAACCATTTCCGTACAGCAATCACATGGAGGTACCCTCTAGCTGGAATTTAACATATCTGCGATCTTCAATGCTTAGTACTTCCAAGGCAGAATAAACAGAATTCCAACCTTTGTTCCTCATCACCTCGTTCTAACGTGTGCATATTTTTCAGTTTGAAGCGAATAACCTATTTTTTTTCTAACATGTACTTATTTTAGGTACGCAACGTGTAAATCTCGTGAAAACTATTTTTCGGGTTTTCTTGAACATACTGTAGAATTTGTCTATCTATCTCTAGATTTTCTCTTTGTCTCAGTACATGTTTTTCATTAACTCTCCGGATTCTATTAACAAGTCACTCATCATTTTATATTAAGATTGATTATTTATTTATATACACATGTATTCTTGTGTTTTCATTTTTTAACAAACTCTGATTGTATTTTATTTATTGACAAGTCTTATATTCTTTAAGTTTTGACTTTTATCTCTTGTACCTTTATATTACTGTACTGAATAATTTTCTAAAACTTTGTCCATGAGATAATATCTTCTGACAATAAAGGATATTTTGATTTGATATTGAATAATGTATTAATGGTGAATTGGTCCACGATCTGGATGTGGACTCAGCTTCCTTCATTGATCGAGCATTATCACCAACTTGACGAACAATCTCAATTATCTCAACTATGTTGAGATTAGTAACGAAAAGTCAATGTTGAACCTTTTTCTACCATATACACCTACGATGTAGGCTTATTATGACAAGTACCTGTCAGAAAACTACTCCCCTGGCAATGAGTATTGGATTATATCAAACATATACTTGTGCAACGTTCCTCATTGCTCAATTGCTCCCTGTAACCAACCATTTACCATTTTGAAGACTCGCAAAACCCGTTTATAACTTGCTTCACCAAATACTTGTGGGAAGTGTTTGGAGGATAACTGTCAAAATTGGAAAAAATAAACAACAGACAACTTATTTTCAAAATCTGCTATAGCCGTTTAAAATGAAATTTGTCACAGGGTTGAGAATTTTTTTTCAAAAAAACCCTGGGACTTAAAAGGGATATTTTTACAATTTGGAAACTTGTTATCATAATATAACTAACACCCTATATGCGACATTGGGCTGAAACTTGGAATATAGGTGTTCAAAATATGCCCAAATCGAATGGTCCTTCTCGAAATTTTGACCCATTTAGCAGAGCATAGTGCCTTGAAAATAAGAATAATTCATATCTTTGAAAAGAGCTTGTCCAGTACTATAACTTGAAATTTTCATTTTTCAAAATTGGTCCATGGGTTCTTAAATAAGGTGTTGCGGTTTCAAATTGCACACACTGTATAAGAAAATAGGTATCCTTTTTTATAGTAAGCACTAACAAAAATTTTTTAAATTTGACAAAAATTATAAAATCTAAATCACAAATAATGATCCAAAAGAAATCAAATCTAGGTATTACTTGGAAGTGAAGAGGGGAAGTAATTCTTCGATTTTCCAAAACAACTGATGTGAAATCTGTAGATTTTCTTGTAGAGTAGTATATAGATTGTTGACTAAACCTGTTATTACTGAGATAAGTAATTGCATTCCATCTGAAAGAGTTATAAATAATTGAAAAATGCTGACATAAATATTTAAATTTTTCTGCTTACCTAGGCACTATTGTACAATTTCTCGGCAGTGGATCGATACTGTTAGGTAAAGGATATAAAACTAACAAGTTTTTCCAGAGTTCATCAATCCAAGGGTCTGCAGCTGCATCATACCCCAACTCATGTTGATCATCACCTAAACCCAATGGTATAACTGTCCTTGCTCCCAATTGTAATAACCTTTTATAAAGTCGTTTTGCCACAAAATTGAATTTGGTATAGCTAGAGTCACCAAGCCCAAAAACAGCATATCTAAAAACACTTTTTGAAAAGAACCATTTCAGATTCAAAACTGAAACTTACTTCAAATTACCTAAAACATTGGAGGGTAAATTTTTCCGTAATAAAAATTTCCAGAATAATTTCATGTTATCTGGTTCTTCACCTTGTCCTGTTGTGGAACAAACAAATACAACACATTTCTCGTGAATCAATTCTAAAACATTATATTCATCTAAAGCCTTCACTGTGGTTTTGAAGTAAAAACGTTTCGACTCTCTCCAAATCCTTTCAGCCAAATCTTGGGCATTACCCGTTTGTGATCCATACAGAACCGCTAATTTTTCATTCTCACAAACCATCCTCACGAAATTGGGTTACATTAGTGAAACAATATTGCCCACTTACTTTTCGCCACACTGACTGTCCCCTTTTCTAAAAATCGAAAGATATAGGACTAGACTGAACTGAGTGATTTGAAATCAGGGAGAAATAAAAACCAGACAGACATCAGTCAATACGATATCTGATTCTAAAATCTAATATTTAAACTAGTCAGATCACGTAAAGATTATTTTATACTATGATCTAACCTAACATCTACCACATCATCACTTGGTCCACTTTTGTGTTATCTCGTCTCGTACCTCGGAGGTTATTTCGTTTTCGGAAGGCCGTTCAATGATCAAGGTCAATAAACTCATAAACTGTGATTTTGATAACATAACCTAATCACAGATTCACAGAACTCACAGAAGACACATAAGACGACATAAAATGCACTTCTTCGTCTTCTTGTGTTTGGCCCTTTCCCTTCGGGGAGTTAGGCGGGTCGATCTTCCTGTTGAAGGTAGTGTTGTCACTGATGTCTCGCCTACGCGACGGGTCCGTATACAGTGTGTCTCACTTTTCATGGAAGCACCCCCGTAACTTCCGTAATTATCAAGGTAGAATGATGAAACTATCAGGACTGGAGGAAATTATGGAAATGTACCGACCGGTTCAATGGTGATGGCATTGTTTAAAGAGAAAGAAGATTGTTAGTCACTGTGGAAAAAGTGTTTGATGCAACCGCGCGTGACGTCTAGGCTCTTTCAATAGAACCTTGCAAGAATGGCATAATTTAAGGCACTGTACTAGTACGCCACCTAGATGGAATGTACAACTTATAAGGAATTTCTGGAATTCCTTGCACATTTCCTTAGCAAACTCATAATTTTAATAATTTCTGAAACATCCATGATTTGCTTGGAATAGAATAGAATAGAATTTTATTCGTGCAGTACATACATACATCAATAAATGTTTGCATACGTCAATAATAATAAATAAATTGAAACAGATAAAAACAATACAGACATAATGATAGTAGTCAGTAAACAACTAAAGGAGAAAGACAGCGAAATTCAGAAATACAATAATTCAAAAAAAAATATACATCAATATACATTATCAGACAGGCGACGGATTACGTAATGAGTCGAAATAATTAAAATATTCCTCAAATGTGTAAAAGGCATTTTGTAAAAGAACATTCTTAATTTTTACTTTAAAATAAGTGTTTATACTCGTTTCAGGAGTCTTAAACTCATTAGTTAAAGCGTTATAAAATTTTAATGATTGATTATGTACCTAACAAGTTTTACGAACTTTATTTTAGTAATTAGGTACCTAGAAGAGTTTATAAAAAAGATGCATACCATTTTTACAAGATTGTATTAAACTTTTGCATGTTTGTTTGCATGTAATGTTTGGTTAGGTTAGGTCAAATATTGCAACTGGATTATGAGCCACATCTAGTTGTCCGATTTACTTGAAATTTTATCAGGTGATCATAATTCCAATGCCAACGCATTATGAAATTCATGTTAGAGAAAAAAAATTGAGTCTCCAATTTGGCGGTTTTGTGATCATGGTCTGATTCGACTCAACATTGGTGTGTGGGGGTTTTCAGGGTCGGAGATTATGATTTTATTTATCAAAATCATAAAATCAATATTGCAACATGGCAGACGAGTTTTGTGATTATAGTCAGATTCTATTCATAATTGGTACCTAGAGTGTGGATAATTTGCTGACCAGAAAATAATTCTCTGGACCATGACATTGGGATGCATATAATCGTACTCAACTCTAAAACTGACTTGTATATGATGAGGTGTTCGTGCCACCATAGAAAAAAATGTGGATCATCACCGAAATATCTTAACTGGAAATCCTCGGTCAGCAAGGTTTTTAAAAAATCACAAGAGTAAACTACCCTTATATGAGGGTTGATCCAAACGTTTTCTCGTGATCTCTCGTTGATCCTAACGTTTTCGGTGGCAAAAAAAGTACGTTTTGAGAAATCATAATCTGCTGTTTCAATGAATTATCTTCACTGGAAATCCTCGGTCAGCAAAGTTTTTTTTAAATATCACAGGAGTAAATTACCCTTACATGAGGGTTTTGATCCAAACTTTTTCTATGGTGGCACAAAAAGTACGTTCTGAGAAATGATTATCTCTTGTTTCAACGACATATCTTTACTGAAAACCCTCGGTCAGCAAAGTTTTTCGAAAAATTACAAGAATAAACTACCCCCAATTGGGGGTGTATTTGAATTTTGAATATGGTGGCAAGAAGGTATTTCTCTATAGATATATATTTTGCATTACCATTCCGATGTTCGCAGTTGAAGTCTGAAATCAACGAAATTTATAATTCCGGTCAGCAATGTATTTTTTCCCTTGGTACCTACCTATATGGAGTTTCGGGGTAGGAGATTATTATTTTTTGGTAATAATTCGTTAAAGGGCTCGTACATTTCAGCCGTTTTACTGCAAGTGTATTGCTAGCAATATGAGTTGCCAGCAAAAGTCTACATCGTACATTGTCGCAACTATTTTCAGGCTTGTTGGAAGTATTTTTGGAAATTTTCGACATTTTGACGTATATTGATAGACACGGACATGAACTCATGAATGTAATTGATAAATATTGTGTCACCGACATTAATTTGACAGTTTTGGCTAAAAAAATCTAAATTTATAATCAAATTGCGTGGAGTTGACCTTGAAATATAGAATTGTTCCTATAATTTTGTCAGCCTTTTTGTTGCAGTCAAAAGTCTGAAGAGCATGTGCAGTGCTCACGAGAAAAAGGCTGGCAACGGAATTGCTAGCAAAAAGCTGAAATGGACAAGCCCTTTTACATCAAGATAAAATGGCGGATGGTACGATTTTATTGAATACTGCCTGAACTGTTTCCTTGATAAAGCAGGAACTTGAATGAGACACGGTTTACCATGAGACAATCGTTATTATTTTAAATAAAAAAAAGGGGCACATTTTGTCGCTATTCACAGAAACATCAAGTGGCAAGCATGTCTTATTCCTGTTGCCGAAGAAGCCGCAGGTGCGTTCCCGAATTTTTTGCCGACCTCGATTTATTTTCGCCTTAGTGAAATTTTTTGTTGCTGTGAGTTCAGTACCTCATAAGTGGTTCCCAATATAGTTCTTTATTGGTCTGAGGTGTTCATTAGAATAGGTTAATATTAATTTCATTGTTTATGTTGATTATACTAATGAATTTTTTCACGTTTAACTGAAATATTGCGGTTTGTAACTAAGACCTACCATGGGCCACAATGAGACATGAATTTTGGGCCACCTTGAGACGTGTCTCAGGCATAGTATCAAACAAAAAAACTTTTTTTTCCCGCCGTTGGGATGTTATGGTTATGTGAAGAAAACTGACATGAAATGTTTGCTTTCAGCAAATAGTAGAGTAGGCAGCACAAAACGGCAGCAGTCTTTTATAAACTTCGGTGTAAATTATGATGGCATCGATATCCGTTAGTACCTTTTGATGTTAGAACCTCAGATGTATTTTTATTAGATTGTCTATTCCACATGATTGTGTAATATTTTCAGAAAAACTTTTTTTTTTGCTTTTTTGTTTTGTTTTTGTCTTGTCTCAAAGTGGCCCACTTCGTGGGCTACCTCTTCTTGCGGAGGAACAAAACTCGATGCAGAATACTTCGTAGATTTATTGATGACTATACAGTACTTCTCCCAGGACAATCAATATAGTAGAGTTAGAGCAATTGATAATTGTCTGGCATATTTGTAAACTTTTCAACAAATAATACTTTAATCTGACGCAATATACGTCCTTGATTCTTGAATATACCAAATGTTATTACGTCTTTAAATGAACTACCTATAAGTGTCTGCTAAGGGAACACGCATGATTTTGGTTTTTGAGTTTTCTGCATAGATTTGGGTCTCATAAATCACATGTAGTAAAAATAATTCCATAAATCCCATTTGTTTCCGAAATATTAAAATTTGAAATTGCTCTTCGATTCAAACCAAATTTGACCTTGATTCGAATAACTTCCCCCAAACACTAGCGCTCCTTGTGGTTGTTTCTGGAACATTGAGTGATTTTGACAGTTTCAGAGAAATATTACACATGATTACACATCCTTAAAGAGCCCTCTAACAGTGAAAGTTTGAACTGTGTGAAGTAACGATGCATTTGTCCGTCAGAGTCGCTAGGGGTACGTTTTCAAATGGGATGAAAAAAGTAGCATTTTCAATTACGAATTAGAGAAAAGAAAACAATAAATATCAATTTCTGAGTATGTCACTTAGTTTCTCGGGTGTAAATGTTTGTGTGCAAATAATAATAATTCAGAACGGAGACACATGCCAGTTCCCTAATTGTCACAATGACAGTTATTGTCATCGTGAACAGCGAAACCGAAAACTGCGAAAACTGAAGGTGTTGGACTATAGATAATTAGTCATATCCTCTCCTATGTTCGCAGTGCTTTGAGGTGATCTGATAATGACCGATACAAATTTTTGTTTATTATATTATCGGAAAAAGTAGTAAAACCACAATACTCGTCCGCCATACTGTTTTTTTCCTCAACAATTTCATAATGCATTGTCACTGGAATTATGTACACTTGCAAAATTTCAAGTCATTCGAAAGTCTGGAAGTGGGTGAAAATTAATTTCAAAGATTTCGTTACATACGTATCAAGCTAAAACCTAAAAAAGTCAATACGGTACTGAACTTATTAATGAACAAAGCAAACGACGCATTTGCATATTCCTTCGAACTCAAAACTCTCAAAAATGCCATCTAGACAATTTTGTTAGTACTAATATCGTACTAATATCTAGTACGATGGCTCCGTAGGGCCAGTGCGAAAAAAAAACAATTCGAAATTTCGACTAACTCAAATTTTCGACTTACTAACTCGAAATTTCAACTTGATAACTCGAAATTTCGACTTACTATCGCGAAATTTCAACTTTATCAACTCGTACTTTCAATTTACTACCAGAAATTTCGACTTATTCTCGCGAAATTTCTACTTATGAACAACCATTACCGACTCACTCTTCTCTACAAGTCCGTTTTCACTATTTCACTGCCATTAACGGCCCTAATAGTACGGGGAATTCTTCCCAATTCTATCATAGCATCACAAAATAAAATCCTTGCTGCAATCACTTTTGGATCATTACTGGTTCTAGCTGCTTCTAACCACAAAATGTACCTATAGAAAATCTATACATACAACCGTTGATACAAATTCCGTACGGTTTCAACTAGTCATAGGAATCCCAGATGCTAAAGAAAATTTGGCCCATTATAAAATTGTCTTCGCCTCATTATATATAACCTCTTTAGTTTTCGGAAAGAAACCCCTCGCGGATCTATCACGTTTAAAATTGATCGAATTGTGTTTCTCATATCCTTTTATAAGAGACATTTCTAATGCATCCATCGATACCCGTGCATCTGTCCTGATTTCATGACTTCGAAACAAACAATTTTTCCCCAATATTCTCTTCAGGGTCCGAATACTAATGAATAATTATGTTTCTCTCTCAACATACCAATTATTTCTGTGTTATTAAGAGCGAGTTGAAAATGAGTCCAAACGAGTTTATTTATACCCATTTCTCATATAATTAGCTTCAATTCTGAACTGTGAAAAATACTCATGAGGTTTTGATGCAAGTCGAGTTGGTGAGTCGGGATTGCTAGTTAATAAGTCGAAACTTCGAGATAACAAATCGAAATTTCGCGATAATAGTCGAAATTTCGAGTTCGTAAGTCGAAATTTCGGATCAGAAAGTCGAAATTTCGAGTTGGTTTGTCGAAATTTCGAGATTAGTGAGTCGAAATTTTGACTTAGTTTTTGGTAAAGTCGAAACTTCCCGTTATTTGAGTCGAAATTTTGAGTTAGTAAGTCGAAATTACTAGTCGAAAATTCGAGTTTGTAAGTTGAAATTTCGACTTTTTTTTCCGCACTTGTCCTCCAGAGCCTCGTACAAGTTAAAGCCGCAACTTTACAAAATATTAAAGTTCTTGTTCTCTGCCACTGAAGCTCCCAGAATAAAATAATTTCTGATTAACTCACTCTGTGGTGTTTTGTGATCTGTGACCTGACACCGTGACGGGACACGTGACATCTGACGTCCTCACTCCTCACCTGTGACAGAAGACAAAATGGTTAATAATAATGTATTTTTGATTCCTAGGAGTTTATAAATTTTTCGAAGACTTGAACAGTAACCCAAATTAATTAATCATTGCCCATCAATCATCAGTTACTAGGTGACAGCTGTGGTGTGCGCTAGTGCGTGGCCACCAATGCTCCAGGTCCCTGCACTTACATGAACAATCTACAACCTAAATCAAAAGATCTGAAGGCTACGGCCTTTTCTTTCGAAGTGGGTAGCCTTCATTAAAGTTTAAAATTATTGTGCAACGACCAGTCTGGTCTCCAAATAATAAAATGTTTCTGTTATTATTGAGAACTCGCGTTGAACAGAACGATAATGAATGTTTTCCAGATGTGTCGGAAAGTTTATAAAAAAACTATTTCATGTGTTATTTATGGTTATTATCAAAATGTGCAACAGCATTGGCAATGACAGTGATAAATGCTTATACGCCTTTAGGGCCTTCCGATTCGAAAAGATTACACCTAATCCCGGTTCGAAGGTTCCTTTTCCTCGTAGTGGACACCGAATTGGAGCTGACTCATCTAATTTTTATTCTTTTGGAGGTTATAACCCTCTCGTGAGAGAAGAAGTTGAGCAAAATGAGGATGATGACTTCTGGGTACAATCTTTTCCTCTGTTTCAAGAGTTATGGAAATTCAACTTCGCTTCCAAGCAGTGGACTAGGTTTAGGAACAATGAATCCCTTCCTATGGAATTGGCATCAAATGCACTTATTCTGCATGGGAATATCTTGATGGTATATATTTGTGTAAGAGTATTGGATTTTGGAGATTTACCGATATGTTGAAGGGCTTGGGACGCAGAATGCATTTTAGAGGGATTAACTATTTTATTTACAGTTCAGTGAACCAAATTTATGATCTATATTGATAATGCTGTCTGTCACTTTGGTTTTTAATCAATTTCCTCTGAATGAAATTATTTCATTTCCAGAAATGTTTTTACCAACTTTCTGACCTCGTAAAAATATAGAAATTTTGGTAAATATTTCAAGATTTAGAAATATTGAACTGGAAAAGAGGTGTTTTTTACTGAGGGCATAATCAAATTATTCCCATAAGCAAGTGATGAATATTCAAGTTATTCAAATAAGCAAATTATCATTCCAGACTTTTTACTCATAAACATCTGCCTTAAAATTCATCCCTCCAAGCTACAGAAATCGCGCAAAATAAATCGTGAATTTTGAATTGTGACTACAATTATGCTACAAATGTTCAGAAAATTTACATTTCCTTGTTTTTTTGGATGCTCATTTCAGCTCAGCTTAAGGGGCTGAATGTGGCTTGCCTACAGTTTTTATGGTCAAAATTTTCTATTTTCTACAAAATAGTTAAATTTGAACATCACCATTAACTTGGCCATGAAAAACCCAAATATTTTGACCTCTTGTTAATCAGCTATCCGTTTTTGAGAAAATAGCAGGTAAATGAAAGAAGAATATTTAAGTAACAAAATTGTGAAACACCACTTTGATTTACTTGTAAGTTTGCCGTTTGTTAAATGGTTAACTAATTTTTTTCGCGCAACTTTCGACGACTGTAGCTTGGAGAAGTATTTTAGAACACGTGTTTATGGAAAAAAGGTCTTATTTTGACACAGGAATACACCCTTGAAATATTTGTACCGAATTTTGCAACACCCTGTATATAGAACTTACTGGTAGAGAGATGAAAAATGTATTCTTTAAGGGATTAAGAGATTTTTAATAATTTAGACATCTCATTCAATATCTGCACCATTAATTCTCATTTTTGAATATAAATTGATGGATGTAGCCATTACTACATGGTAGGAAATCATCACGAAAAATGAGAAATAAAACTTTCTATGTTTTTATACCACTTCTATTTGTAACCAACGTTACTGCAGTTTCGTCCTATACTTATGGACATTATCAAACAATACAATAATCTGAAATAATAAATAACACTCCTTAAATACCCTTAATTCTACCCGAGGCCTGTCTCAATGACTAATGGTTATTAATGACTTTTATTTGCGACAATGTGACTGCGCTGCCTTAAAAACCGGTGAATAGACCAAATCCAGTTGATCATTCAGTAGGTTACATCCACAATATTTGTGTTTATGAATTTCTACGGATTCTAAATAATTCAGTTTCCAACCCTTGCTTGCATATTGCAAAATTTCCGTATCGTTCAGACTAGGAAACTTGTGGTTGCATTCCAAGGAATGATTTGAAAACGTCGAATAATTTTTTCCTAGTCTGAAGCTTTCATGTTCAGCGTATCTTTTTGAAAAATTACGTCCACATTGTCCCACATAAACACCGTTAAACTCTGGCACACTTAAGCTTATAAATTTATAATTAAATTATAAATGGAAAAATCTGGAGTTTATAAGCTTAAGTGTCCAGAGTGTAACGGTGTTTATGTGGGACAATGTGGACGTAATTTTTCAAAAAGATACGCTGAACATGAAAGGTCCGTCAGACTAGGAAAAAATGATTCGACGTTTTCAAACCATTCCTTGGAATGCAACCACAAGTTTCCGAGTCTGAACGATACGGAAATTTTGCACTATGCAAGCAAGGGTTGGAAACTGAATTGTTTAGAATCCCTAGAAATTCATAAACACAAATATTGTGGATGTAACCTACTGAATGATCAACTGGATTTGGTCTATTCACCGGTTTTTAAGGCAGCGCAGTCACATTGTCGCAAATAAACAAGGTCCAGGTAAAAGTCATTAATGACCGTTAGTCATTAAGACAGGCCTCGGGTAGAATTAAGGGTATTTAAGGAGTGTTATTTATTATTTCAGATTATTGTATTGTTTGATAATGTCCATATAGGACGAAACTGCAGTAACGTTGGTTACAAATAGAAGTGGTATAAAAACATAGAAAGTTTTATTTTTCGTGATTTTTGAATATTTATTTTTCAAATTTATATAATCATTTATTGACGTTGTGCACTTTGGGCTGCTGTTTTTTATCAAATTCAAACTGTATCAGGGAAAATGTTTGGTACTGTTTCTAGATTTTTATCATTCTCTATACATTGTATAGTTGTAGTCAAACATATAAGATAAATAAAAAAAGGCGCAAAAAATGGTCGATTAGCACGAAATTGACTCCCATGCCGCCGACCAGGGTCGGACTAGTACATATGCCACTAAATATTGTGATGCGTGCAGATTAATAAGTTAATTTAACAAAAGCACTGTAACTTTTGTATTTAGAATAATCCATTTTTATAATTATTAATATCCTTAGATTAGGTAAACAACTGCCCCGTCGAAATCTAATTTGCTAATAGCTGCGCGTACCGCAAACAGCTGTGATTTCTATTATAACTACGCCCGACCCTGCATGGAAAAAACGTACCTAATTGCTGTGCGGGCCTTTACATCTTCCGCGCCAAGTGTTACGTGGGGGCGATAGGTGGAATAATTTGAATAAAGTTAGAGATGTCAATAATTTTATTCATTGATTTATTGCAAGTTTTGTCTAAAAAACTGTGTTTGGCTATTGACAAAATAGGAATTAATTTCCTGGTAATTTCCTGAACTTATGTAAGTATTGATATTCACACTGAATTTAGCCAATATTCTCATGTGATTACCATATAAGGTGTGTATGGCGTGGTACTATGCATTTTTGGCGGAAATATATACTTTTTAATTGCTAACTTGCTTAATTTTTTTGAACGAAATGTGAGGACTAGCACAATATTTGCTTATACAGGATGATTCCTAAGGTGGACCGGTCCATTCATTAATTTCTCACATTGCAAGGAAAATAATATCTATGGGTGAACATGTAAAAGACAACAATTCGTTTTCGAAATGCAAGGCGTTAAAGTTGAAAATTAATATTGAATTTACTTTTATTACTGGAGGATCACAAAATACCCAAGAGCAGACAAATACGAAACAGAATGCCAGTGTCCAATGTTGATTATATTCCCGAATTTGATTTTAGGATATAAAAGAACATTCAATTTTATGCAAGAAATAAATGAATGATCCAGTGGAAAAACGGTGAGGTTCCACTTTTTGAAAAGTTGAGAAAAGCGAAATCTAATGTGGGAGTGTCATCGTTTTTACACTATGCTGCCTAATTTCGACCGCAGTTTTTTATGGAATGTCATTGTTTGTCCCAAGTAAGGTTTGGTATGTTGATACTTCGAGCTATAAGCTAACAGATGCCGATAAAATGTCGATTTCGGAAAAAATGGAACCTCATCGTTTTTCCACTGGACCCTTCAAATATGATTGCACTAAAACTTGATAGAAATCACCGATAAAGAACAAGAAAACCATATTCGGCACCAAAATTTAATATAGTTGTGTCGGACGAAAAGTCCGTTCAAGACACCTATATGATAAATATAATTTTTGAATTTTAGCACAATTGATCATTGACATACCATACTGAGAGCTTCCATATGAAAAATTCACACAGGGTGCAAATCATCTATTAGAAAATCTTCAACCGTGATAGTATTATTCCAATTCAAAGTTATGTAATTTTTCGCAATAAAATCTATATAAATAATGATAGCATGGCAACGCACTATCCGATCTGAAAATATAGGATTACAGAGAGTTCATATAAATAAAACACAGGGTGGTTAATTGGAAAGTTGAATTTATTTTCATGGAAAACCATGTTGGTATATGCTCTTATTTGAGAAGTCCCTTCTCTAGATTATTTTTAAATTATCTGAACAAAAACATCTGAAATCCTGACAATCCAGATGTTTAGCCGTGAAGAAGGCAGTACTGAATGAACACTCTGTATATACGATAATGTTGTAAATTTTTTTAATTGTTATTCTTTTTGTTGAATAACTTTTTAATGAATGATAAATCGAATCATTATCCTGCATATATTTTTTAAATTGCATCTTTGTCCTTAGTATCGATCTCTAGTATACTCGTTTATCTAAACAAAAATAATCAATTAATACTCTCTCAATAATGAATTAGATGCAATTGAAAAATTATTTACCCATGGTGAATTTACCTATAATGCACTAGCTATTTCAAACTCTTGCACCACTTGCCCCCAATATTATGTGGCCCTTTCCAGGCAGAGATGGACAAGATAAGAACATTTTTTGCGCCTTTTTTTATTTATCTTATATGTTTGACGACAACTATAAATGGTTTATTGTATTATTTGGATATCCCATTTGAATAGAGCTTTCTTTGTTTCAAAGAACATTAGTCAGAACAAATAACGAACAACTTGAAAAGTAAAAAGGGGATGGAGAAAGAAGTTATCATCATTAAAAATACCGATTTTTCATAAAGCCAGAATTCAATATTTGCAAGTTTTGATCATATTTCTTTGTCATAAAATCAATTTTCCGTGTAATAGCTAGATAAATAATCCAAAGTTTAAAGAGAAAAGGTGAAGGCTGTGTCCTACTGAAAGGCAATATTCTTACTCACTTTCATCAGGTTCATCTAATTTCACAGATTGAGTAATAAATATGGAATTTCTGAATGAGGTACAAGGTCAGAATTATGTAATTTCCACAGGTGTCGGCTGAAAATTGAAATGTTAATGAGAATAAACGACTTTATTCAGTAACTAAATAACTTAATCTAAACCTAAAATGACTTGGTTATATATTCTTGTTGTTATATTACATAAGAAGAGTAATAATGACTACTTACAATAAAAAAAAACAATGTACCAAATAGTTTTAACTACTTTCATAATGGCATTTTAACCATAAGTGTTTTATATTGATTAATTTGTCAGTTTAAAATATTCAGATGAAAACAGTTATGTGCTGGTTATAAATATGTTAATTCAGGCTATTGGCATTTGAATTTTGTATTCATTCTTAGGTGTTTTGTCAACTGTAAACTTGAACTTTTATCTTTTTATTTCAATTACTCAATTTAATAATAATTGTACCATCCAAAAAATTTTACAATAAGAAAATGTAGTTCTTTGCAAAAAAATTCAGCAGCTTTGACCAGAATTTTATTTGATTAATTCATCAAAGTAGGCTAAGGGTTTGAAGTAAAATTATTGAAACACTGTGAAACAAAACCATTCAAAGGAAAGTCTGATTAACCAAAATTTGTCAGCAATAAAAAAATGGAGATACGGGGATGTGAAGATAAGAAGTGAAATCATATTGATTAAAACAACAAGTTCAAAAAAAAATCGAATATACATGAGAAAGTAAGATTTTTTTTTAATATGAACTGGTCTAATTCTTAATATCTTCTGATATTTCATTCAGTTCAGAGTTTTCCTTTTGGTTTTATTTCAATGTTTTATGTTTTGAAGCAATCAATCAATCAAAATATGCTTTAATATCGGAAGAAATACAATTCTCATTGACAAAGCCTAAGAATAGATTGAAAATGGGATACTGGATGCCTGTGATGGCATTCAATGAGAACAAATAGCATTTTCTCCTTTACCACACTGCCACGTCAGCCTTTATAGCTAATCTTTTATGAATAGGGTTGAAACGGATCCTAAATCACGCAACAATTATTTCCCGAGGGTTTGGATCAGGTATACGTACGATGTATTTTGTGTTTTCGACGCGGATAACCAAAATATAGATTAGATTAGATTTGGTCCCAGTTAACCTTCAGATAACTAACTGAAAGTTTAGATGGTGAATGACATTCTTTCAATGGCGTTGACAGGTTCACATTCAATCAATCAATCAATACTTTATTGTCATAAAGAACAAGTGAATTCTTGTGGACAAAGCACTTATGTACTAAATTAAAATTAAAACATACTGACATCTTCAACTAGTTAAAATAACAAATATGTAAATATGTGACAACAGATACATTTTTTGAACTTAAGATTAAGATTAAAATCCTTAGCAGTAATAGACTTATTAAATTAAAATGTATCAGCATAATACTCTTCTAATGTATAGTAAGGTCGGCTATACAGCAAGAGGTAAACAGCCTTTTTGAAGTTATCTATGATACTAATTTCTCTTATATAGTCAGGTAAGTGATTGAACATCTTGCAACCATTGTAAATAATAGACTCCTTCACCAACGAAGAGTTTGGTCTGGGTAAGTTAATACTGTTTTGTTTTCGAGTAGGATAGCGGCTAGCTGTATTGAATTTATTTAAATGTTTTTTTATCAAGCTAACTGTCTCTGCTATGAGTATGGTCACGACAGTATGTAACTTATGTAGGACAAAAAGTCGTTTGCATGGATTACATGCCTTTGCTTTCGAAATATATCTTATAGCTTTTTTTTGTAAAATTAAGATACTTTGCATTATATTATTATTGCATACTCCCCAAAAAGGGATGCCGTATCTCAGATGAGATTCTATTAATGCGTAGTATAGTGTTTTTGCTGCAGAGGACCCTAGTTCATATGACACCATTTTCACAGCAAAACAACCAGAGGCCAGTTTTTTGTTTAGATTTATGGTGTGCTCTTCAAATTTAAGATTATTGTAACCATTAGTTAATTAATCTGAACGCTAACTGGGACCTGTGAAACTGGGCCTTATTCATCCTTTAAATTTACATTTTTGGAAACGTCAGAACAATGCATGTCAGAATAGCATATATAAGAACAGAAACAGGGTAAAATTTTTAAATATGCATTGTTTAAAAAAAAATTAAAATTGTTTTTTCCGTTAACCAGCTGTCGTCCCCTTACGAACGGCAGCCCTCAAAAGTCGAAACTTGTGCGAGCCAAGGATTAACGAGGTCTTACCTTTTAACGTGCGATTCCTAGCACGATCCGAGGAGAATATCGAAAGGAGGTCCGTTGGTCACCCATCCAAACCATGGCTCGCCTAGCGTTGCTTGGCTTCAGATATCGGTGAACCGGCGCTCTCCGTTCGAGCTATTCCCGCGGATATAAATACATGAATGACAATACTGAAGCAAATATTATAAAACAGTACAACTAAATTATACAAAATCATACAGGTGAGACAACCTTCTCCTCGTCTATTGTGGGAACACTTCCTGAATAGTTTGAAATCAGTATTTGAACAAATAAAATTCACGGTAGTGATGGAAGTTTCCATGTTTGGACACAATGGACAGAAATGGAGAATGTTGGAAATTGACATATACTTGATAAAAAGCCAACCAACACTAATATTTTCATACCACATTCACCACAAAATGGCGTGTTTCAATTTTCTGGTTCATAGGGCGATGAGCTTTCCACTTAGAGATGAACGGTTTCAGTAAGAAATAAAAACCATTAGGAAAATAGCCATAAACAATGGGTATTCCCCAAATATAATAGATAATTTACTGAAAAAGAAAACGTTCAAAATGCTCTCAAGACAAGTAACCACACTGGATCTACCTAAAGACAACAAGGAATTCATAAAAATCACACATGATACATGGCTTACGAGAGATCTCAGTTCTTCCGAGACGCAAACCTTCAGCTTGTACATAGCAGTACTATCAATCTCCAAATGTTAATAATTATTATGTAATCTGAAAGACAAAATTCCAACTGTTGATAGATCAGGAATTTACGAAATTAGCTGTCAAAATTCTGATAAAGTATATTATGGCCAACCCAAGAGAACTACGAAAATCCGGTTCGCTGAACATTTAGTCCATGCTAAATATTTGCAAGACAATAAATCTAGTGTTGCGGATCATTTAGTAGAAACCCACCATAAAATTAACATTCAAAATTGTTAAAACCAGTTGATTACAAGAAATTAGATTGTCATGAAAGTATTGCTATTCGCAAAAACAGTTTGAAAATCCCTTCTCAATAATGAGTATGGCCTATTAAATTTTCAACTATTTGTGTTAACTCCGATAAAGCAATAATTACCTAACTGGTATGGATGGGTGCAATGATACCTGACTACATCAATCAGATTTGATCTCAGGTATGATCACACTCAAGTTCCATATCAATATCAATTCATAGTAATTAATTACTTGATATAAATACTACTGATCTAGATATTTACTGTTATTTTAGAAAATTGGTAATGGAAATGCGCATCTAGGAGTGAAAATACTTGTGTGCTAAAGGGGAAAATACTATTTGTTCTCATTGTATAGATTAGTTATTTATAATGTTGTTTTCATTTGCAGGTTTATGGTGGAACAGGTTCTCCATTTGGAATCAGATCTAGCAACCAACTCTATGTGTGTAAAGTTACTGAACCAAATGGTTTGATGGTAGAAGTTCAAACTACAGGTCAGCTACCTTTACCGCTTTATGGACAAGCTGTAGTTTTCCACAGTGATTACTTGTATACCATTGGTGGTACAACCGGTCTGTCATATACTTGTGATATTCATAGGTGAGGAATTTTATATCTATCTATTATTCAAAGGACAATTGAATCTGATCCTTGAAAAACTGAGCAGTAGGTATTTTAATTTCCCTAAAAAAACTTATGAAGTGGTCTGATTCCTGTAGACTAGAGTTTAAAGTCTTGAAAATATAAACATTAGTAAGCCTATATATTTATGAAATTTCTATATACGTCTATAAAAACAAGCAATATTTCTTAAATAATAAAACAGCTCATATCTATTTGACTTGATCTAAACACTTACTAATTATATGGGTTGCAAGGTCTTTAATAAATAAGGCTTCGAATTGCAATATGCTCCTAATGTTGGGATTTTCAAAGCCAAACTGAAACAGTATTTGCTTGAAAAAACATATTATACTCTCGAGGAGTTTTTTAGTTGAAATTTTTAGACTTTTGACTTTTTGTATGTTAATGTATTGTATACATTTTAATTGTGGAAGTAAATTTATTATTATTACTATTAGGAACCGATTGAAAAAACAATTTATTTAAAAAAAGATCATTGTTGTGTTTCAGGTTGAATATCAAAACTATGAACTGGGAAATAACTTATTTATGTAATGGACGCGGGGAGTATGAACCAAAAGGACGTTATAGACATGAAGTTGGTTTCGATGGAAGTAATATTTATGTGTTGGGAGGTGGTACTACTGATGAGGCTTATGGTTTTGAATGCATACCTGCTTTTGATATACATAAAAGTATGTGGTTTAGACAGAAAACTTTACGAGATTGTAGAAACGGTGAGTCAAACTTTAGATCCATTCAAATCCAAATAATAATAATTAATGTACTGTATTGGAACACCCATTAGGCCATCGACCGAGGTCCTCCAGCCTGTATAAAGCAAATTCTTGTAACTTTTGTATAATTTGCATTATTTCAAAGTAGTACTTCGCGACTTCATTTGCCTAACTCTTACTGGAGCGGAATTTGCAATAAAATTCCACCCAACTGGAGCAGTCATTTTTCAGGTTATTTTCATTTGTTATTTTATGTTGATTGGTCTTGAAAGGTCGAATATAAGTCGAAGTCAGTAAATATTTTATTACAGTACACATGTTTTTTGCAAAAAATAGTGGTTTACTTTTTGTACCACTGCCCCATATGCATAATCACTGAAACTTTTTTTTTCAATTTATTCCTAAACATTATGTTGAAAAACACTAACAGATTCTCATGAAAGGAAAAAAATCAGTTATGATAAGATTTAAAGCAGGCTCTTTGATTCCTCAAACAAAGGGGTACTCTGCAGGTGCTGCTTATCCAGTTCAAAAATAAAATATTTTATGAAATTTTCATCAACTGGAGCAGTGGTACAAATACTGAACCAGATAATAAGAACGTATATCGTTTACCTATTCACAATTGGTTTAAAAACGATATGGGGACAGTGGTTCAAAATATGTGCGGCTGCAACAGTAGATAAATAATTTTGATATGGTGGTCTGAATTTAACACCACCACTTCAGATGGGTGGAAATTTAGGTGGTCTATTTTGTGTACCATCTCATCAGTTGTGCTAATCGACGATAGATGTTGCCACTTGTATCTTTATCTCATTTTCTGGGATAAAAAATATCCTGAATGACAATTTTCTTCAAAATCCAGTAAAGAAATGGGAATTTTGCATTTATATAAATAACAACCCTCTTCTTCCGCCTCGTGCTGGAAACTTTCAAACTCTTGTGCAAAATGACCCTCAGTGCAAAATGACCCTCATTTGTTTGGTAAATTTCATTCCAACATTTATTATTCAATGAGTCAGCTTGTACTTGTTTCCAGAATGATTTGTTAGTTGTTTAATGATGCACAATTTGTTAACTCTAAGTACAATAGCCCCTTTTCTGATTTAGATATGTTTTATTGGTTTCAACTGGTTCTTTTTTATCCAGGCTACCCAGAACCTAGAAGATGTCACGGAGCAGTACAAATTGAAATCAACAATGGAATCCAAGTGTTTATAACTGGAGGACATGACGGTGAAAATATATTCAATGATTTGTGGAGGCTGGATCTGAACACATACCAATGGACAAATTTTTCTAACTGCCAATTACCACAACCGACATACTTTCATGCTACCGCTGTTACCCCGGAGGGAAAACTGTATATATTCGGTGGTAACTACAGTATTAACGATGATGTGAGAAGAAGTAACGCTATATTCTCCACATGGCTATGTATACCAAAACTGAGTGAAATTTGCTGGGAAGCAGTTTTACATTATACTCCACATATTAATAAATGTGGCACCAATGACTTAATAAATATTGGTTTACCAAGACATTTTGTACAAAGATTAGGCAGTAATAATGAATAGTGCCTATGTGATGTTCGAAATTACAGCATGGAGAGGCCAAAATAAAATGAATTTTGAAAATCTAATTATTGAATTTGGATTTGTCCTGTAATATGATCAGAAAATGGCACTGGAAGTCATTCGTAGAATTAAAAAAAAAATTGAAGAATTTTAACTATGCCTTCTTAAAATTTGTCATTTTTTAATCATAGTCAGATCTCATAATAACATCAGACCATAGATAGAATCTGAAATGTATTTATTTCAATATATCACTTGGAATAAAGTAGAAATCACATTTTGAATAATTCAACATCAGATTACATGGTTACTTCTGGTGATCATAATGAATAGTAGTCTCCTTCATGTTATAACTCTAAAGGCTTAGCGAGGTTTTAATGAATTTTTGAAGACACAATCTTTATGTAGTAGTCTAATTCAAACAGTGACTAGGGGTGCTATTCTCGAATTGTTCGCTTTAATTTCGTATACAAGTAAATGAGACAAACACACATATTCCATATGTATTGGTATTAGACCGGAGGATAGTGACAGATTTTACTCAGTATGCCTTTTGTACGACAGTATTGTCCGTATATCCTCATGATAATAATGCATGAATCAAAGAGTCGTCGTAGGTTCTTCATATTAAAATATAATAATAATAATTTTAATTATTATTATTATTCGGGTACGATTTTAATCAGACTGCCATGTGTTTCGTGATGAAATAATAAAACTAAATTACTCGAAAAACGGTTGGCAGGCCGTCAGGTTGAGTCCGAATGGCTGGTATGGTCACGTGAAATTGTATTTGGAAAAAGGAATTCTCCGCCCATCCTGATGGTATGCCAATGGTTTATCGAGCATTTTACGTCTATTACTTTATTACAAAACACATGGCAACCTGATTGGAATCGTACCGAAACACACAATGTTTCGAAAATATTATTATTTTTCAATATCAAGAACCTACGACGACTCTTTGATTCATGCATTATTATCACGAGGATATACGGACAGTACTGCCCTCCAAAAGGCAAACTGAGTAAAATCGTGTCCCAAAATCTGTCACTATCCCCCGGTCTATATGAACAGTAAATCAAATTCGCATACGCATAAACTCGAGTTATTGAGAATGTGTGATTTCTCATAAAATAATTGTAATTAATTTTTTCTAGTACCTTTTTAGTACTAAAATCATCTCGAGGTGCACATTTAATGAAAAAATTAAGCACATTCTGCTTTTTATATTTATTTCAGTTGTTAAATATTCTGATTTTGTGATTTTAGGATATGAAAATTAAATTAAATAAATAATCCAACTCGTTCATTTCAACCTTATGGCTCAACATCTCAAACAATGTCAGTTACATTCAGCCTCCACATTCATGTGGATTTCGGAAATTGTAATTGATACAGTTTTGTTTAAATGGGAAAAAAGTTTTGTAACAGAAGGGCCATTCATAATCATATGGTATTATGAAACTTACACAACATTCAATGGGAACATTGGAAACTCCTAACGTGAACTTGTTTTGAATCAGGTTCAATTCAATTATAAAGGACCCTGTACAAATCAAATGAGAAATGGATCCCTGTCGAATTGTCTGAAATTTGGATAGGTTGTAGTTTACACCCCTCTGATCAAATGTCTCCATGGGCCCAAGACCTAAAAATGGACAGTTTTTTAGGTATCAAAGGTCAAAAGTTGCGACTAGCGCAGATCTCTCATGCGATCGAAAAACAATTTGCATCTCTTTGGGTGGTCTATTCAACCGCTCTCGTCTGCGTATGGCGATTTCACATTTGTCGACATTTTCTTCTGAAAGCCATATTATTCAAAATAATGAATCTTCAAAACATTGGGCGAGTCAACAATGATAGAAACCATGTTAACTGATTCGATATTGTTTCACACAAAGTTCTCGATTCTGTAATTTCAATGGGCATGACTGTTCCATTCGTCAATGGATGGCGCATCCGTCGTAAATAGCCGTTTCCAATATTACGAACCGGAGTGCCTACTGAGAAATTTTGGAGTATTCGAATGTTGACATTGATTTTGTTTGGTTAAGGCTGGATTCCCACAGATCCGATGTCCGATGATCCGATGGTACGAAAATGTTCTGATTGGTTGAATTGGTAGGTGTGACAACAAATCAACCAATCAGGACATTTTTCTAACCAATCAGAACATTTTCGTATCATCGGACGTCGGATCTGTGGGAATTCAGCCTAATAGACGAGGAAAGTGATGATGTCCCAAATGTCATTCTTGTCAAAAACTGATTCGAAACAAACCCCCGTCGAATTTAAATCAGCTGCTCCGATAACTCCTATTATTGCTTCCGTTAAGGGTTTTCAACTTCTTATGCCTGAGAAAACAAAATCCAAACAACAAAACACAAACTACTACCCAAAGCAGCAAATCATCAACATAGAATGTCACCTGAAATTCTTTGTTTGGAATCAGTTTTTGACAAGTATGACATTTGTTACGACACACTTTCCTCGTCTATTGTCATTGGCATGCATTGGCATCAACGTATTCAAATTTAAATTTCATCTTAGTATTTATCGTGTTTTTTCTGCTCTACTAATACTTTTCGTTCAGTTCGATAGTTTTGCGACTTATTCATATTGTTGGGTACCTAGTTCTTTATTGATTCTTGTTTTTCTTTCGTTCGTAAGTTAGTGATTCATGACATCCTGTCAAGTCATGAATCTGTAATGATTATCCGCCATCTATGTTATGATGCGTAAGATATCCTACCGCATTAAAATATCAGAAATCATGTTGGCCGTACATCTACAGTTTTGGGTGACAATTTCACGGCTATAAGTGAATACACCTTAGTTTCTATTCTCAGTATATAACTCTTGTCTATGGTTTCTATACATCTTGGGCGAGTCTAACAACGTACAGCGGTTGCAGCCTCTTTTACGCTTCACGTGATAGACGGCTGACAGCTCTTGCAGCCGCTGTCGATAAATAAAGCGCTTTATTTTCCGCTGGATTTATTTGAAGTGGTTCAGAGGCCTGTAGATTGACGTTTTATGGATCGTCTAGTAGACTTGTGAAGCGCTTTTATGCTTCATCCAGCAAAGCGCTTTCCGCTTTTCTATCATAGACACAGCCATTGGCTTTTGTAGAAACTTGACATTTATTGACAATTCAGAAGTTGTTCTTATTCCTGTCAAAACTGAACAATGTCATCGCCATTATTATACTTGGTTGAAATCAAATGTGATCGCTTGGGAGATTTGCACAAATTGAAACTTTTGACTTTCGATACCTAAATAACCGTCCATTTGTAGGTATCGGGCAATGGAGACTTTTGATCAGAAGGGTGTAAACTACAACACATCCAAATTTCAGCCAATTCGACAGGGATCCATTTCCCATTTGATTTGTGCGGGGTACATTTGTTGACAAAGCTTGTTACATAAATATACATAACCATACAAACATAAATAAATGAATAACATAGACAATGAAAATAATATTTGAAACAGACTAAACAGTAATTATCAACATACGAAAATGGTTATAAGGTTGTAAGAACAAATAAAAGCTTCTATTGAGCCATATATAAAATATAAATATGAACCTATTGCAAGGCAAAATTAAAATTAGGGATTTAGAATTACTGTGAAAAATATTCATCCAGGTTCTATAAGGGATTTAGGACAAGTAATGCTTTCACCTTGATCCGGAACTTTTGAACACGGATACTTTTTATGACACTTGGCAAATGATTTTCTATTTTTATTCCATTGTAAATAATTGAGTTCTTGATCATAGTGGTACGGAGGATTATCAATTTGATCTGGCCTCTATGCGTTGTAATCTGTCGAGACTAGCTGGAATCCATTTTTTTGTGAATCAGAGAAGCTGTTTCTAAACTACTGTTAATTTGATGGTTATGAGGCTTCAACTACTTGCACTCAGTTGTGGACGTTTTGAAGGTTATGATATTCTACAATTTTCAAGTAAATCTCGACAGGAGGTTCTGGATTTTGCCTTAGACATATTTCTCAGGGCTCATTTTTGGAAACCGAAACTCCTTTGGAATAACTGGTTACTGCAGAATGTTAATCCATATGTTAGGTGGGATTCAAGCATAACAAAACATGCTGTTTTGGCAGATGCAAAATCCTGATTCGGTGGCGATGATTTTGATAGCATGGCATCCAGAAACTAGTTTTTTCAAATAACTGTGTTTTAAGCAGCAGTATTCCGTGATTTACTCAACCGATCGCATTGGAAAAATCGCAAAAAACTGCTGCAAGATCTGTTCCTTTATACAGTAAATCCATAAACGAAAAAAGGGCATTATTTGTGCTCTTACCCGTCTGAAATTCAAATTACTTTTCTGTCAGTATTTTATTCTCTTTCAAGTATTCTGACTTCAATAGTTCGGTAGTTATACGACTGTTTCAGGAAGATAGTAAATTTTCCAAATCTGAATAAATCATTTATAAGTTACGAATCATTGAGAAATTTAACCATCTGTGGGAATAATTTATTTATTGACAAAAAACTGTTATGCAATACATTTTATTTTGAAATTATTAATATGGTTCTCCACAACACACGGGGGGTGAAAAAAACTTCTTTTTCTTGATAGCCCTTAACTCCAACCATTGTTCTTGATTTGGAACATACATTTCAGCCGGCATCAGTTCAACGTCTTCATCAATTGGAGATGTTTCTTCATCTAAAAAATAAGGAAACCTAAAAATCCAGTGGAATAAAATCGATACATGAACCTCTAAAGCATCGTCCATAGATATACTAATAAGTCTGGTATCTCCTTTGATGTGGTCGAAAAGTGCCGCTCTTTTTGTGAGCGGTCGTAAATCATACGGACATCGTTGCGGCTATGCGAACTGTTACTGGCTAGCCCACCAGGCCGGCGCTCAAGCCAAACAGACAAGGCAAGGGACGCGCGAGGACCGGAGGGGATGATTTGGGTCGCTTGCGAGAGTGAGCGGACTTATTAGTCCATATATCTATGGACGATGTCTAAAGTATAGCCCGTGTGGCTCACGCGATCAAAATGAAGTAGTTTGATCAAGTTGCATTGAAGTGAAGTCATTTCTATTACAGACGGCTAACGATACGCATGCAACTTTGGACTGAGCATGCGCCAAACTCGAATTTAAGTGATGTACAACAAGAGGGTCATTTAATGGCGGAGAAGCAAGAAGAGGAAGGAAAAACAAGATTGCAAACCGCGTTGAAAATGCGTGAATTTGTTTTTTCGCTCGCAATTTACACACTAACCTGAGCAAGCTATCCTAGCTTGCGATTCGAAAATTCGTTGAATTAGTTTTTCGCTCGCAATTTACACACAAACCTAACCTGAGCAAACTAACCTAGCTTGCGAGTCGAAGATGCGTGAATTATTAGCCAAACCTAACCCGACCTGACTAACCTACCTTGCGATTTGAAAATTGTTAAAATTGTTACCATATAACGACTATTTATCCAAAATTCAGAGAGAGAGAGCAGTGATGTAGCAGCCATGGCATCCATATTTGTCCATTTTTGGAGTCTACGGAGCATGCTCGAGTTTGGCGCATGCTCAGTCCAAAGTTGCAGGCGTATCGCTAGCCGCTTTAATTTCTATTGGTTTGTTTCAAATTGCGTGTAACAAACAAATAGAAATGACATTGCTTCAAGGCAGTTTGATCAAACTATTTGGTCGTGATCAAACATATTCTTCCTAGAGTTTCAGAACATTCTGCACAATGTTGACAATTTTGAATTTGGCTTCAAATTCAAATGATTACCTTTGAAGGAATGATTTCTCAGGAAAAATTAAAAACAGGTCAATTCAAGTGAGATGAGAAGACCCTTATCCATTTTTATTTTATTTAGAAAGAAAATAATGATTTTATCACCTTCATAGTCGAAAGTCAAAATATGCTTTATTGTCTGAACTTGAAAGTTTCATTGTATTAAAGATAATGTTGAAAAATTTATGGAAATTAAATTAATACTGAAAAAGTATAATTGTGATACCCCCTACCATCGGCACATCATTCCTGATGAGAGGGAACACCACACTATATTGTATATAATTTGAAAGAATCCTATTATATTAGAAAGGCAACAGATACTTGGAATTTTTCTGACATCAAGTTTTACTGAATTTATGTTCATAAATGTAAACCATTTTATTGCATGGATTATTTCAAAAACCTAACCTACTCAATGACATATTACGGCTAGACTTCGTTATTTACATTTCGAGGTGCGGTCACATTCTAAGCACAATTTTTATTGCCGCTTGTGTCGCGAAAAATAGTGGCCAGTCAACCCAAAAGTCGGCAAAGCTGAGTTTCTGCTGAATTATCTGCTTATATACAATGTATATTAACAGCAGTAAAAATTGTGCTTAGAATGCAACTCTGTTTGACCGCAGTCTAACGGTAATGTCATTGAACCTACCAACATGAATATGGTAATCAATAGGTTATAAACAGTTTTTAATGCACTGATTTCAGCAGCACACTTCTGATTTAATGAACATTTGGATTCGACTTCCGGCAATGGTGGAGGACAGACGGCGTCCTTAGTTGGAAGTCAAGTTAATGTGTGTGAATGCTCTATTTATATCATTAGTTTCTTGAAGTTAAGTGTTTTATTGTGTAGTTATATATTCCCCCTGATCTCTACGCCGGTATCCAGGCCGGATGACAACGGATTTGTCGGATCGAGGGGGTTACCTGATCTGGAGAAATTTAGAATCCAAAAAACTAACATAGAAGAAAAATGAACATTTGTTATGCAAATTGAATTTTATAGAAACTGCAGAATAATCAAGAGTGTCAACTACTAGAAAAGAAACTGAAAATTTCTCATCCAATTGGTTGAGAAGGGCAAATGAGAGAAAATTCTCAGTTTTCTTGGAAATGGCTTTACTTTTAATAATAAATGTTGATATTTTAGAATATTTTGTTTTTTATCGAAATATGTAATAATATAAATGTTCCTATTTTTATTTATGATAACTTTGGAAGTAAAATAAGTGAGGTTTTTAAGCGCTTTCATTAAAAAAATAATGATCGTTTAATAAATGAATGATATTTTGCCCGTTATTCTAAAATTTGTTATTATAAATCATTATTCAGTGTGCCCGCTTTGAAGACCTATCACCCCTATTTCTTAATTAGTCGATTTTGATGAACTTTTCTTGTTATGTAAGTAATTGAACATGGATGAAATAATAATCAAGAGCCAAAATTCAAATTTATTAGAAGACTTGCTAGTAGATGTTAATGCCGAAACCGCCGCTAATTTACGAGCTTTGTTCTCTCTCGCCTCTCTTGTCCATGTAGATGTACAAAAATAAATATTTCAGATCAAAATCATGCCAGGCGATATTTGCAGGTCCTTAAAAGACAACTCGACAGTGAATTCAAAACATCAGTCCAAGAGAATAAATCTACAGGTCATTTTAATAAAGAAATAATACCTATCTTATATTCATAGCTCCGCTAGAGCTTGCTTGAGGTACTCGAGATATCCGAATTTTCTGATGATTCAGAATCCCTATCACCTGATATTTCCTGATTAATTGCAATCATCAATCAGTATCACATAATAGTAATGTTATAATTTTGAACTAGATATGTTCCCGCCTTACATTTGACAGTCTGACTTTCCGAATCGTTCCGAAATCAGATGGCAGTTTCAGGTTACTGTTAGGCGTTCCGAAATGACCTACTGTGTCCAGTACTATTCAGTAACATCGGATAATGAGCATATACTAACCTGAAACTTTTCTTGTATTGTTTTTCATCATTTTGATTCTCTCTCCAGGTCGCCTCAACAAAAGTCTACCTACACCTTCACATCGTTTCAAAACTTCATTTCTGAGTAACTTTTTTCGCATTAATTCATTGACATTTTGACAATCAACCAACCATGTTACTACATATCTAAAATCACAAAGCAACTGACAAGCGCCATAGTGACTGAATTTTATTTTATTTATATAAATATGGTCCAGCCAAGACTCACACATCAGAGTCAATATCATATTGGTTATAACAGGGTCATCTGTAGCTTGCAGTACCGGTACAAAAATTCGATCTGGAAAAAAGGGCGTTTGTGTTTAATGAATTGAAGCATTTCAGAATTAACTACCCAAGTACTTCGTAACAAATGAGCTGGGGTTTTCAGGAATCGTCTCTGACCCGGGTTGTTTCCAATAAGAATGTGAAGGGAATATCATTTGCAGATTGGCTAAAGAAATAATCTTGCAGATGGTTGCCAAAGTATCAACACATTCCTTGGGCGTATCCTGAAATTTGCAACAATGAAATTATTAACAGAGTATCAATAGTTCATAGATCATTTTGGCGTTTTCGGATACGTAAAATATTTAATTTGTGTAATTGATGACTTGTTTATTTTGTGGAAATTCATGATCACTTTAATGAAACGAAAGAAACACACGATTGTCTTATTTCCCACTAGTTTTTTTATATTTTCACGACCGGTTTCGGGTTTTATCCCATTATATAATATCCCATTATATAATAATAATAATATATAATAACATTGTTTATAGAGAAAGAAGATAGTTAGTCAATGCCTGTGGAAATCGCGTTTGATACAATCGCGCGCGACATCTAGCCCGATAACGACGAACCTAGGCAGAAAATACACCCGTACGAATGCGCCCCCTACAATCATCTTGCATTTTTTGAGGTATACTTGACGATTTTTATTTTCGTCAAGGAATCCTACTAGTGAATCGTTCGCCCTGACAGGGACGTACTTGAAATTTTCTAATGATAGTTTTTAACAGAGTAGCATATTTTATTCACAAATTCAATGTCATTCAATAAAAATGAAGTGCATACTTTTTTGTTTATTATTTGATATAAATTGAATGAACTATTCATAAATGTAATAACGTGAACGTGAACTTAATATCAGTTTTGTCATTTTGACTTCAATCATCATGAACAATACTGTGGCATGGTTAAATTGAAAAATGAGTGTGGAATTTCAGTGAAATATATCGTTTCACCTACATGTGGTGTCCAGTGTATTTTTTAAGCCAAAATCACTGGGACGAAGCTCATAATACACTACCGGTGAACAGCACCTTTGCCTTATTATTTTCGGGGCAAACTGCTTTGTGTTTGTTATTGTTTGTTATTTAATTTCAATCACTGGGCGACTCATTTTAACCAGTAGGTGGGTGACATTTGTGTCGCACACTTCACTAGTGAAAAGGTGGTGACACAATGGAACAAACAGTTTATTTAGTCTCTGTATTCACCTTGAAGATATCACTTAACTAGTGTGTACATTTTACACCTGTGCTCATTTATGCAAACTGAACTTATTTCTTCGAAATGGGGCTCCATATTATATGCTATCAGAAATCAGAACAGGTTCGAAGTGTTATAAAGACAACGATTATTGAATGAAGAGATTGAATGTGTTTACCAACTAAATTGTTATCTATACTGAGTACAATAATATATATAGGGTGGGGCACCGAAAACGAAACAGATCGAATATCTTCAAAACGCAAGGGGGAAATCTTCCTATCATAACCTCAACTGTTATACCTCTCCCCCTACCCCTTGGGCACCATCACCGAAACAATTTGAATAGGGAAAGTAGTAAGTGTGACATATCATTGAAAAGGTAATTTCATAAGGAATTCAGCCATGTCAATTTTTGCCACCTAAATTTTTATTTTGGCGCTTTCTTGCGGGAAAAACAACTGTTCCGTATTCCAAATTATGATACTGCATTTGCAAGCTATTTTGACATAAATTCGGTGACAATGCATTATGGAATATTTCTAAGAGAAAAAACAAAATAGCGGTTCCAAAATGGTGGACATGATTTGCAATTATGGTCCGATTCGATTCAAAATTGATATGTGGTGGTTTGCAAGGTCGGAAATTATGATTTGTTTATCAATGCAAAAAAACAAGATGGTGGTCCAAGATGGCGGACGGAATTTGTAATTCTGGTCCAATTCGAGTCAAAGTTAGTGTGTGTGGATTTTCAGGGTTAGAAATTTGGATATTTTTGTAGGTGCAAATAACAAGATGGCGGGCGAAATTTGTAATTGTGGTTCGATTAGAGTCAAAATTAGCATATTGGGGTTTTCAGTATGAATAAAATGAATTATTTAAATTGATAAACAAAAGCTTTTATACAAATGCGCTAAAAGGAGATAACGGCAAATAAACGAAAAAGAGAGAAAAGGTATTCATATTTTTTTTCAGATGTGTGACGTAGGTAACTATGTGTGTAACAGATTCGAAAGCTTGCCGCGAGTACAAAATAGGTATTATTGCGAGGTAAAATTTTGATTCTGTTACGTATAGAATAACCTCAGTCACACATCTGAAAAAAATTATAATTTCCTTTTTAGCGCATTTGTTTAATTTTTTTTATCAATTTAATCATTTCATTTTAGTCATACTGAAAACTTGTAAAACCCCCATATGCCAATTTTGAATCGAATCGAACCACAATTACAAATTTCGTCCACCATCTTGGTTTTTTGCATTGACAAAAATATTATAATGATAATTTTGATTCGAATCAGACCAGAATTACAAATTTCGTCCGCCATCTTGAAGCTACCATCTTATTTTTTCGTATTGACAAACAAATCATAATGTCCGACCTTGGAAACCACCACATATCAATTTTGAATCGAATCGCACCATAATTGCAAATCATGTCCGCCATTTTGAGCTGCCATTTTGTTTTTTCATTTAGAAAAATTCCATAATGCATCGTCACCTAATTTAAGTCAGAATAGCTTGCAAATGCAGTATCATAATTTGGAATACAGAACAGTTGTTGGTCCCGCAAGAGGGCGCCAAAATGAAAAGTTAGGTGGCAAAAATTGACATGGCTGAATTCCTTATGAAATTACCTTCCTAATGATGTGTCACACTTACTACTTTCCCTATTCAAATTGTTTGGGTGATAGTGCCCAAGGGGTGGGGGGAGAGGTATGACAGTTGAGGTTATGATAGAAAGATGCCCCCTTGGATTAAAAATCGAAGTGTTTCTGCATTTTATTCACAACACATGCGTTTATTGCGTTTCGAAGATATTCGATCTGTTTCGTTTTCGGTGCCACACCCTGTATATTAATAGCAAGTGTTGAACAAATATAATATTCAAAAATACATGAAGGGTAACGTGACAATTTCACAAATGATAACGGCACAAAACAAATAAACACAAAATTCACTGGGAATGGTCTTGATAACATCAAGTTCCAGGTTAAATAGAAACACTGAAACTGAAATTAATGGAATCTCGAGTTTACACCAGTACAACGCTGGATAGGATGCACGTGTCAAAATTATATTTCATAGCCATCTATCGGATTATTCAATAAATCATATTTTACGAACTGATCAAATACATACGTTAAAATTAAGAACAGACGTGACTGGAGACTCGTGGACTAGCGACCTCTAGTGATGGTCTCCATTTGAATCCAACTAAAAGTACGTAAGATTGGCTAACTATCTTCTCTCTATAAACACTGATAATAATAATATATTTATTTGCCATTTTAGATACACAAAAGGTACATATGGTATGTCACGAAACCTAAGTTATCCCTCTGTATAAGAGTAAAGATAAATATAAATAAACTATCTAGAAAAGTAATGTAAATATACAAATTGTAATCATTATGGTGATCGGACATAGAATATATAGCAAGACAGCACATACGATAAAAAATATTATAAGACTTATATGGGTTGAAGCGTATTTGTACTGAGCACACCGGATTCAAGATATCTTTGCCAAGTTGTCATTCAGGTATTCTTGGAGAGTGTAATAGCATTTCTCAAGTAGAAACGTTTTAATTTTACTCTGAAATAATTTATCACTTTGAACTCGTTTGACTGTATCAGGTAGTTTGTTGTAGCAAGTTATTGCACAGTAGTGAGGAGAGTTTTTGAAGTGTGACAACCGGTGTTTTGGGATGAGCAAAAGTTCGCCGTTTCGTGTATTGTGTTCGTGCTCTGATGCACTTTTTGAATAAATTCCGGAGTTTTTTCTAACAAACATAACACATTTGAGGATAGAAATTGAAGGTGCTGTCAATATTTTTTCCCTTATGAAAGTAGGTCGACAGCTTTCTCGAAAATCCATATTGAATATAAGTCTTAAAATCCTTTTCTGAGCTATAAAGACCCTTGTAAAATATCTTGCTCTTCCCTAATCCATAATGTTCAAGCCGATGTGGGAGTAGACCACCGACTTAACTTATACCATTTATATTGGTATAGGTATGTTGATGATATTTTGGTAGGTTTCACTGGAACAATGAGGCAATTAGATCAATTCTTGGAATTTCTTAATTCTCTTCACCCTTCTATCAACTTTACAATAGAGTCTGAAAAGGACAATTCAATTAATTTTTTAATTTTTAAAAATTACTAAAGTAAATAATAAACATGAATTTTCTATTTTCCACAAACCATCGCATACAGATATCACAATTCACAATAGCTCATCACACCCATATCAACACAAAGTAGCAGCTTACAACAGTATGATACATAGATTACTTAGCATTCCTCTTAGTACTTGTTGTAGTAATTGCAGTTAACAATGTCTATAAATCATCTTTGATAGACAACCTTCTGACCAAGAAGAAATACAAAAAAGCTATTCAAGAAGTTTATCCTACTACAAAAGACCACCAAAGGTTCAAAACAATTACATATATCGGTGAACCAAGCAATAAAATAGGTAATTTCTTGAAAAAGCAAGGTTTAAATATTGCATTTAAGACAGACAATAGTTTGGGCAGACATATTAAAAATAACAAAGATAGGGTGGATAAACAAGAAAAATGTGGAGTCTATAAATTAAACTGTGGTAGCTGCCCCAAGTTTTATCTTGGCCAAACAGGTAGAACCTTCAAACAACGCCTAGCCGAGCACAGAAGTAGTTTTGTAAATGGGAAAACAAATTCCACGTATGTTAACCATTTATTAATTGAAAACCATACTTTCGACCATGATTTTGAAATCCTTCATGTCGAAAACAAAGGTAAGAAGCTAAATCTTTTAGAAAGTAAGGAGATTAAAAAATGGAAAAATTCTTGGAAAGGTTAGTTTTAAATAATAGAAATGTAAAAGTACCTATCGGGAATTAACTGGGAGTTAGGTATACAACCGAACCCTAATTAATTTTGGATAAGTATTTAAGGTAACATAGCAAATATGTAATTTAGTATATCTTCACCACTTGAAGAAGCTTTTGTAAAGCGAAACAATTGTCGTGGTTTTGTAAACCCTCTTTATGTGAAAATCATTTGAACCATAGTTTCATTAAATCGAGTATAATGGATTTTCATCAAGTATCGGCTATATCAATTCAAAAAATCAATGGTATTAGTTAGTTTTTATACTTTATAATGGGAAAAAACCCGAAACCGATCGTGAAAACAAAAAACTAGTAGAAATAAGACAAGTGTGTTTCTTTCGTTTCATTAAAGTAAAATATTTACCTTCAATTTTTGAAAGTTGACTCTTACTTCAGAAACAAGCTTAGCTCTCATGAGAGCACAAACTTCCACATGCACTCCTAAGCCTCCTTTTTCTATTTCGTTGGTATGATCAGTCATTCTCAAGTTATTCAGCTGGTTGAGACAGCTCACAATGTCGCCGTGTATAACGGCAAAGAATGCTTTTACATTCCAAGTATTGGCTATTTTTTTACTTTCGTCGATTGCCCAGAGTCTCGCCGTGTGTATCGAATGGTCTAAAAATGAAAAATTAATAAAATTTGTGTAAAGTGTTTTGATGAAATGTTCTTGATTTACGATTGTGACAGATCGGAACAGTATATTTCATAAGGAATTTTAAATACAATTCGTATTATTTAAAATGTATAGTCCTTTTGGAGTTTCATTTTAAGAAACTGTAGTTTTGATTTTCTCTTTTACCACGATGTCAATAGTGATTCTCTCAAATGGGTTTGCTGGTCCATTGCTGGCAGTGCAGCATCATTGCTGGCAGAGCAACAGCACACTTTCTGCACCAGTCCTTGATGTCAGCTTGGCAACTGGCAGATGGGTACAACTATCTGATATTGCGGGTATTGGAAGCCTGATACGATAGGTAAGACGGGTTGTATAAACTGACTGAATCATAATGTTCTCGTTGTATTTATTCCGAATCAAAAAGACTGACTGTTTCTAAAATAAATAGGCATGCTGAGGGCCGAATTTTTTGTTTTTTGAACAGTAGCATTCAAGGCAATTTTGATCAGAATGTAAGATTCGATCATAATCGTGTGATACATCGTTGTAATCAGGAAAACCATTTACAAATGCCAAAATCCATTCTAGGGCCCATAAGAAAACACATTTGAGTGTTGTAACTCTGGCATCAAGAACGTCTTGGAAAATACGATGACAGAATTAGATTCCTGGTACAAAAGAGCCTGAAGAACGTCTTACTTAAAAACGTCTAGTTCTTTTGGTTTCGCTTGTATAAATAAAAACAAATTCCAGTATTTTTTTTTCAATAATTCAAAAAATAAAAATATTTTTCAGATAATTATGCACCATGAAAATGCGCAACTTTCCCCTAATGTAACCGACGTCTTATAATAACGGAATTCCCCAAGGTGGAGCTCGTTTCGCTTCATATTATAAGATAAGATTTTTATTGACCTTCAAAAATTACAAAAAATGTTTATGAGACAAGTTCACAACATGATTGTGTAGGTCAGACTATTACTTAAACAGAAAGGAGAATAGTATAACCTAGAAATAGTGTATATATAAAAGGAGTAACTATGTATATTAAAAACAAGAACTATGCTATGATGAGCAGTAAATATGCATACAAATGAGTGGTCCGTTTTTAAAAAAGTTGATAAAGGTTTTACGAAAACGAAACGTCGTAGTGTAAATATGTAAACGTCACCTTGTTAAGCTTAAAAACTGGCAACGAAAATCATTTTTTAAATTTTTTGATGTCTTTTGAAATAACGCCAGAAATAAATAAAAAAACAATATCGAAAATGTTACTTTATTTAAAATATTTCAAAATCCGAAAAAGATAGCCCACTCCTCACAAAACGACTTTGGATTTTGCAAACTTTTCCCTAATTCAACCAACATTGTAACTCCAATCGTTTCCGAAATCCTAATGCTTATCTTGGTCACACTGTATAATAAGGTTTGTTAATTTCATCCCCTCATACCACAATGGTAATACTAAAAATATACAAATGTATGTAATCTTCAGAATTTATAGTTTCTACATTAACGAGGATTTGAGAAAAACATTAAATTTTAGTACTGTCCTTTTAGGGGTGACTATGTTAAGGGGTTGGACTGACAAATTTTTTTAAATAATTTACAACTATGAATCTTTTCCTGAATGCTTTCGCATGAATTCAAAAACAGCCTGTATAACCATGATGAAACCCAAATTTACCTAATCGATGTAAGACAGGAATCTGTTCAACTAATGGTAGTTCATCTAGAGGGGCACCAATTATCCAATCTGGTGTAGTTTCACATTGATTACACAGCATCACAAGATCCTGTAGAAGATTGGCAAACAGTTTTCCCGTTTCCGGATTACAAGTTGTTTTGGCAGCGACAACTGCCAACCGAAAGTTTTGATCCCATGATGTTGAGGCTACGTGAACACCGAGAGCATCTGCTAGATTTGCTAGAGCTGACAGAACAACAGCAGACACATCGGCTGAAAATTAACTCGTTAGTCGTAATATTTACCATATACTGGTAAAATGGATTGTAGATTCAGTGGGTACTATTTCGGGTTCTTTATTGTTTATTCAAACTATTGGAATTTGTGAAAGGGAGAGAAAATTTGTCTCTTTTCAGATTAGTATTTGTGACGATATCATCGCCAAAGATATGTTGAAAGGACCCCGCACGGTTCTTATGGAAAATGGGTCCCAGTCGAATTGGCAGAAAATTTTTTATAATGTAGTTTATCATTTTTCCATCTTCTGGGTGATAAATTTCAGTTATAGTAGTTATGGTATAAATATATCTGATTACTGTAAATATAATTTAACCACAGAACCTTTGATTCACCTATTCACAAGACTGACCAGTGGGTATAAATTGAATTATCCATTCCCTCAAATGTTGGCTGGAGTGGGGTGGTCTTGCTGAGAGCGGGCATGCTGCCCACCATAGTATCACATGCTCCAAATAATTCCCAACTTCACCCCATAAAATTTGTTCGTAGTATTCCAAAACTTTTGAACGGGCTCTCGCACTAATCTTTGTTATACCTTAAAATGAAAAAAAAAACCTGATGAAAACCTTCATCATTTCAAAAAGCATTTACCTGAGCTTCTTGATTTTTTCACGCCATCATTTCCCAACATTACAGGAGCTGCTCGTAGGGTAACTGCGAGTAAATCTAACACATTTTTTTCCTCGTAAGATATCAGTTCTTCCAAATTTGCAAAGCCACTACTATCATTGATATTTTCAGAAGTGTCTTTTATAAATATATCAGGTATTCCAGGGGGAGACATATGTTTGGTTAAAGCCCTACAATGATGAAAATTGACGAAAACTGTTCTAGAATTTGTTTTTCATATTGTTTTGTAATTGACTTTTGTACTAATTAATTCAGAAAGAATAAAAACTAGTTTTATATTGAAAAAAAAAAACAGCGGAATATGTTATAGCTGTTGAGATAGTATACTAAGATTTATGCAAAATGGCGATAATGGATGTAGAAATTTTAACGTAACTCACAGATAAATTTCCAAACTAGAATTATCTGAACCATTATCTTCATCGGCGTTTTCATAATGTTTGTACGTTTCTAATAAGCAGTCTATTAGTTTATGACAACAGAGTTCTGCCCGATTGTAAGCTACGATCTGTAGAAGTCGCGTTACTGAAATTTTTTTCATGGGAAACATTAAGTAAGGGCAAGTGTTGATGCAGATGCTTGTGTTAGTTACAATATTATACTTCTTGTCCATATCTAGCAAGGCATTATAACACACCGATATCCTGAAAGTAACCAAAAAAAAAGAGTTATTATTTAATAAATGAGAACAAGTTACAATTATTAAAATCGTTACCGGGTGCTTTGTGCAATTTCCGGTTTCACCGGAATTGACAATGGGAAAATGGGTCGCACGGTATATTTTCACTTCTTTTGTCTCCATAGTACATTCTAAATACAACCATGTATCACTTTTTGTAGATAGTTCGATAAACCCCCCCCCCCCCCATGCAATGATTCCATAATTCAAGTGAGGCTGTACCAATGCAGAATATAGGCACTTCAGTTGTTTGATATTACAGAATTTTTTGCATAACTTGAATTTTGGAATGAGGAAGTTTTCTGTTAATATTATTCGCTTGAAGTTCCCACTTTAAGTGACAGTCCAGATAAATTCCAAGGTATTTTATATCTTCTCTGATTTTTATATTGAGAGAGTTTACCGAAGTAATATCTAATTGACTGTATGATGGGAGTCCGCTTGTGTTACTACAAAAAGGAATGAAGAAAGTTTTGTCTCCATTTACCGTCAAGAGTTTATGACTGAAAAAATCAGTGACCATTCCAAAATCTCCTTCAATTTTCTTTTTCAGATCATCCCAGGATTTGTCTTCATAGAACACTGCAGTATCATCAGCAAAACACAAGATATCTCCTTTGATTGGTAGGAGGAATAAGCCATTTATATATATATATATATATATATATATATATATATATATATATATATATATATATATATATATATATATATATATATATATAGTAAACAGTATAGGTCCCAGTATAGTACCTTGAGGTACTCCATAATTTACTTTTTTGAATTCACTATATATCTGAACATTTCTAACACACTGCTGCCTATTTTCCAGATAACTCTGCATTAGTTTCAAGCTGTTTCCTCTGAATATTATTCAAGGTAACTAGTAATCTTTCATGGCTGACAGTATCGAAGGCCTTTGCCAGGTCAACAAAAATGCAAATTGCAGGTTTAGCTTCGTCTATGGATCTATAAATCCTATTTGTCAAATATGCAATTGCATCTTGAGTTGATCTGGCTTCCCGGAACCCAAACTGTTTACTAGATAATTTTGTATACTTATCACGATAACCCAATATTCTTATTTTGATTAGTCCCTGAAAGATTTTAGCTAAGGCAGATATCAATGAAATAGGTCTGTACTGGCTACAATTTTCTTTATTACCTCCTTTATGTATGGGTATTATGACAGCTTCTTTGAGTTTTAATGGAAAATAACCAGTAGAGATAGACTTATTAAAAATATAAGTGAGAGGTACTATGATTTCATCCGCCAAAGCAATTAATGTTTCTGATGTGAGTTCATCAATTCCTGGGGACTTTTTCCTCTTCAGTTTCAATATTACGCTTTTGATTTCATCTTCAGTGATTGGGGAGATCATAATGCTATTTATAGTAGTTTTCCTCGGAAAAATTTTATTTGGGTCTTTAATTCTTGCAGCGTAATTTTCTCCCACTGTAGTGAAGTAGTCTATTAACTTATTTGAAATACCTATAGGATTCATTATTTCCCCCTCATCGCCTGTTAATTTGTTTATTTCTTTATTTGTTTTCTGTCTGCCAATTTCTTTTAGTATTTCTCATAATTTTTTAGGATTATTCTGCTCTTCCTCTATTTTCTTTTTATAATAATTTTGTTTTGCCTTTTCTATTGAGTATTTCAATTGCTTGTCATATTGTTTGAATTGGCTTTTTATTTCCAAGTTATGAGGTTCACGTTTCATTTTTTTATATAACAACGCTGCCTCTTCATGTTTGACATCCTGTATCTGAAAAAGATCTCGTTGTGCCCATGGAGACATTTCATCAGAACATCATACTAAATTTTCAGCCAATTCGACTGGGACCAATTTTCCATAAGAACCGTGCGGGGTCCTTTATCTGATAAGTAAAATTTAATTTATTTTAAATGGCAACATGGTGGCTTGTCGGAGTACGAAAGAAGAGCATTTTATTACGAATAATTTTGTAAAAATTACGTTAGGTCTTTCTTAAAATGAGGTATCTTTTGAAGATTAAATGCATTGAGTAACCTCTGTGATCAACACAATTGATGAAATAATAGTTATTTATGATACATGTTCGTGAAGTAGAACTTTTTGTATGAGCGTGAACTTTGTTGAATGAGGCGATGTCGAGTTCAACAAAACACGCGAGTACAAAAAAGTTCGTAACGAAAATATACCATACAAAGTTTTCTCTACGACAGTTATTATATAGACGAATTGTAGCATTTGTTGAATGTTTCATCCAATAAAGTTTTCGTTTAAAAAATGTATCAACATTGCGTAAAAAAATACGCACAGCTGATGATTTTCCGTACACTTGATTTTTTACGCCATTGAGCTAAAAAGTGTCACTTTATGCACTGTGTCGTCCCATGATGGGGTTGCAATCCTACTATTTAATTTTATTATCAGTATTATAATAAAAAAAACATTTAAAAATAAAATTAATTGGTTTCTGTTGAACAAACTTACCTCAAAGTTAAAATTAGTAACCTTTCTCCATAATAAATAAACAGACATGCAATTTCATTTATGAGTTCTTGAGCAAAATAGCAAAGTTTCAATTTAGCTTTCCAAAGCAAATTCCGCCACATCTTCAACTTATATAAAACCAACCCATGCTCTTTATCCACCTTTAAGAGGGGAAAAGTATTATTGAAATTATCTGCTATGGTTTCGATGGTAGTAGTTATATCTTCTATATCCTAAAATTTGCAACAATAAAAAACCACATAAAATAAATCAGTTAGTCACTTACTGTAATTTGCATCTCATTCTCACTCATGAGAGGATTGAATTTCGAACCTGGCCTGTCTTTCAAATTGTCCAACAACACTTCAAATCTGTGTAATATGTTAATGCACGTTACCTCCAAATCACTGCACGATTTATATAAGTTAATGTTATCAAAAATTTCATTAGGCAGCCATTTTGCAACTATTTGAATGCTTCTCGACATTAGAGATGTTCAATAAAGTGAACAAAGGACATCAAAATGGAGCTTTTCTACCTTCTAACTTCTTTTGATGTTATTTCGAAACTTTTACTCAGATACATTTTCACTCTATTCTTTGGTATATCTGTTAATCCTCTCCACATTATCTAATATATTTGGAACCTCACTTGTTAAATGGAATATTTTTAATTCATTAGAAGGCGACTATTGTTTTCATAGATACTGGTACTTGTTTATCTAGGTTGCTATGACAATTGGTGGGGGATATTCAAGAGAGAAGAAGGAAATAGATTGATATATCCTTTATTCCGATTTTAATGAAAAAAAGGTATGTGTATATTAAGCTTTTGGGGCTTTATTTGATCTGACGCCTCATTCAATTCGAAAACATTTTAGTTGAGATGACTTTCTCAATTTATATCATGACCACTAACTGAATTTTATGTGGAGTAAGGCTCTTTCATCATTTAAAACCTTATTTGCAGAAAACTAGATGGTTTAGTTTATTTTTTTCCTGACATACATTTCTGAAAAAAATTTTTAAATGGTAAATTCGTCATAAGCACATTGTCAATTTGTTGTAGATGCTGTGAGTAGAAAATAAGGTATGACAAGAAAATAATTCGAGATTACACAAATGGTTTCGCCATTTGAAACAAATGAGAAAGAAAGACAATACTAAAGGAATGTAGATGTCATAAGTAACTTTCTCCACGATCATCACAGAATTTTCCAATTCTGAAATCAAATTTGATTACAGAATGCTGGAATTCTCTCTCTTGAGATTGAAGAAATATTCTGCAACACCTCTGCCCCCATGCAATTTAAATGTATTTTCCCGCTGCCGACACTGTAAATAGTCCATACATGCTTAGCAACAAAACAGGTAAATGGCCTATATCATTCGTTTACTAATTCATCTTGACAACGGAATGTAAATAGTGTCATTTACATGCCTAGGGTAATAATGACTTTGACAAGTAATACCTTCAGCTTCATTCAAATCAATTTTTAGGTTATGAGACCTTTTGAATATTATTGTTGTCTGCTTATTCGGTAACTTAGTTACACGCACAAGCAACTTAGAATGAAATAGCGAACGAATAATCATGAAGGAAGGGTAAGAAAACAAACTTCAATTCAGGCAAATTTTGAGAAATGTCAACAAGCAGCGGGAAAAACGTAATAAGTAACACGGAATGTATCGACTGTTATCATCCTCGGCAAGCGACAAGCCTCGGCTTTGCCTCGGCTCGTACTCGCTCACCTCGAATGTTAACACGTCTTTACATTCCTTGTTACTTAAATAACTATTATCCACAACTATTAAATAATAAATCTGTTAAATATGCGATTTTTATCAAGTAATGCCATGCATTACCATATAGAATTGAATAATAATGACACTTAGATGGAATAATATTACTCAATTGTTGCGTCAAAATGACAATTTGTAAATTTACTTGTCACTGTATTTGTAGATATACTGTCAGACGGTTTGTGAGTTATTTGTTCTGAACATTCTTATCTCTGGTATCATTAGAGAAATGTAATAGTGAATCTGATTTAGAAGATATTTCTTGTACACCGCCAAACATTTTAAAATTAGCGGCTAGCGCTACAGAAAATCTCCTACCTAACAAGTCTCAAGGTAAATATGTTGCGGTGTACAAAAGTTTTATGGATTGGCAACTGGCACAAAAAACATCGTCTTTTTCTGAAAATGTTATCCTAGTGTAAATTTTGTTTTTGTTTTTACGAAACTCCCAGGTTTTCGGAGAAAACCCCTCAAAAGCAGAGCTTGTGCGAGCAAGGGAGTGTATTTTGTTGAACTTCCTAAAAAATACAAGTCATCATCATTGTGGGCATATTATTCTATGCTGAAGAGTACATTGAATATTTACCATAGTATCCACCTAGAGACTTATATCATTGTTTATATAGAAGATAGTTAGTCAACCTTATGGGATTATAATTGGATCAAAATGGATGCGACATGTAGATGGCGATAGTGAGCTTGCATCCAAGTCATGTCGTAACTTCAGTGATCTGGCCTCCAAGTCATGTCGTAACTTGATTAAAACAATGGAAAAGCATTAAAATCAGGGTTTTTTTGAAGAAACCTGCATTAAAATGACGTCAAATATTCATGTTTGTACCTAATCACGCTAGATGACACTCGTGTTTGTATCCAATACCTTTTCCACTATGTTCTATTTAAACAATGCTTATATGAAGTTGCAGGCATTTTTAAAACGTCAGTCCGAGGGCCATCAACCGAAAAACTCTAAAACCTTAACTCCCGAAGAAGTTAGTAAATTTATAAAAGAAGCGCTAGATCATACCTATCTAATTACAGAGGTATTCTTACAATAACGTAATTTTCAGCTTAGAACTTTCCAATTTAATCAAATTATTTATATAGTTGTGGCAATTACCCACTCAGATGTTACAACACTAAGTAGAATTTGACTCAGCTGTTTTTTTGCTACGATCGAATTTGATTGTAGCAAAAGTAGATAATTGGTTAAAAAATTAAACTCCCTAAATCATAGCAGAAATTGACACTATTGACATTATATTAAACTATGTACCAAATCTGTTCATTTTTGGTTGTATTTTGAAGTTCAAAAAACTTCATTTACTCGCATGAAAATGATTTTGGTAGTGAAGTATGAGCTTCTAGTTAAAATAAATATGAGTGTTATGGACGTAATTGAAGTTCGAGATGGAAATGTTTTACGAAAAGGTTGTACGAGTTTTATTTATATAATATAGACGGTGGGTTCATATTGATTCTCAATTCATTGATAACCTCTGTTGAAGCTCCCTTTTAAAATTATATTCTATAAAAAAGGAAACCAGAAAAGAAGATGATGAATGTGGGTTCTTATTGATTTGAAACTAATTTAGTATCTCTGTTGAACCTTCCTTTTATATCTACTAGTAAAGTGGCAAAAGTTCAAAAACATCAGTGGGATAATATCGATTCTATTCTATATGTCTAATCGATTTATGTGTGATGATTAGAGATAAATTTACGAGAGAAATATCAAAAAAATATTTTTCAGTTTCTACTTGTTTCCAATCTTCAAATATGCAATTTTTATTTAAAATTCTGGTTTATTATTTAGTTCGTTCACTCAGAGCTGCTTCAAAAGTGGAAGGTGTTAGGTTTTGGAATCACTTCTTCATAATAATTCTTACATCCTGAAAAAGTTTTCTGAGACAAAATTATGCAAGGAATCACATATATGATAACTTCCATTTGAAATATTCCTGCCTAAATGATCTTCCAATAAGATCGCGCCTTCTTCCATTGTCTGTTTGGGCTGTGGAAGTTGTTAATTCAAACAAATTATTCATAATGACTATAATTATTAATGAAACATGATAAGTTATAAACTTTTTACACAGATTTAGGGAATTTAAGAATAATTTGACTTCTACTGGAAACCCTGAAATTACGTTTTTATGATACTCTACTTTTTCTACTAGTAGATATAAACTCTGTTGGTCAATAAAACGTGGCTATTCTCTCTCTTGTGACAGAATAATATTCTCACACTGGTTAGCAATAATAACATTAGCCTTGACGAAGTTGATTGTCATCATAGTGGCAAAATTTGAGTAAGTGTCAAAATTATTGCTGTCACGTTTCCTATCTTTGATCGTGGAGAAAATATTATAGTCTGCTACTCGGTTAGAATGAAAATTCGTGATGCTCGCGGTTCCTCACGCTCGCCTTCGGCTCGCGCTCGGAACTTTCCACTCGCATCGAATTTTCATTCTTACCTTGTTACAGAATATACTATTCTGTTATATCTGTCTTGCCTTCACGGTACTAATTTTTGAGTGGATTCGTTTTGATTTCGAGAGCTCCATAAATCCTTTCTGATGAGTGGGTGACCACGAAACAGCTGTCTCGGAATTAAAACGAAAAATACTCTATTTTCATTTCCCACATATATATATATATATATATATATATATATATATATATATATATAAAACAGTGACCGCCAAAAAGTATGTACCATATGGGAAAAATTTTTATTATTGGAGTATTGGAAAAAATATTCTGGGGAAAAGTTTGTGCATGTCCGATAACCTAAAAATCGATTTTGACACATGTTACGTGATCGCTAGAATGGCGGCAAAATGAAAAAAAATTGTAATGCAAAGGCAAAAAAAGGGGTAAGATGGCAAGATATCAAAAAAAGTTATTTGAAAAAGTCACTTAGAATTCAATTTTATACACATAAACGAAGTTTCAAGAGATAATTCAAAAAAATTGAAAATAGCAATTTTTTAAAAATATTTTCCCATCTATTTAAAAATTTTTTTTTTTCTTATGAATAGCTTGACTATAACGAAACATTTGCATTTTAATGATAATGACAAAACTTTCTCATTTTCTCCACACCAGAGGGCACTAAATTGAAAAACTGGGAATTTGTCAGAACCCTTGCTGTTACATCGGTTCGTATCTAACAGTTATATCCGAATTCCACGACCATTGTGATGACATGACACTCCAAAAACATGGTAATTTTGGTAATTTCCAGATTATAATCAAGTTCCGATGATAATCGTGCATGAGCGTTTCACTTCGCACATAAACTTGAAAATAGTGCGTCAAATTAAAGATTCTTAAAGTTTATGTGCAAAGTAAAACGCTCAAACAGCATTATTATTGAAACTTGATTAAAATCAGGAAACATGGTATTTCTAGATTGCCATATCAACACAATAGTCTTGGAATTCTGATATAACTGTTAGATAAGAACCAATGTAACAGCGAGGGTTCTGGCAAAAACCAATTTTTTTAATTTAGTGCCCTCTGGTGTGGAGAAAATGAGAAAGTTTTGTCATTATCATTAAAATGCAAATGTTTCAGTATAGTCAAGCTATTCATAAGAAAAAAAATTTATATTTTTAAATAGATGGGAAAATATTTTTAAAAAATTGCTATTTTCAATTTTTTTGAATTTTCTCTTGAAACTTCGTTTATGTGTATAAAATTGAATTCTAAGTGACTTTTTCAAATAACTTTTTTTAATATCTTGCCATCTTACCCCTTTTTTGCCTTTGCATTGCAATTTTTTTCATTTTGCCGCCATTCTAGCGATCACGTGACATGTGTCAAAATCGATTTTTAGGTTATCGGACATGCACAAACTTTTCCCCAGAATATTTTTTCCAATACTCCAATAATAAAAATTTTTCCCATATGGTACATACTTTTTGGCTGTCACTGTATATATATATATATATATATATATATATATATATAAGCCATTTCCCATAATGAGGAATCCTTTCTATTTTAATCACACTGAAATAAGCTCAATCATGTTGATTGAGAAATATACATTAAAGTTTGCTGTCACTCAGTACCTACTCAGATTCTTTTTTTTTTGTTACAACCATTGAGGGAAAAATAAGAAAGACATAGATTTTTCCGTATTCATGCATCAGGCATTATTTCAATTAATTATGAAACAAAACATGTCAGATATAACTAACTTATATTCAATAAAAAAATCACAATATATCTCGAGTACAAAAACTGAAAAAAAATGGAATGTATAAGATTGCACAGTCTAAAAATATATAAGTACGTACGTTTCAGGACACAAAATAATCTTACTAATATATTAAATACCTACTGAGATCTTAAAAAATATTCTTAGTATAGATTCTGTCTTGACACCAATTTTGATTTTATACAAAATATAATGGTAATACCATAAAAAGCTTTTTAGGCACAGGATTTTTAAAAGTTTCACACAAAAATATTTTACTTTTAGGCGGAAATCAATAAAATGTTACACATAATAAATACTTTATCAAAAGTCTTTTCTCTTCAGATGGCTAAAAATAGTCTAAAACAAAAAAAATCAACATCTACAATAAAAACTTTTCTTTTGTAATGGCGATTATGTTTACCAAAATGATAAAAAATCATTGTATAAAATGATGAGGTTTCAAAAATTCTAGTCAAAACTATTCAATGATAGGAAATTATTGAGCAAATTGAAAACTTCCATCAATGGCACTAAAATCAAATAAAATATTGATTTTGATTTTTCATCATTTCGGCATTGATATCATTTATAGTAAATATATCTAAACCACTAGATAAAGAGATACAGTAAAGCTCATTTATAGTGACCACCTGCTTTGATATTCATTTTTGATTGGAGTTGCATCATCTGAGTACTTAATTCTTGTAAATTATATTGGTTAGGATTTTAAATTCGGAATGTCATAGATTGTTACTCTAACAGTCTCAAATGGAATGTTTCTTAAAAATATTCAGTAATCCAAAATGCGGAATGTATCGTAGTGAAGAATTTTATACACGGAGAATTCTATCTTTTTCATATGTTTCTATTAAATGAATAATACTAAGCAGAACATTCTGCATTATACTTTAATAATTATGAGTATTGAACATTCTTATTTATATATACAGGGTGGGTCAAGGTCGATGGTACCTTAGACGTTTACGAAGAACGGGAAATAGGATCATTCTGAAAATTTGGTTTCTCAAGTAGTTGCTCTTGGTCTATCGATCTAAAATATTTTCAGCAATGCAGCGTTGCCGCTTATACCAGAAAGTGGCAGCATCTTTGCTATTTCAAATGGGTCACCCTGTATATTACCGCATTTTTGAACTTGTCATTCCTTTCTGATTATTTCTATCTCATACCTATACCTACATACCTATACCTATGTCTAACGGTTTTTGAGATATTGGTTATTTTCCATATTTTTTATCCAAAACAGCTCGAATTGAATGTTTATTTCTGCGGTATTTGGATTCTTAGGAAGTTGCAATCTTGTGTTCAGTTCATCAAGATCATGTACATTGATTCTGTGTAGAGAAGTTTGTTCTGCGTTATACAGGGTCGTTCAAAATTCATGATCTTACTGCTAGATACGAAAAGGGTTGAAAGTGCGTTTTTTAAATGGAACATCCTGTATATTATGAAGTATCCTGATAGATGACTAAATTCTCTTCGAATTGATATATTATATTCCTATACCTAAATAGCCAGAATTCCGAGATAATAGCAATTTTCACTTGTAATCTCCCAAAGGCTTGAATTATTGCTGGAAATTTTTCGAGTACATGAATTTTCTTTGAAAATTCATGTACGAGATAAATTTAAGGCAATTAATTCAAGCACGAGGGGGATTCGGTAAGAAAATTTTACACCGAGAAATGAAAATCATCCAACAATTCATAAGAAATAACTAAAGATTGTTTCACCTGAACTATTTATAACGACTGAAATATTGATATGTAAAATACTTGTGTTTAAATGTGTTTAAATTTGGAACAAAAAAAAATAATAAAGTTATGTTGTTTTCCTGGATTGAACCATCGACCTAGCGACTCATAGGCCGCAACACTACCGCTGAGCAACGCTGCCGTCCTAAGCCCTAAGGGCGTATCTCAAGAATGACCAGAGATATTGAGGCAGTCACGCACGCCTATAAATTTCAGAATTTTAGGTGTATTTTGGATTTACGTCTTCTTTTACTCATGTATTGAATGGCATAGAACGATGAGATCCGGCCAAATTTGTTATTCAAGTTAAGGGCTTGGTCATAAGGAACCTGTAGAAAGTGAAATCTGAAATTGGAAAAAATTGAGATACGCCCTTTGGGCTTAGGACGGCAGTACGGGACTTGTAATAAAAATTTGTGACAAATGGTGTATTGAACTTCTTCTGAAATATTATTTCAGAATTGACAATTTCTGCAATAATCGTGGAGAAAATATTTTCAGACACATTCCAAATATCTAGTAAATACATAATTATCTCCTTTCATATGAAAACTAGACCCCCATTTGTACATTGAAGCAAAATATCAACTTGTCACATGTCAAATGTTTGACAGAAAAATTTCCACTTATTAATTTCGCCCAGGGTACCCAGGAGGATAAAAATTTCCGAAAATTTGGTATCTAAACAAGAACGAATTTTTTGATTGGCTACAAAAATGAGGTGAAATTAAAAAAAAAAATTGATCTAGTTTTCTCATATTCGTCTCAGGTGGCTATTAAATGTCATGATGGTACATGACATTATGAAAATTTGACAATTAGTGCACTATTAATAATACCGTTGTGTGTTTCTTAACGAAAGCGACTAAAAAATATTTGAAATGGAGGGAAATAACTATTCAAACGAAGTTCTGATGAAATTGTTTATTCTTCGTGGAAAATGTGAGGGAATTATAGCAAGAACGTGCAAAATTCAATGAAACGTACCCTGATATGAACAAAAGGAAGTTTGTACGATTACAAACTGCTGTGCACATCTGCTGTCCTTCCTTTCTTCCTTCTTATTCTCCGGGATGAGCTCGAAGACAGTGAAGTGTATGTCTTACTGAGATTTTTTTAAGGAAATAGATGTTAATATTATAGGTAATAAATGATTTGATTTGAGTCGCTAGGTCGATGGTTCAATCCACGATGAGAACATAACATTTCTTTTTTTTTTTTGTTCCAAATTTAAAGACATTTATTGATGAAAATTTTGTTAAGTATTTTATATATCAATATTTCAGTGGTTACAAATAGTTCAGGTCAAACCATCGTTAGTTATTTCTCATGAATTGTTGGATGATTTTCGTTTCTCGGTGTAAAATTTTCTTACCGAATCCCCCTCGTGCTTGAATTAATTGCCGTAAATTTATCTCGTACATGAATTTTCAAAGAAAATTACACTCGTCGCTTCGCGACTCGAATATTTTAAAAAAAATTCATGTACTCGAAAAATTTCAGGCAATAATTCAAGCATTTGGGAGATTACAAGTGAAAATTGCTATTATCTCGGAATTCTGGCTATTTAGTGTATTGGAACATGATATATCAATTCGAAGGGAATTTAATCATCTTTCAGGATATTTCATAATATACAGGATGTTCCATTTAAAAAAACGCACTTTCAACCCTTTTTGTATCTAGCAGTAAGATCATGAATTTTGAACGACCCTGTATAACGCAGAACAAAGTTCTCTATACAGAATCAATGTACATGATCTTGATGAACTAAACACAAAATTGCAACTTCCTAAGAATCCATATACTGCAGAAATAAACATTCAATTCGAGCTATGTTTTGGATAAAAAATATGGAAAATAACCAATATCTCAAAAACCGTTAGAGATAGGTATAGGGGAGTATGAGATAGAAATAATCAGAAAGGAATGAAAAGTTCAAAAATGCGGTAATATACAGGGTGACCCATTTCAAATAACAAAGATGCTGCTACTTTCTGGTATAAGCGGCAACGCTGCATTGCTGAAAATATTTTAGATCGATAGACCAAGAGCAACTACTTGAGAAACCAAATTTTCAGAATGATCCTATTTTCCGTTCTTCGTAAACGTCTAAGGTACCATCGACCGTGACCCACCCTGTATATCGTGAAGGCTATATATAGAGCAAATGTAATAGGAGGGGCAGTGAAAACGGTAAATAATATAGGAGTGCACTAATAATAAATAGAGAATTTGTACAATTATTAGTAATATACTTATTTATCAAACCGATGTTTCTTCATTTTGCTCTTCTATCCTGTAAAAAAACAATATTGTTATTGCAGGCATTGCACTTATTTTTCCTCTTACCTCTTCCTTGATTAATTACGTTTATTAGTTGTATATTCCCAACACCATCTACAGAAAATTAATAAGTTAGTAAGTATTATAGGAAGCTGAACAGGTAATATATTGGATTCATTCAACAACATTCTCAATAAACACTGTAAATATACTGTAAAATATTTTTTTATAAGTATATACCGGATGACAACAATATCACTTTCGGGCTGCCATTTTTTAATTTTTTCACCTAGTATAACGAAACTTAGCACAGTTATTATTCTAAATGTCAATTGACTGGTGTAACGACAAATTTCTACAACTTCCGGTTTCCCTGGAAATGACCTTAACTTTCGATATTTAAATGGGACACACCCTGTATATTGTTTGCTTCTAGGATTCTTTAAATCATTCTTCATTCGAATTCATAATTTTTTAATTGGTTTTGACATAAATTATATTTTTAAATCAAATTTTAATTTTCAATCTTGGGTGCCATGACCATCTTAAAATTTCTCCACTTAGACTCTCAATTTACAGAAAAATCTAAAAAGACTAACTTTGTTTGTCAGCCTAGAGAAAGGCTGTGAGGTTGTTTAATTGAATTTTTTTGTATTAATTAAAAAAACTATGACTTCGAGATTCGGCCGAGATTCGGAAAAATTTAAATTAATAATGAAATAAAAGTAAGTTGGAATGAAAGATGGTAATATGTGTTATACATTTTTGGAATCGTCTTGAAATAATGCACATTAATAGTGTTATGAAAGTGATATGGGGACACTTGAGTTTTTTGAATTAATACAAAAAATTAAATTATACAACTTTTCAGCCTTTTTCTAGGCTAACGAACAGAGATAATAATCTTTTTAGATTTTTCTGAAAATAGAGAGTCGACGTAGTGAAATTTTAGGATGGTCATGGCACTCTAGATTGAAAATTGATATTTGATTTAAAAATATAATTTATGTCAAAATCAATTGGAAAATTATGAATTCGGGTGTAAAATGATTTAAAGAATCCTAATAACAAACGATATACAGGGTGTCCCATTCAAATTTCGAAAGTTAAGGTATTTTCCAGGGAAACCGGAAATTTGTCGTTACATCAGTCAAATGATATTCAGTTCGAATATTAACTCTGCCAAGTTTCGTTTTATAGCGTGAAAAAATAGAAAAATGGCAGCCCGAAAGTGATCTCGTTGTCATCCGGTATAATGGGCCACTCCAAGAGAGAAATGCAATGTCTAAAATAATTTGTGAAAAGTCAACAGGAATACTTGATATTAAAATTTAAAAATAATCCATATTCTGGCGAAGTTTCAACTAAAAGCCTGCAATCTTCACACACTCATTGTTTAGTTTAGTTTTGTAAGTGACTGAAGATGGCAAGATAGCTTGTCGAAATACACGACACAGAAATAAATGCTTTCAATGTGGAGCAGATTTCCTTTTTTCCTAATCAAAATTATCAGATTGTCTCAAGACTTAAAGTAGATACCCTTGTTAGATAAAATAATTCTCTATTTCATTTATGCTACAAATAGGCTGAATTTTTTTCAGAAAAGATAAAATTGGAGAAAAGTCCTATTTAAGGTACGTGTGAAGCTGATAATTATGGTAATATTACGAATTACTCATGTGAATGAATTCAATTGTATTTTATTTTCATGATAACTGATGACAATGCATCAAGATTGATCTATTATTTTGTTAAATATTTTTTTTTGAAATTCTTTAACTTTTAAAAAAAGTCAAAAATAAATCTGAGAGATAAAATGGAAATTTGAAACAAATTGTTCAACTGAAAAAATTGAAATTGTCAAGCTGATTGAAAATTTTGTATTTACTCTCTGCCACAGTAAAAAAAAATCTGTACAAAAAAGAAGGAAAAAATTCAAAGTAAATTAAAAAAATATCCAAATTACGACTTGAAAATGTTCAAATTCAAAATCTCATTTATAATGCCCAACATATTAGATATTTAATCACAATATGGTCATTTTGTAGTAAAAACCAAAAAGACATAATTTATCGTTTGTTGAATAAAGAATTTAAAAAAACCTTGGGAAACCTTCAGAATTATACGAAGATGCTAAAAAACTTTACATTAGATAAACTAATAAAATTTAAAAGTAATAGCAATAAAAAATAAATCAAAATTACATGACTAATATTAGAAATGCAAGTAACTTCCTCTTAAATAACATTCATTCAAATTAAGGCAAAATCATGTATCCAGTTCAATAAAAACTAACTTCAGACTATATGAAAACAGACTATATGAAAAAATCAAAGTCAATAAATATTTTCAGGAAAAAATCTGTTATCATACCTAAGAATGTTCATCAATCTTAAATTTGTTATTTCTTATTAATTTTGAAAATCTTGAAAGTTATATTTGTATTAAATGTATTAGACTATATGAAAAAATCAAAGTCAATAAATATTTTCTGGAAAAAATCTGTTATCATACCTAAGAATGTTCATCAATCTTAAATTTGTTATTTCTTATTAATTTTGAAAATCTTAAAAAGTTATATTTGTATTAAATTTATTATCTTCCTTATACCAGAACTTGTTCTATTTGGAAGACGTATTTTCATTAAATAAATAAATATTTCAACTTCACTGGTGTTAATTAATAAATATCAGAAATGCAGAGCCATAACCATTAAATATTGCCAAAAAACTTACTGAGGAGGTTCAGGATGATGCGTTGAGTGTATCATAGAAACGGGAGGCATTAGTGGAGATGGGGAACCTCTCAAGCTTCCGCATAAAGAACCATGGACCGAACCTAGCACCGAGCCAATTCTCGATCCCATATGAGAGCCCACTGTTGAGCCATGATAATCCATTCCTGGATTATTTATGTCATTTGTGACGGGAGACATTATTCGACTGCTCGGATGGAGTGGATGCATATAGTTGTTGTGAGCTGGGACGTGATCTTCTTCGGCTAGAAAGAAAAAATTAATTTAAATATGATCTTTGGATGGGTGAGAATGAATAAAAATATGAATAATGATACCCAACCTTTAGATTTTTTATCCAGAATATTTAGATTGAGAGCTAAGAGACACTAATGAATGAAAAAATGCAATGTGGAAATTAATATAATGAAATATGATTATGAGGATCAATGAATTCAATTACGATTCAACAAAGAAAATATTTTTTGATTTTACTCTTGAAAATCGTCACTTTTATTTTTTTAGTTTTAGTTGGAAATGAATTGTAAATTACTATACCATCATGGTATATTGATTTTTTCCAAAGTTAGTTCGGAAATTTCTCAGGCTCAGACATTTGCTCGTCTTGTTTTATGATCGTGTATACTATTTACTTCCGTGCAATTTAAATTAGAAACTCAAATACTGTAGGTTTGAGTAAATAAGACAGTAGTAATTATTCTTCAGGTATTTAAAAGAAACGAATTTCCTACTTTTGAACAGAACACCAATGACTGGATTAATTTTCTTCCTCAATTCTTCAGTATGCTTATTCTATATCAGTTTTTCGTCTAGGAATTTAGTAACTTTTGTATTTTTATTAGATTCAGTTTCAAATAATAGTGGATCAATAGCATTGTTCATGTTTTTTTCTCCGAAATATACATTAATGTGGTTGTACTAAAATTTAAAGTGAGTTTCACAACTTGCAACCAAATTGAAATCTCTATCAGATCACTCTTCATATTTTCACGAATCTCGTTGAGATAATTTGCAAAATATATGAACGTGGTGTCATCCTCAAATAGTTTAATTTTTCCTTTCAGTTCCAAATTAGTGATAGAGTTGATATAAATAAAAAATGTCACTTTATGTCCGTTAGTGAACTGCTAATACCATCAACTAATACATATTGTCTATTCATAAGGTAATTTTGAAACCATTCATGATTTTTTTTCTCCGATTCCAATGGAGTATAATTTTGCCAATAAAATTTTGTGGTCGACGATATCAAATGTTTTGCAGAAATCAAGAGACAAAATACCGCATTTCTGATTGTTGTCAATTTGAATCTGATATCTGAAACAACATACAAGATTGCTGTCTCTGTATCTCTTGACCTGCGAAAACCATATTGATGATATGAACACAGTAAACTATTTTTCTCAAGAAAATTAAAAAGCCTGACAATCATTATTTTTTCTAAAATTTTGGAAAACACTGGTAAAACTGAAATAGGGCGGTAATTATCAAGTTGTCTTTTTTTACTACTTTCGAATATTGGTGAAACTTTAGCAATCTTCATTTTTTCAATGACTCTGATATTAAATCAATTCGAACACTAATTTCGTCAAATCCAGAAGATTTATGAATATCCAAATTATCAATAATTTCTTTAATTTCATCAATATCTACCGGTGTCAAAAAAGTTAGGACAATGAACTCACCCACAAAAAAGTATCCAAATATTGATTCTAAAGGGAGATTTCTTCAATATTGAAGAGTCATTGCAGAGTGAAATAAGTTTACATGATTACAAGAAAGAACCCCGCTCCATTCTAATGGAAAATGGGTCCCGGTGAAATTCGATGAATTTTTGATATGATATAGTTCAAGTCATGCTGATCAAAAGTGTCCATGGGCCCAACTCAATCCTATGGCTAGTTATCGAGATACAGGGCGTCAAAGTTGGTAAGTGGCCATTTCTTTAAAGTAGTATTGCTTTGGAAAACATCTAAAATAAAAATGTATTTCGCGACAGATATTGCTTACCCATACAGAAATACTTCTAGACTGGTTTTTGATAAAAAATAATGTTGGATACAGGGTGAGTCCAGCATTATTCGAAATGAAATTCTCAATCAACCCTACGAAGTGAAGATGTGATTAAACCAAGTATCACACCGATATGCTCATCATTTGAATATGTCAAAATTATTAAATTCAACATTTTGTACAGGGTGAGTCAAGATGTGACAGTTTTTATGGTGACATTTTGTATATTTTTATTTTATATTTTGAGCTTTAGGGATACTTGACCACCAACCATTCAACATATTTCTTGAACAAAATTGATATACAGTATGAGACAAACACTAGGTGATGACAAAAATTGCGAAAAGGAGATTTTTTATAACTCATCCTGTAATTAATTTGCTGAATTTTTGATATGATGAAGTTCAAGTCAAGCTGATCAATAATGTTCATGGGCTCAACCTTGAAAAATAAACAGTTTTTTCTCTACCAGGTGTTGAAGGTTTATAGATAAGACTAACTCAGTTATCCACATATTCCACCGAGCTTATAATCACATTTTTCGTTTTCAATTCCCACTTCGAGAGTTTGGTAAAGGATGTTCATTATGTACAGGGTGAATCATTTTCAATGACCAATGTTGATATAACGACGAAAACCAGACACCATTATTGAACTGATCCATCTAAAATAATATTCTGTGATAATTATACTTACTTACCGACTGACCCTTCGATTAGTACCAATTGAAAAAAAGTTGTACAAAGAATATTAAAAAATTTGATGTATTTTAAGTATTTTTACTGATATTTCAATTCAGGAATATTTACATCTTGTAGAAAAAAAACTGTGTATTTTTCAAGGTTGGGCCCATGAACACTATTGATGAGCTTGACTTGAACTTCATCATATCAAAAATTCAGCAAATCAATTACAGGATGAGTTATAAAAAAAAACTCCTTTTCGCAATTTTTGTCATCACCTAGTGTTTGTCTCATAATGTATATCAATTTTGTTCAAGAAATATGTTGATGGTTGGTGGTCAAGTATTCCTAAAGCTCAAAATATAAAATAAAAATATACAAAATGTCACCATAAAAACTGTCACATCTTGACTCACCCTGTACAAAATGTTGATTTTATAAATTTTGACATATTCAAATGATGAGCATATCAGTGTGATACTTGGTTTGGTCACATCTTCACTTCGTAGGGTTGATTGAGAACTTCATTTTGAATAATGCTGGACTTACCCTGTATCCAACAATATTTTTCATCAAAAACCAGTCTAGAAGTATTGCTGTATGGGTAAGCAATATCTGTCGAGGAATACATTTTTATTTTAGATGTTTTCCTGAAAGCAATACTACTTCAAAGAAATGGCCTCTTACCAACTTTGACGCCCTGTATCTCGAAAACTAGCCATAGGATTGAGTTGGGCCCATGGACACATTTGATCAGCTTGACTTGAACTGAATCATATCAAAAATTCATCGAATTTCACCGGGACCCATTTTCCATAAGAATGGTGCGGGGTTATTTGATTAATGGTGTTATTGCAACAACTTGCTTCCCAGATATTTAAACTTTATTTCGACAAGCACGTTTTGAAATGGAATATACAGGGTGTTTCTTAAGTACGTGTAGAAAATTTAGGAGCATATTCCTGACATCAAAATAAGAAGAACAGTTCCTACAATATGTCCACAAATTATTTGTTTCTGAGATACAGAGTGTCAAAGTTGAATTCTTATTTTTATTTTTTGTGAATAATTTCAAAACAACTTTGATATGTGGGTAAAGTTTGGTAGCTGGGAATATTTATTATTTAGTTTGTGTTAAAAATAAATTTTCATGGTAGAGGTCACTGTTTTCGAGTTATTGAGATTTGAAATCATCGATGCAAGTGATTTTGAATGACAAGATTTTTTAATTCAAAATAAATTCAATTAGAAATTAGTCTTTTCACAATTAACACAAAACTTGATTTTTTCATTGAAAAATCATCCCAGATACTTTACTTGAATATCACAAAAATTTTGGCATTTATTTACAAAAAACAAATATAATAATTAAACTTTGACACTCTGTATCTTAGAAACGAATGACTTGCGGACATGTGTTTAGGGAAACTTTTTTTCCTATTTCGACGTCAGCAACATGCTCTTGAAGTTTCTACACGTACTTAAGAAACACCCTGTATATTTCCTCGGAAAGATTCATTCTATATTATTGAGAAGACTGAATTATCCTTACCGATTAGAAAAGGTTTTCAACTGTTCATCCCAATCATCAAATAAAATCATTAGACTAATAGCATTTGTATGTGCTTCCAAATAGTTTTCACAGAAAATTATTTTTGAAATAGCAGCATAATATTTTTCACTTCTTCCCTCGTTTGCATAGGGCTAACTAGACTACTTGGAGAAGAATAATATCTTCCTCGTATATGAAAATCGTAAACGTTTTTTTTTCTTCCTATGTCATGATTACCTACTTTGAAGTTCCAACTCACAAGTAGTTCACACAAATTTGTAGAATATATTACAAATATTTGGAAGAATATTTCTATAATGTCAAAATAAAAGTGACTTAAATAAAGATGTCTGTTCCTGTATTCAAATTAAATAAGGGAATCCTGTATTTTAATAAAAGAAAATTGTTAAGGATGTGTAGAATGCGCATGCGTTATGTCAAATAAACGAAAACTTTATTAAAGTATCATGATAGAGGTTGCAATGAATCTCTATTATCTTCATGCACCTTTCGTTACAATTAGAGATTAGTTATAGAAAATATAAAGCTCTGTTCAACTCAAGCAATAATTTTTGGTGTTAGTATTAGGCATCTACAATTGTTCAATTGAAGCAATAATTTTATGTATACAAACCTTTTGTTATGTTATCTGAAAGCAGCATTAAACAACAATAAAATGAGGCCACAATTCACACAAGCATTTTTTCTTTAATCATTTGACACTTCTACCAGGATTGATTTCAACTAACCTGTATATGGAAAAAGATATTTTTCATTCATATGCTGTTTTTCTTCTATATCCGAACATCTCTCAGCATACTCCTGATAATTCATGTTGTCCTGTGGCATTATTTTGGGCATATAGTCTCCCTTGTAGGCCATAGTATTAGGCCCGTAATGGTTGTCATAATGAGTCCTTACCATATACTGTTCAGACTGTAGAGAAGGTAAGCAAGTTTCAGGTGCTACATCAGGGTGAGGTAATGGGTTAGGAGACGAGTTTTTGTGACAAAATTCATTATCTGAACCTGTTCCAGCTGACCAACGACCAACTTCAGGTACTGAAACAAGAAATCGCCTATCAAAACCCACTCACACTCATACATCTAAGTTATATTACATTGTATATCTAATAGAAAAAGCTGAACTTTTCCGGACGACCGTAAAGATTGCTTGTCGAGACGCAACCCGAGACTGGCAATACGGACTTCGGGCTTTTCCTACGAATTATTTTTACGAAATCGAAAATTATTCTAAGGGCATAAATTATTATTGTGATCAACTTGTTAGCTTTTTCATTTTATTCACAAACAAAGGATGCCATGAAATATTGAATTGTCAAACTTATATAATTTTTTTTGCGTTTTTTCATCGTGTTTTCTGCGATTTTGAACAATCTAAAAAGCAAGTAAAGTGTAAAATGATGAGTGATGATGACTGTTCCATTTGTGGAATACCCTCCAGAATTCACGGAGGCAGTTGATATTGCTTCATTGAAAAAGTGAAAAATGTCAATATTTGTGATTTATTTTCGGAAAATTGTGCTTAAATATATGTTAAAAACGAAAGTTGAATCTGTTGAATCAAATGGCACCATTTATACAACAATATTAAGTTTATGCTAAAAACATGTCACTTTGAAAACCCCAACTTTATAAGAATCTTACTTTTACGATAAAAATATTGTCCATAATTCACGTGTACCTAAAGTTTCATGTCATAAAATGTACCTATCATTCTTAAATGTATGCCTAAATCTAAAACTCGTATAATATTAGGTATCATACAAAATTATTTTCAATGTCATGTTTATGTCAGTGCTTATGCTAAAGTTACGTTTATGTTGACTAAATGCACCTTTTATTTAACTTTACTAGAAAACTTTCCTGAACAAGGGAGGTAAAGGATTCGTTTTCTCTCTCTAAGTTTCTTAATACTTATACATAAGATATAATTTTATTTATCTCGTCTGGTTTATGGAAACTGTGACATACATATTATTAAATGATCGATATATTTCATTTCCATTTTTTCATATTGAGGTTAGGGTAAAACTTCCGTTACATTGAGCATCTGATTTTCGAAAAAAAATTTTTTGGAACTTACGTATTTCGGGCTGTTTTACAAAAAAATCCAAATGAAATTTTTGGCGGTCTCGTCTATTTTCGAAGATATAGGGCAATTTTTTTGAGAAATTTCACCATTTGACAGATCGAATTTCTGTTATTGAAAACACATCAAATTTGTCCTTCTTCTAATAAAAACATTACACACACTCTTATTTATTGGTTTTTATCACTTTTTAGTAGAAAAAACTACTATTTTTTCAAGAAATTCATTCTTCTTCGGATCGTACCAATTTCTAGCAATTTTTCATTCTTTACACTAAATATCCGGTATTTTAATTTTTATAATGGTGGTAACGTGATTGTCATTCTTCGTGTTTCGTCGGCTCTCGCTTTCTTTTCGAATTCAAATGTCAATAACTCAAATTTAGCATTTGGTTTTCTGGAAAAAGTATGGAATATGGGTAAAATCCGGATTTTGACGAAATTTTCACAGATGCCTCAAAACATGGCCGAAATGCAATATTCAATAAGTAAAAATTTTCCTTGGAAGACCTTTTTCTATCAAAATACACAAGCCCAATCTGTTAGACGTAGTACTCGTTGTGAAACGCACTTGTTGAGCTGAAAATCCTTTTATGAATACAGCTTATATGAGTAAAGTAATACTAAAGATTAAAGAAAGGAAAGAATTGGTCATTATTCAATAGAATGAATTGAAAAGACAAGTTTATGAGATATCATTTCATTTTGTTTGTCAGAAAAGTTAAATGAGACTGTCATAAATAGTAAATAATGGCATAAAGGCTCGTTTATACCCTTGCGAATTTTCGCATTTTTTTGCGATTCGACTCATACGGTAAAAAAATTGCGGTGAATGATGAATCGTTACATATCATTTTCTAGTATTTGGGGTTAGATATTACTACATTACCGAAAAATGGCTTGATGAATCATCATTAATCGCAAATTTTTTCTCCGTACGAGTTGAATGCGACGTTGTCAGCTTTCCTGAAACTCCTGCATACTATGATAAATATGAAATGTTCGTAGTGAATACTTTTCAAAAGAATCGGCGCTCTTAGGACTCTCGTGAATTTGCGACTTGTTAACCGAGTGCGTGCGTTTCTACTGCTTCTACTCTGTAGAGTTTTCTCTAAAATTCATGTAGAAACGCTCATTCCTTATTTGTTGGTGAAGAATGATTTAAGAATTATGCGAGCGTGCGCATTCCTATTACCACTCTACTACTTCATCGATTTCTCTCAGCTTTAGCTAGACACGATTATCCCTCATTTGTTGGCGAAGAACAATACAAGAAATACGCCAGCGAAGCGAGCGCGTGCATTCCAGTTATCACTTTACTACTTTATCGATTTCTTTCAACTTTATCTAGACACGCTCATCCCCCATTTGTTGGTGAAGATCAATTCAACAAATACGCGAGCGAAGCGAGCGCGCTTGCCCGACATTTCGCAAATCCGCGCGCGCGGATTTGCGAAATTTCGGGAGAGCGCGCTCGCTTCGCTCTCGTATTTCTTGTACCCCCATTGGTAGGTGTTGAACAATTCAAGAAATAAGCGAGAGAAGCGAACGCGTTTGCCCGACATTTCGCAAATCCACGCGCGCGGATTTGCGAAATTTCGGGAGAGCGCGCTCGCTTCGCTCGCGATTTTTTTGTATTGTTCTTTACCATCAAATGAGGAATGAGCGTGTCTAGATAAAGTCAGGAGAAATTGATAAATTAGTGAAAAGATAATAAGAATGCGCGCGGATATAACCGCATATAGTTCAACAACTTTTGTAGTTGTTCTTTCTAATAAGTATGCAAGCATTATGTTTAGGTAAATATTGTAAAAATGAAGACCTAAAGGCAAATTACTATTTCTTCACCATTTAAAAATTAGGAAATGTTATCATTAAAAAAACTCACCATTGGGATTTGGTAAATATGATTCAGGCAGTTGACTGGACCACCTTGAGCCATAAGTTGGTTGAACGGCTGGGAATAGTTGAGAGTTAGTCACAACATTGAGGGATGGAGGCGTTCCACATCTTGATACAACGTGTTCAGTGATATTTGGTAAGTAGCCTTGTCGTACACCTGCATTAACATATAAAACCAACTGTAGATTCTAAAAAAATATCAGTAATTTTGGGAATCTCAGATCATCTCATTCAATATGACATGGCTCTCACTGAAAAAAATCGAGTTTTGAAAGATTTGAATTTTGTTACCGGTAATGTCGAAAAACTTCGGCAACTCTGTACAGGATATTAGGATTCTGTCTCCCGTAGTTTCAACAGATGATAGTTTCGAATTAAACAATAAAATATAAATGGCACATATTCAACCATTTCACAAAACTGTTGGACAAGTAAGACATTTTTTTTTAACCTTAGTATCTTCGCAATTAGCAAATTCAAACATAAAAAATAACCTATAGCTGATGCAACAAATTTAAAAGCTCATTTCTGTGATATCTACAGTCTGGCAAATTTAAGATGCACACTAGTCGTGTAAGAGTAGATATGATTCGCTTTTGAATCTAATCGGATCATGATAAAAAAATCGTCCGCCACCTTGGAACCGCCATATCGAATTTATGAAATTTGATAAAAAAATCTTGATATTTTACCCCAAGAACCTCTTCATACCAATTTAGAATAGAATCGGACCATAATTACAAAACTCTTCACCGTTATTGGAGCTTCCATTTTTTCTCTAATGCATTGTCACCAGAATTATGAATATCTGGAAAATTTCAAGTTAATTCGACAACTACACCTTTTCAAGTAGTAAATCAGAAAAGGTAATGGTAATTTCGGAAAACTTAAATAGTAATTCAGACTGGTGATTTGTAATTGAGACAGTATTAATTGAAATTCAGAATAGTAAAGTAAATTTCAGAATGCGTGAATTGTAATTCGGCAAGGTGATTTGTATTTCAGAAAGTATAAATTTAAATTCATAATAGTAAAGTAAATTTCAGAATGCGTCAATTATAATTCAGAAAGGTGAATTGAATTCCAGAATGTATAATTGAAATTCAGAATAGTGAATTAAATTTCAGAATGTGTAAATTCAAATTCAGAAAAGGTATTTTGTAATTCAGAAACAATAATTTGTAAATTGGAAAACATTATTTGGATTGCAAAAATATTTAATTTGCTAACCTTTTATATGTATCTAGAGAAATAATGCATCAAGATATGAAAAGTTATGATGCACGACCATGCTTTTGTATAACACATGACGAAGATATCTTTCAGTAGGAAGTTTTTCAGAGCAGATTTTCTATAGGTACATAGAACCCTCCATCAATTAATAAATTTCATTCAATTTATATTGGCATTTCTTGCTAAGCGATACGCATTCTGGTGGCTTTAATGTAAACTAGTTTCTGCGACATTGTTTTCTAACCACACTTTCGTATCGTTTGTTTACCATTGATTTTTATGAATATAGAGCCTTTCTTTGAACCGTTTTTATTTCATCTTAATTTAGTGATGAGAAATTGCCTTTTTACAGGTAAAGCGACCCTTCCGGTCTTATAATGGCGTCTTACAATGGTTATTGTTCTGTGCCACATTGCAATTCCTAGGTCAAAAGAAATTAACAAAGATATCCCGAGGAAAATGACCAAAAGGTTTATTTTGAAACGGAGATGGGACGAGAATTAATCTCAAGAAGAAAAGCCTGGAGTTTAAAGGTTCGGATTGGCAAACCAATAACCAAATTTATGAAAGTGTGTTCGCTCTATTTTAAGCAAGAAGATTATATTAACAAAGGTAGATATGTATCTTGTTTTTATTTACTTATTTGCATTTGCATAATTTTAATATAACCGTCTATAATTCTCCACTCACTTGATGAGGCTCGGATTGCAGAGCGCTTGTCTGGAGACAGAGGGCACACACAGAAATTCCAATAAACTCAATTTTAATTTGGCCATTTGTCTTTGTTTATAAGAAGACGATTGAAGTATTTTATCACTAGCTTTTTTCTAACAAGGCAACTATTAACACCTTAACACTAATCCTTACACCAATAATCATTTACTTAATTGAACATTAATAAAAGGTAAAAATCATCAAAATCACAGTTTTAATAATGTTTAAAGGGCCTAAATCACGCTTCAAATACTCAATACACGAAATAAACAATGAAATCTATATGGAAGAAAAAGGAAGGTTATAAATCAAAGTCTTAGAAAGTACTTCATCGTCCGCCGCCGGTAGCGCTACAATCTTAATTTGATATCCCAATAGATATTAGAAATTCGTTTGTCCTTACAAAAATAAAAATATGAAAAATTAATGTTCTACTTTCATATCGTGCAATGCTATAATAACAGTCGCAGGAAATGTCGTATGCTGTGTAACCCTTGTGTAATCTCATCCAACTATTCTCTCAAGATATACAAACCTCTGTTAACCAACTCCAATAGATAGAAGTTAGGCATTCGAAACAACGTTCCATTTGACCACAATTCAAAAGAATTCAACTTTGTGAATAAATGCATACATATCGATAGCAACGAAGTTTGGTATGCGGATAGGCATAGTTCAAATAAAAATTCGATGGAAAATATTGGGGCTCATAATTAACCGATTTCGTCTCAACTCATGGATTTGCAATATTTACTATGTTGATGAAGTTTTTTTCATAGATTGCCACCTCTGAATTTCAATTCACAGTTCTGAATTTCAATCTACATATTCTGAAATTCAATTTACCTTTCTTTGTACAGCTATACAATCATATCATAGAGATATTGTGAACTATATTGAAGCAGGCGAGTGCCCTGTTGGGATATTCTGCGATCTAAGCAGGGCATTCGACTGTGTTGATCATAACATTCTCTTAAATAAACTATTCCGTTATGGCATAAGGGGCATACCGTTGGCATGGATAACATACTATCTCTCTTATAGAAAACAATATGTCACTATTAACTATGCAACTTCCAGCATGGCCTTCTCTGAATTAGGAGTTCCTCAAGGGTCGATATTGGGACCCATATTGTTTGTTTTATATATTAATGATTTGGAATACTCGGCACCAGGAACATTCATTACAATATACGCAGATGACACGTCAATTATAATCGCTGACAGATCAGAGTTAGTTTTGAAAGAAAAATGTAACACAGTTTTTGAAAATATCAATAAATGGTTTTCTGCGAACAATTTGTTTTTGAATGCAAAAAAAACAGATTCAATGAGATTTCATCATCGTCAACGGAAGTGTGATATTATTAGTTTCAGAGCCAATGATAATTCTGACAATATAACTACATAATGTGAGAGCTTGAAATTTTTGGGTCTCTACATTGATGAACATTTGAATTGCTAGAATCACTGCGATTTTCTAATAAAAAAAATTAATTCCATTTTATATCAGTTCAGAAATATAAGGCAGGTTTTGAATGTTGATTAGCTGCTGAAGCTGTACTATGCGCAGGTGGATTCTAGACTGAGATATGGAGTGTGTTTTTGGGGTTTTTCCTCCAACTGCTCTGATGTCTTTATAGCACAAAAAAAACTCATACGAATCATTAATGGAATGAGTCCCCGTGACTCTTGCAGAAATGCTTTTAAAAATTTCAGAATTTTAACTGTTCCTAGTCTTTTAATTTTTGACTTGTGCTTATCTGTTTTTGAAAATACAAATAAATTGTTTGTACTGAATAAATGTAAGCATAATATTGACACAAGACAAAAAAACTATGTTTTTGTACCATTTGTTAAAACTAAATTAGCTTTTAATTCTCCTGATCAGATGGCCTCACGTGTTTATAATTTGATACCAGATGTAATAAAAAAATCCAAAACCGTTTATATCTTCAAACGAAAACTTAAAGATTTTCTTATCGAAAAGTGTTGTTATAGTTTTGAAGAATTTATGTGTACAAGTAGGTAGGTAGTTTCATTCCATTTTTCAGGGATTATTTTTATCTGCTTTTTCTTTTTCTTAGACGATTCCTATACAAATTTTATAACTTTGTCAAACAAGGAAAATAAATATATTATTATTATTATTACAATTCACGCATTCTGAAATCCAATCCGCTATTCTGAATTTCAATTTACACAATCTGAAATTTAATTCACTTTTCTGAATTACAATGAACACATTCTGAAATTCAATTCACTATTCTGAATTTCAGTTTACACTTTCTGATTTACATCATGAAAAGGTGTAGAAGTGGGTCAAATGTAACTTGCAAGATTTGATTATAGACCGACAGATTGCGGGACAGGCGAAACTACACGGCATTTCTTTCACAATAAATAAGTTTGAGTGTACTTAAGGTCCAACAAAAAGAGGCATGAAGTTACACCTCTTCCAAGTTTTAAAATTGTAATTCGAGAAAAACTCGAAATGGGTAGTGTACCTGTGACACCCAGTATATTGCCTTTTACCTCTTGTTCGATGTCTTCTAGTACTCGATTCGTCATCGTCACTGGAATGACTAGAAGCAAGATCCAAGCTTCTTCCTTCAGAGCCATCAGAATCCGAGTCGCTGTCCCCCCTTTCTGTCCTCCTCTCCCGCCTTTCTTCTCTCCCCTCTTGAACTTCCCTGTGCCTGTGTAAACCAGTTTCTTGTTCGAATCCCCTCAAGTAAGATGGCACGTCACTTGTCGAGTTGTAATTTGAAGTCGAAGTTGAGGTATTACGTAAATGGGTGTCACTTCTAAAAAATGGATTGCATTTGAAAGAGCCACATTTGATGTTTTTCTTTTTTTACCTGTAAGGACTTGAACTGGTCTTTGTTGTTGATCGAGAAGTTGTGCTGGAGGTAGATATACCTATGTTCCTTCTGGTTGGGTCCAAACTAGAATGATATGCCAAGGCAGAACGCTACGAACAAATAATTCATATAAATATTTAATTATTGAGCTGCCTGAGAAACACTTACAGATTGAGCGTTGATATTTTGACTGCTGGTACTCGGGACACCAACTACAGAATTTGTTTCTAACAAAGGCACTTTTTTGCCCATACATCTCATCAAGGACCTGGAAAATTATTTTTATATACGAAATTATAAAAACTTATTACAAAATTACAAAGATTAATTAATTATATGATTAATTTAAGTTAGTATTAATTACTTTATTTGTATTCTGTAAGTATATAAAGACAAATAAATGAACAGAACAAAATATCTTAATAAATTGTGAAAGGCTTTCGCGGCCATCGTCACTTACATGGTGGTTCTTCGGGTTGTAAGGCCGACGTGTGTTCAGAGAAGAACTCGACGTTTCGCCAACACGAGTGGTTAGCATTTTCAAGAGTTAATTTAAAAATTTTCGCTTTCTGTAGTCGCTGTCAAATGCTTGACATTTGTTATAAGTTGTCTCAATAAATACCTGTGATTTGACGTTCTTACATCTGATTGGTCCATAGCGTTAGCAGACATCATAGAATCGTTCGTACCGTTATTTTGTGGGTAGGGAGCTAATTGAGAATTTTTGAGAACTGGAAGCCAAACCTTGTTCAATTGTAGTCCTTCTTCGGTTCTGTTGAAGTTGCTGTGGTGTTTCTGGATTTCAATTGCTTCCCGGAAGAGTCTTGGGTAATACGCAGCTGTTGAAGAGATGACTTGGGTTTCTTCAAATTTCACTCTATGGTTATCGTTGTTGAGAGTATGTTCTGCGACAGCAGATTTCTGTGTGTGCCCTAACCGACAGCAAGCCTTGTGCTCTTTGATTCTTGTTTTAACGGAGCGTTTCGTGGTTCCGATATAAACGCTGCCACAGGAACATGGAATGCGATAAACCCCAGAAGAGCATAGTACGTCTCGTTTGTCCTTCGCTGATCTAAAGTGGTCTTTCAGTTTTTTTGAAGGTTTATAAACGGTTTTAATCTCATATTTTCTTAGAATACGGCCGATACGATCTGTGACTCTGGGAACATATGGTAAGAATGCTTTTCTTTTTTCGGTGTTGGTGTAGGCGAAACGTCGAGTTCTTCTCTGAACACACGTCGGCCTTAAAACCCGAAGAACCACCATGTAAAATATCTTAAATAGAATAATTTGATACTGACCTCAAAAGATTCTGTCTCACTCTATTATTAGCAAAACAATACCCAGCCAGAGAAAACCCTGCATGTACTAGTACGGCTATAGACAAGAATGGTGTTAGGAGTGGATGCCTCTCAGAAGCATCTAGGAGGGCTAGCACCCATGTTGCTCCCAAAAGTGGCAGGGCTATCACAGAAACCCATAAAAGAGTCCTACAAAATATAAAACGAAAAAGTTTCAGACACTGACCACATTCCAAAAAAATCAAGACAAAGAATTCTTCAAGTATGGATTCACAATATAAATTTATAACAAAAATATTCAAGTTTTTCATATTCTGTGAGGGCTACTGACACATCTCTTAATAAAGCCAGCCAAGTCGGAGACAACAATAGCGAAACTTTTATTTACCACCAGTAGAAATGTTTTAAACTATTTCAACAACGAGAATTGAAATTTTTTGCCGGACAGTAACAATTGAATGATATGAATAAAATCGACAATGCCATAGTACCATTTTCTCTAAATATCAAGTATAAGGCAAACATTTGACTGGAAACAACTACTTTCCTGGCTAATTATACGACGGACATCGAACCACACCTGACAGATATTTGTACAATTTTCCTTCAAGAGGACCCAATTGCAAGTGCTTATTGTAATTAAACAGCATTTGGCTAGGGTTGACCACATACAGACATGTTTGAGTTTGTTGCCTCTTGTCAGTGCAAGGGTAAGTCAGACAACTCATAGAGGAACGTTGAACAAATATCTGACAGAAGTAGTTCAATGTCCGTCGTGGTATTAGCTAGGGAGGTAGTTGTTTTCTGTTATATATTTGACTCATATTTTCCATTTGGGAATATTTGGAGAAAACGGTACTTCGACAATATCGATTTTGTTCATATCAACACCAATGATTATTTTATTTACAGATACAATATTTGTGATTCATGATGACTTCCGAAAATCTGATCGTTTGATTAAATGAAGTAGTCTCAAAAAGTGAAAAATATTTCAATGCTTCAAATTCAGAGCATTAATTGAAGTAAAAAGCAAAATTTAAGTTTTATAAAGAAACCAAAACCAACTGAACTATACAGATATACAAGCATTTTTATGAAAAGCCATGCAGACATAATTTGTAATAGAGGCATATAAATATCTATGCGGAAATTTATAAATTATATACCTTAGATTGCCGAATCCCAGCACATGATCTTGAAGGGTAAAAGCTGCTCTGATTGAAAATACTAACACAAACAGGTTCACAAATACCAAGAGGCAAATCGGTCCAACTAGGCTCCAAACTACACTTTCATAAAGGGAGACCCAACAGCTGAAAATGAATTCAATATTAGTTTGCAATATTTCAACTCCAAGCAACCCCAAACATTTCTCATTTGAAGTTAGACTGGAATGTGTTTTCTTACTAACTGTAAAGCTGGAAGCTGTATTAATGTTTAAAAGTATCAAAATATATAACATTGAAATTATCAAACATTTCCCAATAAGCCGTAAATCTAGAAAAAAAATCCTTTCCAATTTTTCAGTAGGCCACAGTTAAACAGAAAGGAATGATTCGACTTCCGGCAACGGTAGAGGTCAGAAGGCGGCTTCGTGTTGGAAGTCAGGTTAATGTGTTGTAATGTCCGCCGTCTAAAGAACGTGCATTCACCCAAGATTTAAGTGTTTGTGAAGTCCGCCGTAAAATCATAGCGTATAGTTTGTGGTTATAACGTGCCAGCAAAAAATATAATATGGGATTCAGCATTGCCTAGAAGACTCTGCATTCCCCCGATACAGCGTCGCTGTCTACGCCGGTTAAAGGCAGCATGGGAACGGATTTCTCGCAGCGAGGCATGTCCATATAGCGCCGAAAGGAAGCTCACGGACAAAAATAGAGAGAGAGAGAGAAACAGAAAGGAAAACTATTTAGACAAATGAATCTTCCAACGCCTTGAAATAGGGAATAGTTATTATCATAAGAAGTACGGAAATGGAGTCTTTCTCGCACGCAGTCGAGTGCGGGAATAGTATATTATGATAGAAGTTTTATAAGACACCATTTTGTCGCACGCGAATAAGTGCGACAATGAGTCTTATAAAACGTGTTTCATATACCATTTTTTCTATTTGGCAGTTTTTTGTAGTTTTTTATTGGAAAAATTTGGATTTAATATCAATAAATAATATCAGAAATATCGGAGTGGTAACATTGATAAAATATTTAAAATTTGAAGGAAACTGTCAGGTTTAATTTAGATTTAAAAGGCAAATATCAGTAAATTAATTACCTCTTTTAAAATGACTGATGAAGAAAACTCAAGTTGCACTCCTCCTGAATTGAAAGTAATTGCTCAAACGGCTGTGAATGATTTGTTGCCCAAAAAATCTCGTTCAGTTTACGAAAAAAAAATTCACAAATTCGAAGTATCCGATGCCTCACCATAATCCAACTGCAGTCAAAATAACTCTTCAAACAATCAGACCATTGAGCATAATTTTGTAAACCCAGTCCAAACCACACCAGATAATTTAATTTTAAACGCCCGGAAAACCAGTCATGTAACAATTAAAGTTTATAATAACTGCACCATCCAAGGCAACAAATAACACCACAACATTCAAAGGTTATTCTTCTTCTTTGTTTAATATCTGAAAATCCCATCGCTCTTGTCTGACGTTCATCTGACAGTTGATGTTACCAGTGTTACCAATCTCGGAAAAATGTAAAATGCGTATCGGAATAGAAGCCATTTCGATACGCATTTGGGTTTTATAATGACTTCATTTTAGACTCCAAATAGAAAAAGTATTAGCTAGGAACAAGTTTTTTTCTACAAGCACATAAAAAAATCTTATGTAGCGCTTTGAGAAAACTTCTGCGTGCGGGAATTTAACACTTTCCAAACTAAATTGCATGTGGGTATAGGGTCAATCACGCAAGCTTGTAGAAAACAAAAAAAAATGTTTTCACAAAGCCTTAAAAAAAAAGATTAAGATGGCTTTCAGTGTTGAAGTAAGACATATATAGCATGGTTGAATTTTAAACTCACCTAAACTAAGAATTTAATTAACAATAAGAAGATGAATACAAGATAGCACCATCAGGTTATATACCCTTATATGTCAATTAAATTAGGAATTAGCAAGCAATCTTTCATCATTTCAATTTAATTAACATTTATTTCTAAAACAGTTTGAAAATTCAAAATATGTTTTGTTGTGTGTCGTGTGCAGTGTTGTTTCTGGCTGCACAATTATACATGTTATTGCTTTTTTTGACTTAGGTGTGTACATTTTCCAAATTTTATCAAAAAAGTACACCTCTTATCTTCCATTGAAAATTATCGTAATTGAAATTCTGTGTGACTAATCTTGAAGAACAAAAGGCTCGTTCATAACGTTGAGAATAAACGAAATTTTTAGGAAATTAACGTTCACACTCATACGGCGAAAAAATTTCGGTAAACGATTTAATTATTAGGTATTTGGCATTAGATATTGTTGTTCGTTTTTTTTCTTTTTCTAAAATATCCCAGTGATCTCAATCAGTTGAACATGGAGAAAGTTGTCTGTAAAAGGTATTGCTCACATTCCTAATTTTTACTTGATGTTTATAAACACATTTTTAATTGCTAATTGTTGATTCTAAGTTCTTAGTTCAGTTGAGTCAATAAATTCACCATAATCGCGATTATTGAAAGTTGATAAACATTAGAAAATTGAAATAATAATGAACTAATAGCGATAATCTGTCTCTCAATAAACATTGAAGTCACTTTTCCAAGCTGTATACGATGAATGAATATAAGTAATTTTATTGAATGAAAATCAGAGCAATTTCAAATGATTATCAGTCAACTTTAATTCCCCAAGAAACATTGCATGTTTATGGAAGGGAAAAAAATCTTAAAAATAACATGAATAACTAAGATCAATGAATATAAAAAATAATAATAATAATCTGACAATACATACTACGGGAAACTTTGAAATAGGAAGTTGAAAGTATTAATATAATGACAACATCTTTTAATCTCATCTTGTACTCTTTATAAAATATTTAATTTATAAAAAAATTCTAAAGAGAATATACATATTCAATAGTTTACTCACAAATAATAATTGCCATACTGATGAGCTCGTACTCCAACAGCTAAGCTGACGACCACTGCTGGTGCCACGTAGCCCATACTATAATAAAACCTCATTGGTCCATGATTTATATCTCTCATTTCAGTCAACATTCGGTAGAGATGGACAGCATCAACCAGCATCCACGAAAATGATGCCAACCACAGATAGTGTAAACTGATCGCTACCAATTTACAGGAGAACTAGAAAAATTGCGAGAAAACTCATAATCCGTTATTTCAAGTGAGAATGCGATAGATCTAAGCTTACTTCATGATGAATGAGAATTGAAATTCAGAATATGATTGAATTTTACTAATATTAAAAACTATTCAAGAGAGAAAGATGTTTAATTGTGAATTTTTTTAAAAAGATTTTTGACAGAATCAGTAAATATATTTTTCATACCTCATTCCCAACCATAGGTTTTCGAGCTTTCAACGCAATAAAATATAAAAGTTCTGCCAAGAACACGCAGAGAACCAAGTTTTTCCTGATAGTGTTAGAGTTAGTTTGTAGTCCTCGGATCAAAGCTAGTATGAGATAAGTTCCTAATAGCAGTGGCAGTGATACAGAAAAACAACTATAGCTGGATACATCTTCCAACAGTGAAGGTTCAGGTATATACTGAAAAACACCAAAATGAAAAATTGTAAATACTCAATCAACAGAATAGAATAGAAGAACAGAATAGAATAAAATTTATTGAAATAAGATTTCCTGATATACAGGATAGATAACTTAAAAAATACATTATAATCAACTAAACTTATATATAATTTAACAAATAGTTCGATACATATACAGTGTGTCCCACTTACCATGCTCACCATGGGTATCTTTTTAATGGTAAGAGATACGAGGTCGGTTAAATGACACCAAATGTGGATTTCATCAAGGTCACCTATAATGTGAAAAAATATTTTGATAAAATCTATTCGTTTCTGTTTTATACGCAAATAACAGATTTTGATCATTTTCATGTCTCTTGCAAGTGAATTTTGACCCACTTCTGGAGGTCCTAATAACTTGAAATTTGGCAAATGTTCATAATTCCGGTGACAATGAACTATGGAATTTTTATTGAAATAAAAAATTTAAAATGGCGGCTCCTCCAATATGGCGGACGAGATTTGTGATTATGGACTGTCCGATTCCATTCAAAATTGGTATGTGGGGGTTTTTGAGGTCGGAGATCATGATTTTTGTGTTAAAATTTATAAATTCAAGATGGCGACTTCAAAATAGTTCTTGTTTTTGTATAAATGACGATAACTCCGTTGTTATCAACAAAAAACTATTACTGTGACACATCATCTGTAAGAAAAAAGAAGTTATTTTTAATTAGGTTATAGTGAGCTATGACCTACATTTGAAAAATCTCAAATTCTAGAAGAGTTGGTATAAATTTCATATTTTTTTCGAAATCTCATCGAAAAACTGCCATGAGAATGTGAAATTCCTATTCGAATATTTTCATAAATAAAGAAGTTACGGAGGAGACACAATCCAGGATGTATCCCTAGAAACTAAAATAATAGAAAAACAAATAAAATCTAAATTTTTGGGGCTATACATAGACTGTGATCTAAAATTCAAGGAACACATAACCAACCTCAATAAAAAGTTATCCTCTGGTTGCTATGCCGTCAGAATGGCATCAAACAAACTGGGATTTTCAGCTGCGAAAGCAGTTTATTATGCCCTTATAGACTCGCAACTGAGGTATGGTATACCATTCTGGGGAGCATGTAATAGTTCCTCCCTACAAAGTGTCTTTGTTCAACAAAAACGTGCCCTGAGAAGCTTATGCAAATTAAGACTCCGAGACTCATGCAGAATACACTTCAAAAATCACAAAATACTTACTGTCATATCAATATATATAATGGAAACGGCATGTCTAATACACAAAAATAAATCCAAATTCCAAAGAATAAACACTTATTCCACCCGACAAAAAAATCAGTTGAAACTGCCAATTCCTTCATCTTCTCTAGTGAAAGACTCAATAATATATAATGGATGTAAGATATTCAACCACTTGCCGGATAATATAAAAGAAGTGGTATCTGGAGTTATTTTTAGAAAAGAAGTCAAGGCATTTCTTTCTTGTAGACCCTTTTGTAGTTTGTATGAAATTTTTAATGACCAACCTCTTTAGCAGATATAAGGATCTCAATATTTTTACTTCTCAACATGCCTTTCTTGTTCTTAAAAAATTTTAATTTTTTTTTGACGAATTGTGTTTATATGTATATTCACGATTTTATGTACACTATTGTATGATTAGGTAAAAAATTTTTTGTAAAATTTGTTTTTACGAAACTCCCAGGTTTTCGGAGAAAACCCCTCAAAAGCAGAGCTTGGTGCGAGCAAGGGAGATCCGGGACCTACAGTTTAAATAAAAGTGGAATCTGAACCACTTCAGCTCAGTGACACACGACCGGGGATCGAACCCGGACCGTCTGGGTGGAAGCCAAACGCTCTAACACCTCGACCACTTCGCTGTACAACCTGATGATGTATTGTGGGGCTTTTTATTATCAAGACTGCTTTTCATTATCAAGACTGCTTTTCATGTGCTATCTTATGTTTGTTATTTATTGTGTATGTATTATTTATTGACTATGTTATATTTTACGGATGGGTCTACACTATCTAATTATGACTATGCTACCAATTGTAACCTAACCTAACACTACGCTTTGCCAATGAGAATGTAATTCTTTGTGTAATAAAGTATATTTTGATTGATTGATTGACATGAAAATGATCAAAATCTGTTTTTTGCGTATAAAACAAAAACGAATATATTTTATCAAAATATTTTTTCACATTATAGTTGGCCTTGATAAACTCCACATTTGGTGTCATTTAACCGACCTCGTATCTCTCACCATTAAAAAGATACCCATGGTGAGCATGGTAAGTGGGACACACTGTATAATAAAACTAAATAAAACGAATTATCATTATTATTATCAACGTTTCAATAGTTGAACATACCTCAAGGTCGACGATATCAACCAAAACTGCAAAGGTTGTTAAGTGATTACAACTGCAGTTGACTAGAATTGGTTCATCCGTGTATTTGTCATACCAATCATCCTCAATTTCCGTCCTACATCCAACACGAGACCATTCACCAAATCTGCAATATGAAATTGTATCATTATCTAGTGCAAAAAACTGCGCTTGTTAAGTGGCTTAGGTTTTTTTCTATTATGAATGTACTACCAGTTAAAACGCAAACATTTCAAAAATAACATATTTTACAGTTACATGGTTATTTACCAACCTATGTAAGGCAAATGAACGTTGGTTCACCGACGGTTCCAAAACTCAGGAAGGCGTCGGAGCCGGAATATATGGGATGAACCCAGTAGTGAAACGCTCGTTCAGTATGGGTAAACTAGCTACGATAACGAGCTGGAAAATCGACACCACACACGAAAAACAATAAAAATATTTTCAGATAGTCAAGCAGCACTTAAAGCGCTTGAATCCAACAGCTTTAAATCTAGGGCAGTATGGAACTGCAGAGACATCTTAAACCGACTGGCGCAACGCAACGTTACCCTAGTCTGGATACCAGGTCACACAGGCCTAGAAGGAAACGAAATAGCGGACGCCCTAGCAAAAGGGGGGGGGGGCGAAACAACGTTCACTGGACCAGAACCGGTAATCGGTTTAGCATACCGGGTGACACAGCAGATATGTAGCAGCCTGTAGTTTTTTTATTTGAAGAGATAAAGATTTGAATTTTGCAGAAGTTACGTAATCAATGATAGCGCTTCATTTGAATCTAACGACAACTTTTTTCAACTACCTGTTTGATCCAACTTCTTTTTTTTTAATGACACCTTGTATATTTATCCAGCCTATCTTATTTGTCTTGAAATTCTCTATTGAACCGTGTATCACAAAGTGGCATTTGTTCCTCAATTCGCAGATGAATTGCATTTTATTAAAAAACATCAAGTTGGCTGTTATCCGAATTCGATAATCTTTCGATGCTTGGTAGGCTTGGAAATCCAAAGAGTATCAGTTAAACGATATAATTTCAGTTTTTTCCATACCTGACCACTTCCTACAGATTGTCAATAATTTCTTTAATAAAAAGAAAAAACATCTGAAAATAACTCACTATATTGCGAAAACTGAGATAGGAACATGTTTTTTTCAATTTGGCTACTTGTGAAGGAACTATCTGTCTTTCTCTTTGGCCATGTAGCCATATTTGGAAACATAAAATTAAAATTGTTCCCCTGATCCGCCAATTCACAAGTCTATTAGTCTAGATATTTGCAATAATATTTTGCCTAGTAGGCGGTGTACACATAATGTTTTGTGTTTGACAGTTACCATCATTTGATTGTACTGATTATCTCCGTCAGTTTTATGCTGATTAAAATTGCATCGTTTATTAATTAGATACTAAATATGTATTCAAATAATGAAGAGGTCGATATGTTGTTGATATTCGGAGAGTGCAAGAGAAATTGTAGACAGGCTGAATAAATGTATGTCGAAAGATTTCCGGAAAGACGCCATCCGCCTAATAATTATTTCGCTAGAGTAGAAGAGCAGTTCAGAAGAGCACCGGAAAATCAAAACAATCTCCAATACATTGTTGACGAGGAAATGGAAGTAAACGTTTTGACCATAGTACATGCAGATCCGACGATATCACTGAGACAAATTGAGGACGAAATCGGCGTGAAGACCGCTAGAAGAGTTTTGAAAAGAACTGTTCTGAACTGCTCTTTTACTCTAGCGAAATAATTATCAGGTGGGCCTGAAAACCTGGTAAATTGTTCTCCCAATGGATTCCTCAATTTCGTCAAGAGATTGGATATACTGGGAGAAATATAACCATAGGGTGAGCCACAATAGGCCATTGGCCGCAGTGGAGGGCCTGATACCGGCCCTCTCACGTTCAAACCTATCCTAACCTATATACAGAATGTCATATGGAGACAAAATAAGTGAAAATATACCAGGTGTGCCATTTAAATATCGAAAAATCTGATTCACTTGTCAAAACATTTAGTTTTACGTCATATACAGATCCTCATCACCTTCAGAAACATAAAAAGTTATAAGGGCGAGCCACATTCCGTGGACACCCTGTATATCCTAGAAAAAACTGGGTTTTCTACTTATCTACCTTTACCTAACCAATTCAGAGGAATTGTAAATGATCTTTTAAAATCCTATTTCAAAAAAAGAACAAGGACATATACACTAATAACATGGATACTGACAGATTGAATATTAACAGAGGTATTCCCCAAGGGTCGGTTTTAGGTCCAATTTTATACTTATTATATTTGCAAAATTTATCCCAGATCAACTTATGTCATTACACTATATACGCGGACGATACAGTGCTTTTATATGCAAATGAAAACCTTTTAATTCTAGAAAATACGATAAATGAGGACTTACAAAAATTTGAAAAATGGCTTTATTCCAATCTTCTCTCTGTTAATTCTAGAAAAACTGAATATTTGATTTTTCAACAAAGAAATAAACAAAATATTAAATTAAATATGAAAATAAAGAATGAACAATTGAAACAAACTTCCCAGATGAAGTATCTTGGCATTTGGATTGATGATAGGTTAAGGTGGGAGAAACATATTGATAATCTGATTAAAAAAACATTTTCTTTGGAGGAGCATTTTGCAATGGACACTCTCAAAGTATCTTACCTTATTATCAATAAAATGATTAAATCTAATTTTGTATTAATTAGAAATTCACAACTACCATACACGACAACATAACTTGTTCCATCTAGATTCTGCAAACTCTGTAATTGGCCAGAAAAGATTCACTCATGAAGGTCTTTCAAAATTCAATGAAATATCCGAAGACAAAAAATTGTAGAAATATCACTGAATTTAAAATCAAAATAAAGAAATATTTTCTCCAAAATAGAAATGTATTTTATTAGGATTCCTTCTTTGTTTTGGTGTTTTTTGTTTCTTTGTAATTCTGAGCGTTTCATTAAAAAAAAATTGTAAATACAAAAAAGTTCATGATCAGTCTCATACCAGTTTGATACTGTTTGACTGACCATGCTATTCCATCATAGATAATAATAATTAACTAAATACCCTTTCATAATTTTAAAATTGTTTCCTAAAATTAAGAAATGGGTATACCTTTATTTTATACATGTAGCATTGAATTATGAATAAACATTATTGTTATGTTACTGCCAGGAAAATATAATGAATCCTATAATAATAATAATACTCCCTCTGACTCATAAACACTCACAATAGCACCCAAAGGTATAGCCATTGTTTATATAGAAGATAGTTAGTCAACCTTATGGGATTATATTTGCGACCTTATGGGATGCGACATGTAGATGGCGATAGTGAGCTCGCATCTAAGTCATGTCGTAACTTCAGTGATCTGGCCTCCAAGTCATGTCGTAACTTGATTAACACAATGGAAAAGCATTAAAATCAGGGTTTTTTGAAGAAAGCTGCATTAAAATGACGTCAAATATTCATGTTTGTAACTAATCACGCTAGATGACACTCGCGTTTGTGTCCAATACCTTTTCCACAGGCATTGACTAACTATGTTCTATTTAAACAATGGTATAGCCTGTGCAGGTAGAGAACAGCTATTATTATTATTTTCCGTAGCATACTAGTGGGATAGTTGTTACTATAATACTTTGAAAGTTAGTTCAGATATACTACATTACCCTCTAACTGTTGACCAGTGAACGCACTGAGGATTGGATCGTTCATTGAAAACTGTATAATTAGAGTCCAACCAAATTTGTAAACGCACTGGCACAGGTAGACGAACCCCAGATAAACTCTTGTATGTTAACTTCCTAGAGGGCGTTTTATCCCTTTTAATCCTCAGATACTGGGCATCATTCTCTGGCGTGTCGGGGTCATTATAACTCCTCTTATTCCAAATATCTGCATTATCGTTTCTGACATTGGGTAGTTTCACGTCTTTGAAGATAACATTAAGCTCAGTAGTCATAGGACTAACATCGATATATTCAGGTACCAACACACTCACAGATATGAGGGGAGAACCAACTGTTATGTCAACACCCCATCTGCGTACAACTGAATCGTCGTAAGCTTTAGGTAATAGCATTCCGGCCTGTTTATACTGAGCATAGCTGACTACAGCTCCATCTACTGGTAGGCTATGTTTGGTGATAATTTCTCCCGTTTCTACAGGATTAATACCTAGCAGCTTTAGAGGAATCAATATTCTGGTATTTTGATCAAATTTTGAGTTGTCCAGTAAGTAGTTATTGTATTTAGGGAAAGCCACCAATGGTCCTGGTTGAGAATTAGCATTCTCTTCTAAAAACAAGGAGGTATCTGGTAGGATCACACTTTCCGTAGTGTAACTCAGCTGGGTCAGGTGTATGGCAGGCGCAATATCAGGTTCAAATCCATAGAGAGACTCTGCAGTCACAACGTCCAAGCCCACAACTGCAAAGAATCCAAAATAAACAATTTTTCCTAAACTTATTCATTCCTACTCACCCATATTTGGAGAAACAATTTCAAAAGGACTGGTGTAAGTGTCATGTTGACTAACAGACAAGATGCTAATGTACTTCTGAATGAAACCAATAAGTTGTTCAGAACTTTCACCTGTTAATTCTTTGATCCTTATCCAATGGTTCTTATATGTTTCGGTTAAGACGATGCTTACTGAATGTACCAGATTATTGATGTAGTCTTTATCCTGACTGTGGGTCAAATTCAGACCATTTACTCTGGATTCATAATTTAGAAGTTCCTTTACTAAATCATAGGTGATCAAGACATCTGCTCCATATAAATCCTTTGTCAAATTTGTTGCCTTGTACAGATCGTAGGCTAATTTAATGGATACAAATGTATTTAGCTGAAGTTCTCCTTTCTCAATATTAGACAACTGAAAATTAATAAAATACAAATATTAGGAAAAAATGTGATATCATGATCACATAGATAGATAGATAGATAAATAAACGTTATTGTCTAAATGAAAACATTTGTCGACAAAGTCAAAATAATCACACTGTTAATTGGTTACATATTAGCATTCATAAGAAGTTTTACGTAAACGAAACGTGGGAAACGAACTATGAAGTGGATAAAGATAGATATAGAAAGCGTCTTCCCTAGCTCTCACAAGTCTCTCGAATACTTCTGAGGGTTGCTTGGAAGGGTGCAGCTGGTTGAAGGAAAGAACAAACAAACAAAAATAACTTTCTATCATACCCCTTGTCATCGATCTTGTCGGAACTAGATCTAGGTATAGAATAAGAAAAGAGAAAAAAAACGTTACAAGTAGTATAAAAAATGGCAATAGTAGGATAAAGCTTATAAGATACTAATGGTAGCAATACATAGGAAGACAACCTCAAAATATAGAAATGAATACATTTACATATTGAAATCACTTTCTAGATACTCTTCGATGGAATAGAAGGCTTTTTTCAAAAGATACGTTTTGACTTTGGTTTTGAAATTATTAAAATTTAGGCTTTTGACCACTATTATTGGAAAACGTTAAAAAAAAATGTATGCCGTAGTATTCGGCGCCCCTTCTTGTACTTTGCAACCTGTGGTAGCTGAGGACTAAATTATCTCTATTTCTAGTTGAATATGAGTGAATATCACTTTGTGATCTGAAGGTTACTAGGTTCAGTTTTATGTAGGTTAGACAGTGGAATATAAAAGTACATGGAAGTGTAAAGAGTCTCAGTTCTGCAAACCTATTTCTACAACAATCTCGATATTTTAAACCTGCAATAATTCTGACACAACGTCGCTGTAATTTAAAGATTTGAACAGTATTGGGGGAATGACCCCAGTTTGAGATTGCATAGGATAAATTGGAATTAAAGTATCCATGGTAAGCCGACAGTAGGGTGTCCCTGGATAATTTTTTGAAAGACTTCTCAGAAGGAAAGTTATTTTAGACAGCTTGGAGCTTAGGTGATTGATGTGAACGTTCCATGTCAACCCTGGATCCAAGTAGATTCCCAAAAATTTAACCGATGCCTGACTTTCCAGGTTTGATGAAGAAGTTTGCTAACTAAAGTTCATATTATGTGTCTTGTCGGCTTTCAGACTTAATTTGTTAGCCAAAAACCAATTCTTAATCTAGAACTGTTCAGTTAGAAGTGTGTTAGGACTTTGTCTATGTAAATAAATTAAATCTGTATAGCTTATCAACAAGAATTTTTGAGAGACGTATGAGGAACGTTTTCTGTAGAAGTTCGGATCAAAAATTCAATATTGTGAGATATTCTTTGGATGGTTCATTTTTTAGCATACCTGTTCTCGAAGTTCAACAAATCTCTCAGATGTGCAATTGAACATGTCTGGCTCTTGCCAACCACCCAATTCATTATCACAGCTTCTAGAGGCTTTTCCATGAGATCCTTTAGGACAAACTTCAATTGCGTCTGAGCCAAATACCGTTCTTGGCCACCAAATGTCATTTGAGGAAGATCTTGGACACCCGTCATAAACAACTACAAGATAATCCAGTATATAATTTTGAAAAATGAAATTCAAGTGACCACTTACCTTCACACCCCTTGAGTGTTACTTCTGCATAAGAATTTGGACACGAGTCACACTTCAAGCCAATAACTCCGTCTCTACATTTACATTGACCAGTTTCATGATCACACTGAGTGTTGTAAGACCCTACATGATAACAGTCACAGGGTAAGCACTGGGAGGATTCTTTCGGTTGGTAGTGATTCTCTCTGCAATGACATTTTCCATTTTTCTTGTTGCAATCCGGATTATAACCAGCTTCAACATCACATTGGCACGGCCCACATACAGGGTAACCCCACCAGCTAGCGGGACAAGGTTGCGACTGTTTATTCTCACAATATTCACCAGAGAGTATGGTAGAGTTGCATTCACATCTGTACCCCTTCATTTCACTGTGATCTTCCATGCAAATACCACCATTTTGACAAGGATTTTCCGAACACACTGGTACGCACAAGGGACCGACGTAGCCTTCGTTGCATTCACAGTGGGATCTACCCCAATCAATGACACACTGAGACGAAGCGGGGCACTCTGTCTGGCATTCGTTCAACGAAAAGCAACCCTCTTCTACATTTTCCTTCACCGTAGGCCTGTTCAGGGTGGTCTGCTGATTTCCTATTCTAACGTCTTGTATACAACCTAAAAAAAATTATCGGTAAATACATGATTCAACACAATAATCCAAAGTACCTTCTAGATAATTGTATCCTGCATTCAAACTTGTATAGGTGTTATCTGGACCACCAATAAGGATTTTCCCAACATACAAGCCCTGTATTTTCTCTGAGAACTGAATCATCGCAACACTTTCGCCATAATCAACAGATAATTTTATTTCCGTTCCAATCCAGGTTACTTCAATATGGTGCCATTCACCGTCAGATACCAACTTTGTTGTCAAAGTCAATGATTCTCCGTTATAGGTGTAATGAAGAAGCCCCTTATTCAACGACAGAACAGCAGAGCTATTTTGACCAACTTGTATAGACATCAAAAATGTATCTTCTTGTAGGGTTCTAACAGAGAGAGCATTGAGCCAGGGAAGCTGTATGGGTCTCAAAAGAGGATTGAATGACAGTGTTCCGTCACCGGCAAAGTGCCAGGGTGTACTGATAGTTTCACTGCAATCCCTGCCACCAAAACCCTCGGGACAAACACATCTGTACATCGCCCATCCTTCGACGCACTCTCCACTATTTTTACATGGTCTGGAGCTGCAGAATGATCTCTTTTCTGGACAGCCAGCAGTCGTACCATTATCAGTCACAAAAGTGTTCAGATCTAAAAATTCATAGTCGATTTCCAATTGCGATATGCATCCTTCGTAATGGAAATTTTGGATCTGGAACACCCCAGACTCGGAAGGGACACCTCCAAGTTGTAAGGGACCGGTTAGATCCAAGAACCGGTGACAAGTTTCAGTCAAAGAAGCACATCGAGGCTCCAGGCTGTGCTCAGCAAATCCCGCGCATGCCCACCTCTCGCCCAGTTCTTTTCCGTGTTTCAAAGCTACAGCAGTATCGCAATCATCCAAAGACACCGTAGCGGTTTTATTGAAGTAGTTAACATTTACCGTGTGCCACTTGCCATCTGAAACTCCATTCGGCACTGTAGCAGCGACTTTAGTTACCTCACTACCCAGCGAAAACGAGAATTGTATGTTTCCTTTGATTATTTCCAAAGTGATGAAATCATGTTGCTCGTTGTATCTTCCATTATATAATAATAGGCCATTCTGAGCTTGTGTGGCAAATTTCATGCCGAGATGTAGTCTGTGACGTTGTTTCAGACTTGGAAATGTCAAAAACGAGGTTTTCGTGAAGCTTCTACTCTTCAATTCACACAGGGGAGTGTAATGTTCAGTTTCTGCCATAATGTTACAATCCTCACAAACAAAATTGGATCTGCCTGGTATAGGACTACACGTTTTATCTTTCGGGCACGAGCTCGGTTTGCAAATATCATTTTCTATCCTAGTCTCACAGTTTTCACCAGTATAGTTGGAAGGACAAACACATGTATAACCCCCCTCTCTAACTTTGCAAGTTCCATTGTTTTTACATGGGGATGAGTAACATAAATTGACCTCTGTGTCACACAAATAATGTTCTTTGGAACCAGTGAATCCTTTAGGACATTGACAGGTGAATGTGGTCACCGGATATATAGGCCTGAATAATACAGTGTCGCTTGCGATAAAACCAGATGCATTTCCAAATTTCAAGACCGTTAGGCATTCTTCGTAGTTCAAGCAAGGTTCTCTTACGCAAAGATTGTCATCGAATGGCAAAATCTGCACTGTTGACAGTCGAGCGAGAATGCCTCTGTTCAGATAAACTTTTTCTTGTAGAAATTGGGGAGAATGATATTCTTCTTTGGGTATGTCAGGTCTCCTCACAGAAAAACTAACATTCAAAATTTTGGCTGCTACATCTGTATCGTCTTGTATACTAAAAATGAAGATATTTTCCCTAGGACAGGGGATTATCGCTGCTAGACCATCTACAAAGTACCCCAAGAGAGGAGATAAAAATGCTTCTTTTGTCATTTGGTTTAAGCGTACTGTAATTGAATTGAACAACATTTCTTCGGTAATTAGTCTGACAGTAAGAGTCATTATGGCCTTGACTTCGTTAACTCCATCAGTTACAGATACTTCCATCGAGGCAATTTTAGGCACATTTGTGTTTAGCTGTGGCGATAACTGCAACTGTCCAGTACTGTCGTTCAATGCTATAAGGTTGGCATTATTCCCTGATAAAATTCTGTAGTGTAGTTTATCGGACACGTCCGCATCAAACGCGGGAATCTTTCCTATTGGACCAGTTGGAAAACAATCTCTGAAATTATTGAACATGACCTGAAAGTCTTTCAAGATCGGAGCATTGTCATTGACATCAGTGACAACGACTTCAACATGCACATCACTTCTCAATGGTGGACTGGCTGCTCTGACTATCAAGTCAAATTTTTTTTTGGGGCTCTCATAATCTAGCTCCACCATAGTAAGAAGTTCGGCTTTCTCAGAGCCAGGTCTAGTTATCAAAGAAAAACTCTGAGCATCTTCGCCTCCAATAATGGAATATTGGACAATAGCATTCACACCTTCGTCTGGATCTTTAGCATATATCTCTCCAACAGTTGATCCCACAGGACTGTTTTCTGGGATGTACAAAACAATTTTATCAGAGTCGAATGCCGGTGGAGAATCGTTGACATCCTCAATTTTAATGCTGACCGGTACAGAGCTACTCAAGGTAGGGGAACCACGATCGATCGCGTAGGCTTCCAGCTCATAAAATGCAACTGACTCCCTGTCAAGCCCCTTGTTCGTTCTGATGACTCCACTCATGGGATCTATCACAAACGAACCGTCCTCTAGATCTTTTTCACTCAAGGAATAGTGAATTCTACCATTCAAACCCACATCAGCATCAGTAGCAGACACCTGAACAACTGATGATCCTACCAAAGCATCTTCTGGAACACTTCCTGAATAAGCTGTTTGTTTGAATACAGGATAGTTATCATTGACATCTGTAACAGTTATTTCTACATCAGTTGTGTCAGATAATGGAGGGGCTCCTCCATCTTTGGCTGTAACAGTGAGCAGATAACCAGAAGTAGTTTCACGATCAAGAGGTTTGGTTGTAACAATTGCCCCGGTTTGTGGATTGATGGTAAATGAAGAATATTTTCCCATATCATTCAGATCGTCCCCCAAAGAATATGTTATCTGGGCATTCAATCCAACGTCGTTATCTGTTGCAGAAATAACGAGAACTGTAGTACCAACTGCGGCATCTTCAAAAACGCTAGCAGAGTACGGAGCATTTTCAAAAACTGGGGCAAAGTTATTGGCATCGGTAATATTTATGTAGACGGTAGCTGTATCAGTTCTTCCTCCTGAATCAGCAGCAGTGACTGTAAGAATGTAACGCTTTTCTTGCTTGTAGTCCAAAGGCTGGGCAATAGTTATCAAACCACGACCGTTCTGAGATGTAATTGCGAATCGCCCTCTGGTATTTCCGTTGGAGATTTCATAGTGAAGTCTACTGTCTTCATCTGGATCAACAGCTGTCACTGTAGCAACTGGAGTACCTATTGGGCAATCCAAATAAATTTAGTGAAAAAAACAAATTGAATTTAGAAAAAAAAATACCTGGTGTGTCATCTTCAGCTATTACCGTCTCATATATTTTTGGTTCAAAAACAGGATCATTGTCGTTCACATCCTGAACTGTAATAACAATACTTGCACTAGCTGATTGTGGCGGAACACCTTGGTCTGTTGCAATAACCTACAAACATAGTAAAAGCTAGTTTGTTTGACTTATAAAAGGTAAAGACAAGTACCTGAAACATAAATTTTGGTTGATGTTCCCTATCCAAATCTCTCGTAGTATATATCCATCCAGAGTGTACATCAACTGACAATGGAAGGTCTTCAGTACTGCCACCAATAGCGTCTCTCAGCGAAAGAGTATATTTGATTTCAGCATTAGGACCCTCATCAGCGTCGTAGGCCTGCACTTTAACGATGCTATAACCAGCAGGAACATTTTCAAGGACACTCTCTTGAAATAGTGATGTATAAAATCTAGGCGCATTATCGTTAACGTCTTTGACATTGATGAGGAGTTGAGTAGTATTCGATCGGGCAGGACTTCCGCCATCTTGAGCTCTAATAACGAGTCGATAGTTTCGGATTGTTTCATAGTCTAGTGGCTTGACCAGAGACACATCTCCTGTTAGACTGTCAATTGCAAACTGGGACTGAGTGTTTCCACTTATTATTGCATATCTTATTGCTGCGTTCACTCCTTGATCAGCATCAATGGCTCTGAAGAAGAGATGATTCAAATGAGCAATAATCAATTACCGGAATAACGAATAAAAGGTTCTGATTTAATGTTGAACATATCGACATATTAAAAATTGTATATTTTGGAAACTTTATACGGTTCAGTATTGACTTTTTCAGATTCTTCAAGATTTTCATACAGAATGGCCCACCTATCCTCGATCAGACCATTGCTGCTAGGCTTATGAAATGAATAATAAAGAAGGTAAAATTGATCCTTGGGGCACTCCTAGACTGGTTTCTCTTGATTGTGATTTAATGTTATTGAACATTGATATTTGTTTACGATTAGACGTAAAATATTTATGTTTGATAATTAAAAATGATAGATGGCACACTCGTTTTGCTCCAATACCGATTCTACAGGGATTGACTATCTTATTTCTCTTTAAAAATACTGTTATAAAAATACAGCGCCACCTCCTAGCTTTTCCAAGAAATAAATAGATATAATTCGACGGCAGTAAAGGGCAGTGTAGTTTTCTGCTGGAGACTTGCCTACGAAAATACCATATTGTATAGGTTTACGTTGAAGTCCGGAATGTTTAAAATTCATCTGCCACTATTATTAATAATAATAATATTTATTTCACTTGTTAAAAAGTATAAAATTATCACAATTAATATTTTTATACAATAACAAGGAAGACGTCAGTGTAAAAATAGATAAAAACAATAAATTGACATGAAAAAATTAACTAAAACATATGGAGATAAGTTACATTTTATAAAAAAATTGTTATTAAAGCTCCTCAACGGTGTAGCAATTTTTTCTATAAGATATGCTTTTAGTTTTCTCTTGAATATGGAAATATTCACTGAATCCTTAATAGACGTACCTATCTAACTTGTTATATAGTTTCGGTCGGAGGTAGAGATGACTCTTTTGATAAAGAGAGGTAACTAACATATTTTATTACTAAATACTTACTTGATATGTGCTACTACAGGATTGTCATTGTAGTTGATATCCTCGTTCAAAGCAACTGTATATGTCCTTTCGGAAAACTGCGGATAATTGTCATTGTCATCCAAGATATGTATAACAACGCTGGAGCTAGACGACCTTCTTGCTACTTGCGGACTAGCCAAATCAGATGCCTGCACGATCAAAGTATACACTTCTGTGGTCTCTCTATCCAACGCTGTCCTAGTAGTAATAACCCCCGTTTTCGAATCGATTTTAAATGCATGATTATCATCATCTTCATTAGACATTCCTCCACCACTTATGCTCTTTATGCTGTACTCCACCTCAGCGTTCTTCCCAATATCCTGATCAGTTGCCTTCAAAGTTATTACAGTGGTACCAACACTAACGCTTTCCCTGATACTTGCGTCGTATTCAACCATTTCGAATACGGGCGAATGATCGTTGGAATCCAACACGTTTATCTGTAACATAGTCGTTCCAGACCGAGGAGGAAAGCTGTCATCCATAGCAGTCACTCTGAAATAATGCACGTCCACCAGTTCCCTGTCCAACTGCACTTTCGTGGCGACCACTCCGGTTTTCTGGTCTATATCGAACATAGCTTGGGTCCTGGAGTCCAGCAGACTAGTCATGGAATAAGTGATCGGGCTATTCTCAGGATCTCTTGCCTTAACTGTCGTGACGACTACAGGAGGATCGCATTCTTCCAAAACGCTGGCAACGTACAAATGTTGCTCGAAAAATGGAGACTGATTTCTTAATTCCCTTCGTACCCGTTTCGCTATATCCGTATCGTTGAATTCTTGATGGTGATAAACGATTTTCAGTCTGTGCTCCGAATTCAGCAACGATATGTTTCGGCAGTTGGTGGTGAACAAAATGGTCACCTTCCACAGTGGTTCAACGATGCAAACGTCCTTACTCGCTACGAGATCACCTTGACTCCGTTCAATTTCGAACCTATCGTCGTTCACGTAATGAAATGTCACTGTACAAAAGGTGCTAATGGTATTTGGCAAAAACGCCGTTATGGAGTTAATGAACTGACTCTGCCTGAGACAGATTTTCTGCCATTTTCCGGCGGTTGGTATAGCAAAAGAAGCGTATGTTTCCGACACCCATTGTCTGGCTTCAGTTATCTTTTGTTTTATCGATGGGTGGATATGGGAAAACGGATTCCATGTATTCTGTTTGGGCCTCAGACTTCGCCTATCCCTACTGAATTCCTCTAGGTACTCTAGGTTTTCTTCTGTGTGGTCCGAGCAGTCCTTTCCAATAATAAATATCCTCAAGGGTAAGCTGTAATAAGCTATGTCTCTCAGTCTATTCGAAGTGGAGTCAATGTGGACTGTAAATAGATTGGGGTAATACAATCCGTTACATTGGAGCCCTTCAATCAGAGAAATCTGCCCTGTCTTCGAATCCACGTGTACTAAGGACTGTACAAAAGGTGCAGATCTCTTTTCGTTTATTTTATAGAACCTGTCCGATCCTAAGCGATAAACCGATGCGTTGAATATAACATCTCCGGGCTGTTGGGTGTCATCAACGAGCAGCAAATAAGTGTTTGTGATTTCAATACAAGAGCAAAGTAATAAAAACAAGTAAAACAAGCAATTACTCTCACTCATGAGAGAATATCTTTTGGTCATTTTTTGATGACTTCAACATGTTAATTAAGTATTCATAGAGGATCCCGGAGTTTTATAGGTGGCTTCATTATATCTGAAAAAAAGAAACGACAGATAAGTAAATTGCAATATGTCAGAACATTTGAAATTTTCCAATTAAGCAATATACATGGTCGCTGTTATGAATGGCATCGGTCGATTATCTCCTTATATGCCAAGTTATAGATAAAAATGAGAGGCTCTTTTCACACAAAATAAAAGACGTATACGGCCTATACTACTTTTTATTAGATAGTTAGTAAATATAAATCCTGGTTTTCGCCACAGCAAAATGGCTTTGTGGAATTTTTTAAACAAGAAATTGTGAAAAAATACAACTTTTTCGTTTTTTGCGAATATCTGAAGAGGTATTGGAGGAATCGTTTAACAGTCGAAAGAACTTTTGTGGAGAATTATAAAACCTACAAAATGGTTTTTTATACGACCAGATCGGTGCATTTATAACGCGATTGTGTAAAAATTACACATCGGATAGAAAACATCTTGCGCACAGTTGAATCACACATTATTATCGATTTCCGCAATATTGTTTGTCCAGCTTCAGATTTATAAGAATTATAAATTTTTGGAAAATGGTCTTTTTTTCGAGGTTTTCCCAGATTTTCTCAGTGGAAAATGCACCGATCCGGTCGTATGAAAATCCATTTTGTAGATTTTAAAAATCTCTACAAAAGTTCCATTGACTGAAAAACGATTCCTTGAATAATCTTTGAGATATTTCAAAAAAACAAAAAAGTTGTAATTTTTTACTATTGCTATTACTATTTGTTTAAAAAATTCCACCAAGCGATTTTGCTGGGGCGAAAACTGAGGTTTTCATTAACGAACTATCTTATGAAATTTAGTATAGACCATTTGCGTTTTTTATTTTGTGGGGGAAAAACATCTAGAGCTTGGTCTATAAAGTAAGCTAGAATGTTAAAACACAAAAATTTTAGGGTTTTTTTAAAATCGATTACAATAAAGGTATACAGGATCAATCAAGTCATGACAAAACAAGTTGATTTCTTTAATTGAACACCCTGTGTGTTGACAAAATGGTTAAGACTTTCGCAGCCGAAGTTTTCAGTTTCACAATTTTCACTCGGGTTTGAAGGCCAAAAAAACGACTGCTTTCAAACCCGAGTGAAAATTGTGACACCCTGTGTGTTATTTCATATTTCTATTTTGCTCGAAATTCTAAACAAAATTGATATTGCACATCATCCCCTAAATTTAATAGTTTTCGAGATATATCGAATTTTGACTAAAACTTTATACTACTCTCAAATTTATTAAAGAAAAAGCCCAAAATTATCTTACCAAAAATCTATTCTCTGTCTCTCTCTAACACGAGTTCTTATGGAAAATGCTATTAATATAAACTTTTCGAATAAGTGCGATACATCATTTGTTTTGGGACATTAGAAGATTTTAAAATCCATAATAAAAATCCAGGGCCGTATTTAAAAAACAAAGTTGATGATGGCAGCTCAAATACGAAACGTATGTTTGAAATTCTGATAACACCATCTTGTAGAACAGAAAAAGTAGCAATGATAATGTGAAATTTGTTTTGTTATATCTATTCAAATAGAGTCACAAAAAAATAAAAATGAAATCGCGAATAATCGGTTTTCTCCAAAAATCTTCGGAAGTATTCGGAATTTTTCAAATATGAAAGCGGCGTTACAATGAGCACCAAATTGCGCAACTTTGCCTCCATTTAACCTACCTCGTATCTCTTCTGGTTTCCGAGATCCCAATGATGAAGCTCGAATTTGGGACACCCTGTACATTCGTCAGAAAACAATATGTGATTGACATTTTCGTTTACTTTATCCATAATTCGATTCTACGAACAAAATCGTCACAACCTTTCAATTCTTGTAATAAATTAATTTTATATGGATGGAATTTTGCAGTTTGCAAATTTTTTTAGTGGAATATATTGACTCATGTTATGATTTAAAGCCCTCTGTTGTGTCGAATTTATTGAATTTTCCACCAACATCTAACATTTTATTTATACAGAAATAATTCAATAGGAAACTCAAGTATTAAAAATATACGAATTCATTTTTCAGTTTTGTCCTCTTGATTCCTGACTGAAATTTACACTGACGTTTAATGAAAATTTATGTGAAACGTCAAATCACAGAAGTGACAATCAAAGGTGTCTAAATAGTGAAAAATAAGATGTGAAAAACTACAAAATCGTGTTATGATTTTAGCAGCCCAAGGGACAATAAACATCACTTTCGGTCATATTTTTAGGGTTGATTTCATATATGGTAGGCGAAAAAATCTAGGTATTTTATCTTCAATTATACCATTGGTGAACACTTAATTTGAATATCACTTTATATCCCCTCTCTCCCCACTACAACTTCTCTATCCACCCTTTCCGGTTCCACTGAAAAAAAGTATTATTGAATATCTTGGTCAATAACCCACGTCTTCATTGACTCACTGACTAGACGAAAACTCTTGGTCAAAAAATTGTTCTCGTTGACTGGCACATTACCCAAAAAAAAAAGAAAGGATGATTCTTAAATTTCTCCACTTGAGTAATTGATTCAGAGGTTTAGGAGAGTGAGAAAATGTACCAAACTCTGAAACATGTCACTGAACATTGAAATTCCGAGCGAACGGTTTATTAAAAATATTCTTCGATTGAACATTGCATTCGAACGTTTATTGGATTCCAAAGCATTCAATGGGTGGCACCATATTTCATTTCCAGTCTGATTGGAAATGTAATTAACAAAAGGATCAATAGGTCATAAAGCAAAGTAAAAAGGATTTACGAGAGGAGAAGAAACTTATTAATTCACTGAGAGGTAGAAGACATTTGTAGCCACCTCAGTTGGTTCCTATACAGAGTGACAGATGTGTGAGTCACACATATATTTCTAAGAACTATTATAATAATTTCTTGACATATCGTAATTTTAAGAAAATCAATTCTTCAGGAGCTAAAAGCTTACTCGTCACAATCACACTAGACGCCCGTTTCGCCAACAAAGTTAATATCTTCAGGAGCTAAAAGCTTACTCAGTAAGCTGCTCACTTTGTTGGCAAAACGTGCGTCGAGTGTGATTGTGACGTAGTTTTGGTATTTGGGTAGTTTCCTGATCATTGGAAAAAACACTATGAACTCCTAATTATTAAAGTAAATTCCTTGTGTTATCTATTCAGAAACATAAGGAATTTCGTGACGGAACAACAACTACTTCCCTTACGTCACTCTCAGGTTGCATCCAGGCTGAGATATGGTATATGCTTGTGGGGTAACTCTACAATGGCATCAGATGTGTTTATAGCACAGAAACGGATTTTGCGAATAGTAGCTGTAGTTAACAGCACTTTTTCTTGCAGAAGTTTATTCAGGCAGTTTAGAGTTATGACTCTTGTTTGTATTTACATTTTTGAATTGTCTGTATATATTTTTAATAATAAGACAAAATTCTCCTTGAATTCAGATGTTCATAATGTGAACATCAGACAAAAATATAATTTTCATATTCCGTACTGTAAGTACAAAATTTCATCAGATTCGCCATCCATGATGGGACAAACAATAGTTAATAATCTTCATTAAATTTAGTAGAAAGTTGAATTTTTAATTCAAGGAAGTTTTCATAAGTTGCAGGAATTTTTTAATGCTTGGTTTTTAACTATTTAGTTTTTTTTATCTGTTGTATATATCTATATTTATACTCTATTTTCACTTATGTTTATATATGTATGTATGTATATATGAGTGAGTGTTTTTGTGCATTTTCTTGTGATTATGTGTTATATTTGATGATTCCTATACATTTATACATGTCAAACGGAATATAAAGATTATTATTATTATTATCATTATATTATTCTAATAAAATCGATGAGAGTACTTATTGATATTTTTCAATATTTGTATTTTAAATGACGGCATGGAGTTTTATAAATGAAACATGAAGACCATTGACTGTGCGCCAGGAACAACATAAAAAATCGAAAAATAACTGGTTCCAGTATATCCGAACACATTCTCACATCTAATGGCAATCAAATGATAGAGGAATGACACACAAATTTTAATGAGAGAACAATTAGAGATCCTTTTTGCAAAAATGTATATACCCAAAGGTTTATTATTTATTTCGGACCAAAACTTCTCAAGCAAGTTCCCACTAAACTTAAAAATATAAAAAATATTTAAAAACGCAAGAAAAAAATTAGATACTTCCTTGATAACAATTATGATAGTTTGAAAGAAACATTCGATACAATATAATAAAACATGCCTGAATAATTTATAATTTAATTTAAACCCGCATCCCTTTCGCATCATTGCATGTCTATTCCAGTCTCTTGTAAGTTGATCATTGACTTGATTTTATTTTATACTGAACGGAATGAAAAGTTAATTCTTACTTCCATTTACGGTTGTGTCCAGATCTAGGAAAACACGCAACACAAGCTCTGCTCAGGCGTTTTCCAAGAAATGAACACAACCACTAATCTATTGTTATTTTATTTTTTACTTTTATTGTAGTCGTTATTTAAGATAAGCCACAATCATCTTATATAAAATATATCTGAATTGAATAAACCGATTGATTCAATAAGACTGATTGAGAATCAAGGAAACGAGAAAGTTGAAAGAAACTGACTGCATTCTGTTTTATCGAAGAACTGTTTTTCAATCAACTCGAAATGGACCGCACGTGGTTACCTTTTCGGAACGAAAATTTATTGATATCGGACACCCTGTATCGAGATAGCAAATATCATCGTAAAGAACTTATTGGCCGATTTAATTTGACTTCCTCAAAAACAGATTTTATTTTGTCCCAACATAAAATAAAATAGAGTTTTGATAACGGAGGTAGATATAGTCTCCAAAATGTCAGCAATTTTTTAAAAAGAAAAGTTTTTTTTAGTTACTTTGAACTTATTTTCCAAATAGGAAAATTTCAGAATACGATAAGTTACTGACGAAATTAAATAATTTTACCTATTCGAAACCATTCACTCAAATTGATTAATTGCCCTTCTACACGTATACGAGTACAGTTGCGGCCAATAAAAAATGGGATAACTCTTATAGCAGATTTTTGTTTATTTCTAGCTACTTGAATTTGTGTTATGAATATGTTACATGGCAACATTGAATATTTGACATCTATCAAACAATTCCAAATTAAGAAGTAATCATGCCGCATATACATGCAGTGACGAAAGGTGGAATAATCGCAAAAATAGACAACTGTCCCCTTTTTTTTGGCCGCAACCGTACACACATCCTTGAATTAACATTTTTCATTTTCAGTTTGTGGACGGTAAAAATTCCCAAAAAGCTGTCAGAAACAAAATTTATTTATATACTGTAGTTGGAGTTAAAGAACATATCTTTCCACTTTGGCTTCTTCTTTCACGTTTTCAGGAAAGTTTTCTTTTTCCATAATAATATTCCAACACACCACTGTTATGCAAAGTTTGAAATGGGGTTTTTAGTCTACAACCGTATTTAAAATAATCGCTGTTCGTCGCCTAGCAACGCGCGAATAATTCGCTCGATTCGCTATCGGAGATATTTATAACTTGAAAGGCACTTCAAATTATCCAGTCGAAATATAAGAAACTAATAATAATGAATAACGTGAAATCTATTGATAAAAATTCGCCAATTTCTTAAAACAGCACACAACCTGTTATCCTCCCATCTCTCCTCAATCATTTTCTCCCTGACACCGTTCCAGACACAAAGAAAAACTCTGCACAAGAGGAAAAAAATTAATTCGTCCACTCTTTCAAAAGACACGAAATCTGCTTTATCTTCATCTCATACCCGCAAGTCGAGCTGCATATTGTATCGATCAGGGAGGGGACAAAGAAAATTCTCAAGGTCAACATAATAAAAAAATATTGGGATGAAAATGGTGGCGTTGTACACATTAGTGCGAATAATAATAACTTGGTTAATGCCCACAACAGTCGATGCCAAAACACCAAGAAAAAAATTATAATAATACGTTTAGGGCGGGAATTAGCGCAGTGGAAGCGCCCGCCTGGTAACCGAGAGGTTCCAGGTTCGGTTCCCAGCCGGAGAGGGCTTTTTTAATTTTTAGATGTGAAAGTCTGAATGATTGAGGCTCGTGTCGGCTGGGAATGATCGTCCAAAATTCACTGTTGCATTTGTAATCAACAGAGCTGTCCCTAAGGTGGCGTATGGAGTTAGTAACAAGGCCTATCCAGAACACATGGCTAATGACCATAGCAGTTAATGCCAAAACACCAAAGAAAAAAAAAAGTTTATTCTCAATTCATAAGTTAAGTTATAACATTACAGATATATGACATAGAAATAAACTATAAAACAATCCCACGAAGTAAACTTGAATTGGAATATTCATTGATTTGTTTTGATTTAATTTTAAAACTCTAAACCATTATTTGTGGTACATTTTTCCAGCATTTTATGGAAGATTATCCAATATTTCAGATTATTTTATATAAGAAAATCGATATGATGGCTTTTATTTTGTCAGGTACCATATCATAAACATGAGGAGCAACAACTGTATAATTTTTTTGACCAATTGTTTTGTTTATAGTCACATTTCAGAAGCATGTAAGTTGATATGACAGCTTCACGTAGAATATCAGTACTTCGACTTTCCCTTATCAATACGAGCTGAATCCCATAGCACTAATATGGGCTCAAGTGAAAGAGAATATAGCTCGAAAAAATACGATCTTCAAAATGAAAGATGTTCAGTTATTGTTTGAATGTGCGGTACATTTCTTTAAAATTATACTTATTTTATACTTCATACAATTCATTTTGTGTCAGTCAGCTACATCATTCTCCTTTGATCTCATTATTTCTTGGTTATTTTTATATAACTAATGACTGCTGCATTTCACGTTATTAATTTTCAAAATACTATAATCGGTGAAAGTATACGTCTTTTTTTTCAAATTTATTACTAGCTACTTGTTAAGAAATAACATTCTATAGCAATGTTTGACGGACGCTAATATTTTCATAAAATATTTACCATTATATTTATAAACAGAAATTATACCCCAAGATACAACACTGAAAGGTGGCTGGTAATAATTTTAAATCCCTTAACATTGGTCGTACAATGGCCTAATGCGACAAATAGATATTGACTACCTAGCGAATTAATAAAACAGTTGTTTGCTGTTTTTATAAACGTTCTACATCAAAATGTGCACGAGCCTCCCTGTATGGAATTCACGGACTACGAGGATATATTGAAAAATTCTTAGCCTATTATAGAACCAAACAAAATTTCAATGTCAAAATATTTTATTACTCAACATATTCTCCTCTTAATTGGATACATTTATTACAGCGAACCTGCAACGTCTCTAGACCTTTCAAAAATGAATTTTCTTCTTGCTCTGCAAACCAGACCTCCACAGCTTTTATTACCTCCTCGTTGGAAGAAAATTTACGACCTTTCAAACTTTTTTCCAGTTGAGGAAAGAGATGATAGTCGGACGGAGCCAAATCTGGTGAATAAGGGGGGTGTTCTAGTAATTCAAACCCTAAATCACGAATTTTTTGCATGGCAACATGAGATTTGTGTGCAGGGGCGTTGTCCTGCAAAAACAAAACACCTTTGGATAGCTTTCCGCGTCTTTTCTCTTTAATTTTTTCCCGTAGAGTGGTCAGTAATGTCGAATAGTAATCTCCAGTTATTGTTCTACTCTTATCCAAAAAATCAATCTTGATTACTCCATGGCAATCCCAAAAAAACTGAAGCAAGAACTTTTCCAGCAGATTTTTGGACACGAAACTTCTTAGGTCTTGGAGAACCGGAGTGTCGCCATTACATCGATTGTTGCTTTGTTTCTGGATCGTAAAAATGTACCCAAGTCTCATCCATAGTAACAATGGACCTTTACATTTACGGAAAATAAATTACAAAACTCATTTAAATCGATAGTTGTTAGTCTGAAAAGTCCATTTAACAAAAAGTTCCATTATTTTTCTTTCATTTAAAAAAATATCACATTTGAAAGTGTGCCGCTGACGTCACGTTCATCGGAAATACCTCCCACCATAATCCTGTTCCGAAACAGGCAATACCGTTCTCCTTAAAAATATAACTTCCAGCATGATATAAGCCGTTGAGAAATAATCAATACATTGTCACTTGATCAACTCATAGATAAAAATCCACATATTAGCTATTTTTTATTGTATTTGTAACTTTCAAATTTTCTGAACGGATCTTCCTTTTGATGAAGAACGAGCATTGACAACACAGCAAATCGTAATGACAGTTCTCAATTCTCAAAAGTTATTTGGAGATGTGAGGTTAATGTTTATTTTATTTACATTCAACAATCAACATTCAACTGATAAATTCGATAATAGTGTAGTGAGGTGTTATCATAAACGATTTGGTGTGAATTTATTTGTGTAATTGTTCACGGTCTTTCTTGCAATGACTAAAATTTAAAATCATTCCTTGAACTCTGCTTTGAATACAATAATAACATAACGTCAAGTACTCACTTGGAAATGTTCCTCACAAAAACATGTATTTCCGCTTTTCACAAAAGGTTTATTCACTGGTGTTCAGACAACCGGGTACAAAGCACCTTTTCGACATGTTCAGTTATTGCAGGGATACAGGTACAAACAACAAAAGCTCTCAAAACTTTCAAAACTGCATTAACCTCAAAAAATAAATCAAGGTGGTATTCGTTGAAGTTTAGATCTGATGGAACTGCTTCACTTGTATCAAATGGGTAGGCAAATGAGTTAGACAGAGACAAACTATTCTTATTGATCGCACCGTGAAACAGACGAAAGAACCCATCTGGTATCAAATGACAACTGTCATACGACACATTATATTTGAATGAGAATATGGTGCTCAACTTTAACAACGTTGCCAAGTTTAGTTTTGATGAACGTGACGTCACGAAACCACTTTTCTTCTGATTATAGATAAACTAGCGGTCAGAAAAAATAAATAAAAAATCCCGAGTGATATTAGCGTATTTACTTTATAATTTCAGTGTTACCTCATATCTCTTGGAAAGGTCCATTCGGTTGAAGTCTACATCGTTATCAAATCGAGCACAGATCGAACGCGATGCTACTACCCTTGCACGCTTTTGGTCAACATTCAAACATTTGGGGATCCATTTTGCAGCAATTTTTCTCATGTCCAAATTGACGTGAACTATATGATGAACGCGTTGGTATGAAATCAGTGCTTCAGATATCCGTTTTAGCCCAATTCGACGGTCTGTTAAAATCATGTCATGGACTGCATCGATATTTTCGGGGACTGACACAGAAACTGGCCTTCCCGATCGGTCATCACCTTCAATGGAAAATTTACCTGTTTTGAAGCTTGCAGTCCAATTTTTCACGGTCGCATACGAAGGACACTGATCACCAAGGGTATTAAGCATATCTTTGTAAATCTGCTTACCGCTTAACCCTTTTAAAAACAGGTACTTGATGATGGCTCGATACTCCAATTTTTCGATTTTCATAATTTCGGTATACATATTTTTTCTTTTAATTTATTGCGGGTTTACTTTTTTGACGTCAAACTTTAAGTAATTTTTTGAGTATCGCTTTTTGTTTTGTTTTGCTAAGACCACAAATAGAAAGAGTAATTGTATGCAAATATTTACATTTATTTTACTTTCATTTTCACGTAGGTATGTAAATTCACTGAACAAATGAAGAAGTTTTAAGAACTTGTCTTACATGTTCTAGTGTTTCGATAGATATACAGAAAAAACGTGAGTTTACCAGTGAAACCAGTTCAGGTATTTACCATAACACGTGATTATTGCTATATTACGGCTTGCCGCTGAGAGAAATTCGACTTTTGAACCTGCCTGTACGGCATAACCGGCCGTCTAAGGAATGTTTCAATATGAGGTAACTAGCTCATAAATAAATATGAGCTCTCCGGCAGGCTCTCTAGAGTCGAAGATTCTCTGCGAGATACTTCCATACCTGACCCTCTATTTTCCTTCGTTATCTCGACCTTTAATTAAAAACTTTGTTTTCTTGTCATGGGAAAGATACGTTTCAAGTTCACGCCTTGGTAATTTGCAGCGTTTGATAGAAATAAAAGCATGTACGAGAGGTACTCGGTAAAGGTAAAGCTATAACAACCTATCATCTAGAAATAACATTCAGTGAAGGTAATTGCCTATTTCTCCGGTACTTGATAGGTACTGCAAATATTAAATAAAAAGAAATAATTTATAATCTACGCTATTCGCTAGAAGCTTGTAACTGGTGAAGTAACGTTACTTTTTCTAACAGATTCATAAAATTATAACATTCAGATTGGATTTATACTGATGCTACTCACAGCATTACATTTCCATTCTAGCTGTTTAATATTCATACAGTGTGACCCATTTTTAATGGAAACACCCCCCTAAAATTTGAAGTTGTAAACCGATTTTGATATTTTTTTTTTTTAATGTCAAGTACTATAGTTGTCGTCAAACATATAAGATAAATAAAGAAAGTTGCAAAAAATGGTCTTATCTTGTCAATCTCTGCCTGGAAAGGGCCACATAATATTGGGGGCAAGTGGTGCAAGAGTTTGAAATAGCTAGTGCATTATAGGTAAATTCGTCATGGGTACAACGTTTTTCAAATTCATTATTGAGAGAGGATTAATTAATTCTTTTTGTTTAGATAAACGAGTATACTAGAGATCGATACTAAGTACAAAAATACAATTTAAAAAATATATGCAGTATAATGATTCGATTTATCATTCATTAAAAAGTTATTCAACAAAAAGAATAACAAATAAAAAAATTTAAAACACTCTCGTATATATAGAGTGTTCATTCAGACTGCATTCTTCACAACTCAACATCTGGATTGTCAGGAATTCAGATGTTTTTGTTCAGATAATTTAAAAATAATCTACAGAAGGGACTTCTCAAATAAGTGCATATACCAACATGGTCTCCCATGAAAATAAATTCAATTTCCAATTAACCACCCTGTGTTTTATTTATATGAACTCTCTGTAATCCCATATTTTCAGATCGGATAGTGCGTTGCCACGTTATCATTATTTATACAGATTTTTTGCTAAAAATTACTTCACTTTGAACTGGAATAATACTTTCGCGGTTGAAGATTTTCTAATAGATGATTTGCACCCTGTGTGCATTTTACTGATGGAATCTCTCAGTATGGTATGTCAATGATCAATTGTGCTAAAATTCAAAAATTATATTTATCATATAGGTGTCTTGGTGCCGAATATGGTTTTCTTGTTCTTTATCGGTGATTTCTATCAAGTTTTAGTGCAATCATATTTGAAGGGTCCAGTGGAAAAACGATGAGGTTCCATTTTTTCCGAAATCGACATTTTAGCGGCATCTGTTAGCTTATAGCTCGAAGTATCAACATACCAAACCTTACTTGGGACAAACAATGACATTCCGTAAAAAACTGCGGTCGAAAGTAGGCAGCACACTTCCACACATTAGATTTCGCTCTTCTCAACTTTTTAAAAACAGGAACCTCATCGTTTTCCCCTTAATTTCCCCTTAATTTATTTCTTGCATAAAATTGAATGTTCTTTCATATCCTAGAATCAAATTTTGTCATCCTCCAGTAAATTCAATATTAATTTTCAACTTTAACGCCCTGCATCAAGAAAACGAATTGTTGTCTTTTACATGTTCATCTATAGACATTATTTTCCTTGCAATGTGAGAAATTAATGAACGGACCGGTATAAGCAAACATTGTGCTAGTCCTCACATTTCCTTCAAAAAAATTAAGCAGGTTTTCAATCAAAAGGTATATATTTCTGCCAAAAATGCATAATACCACGCAAAACACACCTTATATGGTAATCACATGAGAATATTGGCTAAATTCAGTGAGAATCAATATCAATACTTACATAGGTAAGTTCAGGAAATTAATTCCTATTTTGTCAATAACCAAACACAGTTTTTTAGACAAAAATTGAAATAAGTCAATAAATAAAATTATTGACATCTCTAACTTTATTCAAATTATTCCACCTATCGCCAGCACGTTACACTTGGCGCGGAAGATGTAAAGGCCCGCACAGCAATTAGGTATGTTTTTTCCATGCAGGGTCGGGCGTAGTTATAATAGAAATCACAGCTGTATGCGGTACGCGCAGCTATTAGCAAATTAGATTTCGACGGGGCAGTTGTATACCTAATCTAATAATATTAATAATTATAAAAATGCATTATTCTGAATACAAAAGTTACAGTGCTTTTGTTAAATTAACTTGATTAATCTGCACGCATCACAATATTTAGTGGCATATGTACTAGTCCGACCCTGGTCGGCGGCATGGGAATCAATTTCGTGCTAATAGACCATTTTTTGCACCTTTTTTATTTATCTTATATGTTTGACGACAACTATAACAGCTGTTTGCACCGGTTCAACTTAAGGTTATCTTATGACTTAAGTGGACCTTACATTACGATTTTGGTTTGCACCGCTATTTGAGGACAACGTAAGCCTTAGTCAAGATAAGCTTTACATTTTTCGAACTTAGGTTCCACTCACTGAAATGAAATTATAATATGATGACATAATTTCATTTCAGTGGTTCCACTTAACGACCTAACCTCACTTTTTTACTTGAAATATTTTCCTATTTCCTTCATGTTTAAAGTTTTTCGAGCACTTTTTCCCGGATTTTACTGATGTGATTGCATTTTTGTGGGTATCTGATTGTATCAGGTTTGAAACAAATATGACGAACTAGAATTTGAATCAAATTTTTTATGATGTGCCTATACAAGTGTACGTGAGGGTACATCATTTGACGGGCGTGAAAACAGCCACGGTTTTTTCATCCACGTTTTTCGATTTGGCAACACCGCGCAGTTCCATAGCTTTCACGTAAGTTACGGCTCTTGGCTTTTTATGAATCTAATAAAATAGCGATTCAAATGGTAGATATGTTATTCTTGAACTGGATATTGTTAGGAGTTAGAGATCACGAAAAAAAAAGGTAATATGAGGAGGTGGTGTGTGGCTCATGAGGTAAAATGTAAAACTCATACTGAAAAATTTTCGGTTCATGGCACGCAGTGTGAATGAGTGAAAAACAGTCTTTCACATCTCAACTTTTATACCGCATCCCCAAAAGTCATTGTCGGGCCGCCGCATTGTAAGGGGTAGAGTTTTTTGAAAATTCCAATTATTCACCGAAAACTTATTAGGCGATGGCACTCGAAATGAATATGTAGAAAATAATCACTTGCATCCTTACTTTCATCCTTCACCTCCCAAAGTCATTGTCGGACCGTCAGAAGGGGTACAGAATTTTTGAAAATTCCAATCATTCACCGAAAACTTACTAGGCGATAGCACTCGAAATGAATGTGTAGAAAATAATCATTTGCATCCTTACTTTCATCCTTCACCTCCCAAAGTCATTGTCGGACCGTCAGAAGAGGGTACAAAATTTTTAAAATTTCCAATTTTTACCGAAAACTTATTAGGCGATGGCACTCGAAATGAATAGGTAGAAAATGATCATTTGCAACCTGACTTTCATCCTTCACCCCCAAAAGTCATTGTCGGGCCGTCAGAAAGGGTACAGATTTTTTTTAAAATCCAATTATTTTCCTAAAATATATTAGGCGATGGCACTCGAAATTAATGGGTAGAAAATAATCATTTGCATCCTTACTTCCACCCTTCACCTCCCAAAGTCATTGTCGGACCTTCAGAAGGGGTACAGAATTTTTGAAAATTCCAATTATTTGCCGAAAACTTATTAGGCGATGGCACTCGAAATGAATAGGTAGAAAATGATAATTTGCAACCTGACTTTCATCCTTCACCCCCAAAAGTCATTGTCAGGCCGTCAGAAGGGGTAAAGATTTTTTTTATTCCAACTTTTTACCAAAAACGTATATGGCGATGGCACTCGAAATGAATGGGTAGATAACAATCATTTGAAACCTAACTGTCACCCTCCACCTCCAAAAGTCATTGTCGGGCCGTCAGAGGGGGTAGAGAATTTTTTGAAAATTCCAATAATTTACCGAAAACTTATTAGGTGATGGCACTCGAAATGAATATGTAGAATATAATCATTTGCATCCATATTTTCATCCTTCACCCCCAAAGTCATTGTCGGACTGTCAGAAGGGGTACAGAATTTTTGAAAATTCCAATTATTTACCGAAAACTTCTTAGGCAATGGCACACGAAATGAATAGTAAAAAAAATCATTTGCATCCTTACTTTCATCATTCACCCCCAAAAGTCATTGTTGGGCCATCAGATGGGGTAAAGATTTTTTTAAATTCCAACTTTTTACCAAAAACGTATATGGCGATGGCACTCGAAATGAAAGGGTAGATAAGTCATTTGCATCCTTACTCTCACCTTCCACTTTCAAAAGTCATTGTCGGGCCGTCAGAAGGGGTATAGAATTTTTTTGAAAATCCAATTTTCTTCCTAAAATGTAATAGGCGATGGCACTCGAAATGAGTGGATACAAAATAATTATTGGCATCCTTACTTTCATCCTTCACCCCCAAAAGTCATTGTCGGGCCGTCAGAAGGGGTACAGAATTTTTTTGTAAATCCAATTTTCTTCCTAAAATGTAACAGACGATGGCACTCGAAATGAATGGGTAGAAAATAATAATTGGCATCCTTACTTTCATACTTCACCCACAAAAGTCATTGTCAGGCCGTCAGAAGGGGTACAGAATTTTTTGAAAATTACAATTTCTTACCGAAAACTAATTAGGCGATGTCACTTTCGAAATGAATGAGTAGAAAACAATCTTGTGAATCCCCACTTCAATCCTTCACCGCCAAAAAGTCATGATCAGTAGGAGTATAGCATTTTAAACTAAAATCTGTACCCCTACTGACGGCCCGACAATGACTTTTGGGGGTTAAGGATGAGAGTAAGGATGCAAATGATTATTTTCTACCAAATAATTTCGAGTGCCATTGCCTAATATATTTTAGGAAGAAAATTGGATTTTCAAAAAAATCTGTACCCCTTCTGACGGCCCGACAATGACTTTTGGGGGTGAAAGATGAGAGTAAGGATGCCAATGATTATTTTCTACCCATTCATTTCGAGTGCCATCACCTAATATATATCTGGCGGCCCGACAATGAATTTTGGGGGTGAAATATGAGAGTAAGGATGCCAATGATTATTTTCTACCCATTCATTTCGAGTGCCATCGCCTAATATATTTTAGGAAGAAAATTGGATTTTCAAAAAAAACTGTACCCCTTCTGACGGCCCGACAATGACTTTTGGGGGTGAAAGATGAGAGTAAGGATGCCAATGATTATTTTCTATCCATTCATTTCGAGTGCATTCGCCCAATAAGTTTATGATAAATTATTGAAATTTTCAAAATATTCTGTACCCCTTCTGACGGTCCGACAATGACTTTTAGGGGTGAAGGGTGTAGGGAAGGATGCAAATGATCATTTTCTTCCTATTCACTTCGAGTGCCATCGCCTAATAAGTTTTCGGTAAATTATTGGAATTTTCAAAAAATTCTGTACCCCTTCTGACGGCCCGACAATGACTTTTGGGGGTGAAAGATGTAGGAAAGGATGCAAATGATCATTTTCTTCCTATTCACTTCGAGTGCCATCGCCTAATAAGTTTTCGGTAAATTATTGAAATTTTCAAAAAATTCTGTACCCCTTCTGACGGCCCGACAATGACTTCTGTAGGTGAAGGATGAATGTAAGGAAGCAAATGATTATTTTCTACATATTCATTTCGAGTGCCATCGCCTAATAAGTTTCCGGTAAATTATTGGAATTTTCAAAATATTCAGTACCCCTTCTGACGGCCCGACAATGACTTTTAGGGGTGAAAGATGTAGGAAAGGATGCAAATGATCATTTTCTTCCTATTCACTTCGAGTGCCATCGCCTAATAAGTTTTCGGTAAATTATTGGAATTTTCAAAAAATTCTGTACCCCTTCTGACGGCCCGACAATGACTTTTGGGGGTGAAAGATGAGAGTAAGGATGCCAATGATTATTTTCTACCCATTCATTTCCAGTGCCATCGCCCAATAAGTTTATGATAAATTATTGAAATTTTCAAAATATTCTGTACCCCTTCTGACGGTCCGACAATGACTTTTAGGGGTGAAGGATGTAGGGAAGGATGCAAATGATCATTTTCTTCCTATTCACTTCGAGTGCCATCGCCTAATAAGTTTTCGGTAAATTATTGGAATTTTCAAAAAATTCTGTACCCCTTCTGACGGCCCGACAATGACTTCTGTAGGTGAAGGATGAATGTAAGAATGCAAATGATTATTTTCTACATATTCATTTCGAGTGCCATCGCCTAATAAGTTTTCGGTAAAATATTCAGTACCCCTTCTGACGGCCCGACAATGACTTTTAGGGGTGAAAGATGTAGGAAAGGATGCAAATGATCATTTTCTTCCTATTCACTTCGAGTGCCATCGCCTAATAAGTTTTCGGTAAATTATTGGAATTTTCAAAAAATTCTGTACCCCTTCTGACGGCCCGACAATGACTTTTGGGGGTGAAAGATGTAGGAAAGGATGCAAATGATCATTTTCTTCCTATTCACTTCGAGTGCCATCGCCTAATAAGTTTTCGGTAAATTATTGGAATTTTCAAAAAATTCTGTACCCCTTCTGACAATGACTTCTGTGGGTGAAGGATGAATGTAAGGATGCAAATGATCATTTTCTTCCTATTCACTTCGAGTGCCATCGCCTAATAAGTTTTCGGTAAATTATTGGAATTTTCAAAAATTTCTGTACCCCTTCTGACGGCCCGACAATGACTTCTGTGGGTGAAGGATGAATGTAAGGATGCAAATGATTATTTTCTACATATTCATTTCGAGTGTCATCGCCTAATAAGTTTTCGGTAAATTATTGGAATTTTCAAAATATTCAGCACCCCTTCTGACAACCCGACAATGACTTTTGAGGGTGAAGGATGAATGTAAGGATGCCAATAAATATTTTCTACCTATTCATTTCGAGTGCCATCGCCTAATAAGTTTTCGGTAAATTAATGGATTTTTCAAAAAAATTTCTACCCCTTCTGACGGCCCGACAATGACTTTTAGGGGTGAAAGATGTAGGAAAGGATGCAAATGATCATTTTCTTCCTATTCACTTCGAGTGCCATCGCCTAATAAGTTTTCAGTAAATTATTGGAATTTTCAAAATATTCAGTACCCCTTCTGACAACCCGACAATGACTTTTGAGGGTGAAGGATGAATGTAAGGATGCCAATAAATATTTTCTACCTATTCATTTCGAGTGCCATCGCCTAATAAGTTTTCGGTAAATTATTGGAATTTTCAAAATATTCAGTACCCCTTCTGACGGCCCGACAATGACTTTTAGGGGTGAAAGATGTAGGAAAGGATGCAAATGATCATTTTCTTCCTATTCACTTCGAGTGCCATCGCCTAATAAGTTTTCGGTAAATTATTGGAATTTTCAAAAAATTCTGTACCCCTTCTGACGGCCCGACAATGACTTTTGGGGGTGAAAGATGAGAGTAAGGATGCCAATGATTATTTTCTACCCATTCATTTTGAGTGCCATCGCCTAATAAGTTCTCAGTCTGAGTTTTACTTTCTACCTCATGATCCATCCAAACACCACTGCCTCATATCATCTTTTTCTTTCGATCTGTAACTCCTAACGATATCCAGTTCGAGAATGACATATCTACCATAAGTATAGCTAATTTATTGGATTCATAAAAGGCTAAAAGCCGTAACTTACGAGAACACTATGCATTTGCGCGGTGTTGCCAAATCGAAAACCGTGGATGAAAAAAGCGTGGCTGTTTTCACGCCCGTCATCATTTGCATGTTTGACGAACTTACATTTTTTCCGCGATTTATTGCGACCAAACCAATACAGCTCTCTATATACTAAACCTGATTGAGGTTGAAATTGAATATCCCTATGATGCGAAAGTATAAAAATAAATTTCAGATTCAACACTGTACTTATATCCTTATACAAAATGTCTATTGGTATATTGTTAATTCACATTACTTACGAACTTAAAATTAAGGTGCATTTAATCAACATCATTTTAAAATTGCGCTTAAATATATGTTAAAAACGAAAGTTGAATCTGTTAAATAAAATGGCACCATTTATACAACAATATTAAGTTTATGCTAAAAACATGTCACTTTGAAAATCCCAACTTTATAAGAATCTTACTTTTATGATAATAATATTGGTCCATAATTCACGTGTACCTAAAGTTTCATGTCATAAAATGTACCTATCATCCTTAAATGTATGCCTAAATCTAAAACTCGTATAATATTAGGTCTCATACAAAATTATTCTCAAGGTTACGTTTATGTTGACTAAATGCACCTTTAATGAGTCCACGGTGCAAACCATCTTTACCTTAAGGTGTATCTTAAGCTGATCCTCCACTTAGCTCAGTTTGTTATTGAGGAGAACCGGTGCAAATAGCTGTAAAAGGTCTACCTTGGGACAAAATTTGAAATGTTTATTCCAATTTTCAGGGCATACTACGATATTTTCTCTTAGTACCGCAGCTAATACGAGGGCGATCTGGATGTCTCTCATTAAATACTCTACGAACCTCTCTGGCACTTCTAACGTCATTTCCCGAAAGGCGTAAAAATTTAAATTTTCTCTCTTACGCTAAATCTTGCAGCCATGACACAAAATAATTCGAAGAACTGTAAGGTGAATATTGTTGACAATAGTACACTTAAATCTTTCACAAGTGTCAAACTGTAATATCATTTCCATGGCAACTAATTTAAATTGAAAAATCTATTTTGTTTTAGTCAATTTGCGTGAAAACTAGAATGTAATTCCGTTATATTCATTAAAAATATTTTCGCTATTTGTTTTTTTTTTTCATCTGGCGGCACTTTATTGTTGAAATCATAAAAAAAAATATTCTCATGGCTATATCTGTTGATATAGGGTGTTTTTTGTGACTGTTAGCTGTGTGAGTTTTCGAATTTTTGAGTTGCCATAACTTTGTTATTAATGAATATTTTTTCATGAAATTTTGTTCTCACCTGTTTAGAGGCACTCTGAATCCAGTGGCGTAGTGATTTTTTTCAATAAAAAAATCGCTAATAAAAAATCACGATTTTCGACTAAGAAAAAATATCGTAGTATGCCCTGAAAATTGGAATAAACATTTCAAATTTTGTCCCAAGGTAGACCTTTTAGCACTTGACATTTCAAAAAAAAATTATTAAAATCGGTTTACAACTTCAAATTTTAGGGGGGTGTTTCCATTAAAAATGGGTCACACTGTATATAAATCAACATCAAACTTGAGAGACACATATCTCTATCATAGAAAAGGCTTTCAGAGGTGAACGCGCGTTTTTAGCCATAATCACCGTTATTGGAGCACTGAAAATCAGTTTAGGCAAACCACACTCAAGAAATCCAAAAAGGTAATGGACATCCGTATCATTAGTCCATATTTCTTCAAAATTTTAACGGAGTTCGATATTTTATATTTTTCTGCAAATAATTCAGGTGGCTGGAAATAACATAGGAAATATTCATTTTCAACAAGATCACATCCTTATTATTTCAGGCCAGTAACTGACTGAATGAACATTTTCCGGAAAGATGGATCGGTAGGAGGGGTCCTATGAAATGGCCAGCTTGCTCGCCTGATTTGACCCCTTTGAATCTTTTTCTTGTGAGGGTATCTTCAAGTCTACAGAGCTGCCCCGGGAATGATCATTGAATTAGAGAAACGCATAAGACTTAGCAGGAATATTGCGCCACATATATTTGGAAATGTAAGGAGCGAATTTCAGAATCGTCTCTTCATGTGCCAGGAAGTCAAAGGCGAACACTTCGAACATTCAATTTGATTTTGTCGAGTTTTGTTTTCTCAATTTTTCACATAGGTGGCTATGTAAAGTAAACATTGTTCTTCTGGATTTTCTTAATTTTGCTGAGATTCAATAAAACGAGGTAAGTATCACATTTCATTCAAAGATGGCACTACTCTGTCATTTTGAGGGAGAAACAACTTTGATTTAATGATACCGAAAAAGATTTTACTAATAGCCATCTAATTCCAAAGGATCCTCAGCAGAGCCCTAACATTATGTACCGCCATTTCGTTTTGGATATATATATATATATATATATATATATATATATATATATTGTTCGAGTATGTGTCTGAATTAGTAAAAAATTTTCGAGTTACGAATATTTCGGAAGTATTGAGATCAATACTTCCCGGGTCACTGGATTGGTAGGCGATATTCTATCGAATGGCCCCCACGATCACCAAACCTGTCTCCCTCAGATTTCTTTCTTTGGGGTCATTTGAAAAGCAGAAACGAATTTAGCTAAATCACCCCAGAAATGCTCCAAAATATACGAGAACGTTTTCAGCAGAATCTATATAATTGCATGGAAATTGAAGGTGCGCATTGAGAACATTCGTTAAGGGGGACTAATGTAAGTTAATTCAATTTAAACTTAATACGGTTCATCAAATATTTAAACAACTGTACACCGTTGTTAAGCAAATTTCACGGGCTTTCAAACAATGTGCTACGCGACACTATTCCCAAATCAAATTTGAGGGGCAGCTCACCCCACTGCTCGAGGGTTGAAGCGACGGTGCTGCAGGTAGGAAAACAAAATGCCCCCCTCTAAACCAAAATCGACCTGTCGGAACGTTTCTTCACATGTACGATATTATTACCAAAAACCCCCATGTCAAGTTTTCAATGGGCCCCCTGTATAATCTCATAATAATGGCAGAGCGCATCATCTATTTTATTTTCAGAACTCCGAAGCTCGACAAAGCAATGACCAGAATCACGTCATGCTTGAAAACCGTTAAATCTGGATTCCTCTTTTTTGAATTGATATTATATTCTCGTCGGTCGTCATAGACGTACGCTTTGTTTGTTCGTAACGAACAGAGTTAAATTAATATAAAAGAATAAATAATAGTTTCGGCCCAACAATTATTTGGCCTTAATTATCTGTTAGATAATCTGTTTTACTTATTCATCGACAGCAAACCTCTTATAAAGTTATGATGCTGCGTTTATTTTTGCGATTTCCATCTCCCCTACGGTTTGGTACAAATATTTTTCTATGTGTAAGCATTGGTATTGATGTGTTTAATAGGCTCTATGTGATTTCGAGGTGACTCGCGCCGTAATAACCGATTTTTTCTTTATATTTTTACGATTTCCATCTCCCCTACGGTTTGGTACAGATATTTTTCTATGTGTACGCATTGGTATTGATGTGTTCAATAGCCTGTGTGATTTCGAGGTGAATCGCGCCGAAATAACAGATTTTTTAAAAAATATTTCTGCGATTTCCATCTCCCCTACGGTTTGGTACAGATATTTTTTTATGTGTACGCATTGGTATTGATGTGTCCAATAGCCTCTGTGTGATTTCGAGGTGACTCGCGCTGTAATAACCGATTTTTTTTTTATATTTTTGCGATTTCCATCTCCCCTACGGTTTGGTACAGATAATTTTCTGTGTTCGCATTTGTATTGATGTGTCCAATAGCCTCTGTGTGATTTCGAGGTGACTCGCGCTGTATTAACCGATTTTTTTTTATATTTTTGCGATTTCCATCTCCCCTATGGTTTGATACAGATATTTTTCTATGTGTACGCATTGGTATTGATGTGCAAAATAGCCTCTGTGTGATTTCGAGGTGATTCGCGCCGAAATAACACATTTTTTAAAAAATATTTTTGCGATTTCCATCTCCCCTACGGTTTGGTACAGATATTTTTCTATGTGTACGCATTGGTATTGATGTGTCCAATAGCCTCTGTGTGATTTCGAGGTGACTCGCGCTGTAATAACCGATTTTTTTTTTTATTTTTGCGATTTCCATCTCCCCTACGGTTTGGTACAGATATTTTTCTATGTGTACGCATTGGTATTGATGTGTCCGATAGCCTCTGTGTGATTTCGAGGTGACTCGCGCCGTAATAACCGATTTTTTAAAAATATTTTTGCGATTTCTATCTCCCCTACGGTTTGGTGCAGATATTTTTCTATGTGTACGCATTGGTATTGATGTGTCCAATAGCCTCTGTGTGATTTCGAGGTTACCTGCGCCGTAATAACCGATTTTTTAAAAATATTTTTGCGATTTCCATCTGCCCTACGGTTTGGTACACATATTTTTCTATGTGTACGCATTGGTATTGATGTGTCCAATAGCCTGTGTGATTTCGAGGTGACTCGCGCCGTAATAACCGATTTTTTTAAATATTTTTGCGATTTCTCTCCCCTACGGTTTGATACATATATTTTTCTATGTGTACGCATTGGTATTGATGTGTCCAATTGCCTCTGTGTGATTTCGAGGTGACTCGCGCCGTAATAACCGATTTTTTAAAAATATTTTTGTGATTTCCATCTCTCCTACGGTTTGGTACAGATATTTTTCTATGTGTACGCATTGGTATTGATGTGTCCAATAGCCTCTGTGTGATATCGAGGTGACTCGCGCTGTAATAACCGATTTTTTTATATTTTTGCGATTTTCATCTTCCCTACGGTTTGGTACAGATATTTTTCTATGTGAAAACATTGGTATTGATGTGTTTAATAGGCTCTATGTGATTACGAGGAGACCCGCGCCGTAATAACCGATTTTTTAAAAACATTTTTGCGATTTCCATCTCCCCTACGGTTTGGTACAGATATTTTTCTATGAGTACGCATCAGTATTGATTTCTTTAATAGCCTCTGTGTGATTTCGAGACAGAAATTTAATCGTTGAAAAAGTTGTACCCCACTATTTTTTTTCAATTGAGCAACGCTCGAGCAATGGCCACTGCGACCAGCGTGAACTTAACTGACATTGTATGAATAAATGTATTGGTATCACAGGTAAAACTAATGGAAGATGGCGGGAAAAGTGTGGCCGAAAGTTTGTCGAGATTTTCGAATATTTCTTAATTTTTCTTATTATTCCAACTGGAAGTGGCCGGCAAACTGGTGCAATCACCCTATAGGCCGTTTGCGTCTTTTACTTTGTGTGAAAAGAGCCTCTTATTTTTATCTACAGCTTGGCCAAATTCAGAATATGAAGGAAATTATTTCATGTTGGGCAAGTTTTCAGGTAATACAAGAATTGCTACCAGGTAGTGAACTAGAAGTTGTTGCACTTATTTGTGTCAACAAACAAAACTACGTTCAAATTAAATGAAAATGTTGGTGTCATAAAAAATGATCAGATTTTTAATAAGTTAGACTATTTTGTTAGGGTTGTTGCTTGTGACCGGCTAAAATAAATGTTTAATTGTTCCTTAGATGTTGATACTGGATTATTTGCCTCCAACTACTGTAAAAACTGATTTTTTAAGCTGCCAACTGACAGGAGCAAAAAACTAGTTTTTATTTTCAGTTTTATTTTATGAATGAATAAATAAAAAAATTGTTTCAAACACTTAATTTTGTTCTAAAAAGTTTGTTTATATTATACAATGAACGGTTTTTCAGTATTTCAAATTATTTATATATATATATATATATATATATGTATTCTGACCACAGCCAAACTAGAAACTGACTGGTTCAGATCTTCTTCGCCATTTTTTGGCGAAGGTGTGCAGAACATGACAGCTAACAACATAAAGCTGGACAAACACACACATGCTTCCCGCGTCGGTCCTGTGAGTACCGCCGACTGAATCCGGTGCGGCCCCGAAAAGGTTAAAGTGAAAATTACTGGTCCCTTTACCTTCAAGGTATTTTATATTTTATGTTTTTTTTTCATTTCAGCCTAGAAACAAAATCAAAATTTTTGATATACCTATATCGGATATGATATCCCTAAATCCGATATTACGATATTTTTATATTTATATAAATATCATGAATTTGCCAACACTGTCCATAGCACACTAGATTGAAGAAAAAATCAAAATAAAAGAAAAATTGGTTGCTAGTTACAAATTATACATGGTTGTATACAAAATGTCATTTGGAGACAAAATAGGTGAAAATATACTGGGTGTCCCATTTGAAAATAGAAAGTTTATGTCACTTCCGGTAAAACCGGAAGGAGCATGAACTTGAGTTATTAATCAAAAACGCAGTTTTATGTCTTATGCTGATCCTCCAAATTTCACACCATTATCATCAAAAACAAAAAAGTTATAGGGGCGAACCACCTTCCGCGGACATTTACTCGACAACTTGGTTACCACAATGATGATATTTGATGTTCATTTTTTGTCTAATATTGGTGGCAGTGCTAACTTAATATAAAGTTAGCTCAGCCACCTCATATAAAAAAAACTGAGAGCGACAATATTTTTTTCGTTCACGACAAATTGGTCTCTTATATTTTCTTGCAAGTGGCTTTGCTAACTTTATATACATTCTAAAACTGAACAGTGTAAACTTTTATGATTTATTACAAGTTTTGGCAGACTTGTTAGTTTTAAAAAGCTCACCAAAGTTATAATAAAAAACTATAAACGCACTTGAAAATCTGTGATTTAACGTGTCCAATTAATGCTACAACATACCCTTTTAAAATAAGATTGAAAATTAAGCATCAAACAACAATCGCAATTTTTGAAACACTGCACTTTTTTTAATCCCTCACCAACCTACCTACTAGCATGAACTCAATTAAATTGGAGTACAGACGGAGGCAAACTGGATGTTTTTTTCCTGGATGCTCAGGATGAAAGAGAAATGCACCTATTCAAAACAAAGAAGCCTTTCAAGTGTCCACCTTTTGTTTTTTTCAATTACCCTTGACAGTTTCATCTAGCGTGTATCGACCTCTTCCAGAATAATTGGGAATAGAGGGTGAAATTTTACACGGCTTCCCTTTAGTGATGAGTCATCACTTAGGTTTTACGTTCTAGGGGTGGATTTGCGAATTATCTGATGAGTGTAAGTTCAGAGTGAATGTTTCTAAACAACAAATATTCAAACAGGAATTATAAAGTATTTGAGGAAATTGAAAGCGAATTTTTAAAAACCCTTTCAACGCGGTTATGAAACAAATTTTAGTGTCGGTAAAAAACGTTACATTTAATTATGAATTGAAATTTTGATGATTATTAAAGTGTCTGTCCACCTGCCACAAATCTGAAAATAGGTTTGGAACGCGCATTTTGGAAGTGTTAGAATACAATAAGTAAATAGATATTCAGTTGTCTGGCTAATGAAAGAAACCAAGCAATCTCCGTTTGGTATTTAAATTTTTACATACCTTGATGTTGTAGATCCGAGTGTACTTTCACACAAAGTGCATTGACACAAAGTTATTTGAACTGAACCAGATGATGTATGAACATAACTTGATATTTAGATGCACATCACACAAATCCAATTTTATACACTTCAAAAATTACTTCTTATATTCCGATGGACTTTATCATAATTCGACTGAAATTTATCTACACAACAACAGCGGTGCCATTTTGAAGCCTATTTCGCTTTTTATTTTTGTTTTCATGGTTAGATAGAAATAGTAGAAATTTACAATTGTTTCAACTGTCTCTTTAGACTGAACAGCAGATGGCAGCACATCATCAACTGGAGTTTTTCAACTAGGTTACTAGATGTCTCATCTCTCTCTCTCTCTCTGGTTCAATGGTCTTTGCTTCCTTCTCAGGCGCATTCGACCAGGCCTTTTATTGCCAATCCATGTAGCGACATCTCATGTCCGTTTTCTTCTGTCAGATTTCAAATACACTAATCAGCAACCAAAGAGAGTGAACTAAGAGGAGAGTTTAATAAGCTCTAGCCAATCAGAATCTTGTTGCATCAACGCGTCATAGTGACGTACTTGGACATGAGTACAGGGGTGCAATTACGAACACTCGATCCATCGTGGTCTATATGGTGGTACAATTCCATTCCATCTCTATTCAAAGAAATTTCATAATTTTGATTTCGTTTCGAATCGAGAACATACATCGTTCTAGCCCAATGAGACTAAACTATTTAACAAGGAGAGTTTAATCCTCATAAGACAATGGGGACACTAGTAGAAAGAGATGAAAGAACATTTGTGACGAAATGTGACGTAGTTGGACGTGCATGGCCGCCGTTCTCTATAGACAGTGACGGACTAGCTCATGGTGTATGAGAGTTACTGCTGACAGTTTTGTTGCTTGGTTCGCTTCGACTCTGTACTCATATACAAGTACGTCACTATGACGCGTCGACGCTACAAAATTCTGATTGGCTAGAGCTTATTAAACCATCCTTGTTAGTTTAGTCTCTTTGGTTCTAGCCTACGAATCGTGACATCTCAAGTATCGAGTGTTCATAATCCCACCCAGAGCACAGAACTCATACTTATATAAGATATAAGTATGAGTTCTGTGCCCCAGAGCACAGAACTCATACCTATATCTTATGACAAGATATAAGTATGAGTTCTGTGCACCAGAAGCCCCATGAAGTGACCTGGCTGAATGAACCAAGAGGGAGCGGGCCATTAAATTAAGAAGAAGAGGAAGTTTGACGTGTGAAACGAAATTCAAATGAGGTTAAAATCGAAACTAGAACTGGATGAGACGGATGAGTGACGAGTGTTTCTCTTTATTTAGTGAAAAACAAACCATATGTAATAATGATAGTTATATTAATTCTATTGATTTCATCAAATATTGTCCAAGTACTAACGAAGGAATGGATAGATCCACATGACATGAATACAAATTCCAAACTGAATTTGATAAAATCAAGTACTGGAGATGTTGGAAATACCAAGATTATGCGGAAGAGTTGTGATTATGAAAATCTAGAAGAAAAAACCACGTTAGTGTACCTGAAGCGATTTGTTAATTTGATATTGAATTCTGCAGTCTCTGACGGTGCCGATATGAAGTTACGAAGTGGAAAATACGACTTCAACACGGACAGTGAGAATTACAAATTTTTGTCAGAATTCACCAGTGATCAAAACATAAATGTAGAAAGTTTGAGAAAATTGGATACAATTCTGAGTAATGTGTTTCGCAGACACATTTCAGATGATGTGTTTGACTCTTTGTTAACTTTCCAAGAAAAAGTATTTTATTTAGTATTCAATATCAAATCAGCTATGATATTAGCTGTATTGCTTTGCCTTTATATTGGACACAAGCTACTGATATCAGAGTATACATTTTGGTATATCTTTCGATATTTTCTAATGATCATATTCATAGTTGATTATGGATATAGATATAGCCTCTTGTATGAGGTATGTATATATTTTTGCCATGACTGGAACAATTTTCTGTGGCAATTATTTGAACTTCAAGGATCCTATTACACTATCCAAGTATATTTCTGTGGAATAGGTGAAAATTTACCACTCAGATGGCATATTAGTTCTCATTTTTGTTACCTATCTGCATTCTAAAGGATTGATGATTTTCACTAAGATATCTAATAACCCTGATTAAATTTTTTCGAAGACAACACATTTGAAATGTTGGTGTAATTGCTCCCACAGGTGGTGGGAGGATTTAGCAAGGAGGAAACAACCAGTAATTTTTTGTACACCTAATGAAAGTATTGACGTAATTAACAAAAACTAAAAAGTTTTAGGGAAAAATATATTATCAGTAAAAGATAATTACCAAAAATTAAAGATAATTACCAGTAATAGAAGATAATCGCCAGTAATAAATTTTTAATATAATCTAACCATAATCACAAAATTCGCCCTCTATATTGTAGCCAAAATCTTTATTTTATGAATATTGACAAACAAATCACAATCTCTGATCCCGATAAGCCCCACATACTAATTTTGAATAGAATTGGACAGTGATCACAAAACTCGTCTGCCATCACTAATACTAGGTTATATTATTCTCCTTTCTGTTTTAGTTATAGTCTGACATACCTACACAATCATGTTGTGAACTTGTCTCATAAACATTTTTTGTAATTTCTGAAGGTCAATAAAAATCTTATCTCGGAGCAGCTATCTTGAGTTAGTGAAATTTTGACAAATTCAGAATCTATGTACCTAAAAACCCCCACATCATAGTTTTGAACATTATCTATCAAAAATTTCATAATGCATTGTCACCGGAGTTATGAGCACCCGCCAAATTCCAATTTATTCGCACTACTAGAAGTAGGTCAAAATTTACTTGCAAGATTTGTAGACAAACAGGTGATAACAAAGCGAGTTCATAATTAAAAATTTGGTAAAATCAAAACATGCGCCCCCAAAAACTCTAGATTCTGATTGTAAATAGTATATATCATTATATAATAGAAAATAGGACTGTAAATATCACAAAACTCCGCCATCTTAAATCGTTGAATTTTTACTAAGAATGTAGGTATAACCTTTCCTTCCCAAAACACCCAAAAACAGATTTTAAAGGGAATTGGACCATAAATCACTTATATATTTTTCCATCTTCAATTCACGATTTTCAGCTAAAATTCATAATGCGTGTGCCCAAAAATATCTAGGAAGCCGTTTGGAATAGACTCGTACCATAATTATATAAAACAGTCAAAGTGTAATAAATATCATTTGAACCATATACTCACAAAATACAAAAGCAAATAACATTTTCATTACAAGATTATACTGAAGTTTGTAACAAAATCACGTAAATTTGAAACAAGAAAGATTTCTAATAGTACAAACCTCTCCTCCACAACGACCATAAATTTATTTAAGCGTTTAGTTATTATTCTAGCTTAGTTCAAAAAAAAATTAGGAAAAAATATTTTTATGCACTAGCGGGCGGTAAAGTACACTTTACCGCCCGGTTTTACAGGCGTAAAGTGATACTTTAGCGCCCGCAGGCCTTAAAGTTGTTAATGTTCTCAAATTGCCCATATTTACACGTCAATTCAAGACCTACCAAGATAAAATCAATTCAGTTCAATGAAGAAATTCTCATTTAACAACATTTATTCATAGTCTAAATTATCAAAATCATAAGCCTGGATATTAAAATTTTATATTAACAATGTTGTTGGTACAGTTACCTATGTTAAGGATGAGATATTCACTCTTTTCTTGAATATAATTATTCCTTTTGGAAAGCTGCTTTACAAAAATCCTCATCGCTATGAGAACAAGTAGGTATTCATTGAGAATACTTTCGGATTGAATATGAATTTGGAGACCAATTTGCAGTATATTAATGAAGGACTTGTACTTTACTAGTTTTACTAGCAACTGTATTTCAAAATATATATACTCAAATTTCTACAAAAGAGAATTATATTTGAGTAATCAGTCAAAATAATTGTTAATATTCAACTTACGATTGCCCTTAAGTTCAAACTAGCTCTCATGTAAGAATTCTGAGTTTGCCAGGCCGTCCGAGGGAGTGCAATGGGTCTGAGTTTCCGAAAAAAAATCATGGAAGGTACAAATGGCTTTGTATATGTTTCTGCTCGGAGATCCCGGAAAACTCCTACGTAGTATCGTAATAAAGGAAAGAGCATTTCCATAACATATCCCGAGCAAAAACGTGTACAAAGCCGTTTGTGCCCTCTGTTTTTTTTTTCTGAAATTCTATCCTTTTCCATCCCCTTGGAGGGCCTGGAAAACTCCTACGTGGTATCCAGGATACAGGAAAGAGCATTTTCCATAACATATCCTGAGCAGAAACGTGTACAGAGCCTTTGAGTCATTTATGATTTATATATATTTTTCTCAGTGTACATTTGTGGATTTGAATAACTTCACACCCGTATTAAATTCACATTACATACACATTACAAAAAAGTAAAGTTTGTTCTGTTCTAGGTGAAATACATTGAAATCAACAAAAAATTATGTTATTATTTTGTGTTCGGTACATCATAGTAGAACATATACCTTCCAAGAAAGTACCAGTGGAAACAGAACATAGTTAAGATACATTTGAAATTTTTCCAGTCATGGCAATATAAGCATTTTTGCGAAATTAGCTATACGGCAGTTAATGTATATTTTTAATGAAATTATGATTTAGGAAGCAGAAAATCATAACCTGAAGATAGAGTATTCGCCCAAATGTGATCCCATAACTATGGGCTGGGGAGATTATTTCGTCTTTTTAATGAGTGAGTATTTTTTGTGTAGAGTTGCTACCTATCCTGTAATCCAATAAGATAATCTTGGTTATATTAGTATAAGATTGTTTGCTTAGGGGCTGGAATGTTTATCTGATTCAGAAATTCTTTTTTTTAAGGATAAGAACATCAATAGCTGTTCAGTGCCAAAAAAAAAAAAATGTTTAAAAAGAAATCTGACTACGCCACTGGATTTACAACACTTTTACCGAAATTTTATTCCTAACAGAAATATAGCATAAATAAAACTTTATTAAATGAATTAAACAAATGAAAATGTACTTTATTGTCCAAAGAACAGGATTCGTGTTGATGAAGCGTAAATATGTATAAATGAAATAAAATAATTTAGAAGAGTTTGTGGTCTAGGATTTATCAATCCGATAGTGTAAAAATCTTTTGAATCGATGTGTAAAAGTTTTACAGTTTTAATTCTAGGATCAAATCAAATTTATTCATTAAAAAAACCACTTTGGTAAAAACACGTCAAAAATTTCAATACATAACACAACGCAGCACATGCTGTAAATCAGTATACAATCATAAAATTCAACAGTAAATTTGTATGGTACATGTTAAAATATTGTTCCAGAGTATAGAATACCTAAGCCGCCCTGGAAGTTTTGATAGAGACGTTTTGAATTTGAAATGGTTCTTTTGATCTTTCATGTCCTGAGGAACTCTATTATACAGAGTTAGTCAAATGTATGGAACCGCCAATTGTTATCAGTTATTATGAGGGTTACCGAAAAAAAGTTCAAATGAAAGTTAAAGGGTATTTATTTTACTCTGCACCTTTTCATGAATTCAAATATTTTTTAGCTGTGCCATTTATGGAGGAGTGATGTCATCGACATTTTTTTTAATGGAACCGTATGTCATATTTGATATCGCCAGATAGCTTGTTTTTTCTCATGTCAGTAATACTAATTTGGTCAAAATTTCTCTCAATCAGAGAATGTAGCCAGGTGGATATTTCAAGCGATATGGCTATTTGATTCAGACAGTGGCGTACGTGAGTTTTTATGAAAAAATATTTTTTATGTGATACATTAACAGTTGTTTTATTGAAATGTCGCCTCATAAAATGAGTAATGGATATAGAATATTTTCAAAATTTACCTCAATGGCTCAGCCATTCAAGACGTTACATTTTTTATCTCAGATCAAGGGTTCAACTAAACAATTAGGTCTTAGGACTAATAAATAAGTAAATGAAATAGCCGCTCTACATTTGTGTCCGGCAACCTTCTTTTCATATAGTAATAATTTGAACTATTGAAACAAATAACTATTTGTTTTTTTTCTTTTACCTTCTATTTAGGAAAAATTCAGGATTAGGACAATTTAATTATTCTGGAACAAAGTTTTCTTTTGACATTTTCCAATAAAAAAATAACTAGAATTGTTATTCGAAAAATAAGAAAAATAAGAGAAACTTATTATAATATATATATATATATATATATATATATATATAATATATAACTTTTCTACTTATATTTTCATATATTGCCCCTCGCTATATCCATCCTTATTTATATATATATATATATATATATATATATATATATATATATATATAGAATTGAAAAAAGGATAGTCGCTGACTAGTTAAGAGTAAAACTGATTGTAGGGCCTGCAGCGATGTAAAAGGAAACTCTTTTAAGTTTTTCCAAGCTTTCGGAATCTTTTATTCCATCATCAGGGAGACTACAATAATTGGAAATGTCATATAAGATTGTAAATTCAAAATTATAAGTACTCACATCTTATTTGAGGATGCTTACATATATGTTCATAAAAGTTATTTATAAGAAACATTTTTTAAAGAAGATAAAGTTTCTGCTAATTGTACATATTTTATTAATTGCAGTATTTTCAGTTCTTTTTTTAAAAAATACAGAACTGGACGAAATGACAAATTAGTTGTACATATAGAGATATAAACAACATTTGAAAGTGAGAAAATATTATTTTTGTCCTTTACTTTTGAATATATTTGTCTTATTGAAGTAACTGTTCTATTTGCAATTTTGATATTATCAAATGGTTGAAGAATTCTGGTTAGTTTGGGTGTTATTTCCTTGATGTAAGGTAATGAAGCATAAAAAATTGAATTTTGATTCAAATCTGCAACAGGTTGTTCATTATGAGAATTCATATTTTGTCTTACACTATTATCAACTTCTGTTAAAAATGAGCTAAACAAGATGTTATTAACTAAAGATGGTGGATAAGAATTTTGTATGAAAAGTTCTTAAAGTATTTTCAAATTTTTATTATGAAAAGATATATCAGAAATTTTGAGTACCCTGTCTTTCATTTGTTTCAACAAATTCACTTTCATCGAAAATTTATGATAAGAAAAGAAATTCAAATACCTTCCTGAACTGCATGGTTTTCTATACCAATCAATTAATATTGTGTTATCAATCGATCATATAAGTTTTGTATCAAGGAAATGTACTGAGAGATCTGAATCTTCTGTTTCGATTGTGAATTGTATGTATGGGTCATAACTATTGAAAGTATCCAAAATTTCAGTTATACTGTTTTTAGGTAATGCTAAAATTATATCATCCACATATTTTTTGATGAAAAATAAGTTAAAAGAGAGGACTGGTAACACTGTGTCTAGCAATTCATCCATAACATAAGCTGCAAGAATTGGTGAGATTGAAGATCCCATTGGTGTTCCAAAAGTTTGTCTGTAATATTTTCCATTAAATGAAAAATAGTTATTTTCGAAAAGAAATGTTATTAGGTTGGAAAAACAATCTTTTTCAATAGTGCAATGACAGCTGATACGATCCCAATTTTTATCTATCGCTCTAAGGCAAGTATCAAGATAAACATTACTGAAAATAGAGACAACATCCAAACTGGCCAGAACATAGTTATCAGGTAATTTGATTTTATTGAATTTTTCTGAGAATACAAAGGAATCTTTAATTGAGTAAATGTTATCTGAATCATAAGCATTAGTCAAAATATTAGTTAAAAAAGAAGCAATTTGTTCTGTTGGAGAACCTATGCAAGCTATTATCGGTCTCACTGATAAATTTGGTTTGTAATTATAAAAATAAGAAAAATAAGAGAAACTTATACATACGTACGCCACTGTCTGAGTCAAATGGTCATATTGCTTGAAATGTCCAACTGGCTACATTCCCCGACCCAGAAAAAATTTGTTCAAATTAAGCAATAGGTAAGTGAATTACAGAGGTAGACACAAAAATACTAAACACACTGTGCCTATCGAGAGAGTAATAGTTATTTATGTATCAAGGACGTAAAGTAGGCGAGGGCCATCACACGCCGAAGGCCTTAAAAGCATTTTACGCACGTGATACATACAAAATTTTATGCACTAGCGGTTTTATAGCGCGAATCACAAATACTGACTTGAATTGCAATGGTCTACACGTTTCATACGTTATGCATACAATAATTAAGGGTAACATAATATGAGGAATGTGAAACTATAGTAGCTGAGTGCTATATTGGAGAATCTATTTCAAATAAATAGATCATCACCGAAAAAATTGCCAACGATTATGAACAAATGTTAGAAAGAGTATTGCTCTATTGAACTGAAATGATTCTAATTCGTGTTAGGAATTGCATGAAATGATGTGTGAGTATAGACAATTTGAGAATTTTGTCTACTTTACGGCCCGCCGGGCCATAATGCGCCCGCGGGCGGTAAAGTGCCACTTTACGCTTGCTGAACCGGGCGGTAAAGTGTACTTTACTGCCCGCTAGTGCATAAAAATAATATTGGTACTACTGAAATTAGAAAGAAACAAGGAGACTAGTCTCTTTGTGTGGAAACAAGCTATCTAGCGACAAGAAGACTAAAAACAAGGAGGGTTTAATAAGCTCTAGCCAATCAGAAACTTGTATCATCAACGCGTCATAGTGACGTACTTGGGTATGAGTACAGAGTCGAACTCGAATCAAGCAACAAAACTGTCAGTAGTAACTCTCATATACCAAGAGCTAGTCCGTCACTGTTTATAGAGAACGGCGGCCATGACATGTATAACTACGTCACATTTCGTCACAAATGTTCTTTCATCTCTTTCTCCTATTGTCCCCATTGTCTTATGGGAATCAAACACTCCTTGTTTTTAGTCTTCTTGATCTAGCGATACCAAACATGACATATGGTTCCATTAAAAAAAAACCGATGACGTCACTTCTCCACCAATGGCATTTGCATGCATTTGACTAACTCTGTATATTCGGATTCCAATGCTGAGAGGACAGTTCTGGGTTAATTAGAGACTTCTCTCATTTCTATTATTTTTTCTAAGGTGTATTTGATTATAAGTTGCTGTTCCTGGATCTCTTTTACATTCCTTAATAAATAATGAGACGTTTTTGTTTTCAGAAAAAGAAGATTGCGAACGAAAATATGTGACTCCATTGGAAGTTGCTTTGTTTCAATTGAAACATATAATAATTATACCGATGTCAGCCCTAGGTACAGGATTTGGCCAATTTGCAAATCAGTTGTGGGGTAAGTTAAGAGAAACAAATGAATATATGTATAAGCTTAGGATGGGTTTGGTCAAAAGTAAGTGAGTAATTAGAGCTTACCCTAAATTAATCAATACACTTTATTGTCTGATGAATAATTTTCTTGTTGACAAAATGTAAGTAGTTACATTTAAATATGGAGATAAAATTAATCATTCAAATTGTAGTTGTCATTATACATTGAAAAATTTCCCATGTATTGACACTGAATTATAAACAAGCTATCAAGTATAGATAAAGTCGAAACATTACCAAAAAAAAAATTAAAATACTTATTTCACAGTAAAATGTCAGTTCTTACAGAAACCACAAAAAGAAACAAGTAATTGAAGTAACCGAATAGAAACAAAATTTAATAACTCGATTATCACATGCAATTTTTTAGTATTGAGGGTGTTCCCCTTTGAATGAATAAATAAAAATAAATAAATGCCTATTCTGACAGCCAATGAGATGCCATCAATTTCTTAGAATCGGCCAATCAACTGTCATTTTCAGCGAAGAAAAGCTAACTAGCTTCCCCAATAAGAGTATGGTTACTGTCTGTCTACTTGTAACCAATAGCAGAGTTTTGGCCTGGTGTGGTCAAAAGTAATTTTTACAATTTTAAACGTAACGTATTTTAGAAAAAAAATTATGACATCCTTCCAATTTTATTTGTTTTATATCAATATTCATCTTGCACATTGTTGAATAACATCGCGTCAAACATTCTCAACAAAGATCATCCCTGATGCTGGAAATGATTTATTAAATTTCCGAAAGCTTGGACAAACTTTAAAGAGTACTCTTTGATTTGCTGCAAAAATTACAAATTTAAAAATTCGTCTAGTGAGTAGCAGCACTTTTCAATTAAGAATTCTTTTAGTCTATACGGTCTATACGGCCTGACTGGGATATTCCGGATGAAAAATAATAATAATAATACGCCCTTACAAACACTCTTACAGTGTACCCAAAGGCATAGCATATGCGAGTAGAGTTGGCTATTATTATTATGTGCAATGGCGCTCCGGGGCGACTGACTGATTTTTGGTGGCGTTTTTTTCGGAAAATCTACAGCACCGCCGTACGACCAATACAACTTCAAACCTAATAAATTAGTCCTATTGAGGCCCAACATGAATATAGAGATAGAAATGCTATCTATAATTACTGATTCACAAATTCCGATTTCAGTAATTGTTATTGCAAAGTGCAAATCAAATGATTTGTATGATCCCAATATTCCGAAATTTCATTTTATCAAGATTTTTACGTGCAATTTGGTTTTGGAGCAATATTTTTTTGACATTTTCTTTTTGTTTGCAGTGGCATTACCATGGCCTTGGAACTTTATCATTTTTCCCATCATGCTTGTTTTTGTTACAATTCTTTGGATTATATCAACAACAACTGTCAAAGGCATCCCCCTCAAGATCAAATTGATGCATCTATTTCATTTGGAATTGGGAAAGCAGAATGATGACACTAACAGGGTGACTGGGTCAACTTTGGATCAGTTGTTGAATGTTATTGGAGTGCATCACAGACCTATGGTTGAAAATACTAATTCTTCTCCAGACAAAAGGAAGAAGATTAAAGATAAAAGGAAATCTCCATCTAGCAAGTCGCAAGGCACCCTTGAAGGCAATAATTTGAAAGATACAAGGAAATCTCCACCTGGAAAGTCTCAAGGCACCCTTGAAGGCCATAATTTGAAAGATAAAAGGAAATCTCCACCTGGAAAGTCTCAAGGCACCCTTGAAGGCAATGATTTGAAAAATATTAATACTTCATCTCATACCGATGAAACCAAAAGAAAAGATCGATCTCCGAGTAAATCTGAAAAAATTAATTTGAATAGAACAAATGAAAGTGATAAAGAAAATACTGCAGTAGTAATTCAAAAATAGAGGCTGAAGAGAAATGCGACTGACATTCTGTGAACTAGAAATTTTGATTCAATTTTAGATTTGTTGGAATTTAATATACAATTGCAATTTTAGGTTATACATCCATTGGATAAGTTTACAGATTTTATTTGTTGTGATCATATTTGCACACTGAAGCTCAATTATTTAAGGAGTAGTTTTGATATGATCTTTTTTCACAAGTTCATTTTATACAACATTTTAGACTTTATAATACATATTCTGGAATATTTGATTCTTCCTTTTTTGAGTGCTCAGCTAGTTATAAGGTCTCTGACACCGGAGGTCCAGTCAACAGGTATTTTGTTTACTCATGTTTTTCACGTAGGGTAGGTATTCATCAAATATCTTCAAAACAATTGGGAATTACACTATAACAAAAAATTATCTGTATAAATGATGCATGTAAAATCATTTCAAGAACCCATTTATATATTTCATATCGGCTACAATCCACTTCAAAACTGATCCAAATTGATAAAGATTCAAACGCCATATATTCGCGGGCTGACGTCGCTTGTGTTATTCTAACCGTCCTTGAGCCCTCAGAGAATGCTTTGTGGACAAGGAAGAATTCCCAATTTGGATCAGTGTACACCGGAAATCTTCTTTCGATACTATTCAGTCAAATAAAATGGAAAGGTACACTTGGTTTTTGACAACAGACAGGCAATCAGACAGGTTCCGATATTACTGAACCGTACTGCCCAGTGAATGTAGACTCTCTTCCCCTATAGTTTATATGGGAGAGAGAGAGACCACATTTACTGGGCAGTACTGTTCAGTAATATCGGAATCTGACCAATATATAGAGATCTTGACGTCAGGAGACTTTCAGCCGTATGCATAGTCAATTCCAGCGACTCGCCAGAGTTTCGCCGCTCACTACACAAGAACTATAATGCACAGTCGAGCTCCAAAAAAGTGGTACATCGCCAGCGTTTCGCCAAAATGTAACTTATCGCGTTGTTGTTACTTTTTTGGAGCTCGACTGTGCCTTCTCTAACGAACGGCGAAACTCTGGCGAGTCGCTGGCGATTGACTATGCATACGGCTGTTTGACTCGCGCGAATTTAGCTCGTATTTGAATTCTACTTCAATCGTTTTTTTTATGGATCAAACCCAATTAAAAAAAATTGGTAAAAGTCCCTTTTTACATAGTTTGGCTTGTAAATCTTTGGAAAAAAAATAGAAAATTACTATTGTAATTCCCTATTGACTTTGTTGAGGGGGAACTTGTCAATAGGATGCTGAAATATATTTACAGAGTTTGTAAGTGATTTTGGGAAGCGAAATGAAGGAAAAACTTACATATTGTTAAAATTGTTGTTATTTCATACTCCTCCAGCAGTTGCGGTTTCACCGGAAACGACCCCAACTTGGCAATTTTAAATGGAACACCCTGTATATGTTTACTATTTTTTATTCTAGGAACTATTCTGAGTACAATCACAGTTTTGATACAACAAATTTACACACTTGATTTTTCAAAAAGAAAAATGTTTGCATCCAGAGTGAGTTGGACGCAATTTAACCAATGTGATGGACATGATCTATGAGTAAAAAATATCATATATAGTTTTTTCCGCCTAGTAGAGTAAATTTCTAATATCACTAATTGTTGAGAAAGTAATTTTTTTTCTAATAACATCTTTTAGGCAGGCATTTCTTAAATTCTAATTTTTACGACGAATCCATTGATGATTTCGAATCGCAAATCGGATGAAAAATCATTAGGAAAATCACTCATCAAGTATGCTTTGGAAATAAAAGTGAATTTGAAAACAGAAGCGCTTATGCCGTGCAATTTATTGTCGTCTCCATTATTGATCCTTGGGGAACTACAATATCCGTAAAAATTATGTCCGATTTTTGTCCGAGGGTAGAACCACTTGCTGCTGTCGACGGTGCAAATAATTCCAAGGCAGAACCCCTGATCCCATAAAAAATATAATCTTTTTTTGTAGGAAGTCATGTGTGATGCAATCAAATACCTTAGATCAATCCAACCACAACACGAAAAGTTATTCTCATCAATCGATTCCATGATTTTTTCAAAAACTGTTGCTTTGTTTGTTGATTTATTATTGCGGTAACCAATATAATAATAATAATTCAATAGTTTATTCATCCTTTGAGATCACATTACATGATAGGATATGTTATTGTGTACAAATAAAACATAGAATTAAAATAAAGAACAAGCCATACAAATACTCTATGCTATAAAAGCATGATTCGGTAATGTAGTTTTGCAAAAAGTTTGAAACGATTCATGTTTTTTATGAATAATAAAGTTTTGTAAATATAGATCCATCTCATAGTCATTAATTTTAGCTTAATAAAGTGTTCTTTGCACACTGTTTATAGTCTAGGTTTAATATTAGGCGTATCACACGTTTTTGGCATATAAATATTTTAGAAGCACCAACTACACACCCCAGAGACTAATGTTATATGATATATGCGAGTAGATAATGGCGTGGTATACATCTATTCGCTGTGAAGTTGTTAAATTACGTTTTCATTGAAGAATCGCATAATAGCCACTATTTAGTTTTTTGGATAAGTTGTTTATATCTGTCGCCCAACTCATATTACTATCTATATGTAGTAATGTGAGATAGTAATATGAGTAATATGAAATTGCTCCTGTGCAAAAAGTCTTTTATCCCCAAAATATGAAACTATTCTAGATTTCAGTATATATTCAAAACTCTTCGAAAAGACACAATGGCATTATCAGTGACTGTTGTATATTTTATGGAAGAGAGGTCATGAAAAACTACTTACTTGGTATCAAAATAAATTTATTAACAAAGAACTACTTCTGAACTTCAAAAACATAAAATCTACCATGTGCATCTCGATGATGCTAGATACCGGCAGTGATTCTAATGCAAGTCTTGAAATCAGTGGTGGGATTATGATCACTCGATACGAGAGCTGTCACGATACGTAGTGAAAAACGCTGTGGTTTCTTTATGGCTCGATATTCATTTCGTTACGAGTCACGTTACGTTGAGTGTTCATAATCTCACCTCGCGATCTTGAAGATTATTTGTCAATCAACTAAAATAACAATCACTGCTCCAATACATCTGTACAGTATCGTGACTAATTGCGCTATGTCATTTTCGTTGAATAAGTTTTATTCTGATCACCTGTCCTGGAGATCGGAATATATTTAAAGTTAAGATTATCACATTTCTACTGGTACTGAAGAATCTCCTAGATGGCATCATCAGGCATCAGTATACCTGCTATGCAGGCAGTCATAAAACAGACTAAAGCTCCCCCAAAGAACGCCCTGAACACAAGTCTGGTAACAGCCTCCCTCTTGTTGGGTGTCAAACTTCCCATTGCAGAGATCATAATTCCTATAGAACCTGGATTGGAAAACCCACATATAGCGTAAGTTGCAATAACTTTGGTCCTTCCCTGTAAGTTTCAATAGAGCTTTATTATATGTTTTTTCATTGATTGCATTCGGCAGGTTATAGAACTCAATTACATGAAAGCAAAGTTATTCAGTGTACATAATCATTATTGAGGACGATAAAAAGAACCATAGAGAGTGAATATGACAAGCATGGAGTGTTATAGAAAAGTTAGGGTGGAATTTTTTTTTTCCAGATCTTCAAATTATTTTATGGATAAAGGTTTCCTCAAACCGACGATGGAACGCGGGAGCGGGAACGAGATGAATCCGATACTAAAATCCATAGTGGGACATACCGGTGTGATTATTCGTATTTCGAAATGCATACAAGCAACGAAATATGTATAGTTTGCTACGTGTACTGTTTTTCTAGCAATTTGCACGGTTCCGTTCCCGCTCCCGCGTTCCCGCGTCGGTTTGACGGAACCTTTAAGCGTCCATTAGACATATGGAAATTATTTGATTCACATTATGAATTATAACCTATAATAATAGTTCTTAATAATTAGGAATCCTAATATAAATATGAGATATGAAAAACATGTAGTATAAATAAAATTGACATATAGTATATAAATTGACAAATAGTATAAAGATAAATTGACTAAATATAGCAAACAAGTTTAGGAAATGAAAGTGCACAAAAAATCAGTTTCAACAAATATGAACATTTATCTATGAATCCTTAGAGCGAATGAACACATTCTCCAAAAAGAAAAGAAGAAAATTACCAAATGATAGAGAAAAAAGCATATGACCAGAAAAACAGTTTAAATTTACCCATATGTATCTCAAAATTGAAGTAAAAATAAAATCCTACCACAAAAGAAATAATCTAATATATTCACAATGGTAACAATGGACCTTTCCAAGAGATATGAGGTAACTCTGAAATTAGAAAATAAATACGCTAATATCAATTTTTTTATTTATTTTTCCTGACTGCTTGTTTATCTATAATCAGAAGAAAAGTGGTTTCGTGACGTCACGTTTATCAAAACTAAACTTGGCAACGTTGTTAAAGTTGTGCACCAAATTCTCATTCAAATATAATGTGTCGTATGACAGTTGTCATTTGATACCAGATGGGTTCTTTCGTCTGTTTCACGGTGCGATCAATAAGAATAGTTTGTCTCTGTCTAACTCATTTGCCTACTCATTTGATACAAGTGAAGCAGTTCCATCAGATCTAAACTTCAACGAACAATACCTTGATTTATTTTTTAAGGTTAATGCAGTTTTGAAAGTTTTGAGAGCTTTTGTTGTTTGTGTTCTAAAATTTGTTATTAATTCCTGTATCTCCAGTACCTGTATCCCTGCAATAACTGAACATGAACATAGGTGCTTTGTACCCGGTTGTCTGAACACCAGTGCAAATTCCAATAAACAATTTTTTATGCACCTAAAGATGAAGCGCGTCGGAAAATGTGGTTCGAAACAGTGAATAAACCTTTTGTGAAAAGCGGAAATATATGTTTTTGTGAAGAACATTTCCAAGTGAGTACTTTACTTTATGTTATTATTGTATTCAAAGCAGAGTTCAAGGAATTATTTTAAATTTTAGTCATTGCAAGAAAGACCGTGAACAATTACACAAATAAATTCACACCAAATCATTAATGACAACACCTCTCTGCACTATTATCGAATTTATCAGTTGAATGTTGATTATTGAGTGTAAATAAAATAAACATTAACCTCACATCTCCATATAACTTTTGGGAATTGAGAACTGTCATTACGATTTGCTGTGTTGTCAATGCTCGTTCTTCATCGAAAGGATGATCCGTTCAGAAAATTTGAAAGTTACAAATGCAATAAAAAATAGTTAATATGTGGATTTTTATCTATGAGTTGATCAAGTGACAATGTATTGATTATTTCTCAACGGCTTATATCATGATAGAAGTTATATTTTTAAGGAGAACGGCATTGCCTGTTTCGGAACGTGGATTATGGTGGGAGGTATTTCCGATGAACGTGACGTCAGCGGCACACTTTCAAATGTGATATTTTTTTAAAATGAAAGAAAAATAATGGAACTTTTTGTTAAATGGACTTTTCAGACTAACAACTATCGATTTAAACGAGTTTTGTAATTTATTTTCCGTAAATGTAAAGGTCCATTGTTCCTTTAGTTTATCTTTATGATTGGTCAGAGAAGTGGATGCTTAACGGCATCCAGTAATTTATTGGACTCCAGAAATCATTTGGAAAATAATGAGTTCTTAGTACTATATGGTAATAAATTTTGGGTCATTTTTTCCACGAGTATTATAATTATGAATATTCTTATGCGGAAATTTTTGTTGACAAATTTTGAGATATTAGGGTGAAAAAGTTTCCTGACGCGGTATTTCAGAGGTATGAACCAATCAGAAACGACGAATTTCATTGATTGAAGTCTCAATAATTAATTCGAATTTCTTAATTTTTTTACACAATCGTATGTTATTTGCTATCCATTTTCTGTAACAAATTGTGATAAACTTACTTTAGGTTCAGTTAGGTATAAGGAGTTGAAAGAAAATTCATTATTCTTATCATAACTATTCAGATAAATGCATGCTGTTAACTTGTTGACTGCATGAAAGTGGATGTCTAACATAAACACCTTTGTCATAGATCATGATTACATTTTAATAATATAAAATCGACATACATCAAAGAGAGCTGACCTGGCAAGTATTCAGTGTTCCAAATAATATATTGTTTATTACTCACTTTGTTATTGTTCTACTTTTCTGCTATTCCAGTACAAAATAAACAAAAAGAGTTGTTGACTGAATACATCTATCAATTACTTCAGATGTATATACCTAGGTCGCTTTACACCAACTTACACGAGAGCAATTTTTTCGAAAAACTGGATGGAAACCAGGAACATCTTGAAGAGCATTCCGAATGGACCAGCAAAAGAGTGGAGACAGTGAAGTGCATATATATGAGAACTTCTCGCTTTGTTGAATAATTTTATAAAGTTCTGATCAGACAAAACTCAAAAGGTTTTGGTTTGGGAAATATAGCCACACCTGTTAATTTCTAGTTCAGCATCCATATCCAGAATATCTTAATTTATTTGGCCACAAATCATCCCATTTACCTTATCCAAATATAAGTTATGTGGATATGGTAGAAGTGTTCATCAATATCACCAGTTAAATGTTCAGTTCTCAACTTACGAATTGATAAGCTCTTCACTGTTTGGTTTTCAGAATATATATATATATATATATATATATATATATATATATATATATATATATATATATATAAGATAACTGGAGTAGTTGAAGCTCCTGACAATTTAATAAAAACTCTGAAGCTGTTCAGAAATGACCTGGCCTCTTACCGGACGAATCAAACAAGATTAACAGCCCACGGGCAGTATTAGCTTTATGTAATCATGGTCACTCTGGTTCTGAAGTTGATTACAACATGTTGGCCAAAACCAGAATGTTCTGGTCAAAATTTGATTATAGTTATATGATAAGAACTGCCTCAAAGGTCTTGGATAAATTGAAGCCTCTAGATACCTGACCCTACATGCTTTTTTATAAAAGAGAAGAGTTTCATGGAACGAGAGACTGGTCCATAAAATCTCATTAAGTTGCTTCTATCTCCCTAGATGATGTGGTGCTACAGGTGTTTCAGGTTTCGCTGCAGCTGAATGCAAATGCGCGATAGTATCCCAATACGGAACCAGGCACGCTTTTATGACTTTTGGTTCTTGTATTTTCAGTTTTAGTCTTATTTTAAAATAAAGTTCGAGTGTAGAAATGTCTTGGAAAATCTGGCGAAACCAAGAAAAGCCCTGAGGGTCCCAGGGACACAAGGAGGCCGACAGACTAGCCATGTAGGGATTAGGGAAACCATCAATAGGACCAGAACCTATCTCGAAAATCCCCAGCAGCTTAGCGGTTGCTGCAATGGAAGAACTGTTACAAAAACAGTTTATAAAAACTTTGCAGGACCCACTTGGCACGAGACAATTGAAGGTCCATAAAATTCAGCCTTCGAAAAAAACACAGAAAATCCTCTCTCTTCGTAGACGAGATATCAAGCTGGTGAGATGACTCCTTACGGGAGACAATCACCTGAACAGACACATTATTTTTGTTTAATACGCTTCCTTTCAAACTTGAAATTTAATTTACTCACTGATAATGCACCTTCCTTCAGCATTATACCCATCCGTTCGAATGCCACGAACTCGTTCACCATGGTTTTTATGCCAATAAGTGTTCCGACACTTTCACATTCGTCCCAGGGTACCCCCATGATGAAGCTAATAGGTATGAAAATCTTTCCGGTTATAAGTTCCAATGACCAAACAGGATCGCTGTATCCTGGAAAAAAATTGTATACAGTGCTTCTATGTTCACCTTCGAACCTTGAAGTCGTATGATAAAGTTAATAATTTCCATATATAGACGCTGGAATATGTGGCAAAATTCCGTTAACGGGGCGCTACAAGCTATCAAAAAAAATTTACTGGCTACTTTGTTATAAGCCATTTCGTTGTGATATAACTGGATTGGAAAAAAAATCTTGGTATTAACATTTTGAATATACAAAAGATATTTCAAATAGACAGAGCACGTAGGAGGCATATTTGCGAACAAATAATTACTTAAATAAATGTGTCGGATCACATTCATTTTTGGTATGTGCGCATGCCTTCTTTGGCCTTCTTAGAGGCCAAAGCCTTCTAGGATTCAGTGACCCTATTTCCCGGAGTTTTGGAGCGCCACCTGGGTGTCAATGGTGATCTCGAATAGTCGGGTAAGCTCAAAGAGACTAAACAAGGTGGGTTTAATAAGCTCTAGCCAATCAGAATCTTGTAGCATCAACGCGTCATAGTGACGTACTTGGATATGAGTACAGAGTCGAACTCGAACCAAGCAACAAAACTGCCAGCAGTAACTATCATATACCAAGGGCTAGACCGTCACTGTCTATAGAGAACGGCGGCCATGACACGTCCAACTACGTCACATTTCGTCACAAATGTTCTTTCATCTCTTTCTACTAGTGTCCCCATTGTCTTATGGGGATTAAACTCTCCTTGTTAAATTGTAGTCTCCTTGGGGTAAGCTCGGTTAGGTTCGCATAAGATCGGGTCTGTCGGGTTCAGTTATAGTCATTGAAGTAGGTTATTTTATGAGAAAAGTGCTCTTTATTTTTTTGTGCGTATGTGTATTCATATTATGTTTGCGCACATTTCCGTGATCTGTCTCGTCCTTTGAATTTTGCCAGTCATTTAGAAACAGTATAAGTACAATTGTTTCATCATGTTATATCAACTAATTTTTCATACTCATTCACTAAAATATTCTGTGATACGTGAATTGAATATTTCTGGAATCACATTGGCAATGTCGCAAAATTAGCTTCGCCCTTACAATATTTCCATTGTTACCAACGTGACATCTGATATGTCGTCATGTCAGATATTCAGTAAACAAAACAGCATGAATTTGTTGATTTTGTTGTTGTTAAAAAAGCTAGAATTTGTTGATGAAAAACTGTTTTCAATGAAAAAAAAAGTGTAGAACTGGTGAATTAGGGTGTGTATATTGTGCTGGTGAAAATAAGGAGGCATTTGAGTGTGTTTTTCAAAGAAGAAACGTGTGCTAGAAAATGCCAGTTTTCATTCAAAAAAAGGCCCGTATCTCCGAAATTACTTGAGACAGCCAAAAATTTCATTTGGATTTTTTGTTCAGGAGGTCAAACTAAGTCCCAAAAAAAAAATTTTGATAGCTTGTTACGCCCGGTTAACGGAATTTTACCTTGAAGGGTAGTTTAATGAAACGAAAGCACTTTTTTCTACGGATGCTATACAATGTGCCACTTCTCTCATCGCTTTCATAAGTTCAAAACGAAAGATTTCTCATGCAGTGAGGAATGTCCGCCAATACAGTGACAAATAGTTTCTCACTGTTATCACGATAACCTAATTCATTCATGAATTGTTACATGTCAGATTGATATGACACGTTCTCCACGTTGACAACGCTACGCCTACGATTCGCGTGCAATATCCAAGTAGCCCATTGTTAGCGTTTCTATAACAACAAAACCGAAGCAGTTCAAATATAACTGTTAATTACTATTTTAAATAAAATATAAAAATGAGTTAATGACATACAAGTATTATTATAAATAGAAAAGTTATTGGGTATATCCCTCAAATTGTTGTGCAACCGTAGACACGTGTTTCGAGCTTAAGCTCTCATCAGTACGGTCAAATCAAGTGCGAAGATGTACAGCATGCACTTGGATGTAAAAAACAGAAACAAAGGAAGTCAACAACAGGAAGCCAACCACACATCCTCATTAGTATTATTATATATGTATTTTAATTTTCAATACTTGAAAACAACCCATCCGTAGAAAAAGTACAATGTACAATTCGTGAGAAAACGACATATTTCTCACTCGCTTGATTTGCGGTTCTGCGCATAAGGTTGTTCTGTGAGCAGTGGTCATTAAATTATTCCCTATTCTTGTTTTGTATTGATGATGAGTATTATTTTTTTCGAATTTTTGCTAATTTTTTCTAATATATAAGCAACACTTTAAAATAAAAATGCAGCAAACATTCAGTATTTTCTTGGTTTTAAATATATCTCTGCATGAGTCACGTAGCTTCATATTGAACATCAATCTAATGATTCGCTTCTAGGCTACGAATATCCTGTTGACCTCGCTTGCATTTCCCCAAAGAATGATATGGAATGATATGGCAGAGTAGACAATTGCATAGTACACCTGAATTAAGATAGATTCGTGAAGCTCATATCCCAATTGAGTGATGGCAAAGTATGACTTAGAGAGTTTTTTTGATGTTAACTCGATATGGTCAGACCACGAAAGTAATCTATCAATCATCACACCTAGGAACTTTGTGGAGTGGTGCATATGGGGAAATTCGTTGGCTAACTCCGTGTTTTTGTTGAAGAAAATGATTTTGGTTTTTCGAGAATTTAATATAAGTTTATTTGAGTTGCAGTAGGTTGTCATTTCTTCAATTGCCAGTTCAATGCCATTAGTCATGTCTTCCATGGTAGACTCGGCTATGACCAGAGTTGTGTCATCAGCAAAATTGATCAGGTGAAATCGATTACTGCGTATACTATTGTCTTATTTCCTCCAGTTTTATATTTTCGCGACCGGTTTCGGGTTTTATCCCATTATCAAGTATAAAAACTAACCGATTCCATTGAACTCTAAAACCTGGTCATATAGGAAGTTTGCATATAAACTGATGAATGGAGAGGAATGCTTTACTCGCACAAATAAGAGTTGGCCTAATATCTACCTTTTTCATTACTGTCCAGAATTTTACTATTGATACACTGTCGTATGCCTTCTCCAAATCTATTAGTGCTATACGGGTTTCTTCATTTCTTTGGGAACAGATTTTGCCAAAATCCTTTTTATTTGTTGAGGTTCTGGATTTATTGTTCGAGGTCTCTCTTGTCTCCATTTCTTAATGTACCTATGCATGCTTTCTATATGATTTTTATATCAGTTCACCAATATTTTAATATTTTCATCAGTTTTTGAGCGTGATGCTTCATCTAATACCTACCAACCAATTCTCCACACCATCCCAATATGCCGTTGATCATATATACAGTGGCCAAGAACGCTATTACGCCCGCAACTATTCCATGTATCATACCAATGGCATTTGAGGCTCCTTTACTAGCCGCATCCAGAACAGATTCATATTCTCTGCAACAAATTCAATATTTAAGGTTTATGTATTCCCATATTCAAGAGGCTTTTGTTGAATAGATTTTTCAATATTTCCAGAGAGTGTAACATATTATTAGAATGGGCATCATGGAAACCACAAAAAATAAAAACATACTCTGTAGGAATAAAACACATCCGAAAACGTAACAGGCCAATAACGGGTAACGTTATTTTTCCATTGTATTCGATCAAAACATGCACAATGATCGTATTGCCAATTTTTAGCTTAAAGAAACATTCTAACAAATTTGTCTATTTCTGGTGATGTGTGTCGAAATAACCAATGAGGTTGACCCGAAGTCGGAAAAAAAATCCCACCGAATATCCCTTGAACATTGATAAATAACTCATAATTTTTGTCCTCAATCACGTTGTTATCAATGTCCTTTGAATATTATAGCTGATTATCACATAATGCAAAGACTGGGACTGGCAAGATAGAATTATACCAAAATGGAAAATAGAAATCGTTAAAATTCTGAAACATTATAATGCCATCTCGACATAACGTGAAACCTACAACCTTTTGAAAGGTAGAAACATAGATATATCAAAACGGCAAAGTAATTTAGCAGGTGACCAAGAGGTGAGGCACGCTCACGCTCAAAAAGGTATTTTTGGAAACCTTCTGGAGGGAATTCAATATTAAAATGAATACATTCCTGATACTTCTAAATATACTAAACTATTAGTTGAACTATGAGAGTTGAACTGCAAGCTCATGCATCCGTTTAGGATATGAACATCATCAGTACAGCATAGACAAGTAACAAGATTGTTTATATCCAAAAAGTCGCACAAATAATGACAGACAGCAATCCTGAATTTATTTGATGTTTGTTTTCCAATTTTCGGGATCACTCAGGTTCCCTACGGTTACACAAAAGTTAATCATCATCCACTATAGAAAATCCTCTAGTAATAAAGAGTATCTTCCATGAATCAATGTTTTTGTCTTATCATGTAGACACATTGGAAAATGTAATCTGAAAAGTTCAATGCCCAAGTAGCACACCTATATTGGTAAAATATTGGTACAATATTGTGAACATATTGGCGAAATATTTGAAATGCAATATTGGCGAGAAAAAAAAATGTGAACATTCGGCGATATTGGTCCAATATTACATGAATAATATTGGCGAAATATTCTCGAAGCAATATTGGCCTCAAAATATTAGGCGATATTGGTACAATATCGCTGATACAATATTCTGACAATATTGGCACAGTATTCAACAGTTATATTGTCGAGAAGTAAAATGTGAACATTTTGTGATATTGGTCGAATATTGTTTAAATATTTCAAAAATAGTTTTGGTGAAATATTCATGAAGCAATAATGGCCTCAAAATATTTATCGATATTGGTACAATATCATTTGAATATATTGGAGGATGTCAATATACCTTCGTAAATTATTAAATGTCTTTTAGTTGATGAAGGTAACACCAGAGTCTGCCTTTTGATCATCATAACCACTGAGTGAGCTGTCTTGCAAACAAGTTATGGGAAGTATTTAATATACTTTCGTAGGTTTTAGAAGACGTTCTATATGTAGAGCCACCTAGCGGATTTTTATCCAGGTTTGATCATGATATAATTTTAATATGTTTCATTGAATATTCGGCCAATATTCAAATTTCATCTCAATCTAGATGTAGGAAACAATATGAAAACGATATTGTTTTAACGATATCGATAAATATTATTGAACCAATATTGACCCAATATTAATTAATAAGATTTGTTGAATATTGGCGAAATGATATTCAACCAACGTGTAATCACACTTGGAGATTCAATATAGTTTTTATTCCTAGAATCGATATGAGGGGAATATTGGGATTGCAATATTTATTCTAGATGTTGAAAACGATGTGGAAACAATATTGTTTTATCGATATTGGTAAATATCATTCACCCAATATTGACTCAATATGAGTTATTACAATTTGTCAAATAAAGTGGAAATCATATTCAACCAATATGCTATCAAACTTGGAAATACAATATGGTTTTTTCCCTATATTCGATATGACTGGAATATTAGTATTGCAATATTTATTCTAGATGTGGAAAACAATATATAACCAATGTTGTATCATCGATATTAGTAGAAATTATTCAACCAATATTGACCCAATATTTCGTGTGATAATCTACATTCAAAACTAGTTCAACCAATATTCCACCAATATTATTAATATAATATTGTTTTTTGAATATTCACCCATATTGGACCAATATTGATTTTTCATTTACAATATATCTATATTGGCCCAATATGGAACCAAGATTCAGCCGATATGATGTGCTACCTGGGTGTATTCATAGCTTTCGTAACAACATAAATGAAGTAGATATTCTCCCATGATTTCGTTTAAATATAGGTTATCGAGAATTCGTCTTTTTGAGCTCACCCTGTATCGTCACACAAAAAAGTAGACGAAACTGATCTCAATTTTCTGTGAAATATCAAACTCGAATATTAACTATGAATCCATTTGTATAATCTCCTATATAATAATTCAACACCATTTTTTGCTCACTGTGTAGACACGTTAAAGAATGTATAGAAGTCGATAACCGGGATTCAGAAAAACCGCATTTTCTGCTCCATCCTGTAAATATGTACACCATAATTGATATATTCAAAGTCAATTGATATTTTTTACAGCATATATACCGAGGGGGAAGTAACTAGCCATTTTTTGTACACCTAATGAAAATAATGCAGTAATTAACTCTAATGAAAAATAATTACCATTAATGATGTTATACTATTCATCGGAAAATCACTGATTAAAATCCGCGTCTGCTCAGCGATCACCGAGGCGATCACTTACCGATTGTCAGACGGCATAAATTTACCAACTTGGAACCGAAAAAAATCATATCACGGATCCCCAGAAACATAGATTTCGATTTTAAGTTGAATATGAAATGATTAATGAAGTAATGAAAATGTTATGATGTACACCTAATGGAAGAGTTACTTCCCCCTCGATATATACCCACCCAAAAATTAAGAAAAATTCCTTTCTCAGGCAGTATTTTCTCTAATTGGCGTTAGACATTCAACCTATTCCATTATTTTTATAGTTATCGTTATAGAAACATCTCTTTTTTTTTCTTTCCTTCTTTCAGAAATTTGAGATATGAAAATGCAGAGCAACAAGACCAAAAATTCAAAAACCTGCCCCTGAAAATAAAATGGTGCATGTACGGTCATCATTTTACTACTCACACTTCGACTGCTTCAATATTTTCTTTGTGTACTTTAACTTCTTCCGTTTCTGGATACATCAGCTTACTGAAACAGAGTGCTGCTGGAGCAGACATTATACTGGATGTTATTAGGTCCTGAGCTCTTGCACCATAAGTAGTATATGCAGCCATAACGGACCCTAAAAAGTTATGTTTAATAAGGAAATACTCAGGAGTTGCCAATAACAAAAACGCTCATACATTTTCTGGGGTATCTTGAACAAAGCGTGTGAGCGCTCTTTGATTCCGATATACACGAAACTGGAAATAGGAAATTTTCAGCTTGACCTCGAACCCGGCTTCGAACCAGAGACGAGTGATTCTGAATGAAAAGTTCATAGAAAACTCGATTGTCGAAGTAATGAAGCCATTGGAACCTTATTATGGGTACCATGGTTGCAAGCAGTATACAGGATGTTATTTAAGTACGTGGCCAAACTTAAAGGGGTGATTCTTTGAGTGATTCTAAGACGAAAAGTTCATATAAACATAGGTCCGGTAATGCTTCGTTTTCAAGATACAGGGTGTCAAAATTTTTAAAAGAAATCGTTTTTGTCGTAAATATCTTATTAACCCTTCAACCGATTTTATTGAAATTTGGCAGTGTTATTGAAGGTCGTAAAGGGCGAATTTAACCCTAACTATATCAAAATTATCATGTCCAGTGGCGTCCCGGAAGGCACTGTAACCAATATTTTTTACAGAAAACATGTGCGCCACTGATTTTTTTTGCAATTTTTGTATTTGTTTCACATTGAGCAACTGAAATTACAACTTTTTTATATCTAGAATTTTTTTCGTATCTTGCTTTGTTTTTGAGAAAAAACATAAAAATCACTTCATTGCATATCCCTGTGACAACACAATTAAACATTTCAACTACTAAACCATCAAAAACTGGGGTCTTACTAATATTTTTTCATATCAATACTCTATTCTAGTCTTAGAATTTTCTATCGAAATTAATGCAATGAAAAAAAAAAATATGTATGTATGAATTGCAGCACTTGCCTTCGGCTCTTGGCTTCGGCTCGTGCTGCAAAATGGGCTCATTGTTGTCCATGGACATGCAATAAAGACATTTTTATTTATGATTAAACAATTAATATTACATGGAAGTCATTTTTTAATTTTTTTCGCTCATATTACCTGTTTTCGATGAAACAAATAATGTTGTTATGTATTACTGCAGTGTTTTGAAACTAAAGTAAGAGGGCCATGGAAGGAACAACAAATGTTCAAACAAATTTAACTTCATAACTGTCACAAATTGAAACGGTACATACGTAATTATTTGATAGTAATTATTTGATAGTAATTATTTGAAGTGTTTTCAAGAGTTTTGTGATAGAAAATTTGTTACTGATATCTGAAAATGGTTCGGTTTACAAACTCGGAAATGGCCGATATGCATTTTGTCTATGAAATGGCCCAAGGCAATTCCAGAGCGGCTAGACGCATTTATCAAGAAAGATATCCTCATCGAAATGTTCCAAATAGGCAAACATTTGTGAGAATACATGAAAGGCTGTGCGAATCAGGCACCTTTCAAAGGACGGCTGCTCTTATTGGGAGACCTGCAACGGTAAGAACAGTGGCGCTGGAGAAAGAAGTTTTACATGAAGTTGAGCGTTGCCCCGATACAAGCACACGCAAAATTGCACAACAATTAAACATTTCTCACTTTACTGTATGGAAGATTTTGAAAGAGTACCAACTGTATCCTTACCACATACAGCGTGTTCAAGCGTTATTTCCTGCGGATTCTCCCAAGCGAGTTGATTATACTACGTGGCTTTTGCAACAACAGGTTGCATCTCCGACATTTTTATCCAGTATATTATTTACCGATGAAGCGTGTTTTTCCCACAATTCAATTATGAACTTTCATAACAACCATATCTGGGCAGAATAAAATCCCCATGCGGTTATAGAAAATAATTATCAACAGCAGTTTTCCGTGAATGTCTGGGTTGGTATTGTTGGCGATTATCTCATTGGACCTCATTTTTTACCCCCGAGATTAAATGGTCAAGAGTATCGTCATTTTTTGGAATTTGTATTACCTGTACTACTAGAAAATGTCCCACTGGCAGTAAGAGGAGCAATGTAGCCGGATTTAAATCCCTTGGATTTTTTCCTTTGGGGACATTTAAAGTCCCTCGTTTATAAAACTCCAGTCAACACTGAAGAAGAATTAATCCAACGAATACGAGATTCATGTGATCAGATAAGACATACGCCGGAAATATTGAAGTTGAAGGAGGACATTTTGAGCAACTATTGTAAGTTTTGTGTTAGTTATTATTGAATGTATTCTTACAGAAACAAGTTGCCTAGGTACCATTTTTATTTCAGTGTGGTTTTAATAAAGGGCGTTTCTTGTTTGATGTTGCTTTGGCATTTCCGGCGTTACCACTATGCCACTGGCCAAATGAAACAAGCAATTTTTAAGCATAACAGATTCACCTGTAATCTTTAAAAACCCTATAAAACAATTTTTTATTGTGTTGTCACAGGGATGTGCAATGAAGTGATTTTTATGTTTTTTCTCAAAAACAAAGCAAGATACGAAAAAAATTCTAGATATAAAAAAGTTGTAATTTCAGTTGCTCAATGTGAAACAAATACAAAAATTGCTAAAAAATCAGTGGCGCACATGTTTTCTGTCAAAAATATTGGTTACAGTGCCTTCCGGGACGCCACTGGACATGATAATTTTGATATAGTTAGGGTTAAATTCGCCCTTTACGACCTTCAATAACACTGCGAAATTTCAATAAAATCGGTTGAAGGGTTATTAAGATATTTACGACAAAAACGATTTCTTTTAAAAATTTTGACACCCTGTATCTTGAAAACGAAGCATTACCGGACCTATGTTGATATGAACTTTTCGTCTTAGAATCACTCAAAGAATCACCCCTTTAAGTTTGGCCACGTACTTAAATAACACCCTGTATACATTCACAGACAGCCAATACGATATGGTTTCAGAAGACTCGGTTACCTATTTTAATTGTTTTAAACCATACCAAGGAGATGTAATACACTTGGATATAAGAATAAAACAAAGAAAGTCAATAACAGGAAGACAACCACACATTTGTGACTTCGGTTAGAAGACCTTGTGCTCACAAAGCAACAACTGACGTCGCCACGGTGGCAGCTATAGCTACCAGCGTGACAATCCTAACACGAGTCTACGGTTGTACAACCATTTGAGGGTTATACCCAATAACTTTTCTCTTTATATTTTCCCCTCGCTAAATCCGTCCTAATTCCTAATTATTAATATATCTACGTCTGGTCGCAAATCAGAACTTCAATACACGGAGAAAATTACTCACCAGATACTGTAGCGAAACCAGATGTCATTATTGAGTGGAGTTCCGAGTCTGTCAAGTCTTTCAAGTAAGGAGATATGAGCAGAGGTGCTTCTGTCTGAAAATAAACATATTTGGTTTTTTGAACCCGTTTCAAGACTTGTACATTAATTGAACCCGACTGCAATTATCATGAAACGAGTAGTTAACTTGGATGGAAAGACTATTTGTACCAGGTGCCACAATAGGCCCTTGGCCGCAGTGGAGGGCCTGATACGGGCCCACTCACGTTCAAACCTAACCAGGTGCAAGCTACAATCTAAACAGCTTTTTATTATACTTTCAATTACTTCAGTATATGTCTTAAAAAACTTATCCCGACTGATTATAAATATACTATAACTCTTAAAAATGGATTCATTATCGTCGATGAGTACTAAACTTACCATTCCCAAGAATATATTGGCAGCACTATTGACGCTTTCACATATAGAAGTTCCCATTATCCATTGCAAAAAATCACCAATGAAACCAATAATTTTTTGCATTATGCCATAGTAGTATAACACATTCACCATGAAGCCGATGAAATATATTGTTGAGAGGGCCTAGAAAAAAATCGAAAAATCACAGATGACTTTGACTTTGAATATATTATGTTTTCGAAGAGACCAATGTAATAGGTAGTTGTCTTGGAAGGTTACTGAAGTATTTGGACGGACACTTTAGTTGAATTCTGGGTCGTGCTTGAGATCGCACGTTAAATAGTAATACCTTCGTTTTTCTGAAGAAGCAAACTTCGTAATTGTTCATTCACGAGTTATTTAGTCCACCTTATATATGTTGTTTATATAGGAGTTCAATTTTTTATGTATTGCATTGTAACTGTCATTAAAACGTCATTACTTCGCTGCCGGTGGACGCAAGGTACAAAATTTTAAATTATGTTAATTTAAACATATACCCAAACTCCTCTAACTTTTGAATGGATTATTTTCAGAACAAAGTCAAAGTCAAAATATGCTTTATTGTCGGAAGTTAATAACAAACTTATTGTCAAAGCTTCGTTGTATTAAAGATAATGTTAAAAAATTTATGATATTTTTAATTTTGTGACTTCGAGCCCGTAATTTGAAAAACAGGAGAAAAATAAATTATCAGTGCCATCTATATCACATCTGTATATTTCTGAGTGAAAGAGAGGAAGTCCGGTGTAAGAAAATCCATTTGTGTATTATGATATTCAGATGGGACTATATTTCTGTTTGACTTACCTTAAATGCAAACACATTGTTATTTATTATCGCTGATCCATATGCAAATTCAGCTCCTCTGAAAGCGTATCCAAGTAGTATATCGACCTTATCACCAAAACACTGTAGGATATTTCGACCTACCTCCCATCTGATTGTCAAGAGGCCAAAAACGAATTGAAGAATCAACCCCCATATGATAATTCTCCACCGAATCTAAAAATAATAATTGATTACTACAGTTAGATATATACTCAGTCCATATAAGGCTCAGTAAATAAAATTATGATTACAGTACAATAACTGAAAAAAAGAAAACTAAAAAATGTGTTTACAAAATAAAGTAAAATCAATTCTTGTATATTTTTGTTTAATATGTGTGGGTGTCGTAGGCGCTGCCTGCTTTGCCATTCAAGTTTGATAAAGATATTTCTAGATCCGATAGATTTTCAATTGACTCAAATTAAGACAGTGATGAGTAATAAAAATCAGCGACAATGAAGAAATAATGCAGCAAAATACACCAGACAGAATACAACGAGTTAAAAAAGCTTAAGTCGAATCCATGTTAATATCTATAATGAAACTAAATGAAATGATTTTCACTAAAAAGGAAAACTACGACAATCTTTCTGCTGTACAACAGCTTCTTCAAGAGGAGCAGATTATCAAAAGGTTTATTATAACTAAATGACACTTAAAACTTCCTCAAAAAGCGTAGACATTTTGTAGATTTCATCTGTCTCCATTATAAAAATTTGTTGAAAACTATTTAAATAAAATTATAGATATTTGAAGAATGTGCATATTAATTCTGAATACTTATTGATACAAATAGAGTTTTCAACAAGTTTTTATAACATAGACAGGTATAGTCTTCGAAACCTCAAATTTTTTTGAAAAATAGAAGTATTTTTTAGTTATTGACAGAAAGTTTGATTTTGTTGGGAAAATTCGTTTCTTGACATGTTTTTTCCGTTTTTTTTAAACTTATTTGTTTCAGATAGGTAAATTCAGAATACACTAAGTTATTTCAAGTCATCGGTACAAATATATTCATTTGCACTTCTGCAATCGTACAGTTTTCCTTCATTTCTAATTCTTTCAATTTTTCATTGTCATACTGGGAATGTTAAGATTCCAAAAAAATTAAGCAATGCTCTGTTTCCAGGACCCTTTAACCGAGTTAATTCATTTATTAAATTTTTTTATAGAGAAGGAAATAAAGAGTAATTCGTCGGTCCCACGCCAAAACCGAAAATGTGCAAATTTCAGGGTTCTTCAATATGTAAAATACTAATTTTCTACCAAATTTTCAATGCCCAACCCACGAATGTGCCATTAGGTTGTCTACTATGAACGAGAGTGAATTCGCAAATGTGAAAACTTACCAAGGTTTTCAGCAAGAAGGACGAATATTCTTAAAAGTCTTCTCATTCGAAATGACAAATTGCACATTCGTGGTTTTCGTATGGTACCGACGAATGTTCTGATATGAGAATTGTCAAAATATGAAAACATACCTTTGACTTATTTGGGCAACAGAGGTATCCAGTTAAAAGGAATGCACCTAGCCCTGAAATTGGTATGAGCCTATGCCGATTGTCATTTGTATCAAACACCAAATAAATGACGGCAACTACCAAAAGGCCAACGTAAAATATTGTGGAACCAAATCTGTAAAATTAATAAAAAATTGCAACAGCTGGAAACTTAAATATTCAGAAATTTATCAATTTATTCACCGTTCTGAGTTATCCCCAGAACGTCTAAATTTTTTGATCTATCCGAACAGTGAACGCAGAGTTGAAAAAATCGCATCATGTTTAAGGATATGAATAAACAAATATAAAAATATAGGGAACAACAGGTGCTCCCATAATTTTTTTTATCGTCGAGTTAAACTCACAATATTTCAAATGATGATAAAGTATGATCGAGCTTAGTTAAGGTTACTATAAATACGTTTCTTTCGTTTTTTTACAAACTGTAATTTATTCTTCTCTTTTTAGTTCACATTATTATAAAAGTGCGTTTCTTCAGTTTCTTTAAAAAAATGTTTTAATATTCTCATAACTATGTTATTAATAGCATATTTTGCAATAATATTGCATTATCATCCAGTTCTGAGGTATGTTGAACAGATAAACATTATTATTGTTAAATAAAATTAATAATTTCGACGAAGTTGAATAATAATTATAATTAGGTTATTAACATATCGTAAAATAATAATTCAGTGTCATCTGTCTCTGAGCTATAGCTATGTTTGAATCAATTGTAAAATTTGTAACGAACGGACAAACATTATTATTATTGATTTTATTGAAAATATGAACAGGATGTTCATAAAGTCAGTTAGTATTATTATGTTATCGTTATCATTAGCAACATATTATGCAATGATATTGCATTGTCATCCAGTTCTGAGCTACATTTAAAGTTGATTTGAAATCGATTACAAAATGTCTACTGAACGGACAAATATTATTATCATTAAATTATTAACGTATTAGCTGTATGGAATAATATTGTATTGTCATGCATTTAATAATAATAATAATAATAATAATAATAATAATAATAATAATAATAATAAGACGTTTATTAATCCAAATTCACAAAAAAAACAAAACGAAAATCCAGTAATATCCGAAACGTGCATTTGAGATTAAAAGGCTTATAAATTCAGCTTTCTGATGCGAAGTCAGGTGCTGTTGAAGCCTAGTGAAAACTAAAATCTTAAAACTAAATAACAAAACACATTCAAAATTATTCAGCAGAATACAAAAAAAATCTTGAAATATCAATATTGGGAAAGCCTTTCTTTCATTACATTTTTGAACGAAACAATCGATTTTGAGAAGTCAGTGATTCGAAATTTGTTGAGTAGGTTCGCTGAGGAGTAGGTAAAGGAGCGTTTGAAGATTTCTTTTCTGTGAGAGGGTATGGTTATAATTTCTCTTCACCGAATATTCAAGTTGTGCACGTGACTTCTGAAGATTATTTTTCTAAATAAATATGGTGGACGTTTAACTTTTATAATTTTATAGTAGAGGATAGTTGCAAGAAGTATTCTACGATTATACATGTTCAGCCATTTGATTTCAGGCAGTTTGTGACTTATTCTTTGTCTTCGTCTGAGACCGAATATTAACCGCAGACAGGAGTTCTGTAGTTTTTGCACTCGCCTAGCATCATATACGAGAGGACAATTGAGTCACATAACATTTTTTTGGTGTTTTTATTCAGGAATTTTCGATGTGGGTAAATTAATTTCAAGTTAGCGTAACCGATTCTCAACTTTGATGTAACATGTTCTGTGAATTTTAACTTCGTATCGATAACAAGACCAAGGTTTCTACAGGAGTTTTTAAATGGTATAAGTTCATTATCTAGATGAATATACAGACTAGCTTCCAATTTTTCCCCTATTTTTTCATTACAAAAATGTAAAGCCATAGATGTTTTTGGATTTAGTTTGAGTAAATGTCGGCTGGATATCTCAAATAGCTTCTGTAAGTCATCGTTGATATTTTCATTTGCTTGTGCTACATCTGGAGGGTTGAAGGAAAAGTATAGTTGGGTGTCGTCTGCGTATAAGTGATAATTGCAATTAGTTATCGATGTCACAAATTTAGAGGTATATACCGAATGATACTAATGATGTTGATATATTATTTTGGTAAACTACCCTCTGCAATCTGTTGCTCAAGAATGAATCTATTAATCTGTAAGCCCGATTCGAAAAACCAATGTGATCTAAAATTGTTAATAAAATTTTATGATTCAACATATCAAACGCTTTGGTGTAGTCTAAGAGTATCAAAACAGTTGCCTTATTCACATCAGTTCCTCTCAAGACATCGTCTGTGACATCAGCAAGTGCAGTATCACAACTGTATCCCGGTCGAAAACCAGTTTGTTTTTCATGTAAAAAATCAGTAGAGTTGAGAAAAGGTACGATTTGAGACCGTATTGCTCTTTCAAGTACTTTGGACATTACAGGCAAAATCGAAACTGAACGGAGATGGTTGAATTCTGTAGGAGAGGTGATTTTTGCCAACGGATTAATGATGGCTTCTTTCCACAAATTTGGAAAATATTAGTTGAGAATACATGAATTTGAAATATGTGTTAAATTTATTTATGAGCTAGGTTAGAAGGTTTGAAGTTAGTTTAAAATCGATCGCAAAATTTGTAGCAAAACAGCTAGTTTATAATTATTATACTATTTCAACATATTATACAATAATATTGGATTGTCATCCAAGTTTGAGCAACTTTCAAAAATTTCATGTTTCTAGCTCGTCGGGAAATTACATCGATTGCAAAATTAGTAACTGAACGACAGACAAATATCAAACAGGTGGAAAAGAATGTTATTATTTGATCTTATCTGATACATCCTGGTATAATAAGTAAAATACAGATAATTCTTGTCCTGTCTTTCTATATGATAATAAGCTGATCATCGTGATAATGTGACAAATGTTACACTTTTCTCTCTTTTATCTTCCAAAAATTCATCATCTGACACATTGATGTGAGAGTACACTGATTCAAAATAGTGAATCCCTTTTGATCAAGATCCTCCAAATGAAGCATTCAATCACAAATGAAACCTGTATAAGAGCATTTAAGTCAAAACGTTGAACTTTAAAGAAATTTAATAGAAATTAACCTGTAATGTAATTTGAACGATGAGGAAAATATTTTCCACTTACTTGATACTACTCAGTAATGTAGTTATTGGTTCATAAACAATAGCTTTGAATGGTGGCCCTACTAAGGGATCAAGAACGTGCGAATAGAGCAGTTTGAAAATATAAAAGCAGAATATAATAACGAGGAGTCCATATCCAGTACACGTTGTATCGCCAAATTCTTCCCAGCCATTTTCTGAAACAATGAATGATTGAAATGAACGTTTAGTTATAATAATTGGTCTTTAAAGCAAAAATTGATAAGAATTTGTTTGAGGCAGCAAATAGCAGTGATATAGATGTGATGAATTATAAAATCTCGCAATGATGTCAGTGGCGGCGATAAGGATTCGCCCCCCACGCCAAATTGTGTTAGGATATTCATGCATGTGGCAATAAAATCTGGAAATAGCAAAGAGGACGAAGGGGTCCCTTCTGGGAGCTGCCCCCCCCCCGCACGGCGGGCTCTGCGGGCCCCTTATCGCCGCCACCGAATGATATTGTGGGAAATTGAGTTATAATTGTGAAATATGCCTAAAGTCTTGCTAGCACAGTGGAAATAAAATGAATCAAAACTTTCAACGTGAATTTCCGTACCTCCCTTTATATAATAATAATATCATTTATTATTCCCAAGGAACAATAATATGTTTATAACAGGGAAGGGGAAATAAATAAGGTAGGTATATGAATATTTATCAAAAATGATGGATACCCAATAATAATATCCTGACGAAATGAAATTTTTCAAAAAAAACTTGCACCTTGCACACGAGAGCTTGTGTTTTATTTTGAAAATTGAACAGCAAATGTGTAAATAATGACAATACTTTAAAAAAAATCAGCTGATGTATGATCTAACTGACAATTTTTTTTCCGTTTTGCAAATAGCTGACGTATATTTTTACTCAATATAGTGTTCAAATAATGTACTCTAACAAATTCGAGTGACCTGAAATTAATTTAAATCAAAATTCACGGGTTTAAACAATTTTTCATAATACATATAATCTTCTTTCAATTCATAAACCGACTGATGATCCTTTCCCCTTTATGTAAATAGCTGACGTACATGTTGACTTAATACAAACTAAAATTTGTGTTTCGAATAATAATAGTAATACATCCAGATGAATGACAAAAGGTTGAAGATTGAAAAAAAAATTGTAACTGTATTCTTCGTCTTAGTAAAATTTGTACAGACCTTGACAAATTCTTCTTACTCGCGCCCCCAAATGGGGGTTCTCCCCATAATTTATCAATACCACTCGATTTATCACTGAAAATATATTGTCCAGATGTTTTTTGGATTTCGAAAGTAAAAAATAACCATCGAAAAATATCCTGAGTGCGCCTCTGCTTCGAATCTGAGGAGTTCAATTGTCTACCTGTCGTAGTTTATAGGCTGGTAATGACACATCTTTTGTAACGTTTTTTCAATGCATGATTCATTGAAGTTATGATTATTATAGGTTTTAAAATGTCCCCACCAAATATTTAAGACTGCTTGCATGCAGCGGCGTCACCAATCAAATTTTAATAATTCATTGAAATTTTTTATATGAGCAGCTGTCATACAATCCCCTTTCGCCATCTTTTCAGTTGCCTTTTTGTATAATTTTTTGATATTTTTTTACATAATTGACATTTTCTCACAACCAGGTCCACCACAACTCTGACAGCTGATCATTGTTCCGATCGCTAGCCATATCTAGACTATCGCCTACACAAAATATAGTGACCAAAAATAACTTCAAGTTCCACTACCCTTCAAAATAAAATACAATTGATATTTTTCCATAAATTTCACCATTAATAATAATGTGTTTTATTCACCTAATACACCGAAGTAATGATATGTTGCCCAGGCAAAAAATGCAACGAACACGGTAAAAAAGGTCAAAGATTTGGCCTCCCGCTTGACTGACGCCAATACTCCAAATTTATTCTCGTCATCTTCCACGACATCTATCACCTGGTGTTTCCCATTATCGACAGAATCATCCTGCAATCAGAAAAATGTAATAGGAAATTCAAATAAAGAGATCTTTTGAACTAGTTGGCAGTATTCAAAAATCTTTCGCCTCAATGAAAATGGATTTTTGAACAAAATTACCTTTCTAATGATAAATCACAATCAAACTTCCAATTCACAAACTAATGATATGATTGAGATTTTCTAAAAAAATACTACAAAGACTGAACAGAAAAATAAAATAATATAATTAGCTTTGCAAATCATAGCACTATCTCAATCACAGCAAACAAATTTCCTCAGCTTACTTGAATTTCCACTAAGGCAGTATTTTTCAAAACCTTGATACAAACTCCCACCAATATTCTAGTCAATCATGGAAAAATGTTTCATTTGCAGAACACAATATATCGCTAGGAATAGTCATTGATGAAACAACAAAATTTAGAGATCGTATTGATTATATTTTCAGAAAGTTAAGCCAAACCTGCTATGGTGTGAGATTTGTAATGAAAAATTCTAATTCGAACATTTTATTTTTCCAACTTTTATGCACGTGTCCGATACGGTATCATACTGTGAAAATGTAGTGGAGAGTCCGAAAAGGTGATTAAAATTTAGAAAAGAGCGATGATTCGCCTTATGACTAACCTGAATTATCATGATTCATGCAGATGCCCGTTCAAAAAAAAATGGAACTACTCACAATAGCAGCGCTGTATATAAACGAGTGTCTCAAATTTTTATATAAAAACAGACTTTACTTTGAGCCTTTTGCACTCATATAGTACCTACAGAAAATGTATCAGATTTCAATTTTCGTTATCACCACCTATTTTGGTCCACTGAAAGAAGTGCTTCCAGCATTACATTTTTGATCACCTACCTATGCCCATAAAAGAAAACAGTAATTTTAATAAAAAAAAAAAACTATCATCACAACGCTTATATTGATTTAGAACCTTAATTAGTTGACGAATATCTCCTGATTCATTTTCATAAAAAAACAGTTCAACTCTTACTAGTTTCAAAAAAAATATCAAAGCCCTCATTAAAAATTAAAATATAACAAAATTAGGAAAATCAAAACTCTTTTTTCTTGCCAATACAGTATTTTTATCTATATACATGTTATTTGTCGTACCTATCTATCGAATTTTATATGTTAATTTCCTTCCATATTTCAATATTTTGTCTCATATATACCAATTCAATAATCAAAATCATTTTTATTTTATTTTATATTTTTTTATATATTTTATTATAGGAAGTTACGACATCTACAGTCACTAGCAAGGGCGGATCTAGACTGAAATCCTAGGGGGGGTCATGCAATTTTTCTCGCTTATGTTCAAGTATCCCCATGGTATCTTTTACTGCATCAACACCCTTTTTCAGATCCAGGGTGGGCGTCTGTAAAATACGGCTGAGTGCTACGGTAACTCCTAAAACGTCACTTAAGCATGCAACTGAAAGGAGAAAATCTGCACTTTTGAGCGCATGTGCAAGATTAAACGCATCAGTTGCTGTTTTCTCATCCATCCATGTAGAAATTTCCTCTAGGACACCAACGATTTGAAGTATAGCCTCTCCATGAAACTGGAAGAACCCATCATGCCTCTCGACCCAACGAGTTTCACAAATTCCTTGAACAGCAGCACCTAAATAGATTTGTTTATTTCCAAAGACTTCAACATTTTCTATCTCGCATAGTTGTAGAAATTTCTCTTGATTTACTTGATTAATGCATCGTTGAATTTTCTTCCGTTTAGCGAGATTACCAGGAAATAGGAAATAGTGAAACTTGGACTGGTCTTGGGGGGGGGGGTCATGACCTGCATGACCCTCCCCTTGGATCCGCCCTTGGTCACTAGTTGAAACTTAATTTGACACGAAGCAAAGAATCCAAAAGTAGAGGTTTGTCCACAAATTGACAGGCAGCCAACAATTCGTTGTTCTGACCAACCCAAGGTTCAATCAAGTTTCTAGTACGTTATGAGGAACGCAAGCAGGAAGTAAGTGAAAATAGAGTATATTTCGTTTTAATTCCGGGAGTTCCAACCTTTGACAGCTGTTTCGTGCTCACGCACTCATCAGAAAGGATTTATGGAGCTCTCGAAATCAAAACGAATCCACTCAAGAATTAATACCGTGAAGGCAAGACAGACATAACAGGAAATTACTTATGACATCTACAGCCAACAATTCGTTGCATAAGATGTCCGGAGGACTGCTCATTGCTAATATCCTATACAATAGGAAAAGTTGGATCGAAAATCCATCAGAAAACAACTACTTTCCTGGCTAATGCCACGACGAACATTGAATTACATCTGATGAAATTTCCGTGCAGAGTTCCTACAAGGTTGGTTATCTCTGCAATTGCTTGGTTGCATGGGAATGATCATAGAAACATTCGGACCACCTATATATCGATTTCGGAGTGTTGCTCCTCATCAGTATAGGGTAGGTCTAGCAGTCAATAACTAATGACTGCAACGAATGAATCGACGACCATTCCCATTTAAAGACCGAAACTGAGATCGCGCCCGCACAGTGGATTAACTCCAAACTGCGAGCGCCATCCCAGCGCCGGAAGTCCAACCAAACAGTATCCGTGCTCCACGATCGTCAAGACCGTATATGAAACGGAAAAGAAATCTGTAGTTCACAATGAGCTTATGACAAAATGCATAAGATGTCCGGAGGACTGCTCATTGCTAATATCCTATACAATAGGAAAAGTTGGATCGAAAATCCATTTGGTTGGACTTCCGGCGCTGGGATGGCGCTCGCAGTTTGGAGTTAATCCACTGTGCGGGCGCGATCTCAGTTTCGGTCTTTAAATGGGAATGGTCGTCGATTCATTCGTTGCAGTCATTAGTTATTGACTGCTAGACCTACCCTATACTGATGAGGAGCAACACTCCGAAATCGATATATAGGTGGTCCGAATGTTTCTATGATCATTCCCATGCAACCAAGCAATTGCAGAGATAACCTTGTAGGAACTCTGCACGGAAATTTCATCAGATGTAATTCAATGTTCGTCGTGGCATTAGCCAGGAAAGTAGTTGTTTTCTGATGGATTTTCGATCCAACTTTTCCTATTGTATAGGATATCAATGAGCAGTCCTCCGGACATCTTATGCATTTTGTCATAAGCTCATTGTGAACTACAGATTTTTTTTCCGCAACAATTCGTTGTTCTGAACAGAACTACGAATTGTTTGCTGCCTGTCAATTTGTGGACGAACCTCTACTTTTGGTTCGTGTCAAATTAAGTTTCAACTAGTGACTGTAGATGTCATAAGTAACTTCCTGTTATATCTGTCTTGCCTTCACGGTATTAATTCTTGAGTGGATTCGTTTTGATTTCGAGAGCTCCATAAATCCTTTCTGATGAGTGCGTGAGCACGAAACAGCTGTCAAAAGTTGGAACTCTCGGAATTAAAACGAAATATACTCTATTTTCACTTATTTAATTATATATGTTTTATATATTTATTTTATTAGTATTTCATAATTTAAATTTGTGTTGTTTGAAATGCACCATGAATGTATAGCTGTTTCATGTATTTTAATATTGTTGTATTGTACTCAAATTTCGTATATTTATTTATGTTTATGAATATTATGTTTATTAGGATGCCTAATTGAATAAAGATCTATCTATCTATTGTTTGCTGTTAATCAATATTTATTGATTAATTTAATCTCGTATTACTTTTTGACTAGCTTGTAAATTATTTTTTAGATGCAAGTAGATAGATAAATAGAATAAGGTATGTGGGCGGATGGAGCCAGAAGCATGTACGCCTCCCACCACTGCTGGGTAATGGTTCAGTTTTGAAGTGAGACTGACTATCTCGCGAGCGAAAGAGGCCAGCCTTCTAACCGATACCTCCCTCACACTCTCCGGGTTCAGTACGATGCTCCAGAGGTGTGCTTCCTGTATTGCTGCCACTGCCGTGCATTCCGTGAGGATGTGGGTGGCTGACTCCTCATCCTCCAAGTACCACCTGAATTCGGTATCATCCGTGATACCTAAAATGTTGAGGTGCTTGTTAAGATGGCAGTGTCCCGTCAGGAGCCCTGTCAATAATCTGATTTCCTTTCTGCTCAGTATCAGCAGAGTCTTAGTACTCCCAGTAGAAGGGCCTCCGATGTGGAGTTTCGATTGCCTTATGCCCGGTGCATCTTTTCATGTATCCTGGAATTTTATTTCCAGGATTTCTTTCATGGTTGAGACGCACCATGATCTAGAAACTCCTAGGATAGGTTCTGGACCAATCGTTGGGCTTTTCGCACCTTGTCTGACCAAATAATCAGCCTGTTCGTTTCCAGGTATTCCGGTATGACAAGGGACCCAAAGTAGCTTTACTTTATTGGCGACAGATGGCCTTTGCAAATCATCGATGCATTCAGACACCAGCCACGAAGTGACTCTATTTGATGTGAGAGCCTTGATCGCCGCTTGGCTGTCGGCGAGGGGGAAACATCTCCTTTAAATCTCATACAACTAGAAATTTTGAGTCATTTGAGTCAATTTTTGGTCATTTTATCTTCGCTTCAGTCATCAGTTTGAGTCTTTCAGTCATCGGCTTGAGTCTTTCAGTCATCGGTTCAAGTCTTTCAGTCTTTTCAATATTTTAAGTCTCGTACACATTTCAGCGAGATGTTTCCCCCTCGCTGTCGGTGCATTTCGTGATATGCTGGCCGTGGTAGCCTCTGTTCAGATTTTTCCTTGCATAGACGAGTATGGCAAACATTTCAGCCTGAAATACAGTAGCAAAAGTTCTTAGAGCGTAACAGAGATGCACGTATTCTAGCGCAACAAAAATATTATTATTATTTTCAAAATGGTGAAGGCTGAGGAGTTCAAAGAGTAGATATTTAGTCCGTTTTTTCCTCTTTTCGGAGGATATTCGTTTCGCCTGGAGCGAATTCCATAGTTGTCCTACTTTGGTGGTCCAGGAGGATTACATCAGGATTATTGCCTTGTATTCCAAAATTATTATTATTATTGTAAAATATCTCAGTTCCTGCAATATTCTTTGACCAACAAATATGACAATTTCTAATCAGTTCGTTCTTTTCCGAAAACCAAAAGCTAAATATTCCTATCGCGATTTTTAGTTGAGGACCTATTTGTTTGAATTGGGTCTTTTTGAAGAACTAAAACGAATCAATAAATTCTAAAAACTTACTGTTAAAATGTTTTCAGTGGACGTCTGCATTGATATTTCCAGGTAGCACTGAAACAAAGATAACTCTATAAACGTGTCATGATGTTAAGCAAGATCTATATCTCAAATGTTATCAAATGTAAATGAGTTTTATCGCCAAATTTAATGATAAACGAGCTAGGATTATTCCCTATCGTTAGTGATTTTAGATAGTGTATCTTTGCGAAATGCGAATTATGCAATAATTAATTGGGAAAACTCTAGGAGGTGATCTTCGCTGTCAAGCTGGTAATAAATTTTATTTTTAAATATTGGAAATACTGTCATGTCAATTATAATTATGTCATCTGTAAACTTATTTTATTATTTTTGAATTTAGTCAATCTGAAAGTTAAAATATATGGAAAAATTAATCGAATCAGATATTATCGTAAAATGGAAAAATTGTGTTCCTATTCAACTTCCGGAGTTGAAAAAAATTAGTACTTGGGAGCAAATTTAAAAAAATGTTTTTATAATTATATTCTTTATATATTATAAATCTGAATAAGTATCAGTAGCTGCTCTTTCAATAGGTTTTTCATGATATAGCAGAAAACACGTAAAACCTCGATTTTCAGAAAGAAGAAATTTATTTCAAATAATAATGACAATTAGAACTATTGAATACTACAATAAAGTAACAAAAAAATAATAATCTGCACCCCTGGGCGGCTTAAATTGATTTGGAGGCGCACTTGCTATAACTGCAAGGAAACCCAGAAAAACCTGCAACACAACATTATTCTCCTTAAAAGGTTTGTCGAATTAGGATTATTTGCTTTTTGGTAAAATATGATGTATGGTGTCTCCAGAAGGTCCAATTCGAAAGAAAACCTTTTATTTACACAACTGTCATCAGATTTGTACCAGTCCGTTCTGTTCTTGGCCAGGGTGTAGTAGTGACCAGAATCAACTATAGAATCACAGTGAACGATAATTTCATAAATGAATTTGAACTATTCAAAATTGATTCTTGTTAATACTTCTTGTATTTTGTATTTGTTGACTTCTCTGGTTAGTTTAGGCTGATATTATCTTTAGGTTGGATCAGATGGGCCTTGGTGGTCGGCTGGTAGAGCCTTCACCTCTCAATCGTAGGGATACGGGTGCGATTCACAGCTTGGTTACCGGTCTCGTACATGGCATCACACGTTAAAAGGTAAGGGCTGCGTCTTTTCTAGCTCACACAAGTCTCTCGAAGACTTCTGAGTGTTGCGCGTAGGGGTGCAACAAGTTGGCGGAAATAACAATTTTAAATGGATGTACTGCAGAAGGAACTAACTTCCCAAGTAGCACACCTATATTGGTAAAATATTGGTACAATATTGTGAACATATTGGCGAAATATTTGAAATACAATATTGGCGAGAAAAAAAATGTGAACATTCGGCGATATTGGTCCAATATTACTTGAATAATATTGGCGAAATATTCTCGAACTAATATTGTCCTCAAAATATTCGACGATATTGGTACAATATCGCTGTTACAATATTTTGACAATATTGGCACAATATTCAATAGTTATAATGTCGAGAAATAAATGTGAACATTTTGCGATATTGGTCGAATATTGTTTAAATATTTCACAAATAGTTTTTGTGAAATATTTTCGAAGCGATAATGGCCTCAAAATATTTATCGATATTGGTACAATATAATTTGGATATATTGAAGGAAGTCAATATACCTTGGTAAATTATTAAATGACTTTTAATTGATGAAGGTGACACCAGAGTCTTCCTTTTGATCGCCATAACCACCGAGTGTGCTGTCTTGAAAACAAGTTAAGGGAAGTATTTAATATACTTTCGTAGGTTTTAGAAGACGTTCTATATGTAGAGCCATCTAGCGGATTTTTATCCAGGTTTGATCATGATATAATTTTAATATGTTTCTTTGAATATTCGGTCAATATTCAAATTTCATCTCAATCTAGATGTAGGAAACAATATGGAGACAATATTGTTTTAACGATATCGATAAATATTATTGAACCAATATTGACCCAATATTAATTAATAAGATTTGTTGAATATTGGCGAAATGATATTCAACCAATGTGTAATCACACTTGGAGATACAATATAGATTTTATTCTTAGAATCGATATGAGGGGAATATTGGGATTGCAATATTTATTTTAGGTGTTGAAAACGATGTGAAGACAATATTGTTTTATCGATATTGGTAAATATCATTCAACCAATATTGACTCAATATGAGTCATTACAATTTGTCAAATAAAGTGGAAATGATATTCAACCAATATGCTATCAAAATGGGAAATACAATATAGTTATTTTTTCCTATAATCGATATGACTGGAATATTTGGATTGCAATATTTATTCTAGATGTGGAAAACAATATATAACCAGTATTGTATTATCGATATTGGTAGAAATTATTCAACCAATATTGACCCAATATTTCATGTGATAATCTACATTCAAAACTAGTTCAACCAATATTCCACCAATATTATTAATATAATATTGTTTTTTGAATATTCGCCCATATTGGACCAACATTGATTTTTCATTTACAATATATCTATATTGGCCCAATATGGAACCAGGATTCAGCCAATATGATGTGCTACCTGGGTTCCTTCTTAAGGATGAGGCCAGGAGCAAACATTGCCATATTCTTTTTCATCAATTTCAACGCTTATTTGCAATAAAAAATAAATTTCATGACTACTAAAAATCAATAGGTAATGATGAACTTTTTTTGGGATTTTTGCATTTTAAAAGATATTTTTCCACACGAACAATATATTTTTTCATGCCATCTTAAACTCGAGGTTTAACGAGGAAAATGAGTACTGATAAAGTTAAAACATTGAAAATTACTGAATCAACTTTTTTGTGAACAATAGAAAAATAACTAATTTGATAAAAAAAATTCAACTTATTTAATACTTAATTTTCGTTTGCGGGAGACGAAAATATAAAAAAATGGCCGTAAAAAACAATAAACAATTAAAAGTGCATTGAGCTACTCCCACCTCCATCCGGACTTTTACTCAGTCGTATTGTTTTTTCTAAATTTACTCACAATTTACCCTAAATTCTCCGACCATTCACATCCTGCTTAGAATTTTTTATGTTTTAAAAATGATTGGCCCTTGTCTACTTGGATGTGACAAATCTTCGTTTTTTTGGTGTAAAAACGTTTTGCACCTCGACAAACAAATTAGTAATCTGGTGCTTTTAATCAAGCCATGAGTTGAAAACTTCTCAGAAGGTGGTGAATGCTAGGAAATTGTAACCATCAGTTGTTGTTTAGCCTTTCAAGGCTGAGATTCAAAATCTTCTTTTGCCTTCATTGAAGTGAGTTTTATCGAGGTATGTGAAGCAATAAACAGTCTATAAAACAAGCAAAGTAAACATATGAACAATGTGAGTATAACTCTAATTAAATCGTTAAAAAATTTTCAACAGTTGTATTAGATACGAGGATATATTGAAAAACTCTTAGCCTACTATAGAACCAAACAAAATTTCAATGTCAGAATATTTTATTACTCAACATATTCTCCTCTTAATTGGATGCATTCATTACGGCGAACCTGCAACGTCTCTAGACCTTTCAAAAAAAATGTTTCTTCTTGCTCTACAAACCAGACCTCCGCAGCTTTTATTACCTCCTCGTTGGAAGAAAATTTACGACCTTTTAAACTTTTTTTCAGTTGAGGAAAGAGGTGATAGAACGGACGGAGCCAAATCTGGTGAGTAAGGGGGTGTTGTAGTAATTCAAACCCTAAATCACGAATTTTTTGCATGGCAACATGAGATTTGTGTGCAGGGGCGTTGTCCTGCAAAAACAAAACACTTTTGGATAGCTTTCCGCGTCTTTTCTCTTCAATTTTTTGCCGCGGAGTGGTCAGTAATGTCGAATAGTAATCTACAGTTATTGCTCTACCCTTATCCAAAAAATCAATCATGATTACTCCATGGCAATCCCAAAAAAACTGAAGCAAGAACTTTTCCAGCAGATTTTTGAACACGAGAACCGTAGTGTCGCCATTCCATCGATTGTTGCTTTGTTTCTGTACTCCAATTTTTCGATTTTCACAATTTCGGTGGACATGTTTTTTCTTTTAATTTATTGCGTAACTCTGGTTTACTTTTTTGACGTCAAACTTTACACTGACACTTCTAATAATACTCTGGTTTCTCTTCAGTGCGAATAAATCTTTCGCCTTTTACTAAAGATTTCCGTGGAGAGGAACAACATAAATACCTCCGCGTATTCCTCATTTAACAGATTTTAGTTTAACAAGGAAACATTCTGTAATAATTACACGACTGAAACTGAATCACGGGAAATTTCCTTCATAAAATTGGGCTTGCCGAATCACCCTATTGCACATGTGATGACACGTCAATCTGTGACTTGAACCATATACTTTTTGCATGTGAATCCTATTCAGTGAAGAGAACCAATCTAATTGATACAATAATATCAAATCAAATTCAACTACCAATTGACATCACATCCTTACTTAGTTTACAACACAAAAGTATTTTTTATGCTTTAATCAAATTCCTAACGGAAATAAAACTTGACATTTGAGGCTCAAATCACTATAAATACTTTAACAAAAGTCTGTGGCAAATGGATTATATCCGATGCCAACCATCCACACACACACTTCTAATAAGTTATTATTCGTTGCTATGGTAACGCAATATTTTGTTTATGCAGAGAACTGGTCTAGGCTAACTAGATATCAATACATCCTCGTATTTCCTAACCGACTAAATCCAATAGTCGGAAAGTTATACACGAGTAAGTGAATTTTTTCATAATAATGTCATCGTTTCACTAAGAATTGAATTTTAACCTTTATTCATCGAAAAAATAAAAATAAATATCCTGTCGTGACATAAATCAATCAGAATACAAGCGACATAAATATTTAAAAATAATAGAGGCCTTCGTTTTCGTTTATCCTCGAGAGGATTTATTGCTTGGCTTTTCACATACACTTCTGCGTAAATAATTTAAACAATCGTTTTTCGACTTTGGTTGGGAACTCCAGACTTGAATGAAAACCCGATCATTGGGAAAATACAACCACAAATTCAATGAAATTGCAATTAAAACATGACATGAGAAGATACATGTACAACTGTCTTGGTAGTAATCAAATAAAGCATCGAGATATGTGATTTCAACGAAAGCCAGAGTAAACCAAAACTAGGTTAATTGTCTGTTTGCATACTTCAAAGTAGCCTGTAAACTTAACTAAAATATCCGAACATGAAAACAATCTTTTTGTTCACGAATTCAAAATAATTTAATCGACTCACCCGAGACACGTTGACTGTAACACTGGTTATTCACGAATTATTACCTGCCGCTCATAACAAAATCGTTAACATGTTACCAACAATTCAGATAATTATGCCTAATACCTTAATGAATAATCATTTGTTGAGAGATTGGAATGAGTGTTCTGATAATCTTATCGACATGAATCTTTCCTATTTGTTTGAATGACTGGGAGGAGCAATATTGAAAGGATCTTCTGTGCATTTAATCCTTATATTAATCCTTTTATTTAGTCCAAGACTAATAATGTACATGTGTGAAAAAATAAAAAGTTTACATATAGATAAAAACACTTAAACATATATCTTCAGGAACGGGTATATAAAATAGATTAAAATACATTAATTAGAAGTAGACAGTAAGAAACATATCAGTCTACTATTAAAATAACAATAGAACAATAATTATCGAGTCAAGGATAGCGAGTTTGCATCTTTTAATTCATCAGGGAGGTCATTAAAGTTATTCAACCCTTTAAAAAAGATTGAATTTTCAGATTTCTTCGTTTTAACAGGCTCAATGAATATATTATTTCTAGATCTGGTGTTATAATTATGGTGTTCAGAAACGGAGGATATTTTTTCTATCATATTAGTTGGGGCATCACCTGTTCTTATTTTGAAAATAAAAATTATTGTTTAATATAAGAACATTCTATCAATGAAGACAACATTACATTTATAGGTGTTTGTTTGGAACAGGATAGTATTGTTCTTATTGCCCGATTCTGGAGTTTTTGTAAACGGCTCAATTCATTTTGTTGTAGCAAATATAGAATAGTAGAGCAGTAGTTGAAGTCAGGAAGTACCAGCGTATCGTAAATAATAGTTTTTGACCATTTCGAGAGAAAACTGAAACACCTGAGTAAATAAATAATTTTAAATGAAATTGTTTCAATTATATAACTCGTGTAATTTCGAGGCGACTCGCGCCGTAATAACCGAAAATATGTTTTTATTTTTTTGCGATTTCCATCTCCACTACGGTTTGGTACACGGAGAAAAAAAATCACTAACCATTAGTGAAACTTGAATATCCACAAGTAAAAACTTGAATACTATATGGGACAAATAAACAAGTTAATTACCACTGAAAAAATTGTGTTCCTGGAAATGAACACTTACTTACCACTACTAACCTATTTTGATATGTTTCAGAATAATACCCTTTATTGTCCACTTCACTAATGCCAAATGAATTGTTCACTTATGGGTAGAATATAGGTGCATTATTATTAGTACGTTGATCAGTTACCCCAAGTGAACTCAATCTATAATTTTTCAGCCTCTACTTTCTTTTTGACCTATCCTTGGTATTATTTTTCATACCCAGTAATTAGCAGTTCTCTTGTCATTGGTGTATTATTTCTTTACTCAATTGAATAGTTTTCTCTGAGTAGCGTTTATGGTCAGTTTCGAGTATTTGTACTGTAAGTGGATGAAAATTGCATCATAGAAAAATATACTTTAAATCATTTCAAAATATATGAAATAATCGAATGACTATTATTATCAAGTAAGTATGATTTTCTGCTATATTTCATAATAGTCCTCGACATAATAGATCAATGCATGATTCTGAACAGTTTAAAGTATAATTGTCACATACTTACAATTTTTATCCAATAACACTAGAAATATTTGAAAATTACCACATGGCTATACTCACTGGAAATCCATTTATAAATAATACACTCTTTCATTGCTACAAACATATATCATGCATAAATATGATTCCGGCTACAATCACGCTCATAACAGGACGCTACATGTGGATGAAACAAATCGAATGAAATGACGCCGTGGCTTGTGAGGCCGTTTTCGCAACAGAGACATTTTACGGAAGTACCCGAACGTGCCCGAACATGAAAAAGTTAACTAAGCATAAGTGAATTGATCACTAACTTGATCGATTGACGTTATTATTGAGATGGCTTAGACCAAGTGAAGTTGTTTCAGATAAACGATTCAGTAGTGGTAGGTATCATTATACCAACAATTAGTTTATTTTTCACCGACAGATACCTATCAAACATGAAAAATATTTCGATTCGCTAAGTATTTTGATGAGTTACGGTAGGAACACACTTTCAGAAACATCATTTCGCTTACCATGAGTCTCTCATATTCCCACCGTAGGTGAAAATTTAGTAACCACAATTGAATTTTTTTCAAGTAAACAGTTTACTTGGTCGAGTTTTCTCCGTGTACAGATATTTTTCTATGTGTACGCATTGGTATTGATGTGTTTAACAGCCTCTGTGTTATTTCGAGTTGACTCGCGCCGTAATAACCGAAAAAATGTTTTTTTTTTATTTTTGCGATTTCCATCTCCCCTACGGGTTGATACAGATATTTTTCTGTTTGTACACATTGGTATTGATGTGTTTAACAGCCTTTGTGTTATTTCGATGTGATTCGCGCCGTAATAATCGAGAAAATGATTTTTTATAAATATTTTTGCGATTTCCATTTTCCCTACGGGTTGGTACAGATATTTTGCTGTGTGTACGCATTGGTATTGATGTGTTTGATAGCCTCTGTGTTATTTCAAGGTGACTCGCGCCGTAATAATCAAAAAAAAAATTTTTTTCCTGAGATTTTTGCGATTTCCATCTCAGCACAGCACATATTTTTTCTATGTGTAAAAATTATAGTGATTATTTTTTCAACCACGCTCCAATAAGGCAGATGATCATTATTCGAGTGAATATTACTTTACAGTAACAATTTGAATAGGTATATTAAAATATTTGCCAAATTCTGGTTCGACAAGCTCATTCAATGAATTTTTATAATTCCTGATGCTGTAGCATACATAATGATAACTAATGATTTTTCTTGAAATTTGGCAACACCGCATAAAAGTGTGGAGGAAATGTGTGGATCACTTCACTCTAGTAAGAAGAACTAGATTCTTTGGACAATAAAGTATATTTTCGTATGAAATGATAATCCATTTTGTTTACCTTTACAACTTTCACTTCTTTCCTGTTCTTCAGTCAACGATATTTTATCCACTATTTGAACACCAAACAGACACAAACTTAAAATTCTCTTCAGTTGCGAAGAAGAACTCTTTGCTACCTACCATTCATTGCACGAGACTAGTCCAGCGCTTCTGATGGACCCTCACATTCTTTCCTTTCTTATGGGTACCTTATCGCAGGGAATTCCCATTATACATACGTGAGATTTCAAAAGTACGTCACACCTTCGGAGGAGCTGCCGTGTGAAAGTAAGGTTACTCTCAGTATCGGCCGATAAAATATCGTAGATGATTTGAGGAGTATGGCAACATTTATTTCAACAGCCTTTTTGGTAAAATAAACGTTATAGTATTTGGATAGTACGACGGCGTGGAAGGGACATGCAATTTTTTTTCTTAATTTTTTTTCTTAATTTCGAGTTAACTTGAAATTGAGATAATTTCGACTTAAATCATCAAAATGTAACATCAGTAGCTGATAATATCAACTCTTATTCATTCATAATGTTCGTACAGCTTGGCAAATCTAGCTCTGAATGTAAAATCGCCACGCCTATCGATGCGCGGTAGCAGAAGAGCTCAGTATAATCCGAAACAAGTATGAGTTTCTGTCCTATTCTCCCTTATCTCATTCATAGATAAGAATCTCCAATGGAAACTGGACATTTATTAAATCTATCTGAATGAATAAGCAAATATTCACTTTCAGATTTTTTCTCTCAGGTTATATAGGGTCTTTCTCAATATCTATCAGATGTAGTTCAATGTCCAGCGTGGCTCTTGCCGGAGAAGTAGTTGTTTTCTGTTAGATATTACAAAAAAGTAACTTCAATTTTATCGCAGGGTTTTTTTCCATTTCCAGAGGAATCATGTATTGATTCAATTTTCAATTGAGAATGTTTCTCTTTATTATAATAATAATAAACAATTTATTCACAAGATAAAGATAATTACGTTATACTTATGTCAAAATCATTAGCATGACATTAGGTTTTATAAGCGAAAAAAACCCCATGTGCAAACTGCCTAATAATTTACAATCACCGTGAATGCATGAATAAAATCGAAAATCACCAAAACACTTTCATGACCACGATGCTGATAAGCAAATAACTGATCAGAACAGGTGAAATATTTTCGCGGGAAAACAAGCGGAAAGTCACGAAATGTCCTGGAATCTGAACGTTATACTAAAATGTTTGTAACCGAGCCTAAACTGTTGCGAATTGAGAAACAAAGTGATTGAAATCGTCAACACAGTGCGACAAAACTGCCATTTACTAATCGTCTATCAATCAATAGTTAAAAGTTGTTCTACTTAATCTACTTCTTCACGTTTTGATTTCGTTTTAGACGATTCTCAATGCTTATTAATATTAACAACTTAAAAATTTAAATTATTTAAAGACCTACCTTGTACCTACTGAAGTAGATTCATGGGCAACACTCCATTCTACTAGGTTCCTATGCTCGATCTCAAAGACCCTCTACATAATGCACCTGTACACGTGGATAGGTACATGTGTGGTAATTAAAAAAAATTAAATGATAATGTAAGTTAACGTCATTATCAGTTACATATTGTAGGTGCCTTTAATGAATCGATTGGGAAAAATGCAATACCGGGTGTCAACTATTTCTTTAGACAAGCCATTGTTTCCAGAGTTCCAAGGCTATATGATTTAAACTTGGCAGTGATATAGTGTATATTTGAACTTTTTTTGATTCTAGGGATGATTCTCAGTTCGATCACATAGTTTCGAGTCGACTATTCGAAAAAAAAAAATTGCATCTGGAGAAAAAGTCGAAAGTGGTGAGATTAGATGAACCGGTTCATTAAATAGTTACGTTACGTTACGTAGGCGGCGTTATAAGGCAATTAGTGGTATTAGAAATTTCAAACTTTCATAGGTAGTCAACTAGGTGGAAAAAACTATGTACAATGTTTTTACGCATTGTTTATGTTCTAACGCCTTTTAGATGCAAACATTATTTTTCCTTGGAAAAAAGTAAAAATATTGGAAAATCCCAAATTGGGATCGTTTCAGGTAAAGCCGGAAGTGATGTAAGAGTATGAAGTATTGGAACATTTTCCAATTCTTGAATCCAATACCCCTGCCAAGTATATCACCATCACAAAATGTTGAATTTTATATACCCCACATTTTATGTTTCAACAATAACCCCATAGAAATGCATTCAAAATTGTGTGTTGTTCTTTAAATTTTCAATTGAGAATGTTTTCCTTTTTCATCATATGTGGTCATTTGATACAGACTTGTGGCTGCTGTATTGACATTTTTAGTAGTGAATACAACAACTGAGAGAATTCCCAATATTGTTGTGAAAGTAAGACATGATAGTTGTTGAATTCGGCTACAATTTTTTTACAATACGAGAGTTGTTGTAAATTATAACTGATTTTCAACGTGTGAATTTTTACAAACTGAATGTATATGATTCCTACGAAAGCGTAGAAGGGCCACAACTAATTTTATTTTTATTTCGAAATAAATTCCGACTTGCAACTCGGAATTCCGACTTGCAACTCGGAATTCCGACTTGCATCTCGGAATTCCGACTTGCAACTCGGAATTCCGACTTGCATCTCGGAATTCCGACTTGCAACTCGGAATTCCGACTTGCATCTCGGAATTCCGACTTGCAACTCGGAATTCCGACTTGCAACTCGGAATTCCGACTTGCATCTCGGAATTCCGACTTGCAACTCGGAATTCCGACTTGCAACTCGGAATTCCGACTTGCATCTCGGAATTCCGACTTGTATCTCGGAATTCCGACTTGCATCTCGGAATTTGGATTCATATACAACTTTCTTTTTCGAATTGAATCTATTGTTTCGAATATGCTGATAATAATATAATATACAGGGTTTCCCACGAAGATTGGGACAGGGAATATCTGGGAACTCGAAAGTAGTGGAGAATTGTAATTTTGGGGTTCTGAATTAAAGCAATTGGTGCAGTTTTTTTTGATTTTATGTTACCCAATGAGCTTTTTGTTTTCGGTCACGTGACATCAGATTGAAAATTATTACTGCGACATCCTGTATATTTTGGAATTTTTCAATTATAATAGTTTGAATAATATAATATACCGGGTGTCCCAGAGCTTTCAAACCAGCAAATATTTCAGTTATTTACAGAAAATAAAAAATTTAAAAAACTTTTGTTGTACGAGGTCATAATCTCTTTCGTGCAGCATAGCAAAAACCAGCCCCTGCCAAACAACCGCCGAAAAACCACCCCTAACTTTTGCTCTTCAAATTGCAACCCTATGCCTGTTTTTGTTCAATACAGTCCATTTCACTTCTCATTCAATGATATAATATTATAGTAGCTGGAATGGCATACAGAATTATGGGAAATGAAAAGACACAAATGGAACATTAATTCATAAACTCATCTGCATTTTGAATTTTACATTACACTACAGAAATTGTTCAAAATGTTGGCCAGCACTTGTCATAAATGCTTCAAGTCGCCGAATCAGTGCGGGAGTACAGGAAGCTCTAATCATTTCAGAAGTAACGGTATCACAAGCCTCTGATATTTTCTGTATCAAATATTCAACATTTATTGTTGGAGTTTCGAGTACCACTCGTTTCAAATATACCTGTAGGAAAAAGTCCAGTGGCGTGAGATCTGGAGAACATGCAGCCCACTATTTCCAATCCAACGGTCTTGAAATATATCATTGAGGAAAGTAGTAACTATATTATGGTCATGTACAGGAGCATTCATCATCTTGTTGCCACATTTGTTATATTTCTTCGATTGGAGTATCTTCTAACAGTACAGGAATACAATTTTCAGAAAAAATGCAGATCTATATGGCCGATGGGGACCGATGAGAAAATTGATTCCTCTTATCCAGTGAGAGTTGTCTTGTGACCATGTCGTTTAACACTTTAACAGTGCCATTATAATGGAAAGATTTAATTGAGGAAGTTGGGATTGTCTTGGAATAAAATTCGAATGTGTGCAATGACTGCAATTCGTCTTTCGAAATATGTAGATCTGAGTCCTTGGTGTAAATGGATTTTGAAAAGATTATACCTGCACTTTTTGCAAATTCTTACTGATCCCAATATCCACCACAAATGCACGAACCGAAATATGAGGATGTACTTCGGCGTAGGCCAAAACAATTATGAAATTGTCCTCGGTCCTCAGTGATCCCGTTCGCAATGTGTTTTCTACATGAGAAAAAGTATTGCGACCTGGTTGTCGACGACCAGGAAAGCGCTGCTTATAAATCCTCACTGCGCACCTTTATTCTTGTGGCATTCACCAAAAGCTAAAATCATATCAACGTATTCGTTTGTAGTGAAGGTGAAAGGCATTTTGATATTTAACAACATTATCACGACTGATAACAATTTGTGATCCAGATACTGTAAGAATAAAAAAAACATACAAAAAGTTTACATTTTGTTGTCTATTTTTCTTTACCATCCTCTTTTTCTTGTCTCCACAATTATGATTTATTGTTGAATAAGAAATAAAAAAGATTGCGAGTTAAACAAAAACAAACATGGGGGTGCAATTCAAAAAACTAAAGTTAGGGGTGATTCCTCGGAGATAATTTGCTATGGGGTGGATTTCGCTACACTATTTGGAAAGGCTTGAGGTCCCCTAGGACACATAATTTTTCAAATTTGTTTTCTAAGTAAATAAATGAAATATCTGCTTGCCTCAAAGCTCAGGGACACCCGGTATATGAATCGATATAATATAAATTAATACGAGAATTCCTAGTTGCAAGTCGGAATTCCAAGTTGCAAGTCGGAATTCCGAGTTGCAAGTCGGAATTCCGAGTTGCAAGTCGGAATTCCGAGTTGCAAGTCGGAATTCCGAGTTGCAAGTCGGAATTCCGAGATGCAAGTTGGAATTCCGAGATGCAAGTCGGAATTCCGAGTTGCAAGTCGGAATTCCGAGTTGCAAGTCGGAATTCCGAGTTGCAAGTCGGAATTTATTTCGAAATGAAAATAAAAATTTTTGTGGCCCTTCTACGCTTTCTTAGATTCCCATTGACCAGTATTACTGAAGTTTTATATGTACTTCAAATTTTCTGACTTTATGCTAAACTGCATTATTTTTTGTATATGATGATTTCTATGATTTCAAAAGTCTCAGGAAATAAACTATTGTATTGTATTGTACGACTAGTATTCTCAGATATTGGCGATAATATCGGCTGTAGAAAGTAAGCTCGCTGTAAATACTAATCAAGTTTGAAACACCTTGATTACAGTCTTTGTGAAAATATTGAAACATTAAGTTGCATCAGTTACATCACTACGAAATAAAATACTCATTCATTTGCTCAATTTTATTCTAAGCTAAGGAAAATACAGTGTGATTAAGTGTAATGATTCGAAGAGTCATTCATTTGCTCAACTTCATTCTAGGCTGAAGAAAATACATTGTGATTTGAGTATAATGATGTGAGTTTCATGTTCTTGTCACTACCGCTTTCACTAGATGTCTTGATTTTGGGACTATTCCACTTCTACGGTAACAGTTCTGAGAAACATGCAATAGGATACCAACGTTTTCATAGTCTGAAATCGAAAGAAACAAGGGTTTTAATCAGCATAATCTTTATATATGGGTGTAACTATAATTATAGTAAATCTCTCTTTCAATTCATTTAACCCCAAATAAATTAAATGAAATGAGCGGTGATTGGTTAGTTTTATAAGATATCGATAATACTGAGGATGATTGTACCAAATTTTGATGAACCGAATGTCATCTTTCGCCTTTTAAAAATCTTTTCGAATAACCTCCTCGTATTGAAGAAATATTCGTAAGCATTCACAGCGAGAATATCCAGAAAATCTAAGTTGAGGAAGACATCTAAATTCCGAACAACTCTGATACCATCAATATGGCCCGACTGGAGGGAGAGCCTGGACATATGAGCACTTGAATTGATGAAAACAGATAATTCAACATTCACAACGACGAGCACTGCAGAAAAACGCTGCAAGCTACCACCGTAAGAATCTTCCTAGGAATCTAATTTATGGACTATAGGAGAAATGAGAAAACGTCAGAAAAATTTGAAGATAATCCGAAGCTGGCTGAAGAATGGAGTTAGACCTGAAAGACAGGAAGTATCCAAATTTGGCGCAGTTGCCAAGGGACACTGGGTTGAGAGGGATTCCCTATGTCTTCGTGATGGCCCATTACATCGAAAAGGAGAGAGCCCAGATGGATCAACAATGGTGTACTAACTGGTCCTGCCAAAGGCACTTATTACAGATGTGATCCAGTCGATGCCAGCAGTTTATTAATTTTTTATCGTGTTGATAATATCTTCTGATTTATTAGCATTTTTCATTTTTTTAGTCTTTTAGATTGTTCATAACAAAGTGGAAAATCAAAATTTTTTATTTTTCCAATGTTTATCTTTCTTAAAGCCTTCCAAGAATAGCTCCAAGAAGTGAAACGAATTAGAGGTTTTTAGTATAACAATTATCAGGGTTTGTATGTAAATTTGAAACTTGGAAAAACTAGTTAATTGAAAAAAGCATATGTAATAAAATAATTAAGGAAAACATTTTTTTTTAAATGGATTTTTGTTTATTCAAGTGTCTAAAAAGTAATTGAATTTTTTTATTTCTTAATACTGATATTTAATGGGATAATAGTATATTATTCAACGAGCATATTATGATGGCTATTATTCACGTGGATGAAGTTTACGGCACGAGCCGCAGGCAGGAATGCATGTGGCTGTAAATCAAGGGGGTGATGGGGGTTGGCTATAATGGGGGGGGGGGTGATAGGAAGGATTATTTCATGAGTCAGTTTAACTTTCATATCCTAGTTACAGTTATGGACAATTTGTAATGATTATATAATTTTATTCATGTGATGTAGCATTTGAAAGCAATCAAATTGTCACCCTGTACCTGGAAAACTATATAGTGTTGGACAAGCAATCATATGAATCCTCATGTAGTTGATCAAGACCCATACTTTATAAAATAAATTGTCAAATTCTAGCCGTTTGTTTTCTAATTTTAACGGATTGAGTGAACATCAAAACGATTATGGTATTGATTTTTATCTATTTCTATGAACATTGTCTTGTCATGCTGTAATGCAACACCCTTTGTTAGATATTATTTTTCATTCGTATGGAGGGACTCATGAGCTACAACTTAGATACATTAAGTTCATTTCTAAGACAGTTCAATTTCGAATTAGAGCACAAAAATCAAATCGATGCATAATACTCAAAACAGCGAAAATCGAATATTTGACACCCTGTACCTCGAAAACTGGTCATAGGATCGATCTGTAAATTGGACTACGTAATGAGGATGCCAAGATCTACAATATATCAAAATTTGAGAAAAATTTGCAGAAAGCCATTTGACGTACTAAATGTGCGGGTTCCTTTCGGTGCCCTTGAAGAGAAATTCACCAAAATAGTTCTTGCAGACTAGACTATAGTTCCCCTACTCACTGCCATGCCAGTTGCCAAATTGATGTTTATAACTTTCCCAGCCATAAGGGATACCTCTTTCTGACCATTGGCTATCATCATCAATATTGCAGTCGAATGTTTTGTTTCGCGGTACCATTCACTGAAGTAGACAGCGTTGGCCGTTTTATTGGCCTGAAAGTTCAAAACATGCGATGAGAGTTTGTGAAGACAAATCAAATGAAAGCACCAAAGTGCGTGAAATGAATGAACTCTATGGAAACACTGATTGCTATACAGGGTCTTTCACGACGAGCGTTCGTTAGGAATATATTGGGAACCATTCATGGTAAAAACTTGAAATTTTGTTGTAGTGAGTTTTACAATATGGCCTTCTCAAGTAATATATTTTCATCTTTCGGTTTTTTCCGTTATACCTTATTTCAGATGGAACACCATGTATTTCATTACTTTTATAATTTCCCTACAGATTTTAGGCCTACTCAATGCCTTCACCCAAAGTACCCCGCACAGTTCTTATGGAAAATGGGTCCCAGTCGAATTGGCTGAAAATTTAGTATAATGTATAGTTTATGATGTCCTGATGAAATGTCTCCGCACAACGAGATCTAATGGACAGTTTTTGAGATACAGGGTGTCAAACATGAAGAGGCAGCGTTGTTACTTGCCTCTAGAAAATCAATAACTGGGCCCCATTTTCCATAAGAACTGTGCGGGGTCCTTTGTTGGTTTTCGAAATATTATTTTTTTCTGAAAATTATGACAGTTACGGCACTTCTTCGAAAAAATCATAACTCATAGACAGTAACAGTTGGAAATGTCAAATTTCACAGAATCACACCTGCAGCATCAAGTCATGAACAGGTCCATCGATTTTTCAAAAGTAATTTACAGGATAGACAAAATTTCCCACCACCACAACAATTTCAAGTTTTTAGTTTGCATTGTTCCCCATATATTTCTAACGAAGTGTGAGGATGTGGCATCTGATTGATTAATAAATATGATTACTTCGCAGTCTTCGCACATCGTAACTATAAAAATTCGCTGCTAACGTACCTCATCTGTTAAATTCTGGCCTGGAATGCAGAATAAAAACACAAACCCAAAAGTAGCTGCAATGATATATATGAGAGCATTTATGAAAGCTTCCGGAGATGACCTGTAAAGAAATCGATATTTCAGTTCCTGTATCAATCAGATGAACGATCACGCCATCAAAATTTGAAGAGGTCTATTTTGCACTTCCACTTTTGAATTTCAATACTAAATATCTCAAATTCTTGATACACTAAAAATACTTGGAATTACAGAAAGAAATAACCCATCTTTATATTCTGGATCAACTGGTCCCTATAATCTAGAAATGAAATAGCCATATATGTACCAAGTACTTATGTACGTAAGTATGTACCATCGAGCAACATTCATCCCTTGGGCCAAAGGCCCTCGGGTGAACGTTACCCTCCGGGCGTTAGGATCTATACAACGCTCGTGGTGCATACAAGATTTTATTTTTCACGAAAAAATTATCTCAAACAACGTTGTTTACTTCATAAATTTCTTCTCATAGTATTTACCAGTTGCCATGGAAACATTGAAGAGGTTGCTAAGGGTTGTTTATTTAATAAAATGACGCTTCATTTTTGTAAGAATTGACAAGCTTGTTAGTGTCGGAAACTAAAAACGGTTATGTTCATAATAATTATGGAGATCGCACAGAATGTGACGCTCAAAGCTGAAAAAGCGTTAGGAAAGGACCACGCACGTTTCTTATGGAAAATGGCTTTCCGTGAATTTGTCCGAATTTTTGGTATGATGTATCTGTATGCACTGATCACAAGTGTCCATAGCCAAAAACTCCAAAAATGGACAGTTTTCGAGATATGGCTCTATCAATGTAATTTTTTTTGCATTTTTTGGATTTTGACACATAATCAGTTCACTCTCATACTTAGGAAAAACCGAGTTTCAATGATTTCACTGCAGGAATCGAATGAAAAATAATTCTTCCTTCGTTTTAGATACTGCCATTTGAAGAAATTATTATACACTGCTCGTCACTGACGATGTAACTGGACTATTATTTTCAATTTCAATAGCCAGTTTTTGTAGAAACAGAAACTTCTGAATTGCCCAAGGTATCACAGAGTCACATATATTCAACACCTTTCGATAGGGGCACTAGAAAAATAATATTCGATACACACTATAGGAACTGAATCTGAGATACTTTTTTTAAAAATAGTTTCCTAGTCGTCAAAGAAATAGTGGTAAAGCAAAATGAGCATATAGAAAATCGTTCATAATGTAGGCTGACGACATAAATACTCGTATCGAATGCAGTTTGTTCATACTGAGTGTTAAATGTAAATAGAAACAAGGGAATACATACCCAATAATCATTTCTAATCGCTAATCGAACCGTTAAGGCAAACGGATCAGTGAAAATGTCTGAATATTTGATATGATGTGGATTTCGATGCACTGATCAAGTGTCTATTGCTACAGACTACAAAAATGGACAGTTTTCAAGATATTGCCGTATCAATATCTGATTTTTTTCGTTTTCTAGATTGTGGCCCATAATCGCTTAGCTCTTATACCCAACAAAAACGGAATTCTATCGATTTCTACGCAGGAATTGACTGAAAAACAGTTGTATTTCATTTCAGATACATTCATTTGGAGAAATTAGCATACACTGCTCGTCACTGGCGATGTAGCTGGGCTATTATTTGCAACTTTTGTATTTCCGTGTTCGTAGAAACAAAAACTCTTGAATTGTTCTAGTTCTAACAAACATACTTATATCCAACACAATTCAATTGTGGCATTTGAAAAAATAATATGTAGTAGTAGTAGTAGTAGTAGTAGTATTTATTGGCCACATTACACACAGTGTACAATTGGCAGGTCAAAAAAAGAGAGAATGTCACAGACAGTCATGAGGATTACATAGATAAAAATTTTAAAAAAATATAGTTAAAAAGAAAATATATATATATATATATATATATATATATATATATATACGTATATCTACACATTAAAAACATTAAACATTAAAAACATATTTAAAAAGCTTATTATTCGGTGAACATTCAGTGTTTGGATTCCAATGTCAGAAACTCCTCTATTGAATAAAAGCTATTTTCCAGGAGGTATTTCTTTGTTGCATTTTTAAAGTTGATATAGCTTTTTATATCCTTTATATATTTTGGCAGGTTGTTATAAAGAGTTATGCAATTATAAAAGGTAGACTTTTTAAATGTTGCAGTTTTATGTTTTGGTATTTCCAATATAAAGCTTCTTGATGGATAGTTATGATGACTTCCTAACACGTTGAAGTCAGAGATGTTGCTTTTCACAAAAGTTACACATTTCAAGATGAAAATAGAATGGAAGGGTAGAATGTAGTGTTGTTTGAAGACAGCCCTACATGAGTCGCTGTATTCTAAGTTAAATAATAATCTAATTATTCTTTTTTGGGAGATAAAAACTCTTTTATATTCAGTAGCCAGTCCCCATGTTGCAATATTGTTCGATATATGGCTATATGCAAATGAATAGTATAAATTCAACAACCCCATTTGGTCCAAAATTGGTTTCATCTGAAGAATTGCATAATATGCTTTATTTAGTTGTTTACAAACAGAGTCTATGTGGGAGGAGAAACTAAGGTCTGAGCTAAGCCATGTCCCGAGTAACTTGACATTGTCACTAAATATTAAATTTTTATAGAATGTTTTTGGTACTGATTTTTTCATATGAAAATTTATGCAGACTGTCTTATCAGTATTTAAAATAAGTCGATTTTTTTGGCACCATTGTTTCATTTCACTGAGAGCTTTCTCTATATTATTATGCAATTCTTCAAGGGTTTCTCCACAGACTGTAACTGTTGTGTCATCGGCAAACATTGTTACTTGTCCCGCGGTTATATGCTTGGGAATATCGTTTACAAAAAGGAGAAAAATTAAGGGTCCCAAGACAGATCCTTGGGGGACACCAAGAGAAGTCGTGTATTCATTCGATAGTTGTTGTTCTAATTTGATGAGAATACTTCTGTGGGAAAGATAAGACTCGAACCATTTTAAAGCGGTACCTCTTATACCCAGATAACTAAGTTTTTCTAATATGAAATTTATGTTTAGGCAGTCAAAAGCTTTTGAGAAGTCAAACATAAGAGACACAACATATTTTCCTTTATCTAAAGAAGTGTAAACATAGTTCATTAAATGGTATGTGGCTGATTCCGTTGATTTATTTTTCCGAAACCCATGTTGCGAAAGCGTTAACAAGTCATAGCGTTCAACAAAACTAATTACTATATTGTATACACAACGTTCAAACACCTTTGAAAATTCGGTCAGAAGAGATATTTGGCGGTAGTTATCTATTGCTTGTTTGTCACCTTTTTTATGGAGGGGAGATACTAGCGAAATTTTCATCAGGTTGGGAAATTCTCCTTCAGCTAGAGATGAATTGATTAGTTTTGTTAGAGGTGAGATAATATAGTCATGCATAATTTTCAGCAGTTTCGGTGAAATTTCATCGATCCCAGAGCATGTTTTATTTTTTAGCGATTTTATGATGCTTGATACATCAGTCTCTGTTAGGTAAGGGATCCAGATCTACACCATACCAAAAATTCGGACAAATTCACGGAAAGCCATTTTCCATAAGAAACGTGCGTGGTCCTTTACTGCCTGTGAAATCCAAATACTTATGAAGAAGTATGACTATTTTTTGAAATGGAAAGATGAAAACAGAGTGAATACCGTAAATGAAACTATCTTAATGACATACTTCCAGGAACTGGTGAGTTTATCTCATGAAAAATATTAATATTTTTTATTTATTTCAAATTATTTCAGTCTGAAAAATATAGTGCAAATATTCTATGGACCAAATACTCACAGCTGAAATCAACATTGATTGTTGGAGAAAACATTAATATATCAGCATTCAGTCAACTGATGGCCTTTCTGAAAGTTAAATCAAAAGGATACATCCTAAAAAATCGAAGGTGTTGGAAGGTAGACAAGTATTACTTTTCATAAGAAAACCTCCAGATGATACTTTTCTGCTACATGAAGTTGTTCTGGTAATGTGCTTATTTGGAGGCTTAAGACCTGATGAAATGGTCAAGATGACAATTGAAGACATTGAAGACAGAGGAGCCGTTTTACTGATCGAGGTAATAATAATAATAATAATAATAGTAAATATGCAAAGCTTGTAAATGTAAATATAAAATGCAAACTGTTAATACATCTAAGATTCAGCGTCATTTTTTTAAAACACAGTTAAAATAGTCAGTTTTGTTAAAAAAAATTAAGTAAAAACAAAATTCATAAAAATGACCACCAATTTTTCCAATGAAAAGTTCGCACCACGAACGATGGATTCTGCAGCTGCACCGCACCTTGATCTCTACAGTTGCTTCAACAATCCTTTCTAGAAAAATACCTTCGTCGTTGATGGGCTCATCACACACTGTATGTTTTTTTATTGTACCCTATACAAAAATCCATAGGGGTTAAGTCAGGAGAGCGCGGAGGCCAAGGAACTTTGACGCCCTGTATCTCGAAATCGAAGCAAGTTAGGACAGATGATTATAGGAAGCAAAAGTCTTATTTTTGCCCTAAAAATGTCTTAATCGTTTGGCGGTTTAACCCTGGGTCACCCTGTACATGCCAAAATCTCAGGGATGAGTTGTACTGGATTGAAAGTCGGATTTCTTTGACAGTTGGATTTTGTAATAGTGCTTGTAATAGTTCATAATGTTCAAACACAACTGAAATGAAATGTACAAAGTCAGAACTGCTGCATATCAGATATTTATCTTGTATACCTCAGGTAGCACATCATATCGGCTGAATCTTGGTTCTATATTGGGACAATATAGATATATTGTAAATGAAAAATCAATATTGGTCCAATATGGGTGAATATTCAAAAAACAATATTATATTAATAATATTGGTGGAATATTGGTTGAACTAGTTTTGAATGTAGATTATCACACGAAATATTGGGTCAATATTGGTTGAATAATTTCTACCAATATCGATAATACAATATTGGTTATATATTGTTTTCCACATCTAGAATAAATATTGCAATCCAAATATTCCAGTCATATCGATTATAGCGGAAAAAAACTATATTGTATTTCCAAGTTTGTTAGAATATTGGTTGAATATCATTTCCACTTTATTTGACAAATTGTAATAACTCATATTGAGTCAATATTGGTTGAATGATATTTACCAATATCGATAAAACAATATTGTCTTCACATCGTTTTTAACATCTAGAATAAATATCGCAATCCCAATATTCCCCTAATATCGATTCTAGGAATAAATACTATATTGTATCTCCAAGTGTGATTACACATTGGTTGACGCCAATATTCAAAAAATCTTATTAATTAATATTGGGTCAATATTGGTTTAATAATATTTATCGATATCGTTAAAACAATATTGTCTTCATATTGTTTCCTACATCTAGATTGAGATGAAATTTGAATATTGGCCGAATATTCAATGAAACATATTGAAATTATATCATGATCAAACCTGGATAAAAATCCGCTTGGTGGCTCTACATATAGAACGTCTTCTAAAACATACGAAAGTATATTAAATACTTCCCATAACTTGTTTTCAAGACAGCTCACTCAGTGGTTATGGCGATCAAAAGGCAAACTCTGGTGCCACCTTCATCAACTAAAAGACATATAATAATTTATCAAGGTATATTGATATCCACCAATATATCCAAATAATATTGTACCAATATCGATAAATATTATTGCTTCAAGAATATTTCACCAAAACTAATTCTAAAATATTCAAACAATATTCGACCAATATCGCAAAATGTTCCCATTTTACTTCTTGACAATATAACTTTAGAATATTGTGCCAATATTGTCAGAATATTGTATCAACGATATTGTACCAATATCGCCGAACATTTTGAGGCCAATATTAGTTCAAGAATATTTCGCCAATATTATTCAAGTAATATTGGACCAATATCGCCGAATGTTCACATTTTTTTTCTCGCCAATATTGCATTTCAAATATTTCGCCAAAATGTTCACAATATTGTACTAATATTTTACCAATATAGGTGTGCTACTTGGGGTACCTTGTATGCTTATTGTTGATACTTGCAATCGCTGATTTCAGAGTTATCAATTATTTCTGAATGATTGCGTATTAAGGTATTATCGAATGTACAATGGTATTTTTTTAATCGAGTGTTATAAATTATTGTTGCATTGCAAAATAACCACCTTAATGTTTTTGATTGAGTCACTTAATTCGACAAAGTCCGAGTGCAAATATTTACAATGATAAGCGTTTGGTACTTACCGTTCCGATGAATTGTGCACCTCCAAACACATAGACGTTACATATAAGAAGACTAATGCTAATAGAACATTGGAGAAAGTTTCATTAATGCGATTTGTGAAGCTGAAATGAAAGAAAAACACTTAAGTTCCGTCGGGAAGTTTAAAATACAGCTAACTGCTGAAATCGTTGTAATATTCAATAATTAATTATGATTTATTTTTATTTAATTCTTTTATTGAAAGTCATTGTTTTAAGACGAAAAAGTCAGGTTTTTAATCGGTTTTTCACGAAAAACTCGAAAAAATATGCATTTTATCAAAAAAATTGTAGGGATCAAAATTGTAGCCTAGAAAAAAACAAAGTGATTTTTTTTTATAATTCCTGTGTGATTATTACGGACAGAGCTACGGCTTGTTAAATGTTAGCTTTTATTCGTCAAACACTAAATTTTAGAGATTCAGATTCAAATAGCAATAAAACTATGCATTTTAGGAGGAACACTTATATAAGTTATTTTCAAGTACCTATATGAAAAGAGCTTTTTTTAAGTAATGATGAAAATAAGGTCGGTCTCTACATTTTTCTATGAAAAAATCATTGAAAATAACCCCCTAATTAAAATTGATCGTTGCCCTTCTGCGATTATCTTTATTTATTTATTATCAATTGATCCAGGGAGTTTGACCGATTTAAAATGATTAATTTTTGACAAATTCGTACTTAAGCGAAAAACACATTTCTGCAATTTTGCAAAAAATGCCTTTTTATTCAAAATAACTCCAAAATACTGGAGATACTAAAAAAATACCATAGTAGTGAATAGGGAATATGCAAGTGATTTAAATTTACTTGATTTGTTTACCTCCGATACTTCATTGTCTTGACATTACACCTAAACCATTAGTTTATCATTTAGTTTGTATTTAACTCCATAAAACTTTAATCAAAAAGTGCATAATAAGCGCGCGGAATTCAAATTTGCGAAACGCATCACCATTGGTCGAAACGAATAATGACGTCACATGACACGTTATGAAATTTCTGTGTTGATATTCATACTGTGCTAGTCGTCTTTCATAGATTATAGACAGTAAATTATCAAGAGCAATGACTGAAAGTGGTTTTGTCAAAGCACAATCCGACAATATCTGAACTGATAAGTTTATCAAATGATAGTTTTCCTTTTGTAATTTAGGTGTAAAGAGAGTTATCTCCTGCTTGATATACAAAATATTTAGGCATATAAAACTTACTTCTGATCAATTCACATCATGTTAACTATAGAAATACAATATACTCACATTGAAACGATCTTCACAACAATGTAAATGTGATATTGGATATATTTCGCCCCTTCTCATAACCTTACACCATTGTTTACGTATTTTCGCATCTCTTGGAACAGAAAAAAATACTTTATTTGGTGTACTTATAATTGTGTTTTAGCATTCCGGTACTAGACAATACCTATAAAATGGTTTTTTAGCATTTTCTTTTATCGTAATAGCGATTAAAACTGCAAATCCCTAACCTAATTAATAACTGTCAATTGTGTCAATGGCCATAACTATAGAAAGGTTTGTTCATTGAAGACTGCTCTGGTTGATCGAGATCACTTTCACATATGTTCATCTCTCTCTTACACTTGTACTGCATTTGACTCACTCTTTTATAAAATATCAACTTCAAGCAAGTAGAGCAATGAGAGCACGTCCCCATGAACGACACTGAAGAAGAACAACACTGATCGCGCCATGTGACGTCATCCAGAGCGCGCGAAACTGGAGGCGTTCAAATAGGTCAAATTCAATGGGTATTTTATATATTATTTTAAAAATTAATTCCAAGAGTTTCAACAGTATTTATATAATTTACTATGTTGTAACGAAGTAAAAAATTGATTGAAAAAAAAAAAATATGCATATTCCCTATTGTAGCATGATATGGAAATAACTTGTTAAACGAATAGCGTTTTATAAGCGCTATTCAATGAAAAATACTCCCAAATATCAAACTTTACTCGAATATCACAATGATTTTGGAATTGATTTACAAAAATACAAAAATAAGAATTGAACTTTGACAGTCAGTATCTCAGAAACGAATAACTATATGTTTACAAGAACTTTTCTTCTTATTTTGACGTCAGCAACATTCTCCTACATTTTCTACACGTACTTAGGAAACACCCTGTATAAAACGCTCAGTACTTACTCTATCAAAAAATTGTGATGGTCAATGATTCTCCCAATTTCATATTTCGAGATATGTCTGTCTTCTCGTACTGATACGAGGAAAACTCGCTTGATTTCTCTATTTAACATTTCGAACTGTATTTGCGTGAGAGAAACGAAAATCATCAAGAGCGAATCCATGGCTACCACTGGTAAGATGATACAGACATAACAAAAAATACTCTGATACAACCACATTGCATGTGGAGGTATGGACTTGATTCTATAACAGTCTATTATAACCATGTCATTGTTGGAAAAGAGCGCCATCATGGAGTTGATCACTGTTTTGACAAACGTAAAAAATGCCAGCGAGTAGAATCTGAGTTTAACTACATGTATCATCTCGTCGTAGTGGGATTTATCGTGGACAGTCAGCTCTTCCATTTTCCAAAAACGTTGCTTGACTCCTTGAATCAAATCTAACAATTTTGATCGATTTAAGTAAAGATTCAGAAGTCTAGCGATTCCCTGTAAAATAAAAAAAATGGGTTTGTAGACCTATTAGACGGGAGATAGTGACAGATTTTGGGACACGATTTTACTCAGTATGCCTTATGGAGGACAGTATTGTCCGTATATCCTCATGATAATAATGCATGAATCAAAGAGTCGTCGTAGGTTCTTCATATTAAATAATAATGCTCTCGAAAAATTATGTGTTTCGGTACGATTCCAATCAGGCTAAAATACTCGAAAAACCAGTGGCACACCGTTAGGATGGGTGGAGAATTCTATTTTTCAAATACAATTTCTCGTGACTATACCAGCCATTCGGACCCACCCTGACGGCCTGCCAATGGTTTTTCGAATATTTTAGTTTTATTATTTTATCACGAAACACATGGCAGCCTGATTAAAATCGTACCCGAATAATAATAAAAATTATAATTATTATTATTAATTTTTAATATGAAGAACCTACGACGACTCTTTGATTTATGTATTATTATCATGAGGATATACGGACAATACTGTCCTCCAAAAGGCATACTGATTAAAATCGTGTCTCAAAATCTATCACTATCCCCCGGTCTATACTGGGTATCATCGAATCTATTAGACAAGTCATAACTTCTAGACCATTAGGTGTATCAAAATGAGAAATGAGATTTGGTATAGATAAATGGTATGTAAAGAGGAGAGTTTTCACATATTTTTCACTTTCCCCTCTCACCGGAAATGGCTCCGGTTCTAAATTTTTAAATGGAGCACCCTGTATATTATAACATTTTTGGATTTCTGAGACAATTCTAGATCAGAATGTGACATTTTCGAAAGTTTTTATGTCTACTCAATTTTTTTGGAGTCACTTTTGAAATTACATCTAGGTGGCCATGATCGGAAGTAAACTAATCTAAGGACCTCAGGTGATATCAGAATATTACAATCGCGAAGTTTTAGTGACTAGTATGATAGATATGAATAAGACAAGTTGGCAAAATTACATTTTCGTGTCTAACTATTATTTTTCAAATGGCGACCATTTTTTGACAAGCACTTTTCGAAAAAAGGATATTTTGACGAATGTAACGATACTAATTTATTTGCGATTGGATTACAAATAAGAACATAAATTAAATATTACTGAGGAAAATACTTCATAATAATTTATTTACTTTTGTCAAGTGTGCCGAGGATAGGCATGATGCATAATATTTTGCAGTTATTTCGATCAAGTCTTCTTTGGAAAACAAAACACTCACTTAGGTTATGACAGTGACATAAGCTTTAAGAGCAGAAGGTTAAATTTTCTTGATTTTCGTTGAATTTTAGTTCAATTGTCCGTCAAAATAATGTATACTGAAAGTGAAAAAGTGGATATGTTGTTATTGTTTGGAGAATGTCACAGAAATTCAAGGAATGCTGCTGAGTTGTATGCTCAGAGATATCCCAATCGGCAACATCCATCCCATCAGTATTTTCCGTATGTTGAGAATCGTTTTAGGCAAGAGGGAAATCGAGAGGCAGAGCAGAGGTTTATCATAAATGAGGAGACTGAGATTAACGTTCTTGCTATGGTTGAGGTTGACAAAACGGTTCCTTTAAGAGAAACTAGTCGAGAAAAGCAGATAAGTCACGAATCAGCAAGAAAAAAATTGAAAAAGCACGGATATCGAGCATTTAAATATCAGTTACATCAGCATTTGTATGCTGACGATGGCGAAAGACGAGTAGTGTTTTGTGATTGGTTGTTTCAAAATCATAGAGTTAACCCAAATTTCATCAACTTTATTCTTTCCGATGAATCACGATTTACAAATAATGGCTTGTTTAATAAGCAAAATTCTCGGTACTGGGCCCAACAAAATCAACATGCAATGGGAGAGGGCAATTTTCAAGAAAGGTTTGGCGTCAATGTCTGGGCTGGTATCGTTGGAAACAGAATAATTGGACCAATATTATTTCAAGGTCAGTTAACAGGGGCTAGGTACTTAGGTTTTCTTCAAAATGAAATCGAGGATCATCTTAATAATCTACCTTTAGCAGTTTTACGGCAAATTTACTTCCAACAAGATGGAGCACCCCCTCATAATACCAGATACGTTATTGATTACTTAATAGAGCTTTTCAATAATCAAGTTATTGCAACCAATGGTCCAGTACGGTGGCCTGCCCGCTCACCGGATCTGACTGTGCTAAATTTCTTCATTTGGGGATATGTTTAAGAAAGGGTCTACTATGCAACAGCCCCAGCCACTCTCTAAATCTTAGAAGAAAGGATTCTACTGGCTTTTAGAAGTATAACGCCACAAATGATACGAAACGTGTTGAGAGAAACAATTGAACGAGCTGAAATGTGTCTTCAACAAGGAGGAATGCACTTTGAAAATTTACTATAGTGAACATTTTAAGAAATTAGGATATTGAAAAAAATGTAAGTGCATCACTGAAATTATTGTTAATTTTGTTAAATTTGTTGATCCAATCGGAAATAAATTAGTATCGTTAGATTCGTCAAAATATCCTTTTTTCGGAAAGTGCTTGTCAAAAAATGGTCGCCATTTGAAAAATAATAGACACGAAAATGTAATTTTGCCAACTTGTCTTCTTCATATCTATCATACTAGTCACTAAAACTTCGCGATTGTAATATTCTGATATCACCTGAGGTCCTTAGATTAGTTTACTCCCGATCATGGCCACCTAGAAGAAATTTCAAAAGTGACTCCAAAAAAATAAAGTAGGCATAAAAACTTTCGAAAATGTCACATTCTGATCTAGAATTGTCTCAGAAATCCGAAAATGTTCCATTTAAAAATTTAGAACCGGAGCCATTTCCGGTGAAACCGGAAGTGACCGGAAAGTGAAAAATATGTGAAAACTCCCCTCTTCACATACCATTTATCTATACCAAATCTCATTTTGATACACCTAATGGTCTAGAAGTTATGACTTGTCTAATAGATTCGTTGACACCCGGTATATAGGTCGCCAAGATAAAATCATTTTTTCTATTTCAAATACACTTTAAATAATAGATTAAAGTGTAAACTGATCGAATGAGTTAAGGATATTGTTTCTACTAATCCAATTTTTTTTAGAAAAAATGTGGCACTGCTATTAATACCTATGTCGTTTGCTTCAAAACAAAAAGTTGTTTTAGCCCGTCAGCCAAAATGTGTAATTATTTTATATCGTATGCCTTTTAGGGTTTTTGTAGTTATAAACATAATTACCAATGAACAAGCAAAATTAGCGCTAACCAGTAGAACATAGCAATAATAATAATACTTTTTTTTCTCAGTCGAAAGGTCCGAAGTTCGAGTCCCAGTTGCGGCTGGAATTTTTAATTTTATTTGGCCGATTAAATTATTAAAATCTCCAGGCTGGACTGGGGTGTGAGTCCTGCACTATTCCCAATTAACAGCGCTGCTAACAAGGTGGCGTATGGATTTAGTAACAAGTTCTACACATTGTGGCTAATGACCATGGTAGTCGAACACCACAGAAAAAAATAACTTAGATCATATATACCAACTATTTGAAATAATGATAATAAATGCTAATAAAGTGTCCATCATTATTCTGGATCAATCAACTTTTCTTACAATAAGGAGTATGTTTTAATATAATTATTTAGTATAGACTAAAATATATAAAGACTTTTGCTTTGTTTCATGTCTCGAGGCAGCTTTTCAAATTATTTAAACCTTTGAAAAACACGATTGACGTCAATCATCCATGACTACGAAGTTAGTTTGAAGTTGTAAGTTCCTTTTTAGATATTATATTTACAACTGTTTTGGATGTGTATTGCCCTTGACATTTGCTCTTCCACTACAAAAATCAGGAACCTGACTGTAGACTACTTGAAATTAGAACTACTACAACATTTATACTCACATGAAGCATCAGAGTACAGTTGGAGAAAGTTTCAGTAATATCAGTGAACGTGATTGTATCTTCCTTGTAGACTGATACTAGAATCACCAAAAAAATCATGACGAAGTTGGAAAAGGTTATGATAAAATATAAAGGCAATTGCACTTTCTCTGGATTTAATCCTAACAAGTTCAGAATTCTGCAGCACTGATTGATATATTTCATATATAAATCGGATGGCATTTTGACTGAAACTGAATCACATTCCTAAAAATCCAGGAAAGACTATCAGTATCACTCAGGGGACTCTATCCCCACCAAGAAGATGTCCTATCCTATAAGATATGAGTATACCCTATTATTATTCGATATGTGGTTGAAACATGCATAATAAACACTCAGCTTTTTCCTGGCGTAATTACCATACATATTTTATTATCATGACGCCGTAATTACAATAGGTTATATGCATCAGACTTTCGCACATCAAACCATGAAATACTTATTAATTTATATTCAAGTAATTTTGTACTTATATGAAGGTATGATAGGCAAATTTCAGACATCATATTGCTGAAAATAAAGAAACCTTCACAGCTCATAGATAGATAGAGATAGATAGATAGATAGAGCTTTATTTGACTACATTATATACAAACATATATTGGTAGCAGGTCAGAATAGGCTAAAACCTCACTTGTATACGTGAGTATGTATAAAACAATATAAAAAACTATAAAAACATAGTATATGTATATATATATATATATATATATATATATATATAAAAACTGAGTTTTGGAAAGTATCATAAAAAGAAACTTTTCGTTGAGGTTGCAGTCAATTGAGAACGGCCAGTGGATAGAGAAACTATTTGTTAAATTGTCTAGCTTTCGAAAATTTTATTTTCTTTATCAAGACATTAACTCGAGGTTGCTATTAAGAAGATCACAGTGCACTTCATTATTAAAATATCTTACACAACAGCTTGTACAAACAAATTAAAATATAATATGAGCAATATTCGAAAATCAATCATGATTCAAATATATTTTAGTCGGCACCATTTTAACCAAGAGCATGCAGCTCCACTCACATCATGTCACACAAAACACATGGTCATCAGTGCAGTCCAGGTTATCACGGTTGTATACACGCGGGGGCCCGGTGCCCGTCATCGTTCGCCGGGATGAACACTGCAATCGCTTACATGATCCACAAAGTTGTTCCTTCAAAGTAAGGATCTTTGCACATATGTCTGACATATATAATTCAATATCTGTCGAGGTATTAGCCAGAGAAGTAGTTGTTTTCTGTCGGACATTTGCCATACAATCTGTACAAAGCTATAGTGAGTTCCTAAATGATTGTTTTCGACTATTTTACAGTCACTGGAACATTTATTGCTCCTTGAAACAAGTATTCAGCATATACCATTTCGCATCCGAAATGTCCTTCTGGAGCGCTCTCTAATCTGTTGCCGTGGTGGATCCTGTAAGCGATTGCAGTGTTCATCCCGGCGAACGATGACAGGCACCGGGCCCCCGCGTGTATACAACCGTGATAACCTGGACTGCACTGATGAGGGACTACATCCCGAAACCGGTCTGCAGTTGGTTCCTTGTTTGGATCAGGCGGTGTCCTGCTGTCTGTCTCTGAGAGCTCTTGCAAAGTTGTTCCTTCAAAGTAAGGATCTTAGCACATATGTCTGACATATATAATTCAATATCTGTCGAGGTATTAGCCAGAGAAGTACTTGTTTTCTGTCGGACATATGCCATACAATCTATACAAAGGTATAGTGAGTTCCTAAAGGATTGTTTTCGACTGTTTTACAGTCACTGGAACATATATATATATATATATATATATATATATATATATATATGTTCGGAAAGGTTTCCGCGGTCAGAAATATGTACATTAACAAGTTCATGGGTTGAACCGCGTTGAGAGTTTATAACTCGACGTTTCGGCTCCTGCTTTGGAGCCATTTTCGAGAGTGTGACTGCGAGGCCTCTATCTGCCTACTCCTCGAGTCGTGGTCTTGAGAGATATCAAGGTCTCAACCTGCCTACTCCTTGATCTCAAAAGACGATCCGATGTTGGTTGCACTGTAGTATTTATAGGTGGTTGGCTACCTGGAGGTGGGCGGGTCTTACGGGTTTTCTCGTTTGTCTTGTCTGCTGGTGCCTGCTGTGTAGTTGGAGTTAATGGGATAATAATTGATTGCGGATAAGTTTCACGTGGCCTGGTAATTACGGTTGGAAGAAGGGGCTTCCAAATGGGGTTCAATTTACGGCTATCATCTTTAATGTTCAGGCAATCAGGCCGTTTTTCGATTTCGATGGCTTCTCTGATAAAACGAGAAGTTCTTGAACGTACTGGGGCGATGGTTTTCGTTTTCTCGAAATCTATGGGGTGACCCGTTTGGATGAAATGAAGAGCTAATGCGGAGCTGGTGTCTCGATTTCTAACTGAAAGGGAGTGTTGATAGGATCGAAAATGGATCTGTTTCGAAGTTTCTCCTATATAAGAGTGGGGGCAGATAGAACAGGGAATTTCGTAGATACCATGGTCTTCGTTGGGAATTTTGTCTTTTGTTGGTCTGATGAGGTGTGAACAAAAGACAAAATTCCCAACGAAGACCATGGTATCTACGAAATTCCCTGTTCTATCTGCCCCCACTCTTATATAGGAGAAACTTCGAAACAGATCCATTTTCGATCCTATCAACACTCCCTTTCAGTTAGAAATCGAGACACCAGCTCCGCATTAGCTCTTCATTTCATCCAAACGGGTCACCCCATAGATTTCGAGAAAACGAAAACCATCGCCCCAGTACGTTCAAGAACTTCTCGTTTTATCAGAGAAGCCATCGAAATCGAAAAACGGCCTGATTGCCTGAACATTAAAGATGATAGCCGTAAATTGAACCCCATTTGGAAGCCCCTTCTTCCAACCGTAATTACCAGGCCACGTGAAACTTATCCGCAATCAATTATTATCCCATTAACTCCAACTACACAGCAGGCACCAGCAGACAAGACAAACGAGAAAACCCGTAAGACCCGCCCACCTCCAGGTAGCCAACCACCTATAAATACTACAGTGCAACCAACATCGGATCGTCTTTTGAGATCAAGGAGTAGGCAGGTTGAGACCTTGATATCTCTCAAGACCACGACTCGAGGAGTAGGCAGATAGAGGCCTCGCAGTCACACTCTTGAAAATGGCTCCAAAGCAGGAGCCGAAACGTCGAGTTATAAACTCTCAACGCGGTTCAACCCATGAACTTGGTAATGTACATATATATATATATATATATATATATATATATATATATATATATATATATATATATATATATACTCGGTGAATTTCAATAATAATTTTTTTCTGATCTAGTTTCTGGTTAGATACCAACTTGTGATATGTCATTAGAAAGGGAATTAAATGCTGAATAAAGCGAAAAGAAAAAAAAATAGGGTTTCCATTTAAAATAAGAAAGTTGATGTTACTTCCAGTCAGACCGGAAGTTAACTTTGACATGTCAATATTCTCAAATTCTAGCTCTTATGTCATTATATCGACGCTCCGAATTTCACAAACCTACTTCATACAATAACTGAGATATTCCGTAGGCAATACTTCCGTAGCCACCCGGTATACCTTATGTGGGCGTCTCTTTTCAAATACTCCAATAACCATCTTGTGCTCGATAAACATTGGATAATACTGTTCATGAAGCATGTGTTACCGATGTTTTTCAACCCATTAAGTCCTAGAATTTTGACAGTTCTATGTCCTATGGGCAAGTTGAAGCTGAAGCTGTTTTTGCTGCGTTTGCCACTACTAATACTAATACTAATACTCTTCGGAATAGTCTATGATGTGCTGATTGCCCCTGTCACTTGATCGGTGTAATGAGGTATTAGAGTTAAGACTGTTGGTTTTGGTTTACTTTTTTGGCACGTATTCCGAACCACGGCACTTTTTAAATCGAAATTACGAGAGTGTAGCATTATTTTGAATATTTGGAATAATTTTAGGGAGGTCATGGCTCTCTAGATCGAAAAATAAAATGGGTGTTTTAACGGATGAAATATCAACTATTAGGTATCATTGGATTCAGAAAATTATGTAGATTTCAAAAATGGAATAATATACAGGGTGTCCTATTTGAAAATCGGAAGTTGATGTCATTTCCGGAAAATCCGGAAAATCCAGAAGAAATTATTCAATAGAATAGAATGGAATAGAATAGAATAGAATAGAATAGAATAGAATAGAATAGAATAGAATAGAATAGAATAGAATAGAATAGAATAGAATAGAATAGAATAGAATAGAATAGAATAGAATAGAATAGAATAGAATAGAATAGAATAGAATAGAATAGAATAGAATAGAATAGAATAGAATAGAATAGAATAGAATAGAATAGAATAGAATAGAATAGAATAGAATAGAATAGAATAGAATAGAATAGAATAGAATAGAATAGAATAGAATAGAATAGAATAGAATAGAATAGAATAGAATAGAATAGAATAGAATAGAATAGAATAGAATAGAATAGAATAGAATAGAATAGAATAGAATAGAATAGAATAGAATAGAATAGAATAGAATAGAATAGAATAGAATAGAATAGAATAGAATAGAATAGAATAGAATAGAATAGAATAGAATAGAATAGAATAGAATAGAATAGAATAGAATAGAATAGAATAGAATAGAAATTTATTCACCTTAAATAACATACAGAGTACAGAAGGTAAGTCAAACAAACAAAAAAAAATGGTACAATGATTACTGATATGTAAATAGTATCAGCTGCTTATGTAACATGGTGTAACAAAAATTCACTGATGAAGTAAAAAGGGTTTTGTTGGAAGAATGCTTTAACACCAATCTTGAATGAATTATAGGTGGGTTTTGATTTGATGTCATCTGGTAAAGCGTTATAAAAAATAATACATTTATAAACAGGAGATTTGCAAAACATTCCTGTTTTGTGAGGAGGTAAACGGAGATTTTTGGCTCTTGTGTTGTAGTCATGTATATCAGGTTGCAGTTGGAAAGTGTTGAGATATTTTCTGGTATAGTTAACGCATTTCATGATATAAATAGAAGGGACAGTTAAAATTGAGTGTTTCTTAAAAGTTTCTCTACAACTAGCTCGATAGTCTAAGTCGAACAATAATCTCATTAGTCTCTTTTGTGACACAAGGACTCTATTAAGATCATTGGCACAACCCCAGGATATTATATTATATGAAAGATGACAGTAAGCTAGTGCATAGTATAGGTTAATCAGAGTTCGTTCACTAACATATGCTTTCATTTGAAGAATTCCGTAAAAAGCTTTATTTAATTTGTTGCATACATGCTTTATGTGACTGTTGAAGCTCAGATCGGAGTCAAGCCAGGTACCTAGAAGTTTAGCACTGGTTGTAAAGGGAAACGGAAATTGAACCTTTATTAGCTTAGGGATTGCTCGGTGAATATTAAAATTAACACATACAGTTTTTTTATTGTTCAAAATCAAAGAGTTTCTGTTGCACCAGAACTCCATTTCCTTGCATGTCTTATGAATTTTGGTTTGCACTTCATCGAGAGAATAGCTCCCTACGACTTCCGAATCATCTCTGCATAACATTTGGCAAAGCCCTACAAATACACTTTGCAAAGCTTTGCAATTTGAATAAGAGCTTGTCTCTGAAAAAACTTTTTTACCTATGTTTTTCTGTTATATTTAACTCATGGTCTGCACCTTCTCTCTCTTTGCTTTGATGGAATCATTGATAAAGTGTATCTGGGCCGTATAGTTGGTGAATAATACTGGACTATTGCGTAAAATAAACACTATTGATTTCTGATCGCAGTTAACCGAGACGTATATGAAACGAAGAAAATATATGCAATTATCACCCTGAATTTCCATCTCCAGCAAATGCTAATGTATCCTATCACTATCCGGTGATTTACAAGTTAAATCAAGAATATGCATAATGAACACTTTCAGCTGCTATTACTCTTTTTTTCTCTGAGGTAATTACTATGAATTTTTCATCATAACATTATATAAGGGATGGTAGGTATGACATTATCTACTGACTTTCTTATGATGGTATTTCAAATTTTGGTACGTCAACAAAGATAATGTGTAATCACATTTGCAATTAATTAACAAAATTTTGTTTTGCCAGATGAAAAGCCGGACGGGACGAAATAACATCAGCCCCAACATGGCAGAATATCAACAAAAAAACAACAAACAAAAAGTATAAACGACATAAAGGATAGATAATTATTTCTTGTTGTCAACTTCTTATCTAAAATTGCTCCAAATTATTCAAATTTACTTCAGGATTTTACCAATATAACTTTGACAGGTGAACATTTTCAACTGATTGTTTGAAAGTGGTTGACAATGTATTATTGTTAGTAGAATTCTTCTGGACTCCAATTGTCTACAGACAAAGAAAATAAATTCTTCGCATATACAGTGACCGCCAAAAAGTATGTACCATATGGGAAAAATTTTTATTATTGGAGTATTAGAAAAAATATTCTGGGGAAAAGTTTGAGCATGTCCGATAACCAGCCGGGCCATAATGCGCCCACGGGCGGTAAAGTAGACAAAATTCTCAAATTGTCTATACTCACACATCATTTCATGCAATTCCTAACACGAATTAGAATCATTTCAGTTCAATAGAGCAATACTCTTTCTAACATTTGTTGATAATCGTTGGCAATTTTTTCGGTGATGATCTATTTATTTGAAATAGATTCTCCAATATAGCATTCAGCTACTATACCTTCACATTCCTCATATTATGTTACCCTTAATTATTGTATGCATAACATATGAAACGTGTAGACCATTACAATTCAAGTCAGTTTTTGTGATTCGCGCTATAAAACCGCTAGTGCATGAAATTTTGTATGTATCACGTGCGTAAACGCCTACTTTACGCCCTTGATACATAAATAACTATTTTGATGTGTGTTATTATTGATGACCGATTTTGATAGGTCTTGACACAGAGTTTTTATTAAAATCTCAATCGATCTAGCTGAGTGATAAGTGGCTTCCACACATTCCGAATCTCTATGCTCGGCAGACTGAACACGTCATTATTCTGAATATAAGCCGACTCTATAAACTTTCTCTTATACCAATGCTGTGGATAACTTCGGCTTTCGACCATGCGATGCTGTGCTGATTAGTCCATACGTGATCTGCTATTCCCGACTTCGCTGTATCTCCTCGCTGAGTATTTCTCTTGTGTTCACCGATTCTCACATTTAGTGGCCTCTTAGTTTCTCCAACATAATCCATCCCACATTCACAAGGAACACGGTAAATGCAGTTTTTGGAGTCACTATATTCTCGTTGGGTGGTCTCCTTTTTGTAAGTTGGTTGCAAAAACGAGACCAACACATATACAGTGACCGCCAAAAAGTATGTACCATATGGGACAAATTTTTATTATTGGAGTATTGGAAAAAATATTCTGGGGAAAAGTTTGTGCATGTCCGATAACCTAAAAATCAATTTTGACACATGTCACGTGATCGCTAGAATGGTGGCAAAATGAAAAAAATTGCAATGCAAAGGCAAAAAAAGGGGTAAGTGGTAAGGGGTAAAGTGCCAATTTACGCCCGGCGAACCGGGTGGTAAAGTGTACTTTACCGCCCGCTAGTGCATAAAAGGTCTTTGTATCACATTAATTAACATTGATGACCTGAGAGAGACCCCACGAAGATAATAATTACCTTCATAGCAGGTACATCAGTTGCAGGCTATACAGGGTGTCCGGTAAACCTTGTACAATATTGAAACTGGTGATAGACCAGATCATGGCTGTTCAGAATATCGGAATTTTACCTTAGTAAAAATCTCACTGTTTTCGAGATAATGAGCATTTTTTTAATTTCTGGAAAATCACTACCTCACCTTGGATTTTTTAATGCAATGTATACAAATTGGGATGAATTTAAATATCTTTGCTGCTGAAGATTACTGATGGGTTATGCTTTCAGACGTACGAAACAGTTTTTTAGAAAACGATACAATTTTTCAAGAAATGAGGGTAAAATGACAGATTTGAGCTACACCAATTTTTTTAACAACAGTTTGACATTATTGTTTGAAAAAACATAACCAAGTGGAACTCGATATTCATTACAAAAGAATGCCCATTTTGTCTAGGCTTTACTATGGTATAAAACATACGATCATTATTTTTGGAAGGAGTAGAATTTCAATAATATTAGAGTGTGATGTTATTCTGAGCTAAAATCAACTCCATTAGACTTTGTCAGTAATGTCTTTTATTTTTATCCTATCAAGATGAAATGATTAAATAATTATGAGTAATAACGAATCAACTGCTTAGAAGCATTCAATGAGATGTAATGAAGTAAATACTAATTCAACGTTTTTTTTAATCAACATACACTATAAACCACAATAACGATTATTAATAATAATAATATTACAAACATGTTATTTTCCATCCACTCGTACGCAGAGACGACATATTTTCAAGAAGAACCTTTTCAAATGCGTTATTGATTATAGGCCCCAAATCAGCGATTCTATGAGCGGCATTGTGCAATCGGATATAGTTCTGCATAAAGCGCTGCTGCAGCAGTAGCACTACCTCCACATTCACTATAAATGTTATGCATATGCGCATATTCTCGGGGAGTAAAACGTATGTACGGCATGACAAAGAAATAAATACCACTGAATGAAACAAGCGGAATAATTTCAAAAAACTACGATAGAAGTTACAAGTTGTTCAAACAAAAGTTTTTAATTTTCGACAAGTATTCGTCTCTTAAAAAAGTTTGCACTTATTTGGTTACACCCTGTATATCTGTCGGTCTCGGAAACTTCGTTGGAATCTGGATGTTGGACAATTGCGACATTTATCATAAGAATTCGTATTAATCGGTGCCATGTCGGATAATCGACATTTAATTTTGATAATTTCATTAGGCCTAATTACATGAAAAGTTAATTTTATTGACATACTATTTAATGCTACCAAGCATTCTATTCTTTATTATTAATAATTATTTCCACATTTTATCTTGATAAAATCTAAATAAAATAATTTTTGGGCGTAAGTATAAAAGTTTATCAAATAAATGAATATTTTGGAACCTTTGGTGTAAATACAATTCAAGAAAAAATGAAATACCCAAACACCAAAACTACGTTACAATCTTAAAATCTAAAGCTTACTTTTAGCTCCTGAAGATGCTAACTTTGTTGGCGAAACGCGCGTCGAGTGTGATTGTGACGTAGTTTTGGTGTTGGGTAGTTTCCTTTTTTTCTTGAATAAAAGTTGATAGAAGCCTAGATTAAAACCACGCCTAATTCAATGGAAACCACTTCTTCCAAAAATAATTATAGTTTGTTTTATACCATGGTAGTCTGGACAAAATGAAATTGGTTATGTTTCTTTCAGATAATAAGAATAACTGTTCTGTACGTCTAGAAGCATCACTCATCAGTAATCTTCAGCAGCAAGATATTTGGATTCGTCCCAATTTGTATACATGGCACTCAAAAATCCAAGGTTAGGTAGCGATTTTCCAGAAATTCTTAAAATGCCCATTATCTCGAAAACGATGATAGTTTTACTGAGGTGAAATTCCGATATTCTGAACAGTCATGACCTGGTCTATCACCAGTTTCAATATTATACAAGGTTTACCGGACACTCTGTATAATAAGAATCCGAGATATCTTGTCGCATTCACACACTTGATAACGACAGTAGATGTTAACTGTTGAAACGTCGTGACTCAAACACATGCAAAGAATTTATTTTCTTTGTTTCTAGACAATGGAAGTCCAGAAGAATTCTACTAACATTTTCAACTGAGTTCAATTTAGCTTCGAAAACTAATCCGACAGGAATCCTACAGTTGTTTTAGGATTGTATCCTTCGTGGGTTCTCAAATATTTAAACATAACTGCCCTCCGTCCATTCAATGTTCCCCTACATTTCCAAACTTTTCTATCGCCAAATTCATATGAATATACAGGGTGTCAATTTGAAAATTCTCCACCCTTATTAATATCTTCCTTTCAGTAAATAATAGAAGGGAAGGGGTCATGTGGTACAATATTTCGAAGGGCGTGTGAGTCTCTTTCCAATGGTACCCTAACTTATTATTTTTCAATTAATAGAAAAGTGATTAGAACTTGCCTGCACTGAGATGTATCATTTTATTCACTATCTTTTTGATATAAATGGTTAGAAGAGTAGGTGTCACCGTTCCAACCCTTGAATAAGAGGAATAAATATATTCTACTAGTGTGATTTTTCATTTGTTGGTTACTTTCCTTTTACAAAAAAATCCATTGTGCTTTAAACAGTAATAACGTCTGTTTTCGAACACCTCTCTAACATTTCGGAAAACTTCACTGGGAATTGACCGGCATGCTGTTGTAATACGTCTTTTAAGTTCATCAACATCAGCAGGTTGTGTTTTATAAGCAACTGATCTAAGATAAGGGAGTTGAATCCGGTGATCTTGGAGGCTATTCAACTGCTCCTCTAATGCCAATCCATCTATCCGGAAATCTCTCGTTTAAACACCGTCAGACGGGAAGAAAATAATGAGATGGTCCTGCTGGAACTGTAACAGATCCTCCTGCAAAAGTACATTACGTCCTGCATCAATTTGAGTTTCTAGCTCATGAGTTATGGGAGGATCGATAGTCTCTTGCAGCATATCAAGGTACAGATTGCCAGTCAAGTTTTCTTCAGGAAATAAAGGACAACTAATGAATACCAAGAATACCAGCCCAAACATTCCTTTTTTCGTGGGTGTTTGTTTTTTTACCCAATTTTTTTTTTCGATTTGGAGAACATTTTCTTTCGCAACGTTTTGATTTTTTCCACAGATAGGTGAACACCTCGTTTTTTCTCGAAATTTGTTTTTCGTTTTATTTCCGATATGGATAAACATTTTTTTCCCGATTTTTTTTTCTTCCAACATGGGTGAACACACCTTGTTTTCTTCCAAAATTTTTTCTTCGTTTTTTTATATTTGGGTGAACATTTTTTTTTAAAAATTTTTCATTGCTTTCCTCAGAAGAGTGAATCCTTGTTTGTCCAAATTATTTTCCGATTTGGGTGAACAGTTCTTTTCTTCTCAGAAAATGTTAATTTTTCTTCACAGATGGCTGAACACCCTGTTTCTTTTCAATTTTTTTTTTCGTAATTTTTTCGTATCGTTTTTTCCGATTTGGATGAACATTTTTTTTCTGAATATATATTTTTTTTCGCAGGTAGGTGAGCACAATGTTTTTTGTTTCAAAATTTTTCAGTTCGTTTTTTTTTTCGATTTGTGTAACATTTCTTTTTCGGAGAATTTTCATTTGTTTCCAAGATGGGTGAACACTTGTTTTCAATTTGGGAGAACAGTTTTTATATCGGAAATGTTTTTGTTCAAGAAGGGTGAAAAACTCATTTTTTTTCCAAAATATTTTTTGCTTTTTTTCACAGAAGGGAACACCTTGTTTTTTCTCAATTTTTTTCTTCCGTTTTTTTTCGATTTGTTTTTTCGGAAATTTTTTTCAGATTGGGGTGAAAATTTTTTTTTCGGAAAATTTTCATTTTTGTTCACAGGTGGGAAGGAACCCCTTGTATTTTCTCAAAATTTTGTTGTTGTTTTTTTCGATTTGGGTAAACATTTTTTTTCGGAAAATTTTAATTTTTTTCAAAGGTGTGTTTTTTTCAAAATTTTTGGCTTCGATTTGGATGAAAGTTTTTTTTTTTTGAGGAAATTTAATTTTTTTTCACAGATAGGTGAACACCTTGTTTTTTTTAAATTTTATTTTCGTCTTTTTAGATTTGGGTTAACATTTTTTTTTGAAAATTTTATTTTTTTTATAGATGAACAACTTGTTTTTTCTCACAATTTTTTTCTGTTTTTTTCCATCTCAGTAGATCAGTTGTTTTACGGCACACATGCTACGAGGATATATTGAAAAATTTTTAGCCTACTATAGAACCAAACAAAATTTCAATGTCAAAATATTTTATGACTCAACATATTCTCCTCTTGATTGGATACATTTATTACAGCGAACCTGCAACGTCTCTAGACCTTTCAAAAAAAATGTTTCTTCTTGCTATGCAAACCAGACCTCCACAGATCTTATTACCTCCTCGTTGGAAGAAAATTTACGACCTTTCAAACATTTTTTCAGTTGAGGAAAGAGATGATAGTCGGACGGAGCCAAATCTGGTGAATAAAGGGGGTGTTCTAGTAATTCAAACCCTAAATCACGAATTTTTTGCATGGCAACATGAGATTTGTGAGCAGGGGCGTTGTCCTGCAAAAACAAAACACCTTTGGATAGCTTTCCGCGTCTTTTCTCTTTAACTTTTTCCCGTAGAGTGGTCAGTAATGTCGAATAGTAATCTCCAGTTATTGTTCTACCCTTATCCTAAAAATCAATCATGATTACTCCATGGCAATCCCAAAAAACTGAAGCAAGAACTTTTCCAGCAGATTTTTGGACACGAAACTATTTTGGTCTTGGAGAACCGGAGTGTCGCCATTCCATCGATTGTTGCTTTGTTTCTGGATCGTAGAAATTTACCCAAGTCTCATCCATAGTAACAATTCGGTTTGAGAAGTCTACATCGTTTTCAAATCGAGCACAGATCGAACGCGATGCTACTACCCTTGCACGCTTTTGGTCAACATTCAAATATTTGGGGATCCATTTTGCAGCAATTTTACTCATGTCCAAATATGATGAACGCGTTTGTATGAAATATTCAGTGCTTCAGATATCCGTTTTAGCCCAATTCGACGGTCTGTTAAAATCTTGTCATGAACTGCATCGATATTTTCGGGGACTGACACAGAAACTGGCCTTCCCGATCGGTCATCATCTTCAATGGAAAATTTACCTCTTTTGAAGCTTGCAGTCCAATTTTTCATGGTCGCATACGAAGGCATTGATCACCAAGGGTATTAAGCATATCTTCGTAAATTTGCTTACCTCTTAACCCTTTTAAATACAGGTACTTGATGATGGCTCGATCCTCCAATTTTTCGATTTTCACAATTTCGGTGGACATTTTTTTTCTTTTAAATTATTGCGTAACTCTGGTTTACTTTTTTGACGTCAAACTTTTCACTGACACTTCTAATAAGTTATTGTTCGTTGCTATGGTAACGCAATATTTTGTTTATACAGGGAACTGGTCTAGGCTAACTAGATATCAATACATCCTCGTATTTCTATAATTTTTCACCTCGCTAAAACAAGTAGAGTATCCGTTCACATTTCGTGACATTTAGCACAATATAATGATTTTTGCAGAATTTTTGCTGAAAAACACAGCTGATTTGGCCATATATTTTTTCGACATTTCACATTAAGATTAAAAGTCGGTGGTAAATGGATTCATTCAATGCCAACCCTCTCCTTTTATATACACATACATACACATTACGATTAGAATCATAGTCCATTTCTATTCTAGAGGAAATTAAATAACAGAAAGAATGCAACAATTTATTCATTCCTAGAAATACATATTTCGTCAGGTTAATACTTCTTGCTATATACTACTGCAAAACGAAGATAAGATTATTCTTCTTCAGTTTTTCCTTGCATGGTCATTAGAAACATGTAGTAAGAAAAAATAGTTTTGTATGTCTGAAAAATAAAATAGTGTAAGTTCTATTTTGTATTTATATTTTCATTTCAAATTATCAACGCAGTGAAAGTGAAAAAATAATTCTCTATCACGGCTGAATTTTACGAATGTCACATTGATTAATCGCCACTGGCATGAAATGCTACGATTCGACAAACTTTGAGTGCCATCAGCCATATACTTTATGTAACTATGACAGATACAAAATTTGTATCTCACATTCATTAAACAGCTGAGTTATATGCGCGGTCTTCGTTGTTGTTGATAGAAACATGGTGAACCCTAAAAATGATCTTACCGATAAGCAACTTTCCATGCCCAAGTTAACAAAGTCACCAGCAGTTATATAAACTTTTTTCTGCCCCCTCATAGAAATCATGTTGATGGTGCATTTTGTTGAACTCGATAATGTTTTGTACCATTGGCTATCGTATGCACATTTATATATTTCTTCTGCCTATATAAAATATTCTATCATTGAGTTCCTATCTCAGATCAATAAGTAAACATAGATGGGCCCGATCCTACGTAAACATCATATTCACTGAACCGAAGATAATTCTTGCGGAAACTGTTTTGTTTTGGGTTTTTGACATTCAAAAAGCCGGAGGTTCAAGATAGCGGATTAGTTTTGTAATTTATGATGATATTCTTTCCTTAGTTGGATTCTAGGAGTTTTCAGGTATGAAAAATAAAGCATTTTGGACCAGTTCATTCATATGGTAAATACCTGTCAGAAAACAACTACTCTCCTGGCTAAGACCGCGTCGGGGATTGAATTAATTCTAACAGATACTTGTGCAACGTTCCTCAAAGCATCAGAGGACGCAATTGCAAGTCCAAGTGTTTTGTGTTGATGAAGTGTTGTTAAAATTTTCCTGTGTGTTTTCGTGGTTTTTGTCCTGCTTAAACAACTTAAAGTTACATTTGGAATATTTTTCAAAATAGTGCAGTGGTTTAGTGAGACAAAATGTCGAAATACTGCTTTGTTTGCAAAACAAATGATAGTAAACAAATATTCCACAGGCGGGTTCCAGTGGCGTCGAATGCACGATGCAAATCATGCAATCAAACGTATTCGTCAAATATAATATTGCCTATGGCAAAATGGTGAATACCTCAATGTTTGTTATAAATATCTGTAAGCAGGGGGGAAAACATTGAGGCTTATGAAAGGAAAATTGTAATAATACAATACAATGTAAAAATTGCCATGTCAAGAGAGAATACAATATTTATTAGTTCATTAATTATTGTTAAAGTGTCAAAGTGTATGTGAAAGAATGATTCTCAAGATAGCTCAGTACATGAGGATTTCAACACTTGGTATTTATTGATTTTTAAATAAAACTGTCTTTGTCAAAAGAGACCTGACCCTTTCTACTTTGTCAGTTCCGCTTATTGACAATTCTCGGTATATTCGGATTTTGAAAAAAATTTGAAGTATTGCCTTTACCAAGGCATAACTATGGTTTGATAAAGGCTCTTCCTCAAAGAAATGATTTCCAAAAATTTTAAGCAAGTCCTTTGGTATATCATTAATTGTCCTCACTGTTATAATTTTAACAATGTCAATATCATTGGAAAATAAATTAAATTTTCCTTTCATAAGCCTCAATGTTTTTCCCCCTGCTTACAGATATTTGTAACAAACATTGAGGAATTCACCACTTTGCCATAGGCTTTTCGTATCTGTAATTTTGAATGAGTTTCTTTGTCCTCCAATATTACATTTGACGAATACGTTTGATTGCATGATTTGCATCGTGCATTCGAGCCACTAGAACCTCACCTGTGGAATGTTTGTTTACTATCATTTTTGTTTTGCAAACAAAGCAGTATTTCGACTTTGTGCCTCACTAAACCACTGCACTATTTTGAAAAATATTCCAAATGTAACTTTAAGTTGTTTAAGCAGGACAAAAACCACGAAAACACACAGGAAAATTTCTAACAACACTTCATCAATACAAAACGACAAGGTACAATGGCCGCCACGGCCGGTGTTGCCAAGAGTAAAATAATTCTAGTAACCGCTCGAAATTTTCAGAGTGCCTCATCAGTTCAAAACGACATATATCTTCCGTTTTGGTTATTTTTTCACGCCTTTCTGGACATAAACATTTCTCTAGAATTTTTAGAATAATACATCTGAATATAAAATATCATTGATTATGCCTTTATTGGTAGGTTCCTACCAAAATCATATTTTTTACCAATTTGACAACAGGGCGTCAATGTTTGAAAACATTAGGGATGAGAGGTGTACGTAAATAAACAAAGTTGTCTTCGGTTCAGTGAATATGATGTTTACGTAGCATCGGGCCCATCTATATTTACTTATTGATCTGAGGTTCATATCTAGTATTCTTCATATCGATAATATTATAACATTAGTAATAATGATAATTTTTGAACAGAAATAAATCCTAAATCAATAAATTAGAAAAAAAAATAACTGTTTAACAAACCTCAGAAGTCAGAAGTTGGCCTGGTATACAATAAAATACTACGAACTGATTGGCTAATGTAGCCAAATAGACAACACATTTCACCAGTTCCTTCACACTTTTCCTGAAATGAAGACACATATTTTTAAGACACACTTATACACTAATTATTTATGAGCATCATACAAAACAAAGAGATTAATTCTGTTAATTATTTCTGTATGCAAATTGATATGTTAAATCAAAGAAAAATTCTTAAATGTGATATTTTTGGAAAAATGTATAGATGTAACTCTGGATATATTACCATACAAAGTGACCTATTTAAAAGCGGGCCACTTCTGTCTCTTTTCCTGAAGAAAAGAGCTTGGATAGTTCCATTATACCGACCTGACTTTGAAATAAAATTAAAAACCAAAAATCGAAAGAACATATTAGCAGTTTTTTTAAATAAAATTTGACTACGCCACTGGATTTGTGATAAATTCAAAAAGGTGTAACAGAAATTACACGAAAAAATAATAATAAAAATTATATTATATAGTGTTCTTGCGGAGCAATAAATTTTACTAACGACTCGATGCATTTGACTGATTTCTTCTTTTGTTTTGCTGAACTATCATCTGTAGCAATATCAGTTTCGAACCTATCAAAAAAGAATTTGTATCTGAGACGTGTTTAGAAGAAACTACACCAGGAAAAACTGTTGGATAGAAATTTCCACAATTCAAACTAATGGAACATTGTTGATAACTATATTTCACACGTGATATAAAGGACGATTATCTAAAATATTTTGATAATGTAATATTCACTTTAATTATGCTATATTTGTGTTAGGATTCAATGTTTTCAAGGAATTTCGATAACACCCATTTGATATTATTGCGATTCAAGTAGCGTAGTCAGATTTATTAAAAAAAATGCTAATAAATTTAATGGGTTTTTGGCGATAAAATAAATTCGAAGAGTAGGCCTTGAAATTTGGAATTTCACTTCGGATTTATTGCACTGAATTGAAACTATTGTTGCTCTATCCATCGAAAAATATAACTTTTGAATCGGATGATAAATAACAATTTTAGAGGAGTTGCCCGCTTTCAAATTGTTCACTCTGTAAATGGATACATAACAATTCAAGAGCAAACCATTTCCATCAACACTTTATAGTCACATAAAAGGAAAATACTGTTTGATTGCTCAGAGAAGGATATATTTCGTCCTCTGAGAAAATTAGACTCGTTTCTAAATATCAAATAGTATGTTCGAAATTCACTTCAGTTTCTGAAAATCACTTCAATCCACTTCATTTCTTTGAAATAACAATTTCACATCCAAATGCTTTGTGGTACATAATAAAAAAAACTTTATAATTCGAACAAAATATTCAAGTTTCTGTAAAACTTTGAACGGCTCAATATTACTGTTGTTTCTGGCAGAAACAATAAAACAATTGAGAATCTTTCCCATTGACACTCGCAATACAAATAAAAAATCCAAAATTTCAAAAGCAATTTTGCGAAATTTTGCGGTGAAGCAAGAATTGAATACTGACCTGTTTGATATCATGAACAGCTCCACACATATCGAAAATATGAGAAGTCCAAAATATATTAACACTACATTTGATAGTGTCTTGTTAATTTTCTTTATAAACCTGAAATGATCCTGAATGAAAGAAAATATGCAACACAACATTAATTCAAATAAAGTGATATTTTGAAATGGAGCTTAAGGTAACACAGATGTTTCGTATATACCATTTCAGTGTCGTAGAAGGTAGTGTGCTAAAAAAAATTGGCTGAGATCGCATGAAGCTGAAATCCTCTTGCCAAAGTTCCCACGTTTTATTCAGAACGTACATCTTCAATTCTTCAATCTTCAATCTTCAATCTTCAATTCTTCAATTTGTAAGAGGTTTTCTTCATAGGTTTTTGAACTACTAATAACTTACCCCAACAAAAAATTATGATGGTCAACACATTTCTTCCACTTCATCCGAACAAGGGATTCATCTCCACCAGATGTACTTTCAACGACTCTCTTGATCTCTTGATTCAACAATTGGAACTGTACCTTCGTGAGGACCACTGATGTTGCAAACAATAAATCGAAACTTATGATCACAACGTAGACGATAAGAACTGCATAATCTTCCAGTAGAAACAAGAAAGAGTATGGAACGGATTCTGGAACATAGCTGTTGAATGCGAAAACCCTCTGTCTCAACAGAAATGGTCGAAAGCAAAAGGCAATCAAGGGCAGGCCAGCCAATCCCATGTAGTAATACAATATTGATTTTATGTATTTCAAGAATTGTAGACTTTCGGCTTTCTCCTCTTCGTATTCTATTTCTTCGATTTTCCAAAATTGATCAAATTGTTCAAGGAGGTCTTTTATTTCGGAGTGCTTGAAGTATAGTGTCAGTATTTTCGAGGCTGCCTTGAAACAGAATATTAGTTTTATCATCGTTCAGATAGATAGTTTATTCAACCACGTTACATACAAGTACATTTATGGCAGATTAAAAACAGTACAATAAAATAGTTACACTCAAAATATCATTATTTAAATATTAGCGATAATGATAAAAAGAATAAAAAATATAACACATATCAGAAATACAATTGTAACGTGAAACTACATTTATGGAATTTCACAAAAAATTGTATATATTAAAGAATAAAGGATACATAAAATCATATAACAGAAAGTTACTTATGACATCTACAGTGACCACGAAACAGCTGTCAAAGGTTGGAACTCTCGGAATTAAAACGAAATATACTCTATTTTCACTCAAACTCATATATGTATAACATGAGGGACAAATATATAATGGCAAACACAAGATCTTTGTGTTGATATTATGAACGTCTAGGATCAAAGGAAGTTGAGTTTTTGGAGGTATACTTGTTCAGAATAAAAAATAAATAATATTGGTGTTCCACTAGGCAGTGTTTTGAGCTCACTACTTTTCTTGTCATTTATCAATGATATCCATTTTTATCAATGATATTCATTTTCATCATGACTGTATCCTCATTAATCAATTTGCGGTTGATACACTTCTTTTGCTGTCGAGTAACAACATAAATCAGGCTTTAAAAAATTTAAAGAATCATTGTCGATGGTTAGTACGTACTTAAATAACAACATCCTCAAGCCGAATACTATCAAATTCAAAGCAATGATTTTGGATTTCTTTTAGATATTCTGATATAAGTATCAAAAGTTGTACACTGTAGGCAATGAGAATAAAGAATTTGTGAACGAATTCAAGTGTCTCGGATTCAAGATTGACAACATGATGTCATTCAATTCTGATTTCCCATTTTTTTATAAAAGTTATGTAAGTGAAAAGATATTCTTTTTCAGAAATTTTACAAAATATCTAAAAACATTCTGGAATTACCGTATTTAATATAATCGTACCTACAACCACATTTCGACAACTGTGCAAGCTTACTGTATGCGTTACCTTAACAAAAAGCTTCAAAACAGGAGAATGAGGATTGAAATATAAAATATAGACTAGCATTTAATTTCTCTATGCTCTACTAGTTTCTGACAGATTTTTGATAAATTCTATTAATTATATTTCTACAACATGTTTTTTGCATGTCTCAAAGATTTCCTCGAATACAACAGTCAAATCCATGGATATCGTTCAAGAAATGAAGACAAATTTATCTATATAATTTGGATAATATAATGAATACAATGAAGGAATATAACAGAACTACCTGAAATCATTTATGATTTTAATAGTTGTAGAGTTCAAGGAAAATCGAATTATCCATTTTAGAAGGTAAACCGCCATTTATGTTGAGATTGTTATTGTTTTTTTTTTGTTGTTTTTGAAACAATCCAAAAATGTGTTCAGTATATCTTATAGATACATGATGAAATATTTATATCGTATTCTATATATTTTTCATTAAAATTGATTTGTACATGCGTTCGTATCGTTTGTTTACTTGTCATGCAATTTTTTGTATTTAAATCATATGAGCAAATTTTCTTCGAATCAGATCAAATGTTAAAAATATGTTTTACCAAAACTTACGTGTATCAGTAGCAATATAGACTCCATAGCTCCTGTGGCATCAAACATGATTAATTTCTCTTCATAAATAAATATTAGACATGCCAGATATATAACAATCAAGAGCACTGACATATTCAGCAAAACCAAACATTTTTGTATTTTGCTGTTGTGCATTTTAGGATGTGTCCCAGTTGTCGCCATCAGCTTCAAGCTGACGTTGATATTGAAGAAGTACATGTCGATTGTTAACGTATAAGCGATATAACCCACATCCGTCATAACAAGTATTTATATAGGTATGATTCGCCAAATTATTCATTTACACTGCACTACAATTAAAAGTTTTGAGCGAGCTTTGCATTAAACGGTCATTCGAAAGTCATTCGATATTAACTTCGTGATCACGCGATTCTCATTTTTTAATTTTAGCGTCTTCGACTTGAAAGGTTACTGGAACAGTTCTAGTTTTTTTTTGTGTGAAGTCAGATTAAAACAAATTTTTTGGCTTATATTCCTACAAATTTCCGGACTGGAAATTGCTGAAAATTAATATTAGGGCCTTTATATCGGTGCTCATGTTTATCGTAAAAGTAAATGAGGGCATTAAATGAATGCATTATACAGATGAAGAATAAAGTAAAAATCGATGAGTGATTATTGCTTTATTCATTATCTGTAATGAATTCATTTATTGTACTCATTTACTTTTACGTTAAACATGTATACCAACTGACACACAGGAGACATGTATTTGAATTTTTGTATTTGAAGAGACAACAATTTGAAATTCACAAGGGGTAATCAATTGTGGCGCTTTTTAAATCTGACACTTTTTTTCAACCACCTGTTTGAGCGGAAGTAACACCAAGTAAATTTTTTCGAATGTCATCCTGTCTCATATGCCTTAAAATTATATCATATATCATATATATATATATATATATATATATATATATATATATATTAAGATGGATTTAGCGAGGGGCAATATATGAAAATATAAATGGAATAGTTATTGGGTATAACCCTCGAAATGTTGTGCAACCGTAGACACGTGTTTCGAGCTTAAGCTCTCGTCAGTACGGTAAAATCAACTGCAATGATGTACAACACCTTGGATGTAAAAATAGAAACAAAGGAAGTCATTGCAGTTGATTTTACCGTACTGACGAGAGCTTAAGCTCGAAACACGTGTCTACGGTTGCACAACATTTCGAGGGTTATACCCAATAACTTTTCCATATATATATATATATATATATATATATATATATATATATATATATATATATATATATATATATATAGAAGAATCCCTTAAAATTCGGGTATGCAGTCACAAGGGTATGGAAAATAAGTGTACTCTTATTTCTATTCAAGATTTCGAGTCATTTATTGGCTCTTCATCAGGAACTCTACAATGAATTGAAATTGAAACATTATTTGATTTGAAAGAAATTTGGCATGTGTGTACTTACGAAAGTGAGGTTATAAATCCCTTTCACTCGCCGTACTTCATGAAATATCATGTCACAAAGTATATTGAACAAACCAAAACGTCTTGATGTAAAAAAATAACTGAAATCTGTAATTTTCTATCATAGAATGAACTGACTAAAATAAAGAAAACTGAAGAAGTCCCTGTCCCGAGACGAAACGTCTTTTCTACAAATATAAAAGTCTCTATCATTTCGAATTCAATAACCCAAGATTCTTGATGAAAAAAAAGTCTATTTATATTTATGAGGAAATATTATAACAAAAAGAATGCAACAATTTTTTTAATCCTAGAAATACATTTTTATTTACTGTGATAATTCCTGCTACTGCCACTTAACGAAGATATGATTATTCTTCATCAGTTTTTCCTTGCATAGTCATCAAAAACATATAGTAGGAAAACATTGTTTTGTACGACTGAAAAAAAAATAGTGTAAGTTCTAGTTTGCATTTCAATTTTCATAATAAATTATCAACGCACTTAAATTGGAATAACTAATTCTGCGTCGAAAAACTGTAGTATTCACTTGAAAAATATCATGGTCGATGTATAATTATACAGGGTGTAAGTGTAAGTGTAAGTGTAATTTGTCCTAACTTGCTTCGTTTTCAAGTCAATGTTTTGATAAAAAATCGGTTATTTAATAATTACTCAAAAATCTTTCCGCTGATTTTGATGAAACCTGTGTGTTTGTTAGCAGTTTCGAAGGACCTGCTTGATATTTATGGTAAAAATCATGGTACGCCACTGTTGTTCCATATTTTCATCAGGTTACACATTTAAAAATGCAACTGTCTTATAATGCCAAAAATTTGAAAGAGTACAACCATTGTTTATATAGAATATAGTTAGCCAACCTTATGGGATTATAATTGGATCAAAATGGATGCGACATGTAGATGGCGATAGTGAGCTCGCATCCAAGTCTGGCCTCCAAGTCATGTCGTAACTTGATTGAAACAATGGGACAGCTGTCAACCTCGGCCAGAAATACTAAATTAAAAATTTTACTTGGAGAGTATATCTCGGAGCTGAGTTCCAATAGGCTCCGCCCACCAGCGACTTTGCTTCGGCATTGGCTGAAGTAAATGTCCAGTTTATCTATTTAAGAAGCCCGTGTTATCTTTTGCCGACAAATGAAAAATAAATGAAGTTTGAAGAATTATTTGGCGAGACCATATCTGGAGGGAAGACTCCGATAGGCTCCGCCCACCGCGGCTTTGCTTCGGCATTGGCCGGAGCAAAAGTCAGCTTTTTCTATTTAAGAAGTCCGTTTTGGCTGGAATAACTAAAGCAGTCACTCGGGAGCTTCCGAGGAGGTATGTGTATACCTGGTGAGTGCACCCTACCCGGGTGACTCACACGACTTTTTGCGAGTTATTTTTGGTGCTGGAAAGAAACCAAACAGATCCTATCTCATGGTAGATGGTTCATTTTCGGCGAGTAATGGAATCTTCGGCCTGCCCTGATTGCATTGGTTTGGAAATTCGTTGGGAACACCAACAGTTTCATAAAAGAATTCGGAGTTAACGAAATACTCCACTACGAACTATGCCTGAGTTCTTTTCAGGACTCTTAGTGCATAGTGTTGCTGCTACCAGTCAACTATAGTCCGAATCCAGCGATAATCCAAGGCTGCTAAAGAGGAACGATAAATAATTGCTTCAATGCCGGCGCTACGAGGACAAAGACTGAGCTAGTCGGAAGAAACCGTCGTTATTTCCGGAACCTGAGCGTCGGCGGATGTTGACACCCGTATTGGCTGGAAAAAAACAGTCGTACGGGAGCCACAGACATTTGCGTAGTTGTCCTACCGAGTGGTAGCCCGGATGGCTCTGGTGTTATTAGTATTTCTGGCCAGGTCATGGCTTTCTCTAGAAATCTACGGCCTGGCTTAGATAGATGAAACGTCATTGGTTAACACCAACGACATTAAGAAAGAATTCGTACTGTTCCTGACTGATCCTGAAAGAAGAGTTCCGGAGTTGCTGGATAATTGCAACGATGCTGCACTTGGAGACGCTTGAGCTAGCCGGATGAGGCGAAACATCCTCCAATTTCCGATCCAAGTGCACGCATTTGTTGTCACAGCATTAAAATCAGGTTTTTTTTTAAGAAACCTGCATTAAAATGACGTCAAATATTCATGTTTGTAACTAATCACGCTAGCTGACACTCGGCGTCCAACACCAATTACACAGGCATTGACTAACTATCCTACTTCTATATAAACAATGGTACAACTTTGTCATTCGGGAGATTGCCTTAATAAATTTATTTATACTGGTACTCTCCCATTAGTTTCTGGTCCTATTGTTGTCAACTGTTTCTACCATGACTTGAAAATACCTTTCTGCATAAAATTCAACAGATTTTTTAGAAAATATGGAGTATCTGAAAAAAACGAAGATTATTCACATTACTTTTAGGACTTTAATGATGCATACCACCATTTCTGCGCCATTGACTTTGATTCGATAAAGTTCAGCTACTTCAAATTTAGGCCATTATAGGAAAGTTGTATTTTTAATTATTCAATCTGACAAAAATATGAAAACTAGAGAAAAACAGTGGCGTACAATGATTTTTACCATATATATCAATCAGGCAACCCTCTGTCACTTATGAATTCGAATATATATATATATATATATATATATATATATATATATGTATTCGAAAATGAGCCCATCGTAACTGCTAATAATCACACCAGGTCAAAATCGGCAAAAAGACTTTTGAGTAATTAATGAAAAACCGATTTTTAATTGAAACTTTGACACTTCGTTACTTGGAAACGAAGCAAGTTAGGACACACATTCATAAGAAGTTTTATTCATAAAATACGACGAAGAATCACCTCCTAAAATTAATGACATCATTTGAGATACATCCTGTATAGTCACTGAATTGTCGACAGCTATTTTTTATTATTACTTCATTCTCCTGATCTAAAACTCAATTCTAGCATTGTTTTTGAAGACATGATGCAGGCAAAATAAAAAATAGCGAATGATACACTTTGAAAGATTCGCCACATTAAAAGCACTCCGCTTCGTTGAGCGTGATTTAAAGGCTCAATTGTACACTCGCATCATAATATACTATTTTCGTGCTGAACTGTGTATTTACTAATGTTTCAAAAACTCAATGTCTACAACTGGTTCAGTTGTAGAAGAGTCCACCCCTGTTCTTCCACCAGGAAATTGAAAGAATATTCATGAGGATAGCAAAAAAATCAGCCTCCGTTGTTGTGGGTGGAATCATGGTGAACCCTACAAATAATCTTACCGATAAGCAACTTTCCATGCCCAAATTCACAAATTTACCAGCAGTGATGTAAACTTTCTTCTGTCCTCTTATAGAAATCATGTTGATCGTGCATTTTGTCGAACTAGAGGATGATTTGTACCATTGGCAATCGTATGCATATTTATAGGTTTCTTCTGCCTAGATAAAATATTGAATGAATGAGTTCCTATCTAGTACCACTCTTATCAATAATATTATAATAATACTAATAAGGATAATTTTCGAACATAAATATTGAAAAACACTAAAAAAGATTCTATTTAGGGCCGGTCTTTTCACTTATAGATACGTCCCAGATAACTCTATCTATCAGATAAGGATATGTAAACCTGCGAAGTTTATCTGATAGATAGTTATCAGAGACTTTATTGTGAGGTGAAAAGACCGGCCCTTAGTGATACATAAAAGAATCAGAAACATGGTAAAATTAGACTTGAGGCATAAGATGTCCGGAGGACTGCTCATTGCTAATATACTATACAATAGGAAAAGTTGGGTCGAAAATCCATCAGAAAACAACTACTTTCCTGGCTAATACCACGACGAACAATGAATTGCATAAAGTAGTTGTTTTCTGATGGATTTTCGACCCAACCTTTCCTATTGTATGGGATATTAGCAATGAGCAGTCCTCCGGACATCTTATGCCTCAAGTCATAAGCTCATTGTTTGTGAACTACAGTTTTCTTCTTCGTTTAATACGGTCTTGACGATCGTGGTTCATGGGTTTTGCTCAGTTGGGTGCCTGGCGCTGGGATGGCGCTCGCAGTATTGGAGTTATCCACTGTGCGGGCGCGATCTCAGTTTCGGTCTTGAATTAATAATAATAATAATAGATTTTATTGATAGGTCCAGAACAACAAAAAAAAATGTTTACAAAAGCAAGTGGTTTTTGACAACATTCCAGAATGGAACCCTTAGTACCTATCAAAAGGCAGAATTCAAGTTCCGATCTTGTCACGTGAGTGACGCGGTCGGACCTTGCTCTTCCATTCAACCAGCGAAAATTATTACATGTTAAATCTTAAATCCGGTATCTTAGTATCTATCTATGATTAAACAGAGGGTAAAAATTATTAATGTTGAAAACGGTATCTAGTATATATCTATGCTTAAACAAACAAGGGAGAAAAAGAAGAAAATAATAATAGTAACAAAAGTTAGTAGTAGGTAGAATATGCCTTTATCAATATCAATTCAGAAGTTTTGGTAGTTTGTTTCTGACCAAGTAGGATTTCAGTTTTATTTTAAAATTTGATGGAGCCAATGATTTCAATGGAATTGGGAGCAGATTATATAGCCTGGAGACGTTGTAAGAGAAAGAGCCACGATATAATGAGGTATGATGGGGTGGAGTGGAGAGTTGGTTTTTGAATCTCAGATTCAGGTTATGGATATCAGTTCTGAAGCTAATCTTATCATGAAGGTAGCTGGGAATTTTCGTTGTTATTATCTTATTATATTATAATTGGATTTGGTTGTCGATTCATTCGTTGCAGTCATTAGTTATTGACTGCTAGATACCCTATACTAATGAGGGGCAACATCCCGAAATCGATATGTAGGTGGTCCGAATGTTTCGATGAACATTTCCATGCAACAAGCAAATGCAGAGATAACCTTGTAGGAACTCTGCACGGAAATTTCATCAGATGTAATTCAATGATCGTCGTGGCATTAGCCAGGAAAGTAGTTGTTTTCTGATGAATTTTCGACCCAACTTTTCCTATTGTATAGGATATTAGCAATGAGCAGTCCTCCGGACATCTTATGCCTCAAGTCATAAGCTCATTGTGAACTACAGTTGTCTTCTCCATAGTAAATTTACAAAATAATCGAATTTTGAATATGCTGTATGTACTTTTAGGTCCTTATTAAAAATCCAAGTTTTCTTATTTGACGCGCTTGTGCGTCAGTTGGCCACTTTTGTGTCATTTCCTCACCAACAGACAAATCATCATTAAATTCTGCGTCGAACCCCCCAACTTTAAAATAAGAGCAATTTGTAAGGTAGTAATCGACGTCACTAGTTTTTATTGTCAATTTCAGCTCATGTTGGATTCCCAAAAAGTATGGAGGTTGGAGGGGGAGGGCGGTTATGTTTAAATCTAGGTACTTGATTGGCTATTTAACAAACCTCAGAAGTCAGAAGCTGGGCTGGTATGCAATAATATACTACGAACTCAAATGCCAATGTAACCAAATAAACAACACTCTTCAACAGTTCCTTTACATTGGTCCTGAAATGGAGACAAACGTTTTTGAGAAATCACTTACAAATTCTTTGTGTGTATCATACAAAACGAATAGATTCATTTTGTTATTTCTTCATGCAATATGTCAATTCAAGTAATGATTACATGCGATATTTTAAAAAAAATGTTCACATAAAGCTAACTGTAGAAAATGTTACTATGGATACATAACAATTTTAGAAAAAAACTTTTTTATTATACCTATCTGAAAACACTATATTTATATGCTTATTTAGAATACTGAAGTTTTTTCCGTGCGCTGGTGTCATTATAGCTGCCTATTTACATGTCAAAATTAAATAATATGTTGTTGACAGTTCTCTAGAAATCGCAAATTGTTTGAATATTTCCTTACCAACAGGGTAAATAACACTTGTTTTGTGGCAATTTCTGGATATTTTTGTACTATAAATATTTCAATTAATAATACATATTTGTGCTCCTTCATCATTAAAAATTAATGTTTCTTAACAATCTGTGGTTTTCAGGTCGATATAATGAAAAATGTCGTTCATTACTCGTCCATAAATGCTTGCACGAATTCCCGTGTTCGGCTTCGCCTTCCACGGGAACATGTCGTGCACGAACGGAAAAAGACTATTTTCTAAACTCCTAATGAAAATACTATTTCCATCATAACTGTAGATTCGCATGAAAGGGAAATAGGTACTGTTTGATTGATATATTTCGTCATATCTGAACTTATATGCTGTAATATAAAACCTCTGCTATGAAACGTAATGTTTTTTGAAGCAATAAATGTATTATTATTATTATAAAACCTCTGTGCTACAGCAAAATATTCTCATTTCGAAAAATCAAACGATATGCTCGAAAGTCACTTGGTTATGTAGTCAATCAAGACCGTTATCTGAAATAGTTACTTTCCTAACAAGTGTGCAGATACAGTTAGGCGAACGACGCGAAGCGGAGTTCGTATAAGTTTTTGCGTGCGAAATAGTTATTTACCTAACGAGTTCGGCAAGTAGTACTTTTCCGCACGCGACGGCAGTTGCACGAACGACGCGGAGCGGAGTTCGGGCAAGCCGTCAAGGGCGGAAAAAACGTTTTCCGCACAAGTTATGTACAAGGTTTTTCCTACGAGTGTTTTTGTCCATCTTATTTATGAAAAAAAAAGGTTTTTATTAAACAAGATTTTATAATAATGCTACAAAATGACACATAAGACAGAATAGTTACATAGATCATTTAGTTAGTCCTAAATATCCTCATTTTCAACAATATAAACATCGTGCGGAAAATTAACTTTTCAGCACTAGTGAGGAAAAGTAACTTTTCTTATTCACCCTAATTTACCAGTTTTACATTTTTATGATAGCTTGTTGAGCCCGGTTAACGGAATTTTACCGCCATGGTACTTAGAAAATGTGAGGAGACCTTTCTATTATACAAAAATATCTAAAATTTCAAAAACATTTTGTTCTGTAAATTTTTGATGGAATACGGATTGAATACTGACCTGTTGGATATCATAAACAGCTCCACACATATCGAAAATATGATAATTCCAAAATATATCAACACTGTATTTGAAAATGTCTTGTTAAATTTCTTTATAAACCTGAAATGATAATTAATGAAAGAAAATAAGTATCACAACATTGATTCAAATAAAGTGATATTTTGAAATGACGACGAGACAAGCAAATGAAAGCAAAATATTTCATTATTCAACATACTCTCCTCTTAATTGGATACATTTATTACAGCGAATCTACAACGTCTCTAGACATTTCAAAAATGTTTCTCCTTGCTCTGCAAACCAGACCTCCACAGCTTTTATTACCTCCTCGATGGAAGAAAATTTACGACCTTTTGAACTTTTTTCAGTTGAGGAAAGAGATGATAGTCGGACGGAGCCAAATCTGGTGAATAAGGCGGTGTTCTAGTACTTCAGACCCTAAATCACGAATTGTTTGCATGGCAACATGAGATTTGTGTGCAGGGGCGTTGTCCTACAAAAACAAAACACCTTTGGATAGCTTTCCGCGTCTTTTCTTTTTCATTTTTGTTCGTAGAGTGGTCAGTAATTTCGAATAGTAATCTCCAGTTATTGTTCTACCCTTATTCAAAAAATCAATCATGATTACTCCATGGCAATCCCAAAAATTTGAAGCAAGAACTTTTCCAGCAGATTTTTGGACACGAAACTTCTTAGGTCTTGGAGAATTGGAGTGCACCATTCCATCGATTGTTGCTTTGTTTCTGGATCGTAGAAATGTACCCAAGTCTCATCCATAGTAACAATTCGGTTTAAGAAGTCGACATCGTTTTCAAATCGAGCACAGATCGAACGCGATGCTACTACCTACCCTTGCACGCTTTTGGTCAACATTCAAACATTTGGGGATTCATTTTGCAGCAATTTTTCTCATGTCCAAATTGACGTGAATTATATGATGAACGCGTTCGTATGAAATATTCAGTGCTTCAGATATCCGTTTTAGCCCAATTCGACGGTCTGTTAAAATCATGTCATGAACTGCATCGATATATTCGGAGACTGACACAGAAACTGGCCTTCCCGATCGGTCATCATCTTCAATGGAAAATTTACCTCTTTTGTGCAGTTCAATTTTTCACGGTCGCATACGAAGGACATTGATCACCAAGGGTATTAAGCATATCTTCGTAAATCTGCTTACCTCTTAACCCTTTTAAATACAGGTACTTGATGATGGCTCGATACTCCAATTTTTCGATTTTCACAATTTCGGTGGACATATTTTTTCTTTGAATTTATTGCGTAACTCTGGTTTACTTTTTTGACGTCAAACTTTACACTGACACTTCTAATAAGTTATTGTTCGTTGCTATGGTAACGCAATATTTTCTTTATGCAGGGAACTGGTCTAGGCTAACTAGATATCAATACATCCTCGAATATGTGAAAGAAATGTGTATCTCATGTGATATCAAAAGAAAATGAATGCAATATCCTTCCACCTATCAATTCGATAAATATCCTACCACCACCGATCAATCCGAGTATCATTAGGTGGATATACACGGAACAATTTATCGATCGATTTGAGCAATTTATCGTTAGATATCCAAGATTGTACAGATTAAACGGTTCGTTAGAGGACTGTAGAAAATGATAAAGTTGTACGATAAATCAACGGCAATAATTTGAAACGCTATTTTGGTCGTTTGAAATAAAACACGACGATTCATCTGCAGATAAATCCGTCAAAGTATCAGCCGATAATTTAGAAACCACGCCAGGACATGTCTGAGCTTGTTTGTGTTGGAAGGGCGGTACGATTGCCTTGCGCATTACCGTATCTTGCTTAGTTAGTTTTTCTTTTACTAATTCCAATAATTGCCTAGAATTTGTGTCATCCATACGCCGGTAATTTTACATCGTCAGTTCATCGACTCGCAATTGTCTAAGAAGCGACATATGATTCAACTCTTTTTTCAGTAACCATGTTTTTACCCATTTTGTATGATTTCTTGTCTTTCTTCTTCGTATTATTTATTATATTTATTATTATTTATATATTTTTCAAAATGACCGATCACCGATCACAGATAAATTGATTATATTTGACCCAATAATCGTTCCAAACATACACGCACAAATAAATTGGACCGATTAATTTGACCAGAAATATTGGTCCAATAAAACTTTGTACGATTTAACTGAGAGATTTTTCTCAACAATTTATTTTCGCGATAAATTGCACCAAATAATCGTTAATAACCTATTAACGTTAATAACGACTCAAATTCTGAAAGTGAAAATTCCCAGGATGATTCTCTATCTCGCTCTTTGTTTCTCTGAAAATGTTAGTTATTGTAACAAAATGTGATTTTGAAAGTGATGGTAATAGTGATAGTGTGAAACGTTCTGTTGATTTTTCCTTTCTTAGACTGAAAATAATTTTAATTTATGTTGATAGAATGATTATTTATTTCCATTAGGATTTTGCTACGAAAGGACCACGCACGTTTCTTATGGAAAATGGCTTTCCGTGAATTTGTCCGAATTTTTGGTATGGTGTAGATCTGGATGCACTGATCAAAAGTGTCCATTGCCAAAAACTCCAAAAATGGACAGTTTTCGAGATATGGCTCTATCAATGTAATTTTTTTTGAATTTTTTTGGATTTTGACACATAATCAGTTCACTCTCATACTTAGGAAAACCCGAGTTTCAATGATTTCGCTGCAGGAATCGATTGAAAAATAATTCTTCCTTCGTTTCAGATACTGCCATTTGAAGAAATTATTATACACTGCTCGTCACTGACGATGTAACTGGACTATTATTTTCAATTTCTATAGTCCAGTTTTTGTAGAAACAAAAACTCCTGAATTGCTCAAGGTATCACAGAGTCACATATATTCAATACCTTTCGATAGGGGCACTAGAAAAATAATATTCGATACACACTATAGGAACTGAATCTGAGATACTTTTTTTTTAAATAGTTTCCTAGTCGTCAAAGAAATAGTGGTAAATGCAAAATGAGCATATAGAAAACCGTTCATAATAATCATAATGTATACTGAAGACATAAATACTGGTGTCGAATGCAGTTTGTTTATACCGAGTAATAAATATCAATAGAAACAACGGAATACATACCCAATAATCATTTCTAATCGCTAATCGAACCGTTAAGGCAACCGGATCCGTGAAAATGTCTGAATATATGATATGATGTGGATTTCGATGCACTGATCAAGTGTCTATTGCTACAGACTACAAAAATGGACAGTTTTCAAGATATGGCCGTATCAATATGTGATTTTTTTCGTTTTCTAGGTTGTGGCCAATAATCGCTAAGCTCTTATACCCAACAAAAACGGAATTCTATCGATTTCTTCGCAGGAATTGACATTTTTACGAATCCGTTTGCCTTAACGGTTCAATTAACAATAACAGTAGTAATGATTTTTGGGTATGTATTTCCTTGGTGCTATTGATATTAAACACTCGGTGTAAACAAACTGCATTCATCTCGTCAGCGTACATTATAAATACGATTTTCTAGTCTCCCATTTTGCATTTTCCACTATTTTCCTGATGGCCAGGAGAATATTTCAAAAAAAAAATCAAATCATATTTAGAGTGTGTATCGTATATTATTTTTTCAAATGCCACAATTGAATTGTGAATTGATGTTTGTTAGAACTAGAACAATTCAACAGTTTTGTTTCTACGAACACGGAAATACAAAAGTTGAAAATAATAGCCCAGCTACATCGCCAGTGACGAGCAGTGTATGCTAATTTCTCCAAATTAATGTATCTGAAATGAAATACAACTGTTTTTCAGTCAATTCCTGCGCAGAAATCGATAGAATTCCGTTTTTGTTGGGTATAAGAGCTAAGCGATTATGGGCCACAACCTAGAAAATGAAAAAAATCAGATATGGATACGGCCATATCTTGAAAACTGTATATTTTTGTAGTCTGTAGCAATAGACACTTGATCAGTGCATCGAAATCCACATCATGTCAAATATTCAGACATTTTCACGGATCCGTTTGCCTTACCGGTTCGATTAGCGATTAGAAATGATTATTGGGTTTGTATTCCCTTGTTTCTATTGATATTTAACACTCGGTATAAACAAACTGCATTCGATACGAGTATTTATGTCGTCAGCCTACATTATGAACGATTTTCTATATGCTCATTTTGCATTTACCACTATTTCTTTGACGACTAGGAAACTATTTAAAAAAATATCTCAGATTCAGTTCCTATAGTGTGTATCGAATATTATTTTTATAGTGCCCCTATCGAAAGGTTTTGAATATATGTGACTCTGTGATATCTTGAGCAATTCAGGAGTTTTTGTTTCTACAAAAACTGGACTATAGAAATTGAAAATAATAGTCCAGTTACATCGTCAGTGACGAGCAGTGTATAATAATTTCTTCAAATGGCAGTATCTGAAACGAAGGAAGAATTATATTTCAATCGATTCCTGCAGCGAAATCATTGAAACTCGGTTTTTCCTAAGTATGAGAGTGAACTGATTATGTGTCAAAATCCAAAAAATGCAAAAAAAAATTATATTGATAGAGCCATATCGCGAATACTGTCCATTTTTGGAGTTTTTGGCAATGAACACTTTTGATCAGTGCATCCAGATCTACACCATACCAAAAATTCGGACAAATTCACGGAAAGCCATTTTCCATAAGAAACGTGCGTGGTCCTTTTATTTTCTTCAAACAAATAAAATGGGGCGCAATTAAGGGCTCAGTTCACGCCTGGCAGCCCAATTTCTACCGGAAGCCCTTGCATTATAAATAGTTTTTTGAGTTGAACTAGTCCTTTTATTTACCGAATATATAGAATAAACTTCTGTTAAACACACAATTTTTTTTATAAAAACGTATACCTTCTTATAAGATTAGTAATTATAAATATGTATTTTACCATGAAGAAAAAAAATTATCCGCCGCCATTGTTTCATAAAAGATATGCCGACCCTAAGTGGAATTTCAGTTTTTCTGCTGTCTCAATTGAGTTCCTATAAACTATAATTACACATGCTAATGATACCAGTGTTGCAAACTGAGATTTTGTGAAATAGGAGTTCGGACTACGAGTTCATCAGTTTGTTATGTACTCCACTTATTCTCCATATTTCTTTGGACTATTATATTCGACAGAGAACTTTATGAACCTGAGAAACTGAAAATTGATTAATTTTGGCTGTTATTATGTGACACCATAGAGCATTAATAATAGGTTCTCATATGAGTACGTGAACTGACAATGTTGTTGATGATTTGAGCATACTCAGTGGTGTTCTTTTCCGACATGTGGTTTCTCATTTCAGTAATACTTGCCGTTTATATTGGCTTTCTAGTTCTTCGAGTTCTGTACTCATTACCCTTAATAAAAGTGACAAATTTTCTCTCAATTAATAGCATATTTCAGTTTGTAAGAGGCTTTTTCCATAAGTTTCTGTACTTCTACAAACTTACTCAAACAAAAAATTGTGATGGTCAACCAATTTCTTCAACTTCATCCGAACTACGGATTCATCTCCACCAGTGGTATTTTCAACGACTCTCTTGATCTCTCTATTCAACAATTGAAACTGCACCTTCGTGAGGATCAATGATGTTGCAAAAAATATATCGAATCCTACGCACGCTAAGTAGATGATGAGAACAGAATAGTCTTCCAGTAGAAACAGGAGAAAGTATGGAACAGATTCTGGAATATAGCTGTTGAATGCCAAAACTCTCTCTCTCAACATGAATGGTCGAGAGCAAAAGGCAATCACGGGCATGCCTGCCATTCCCATGAGGTAAAACAACACTCTTTTCATGAATTTTAAGTATTGTATGCTTTCGGCCTTCTCGTCTTCGTCTTCTATTTCTTGGACTTTCCAAAATTGATCAAATTGTTCAAGAAGGTCTTTTATTTCGGAGTGCTTGGAGTATTGCGTTACTAGTTTCGTTGCTGCCTAGAAATAGAAATAAAAAATGTCGATTTTGTGGAAGTGTGCATTTTTTCGTCGAAAAAACTACCCCTTTGCAGTTACCCCTTTGTCGAATTGAATTTTTGAGGTGATATTCGGAATCAGCTCGTCGACATACGTTTGAGAGGAGTTTGCGATTTTTTGTAAAATGGAAAATAAAAATTTTCGCAAAATTCAATTTCCTTCAATATTGAATATTGCATTTTTCGACTTTGATCGCCTGGGATGGGAATATTGAAAAAATGCGGAATCCTCGCGAATATCACTTGATTCTATAGAAAATTTTCTTCTGAATTCGAAAATGTACTTATTTTTTTAATTAGATTGCTAGTTCATTTAGAAAATGTCGATTTTGTGGAAGTGTGCATTTTTTCGTCGATTAAACTGCCTCTTTTCAGTTACCCCTCTGTCGAATTCAATTTTTGAGGTGACATTCGGAATCAGCTCGTCGAGATGCGTTTGAGAGGAGTTTGCGATTTTTTGTAAAATGGAAAATAAAAATTTTCGCAAAATTCAATTTTCTTCAATATTGAATATTGCATTTTTCGACTTTGATCGTCTGGGAATATTGAAAAAATGCAGAATCCCCGAGAATGTTATTTGATTCTATAGAAAATTTCCTTCTGAATCTGAAAATGTACTTATTTTTTTATTTAGAATGTTAGTTCATTTAGAAAATGTCAATTTTGTGGAAGTGTGCATTTTTTCGTCGAAAAAACTACCCCTTTGCAGTTACCCCTTTGTCAAATTGAATTTTTGAGGTGATATTCGGAATCAGCTCGTTGAGATACGTTTGAGAGGAGTTTGCGATTTTTTGTAAAATGGAAAATAAAAATTTTCGCAAAATTCAATTTCCTTCAATATTGAATATTGCATTTTTCGACTTTGATCGTCTGGGAATATTGAAAAAATGCAGAATCCCCACGAATATTACTTGATTCTATAGAAAATTTCCTTCTGAATGTGAAAATGTACTTATTTTTTGATTTAGAATGTTAGTTCATTTAGAAAATGTCGATTTTGTGGAAGTGTGCATTTTTTCGTCGAAAAAACTACCCCTTTGCAGTTACCCCTTTGTCGAATTGAATTTTTGAGGTGATATTCGGAATCAGCTCGTCGAGATACGTTTGAGAGGAGTTTGCGATTTTTTGTAAAATGGAAAATAAAAATTTTCGCAAAATTCAATTTCCTTCAATATTGAATATTGCATTTTTCGACTTTGATCGTCTGGGAATATTGAAAAAATGCAGAATCCCCACGAATATTATTTTTGTATGAGCGTGAAGTTTGTTGAATGAGGCGCGGAACTTTTTCAATTTTTTTCGCTCTAATAATGCGAAAATTCATTGAATCATGGTTTTCAACATCTTCCATTCAGAAAAAGGGTTGCAAAATCAGACCTAATATCATTTGAACGTACTCTTCATTCCACTGAAGTTTTAAAACTTTTTTAATAACTATCAAATTTTGGAAAAATTATGTCTATATCTACTGGCTTAAACGGTTCTTATTGTTCATGTATTTATATTATATAAAGAGGAAATTATATCGACCGTCTTATCTTAAAGAAACTTGCTTCTATCGGGAATTCGGTCTGGGAAAAGAAGTATACTCTTTTTTGCTACCCGAGCTTTCTCAAATTTTTATTTGCTTTATCGAGGGCTACAATATAATTATATGCACACATGTATAAAGTTAAAAAAGGTATAACATACTGTGCAATGTGAGGTTTTCATCGATGTTGAAAGTACATAATTAAAATTGAAAAATAGAAAACGAAAAACTTGACAAGAAAATTTTTGAAGGACTGATCATTTGTTTTTGATGTCAAATAATGTGAGGACTAAGTGAGGACTATACAGAGTAGTAAGTTTCAGGTATTAATATCTGATGTATGATTATGTGGTAAAAGAATGTAAGAGTAAATTTTGCTAAGATTACCAATGTCAGTTTTTTTGTTCATATTATCAGTTTGTAAACTTATTTCAGCCATTTCCAAAAAAAGACTTTTGTTCAAATTTTTTTCCACGTGTAATATTTTTGTATCATCATAGTTCATGATATGATCATTATCTAATACATGTTTGGTTAAGGCACAAGAGTTTTCTTTCATAGTTCTACAATTGCTTTTGTGCAAAGCTATTCGTGATTTTAAATTATTTTTTGTTTGACCCAAATATTTTTTGTTACAATCAAGACAGGGAATTTCATAAACTACATTGGACTTTTCTGTTATAGGATCTCTTTGTTTCAATTTAGTGAACAAGTTTTCCAATGGTTTGATTTTCTTTTGTGCAATTTTGATATTTTTTTCGTGCTTGAAAACATTTATAATTTTGCTGGAGAGTTCAGGAATATATGGTATAGAAGCATATTTAATAATTTGTGGAACTTCAATTTGATGGTGATCTGTATTTGTTTCATCAGTACTAGGAGCAGAATTGTATAATAATTTTTTCAACAAATGAGATGGATAAGAATTATTCAATAGTATTTCATACCAGTTCAGGAAGATACATGAACTACCTTTCCAGCCACCCAAAAAAATTAAATTCAACTTAGTACTAGCTCTTAAGAACAGAATTGAGAAATTAGCACATCCGACATTGAGAGACAAGAATATAAAATTATTATATGAAATACTATTTTTCCATTTTAATTATGTACTTTCAACATCGATGAAAACCTCACATTGCACAGTATGTTATACCTTTTTTAACTTTATACATGTGTTCATATAATTATATTGAAGCCCTCGATAAAGCAAATAAAAATTTGCGAAAGCTCGGGTAGCAAAGAAGAGTACCTATACTTCTTTTCCCAGACCGAATCGCCGATAGAAGCAAGTTTCTATATTATATAATATAAAAATAATATTTATTCATCATTTCGATTCACGATATACAGGTAAAGTAATATAATTAAAGTATAACATTGAACATAAATACGAAAATACAATAAAGTATGGATGAACAAATTGGTGGGCTAGCCCTTCCAAAAAACGGGTAATAAAATATTTTAGTTACTTATAATGATGTTGATGTGATTAAATGGTAATAAATGTAAATTGAAATAAAATAAAAATGTATATTTCGATAGTTTAGATTGTTGGTACCTTTTATTCTTTACATGCTAGCTGAAATTTTTCATTAAAATACTTCTCGTGTTATTATTTTTTAGCCTTCAATCATTTTATGGATTTCCTTTCTTTCAATCTCCTTTACGATTTTTTTCAACTGTTTTTTGAGTATCAAGAAGGAAGTTTCAGTCTTCATCAGAGAGTCAGGTAGGAAGTTGTACAGCTTTGGAGCAATATAATTATAGCTTTTTTGGCCTGTTGCCTTTTTCATAAATGGGGTAATATTTTTATGTTTTTGTGTGGTAGAATTCCAGTGGGTCAGAACGTTCAGCTGTGCTTTGTTCAGGTGTTGCATAACCAGTACTTGAATGGAATAAAGCTGTCTAATGTCGAACATTTCTGTTTCAGCATATATATAAAAAGTTACTAGGGTATCTGTAGTCTTGATTCAATATCATTCTTAGAAATCTTTTTGGACAGACTTTCTCCAAATCAGATCAAATATGCGAAATATTTTTTATCAAAACTTACGTGTGTCAATAGCAATATAGTTTGCATGGCCCCTGTGACATCAATTATTGTTAATTTCTCTTCGTAAACAAATATTAGATATGCCAGATACATAACAGTCGAGAACACTGATAAGTTGAGCAAAACTAAACATTTTTGTATTTTGCTGTTGTGCAATTTAGGATTTGTCCCCATTATTGCCATCATCTTCAAACTGACGTTGATATTGGCGAAGTATATTTTGAATTTTATGGTAGAAGAGATGTAACCCACATTCGTCACAACAAGTATTTATATACGAAAGATTCGCCAAATTTTTCAGTTACAATGCACTACAATTAAAAGTTTACAGCGAGCATCGCATTGAACGATTAAGGTAATCCGAGAATAACTTTGTGATCACGCGATTCTCAATATTTATCAATTTTAGCGTTGAGGAGACCTGAACCCACTATACATTTATTTTTTATTGTGGATATCAGAGATTATTTTTCTCATCATGAAATAGACCAATTAGACACCACCATTTTTTTGAATAAATTCTGTTTTAATCACAAGACCTTTTCAACCGCGGTTAAATTTTTGTCCTCCTTATTGGTTTTCATTTTGTCGTTTATCACTCATTCTTGGCAACATTTTATTAAAAATAACGTCGATTTCATATTCCTTTGAATGACCTAATATTGATTTCTACCAGTAGAAACTTCATTTTTGATAGAATTCTAATACAAAAATTTTGACATAAAGGCAATGAAAATACGTCAGAATTTGAATAAAATGTTTACATGCTAACTATGGTTACTTCAATGCAAATTGTTGGGATGTCCAGAAATATTAAATTTGGGATTTGTTGTTTGTAAAAAATTGTTAGAAATGTCAAATTTAATATGAAAACATTCTAAGTTGTTGGCGTCAATCTAAGTTATTCAGAAATAATCTAACCGTATACACACGACCTATAAATTCAAATGGATTAAACTCTCAAAATATTTTTTGCTTGATTTTGCTTTTTAGTTTAATACACAATAATTTCCCACCTGACAGTTAGACAGTTACAGTGACATATAAAATTTGCATACCACCAAGTGAAAATTTGCATACTATATGGTACAAGTACACGCTCTATTTACCACAAGAAAAATTAGGTTCCTGAATTTGATCACTTGCTGTTATTGATGTAATTTCAGGAACGCATGAAAATTGTGAAGAAGAGCAGTTGGAACCTTCTTGGTGCACCCATTTCCGAAGAATCTTTAGCAGAATGCCTAAACCAAAAAACGAATTCTCTAAGTTTGATGGCATCCCGCATTGGTACTATTCCCAAACATATCGGTTATTTTCTTTTGAAGAACTGTCTGGCAATACCCAAATTAACGTATACACTAAGGCCCCTCGTCCACGGAGCAACTGGTTTCTGATGAAACTGTTTTAATACCGTAGTAACAAACCAGTTGGGTACTCATTTCTCGTACACGTAGCGACGCAAACGTTATTAGAAAAATATCAGTATCCGATAGTTTATTGAAAGGCGAAGTACTTTTACTTTTTGGCGGTGTGTTGTGATAAATTATGGATGATTTGGACGAGATGGCTGTATTGTACTATTACAATCGAAGATATAGACGCAGAAGAAGGCGATTATGGGTTCATCCATACTTGTTTGTTACTTATTAAGCCAAAAATAAAACTTGTGTGTGTTTTTTTCTTCAAACAAAAGCAAAATTTGAGTGTTAATCCTTTTGCTTTGGGTCTCTGAAATGTCTTTCAATTAATCAACTAACAAAAATACAAAGCAGATGTGAATTAATATAATATATACGTACCCGTCATATTCATTTCTTTTCCTATTTTATTCCATGCCGATTCTGTTATATCTTGATTGATATCTTGATTGATTGATAGATTGAGACAATTTATAATTGTACAAACAAGTAAATTTTTCCACTTCCTGCACAAATTTAACGTTCAACTTTTGTTCATTCATATTTTTGTGTGAAATATCTAAACAAACTATCCCTCGGCGACCGACAGTGCTAGTCTCTTGGCGACTAATCACTTGCAAGTACGCTACCGATCCGTGACTGGTACGTCCGTGTACGACATACAATTTGAATCAACATGCAGGGACGCACAAGAAACTGGCAAGTGACGCACGTATTAAAACAGTCAGAAACCAGTTGCTCCGTGGACGAGCGACCTAAGATGTTGTCCCACGTGGCGCTGCCAAAAGGAACTTGATCTCTTCGATTCAACCCTTCGTGTGATTTTGGAGCAGCTTACTAACAATAACTTCAGCTCAACCACATGGCTTCAAGCAACACTCCTACAACATCATTCAACATTTGATTGATCACATTTTGCCAGGTTATTTCTCAAATGTACCTGATGTTTACTATGAGGAATGTGAATCCATTTGGTGCTCTATAACTGGTACCTCTATGCCTGAAAAAACAATTTCGCAGAGATCCTGGGATATTCCTCTCATTGAATTGTCATCCCAACAACTTCTTGACTCGGCTGTAGACTCTACATTTGAAATGGCACGTCTCAAGGCAGTAAGTACGAAGGAATCTGGAGCTTGGCTCAATGCTCTCCCTGTGGCTTTTCTTGGAACTTTGATGGATGATGAATCTTTCAGGATTTCTGTGGGTTTACGTTTGGGTTGCTCGATTTGTGTGACTCATAAATGCAGATGTGGTTCCATCGTCAACGAAAAAGGAATTCATGGATTGAGTTGTAGATTCAGTTCTGGTCGTTTTTCGCGACACTCATCTGTTAATGATTTGATAAAGCGAGCTTTATCAACAGCTGATATTCCTTCTGTCTTAGAACCATTGGGAATCAATCGTGATGATGGTAAAAGACCGGACGGGATGTCTCTAATTCCATGGAGCCACGGAAAACCTTTAGTCTGGGACTTCACCTGCGTGGATACAGTTGCAGCTTCACATATTGATTCAACATCGAGAAATGCTGGTGGTGCTGCAGTTTCAGCTGAAAAATTTAAATTCAAAAAATACTCCAGTTTGAGCAACCAATTTATCTTCTACCCTGTTGCCATCGAAACATATGGTACTTTTGGTAGATATGCCTGTGAATTGATAAATAATATTGGTCAAAAACTTATCAATAAAACAGATGATCGAAGGGCAAGGACTTTTTTAATACAACGTATAAGTATTGCCATACAAAGAGGAAATGCTGCATCCATTTTAGGTTCTATTCCTGCGACTAAAAGTTTGGATGAAATTTTCAGTCGTCCGCAAGTAATGTTTAAATACGAAAAACCTCCAAAATCAACAAGTTCTTTAATTTCTTCGACCAATTCGATATCAAGCAGCTCCCACTTGAATCATTTATCACACAATTCCATTGATAAAGGCAACCACTTTTGCAGATTCTTCCCAGAGAAAGATAACACCAACAAACAACAAATCAATCAGGACTGTTGTACAGAGTACCGTCAGAACTCTTGGTCTAAATGGGTTAGAAAATATTGGTAATACTTGCTTCATGAATAGTATTATTCAGTGTTTATCGAACACAAAATGGTTATTGGAGTATTTGAAAAGAGATGCTTTCACAAGCGATATAAACTCTAACAGATCTAGGGAGGGAGCTTTAATCAAAGCTTTTGCCGAGGTGATCAAGGAACTTTGGTCAGATGATTCGTCTAGTGGAGTTGTTAATACAGTCTCCTTGAAAACTCAAATCCAAAGAATCGCTCCTCGTTTCATCGGTTTTGCCCAGGAAGATGCTCAAGAGTTCTTACGGTTTCTGCTAGAAGGTCTACATGAAGACGTCAACAGGGTAACGGAAAAGCCAATAACCATAATGAGAGAGATAGATGAGAAATTATGTGACACTAAGAAGACTCAAGAGTCTTGGTCAAGTTACTTAAGGACGGACAATTCCAAAATTGTAGACAACTTCGTTGGCCAGTTAAAATCTACATTAAAATGTACCTATTGTGGTCACTGTTCAGTCTCCTTCGATCCGTTTTGGAATATTTCCCTCTCAATACCACAAAGAACAGACCAACTAAAACTATCGCAATGTTTGGATTCATTCAGAAGGGAAGAAACTTTGGACGGTGACGAGAAGCCGAAATGTGCGAAGTGCAAAGATAGAAGGAAGTGCACGAAATCCCTTTCATTTAATAAATTCCCGAAAATTTTAGTTATCCATTTGAAACGGTTTTCTTCGACAGGAAGATTCAGAGAAAAGTTGAATATTGATTTTCCTTTAGAGGGATTAGATATGAGTAATTACACAGCAGAAAACGTAACCCCTTGTAGCTATAGACTTTATGCATTGTCTAATCATAGTGGGACTACCTATAGCGGACATTACACAGCCTACTGTAGACATCCGTACGCGAGCACATGGCATGAATATAATGATACACAAGTGAACCCAATTTCATCTAGATCCCTCGTGAGCGGAGATGCCTATGTTCTGTTCTATGAGCAGGAAGGCACTTAATCGCTCCTTTCATATCATACTTTGTATTATTATATGTTTTATAAATATTTAAAAAAAAAACCTAACGATATTAAACTCTTTACTAGAAGCAAACTTTTTATTTTATAAGCCTCAATCTACGTTTTATTTGCAGTAGGTGCTCAGTTTGATAACTACTAGTGACAAGTAAATTTACCATTGATGAAGAATTATTTACTTTCATATACTCATATACTCAAATCTACTAAAAATATATTAGTTGCTACTATACAGTATTCTACTGCAGCAACATTTTTAGATTATTATAGTACTTTTAGTTTACTTGGCCTTATCAAATGTCTCACTTTTGGGTAGTTTATTATTGTCTTACCTTTAATAGCTTTCATTCCATCTTTGGTATCAGGATACAACGGACTCAATTGAAATATCCACTTGCCCTCAGTTTAGACTTATTAGTTCTTCAAAGAAGGATCATTTGTTTCTTATATAGCCTTATTTTCAATACATTTATTAAATTCTTGAATTTAAAATGATATGAAAGGTTTGGTTGCACCAAGGTAGCAATGATTCAGTTTATACTATAAGAAAACGTACTTGCATGGCATATACAGGCTAGCAAAACACACTACTCAAGAAAAACTGGAGAAAGAGATTGCATTTTTTCGTGAACTATAAGTTGATGTGGAAAGAAGTATAAAACATTTTGAGCGTTCTTTTAAACAAATCATCACCTCTGGCCATACCCTTACTGGATCACCCAGTACAACCTGTTTCATAATTAAAAATTTCGGAACTTTGTTGAATCTGTTTGTATTCATCAGTATGAATGAATGAACAAGAAGGCAAGCTAATGTAGAATTAGAACGTTTTGAAAATTGAAAATAAAAGATAATGAAGAAATGGAATAAAAATATGTAAATTTTTAATATTTTTATTTAAACTCAAATTGAAATTGTTGTTCAGTTTTTTGGGAAAATTCTCCTGATTCCATTATACATAAAATGTCAATACTCTAGAAATGTTAGGTCAAAATCCACATTCTACATACCAACAAGTGAAATACATAAATCAATCTAACACTATTCACACAACTCACAACAGTAATAATAGTAAAATTTCGGCACACGATGTAACTTGTCCACATACAACTACTAACTCAAATGCTGCAATCGGAATGAGGCCAGTTTTGCGAAAATGTGATGAACACCCCCTAAAAAGTGAAGCGGCTACTCCCGATTGATCCCGAACTAGTCGAAAATCAACAAGTAGGTGAACACGTTACATTTCCGTAGGAACACCAAATTTTACTTGCAAATGAATAGTTGTATTATGCCTATAACACGAGTTTCTGTCGTAAGGATATACTTTTCAGAAACCCCAAGTTAATAAATATGAAAATACACTTTTCCAGCGCTAGTAAAATGTTCACCTGATATTATACAATGTTATCTAATGTTCGAAGTATTTGTTGCATGTAAACAATATTATAGCTAAAAGTTCATGCCTTCAGAATTCTCATTTTTCTAAAGACAAAATGATTATTTTTTAGGTATTAATTCTCTCATCACAATCGAAAAAAAAGTCAGGAAAATATTTTATTTGGATCATTTTTCCGTGTGATCAATATAAAGGCAATCATGTGTCTATTGTTAATTGTTACTTAAAAATATGTCGCCATTTTACTAATTGGTAATTTATACTTGTAACTTATAAAAACTTCTGCAATCACATAATTTGCCTACTTTCATTATAGTTTTAATAAAAATATTCTTGGCAGACGTTATACGTGTAATACTTGAACTAAAATTTTTACGTGCATCTAATTATTTCTAATATTGGTATCAACTAAAATCTTCTGCCATTCTCATAATAACTGTTACAGTTGAAAGGTCTTACTATGATATATGTTTCTAGTATTAGTTAATTGTTCGACATATTTCATTTTTGATACAGCTCAATAATTATTGATTACATTGTTACTGCAAATTTTCCGCCGATAATTTTTCTCATATCCACATGGGCAAATTGATTGAATGTATCTTGTTACAAATCGAATCATTTATTACCTTTTGACACGTATCCATCAAAAATTTCGTCCATTGTTAAAATTTCGTAAAAAAATTATTTTCAAAAGTATATATCTTAAAGCCATTATGCCAATTGAATTTGTTTGACTGGTAAAATACCTTCAGCTTTCAAAGATTCTATCACAACTCCGATTCATAAGTCTGGGGATAAACATAAAACAAATAATTATAGACTAATAACTGTCATGGATAACTTTGCCAGAATATTTGAAGTGTTTGAAAAGTAGATCAGTTAATTTTTGTAACAAAAACGACATTCTTTCTAATTCTCAATATGGATTCATCGAAAATTCATCTACTGAAGAATGTTTGAACTATGATTAAAAGTTTTCAGCTGTTTTCAGGACCAGGAAAATTGTATTACAGTATTTTTAATCATGACATTCTCGTTCAGCGGTTGTATTTTATTGGAGTTAGAGGTGTGCCACTCGAAATTTTACTTACCTAACAGAATTCAGATAGTAATAATCAATGATTTGTGTAGTAATACTCTAACCGTCTCTATGGGCGTACCTCAGGAAACAGTAGAGCTCTCACTCTAATTTTCATTAGAATTGAACTCCATTTCTGTTCTCGAGGAAATGAAATGACGGAAAGAATACAAAAAAGTTTTATTTGCAGAACTACATATTTGGTGAGGTTAACATTTCGTTCTACTTCTTCAAAATGGACATATGATTACTCTTTGTCAGTTTTTCTTTGCATAGTCATCAAAAACATATAGTAAGAAAAAACCGTTTTGTATGCCTGAAAAAAAAAATATGTTCTGTTTTGTATTTTGATTTTCATAATAAATTATGAACTAAGTCTGCGTCAAAAAACTGTAACATATCCTCCACCACGAATCACCTGAAAAATATTACAGAGGAAACACTAACAGTGATACACATAAAAGACCTTCGATACATCCAACATAATCTGGCTAAATAAAGGGTTTTGGAACCATGTTGTCATGAAGAATGATAATATCTTCCTAGAACTTTCGTGTCATTGCACGAGTATGAGGATTGAGGACACCTCAAAGAACAGGAATCGACTTCTAATTGTCACTCGAAGCCATATATAGCAGTCAAGTCTATACTGAGGATTGGTGCAAAAGGGCCAATGTCAAAGATGCCACAATTGAGAAAAAAGAGTTTGAAGCTGTTACTATTTTATTTGCAGCTTTTACAGTTACAAGTTTGATTTATCATCTTTGTCATCGATTTAGATATCACAAACCTCTAGGCAATTCTCTCGCTCTTAATTATTCTGGTAACAATATTAGTTACAAAATAGATCGTTGTTGCCGCTTGGTGATGCCAAATATTATGAATCATTCATAATTTTCTTCTCGTGTAATCTTGATTTTTTGGTTATTACGTTTACATCAGTCGTTTTCACTAGTTTTTGAAAACCATATCTGATTGGCTAGAGGTGAGAACGCAACGCAGAAAGTTGGTCCATTTGCTTTACCTACGTTTCATACCCTACCATGAGTTTTATCATGAACGTGTCTATACGATTCCAACAGTAAACTTCTTCCTTTTTTGCGAGACCTTACCTTACCTTTAGATAAACTAGGCTTTGCTATATGCACCACCGATACAAAATCATTGTGGGTTGACAAATGTCCATTCATTGTATTTCAAAAAAATGGAATTAATTGCACTTTGTATTCCACTTTCATTGTACCAGTAACAGTTACATGAGAATCATATTCATGGCAGTTTGTTTAACATTTTTTTCCCGCTGCCGACACTGTAAATAGTCCATACATGCTTAGCAACAAAACAGGTAAATGGCCTATATCATTCGTTTACTAATTCATCTTGACAACGGAATGTAAATAGTGTCATTTACATGCCTAGGGTAATAATGACTTTGACGTTGACAAGTAATACCTTCAGCTTCATTCATATCAATTTTTAGGTTATGAGACCTTTTGAATATTATTGTTGTCTGCTTATTCGGTAACTTAGTTACACGCACAAGCAACTTAGAATGAAATAGCGAACGAATAATCATGAAGGAAGGGTAAGAAAACAAACTTCAATTCAGGCAAATTTTGAGAAATGTCAACAAGCAGCGGGAAAAACGTAATAAGTAACACGGAATGTATCGACTCTTATCATCCTCGGCAAGCGACAAGCCTCGGCTTTGCCTCGGCTCGTACTCGCTCACCTCGAATGTTAACACGTCTTTACATTCCTTGTTACTTAAATAACTATTATCCTCCCCATTTTTGAGTTATATCCTATTAAATTCAGTCTCCGTTGTTTTGGATGAAAACTTGATATATTCTAAAAATATTCTTACCGTTGAGCAACTCTCCATGCCCAAATTCACAAATTTACCAGCAGTGATGAACACTTTCTTCTGCCCCCTAATAGAAATCATGTTGATGGTGCATTTGGTCGAACTCGACAATTTTTTGTACCACTGGCTATCGTATGCATAGTTATATATTTCTTCTGCCTAGATAAAAGATTGAATGAATGAATTCCTATCTATTACAGATAGCGATAATTTTATAATGATACTGACAGTGATAATATTCCGACAGAAATACATTTTGGGATAATTGTCACACTTTTTTATACTATACCAAGATTATCAAAGCTGATGATCCATGAGAAAATAATGTTACATACATTGAGAATTGGTGATATTTTAGTAGACCAGGGTTGATAAAAACGTTCTAGAACACTTTGAGCTAGTAATTCAAATTTGACAGAGAAAGCAGCATTTTACAGATAATATAATACTCTTCAAGATAATATGTCACAGAACACCCATTGTCATGCCCCATGAGAGTTGAAGTTACGGGGACTGAAATAATAGAAAAATATGCCCCCTGGAAACAAAAATTGTCATATCAGAACGCGTGAAAATATCTAAAGTTTCAACTACTTTCTGCCATCCTGTATGTCTTCTTATTGGATATACTAATCAACTCTTTCCGAAATTAAGGATATATAGAAATTTCAATAGCTTTCAATCGATATGTAATATATTTAATTTATTCATTTCTTATATAATATAGGACGAGACGAATATTATATATCTGCTAGGTGCCAGCGATGAAAATTGGTTACTTTTGTCTCATGTTAGATTCCAAAAAAGCTGGAGGTTCAGGGAGGGGGCAATTATGTCTTCACTGTTTATATCTAGAAAATTGAAAAACTATTTAACAAACCTCAGAAGTCAGAAGCTGGGCTGGTATGCAATAAAATACCACGAACTCATTTGTCAATGAAACCGCATAAACAACACATTTCAACAATTCCTTTACAGTTTTCCTGAAATGGAGACAAACATTTTTAAGAAATCACGACAACACTCATTCATTTTTTGCATCATACAAAACACATTTGGTTCATCATTTCTATATGTAAATTGCTATGCCAAATCAAAGAAAGAAATCCTTACATGTGATATTTTTGGAAAGATGTATATACATATAATTCTTGGAAGATGTTATGGATATACAACAATTTTAGAACAAACCATTTCTATATATCATTACTATAGATTCACATCATAGGAAAATACTGTTTGATTATACGTAGAGAAGTATACAGGGTGGGTCACGGTCGATGGTACCTTAGACGTTTACGAAGAAGGAACGGGAAATAGGATCATTCTGAAAATTTAGTTTCTCAAGTAGTTGCTCTTGGTCTGTCGATCTAAAATATTTTCAGCAATGCAGCGTTGCCGCTTATACCAGAAAGTAGCAGCATCTTTGTTATTTCAAATGGGTCACCCTGTATATTACCGCATTTTTGAATTTGTCCTTCCTTTCTGATTATTTCTGCTTCATACTCCCCTATACCTATCTCTAACGGTTTTTGAGATATTGGTTATTTTCCATATTTTTTATCCAAAACATAGCTCGTATTGAATTTTTATTTCTGCGGTATTTGGATTCTTAGGAAGTTGCAATTTTGTGTTTAGTTCATCAAGATCATGTACATTGATTCTGTATAGGGAAGTTTGTTCTGCGTTATACAGGGTCGTTCAAAATTCATGATTTTACTGCTAGATACGAAAAGGGTTGAAAGTGCGTTTTTTAAATTTAACATCCTGTATATTATGAAATATCCTGAAAGATGACTAAATTTCCTTCGAATTGATATATCATGTTCCTATACCTAAATAGCCAGAATTCCGAGATAATAGCAATTTTCACTTGTAATCTCCCAAGTGCTTGAATTATTGCCGGAAATTTTTCGAAGAAAATTCATGTACGAGATAAATTTACGGCAATTAATTCAAGCACGAGGGGGATTCGGTAAAAAAATTTCACACCGAGAAATGAAAATCATCCAACAATTCATAAGAAATAACTAACGATGGTTTCTCCTGAACTATTTATAACCACTAAAATATTGATATGTAAAACACTTAACAAAATTTTCATCAATAAATGTTTGACATGTGACATGTGACATTTCACATGTGACAAGTTGATATTTTGCTTAAATGTACAAATGCAGGTCTAGTTTTCATATGAAAGGAGATAATTATGTATTTACTAGATATTTGGAATGTGTCTGAAAATATTTTCTCCACGATTATTGCAGAAATTGTCAATTCTGAAATCATATTTCAGAAGAAGTTCAATACACCATTTGTCACATGTCACAAGTCCCGTAGCTCAGCGGTAGTGTTGTGGCCTATGTGTCGCTAGGTCGATGGTTCAATCCACGATAAGAACATAACTTTTTTTTTGTTCTAAATTTAAATACATTTATTGATGAAAATTTTGTTAAGTATTTTACATATCAATATTTCAGTGGTTTTAAATAGTTCAGGTGAAACCATCGTTAAATATTTCTTATGAATTGTTGGATGATTTTCATTTCTCGTTGTGATATTTTCTTACCGAATCCCCCTCGTGCTTGAATTAATTGCCGTAAATTTATCTCGTACAAAGAAAATTCATGTACTCGAAAAATTTCCGGCAATAATTCAAGGACTTGGGAGATTACAAGTGAAAATTGCTATTATTTCGGAATTCTGGCTATTTAGGTGTAGGAACATGATATATCAATTCGAAGGGAATTTAGTCATCTTTCAAGATATTTCATAATATACAGGATGTTCCATTTAAAAAAACGCACTTTCAACCCTTTTCGTATCTAGCAGTAAGATCATGAATTTTGAACTACCCTGTATAACGCAGAACAAACTTCTCTATACAGAATCAATGTACATGATCTTGATGAACTAAACACAAAATTGCAACTTCCTAAGAATCCAAATACCGCAGAAATAAACATTCAATTCGAGCTATGTTTTGGATAAAAAATATGGAAAATAACCAATATCTCAAAAACCGTTAGAGATAGGTATAGGGGAGTATGAGGCAGAAATGATCAGAAAGGAATTACAAGTTTAAAAATGCGGTAATATACAGGGTGACCTATTTGAAATAACAAAGATGCTGCTACTTTTTGGTATAAGCGGCAACGCTGCATTGCTGAAAATATTTTAGATCGATAGACCAAGAGCAACTACTTGAGAAACCAAATTTTCAGAATTACCCTATGTCCCGTTCTCCGTAAACGTCTAAGGTACCATCGACCGTGACCCACCCTGTATATTTTGTCATCTCTGAACTTCTATACTGTTATATAACCTCTGTACCAAAAGAGAAAAATAATCCCATTTCGAAAATTGGAACAGTATACTCGAAAGTCACTTCGAGACCTTTTTCTGAAAATTACTTGAAGCCACATCCAAATGATTTGTAAAACGTAATAAAAAATTTAATAATCTTTCCCATAAACACTCGCAAGACAGTTTTTGAAGGCATATGCTGGTAGAAAATAGATTTAAAATTTCTGTTTTACAAATTAGATATCTAGAATTTCAAAATAAAAAATTGAACACTGACCTGTTCGAAATCATAAACATCTCCACGCATAGTGAAAATATGAGAATTCCTAAATATATTAACACTGCATTTGAAAGTGTCTTGTTAATTTTCTTGATAAACCTGAAATGATCCAGAATGAAAATAGGTGTCACAACATTCATATAAAGTATTATTTTGGAATGCTAACACAGTAGCTTCTTCAAGTTGAAGCTCCGTTAAGATGAAGCTCCGTCAAGTTGAAACTCCGGCAAGTTGAAGCTACTATGTTATCGAAACATTTCTTATTAAATAATGTTTACGTCTGGGCGTTGCGTAGTGGTAAGAGCGTCCGACTCTAGGCCCAAATGTAAAGACCCATACAACACCGTGGGGCTGTCGATTCGGGCAGTGTGAGTGTGCCCAGCCCTCTGGATACCCTGTGGTATAGCGATAATTTTTACCGTATTTTATATATGTATATGTTTGTAGACTGTGCTCATATTTTATTTTATTCAATCCAATGAATCCTTTTCGAATAATGAATTCGAATTTGTGCCAAAGGTCCGGGGTTCGAGCCCTTGTTGGAGCTGGAATTTTTAAATTTAATTTGACCTCTCCTGGCTCGACTTGGGTGAGTCCTGCAGATTCACTGTTGCCCGTCTGGAGTTAGTAACACGGCCTACCCAGAACACATAGTGGCTAATAACCAGAGCTGTCAATGCCACTATAAACACCGAATAAAAAAAAATTTGAAGATCGAATCGTTTTCTGTGTAGTATGTACCAATACTATGGATCTTCATCAAGTAACGGCAGAGTTAATCAGAAAATTATTGAGTAATATACAATGTGGTATACCACAAGGATCTTAGGTCCAATTTTGTTCTTAGTGTATGTTAACGATCTGACAACGCTAGACATTTCAGGAGACGTCACCCTGTTCGCCGATGATACCACCATACTATGGCAAAAAGATAAGGAAGCTGATCTTCATCATTAATCATTAATTCAGATATAATAAAAGTCAAAGAGTGGTGCTACTCGAACCTTTTATCCCTCAATATATTGAAAACCAAGATAGTGTCTTTCAAATGTGCAGTGGCTGATATTGTTTTGAATGATCAGATTATTGAAAACAGAGTGCTTTCAAAATTTCTTGAGCTATACATTGACAACGGTCTTAAATTCAATGAACATTTAAAAAAATTGTCCTCTGGTTGTTATGCTGTGAAAATTGCTTCAAATGAACTAGGATACTCAACTGCAATGACTGTAGAATAGAGTCACATTTGCGATACAGTTCCCATTCTGGGGGGTGAGTAATGGTAATGTGCTTGTTTTACAAAAACGAGCCTTTAGATACCTCAATAATAAACTGAAATTTCGCGATTCGTGTAGACTCATTTCAAGCAACACAAAATCTTCACGGTAGTGTCAATATTCATACTTGAAACAGTGTGTATCATAAATAAACACAAACAAAATTTCATTACAGAGAGTAGGTACGCCACCCGTCAAAGTAATCATCTCAAGCTACCATTACCATCTTCCACTGTCGTTAAGGATTCAATTATTCAGGGTGGGGCACCGAAAACGAAACAGATCGAATATCTTCCAAACGCATGTGTTGTGAATGAAATGCAAAAACAGATCGATTTTTAATCCAAGGGGGACATCTTCCTATCATAACCTCAACTGTCATACCTCTTCCCCCACCCATTGGGCACTGACACCCAAACAATTTGAATAGGGAAAGTAGTAAGTGTGATACATCATTGAAAAGGTAATTTCATAAGGAAATCAGCCATGTCAATTTTTGCCACCTAACTTTTTATTTTGGCGCCCTCTTGCGGGAAAAACAACTGTTCCGTATTCCAAATTATAATACTGCATTTTCAAGCTATTTTGACATAAATTCGGTGACAATGCATTATGGAATTTTCCTAAGAGAAACAACAAAATGGCGGCTCCAAAATGGCTGACATGATTTGCAATTATGATCCGATTCGATTCAAAGTCGGAAATTATGATTTGTTCGTCAATGCAAAAAAACAAGATGATGGCTCCAAGATGGCGGACGAAATTTGTAATTCTGGTACGATTCAAATCAAAATGAGTATGTGAAGATTTTTAGGGAGTTTCTGGCACGGTAAAATTCTGATTCTGTTACGCACAGAATAACCTACGTCACACATCTAAATAAAATATTGTTTACTAATTTGTATAACCTTCATATGCCAATTTTGAATCGAATCACAATTACTAATTTCGTCCACCATCTTGGTTTTTCTCATTGACAAAAGATCCCCACATATCAATTTTGATTCGATTCGGACCGGAATTACAAAGTTCGTCCGCCATCTTGGAGCCACCATCTTTTTTTTTGCATTGACGAACAAATCATAATTTCCGACCTTGTAAACCACCACACATCAATTTTGAATCGAATCGGACCATAATTGCAAATCATGTCCGCCATTTTGGAGCCGCCATTTTGTTTTTTCTCTTAGAAAAATTCCATAATGGATTGTCACCGAATTTATGTCAAAATAGCTTGCAAATGCAGTATTTTAATTTGGAATACGGAACAGTTATTTTTCCCGCAAGAGGGCGCCAAAATAAAAAGTTAGGTGGCAAAAATTGACATGGCTGAATTCCTTATGAAATTGCCTTTTTAATGATGTGTCACACTTACTACTTTCCCTATTCAAATTGTTTGGGTAATAGTGCCCAAGGGGTGGGGGGAGAGGTATGACAGTTGAGGTTATGATAGGAAGATGTCTTTCTTAGATTAAAAATCGACCTGTTTTTGCATTTTATTCGCAACACATGCGTTTTGAAGATATTCGATCTGTTTCGTTTTCGGTGCCCCACCCTGTATATAACGGCTGCAAAATGTACAACCATCATTATGTGGATAGAATAGAAAGATAAATGAACCAAAAGTATATAAAGGGTCCAGTGGAGATTCCACGTTTTTAAAAGTTGAGAAAACCGCAATCTAATGTAGGAGTCCCTGCGTTTTTCAACTGTGCTGCCTACTTTCGGCCGCAGTTTTTTATGGAATCTCATTCTTTGTCCCCTGTAAGGTTTGATATGTTGATACTTCATACTACAAGCTAACAGATGCCGCTAAAATGTCGATTTCGAAAAAAAATGGTACCTCATCGTTTTTCCACTGGACCCTTCATATACTGTTATACCATTTACCCTTTTATTGTCTGTTATATTTTTAAATCTTACAATTTTTTATTTTTCAAATTTTGGATTCTTGAACTTTTTTAATATTTAAAAAACAAATATATTTTTTATTTTTAAAATTTTATTATTCATATTTAAAAACAATGTATGTAACTATTTATAAGTGAAAATAGAGTATATTTCGTTTTAATTCCGAGAGTTCCAACCTTTGACAGCTGTTTCGTGCTCACGCACTCATCAGAAAGGATTTATGGAGCTCTCGAAATCAAAACGAATCCACTCAAGAATTAGTACCGTGAAGGCAAGACAGATATATCAAAAAGTTACTTATGACATCTACAGTCACTAGTTGAAACTTAATTTGACACGAACCAAGGAATCCAAAGTAGAGGTATGTCTACAATTTGACAGGCAGCCAACACTTCGTTGTTCTGACCAACCCAAGGTTCAATCAAGTTTCTAGTACGTTATGAGGAACGCAAGCAGAATCTAAGTGAAAATAGAGTATATTTCGTTTTAATTCCGAGAGTTCCAACCTTTGACAGCTGTTTCGTGCTCACGCACTCATCAGAAAGGATTTATGGAGCTCTCCACTCAAGAATTAGTACCGTGAAGGCAAGACTGTAGATGTCATAAGTAACTTCCTGTTATAACTATTTATATATATATATATATATATATATATATATATATATATATATATATATATATATATATATATATTACGATACGTTACGATACGTTGATGACACTTTTGTCATCTGGCCCCACGGGAGAGATACCCTGGATTCTTTCCTGACCCATCTGAACGAAGTACACCCTTACATTCGCTTCACGATGGAGATAGAAAGCAATTCAACTCTGCCATTCTTAGATGTACAAATCACTAAAAATCCTCAACAAGGTTTCTCGTACACGGTTTATAGAAAACCCACCCACACCAACCGATATCTCAACTCCAAGTCCCACCATCATCCCTCACAACTCAACTCAGTCGTAAATACTCTGATATCTCGCTCCATCCGACTAACCGACGACCACAACAGACAATCCGAACTTCACAACGTAAAACAAGCTCTCCTGCAAAACGGATACAGACCAGACCACATAGACAGAAACATCCAAAAACAGCTTCAGAAACCATTAGTAACCAAAAACGAACCACAAGTTGAAGACCGTCCATCCAAAGTCTTCTTCCCTTACATCAAAGGGGTGACGGACAAAATCAGTCGACTTTTCAGAAAAGCAAATATCAAAACCATCTTTACCACAGAACAAAAACTATCACACCTCATCAGACCAACAAAAGACAAAATTCCCAACGAAGACCATGGTATTTACGAAATTCCCTGTTCTATCTGCCCCCACTCTTATATAGGAGAAACTTCGAAACAGATCCATTTTCGATCCTATCAACACTCCCTTTCAGTCAGAAATCGAGACACCAGCTCCGCATTAGCTCTTCATTTCATCCAAACGGGTCACCCCATAGATTTCGAGAAAACGAAAACCATCGCCCCAGTACGTTCAAGAACTTCTCGTTTTATCAGAGAAGCCATCGAAATCGAAAAACGGCCTGATTGCCTGAACATTAAAGATGATAGCCGTAAATTGAACCTCATTTGGAAGCCCCTTCTTCCAACCGTAATTACCAGGCCACGTGAAACTTATCCGCAATCAATTATTATCCCATTAACTCCAACTACACAGCAGACACCAGCAGACAAGACAAACGAGAAAACCCGTAAGACCCGCCCACCTCCAGGTAGCCAACCACCTATAAATACTACAGTGCAACCAACATCGGATCGTCTTTTGAGATCAAGGAGTAGGCAGGTTGAGACCTTGATATCTCTTAAGACCACGACTCGAGGAGTAGGCAGATAGAGGCCTCGCAGTCACACTCTTGAAAATGGCTCCAAAGCAGGAGCCGAAACGTCGAGTTATAAACTCTCAACGCGGTTCAACCCATGAACTTAGTAATGTACATATATATATATATATATATATATATATAGTGACCGCCAAAAAGTATGTACCATATGGGAAAAAATTTTATTATTGGAGTATTGGAAAAAATATTCTGGGGAAAAGTTTGTGCATGTCCGATAACCTAAAAATCGATTTTGACACATGTCACGTGATCGCTAGAATGGCGGCAAAATGAAAAAAATTGCAATGCAAAGGCAAAAAAAGGGGTAAGATGGGAAGATATTAAAAAAAGTTATTTGAAAAAGTCACTTAGAACTCAATTTTATACACATAAACGAAGTTTCAAGAGATAATTCAAAAAAATTGAAAATAGCAATTTTTTAAAAATATTTTCCTATCTATTTAAAAATATTATTTTTTTTCTTATGAATAGCTTGACTATACTGAAACATTTGCATTTTAATGATAATGACAAAACTTTCTCATTTTCTCCACACCAGCTAAAACTAAGAAAATAGTCAATCTGACATTCGCGGATGCCAAGCTGTGACAAAAGTTCAATCAAGCAAAGCCTTCTTGAGAAATTTGTTTGTTGAACCTCTCAGTTCCCGTGGATTCTGAAAATTCTGAACCTGTGATTGGTCGAGTGCCGTCGAATAATGAGTTAGGATCCACGGTGTCTTGGAATCATATTTATTCTTCAATTAAAAATCAATATGTAATGAACGTAGTGTAAATAGTCGTAGAGAAAGAATATTTTGATTGATTGATTGATATTATTATTGTTATTGTTAAGAATCACCCTATAAGTAGCAGAAAATATTAGGGTGACGTAATTTTGTTTTTGGAGAATGTTTTTGAAGTTGTCGAAATATAGACTGTTGTATTGTCACATATTTCATTGGAAAATATAAAGAATCCCTTTTCAATCTCTTGCCTGCATATTGATAGAATTGTATTAGGTTGCGAAGACTGCAATTCAGCTACAGCTGCATCGTAAATTTTCGTGAAAGAGCTTCTATGAACATCCATGGTCTTTATCAGCTTGTCCATTTTCTTTCTCAGGTCCTGTCACGGTCGCCAGATAATGTGAGGAATATGAACTTCTAACCGAAGTTATATTCTATCAATATACAGACAAGAGATTGAAAAGGGATTCTTTATATTTTCCAATGAAATATGTGACAATACAACAGTCTATATTTCGACAACTTCAAAAACATTCTCCAAAAACAAAATTACGTCACCCTAATATTTTCTGCTACTTATAGGGTGATTCTTAACAGTTATATTGTGAATGATATTTTGAAAGTAATACTGCCACTTAAACACCCACATGCGTGTACTTAATTTTTTTTTTTAGAAAATTCTGCTCGTTATTTCGGAATCAAATCCTCTAGCCAAAGCATTCGGGTCGTACTCCGAACATGAATCTTCAAATGTAACTGTTTTCGATTATTAACGTATTTCACTTTGAAATAGTTATTTTTTTACGATCTTGTATACTTCTATAACTTACCCCAACAAGAAATTATGATGGTCAACACATTTCTTCAACTTCCTCTGAACCTCGGTTTCATCTCCACTGATCTCAATGGTATTTTCAACGACTCTCTTGATCTTTTGATTCAACATTTGGAACTGCACCTTCGTAAGAACCACCGATGTTGCAAAAAATATATCGAAACTTATGCACGCAACGTAGATGATGAGAAAGGCGTAATCTTCCAGTAGAAACATGAAAAAGTATGGAACGGATTCTGGAATATAGCTGTGGAATGTCAAAACCCTCTGCCTCAACAGGAATGGACGAAAGCAAAAGAAAATTGTTGGCAAGCATGCAAATCCCATGAAGTAATACAATATTGTTTTCATGTATTTCAAGAATTTTAGACTTTCAGCTTTCTCCTCTTCGTATTCTATTTCTTCGATTTTCCAAAATTGATTAAATTGTTCAAGGATATCTTTTATTTCGGAGTGCTTGAAGTATAGCGTTAGTAGTTTTGATGCTCCCTTGAAACAAGACATTAGTTTGATAGTATACTCCTACTATTAGACCGTCTGGTAAAGACACATTTCTTGAAACGTTTTTTTAAAGTATGCTTTTTTAATATTAATAGGTATCATAATTTTCGTGAACCATATGACATATCAAAAATGAGCCTGTGAAAAAGCATACATTAGAAAATTGTATAACATTACTGGAATATTTTTGCAGTATTATTACTATTCTTTTCATTGATGTACGTATCAGAATTGTATGCAAATGAATATTCTTCATTATTATCAGATCATTAATCACTATTTCAAAAATCATACGTTAAATAATTGTTCAAATTGCATACATTATGTTGCAACTTTCTCAGTGTATGCAACCATGTTAAATACACTTCCGAAATGTATGCTTTTTGTTTTAGGGGCCCATTTACACAATAACCTTTCACATAGTTCAATTGCATACATTAAATAATTGTTTCCAGTTATTACAAAAAATTTGCATATCTAAGTACCCTTCTCTCCAAATATTTCCACAAAGTGGATGATATGAGGAAAAAACCTGACAGAAAACAACTACTTCCCTGGCTAATGCCACGACGGATGTTCAAGTTCAAGTTCAAGTTCAAGTTCTTTATTTGTCATTTTTGATACAAACGTATATGTGACACGTCAATTTACATAGTGTGAAATAGTGAAATACAACACAAATATAAAATATAAAATACAGTCAAGAAGCAATTTCATACTCTTTGAGTGAATAAAAACAACCTGTTAGAAGATATTCCTTGAGTTTTTTTCTAAATTTGATGTAATTTTTCTCTTCCTTAATGTTTTGCGGTAGGTGGAAGTCATTTCTGTTCCGTGTGAAGTGTGTGTGGATTTCCTTGTTTTGCGTGAATGTTTGAGAATTTGAATGAACATAACTGAGTATTTTATAAAGGAAAATGGACGGTAAAGTAAGGATATGTTGGTTTTTGAATGTTGCTCTGCAAGATTCTCTATAATTGAGATCAAATACTAGTCGTAAAAAACGTTTTTGGATTATAAAAACCCTATTTATATCCGTTGATTGCCCCCAAATTGTAATATTCATACTAAGCTTGGAATAGACCAGTGCATAGTAAACATCTAGGATGCTATGATTTAAAAAAATTGATTTTAGTGTCAAGAAAGCATAGAATATTTTTTTGAGAGATGTTCACAAGTAGTCTATATGTTTTTCGAATGACAATTTACAATCTAGTTGTGTACCGAGGAATTTTGTACATTCTATTGTACCGATTCCCAGATTGAAGGGAAGTGGGCGGCAGTATTTGTTTGAAAATTGAATGAGTGTTGTTTTATCCTTATTGCTCATCAGGTGATTGCAGCTACACCACCTTTCGAATTCATCTATAACTGTTTTTATTTTAGTTCCCATTTCATCCGTATCTGGGGAAGCCACAATGATGGTAGTATCATCGGCATACATAAAAACTCGGCCCCCTTTTATGTTTTCGGGAAGATCGTTCACATAAAGTAGGAACAACAGTGGTCCAAGTACTCCCCCTTGTGGAGTCCCCAAGTCCACTGCGAACGGATCTGATAAGTTGTCATTAACTTTCACAACTATTTTTCTATTAGTCACGTACGATTTAAACCAATGGTTGAGTGGTCCTCGGATACCCATTTCAAATAATTTTTCACTCAAATAATTTGGGTTTATAGTTTCGAATGCTCGGCTGAGGTCGAAAAAGATTCCCATTACATGATAACTGTTGTTAATATTTTCATATATATGCTGAATCATATCGGTCGAGGCTGGTGAGTTTTTTATGGCAGTGACCTGGTTCTGAGGTAAGTTCAGGGTGTCGGTTTTTTTTCTAACTGAGTTCGAAAAATGTTCTCCCATTTTATTTGATAATGAAAGATTTGAATCAATATTACAATTTGATTTTAATTCAATTTTAGTTCTGTTTTCACTGTTTTTACCCAATTTCTCATTCACTAATATCCAGAGTGTTTTCTGCTTGTTTGATGAGGTGAGTATTTTGTTAGTATGGAATTGTTGTTTTTCGAGGATCATATTTTCAATATGTAACTTTTTTTTATAGCTATATTGAGAATTGAGATTTTCATTTTCTGGCTCTTGTTTTCGTATCCAATTTAACATTTTTAAGTCTTCAGATTCTTGCTGAAGTTCACTGGAGTATTTGAATTTTTTTGTGAATGTGTTTCTTTTGATTTTTTGTTTGGGAAAACAAGTTTCAAAACACCAATTTAAATGATTCAAATACTCGGAAAACATTTGATCTATGTTTTTTGTTTGATCTATTTTTTCCATTGTTTCCATTTTTGTTTTGAATTCATGTATATTGGATGGGGAAAATGTTCGACAATTTCTTTCAATACAGTTCGAGAGTTGGTTTTTGCTATTTTTGCTATTTTGATGCCATATGAATAATTGACTGCTGTGATCCGAGATCCCAAAATCGATTACTTCATTAGAATAGTCTTTGAGGTTGGTGATTATATAATCAATACCCGAGGTGGTTACAAGGTTACCATATCTAGCACATCTGGTTGGTTCGTTTGTAACCACTTCGAGGTCATAGGAATCCAGAAGATCTAGAAGTTTTTTATAATTGGGGCATGTTTTTTGTTAAGAAAATTTATATTGAGGTCTCCTGATATTATAATGTGGATATATTTTTGAGTAACATAATTTAAAAGAAACTCGAAAATTTTGAAAAAAGTTCCTAATTCGCCGGTTGGTGGGCGGTATATGGTAATGATACATAATGTATTATCTCTTTCGACTGCCGAGCATTCGAAACATCCCTCTAGTGACCTATTGACTACGTAATTCAAATTTTTGCAATTGTTTTGTTCGTTTTTTCTAACAAACACTGCCGTTCCTCCATGTTTATTTTTGGTTCGACAAAATTTTGTTATGTTTACAAAATCTGAGAAATATACCTGTTCCAGTTGATCTTTTTCCATCCAATGTTCGCAAACACAAAGAAATTGAATATTTTTTTGGTCGCATATCATTTCTAACAAGTTGATCTTATTCCCTAAACTTTGTGCATTGATGTGCATTAGCACATTTTTAGTAGATAAGAATTGTTTTCTCTCGTCATTATTAATGGTGGGAAGTTTTTCAACTTCACAAACGTCATAACTTATAAGTTTTTTTCTGTGGTGTTCTTGTTATCCGTGTTGGGAGATCGAAAAATATACCTATTTACCAGTGCTCCCGATGACCATATCTCCGGATTGTAGACCTCCTTTACAAATTGTATTGGAAACTTCACTAACATTGAGCAATTCCCATTTTGTTTGTTCAATATTTCGCATCGGAATGGAATGTGGGGGGCTGTTTTTTTCAACCCTTTTTCGAGAATAAGATGTCTAAAAACCATGGTGTGTCGACTCATTCCTGCAAAACTGTGGGATAAAACGGGAGACAATTTGCCAGCTTGATTAAGAGAAAACAAATGAAATCGTGACCTGTTTCCCAAATATTCCGCATTTGTGTGTACCGCCACGGTCGGTTTTCCTGTTAGGGTAAATTTACAAGCACAGAAGTTTTCAAGTGTTGTGGACGGATGAACTGAATAAAGAAACCTAATTATTGAAATTTATGCATGGTGAGAACATTTATGAACCTATAATAATCATAATTTCAAAAAAGTATACGTTAAAAAAACGTTTCAAGAAAGGTGTCGTTACCGGCCGGTCTATATGGGGTACTCTGGATTCATCAAGGTTCTATATTGGGTCCCTTCATCTTTCTTTTTTGTCAACGACATGTCTATACAGATGATACAAAAATCGCTGCGAATGTCAATGAACGAGAGGAGCTCCAAGAAAAATTGAACAACTTATCGAGTTTACAAATTGTTATAAAAATTTCTCGTGGTGAATGTGAAAAAAACTGTTCTGCTGCAGTTTTATACCAGCAGAAATAGAAAAATTGACAATTTCCATAATATAGAAGGTGCCAAAATAATTGAATTATCAGATAACACCAAATTTTTTTATACGCATACCTATGGCAACATGGCCTGGGAGTTAGGTATAAACCATATTCGTAAGAAAATGGGTACAGTTCAATTAGATAATTGAGATCCAATTCCAACAAATCGCAACGTTTAAACGTTTACTTTGCTGTTGTATATTCACATATTTCTTATAATATGACCAGAAAAGGGAGTTGCAGCTAATAAAAAATTAAGGAGTGGTGTGATGCGAATTTGTTATCCTTCAATATCACGAAAGCAAATATTATATCATTCAGATGTTCTCTTGATGACCTGTCATTTGGTAATAACTTAGTGATCAAGAACAAGACTCAAACTAAATTCCTAGGCATTCACATTGACAATAAGCTAAAATTTGAAGACCACATCAAGCATCTTAAAAGTAAAATTTCTTCTGGATGTTATGCAGTGAGAGTAACTTCAATAAATTTGGGAATTAAAACTGCTAGAACGGTGTATTACGCCCTATTAGAATCCCACCTTAGATATGGAATACCGTTTTGGGGAGTATGCAATTCATCAGCACTTCCAACTATATTAGTATTACAAAAACGGGCTATCAGGTATTTGTGTAAGATTAAACCGCGTGACTCGTGCAGGTACAAATTCGTTGAGGAAAAGATTTTAACAGTGATTGATTTGTTTATATTGGAATCGGTTTGTCTCATTTGAGGCTTCGTGCAACTCTTACAATACCCGTTTCACCGGGTTGAAATTGCCAATTCCTCTTACAAATTTGGCCAGGGATTCTATCTATTATAATGGAGTCAAGATGTATAATCACTTGCCTTCAAATATAAGAGGGGCAAATTTAACCAACATTACGTTTAGAAGAAGAGTTAAAACAATATTTGCAAGAGTATTATAATGACAAATTTACGTGACATAATGTGCATATTTGAATATATTTATATATACAGGGTGTCAATTTGAAAACTTCCCACCCTTAATATCTTCCTTCCAGTAAACAATATGAGTAATCGAAAAAACAGGTCAATTTTATTGTCAAGGGGGACACATTCACGGACTATTTGTAGCCCTTGTGGTTCAACCCCCTAGGAGGGGTAGATGTTACCCTTAGAATTTTAAATGGGAAGGGGGGTCAAGTGGCACATCATTTTGATGAGCGTTCAATTCTTGTTCCAATGGTACCCTGACTTATTATTTTGTGATGAGCATTTTCCGAAAAATTACGTTCTAAACTAACAGAAGTAATTATTAGAACGCCTAAACTGAGATGCATTATTGTATTGACTCCCTTTAATAAAAATGGTTAGAAGAGTAGGTGGCACCGCTCCAACCCTTGAATGACAGGAATAAATTTATTACGCATGGGATTTTTTATTTGGTGGTTATTTTCCTTCTACACAATAAAATTTAATTTGCGAGAAAGACATTTCCAACATAAAATCTACTTACGCTTATCTTATTAGCTGTTCGAAATGTTGTCCATTTTGCTCTAAACAGTAATACAGTCTGTTTTCGAACTCCCCTCTAACATTACGGAAAACTTCACTAGGAATTGACCGGCATGCTGCTGTAATTCGTCTTTTAAGTTCGTCAATATCAGAAGGTTGTGTTTTATAAACAACGGATTTAAGATGCCCCCAAAAAAAGAAATCTAAGGGTGTTAAATCCGGTGATCTCGGAGGCCATTCAACTGCTCCCCTTCTGCCAATCCATCTACCCGAAAATCTCTCGTTTAACCACTGTCGGACGGGAAGAAAATAATGAGGTGGAGCACCGTCCTGCTGGAAATGTAACAGATCCTCCTGCAAAAGTTCATTACCTTCTGCATCAATTTGAGTTTCTAGCTCGTGAGTTATAAGAGGATCGATAGTCTCTTCAAGCATATCAAGGTACAGATTGCCAGTCAAGTTTTCTTCCAGAAATAATGGTCCAAGAATGGCATTTCCAAGAATACCATCCCAAACATTAACTTTTTGTGGGTGTTGTGTATGCCCTTCCCGAAAAATATGTGGGTTTTCGTCACTCCAATAGCGACAATTTTGTCTATTAACATTGCCATTCAGAAAAAATGAACACTCATCGCTGAAACAGATGTTTAACAGAAGATTAGGGATGGTATTGACTCGATGAGACATGATTTCACAAAACTCTATTCTTCTATCATAATCATCCTCGTGGAGCTCTTGAAGAATCTGCATTTTATATGGATGAAATTTATGCATTTTAAATGCTTTTCTTATAGTCTCGCGTGACATTCCCGTCTGTTCTGATACTGATCGTAAGGAGCTCGTGGCCTCTGCAGCAAATGTTCCCAAAACTTCAATTTGAGCTGCTTCATTTAGTACTCTGGGTTTATTTCTTTTTTTATTTGTCACTGAACCAGTTTCGTAAAACTTATTCACCAAATCAAGCACATACCGGTGACTTACATTACAATTTGGATGTCTTTCGTTAAAAAGACATACCGCCCTTCGTGCGCACTTTCCAACTTCGCCATAAATTACAATCATTTCAATTCTGTCTTGAAGAATGTAAACCATTTTTACACTTTTATACACTTATTAAAGTAATTCCTAAACAGCCCAACAGGTACAACGGTATTCACAATACTACCACATAGTTCAAATTTGCTAACCAATTTTTTGCCGGAAAACAGAAACTTTTTACAGCAGAAGTAGCAAAAAAGGAAGGCTATCTGTACAATTTCTGCGATGACACTTAAAAATTCAGAATTTAATAAACACAACTTTACTACCATCTACGTTTTACTATTAGACTACTTTTTTATGTAAAGTGTTTGGAGCTAATGGCTAATGTTACCCCAAATAAAGGGTTGGAACGGTACCACCTAATATTCTAACCAGTTCTGGCCAAACCATGCATCTCAGTATAGGCGTTCTAATAATTACTTCTGTTAGTTTAGAACGCAATTTTTCGGAAAATGCTCATCAAAAAATAATAAGTCAGGGTACCATTGGAACAAGAATTGAACGCCCATCAAAATGATGTGCCACTTGACCCCCCTTCCCATTTAAAATTCTAAGGGTAACATCTACCCCTCCTAGGGGGTTGAACCACGAGGGCTACAAATAGTCCTTGAAAGTGTCCCCCTTGACAATAAAATTGACCTGTTTTTTCGATTACTCATATTGTTTACTGGAAGGAAGATATTAAGGGTGGGAAGTTTTCAAATTGACACCCTGTATATATATATGTACATTACTAAGTTCATGGGTTGAACCGCGTTGAGAGTTTATAACTCGACGTTTCGGCTCCTGCTTTGGAGCCATTTTCAAGAGTGTGACTGCGAGGCCTCTATCTGCCTACTCCTCGAGTCGTGGTCTTGAGAGATATCAAGGTCTCAACCTGCCTACTCCTTGATCTCAAAAGACGATCCGATGTTGGTTGGCACTGTAGTATTTATAGGTGGTTGGCTACCTGGAGGTGGGCGGGTCTTACGGGTTTTCTCGTTTGTCTTGTCTGCTGGTGCCTGCTGTGTAGTTGGAGTTAATGGGATAATAATTGATTGCGGATAAGTTTCACGTGGCCTGGTAATTACGGTTGGAAGAAGGGGCTTCCAAATGGGGTTCAATTTACGGCTATCATCTTTAATGTTCAGGCAATCAGGCCGTTTTTCGATTTCGATGGCTTCTCTGATAAAACGAGAAGTTCTTGAACGTACTGGGGCGATGGTTTTCGTTTTCTCGAAATCTATGGGGTGACCCGTTTGGATGAAATGAAGAGCTAATGCGGAGCTGGTGTCTCGATTTCTAACTGAAAGGGAGTGTTGATAGGATCGAAAATGGATCTGTTTCGAAGTTTCTCCTATATAAGAGTGGGGGCAGATAGAACAGGGAATTTCGTAAATACCATGGTCTTCGTTGGGAATTTTGTCTTTTGTTGGTCTGATGAGGTGTGATAGTTTTTGTTCTGTGGTAAAGATGGTTTTGATATTTGCTTTTCTGAAAAGTCGACTGATTTTGGTTACTAATGGTTTCTAATAAATATATATATATATATATATATATATATATATATATATATATATATATATATATATATATATGTATATATATATATGTATATATATATGTATATATATATATATATATATATAGTATTATGATAAAGTAATGCGCAAAATTCATAAAACGTACAACGATCACTTTTGAAAAAAATGCAAAAACATGTCAAACTGTTTTTTTTATTCCGCATCTTTTGACATAAGTTACAAAAATAACACGTCAAAGTTGGTTTAATGGACTGTTTAGTTAATTGAAAAGTTATTATGAAACTTACGTTTATTTCGTTTTTTATTCATTTTCTCGTTTTTTTTCTTATGTGAGCCCTACTACAACTATTTTTCCCTTGTGTAAAAACACAAGCTCTATCACATAATGTAATAAAAATCTTAGCTTCCCATTAAAAAAAATTGTTGATGACGTCATAACTTTGACAACTTTGACGTGTTATTTTTGTAACTTATGTCAAAAGATGCGGAATAAAAAAAAACAGTTTGACATGTTTTTGCATTTTTTTCAAAAGTGATCGTTGTACATTTTATGAATTTTGTGCATTACTTTATCATAACCCTATATACAGTGACCGCCAAAAAGTATGTAACAAATGGGAAATTTTTTTATTATTGGAGTATTGTGAAAAATATTCTGGGGAAAAGTTTGTGCATGTCCGATAACCTAAAAATCGATTTTGACACATGTTACGTGATGTCTAGAATGACGGCAAAATGAAAGAAATTGTAATGCAAAGGCAAAAAAAGGGGTAAGATGGCAAGATATCAAAAAAAGTTATTTCAAAAAGTCACTTAGAATTCAATTTTATTTACATAAACGAAGTTTCAAGAGATAATTCGAAAAAATTGAAAATAGCAATTTTTTAAAAATATTTTCCCATCTATTTAAAAATTTTTTTTTTCTTATGAATAGCTTGACTATACTGAAACATTTGCATTTTAATGATAATGACAAAACCTTCTCATTTTCTCCACACCAGAGGGCACTAAATTGAAAAAATGAGAATTTGTCAGAACCCTTGCTGTTACATCGGTTCGTATCTAACAGTTATATCCGAATTCCACGACCATTGTGATGACATGACACTTCAAAAACATGGTAATTTCCAGATTATAATCAAGTTCCGATGATAATCGTGCATGAGCGTTTCACTTCGCACATAAACTTGAAAATAGTGCGTCAAATTAAAGATTCTTAAAGTTTATGTGAAAAGTAAAACGCTCATACAGCATTATTATTGAAACTTGATTAAAATCAGGAAACATGGTGTTTCTAGATTGCCATATCAACACAATAGTCTTGGAATTCTGATATAACTGTTAGATAAGAACCAATGTAACTGCGAGGGTTCTGGCAAAAACCAATTTTTTTAATTTAGTGCCCTCTGGTGTGGAGAAAATGAGAAAGTTTTGTCATTATCATTAAAATGCAAATGTTTCAGTATAGTCAAGCTATTCATAAGAAAAAAATAATAATATTTTTAAATAGATGGGAAAATATTTTTAAAAAATTTTCAATTTTTTTGAATTATTTCTTGAAACTTCGTTTATGTGTATAAAATTGAATTCTAAGTGACTTTTTCAAATAACTTTTTTTGATATCTTGCCATCTTACCCCTTTTTTTGCCTTTGCATTGCAATTTTTTTCATTTTGCCGCCATTCTAGCGATCACGTGACTTGTGTCAAAATCGATTTTTAGGTTATCGGACATGCACAAACTTTTCCCCAGAATATTTTTTCCAATACTCCAATAATAAAAATTTTTCCCATATGGTACATACTTTTTGGCGGTCACTATATATATATATATATATATATATATATATATATATATATATATATATGTGTTGTATTCTTGCTTGGATATAAATGTGTGTTTATAGGTGTGTTTATATATGTTATATGTCTACCAATTTTGTGTACTATATAAGTTTTAGTAATATTTTAAAACAAATCTGACTATTTTAACTGTGTTGTTACAAAATCGACGATGAACTGTATAGTGTATGTTCTAATTTTTCTTGTTTGTAGGTGTCTTTATATTTACGTTTTATATTTTTATATTTCTATATCTACATTAATATTAATTTTTTCACAAGCTTTGTCCACAAGATTTATTCTTAATGACAATAAAGTATACTTATTATTATTAGTATAATCTATAAAATAGATTATAGAGTATGTTGTAGGCAACACTTTGATGGGAATCAAGTTATGGGCGTACCTTAGCATTCATATTTACAAATGCATTATGTTGTTTAAAAAACAAATACAGATTTACAATCGAAATTGTGACCTTTATTCATATCCTACCAGGCACGGTGAATTGATAAGGCCTCAGAAACATTCAACTTGTCTCCTCAAAAATTCTCCTACTCATAAGGGAGAAAAAATTTATAATCACTTACCTGGTGATTGGAAAAATATAGACAGGATTTTTTTTTAAACGCAGCTCAAATAATTGTTGATTAACTGATATTTTTATAGTATTAATGAGTATTTCAATCATTGATACGTTCATTTTGTGCAACTGTTATATTTTTATGTTTTTTTGGAAATTTTATGCTTTTATGCATAATGTATTTGTTGTCTGACGTATCGTACCTATATAATTTTTTTATCGTAAAAGATTTAATAAATTTTATTATTATTCATTATTTGTGTACAGAAACAAGTTGACATCCCTATGGACACAAAATAATAATAGAAGAATACCCCCCTCGATTCAAATCTGTCCAAAAGCACAGTGCTTGAAGCACTGTGTTTACATGCACTTCCAGCCCAAAAAGCTCATCTTAGTGATCCTAAAAGATGCAAGCATCAAGTACTTCAAACGTAAGAAATTGTTGTAACTGCACCAAAAATAGAATTATAATAATATTATCACCATTAGCTTCAGTGCCTGGAATGATCTGCTTTGGTGTTTTAGTAAAGATTGACAATGAAGATATCCAGGTATGCAAATAATATTCTTTCCATATACCTGTATCATAATCCTTATCGAATGCAATATCCCAACAACAAAAGGACAACATGAGTCAATGAGACTAATTCTAAGGGCTGTAAGGATTATAATGAACTACATGAAATCGTTATAGGTTCTGAAACGGTTATACAGTTCAAAAGGAATCTAATTATCCATATTAGAAGCTATACCGCCATTTATTTAAAAGTATTAATTACTGATTCCTTTATAATAATTTATTTGCAATAATCCAAAAATATGTTAAATATATGTTTAGTTACACGCTTTGATGAAATATTTGTATTATATTCTATAATTTTTCGTTAGGATTGATTTGTACCTGCGTTCTTATTGTTTGTGTAATTGTCATGAAATTCACCGTATTTATTTTCTATTAACAATTTTTTTCCAAAACAGATCAGGTACAAACCCTTAAGAGGAATGCGTTGAATTTGTAGTAACCCTATATGATAATGTTTGAATGTTTTTTACCAAAACTTACGTGTATCAATAGCAATAAAGACTCCATGGTCAATGTGACATCAGACATGGTTAATTTCTCTTCATGAAGACACAGTAGAAATACCAGATATATAACGATCAGGAGCACTGAGAAATTGAGCAAAACTAAACATTTTTGTATTTTGCTGTTGTGCTTTTCAGGATGTGTCCCAATTGTCGCCATCATCTTCAAGCTGACATTGATATTGAAGAAGTACATTTCGAATGTTATCGTAGAAGCGATATAACCCACACCCATCCCAGCAAGCATTGATATAGGTATGATTCTCCAAATTATTCATTTGCAACACTACAATTAAAAGTTTTGGGCGAGCACCACATTAAACGATGATGAAGCAACAGTTATTCGAGAATAACTTTCCAGACATTTTTGGGATCACGCTATTCTGAATGTCACCACTTATTTTTTTTTTTTATTTTAGCGCTTTGTACTGGTAGGATTGTAGGAATACTACCAGGACTTTGGTTTTTAAGTAAAACGCTATTGTTGGCAAACATTCAGACTTTTACCAAGAAATTCCCATATGTTAACAAACTTTTATATTGCTGCTTATTTTGTACAATGTTCTATGTATTTTATAATCATACCGGGTGACACAGCAGACATGTAGCAGCCTGTAGTTTTTTTATTTGAATAGATAAAAATTTGAAATTTGCAGAAGTTACGTAATCAATGATAGTGCTTCATTTGAATCTAACGACAACTTTTTTCAACTACCTGTTTGATGGGCAATAACTCCAACTCCTTTTTTTTGAATAACACTCTGTACATTTATCCAGCCTATCTTATTTGTCTTGAAATTCTCTATTCAACCGTGTATCACAAAGTGACATTCGTTTCTCAATTCGCAGATGAATTGCATTTCATTGAAAAACATCAAGTTGGCTGTTACCCGAATTCGATGCTTGGTAGGCTTGGAAATCCAAATAGTATCAGTTGAACAATGTAATTTCAGTTTTTTCCATACCTGATCATTTCCTACAGATTGTCAATAATTTCTTGAATAAAAAGAAAAAAACATCTGAAAATAACTCTTTCTTTCTCTTTGGCCATGTAGCCATATCATGATTTGGAAACAAAATAAAAATTGTTCCCCTAATCCACCAATTCACAAGTCTATTAGTCTAGATATTTGCAATAATATTTTGACAGGCTGAACAATAATTGTATGTCAAAAGATTTCCGGAAAGACGCCACCCACCTGATAATTATTTCGCTAGAGTAAAATAGCAGTTCAGAGCAGTTCTTTTCAAAACTCTTCTAGCGGTCTCTCGATTCACGTCGATTTCGTCCTCAATTTATCTCAGTGATATCGTCGGATCTGTATGTACTATGGCCAAAACGTTTACTTCCATTTCCACGTCGACAATGTATTGGAGATTGTTTTAAATTTCCGGTTCACTTCTGAACTGCTCTTCTACTCTGGCGAAATAATTATTAGGCGGATGGCGTCTTTCCGAAAATCTTTCGACATACAATTGTTCAGCCTGTCTACAATTTCTCTTGCACTCTCCGAATATCAACAACATATCGACCTTTTCATTCTTTGAATACAAATTTATCAGTACAATCAAATGATGTTTACCTGTCAAACATAAAACATTCTGTGTACACCGCCTACTAGGCAAAATATTATTGCAAATATCTAGACTAAAAGACTTGTGAAATGGTGGATCAGGGGAACAATTTTAATTTTATGTTTCCAAATGGAAAGATCATGATATGGCTACATGGCCAAAGAGAAAGACAGATAGTTCCTTTACAAGTAGCCAAATTGAAAAAAACATGTTCCTATCTCAGCTTTCGCAATATCGTCAGTTATTATCAGATGTTGTTTCTTTTTATTAAAGAAATTTTTGACAATCTGTAGGAAGTGATCAGGTAAGGAAAAAACTGAAATTATATCGTTTAACTGATACTCTTTGGATTTCCAAGCCTACCAAGCATCGAAAGATTATCGAATTCGGGTAACAGCCAACTTGATGTTTTTCAATAAAATGCAATTCATCTGCGAATTGAGAAACGAATGCCACTTTGTGATATACGGTTGAATAGAGAATTTCAAGACAAATAAGATAGGCTGGAAAAATATACAGGGTGTCATTCAAAAAAAAGAAGTTGGAGTTACTGCCGATCAAACAGGTAGTTGAAAAAAGTTGTCGTTAGATTCAAATGAAGCGCTATCATTGATTACGTAACTTCTGCAAATTTCAACTTTCATCACTTCAAATAAATAAACTACAGGCTGCTACATGTCTGCTGTGTCACCCGGTATTTGTAGCACAAAAAATATGCTGTGGTTGATTTTTATATCGACCACTAGATATTTGAAAGTCATCTTTCAGATCTCGCTATTCCGACCACAATACAGATTTACAAACAAACCAAACAGTATTAGTCAGGGAGGTAGCGTTGCAAATACAAAAGTCTTAGTGAGCCGGCTGATATTAACAGCGATAGTTGATCGTATATGACTAATAAGTGACCCGAACGTCAGCTGCTCAAGTCGCGGTGGGTGCGGTGATGGGAGGCTGCCAAAGAGGTGAAAAAAAAAAGTAATAGTACGCCAGCGGAAACTTTTTCCATAAATAGTTGCTATCATACCAAGTTGCAAAAAAATCATCAGCTGCATCGTGGAGGGGGGATTATGCGTCAGCTGCTCGCATGAACTTTAAGCCGTGCTAACTCCTGGCTAAACCATCTTTTTTTTTTAATTTTAAAAATCTTTGGTATTTTTTTTCGAAAATCCGCGGAAACGTGCACAGCCTAAACGGGGGATCGCATCAAAAAAGTGATCTCTACAAATATTTCTAGAATAAACCAAGGGATATTTTAAAAAAATGTAAGAAAATTATATCAACCCCTTGAATCCAAAATTTGTTTGCTCCTCCACCCCTCCCCCCGAAAAAACGTCAAAAACGGTCCACTATTATACCGAATTGTTTGTTTTTTTTTTAATTTTTTTTTCTAATTTGTTGAATTTTTTTCCTCTTTTCGTTTTCGAAAATCAGCGGACACGCACACAGCCTAAACGGGGGGTTGTATCAAAGAAAGTGCAAACTACAAATCTTTCGAGAACAACCCAAGGGTGTGCCAAGAGCTAGTAAAAAAAAATATTTCACCTCCTTGAATCCACAATTTTTTTTGCCCCTTTCCCCCCGAAAAAAGGTCAAAAACGGTCCCCTACAATAACTTTTTTTTTGTGGGGAGTAAATTTTAATGTTTGGCTGCACTATAGGAAAAACTACGGGTAAACAGTGCTGTGAAGTGTTTTGGGATTACTAGTAGATTATTTTTCCTGATATTTATTTGGTTTATGTCCGTGGAGGTGCTAGTCTTTCGCGAAGATATGTTGGTTCACCTGACTTGAGAACCTTGTGAGTTAGTGTTAAAAGATGAACTTTGCGCATCTTTTCTGAGTTTATTTAGCCATCCTGATGAATCACTGAATTCAGAACTAATGTGCTCGTATTTTCGAAAACCGTAAGTAAATCGGATGCAGGATGCTATCACAGTAAGATAATTTTGATAGTATCAAGGATTCGCACAATTGAAGTTTTATTTTAGTTGAACAAATATCACGATTGGGAAACAACTATCAGTACATAATACCAGTTCTGGCAGAGATGACTCACATTGCTATTCTTGGAAAAATAAAATAACAGAAAGAATGAACACTTATTTTATTCCTAGATATTTGGTCAGGATAACACTTCGCTACAAAACGAAGTTAAGATTACTACTCTTCATCAGTTTTTCGTTGCAGTCATCAGAAACATGTAAGAAAAAATTGTTATGTATGCCTGAAAAAAATAATAGTTTAAGCATTATTTTGCATTTTGATTTTCATAATAAATTATCAACGCAGTGAAAGTAAAATGACGAATTCTGCGTCGCAAAACTGTATATTTACTAGTAGAGGAGCGCAATACTTTTATCTTTTTTCTAGATGTTGTTAATGGAAAATACTTCATTTTTAAAGTTGATTTCTTTATATATTTTAAAAATTTCTATTATTATTTTTGAAATAACCTTATTTATAAAAGTATGACATTTGAAAATTGATTTCCAATGGCCTTGTACATTGGATACTGTAATGTAAAACCCTTTCAAAAACTAATGGGCTGTTGAAGGATACAGACAGAAGAGAGTCAGATATAAACACATTCAGTTTATTAACTAATGCTAGTTGTTATTTTCCCCTTTTTTACTCCCACCCACCTACATTGTAGGCTATTATGGCAAATACCTGCCAGAAAACAGTAACTCTACTGAAAAATATCACGACGGGCATTGAACATCATAGAAGATGGGGAAGTTACATCAAGGGCCGTACCAATGCTGCCAAGAGGGCAAATCTGGTACACGGATGGCTCAAAGACTAGCAAAAGAGTAGGGGCTGGAACATACGGGGAGAGACCGAGGCAAGACATCAGTCTAAGACTCGGTACTCAAGCCTCTATATTCCAAGCCGAGGTAACGGCAATCTCCGTCTGCACGAGAGAGATTCTAAGGAGGGGTCCTAGAAACCAACCCATAGCGATTCTCTCCGACAGTCTGGCGGCGATTAAAACCCTGCGTTCATGCAGGTTCACTTCCAAACTGGTTTGGGAGGCACACCAAAACCTTAACGACCTGGGAGCACAGAACAGGGTACAACTTGTCTGGGTACTAGGTCATAAGGGCATCCAGGGAATTGAGAGCGCAGATGCCGTAGCAAGAGCGGGGGCAGCAACAACTCTCACTGAACCAGAACCAGCCTGCGGAATCCCGTTTGGGGATATCAAGCAGGACACAAAGAAATGGGTTAAAAACCATCATCAATCTCTCTGGGAGAGTGCCTCAGGCAATACTCACGGAAAAAAGATGATGATGGGGCCAACCGACCGGCTATCAAGACACCTTCTTGAACTAAGCCGAGAATCTCTCAGGAAGGTGGTAGGACTGATGACAGGCCACTGCCACCTGAGAAAACACCTGCAACTGTTGGGGATACATCAAGAGTCCACACAATGCAGATTTTGTGATGAGGAGGACGAAACAGCCTCCCACATAATGTTTGAATGCGATGCTCTGGCTGGCATGAGGATGGATATCTTCGGACACTGCAGCGCAGAAGATATCATCCCGCAGGAAAACCTTGTGAGGAATCTCCAGGAGTTCATTAAAAGATCCAGAGTACTCACGAGATAGACCTGATAGCGGGGCGCAGAAAGGTTCTATACAGAACTACCCGCATTTCAGCCACTGGCTAGCCCCGCCATCTAATAATAATAATTAAAAAAATGCCTCATGATTCTGAAGATCATCTTCAATGATCTCTGGGACAGCTAGGTGGTTTTGGGTTGACAATTAAAAATTTCATAGGCCTTAGGAATCACCGTTTCTTCGATATTCTGCATCATCAACTCTAACAACATAGTCATTCAGACCAAATTCTCTTATAATGACTACTGGTTCACCTGTATCCAGCTTGCTTAATTTCCGATCGTGATTTTTTCTGCTGATTTTGGTTTAATTTTTCTCTTACCCTTTTCAAGGAATACCTTGGTTTCAGAAAATCGTTCGCTATAGGCAAGTTTGTACTTACGATAAATCAGTGAATCACATGGAGTTGGTAAGTTTTGTTTAGGGGTTATATTGTAGTTCAAGATGGCTAATAGTGGTTTTACAGTTTGGATAGCTGAATAAAGTCTATTTCGAGCGACAATTTAAAATAGGATGATTCATTAGGTGTTAGATAACGGCATCAGCAATGTCTTTTGGGCACAAATTACATTCATATACGCATCGCTGCCTTTTGAATGATCATTTAACACAAGTTCGTCAAAATTATGTCTCCGTATACACTAAAATGTCATAAAAATGACAGACCCCACGTTTAGTTGTAAGGCGACTAAAGTGCCTGCTACCTGATCAGTCATGTCGCTGATAGGTCAAAACACAAGTATTTGATCCATTACCACATATTCATGGGTTGGCGGACAAAAAGTAATCACAGATTTTAATGATATTTTACAGGTGTGTTGCTATGTGATAGATTAGACCATTTTATTTTCCGTGATTGGTCATAAATTACCCTGTATAAGGAAAAAATATAATGATTTATCTGAAATCATTATGAATTCAAAAACGGTTGTAGAGTTCCAAAGGAATCCAATTATCGATATTAGAAAGTGAACCGTCATTTATGTTGAAGTAATAATTACTTATTTGCAATCATCCAAAAGTGTGTTCAAGTTATTGTTACCATGTAATGATGAACTATTTGATGAAGTATTTCGAATATTTTGTACATTTTTTAACTGCGTTCTTAATGTTTGTGTATTTGTCATGCAAGTCCCGTATTTATTGAACAAATTTTCTCACAATCAGATCAGCTTCAGCCCCTTGAGAGGGATACGTCGAAATTTCAGTAACCCAGCATACGGATAAGTATTTTGTAGTAAAATTTACGTGCATCAATATCAATATTGACTCCATGGCCCCTGTGGCATTAAACATGGTTAAATTCTCCTCATAAATAAATATTAGAAATGCCAGATATAAAACAATCAAAAGCACTGATATATTGAGCAAAAATAGACATTTTTGTATTTTGCTGTTGTGCATTTCAGGGTGTGTCCCAATTGCCGCCATCATCTTTAAGCTGACCTTAATATTGACAAAGTACATTTCGAATGTTGTAAGAGCGATATGACCCATACACGTCAGAACAAGTATTGATATAGGTATGATTCTCCAAATTACTTATTCATTTAAACTGCACTACAATTAAAAGTTTTGAGCGATCATCGCATTAAATGATCGTGAAGCAGCGAAGTCATTCGAGTATAACTTTGTAATTAGGGGGTTCTGCATGTGTCCCAGTTTCCATTTCTAGCGTAAACTAGTTTTTTTCATTAAATTAAAATGAAGGAATATTTTTGGCCAACATTCTGACTCTTTCCAGCTAATTCCCGGATCAATGCGGATATCAATTACTTAGAAATGAAGTGAATCATGCTATCAAGAGAGAGAAGAGGGCTTTTCTACAGTTCCAATTGAATAATAAAAAAAAACACGTGGAAAGAGCTCAGGAATTTGGATGTAACCTCGAATAATGTCAGTGACATACCTAATCATTTAGCATCCCCAAATGATATAAACAATTTCTTCATTTCTGCCTCGCAAGAAGACAACAATGGTTGCGACAATGATACCTTCGAGTTCTTTTCCAATAACTCACTGAATAATGATATTTCTGAGTTCTTATTCTCTCCAATTACCGAAAATGATGTTTATGAATTATTATTATCAATTAAAACTAATGCAGTCGATGAGATTAACATAAAAATGATACTACACTGTTGTCCTGTGATTATACTTGTTGTTACAAACATATGCAATTTCTGTTTGCTCAATAACGTTTTTCCTAACATATGGAAGAAAGCTAATGTGATACCAATACCAAAAAAACCGTCTCCTGAAGTTTTCGGCGATTTGCGGCCAATAAGCATTTTATGCATATTGTCAAAGAGCCTAGAGAAAATCATGGATAAACAGATAAGACAATATTCAGGTGATAATAATATCTTCCCTGTTAACCAGTCTGGGTTTCGTCAAGGTCATAGCTGTACGACAGCTTTGGCAAAGGTAACTGACGACATATATAGTGCTGTGGATGATAATAAGTTATGTGTTCTTGTTTTAATTGACTATTCGAAGACATTCGATATGGTATGTCATCGATTGTTGGTCTCGATTCTAGGGTATCTTGGGTTTTCGTGTATGATGTATGATGTATGATGATCAAAAACTATCTATCAAACAGGTCTCAGACTGTATTTGTCAAGCGCATATCTTCTAATTCTATCAACTTGGTATGTGGTGTACCACAAGGATCCATTCTTGGACCACTGTTGTTTACCCTATATACATCCCACCTTCACAAGATTATTAAAACATGTAAATCTCACTTTTACGCAGACAATACCCAACTTTACCATTCATTTGGAGAGCAGGTGGTTGACTTGGCATGCGTTAAGATGAATGAAGACTTAGAGCGATTAGTAACCGAATCTAAGAAATTCTGCTTGAAAATTAATCCTTCAAAATCGAAAGCGTTACTCTTTGGAAAAAAAGCAATTCGTGAAAGAGTGACACCTTCAATAGACTGTGCTATCGGCAATACCTCGTTGAACTTTTCCTCGTGTGAAAAAAATTTAGACTTGCTACTCGATACCGATCTGAGATATAAAAAACATGTATCCTCGATGACTCAAAAAGCATTTTGTAGTCTGAAAATCATATTTTCCAATGGAAAAATTTTAAACAGAAAATGCAAAAAATCCTCTGCGATTCTTTGGTGTTATCAAGATTTGATAATGCAGACTGTGTATATAGGCCGGTATTATTCGAAACTGAATGTAAACGTATTCAACGTATACAAAACTCATGTGTACGTCTCATCTGCTTCTTTGAAGAACATCGGTTGGCTTAACATGAAAGAGCGGCACTTTTTTCACAGATGCTTGTTTTATCATAAAATAATTTCCAGAAAATCCCCGGTGTACTTATACGAGAAAATTCACCATCGATGTCAAGCACACAATGTCAATTTGAGGAATAAATATAACTTCTCGATTCCGAAACATCATGGCACTCTCTACAAATCATCGTACTCCTATAACATCTCCAAAACATACATTAACCTTCCTCAAGAAATTCGAAATTCTGAGTCCATAAGTCTCTTCAAGAAAAAAATTAAGCTTGCAATTTTGGATGGATCATTGATTGTCTACTGAAGTACTGTTTTTATTTATCGAATAATTATTATGAATTCTGATATTCATAAATATAAGTGAAGAAATTAGTTTATGCTCGGATATTTGAGTATTAAAAAATGTCTATACATATATTAATTCTAATATTTACTACTATTTTTGTATCACTATGATTACTCTTTACTTTACTCTTTACTTTACTCTTTACTTTACTCTTTACTTTACTCTTTACTTTTGGGAGGAATTACGTTTGTGGAATATTTTTATTTTATTGTATTATTGTGAAGAATTATGTTACTTACAAGGTTAAGTGGAAGAGCGCAACTCTTTCTGCTGGGAAACCATCAGAAAGAGAGCGAACTTTGCCTTTTGGTCACAGGTTAGAGGTTTTACTGTTTCTATTTCTTTTGTGCAATTTTGTTTGTCTATATAACCTGTATCCAATAAAAGCGATATTTTTTTTTCTTTGGTGTCTTGGCATCGACTGCAATGGTCATTAGCCACGTTTTCTGGATAGGCCTTGTTACTAACTCCATGCGCCACCTTAGGAGCAGCACTGTTAATTGAAACGCAACAGTGAATCGTGCAGGACTCACCCCAGTCCAGCCACGAGATTTGAATAATTTAATCGGTCAAATTAAATAAAAAAATCCCAGCCGCAACTGGGGCTCGAACTCCGGACCTTTCGACCCAAAGTCGAACGCTCTAACCACTGCGCCACGCCCCGACATTAAAAGCGATATTATTATTATTTTTATTATTATATTGCTCAGGACAACCCAACTCAACTACGAATCTCTAGGCTGATTTTTTTATCGTTATTGCACCTGACAGAAATTAATAACAACGTTGGACTATATTTTCAAATAATGTTATTTTGGAATAACTATTTCAAAAATTATTTGTTGCTGAATAATCTCCAAAACAAATGAGAATAGATAGTCCAAGACAGTCATTACATGGAATACGTAACTTTAACGGCAACAGCGCCAACTCCAGCAATTTTTTCATAGTAGAAATTAGTTTTGACTATTTCTCATTTGCACGGTGGGAGACTTAGATAAATATTTGATCAATTTTATATAATGGAATTTTGATATTTAATAATATAACCATTAATTTAAAAAATATCATCCGAAAAAATCGTTTCAAATTTCATTCAAAGAAGTACTTATTACAATAATACTTTTAAAAAAACTGATGCAAACATTTTCAACTTGAAATTTTGTTGTTTATTGTATTAGTTATAGATGTAGGTCCCTATGATAAACATTTATGTTTCTTGGTATACTGTAGGGTTTTCCGGGTTTTTTCTGCAGTTGAAATAGCAAATGGACTATCACCATTATAGTTTATAATACATAACAATTCTAATTTTTCATTCACAGTTGGAAACCTTTGCCAATAAATTGAGAAACTTCTCACATTCAAAGTCAAAGTCAAAATATGCTTAATTGTCGGAAGTTAATAATAAACTTATTGACAAAGCTTCATTGTATTGAAGATAATGTTGAAAAATGTATGGAAATTAAATAAATACTTAAAAGTATAATGGTGATACCGCTTACCATCGGCACATCATTCCTGATGAGAGGGAACACCACCACTATATGCGCTCCGGGGCGACTTAACAAATAAAGACGAAAAATGCATTTGGCATTTCAATTGCAGGGAAAACCCCGGAAAAAACCTACAGTACCACCACATGGTCCTTGGTGAATGAGGGCATGGAACAATACAACAATTAAACATGATTAATACATGCTCGTTCATCAAGGACTTCTCTATCTCTGCCATTCCAGCCCGATCACAATTTTTTCATCAGATGAGGATTATGCACATGAAATCAGAAAAAAAATGTTAATCGAAGTGTAAATGACATAAAAATGTCAAAACTCTAAGCTCGATTCATGATCCAAAATGATGACTTTTAAAAACTATCATCATAAAACTCTTGCAGACTATAATATACTCTCTCTGATAACAAACTTCTCACATCTTTTCTGAAACGAAAAAGTAATGTGATACATTTAATATTTATTGGAAGGTGATTAAACATCTTACATCCATTACAAAATATCGAGTTTTTAATAAGTGTACTTTTTGAAATTGGAAGTTTTAAATCATTACTCTGTCTGGTACTACGATCAGAAGAACTGTTTCCAGTAGAGAACTTTGTTTTGTGTTTGTGTATCAAACAGTTTCAAGTATAAAAATATCAATAACTGTAAGAATTTTATGTTTAAAAAAGAGAGGTCGGCATGAATCCCTATATTTTACTTTGCATAAATACCGCAGAGCACGATTTTGCAAAATTAGGACAGTCTGTAAACGATGACTACAGCAAACTCCCCAAAATGCAATACCATATCTTAGATGCGATTCAATAAGAGAATGATAAACTGGTTTTGAAACTGAAAATCCTAATTCATTCGAGACAACTCTCAATGCGTATCAACCCGAAAAGAGCTTTTTACATAAAATTTCAACATGCTGTTCAAATTTCAACGAATTATCCAGATAAAATCCAAGGTATTTTTATGTCATTTTATTTTCAATGATGCTATTGTCTAACGGAATGTTTTCAAGATGACATCTAAAGGATATCATGTTGTTTTTTATGTTGAATGATAGTAAATTCGAATCACACCAATCTTTCCCTTTTTCAGATCAAAACGTATCATTTGATCGAAATCGTGCTTGTTTTTATGACGCCAAAATGTAGTACTGTCATCAGCAAAAACTGTAAAAGAACCTGATATCTGGATGTTCAATAGGTCATTTATGTATAATAAAAAGAGAATTGGTCCAAGTATAGAACCTTGAGGAACTCCACAATTAATTTTCTTCGATTCTGAATACCCATAATTCCTTACTATTTGATTTCGCTCGGACGAATAAGATTCAAACCTGAGAGTGATGTTCCTGAAACCATAATGATGAAGTTTAAGCAAAAGTATCCCAGATTCACACAATCAAGAACTTTGGAAGAATCACAGAATACTGCAGCCGCCACTTCCCCACCATTAATTTGCGAATATACCTCATATAAAAGGGACAACATTGCATCTCCTGTAATTTTATTTTTCTGAAATCCAAATTGAAGGTTATTGATTCCATAATTCTCGAACGAATCAGTCTTTCAATAATTTTTGCTACAATTGGTATGAGTGAAATAGGACGAAAGTTAGATGGATCATCAAAATCTCCACCTTTATATATTGGAATATCCAGAGACGTTTTTAGAAAAGATGGAAAACTTCCTAGCTGAAAGGAACCATTAATTGAAATAACAAGAATACTCGGAGCTTGTTTTGGAAGATTTTCAAAAATATTAATGGAAATTTCATCTAAACCACTTGTTCTTTTATTTTTCATACTTCTAATAACATCAATTATCTCATTCATATCCGAATCACGTAGGATCAGATCTTCGTTGATATTAACATTCTGGAGATAAATCAAAGGATCATTGATAGGAACAATAGAACTAGTTAATTTAATTTATCACCATTATAGTTTATAATACATAACATTTTCAATTTTCATTTATAGTTGATAAGCTTTGCCAATAAATTGAAAAACTTCTCACATTAAAGTATATTTTGGCTTTCAGTTTGCCTACCCACTTATGTCATCAACATCAGCAGGAGGTTGCAAGGTGTTTTTTAATGATTATTGTTACTTCATTTGGTGTTGTTAGAGTTTAGATTAGATATTTATTGGTCAAATTATTGCACCTTAGTGCTATGACAAGTCAAAAATGTAGGTACCTACATACAATATAAGTGTAGTTACAATTATTATAGTATAATTACAGTATCACAGTAAATAATTTTTATAAAAATGAATATGGAACAATCACAAAATAAATATATGAATATACTTACAAACTAAGATAAAAAGGTACATAGAGAAATAAAAGATATTGTATAGGGACATAATTATTGCAATAATCATTCGGTGAAATTGAAGTCCGACAGATCATAGTAAGCATTCTTTGTTAGATGTTGTTTCAGTTTACTTTTGAAACTAGTGAGGGTTGTATTTTTCATCGATTGGGGAAGTGAATTATAAAGTGGTATGTAGGAATTACGTCTCCTTGTCATTTCTAGTCTCTGGTTTGGTGCTCCAATATTATCTTTATTCCTAGTATTATAAGAATGATTATTTCCATTAGTAGGATACTTATGTGAATTTTTTCGAATGTGTATTACAAGGATATATTGCCTACTATAGAACCAAACAAAATTTCAATGTCAAAATATTTTATTACTGAACATATTCTCCTCAAGATTGGATACATTTATTACAGCGAACCTGCAACGTCTCTAGACCTTTCAAATTTTTTTTTTCTTCTTGCTCTGCAAACACAGCTTTTATTACCTCCTCGTTGAAAGAAAACTTACGACCATTTAAATTTTTTTTCATTTGAGAAAAAAGATGATAGTCGGACGGAGCCAAATCTGGTGAGTAAGGGGGGTGTTCTAGTAATTCAAACCCTAACAGGTCTATTCTCTAAAAAGTCGTTATTTAACGAGTCGTTTAATTTACGATTACGTCAATCTAAACGACAATTCAGAATTTCTTATTCTGCAAACAATGTCGTTACGGCTTCAATCGTTACTGAATGAATAACGACCAACCTGAATATTTGAGACGGGTAGTACATATAAATTCATGTTTTGTGATTGAATGATGGATGAAAACAAAATTTTGAAACTGCCTGTTTCAGTTATTTGACTATTTTATGGAAACCTGAATCAATTATGGAAATTGGTGAATATTACGGAATTGTGAATAAAAAGTAGTGAAACTATTATAACGGCAACAATTTTCCTTATATTTGGATAAATTGAAAAAAAAAACTAGCGGTTTCGTACATATAAGTATGAACCAAGTACACCAGAAATTCTCAAAGAAACTTGGCACCTCCTAACAGCCAAACTGAACTGCTCTGTTGGGAATTTTATATAAATAAAAGGGCCAAATAAACAACCAATATTCTGATACTTCGTGAATACACCTGCTGCCTACAGGAGACTAGCACACGATTTATCTTTTGCCATAGACTTCTGGTAATTGCCATGAACAAAAAATGCAATGCTAAAAGAAAACTGTGTAATTGGTTATTGAATGGAAATTTACTATTTTTTGTTTACTTGTACAACTGAAGGTATCCTCGTATTCCTGAGGGACATTATAGCTCATTTCGTTAAATTACTCCCACGCCAGTTCTCTGGTTAATCTAAAATCTTTCCGAAAATTTTCTTCAGGAGTCTCGAGAGGGTTGCTGATATTCATCAGCTATCTATTGAATCTCCGATTCAACTCTATACGGAACAACAGATATGTGATCCGATTTACCTTCATAAATCTTCAAAACACCTTCTTCGCAGTTCTTCTAGGATTCCAAGCAATACGTCCCGCTCGAACTGATCCATTATATTGAATTACTATTTAAATTTTGCAAAGGACGAGTGAGAATAATGTTTTTGCTGAACACGTTTATTATTGTTGACAGTTATGACAGCCAAATAGGAGTCGTCTGCTCAGCGATGTTTTGGCAACGATATATCGTTAAATAACGATGAAGAAACAGTGAATACGATTCTGTTATTTTATCGTTATTTAACGGCTTATCGCTTGGTTACGACTGCTAACGATATCGTTAAAAGATAGTGAATAGAGTGCTAAATCACGAATTTTTGCATGGCAACATGTCATTTGTGTGCGGGGGCGTTGTCCTGCAAAAACAAAACACCTTTGGATAGCTTTCCGCGACTTTTCCCTTTAATTTTTTTCCATAGAGTGGTCAGTAATGTCGAATAGTAATCTCCAGTTATTGTTCTACCCTTATCCAAAAAAGGAGTCATGATTACTCCATGGCAATCCCAAAAAACTGAAGCAAGAACTTTTCCAGTAGATTTTTGGACACGAAACTCCTTAGGTCTTGGAGAACCGGATTGTCGCCATTCCATCGATTATTGCTTTGTTTCTGGATCGTAGAAATGTACCCAAGTCTCATCCATAGTGACAATTTGGTAAGAAGTCTACATCGTTTTCAAATCGAGCACAGATCAAACGCGATGCTACTACCCTTGCACGCTTTTGGTCAACATTAAAACATTTGGAGATTCATTTTGCAGCAATTTTTCTCATGTCCAAATTGACGTGAATTATATGATGAACGCGTTCGTATGAAATTTTCAGTGCTTCAGTTATCCGTTTTAGCCCAATTCGACGGTCTGTTAAAATCATGTCATGAACTGCATCGATATTTTCGGAGACTGACACAGAAATTGGCCTTCCCGATCGGTCATCATCTTCAATGGAAAATTTACCTCTTTTGAAGCTTGCAGTCCAATTTTTCACGGTCGCGTACGAAGGACATTGATAACCAAGGGTATTAGCAAATCTTCGTAAATCTGCTTACCTCTTAACCCTTTTAAATACAGGCACTTGATGATGGCTCGATACTCCAATTTTTCGATTTTCACAATTTCGGTGGACATATTTTTTATTTTAATTTATTGCGTAACTCTGGTTTACTTTTTTGACGTCAAACTTTACACTGACACTTCTAATAAGTTATTGTTCGTTGCTATGGTAACGCAATATTTTGTTTATGCAGGAAACTGGTCTAGGCTAACTAGATATCAATACATCCTCGTAGATTGCAGTTTATTATACACGATAGTAGGGTCATTATATTAAACCTCATGAACCAAGGCTCACAGCTTTCCATTTGGACTATTCCAGCTAAGGCTCGGATTGCTCGTTTTTGAGTTGTAAATTTTCTTGAGATATGAACAGATGTTCCCCAATTTATCAATCCATATGTTAAGAGAGAGTGAGATGATGAAACGGACAAATGGAATTGTTTCCCAAACAAAAAATTACCACGCAATTTTTTTACAGTAATTTCTGCTGTGAATAAAAAATAATGAATAGGCAACAGTAAAACTCATGAATATTTTACTCAATATCATCTCACTTATATAAACAAAAATAGGTGTCTGTATAATACTTGAAATAAATTACATTAACTGAGGGTTGAACAAACTCCAACCTCACATTTGATTATCACCGTCATTATTTGTGATATAATAATAATGCCTAAAATCCAAATCTAAATGAAAGGCACTCGTCTGGAATGAATGTTTTCCAATAAATGCATATTACTGCATTACTATAATAGGCACCAAGGTATCAGCTTAATATTGTCACAATATACATTTTAACAACCAATATAAAATAACCATACAATAAATATGGTTCAATTTCTTCAAAACTCTAAAGCATTCAAAATTGATAAAAAAATTATCTCTTAGTCTAACTCCAAACGTCGGCAGAATAACGTTTCTGCGTCTCCATTTTCTTCAAATAAGCTGTGGCTTGTTCTTCGGTCATTGAAGCTTTTTCTTGTATAATTTTTATGAGAATCGCCCTTACATCAAGTGCCATTGATTTAGCATCTCTGTAAAAAAAAATTAAAATAATATACTGTAACTGAACAATATATTAGCTTTGTTTAAATAGAAGATAGTTAATCAATGCCTATGGAAAAGGTTTTGGACCTAAACACGAGTGTCATCTAGCGTGATTAGTTTAAAACATGAATATTTGACGTCATTTTAATGCAGGTTTCTTCGAAAAACCCTGATTTTAATGCTTTTCCATTGTTTCAATCAAGTTACGACTTGACTTGGATGCGAGATCACCACCTACATGTCGCATCCATTTAAATCCAATATAAATCCCATAAGGTTGGCTAACTATCTTACTTCTATATAAACAATGATATTAGTATCGTTATATTATAGGAAAAAAAGTTCTATTTTCCGTTATGTGTCCCTCGAATTGATTTGTAGAAAACCTCAAACCACCAAATCTGTAGTCTTGATACTTAGAATACGATATATTATTGGTATAAGCTTGGTGATATGAGAAATATAATGTAAAATCATGCAGAACTTGAAGTGAGATGGAGATCTTGATCGGAGATTTGTAGTAGCCGAAAAAGGATTGACAGGGTGCTTGTGGCCATATATCTATTAACTACAAATATGGATAATAAAGAAAGCCTATGTGATGCCAAAAAAAAATGAGCATCGACTTCGAATTGGACGCTGCTGAATTAATGCGCTTGCGCCAGACATTCCTATTCAAAGACACTATTTTGCTTTTTCATCTCTTTCTAGCGTGCATGGTTCGGCAGCAAAAATTATCGAAGGTATGAGAAGCATATCTTATGTGGTGCTGATTCGGCAAATTCCAACATAACCTCATAATATGGATAAGTTTACAGAGAGCAAGTGTAGATTGTGCTAATTATAAGAGGGCGGCACTATATAGGTTTTATTACTGAGAATTTTACACATTTTATAAATTTCTAGGTTCATGCCTGAAAGAATCTAAGATCACCGCGTTTTACTTCGAGTTCGTGTTCAGGAGGCAAAAAATACATCACTACTAGCAAACTATTTTTCTCGGCGGTTATGAGGCCGATGTGGAACGAGATTTACCTTTTCAAACAATTGTCCGTCACATACCCAATCCATATTTCTTCAAGTTTAATGAGTTTTCAACAGTTTTTGGCAGAAAATTGATTGATGAAACTCTAGTAGCAGGTAACAAACAGACATTTTATTATTAGAGTTGCCAATGGATCAATGAATCGGTATTTTAATGATACGAAGTTTAATTGACCATCTTGCATAATTCTCATTCTTCATTTATCCACATTATAGAAAAATGTTAGCCCATTTTCAATATGGGACGGTTGAAAATGTCAAAAGAAGCATAACCTAAAAAATATATGACATTTCTCGTGATTCATAATTCGGCATGCGCAATAGTTTTCCAGCGTCAGTTTGAGAAAAGGTAAGATATATATTTTTGGCTTCAATTTGATTACATTGCGTCTTATGGAGTGTTATCAATATTTGTAGTTAATAGATATATGCTTGTGGCGGATTTGGTGCATTTTTTATCTGATTCATAATAATTTTTATCCCACATTTTCCTATTGCACTATTGAACAGATGCAAAATTGAATACACTAAGATTCATCTTGAACATTAACATCTTCAGTAGAAGAAACGAGGTATTCTATATTTTTTGCTGAGTAAAGTCTACAACTGAATATGACAATTTATTTATTGATAATCCATGTTATATCTCACAAACGTGTAGTTTAGCAGCAGTATAATCTAATTTCTTTTGAAATATGTCGACATTCTTATGATGAATCGCATATGTATGAATTTGTTCAAAAACTTATTCAACGAGATTCCAGAAGAACATCTTTCCTGTCAAATTTATTTATTTATTTGACATATACTCTGTCGTTCATTGTTAAGTATCATACACAAAATAGTCACAAATGTAGTTATTTTAAAATCAATTATAAACATGGCAGTGTAAGTTACTCACTCGCGTTGGCATATGGCAACACTAATTTTTGAAAAAAGTAAGATAAATTTTAATATAATTCTTTGGGCATCATTTGGTCTGAAAATGCAGTTTTAAACCCGTTTTAAATCCGTTCGTAATGGGTTGAAACATGAAATTATCGCTTGAGAAGAAAAACAGAGACAGTGCTATCTGCAAGCACAGATTATGCTGTCAGCTGATCTTCGGCATTTTTCTATCAACCTGGAGTGTTGTGCTCATATTATTCAAAAATGTATTTTATGTTTATCTGGTTGATGAAAATAAAGACCTTTATTATTATTATTATTTGGGAAAATGAAAGAATATTTTGAGAATACAATTGAGTAATCTTTAGAGATTGCTCTCAATCGAATTATTAAAATATTTGTTAAGTTTTCATTTTGTTTGATTTAAAGCAGCCATACCCATAGTCTGTTTTACAAAAAAAAATTTACTTTCGGTACTTCCTGTAGATCTATTGCACTTGTTCTGCATGGATTTTACTTGGAAACCATGTCAGTCTCCAATATTTGAAAAAGACAACACATTTTAAACCAGCAGTATAAAATGAACATAAGTAAAGTTAAGGTTCCGTCAAACCAAAGCGGGAACGCGGGAGTGGGAGCGGGAACGCGGGAGTGGGAGCGGGAACGGAACTTTGGAACCATGCGAATTGCTAGAAAAACAGTACACATACTAAACCATATACAGGGTGTCAATTTGAAAACTTCCCACCCTTAATATCTTCCTTCCAGTAAACAATATGAGTAATCGAAAAAACAGGTCAATTTTATTGTCAAGGGGGACACTTTCACGGACTATTTGTAGCCCTCGTGGTTCAACCCCCTAGGAGGGGTAGATGTTACCCTTAGAATTTTAAATGGGAAGGGGGGTCAAGTGGCACATCATTTTGATGGGCGTTCAATTCTTGTTCCAATGGTACCCTGACTTATTATTTTTTGATGAGCATTTTCCGAAAAATTGCGTTCTAAACTAACAGAAGTAATTATTAGAACGCCTATACTGAGATGCATGGTTTGGCCAGAACTGGTTAGAATATTAGGTGGTACCGTTCCAACCCTTTATTAGGGGTAACATTAGCCATTAGCTCCAAACACTTTACATAAAAAAGTAGTCTAATAGTAAAACGTAGATGGTAGTAAAGTTGTGTTTATTAAATGCTGAATTTTTAAGTGTCATCGCAGAAATTGTACAGATAGCCTTCCTTTTTTGCTACTTCTGCTGTAAAAAGTTTCTGTTTTCCGGCAAAAAATTGGTTAGCAAATTTGAACTATGTGGTAGTATTGTGAATACCGTTGTACCTGTTGGGCTGTTTAGGAATTACTTTAATAAGTGTAAAAAAGTGTAAAAATGGTTTACATTCTTCAAGACAGAATTGAAATGATTGTAATTTATGGCGAAGTTGGAAAGTGCGCACGAAGGGCGGCATGTCTTTTTAACGAAAGACATCCAAATTGTAATGTAAGTCACCGGTATGTGCTTGATTTGGTGAATAAGTTTTACGAAACTGGTTCAGTGACAAATAAAAAAAGAAATAACCCCAGAGTACTAAATGAAGCAGCTCAAATTGAAGTTTTGGGAACATTTGCTGCAGAGCCCACGAGCTCCTTACGATCAGTATCAGAACAGACGGGAATGTTACGCGAGACTATAAGAAAAGCATTGAAAATGCATAAATTTCATCCATATAAAATGCATATTCTTCAAGAGCTCCACGAGGATGATTATGATAGAAGAATATAGTTTTGTGAAATCATGTCTCATCGAGTCAATACCATCCCTAATCTTCTGTTAAACATCTGTTTCAGCGATGAGTGTTCATTTTTTCTGAATGGCAATGTTAATAGACAAAATTGTCGCTATTGGAGTGACGAAAACCCACATATTTTTCGGGAAGGGCATACACAACACCCACAAAAAGTTAATGTTTGGGCTGGTATTCTTGGAAATGTCATTCTTGGTCCATTATTTCTGGAAGAAAACTTGACTGGCAATCTGTACCTTGATATGCTTGAAGAGACTATCGATCCTCTTATAACTCACGAGCTAGAAACTCAAATTGATGCAGAAGGTAATGAACTTTTGCAGGAGGATCTGTTACATTTCCAGCAGGACGGTGCTCCACCTCATTATTTTCTTCCCGTCCGACAGTGGTTAAACGAGAGATTTCCGGGTAGATGGATTGGCAGAAGGGGAGCAGTTGAATGGCCTCCGAGAACACCGGATTTAACAACCTTAGATTTCTTTCTTTGGGGGCATCTTAAATCCGTTGTTTATAAAACACAACCTTCTGATATTGACGAACTTAAAAGACGAATTACAGCAGCATGCCGGTCAATTCCTAGTGAAGTTTTCCGTAATGTTAGAGGGGAGTTCGAAAACAGACTGTATTACTGTTTAGAGCAAAATGGAAAACATTTCGAACAGCTAATAAGATAAGCGTAAGTAGATTTTATGTTGGAAATGTCTTTCTCGCAAATTAAATTTTATTGTGTAGAAGGAAAATAACCACCAAATAAAAAATCTCATGCGTAATAAATTTATTCCTGTCATTCAAGGGTTGGAGCGGTGCCACCTACTCTTCTAACCATTTTTATTAAAGGGAGTCAATACAATAATGCATCTCAGTATAGGCGTTCTAATAATTACTTCTGTTAGTTTAGAACGCAATTTTTCGGAAAATGCTCATCACAAAATAATAAGTCAGGGTACCATTGGAACAAGAATTGAACGCCCATCAAAATGATGTGCCACTTGACCCCCCTTCCCATTTAAAATTCTAAGGGTAACATCTACCCCTCCTAGGGGGTTGAACCACGAGGGCTACAAATAGTCCGTGAAAGTGTCCCCCTTGACAATAAAATTGACCTGTTTTTTCGATTACTCATATTGTTTACTGGAAGGAAGATATTAAGGGTGGGAAGTTTTCAAATTGACACCCTGTATATTTCGATGCTTGTATGCTTTTCGGAATACGAATAATCACACCGGTTAATCCCACTATATAATTTAGTCTCGGATTCATCTGGGTCCCGCTCCCGCGTTCCCGCGTTGGTTTGTGGAAACCTTTAACGTTAAATTTTTATTGATCCCAAAACCACTAGCTCGAATTTTTCATTTTTCTATCCGAATTTGGTCTTGTTCAACAATAACCCAAAAACAGGTTACAAGATATTTCACAAAGACAAAGAATTGTACTGCCACATTCACGAAAAAGAAATATCAACTTCAAAACAACACCTGAGATATCAATGAACTACTCACCCACAAATGTAGATATGTCCATTTTTTTCACCAATGATCCTCCATACTTCATCCGCTTCTTTCTTCAACAAATGTGATACGTATACCTTCTGAGCCTGATCCCTAGAGAATGCAAGATGTAATGAGAGTAGTCCCTTCTTCTCATATTCTAATAACTCGTCCTCATATATAAAATCTTCGCTTCTCTTCCTACATCCGAAATACAGAACTGTTTCTCCCACATCTTTCCCTTCCTCTTTAACAATATTCCTTTCTTGAATAAAACCTCTGAACGGTGCTACACCCGTTCCGGGTCCGATCATGATCATGGGAATTTGTGGCCTTGAGGGGAGTCTGAACTGCGACTTACGAATGAAGATAGGAGCGGTGGGAAGTTCTTTTTCTGGGTCGGGCATCTTATTTTTCAACCAAGTTGTAGCAACTCCCTTATTGTGGCGACCAGTCGGAGTTGTGTAGTCTACAACTACAGCGGTGATGTGCACTGTGTTGGGGTACAGCTTAGGTGAAGATGAAATCGAGTAGTACCGTGGTTGCAGTCTCGGCAAGAGTTCACAAAGATGGTCCAAAGCAGGTCGACAGGAAGGTAAGTCTTCCAATATGTGAACGATGTTTCGGTTATCCTCGATAATCCATTTCTGGTACAGAGCCTTTCCTTCGGGACTAGTGCTTGCCATTAGTTTCAATTTTTCCTTCTCCGACGGGTCAGAACAGTACTCAGCCAATTCCATCAAAACGTGAGTTCTGGGATTTTGAGTGATATCCAGGTAATGCGTAAGAGCGGTCCTGTAGGAAGACGGACAAGGGAATGGGTGCTTCTTGCTGGATTCCTCATCAGTGTTGATCAAAGTGAAGACGGTGTTTAGGTCTTTGCCGCAATGTTTACCAATGGTTTCAACAAGGTCCGAGTCATTAATGGGATATACAGCCAAGTGATCTCCTGCGTCATAGCGCATCTTGGAACCTTCGATGTCGAATTCTATATGCATGCAAGAACGATCACCGCTCTTGTGCAACTCACGATTAACTTTGATTTTGGATAGATACGGATTTTTGGGGTCGTAGGGTCTGCAAAAAAGATGAAAATATTTATAAAATTCACTAGGGACTTGTTAGCGATTATACACTTACGGTCTTTGGCTCCTAAGCGAGTGAAGTCTGGCCATCTCTCCGGTGAAAAGTCTGTCTGGAACCTCGTCGAATTCTTCGAGTCTGTATTGACGCATATTTACATCTTCTCCGGTAGATTCGATACCAAAGTGTTCGCAAACTGCCGGCCAGAATTTGTCTTTCCACGTGATGAAGTCATCTTCAATACTGAAATGAAGTACAATATTTTTAACATTATTTTAAAATTGTATTTTAATATGATATGCATGTTTAATATTTGTTATATTGTTTGTTGCATTTTTACTCTATATATTTGTCTATAAAAATAACTTTTCATCGGACAAAAAAGAATATTCTGAATCTGATAACGTTGTAACAAGGTACAATCTATGGATATTCAGAAAGCATTCGACACCGTCTGGATAGAGGGGTTTATCATGAAGATGCTAAGGGCAGGCATGCCTGAATGCATGGTGAAGATTCTAGACTCATGCCTTGTCGATAGAACTTTCAAGGCTAGAATAAGCGGTACCAGCTCTGCAGTGATGATCCCAAGAAACATAAATGTTTATAATAGGGACCTAAATCTATAACTAATACAATAAACAACAAAATTTCAAGTTGAAAATGTTTGCATCAGTTTTTTTAGGTATTATTGTAATAAGTACTTCTTTTAAGTATCAAGTGAGCTGATCAAGTGACAAAGTTGTAATAATTTCTCAATGGCTTGTCTCAAGCTAGAAGCTAAATTTTTAAGGAACGTGGATTATGGTGGGGGGTGTTTCCGATGAACGTGACGTCAGCGGCACACTTTCAAATGTGATATTTTTTAAAATGAAAAAAATATAGTGAACTCTTTGTTAAATGGACGTTTCAGACTAGAAACTATCGATTTAAACGAGTTTTGCAATTTATTTTTCGTAAATGTAAAGGTCCATTGAAGTTATAGACGGAAATGTTTGTATAGGTTATGCAACGAGTTTTATTTATATAATATACGAGGTGAGGTGATTTTCAATTCATTGAGAGCCTCTGTTGGACCTTCCAATAAAAATGGATACCATCCTGCTCCGGAGTGCCACAGGGATCGAGCTTGTTTGTCCCCACTTTTGTACTCGCTATATACGCACGACTTTCGCACTAATGAGGTCACAAACACGGCCATTTATGCCCAGTCCAACTATAGCTCGACAGCCGCATACTGGGTAGAGAACTATGTATGTATGCCGTATCTAGCGAAAAACAAAATAGTGATGAACTCTGGTAAAACAGAACTCATGAATTTCACAAGGAAACGCGCCACCGTAAGTGTGGCCATCCCTGAGGGATTCAGAGTTCTGGGGAACCAGATTGATGAGTCCGATTCAGTGCGGTACCTGGGAGTACAGCTGGACAAGAAGCTCACGTTCAGGAACCACGTCAACCTGGCAAACCAAAGGGCATGTGCCGCAATGGTAGGGACCTACCTCCTGATTGCAAGGAACTCCGGGTTGGCGACGGAGAACAAAATGCTCCTTTATAAACAAGTCATCAGGCCAGCGATGACATTGCTGGTCCAGTTTTCTGATCTCTCCCCAAATACCTCATGGTAAAACTGGAGAGAATGCATAATAAAGTGCTCCGTATCGTCACTAACAGTGACAGGTACATTCGGTTAGTATCATTGCGAGAGCTAGCCGATATTCAATAAATCGAAGAACATATCAAGCAAGTCTCTGATAAGTTCTACCGCTTCTTCATCCTTGGAAGTCTGCTGACAAGGGACGTAACAGCAGTCCGAGCCCACCATAACAGGCCAAGAAGGCAAGAAGGCATTAGATATTTTCCATGAGCGCCCAGACCACTACCTCCGCCAAAAATAAAAAGACGAGCCAAGACACCAATGTCTTAACCCGGTTTTTTCTACCTTTTTCCGGGAAGACACCCACTGATACCCCTCCGATAATGAAATCCAATAGTCTGATGCTTTACACATAATCAAATAAAACCCCCCGTATAACTTGGAGGAGACGGGGAAGCTCTAACCTGAACATCGACTTAACACAATCTATATTTCGAATAGATGATGACTTGTTCTAATTTGAATGATGTAACAGAGGGTAATAATGTATTGACCCTGCGTAAGACGGTTCTTAGTTAACCCTTTAAAGCTCAAAATTATCTGTTACAAATTTCGATTTTTTTATATAACTCGACTATTCAAAAAATACCGACAAACCATTTAGAAGAAAAATCTGAATATTTCTCTGATATACCTGTAATACCACCATGAATAAAAAGCATCAATATATCCACAACAATGTTTATATTGTATCATCAGATATATAGTGCGATTTAGATATATTGAAGGTGCCATTTGTACCAGAATAATTGAAATTTCGGCCCAGTTTGTCATTTTTATGATTTAGATGGAAAACTGTGATATCACTTTCAAAATTTAGCTGCGCCACTGTCTTATTTTGATTTCGAAAACCAAACTACATAGAAAAGTACAGTGCTACTATTGTTATCGATTTATGCAGATCGAGTTTACACGATTATAATAGTGCAAATCATGTACCGCAAGTTCCATGTAATAATACATAATATCCCAAATATTTGCTCAGCGCACAAACGTAGGTACTTCAAAATTAATAAATTTGATGACTGTAATGTTCAATTCTTCCGTGGTACGGATTTATATCAGAACAGTCACAGCAGTTGCCACTTAGATTGATTAAAAAATAAAGTAAAATCATTGCAACTTCGGCCATCGCCGGAAAACACAAAGCCCCATTTGATAAATATTGCATACCGTTATATCAAAATAACAGTATGGGATTACGAAAATACTGTTTAAAAGCTTTAGAGAATTTCAGAAAATTCTAGATCCTTAGTTCGGGTTCATTCCACGGTTCACGTTTCTCTTGAATTTTCTAGAAGCTTCGAGAACATTATAGTTTTCTCTCTCATATTCTCCCCCTTTCTCCTGCCAAAAGTACTGCAAGGATCTTGGATTTTACATACACAGTTTTTTTTTCTCCTAAGGAGCAAGTAATATGTGTGGCCAAATCTGGTTGAAACCCGCTCACGGTTTACAGTTTTTTTTTTATCAATATTGGATACTAGTTTGTTGATTCAGTTTGATTCAAGCCTGGATCAGGTGGATCAGGCGGATTCTGTATTCATAAAATAATGTTCAATAAAAATAACCGATATCCAACCGGAGCACTCTACAAGTTGGCAAACATTTTCGATCTAAGAGAACTGCACTTCCTCAAATTAGCGACAACACAATACTCACATCAAGTGGAACTGATCACTCATTCCCACGAATACGAGACGCGAAAAAAGGATAAATTTATTCTCCCACTCATGAATAAGTCAATCGGGCAATGTAGCTACCAGTACCTAGGACCAAAAGCATTTAATAATATTCCGGACAATATAAAAAACGAACCAACAGTTCGTCGTTTCAAAGTATCTTTAAAAAAATTCATTCATGAATCACCACCACTATATATTTGCTCAGTTCTTGAAAGTTGAAGGTTATTTTTCTAACCAAACTCATATCATTTTTTATATTTATAACTCATCCTGCAGTCTTTAGCTTATATATATATATATATATATATATATACAACTATATAATTTATTTTAACTTGAATTCAATTCATCTGTATTTTAAACTTAATTTATTGTAATTTGGAATCATTCTATGTACTAACATTCATGGTAATGTAACCTACACACAGATACATGTATATCTAGATATATATGTATCTCGTAGGTATTCCCCTATTTATTCATGCACTTGATTTTACTTCGTAATTAGATTAGATCTTAAGGAATTTACTGTAACTATACGTGTGTGAATAAATAATTTATTATTATTATTAATATATGAGACATATGAAAGTTCTAGACGCAACATTGGTAACAAGCAACAGCGCAGTATTTGCTGATATTCATCATTAGAGGTAAAGATACAACCGACCATCATTTATGTAATGTAAGGCGGTACTTACTTCGCATCATCATCTCCAAGTCCAAGGTCGTAAACTCTGGCGGCTCCCAATTCTTCAAGTCGTTTATCTACGTATATAGCAACCGCATTATAATGTTCGTACGTTTTATTTCCAAGGCCAAAAACCTGCAAAATATAATTTATGACAGAGTCAGACATTGAGGAAGTTATCTCTGAGAATGTACAAGATTAATTAATCTTCAAAGCATGTTTTTTTGAGTAGCCATGAAAACAAGTTGAAGTACACCATTCAAAGTTGATAAATAGTTTTATGCACTAGCGGGCGGTAAAGTACACTTTACCGCCCGGTTCAGCAAGCGTAAAGTGGCACTTTACCGCCCGCGGGCGCATTATGGCCCGGCGGGCCGTAAAGTAGACAAAATTCTCAAATTGTCTATACTTACACAACATTTCATACAAATCCTAACAGGAATTAGAATCATTTCAGTTCAATAGAGCAATACTCTTTCTAACATTTGTTCATAATCGTTGGTAATTTTTTCGGTGATGATCTATTTATTTGAAATAGATTCTCCAATATAGCACTCAGCTACTATAGTTTCACATTCCTCATATTATGTTACCCTTAATTATTGTATGCATAACGTATGAAACGTGTAGACCATTGCAATTCAAGTCAGTATTTGTGATTCGCGCTATAAAACCGCTAGTGCATAAAATTTTGTATGTATCACGTGCGTAAAATGCGTTTAAGGCCTTCGGCGTGTGATGGCCCTCGGCTAACGCCATCGGGCCATCATCCACGACGCAGGCCATAAACGCCTACTTTACGCCCTTGATACATAAATAACTATTAGAAGACGGTTTTGCTATTCAATTTTCAATACACTTTATCGTAAAACCTTGACGAAGGCCTTACCCAAATAAAACACGTTTTCATTGCCAATGTGTTTTCAAGAAAATTATATTTTTGCGACAATATATCTCCTTGCTTAACAACCAATTAGTCTATTTCAAATTTTGAAATTCAGCCAATAGAATCGAAATTACAGTGAAAATTTCACACCTCACTTTTAGAGAGAACCAAAACATTCGTTCTTATTTAGATGCCATGGCAACCCAAAAAATTTCCGGAAATTTTTATCCTCCTGGGTACCCTGGCCGAAATTAATAAGTGGAAATTTTTCTGTCAAATATTTGACAGGTGATAGTTTATATTTTGCTTTGACGTACAAATGGAATTGTATTTTTCATTTGAAATGAGGTAATATTTCATATTTATGTATTTATTAAATATTTCGAATGTGTCTGAATATTTTCTTCACGATAATCGCAGAATTTGCAAATTCTGAAATCAAATTTCAGAAACACTTCAATACACCAGTTGTCTACATGTAAATCAAAGGCCCCGTGGCGAGTCGGTAAAGTGTCCGTCTCGTGGTCGTGTGGTCACTAGTTCAATTCCCAGTGAAGCAAGAACATTTTTACTTTTTTTTTGGTTAAATTTAAAAAAATCAAATTGAAATTTTGTTAAGTGTGTTTTACATATCAATATTTTCATGTGTCTTTTTTGTACTATGCATATAAATAGTTCAGGTGAACCATAGTTAGTTATTTCTTATGAATTGTTGGATATATTTTGGTGTAAAATTTTCTTACCGAATCCCCCGCGTGCTTGAATTAATTGCAGGAAATTTATCTCGTACATGAATTTTTTAAGAAAATTACCCTCGTCGCTGCGCGACTCGGGTAATTTTCAAAAAATTCATGTACTCGAAAAATTTCCGGCAATAATTCAAGCACTTGGGAGATTACAAGTGAAAATATAGCTTGTCGCAGTATTTTCACGATGATAAACCTGCTTAGTTTTTGTTTTACTAGCTGTCAAGTGAAAATAATGATTTTAATTATAAACGTCAAATCTTTGTGTTTTGACTAGTTATATTTCTTAATCAATATGAGCGATCGGTGGGGACAAATGGCTGTTGGTATAATAGATGAAGCAGTGGAAAAGAGTATTCCGCTGAATACGACCAGAAATAAAGAATCAATTACCAGGCAATTCAACAATTTTCAAATCGATATATTGTCGTCCTAAATATAATTCGTGGTATGATTAATAACCTATAATTTTTTGGAATATCAATTCATTGGCAATCCCAATGCAAGAAAATACAACTCGTCCTGCGGACTCGTTGTATTTTCAACTTTGGGATTGCAATTCATTAATATTCCAAAAAATTATCGGTAATAATCATACCACTTATTATATTACTCCTGATAACACAATGTTTTGTGATCTTTACATCTGTTATTTAATTCTCAACATGAATAAACACATCAGTCTGTAAGTAATCCAAACTACTTGAGAGGAAGAGGATTGTTTTTGGAGAAAGGAGTGTGACCACAGGAGTACCTCAGGGATCTGTCCTGGACCCTTCACTGTGGAATTCGGCCTACGACAGTGTACTTCTCCGCGAGTACCCAGAGTGTTGTCAACCCTTTGCGTTCATATATCATGCACGAGAAAAAAAATTGGCAGTTGATGGACCAAATATTTTTCCTACGATCATATAATTATATAAATATACGTGTAGTTTGTGTAGCGGTCATAACATGAATGAAGCAAAATTGCCTTCATGGTTCCGGATTAACCAGTTGGAAACAAGACACTTAGAATATCACATCACTGAATGAAGGCTTTTAGTATGATTATTCAATCAACATTCCAAACTGTTATCACAAATCTTTAGAAGAATATGCAATGAACAAGGTTACCAAACTTAAACTGACCGCGCAAACAACTTTTAGTATGAACATTTTTTAATTGGGATAAATACGCCAAGTGGTACTAGCTACCTTGGTTCTGTTGATTTTGTTAATTTATTCTTAATTGTAATAGTTTTCTAGCCGTAATTGATCGTGTCAGTGATTTTTTTTTATTTATCTAATATCTTTACATATTGATGAATCTTTTCAATTACTTGGTGACAATTCTTCAAGGAAATAGAAGAGCCAGTACTACATTGATTGTTCGGTGAAAGCTTTCAATATAATAATTAAATCAACATTCCAATTTGCTATTCCAATTTGCTATCACAATTCGTTAGATGACATGAATAAAAGAGACAAAGTCGAAGTACCCATTCTCTCCAAGTATTTCCACCAAGCTGAAAATTTGAGGGAAACATCTGACAAAAACAACTACTTCCCCAGCTAATACCACGACAGACATTGAACTACATCTGACAAATATTTGTGCAACGTCCCTCCAAGAGTAATCATCAATTAATAGAACCTGGCTTCGGAATACCAAAGGCGAGAGTGTTGCAGGTGGCTAAAGGGTTAAATGAGAGGGATCTTGTGGGGAAAATCGAGATTTTAACAGATTTACCCAGACAAGCCCATCGAAACTAAGAAAACCTACATCGTTACTAGACCGAAAAACATAATGGCTTGAGTGGCGCGAATGGAGAAGTAGATTTTGTCGTCGGAAAATTTAATGGAAACTCTTTTTCATTTTTCCATATGTTCTCCCCAGGAGCCAATCGTAAATTTCCCTTCATTTTACTCAACATCGATGTACTTTTCAACCCTATTCGAGGCTTGTATGAGAAAATGGGGCACCTGAATCTGTCACTATCTGACGGTCAAGTACTTGTTTTCTGTCAGATATTTGCCTCATATGTTCCACTTCATGGAAATATTTGGAGTGAAAGGGTACTTCGACGTCGTCTATTTTATTCATGTCATGTAATTGATACTAGTCGGTAAAAAACTTTCGAACGTTGACCCAATTGTCACAATTCCTTGTAATTTTCTTTGTGAAAAAAATACAATAAACAAGAATACCCAACTAAAACTGACTATTTAAACTACTTTGAGTATACATATTTTTTTAATGGTTAATGAATCATTTCATTCTATTCGAATTAATCAATCCTCTCTGTCTGATAATTGAATAAATATTCATGATTAAAAAGACGTTGAAAGTTATCCGCTAAGGATAATTAATGTTGAATGTTCTGTTTTCTGAACAGGACCAAGCACTTCTCTTTTTCGTTTCAAATGTATGTATGTGTTGTGTATGTATGTTGTAACGCTCTTTTTTTCCAAACTGGATAAAAGGCGGACGTCACTATGGCGCGTCGCGGTTGTCGAGCTTAATCTATTCTCTCTAACGAGAACGACTCAAAACTCAACAAGTGTTTCGGGCGCCAGTTTATTAAAGTGGTATGCTCCACTCTCCCTTATTCAATTCGGAGGGAGGCCCAGGGCAGCTTCAGATGGAGATACGGTATTCCAGGGGTCAAATGTAGTGACTTATGAGCAACAGTGAGCAAGGGACAGCAGGCTTTAATTGCAACCCTTGCAACTCATGAAATACCGGCTGCTTTGCTAACTTTCAAAGTTTGCATGCAAGATTGTGTTGTAAGAAAATAAACGAAAGGTGTACAGTGACAAATGGGGAATTAATTGAAGTCTGTCTTCACGTGGTCACTCAGTTACAATGACAAATTCTACCCTTACTAACTAAAAATGTCCAATTTTTAACGGACGGTGAAACAGGTTCGGTACGGTAAGCGGGTTCTCGGTATTTCAAACGGTTCGAGCGTGTAAGGCCTTTCGGAGACGTTCTACGGGGGTTTCAATCAGATCGATTCGTATCCGAAGCGATTTACTCAATTATCGTAACACACGGTATGTTTAATAGATTGAGAATATCGGTGACTACGACGAAGGTGCTCTGAGAAACTTATTTGGCGAATACCCAGTATATTTGCCCTTTCAACCAGCTCTTTTACGGCCCACGGCAAGTTAGCCACTTCCACTATTCAGTAGACAGAGATTTCCAATTGTAAGGAATTCGCGTGTGTTCCACCAGCAGCAACTTTGACAACACCTTGGGAACACTGAACAAGGCTGTATTATCTTTCGAGCGAGACCTTATCCGGCTAGTGACAGATTACTCTGTCCCTTAGGGATGCTAGTAACGCACAGCTACTGTGACGGTCGTTGGAAAAATCTCTAGTTTGAGCACAACCTCGTTTTAAACAAAATATGCACACAGATTGATTTCTCCACGGTTTTAGCAACAGGTCGCGATCAGGTCCAGCCGGCGGCAACTTTGACAACACCTTGGGGACACTGGAGTAAAACAATACTCGCTTAACACCTCTTCCTGCCAGCAGCAACTTTGACAACACCTTAGGGAAGAGATGTCGAGGGATTACTTGAAACGGCCGTCGGAGAAATCTATTCTGATAAATTATACGGATTTATGAATAAGTCACAGATACCAAAAATAATGAAAAGCTCTCTAGTTAATCGTTTCTGATTGCAACACTTAATAAATATCAAACGGTCAGGTTATTTTTCACTTGCTAACGGATGCACCACGGATCGAGAAAATACAAAACGGATGGATACTCAGAAAAATCTAACTTGGCAAACTAATTCTTAAACGATTCTACGGGAGTCACAATTCAAAAAGCCTTGTCTTGAAGAGGGTTTGCGTATTTATAGGAATGTCAAGGCTGTCGTGTACAGCGGATAGAAAAAATACAAAAAAGTTTGCCCTGACTTTTCAAAGTGCTGAAAATCTTTGGATGAAGAAATGGAGTTGGAAACCTATTGAAAAGAAAAATTTTAAAGGACAAGAACTAATCGTGTGCAAAAAAGGGACGGCACTCCTTGGTAAAGTAGGGAATCAGTAAAACCGGTGTTGAGCAGCAAGGAATCGAATTAATTTTGTAAACAAACGAAATTGAGGTTATATCCTCCCTTACGGTATCGGAACCTGTTTTCCCGTTAAAATTATTATCTGAAATAATCCCTAGCATAAAAGTAATAATAATAGTAATAATAACAACAGTTAAAACAGTAATAATAGTATTGACAATAATAATAATAATAGTAACGGCGGAAATGGTGAAGCCAAACAGTTGCACAAACTAGAATTTTCGGAAATAGCAAAACAAAGAAACTCTGAAACATGAAAGGGTAGCCCAACGAAGCACATTTCAAGTCGGAAAATTATGCTTCGTTACAATGTATTATATTCATCATGTGACGTTTTACTCGTTATTGTACCATTGAAGTCGAGTCACAATAGGCCATTGGCCGCAGTGGTGTGCCTGATACGGGCCTACTCACGTTCAACCATTGAAGTCATCTTCTATTTTTTACTTTTCAACAAGAGAAATAAACTTACTATTATTATTATTAATATTATATTTTAACACAAACAAATATTTTTTACAAAATGGTCTAAATGTTCTAAAGGCTCTAAGCATTTTTGTCAGCTGAAACATAACCTTCGTATCGGGAGGAGTGTAAGAAATATCACATCACTGCTTTCGATTATGTCGAATTGTATAGCTAGTTGATATTCCGATGTCACTATCAAGCCTAAAAATGTACTTTGGACCGTGATTGTGAAAATTTGAATTTAATTACGTTACATTATCCATCACTTCAAAAACTACGCATAAAAAATATGAATATCTACAGAACACGTGTAGGTACATCATTCTGCTTTAAGAAATTCTGTATTGAATAAGGAATTTTTTCCAAACACAAACTTGATTTCAATTATATCGGTATGGAAGAATATCAGGGCCGGATTAAGACATTTGGGCGCCCTAGGCTGATATCAGTTTGGCGCCTCTAAACTAGGAAAGTAAAAATATAGGTACATGTATAATAAATCACGTTTAATAAAAAATATATGTACCTATTTGAAAAAATGTACAAATCGATTTTTTACAGGTGGATTTTACGACACTTAATACTTGAAAATTCTGACGTTTCTTGAGATTTTTTTGAAGAAGATGTACAATCCTGAACTTCATTAGTATCAGAATTGCATGAGTTCTAGAGGATACAAAAAAGAAAAAATTATATCATTCTTGCACCGCGTTATTCAAATTACCTGCTTACCTCTACCTATAATATCATCATTACCGATGGTTGATTCACAGTATTCCTCATATAAACTGTGGTTGATTGTTGTTCATCATTATCTGCATCGGCTTCCGTACCTCGAACAGGTTGACAAAAAATCTAATTTGGGTATTTTTTTCAATAACTCCTCTATTTTTTCTTGCTTTTCTTTTTCAGCCTTCTTCCTTTCACGCCCACTAAGTTTTCTACTTTCTCCACCTCCAGTCATTGTTTTTGATAAACAAGATAAAAATACCGCAACTGTTATTATTTTAATTGACGATAACTGAGATTACTCCATTTTTGGTCGTTTGCATACACTGCCAACAGTGTCAACGACTGAACTGAATACCTTCAATTTTTAAATTGCAATCACTCTTTGTGGACTTTTTCTTTGACCTGTGTTTTCGCAAGCGCAAGGCGCACGTGGCGGTACTTTGCAATACTTTGCATATTTATCTGTGGCGCCATTCCGTCACTGGCGCAAATCAGCAAAAAGAGATTTGTCTATAGTTACCGCAAATGGCGAAAGAAAATAAGATCGCAGCGCCACCTATAGCAAGACTTTGAACTACGAATCACGGACAAAGGTTTTTGACTTTACATGGCGTTTTGACGATAGGTACTGCTATTTTCAAACCATTTGTGAAAATTTGTGATTTCTTTAACTGAAAAGTTATTGTGTTTCTATTAAAAGACTTGAACGATAGTTTCAGTGTAGTTTTTTCAAGTCATGATTTGTGAGTTATTGATCTGATTCATTCTGTTGATTAAGGATATTTCCATACTCGATTTCTATTTCTGTTCGTATTTTTTTGGTTTATACTGTTGATAGACTGCCAAATATGGGAAAATACAATCCTAGTGGTTCAGTCCCAGGATGCAGGACATATGGCAAGAAGGAAAATGTGGGATATCACAAATTTTCTCCAAAAATAAAGGCAAGGTTATAAAATCACCAATTGGTTCTACCAGATTGAGGAAATTGACCAAAGGAAAGCATGGATTTTGAAACTGAAAATTGGCAAGCTAAATAATATCGAAGTATATGCTTGTTTGACAAACAGACTGATGAATGAATCAGATCAATAATTGATCGCAAATCATGACCTCCAAAAACAAGTAAAAAATTTGTAAACTACACTGAAACTATCGTTCAAGTCTTTTAATAGAAACACAATAACTTTTCAGTAAAAGAAATCACAAATTTTCACAAATTGTTTGAAAATAGTAGAACAGATCATCAAAACGCCATACAACCTTGAATTGCAGAAGCATTCAAAACTAATCGGAGATGAAATACCTTTGAATCACCTTACTGAAACGTTCTTTAGAGTCTTTCAATAGAAACAATCACTTTTTAGTTATAGAAATCACAAATTTTCACAAATTGTTTGAAAATAGGAGTACAGATCGTCAAAACGCCATATAAACACGTGTAAAGTCAAAAACCTTTGTCCGTGATTCGTAGTTTAAAGTCTTGCTATAGGTGGCGCTGCGATCTTATTTTCTTTCGCCAATACCGCTTGATAAGTAAAATATACCTATGCAAAGCGGTGCTTTTCAATCTATTCAAACCCGGCCGACTGAAATAATGATAATGTCACTATTCACTAACGTTCTCATTAAAATTTTGTTTGAAATTGGTACCTTACAACACAGATACAAGTCATATACCTACCCTAATTCTTCGATCTCCATGCACGAAAAAAAATATACAGCAAAAATGATTTGCACGAATTGTGAGTCGTCAGTCGGTGCATATTTTTTTCACAGCGCCCTTGGCTATAGCCTATGTCAGCCTATTGGATAGATAATATGGCACTGCAGACTATTATTAGTTGCAAACTTGTAAATCCATCCAATATGAAATAGAAAAAATCTTTTAACTTCAATATTGCTGAGCTAACTCATTTTTCCAAAACTAAATTGTGAATCGTTCGATAAAACATTAATAAATCATAAAGTAAGGCTTTAAAATGTACCTTTGGATGTTATTTAAGTAATGAGAATTGTTGAACACAGATGTGTAGAAAAACTCAATTCGGATTTTCACGTGTATCCTAGAGATGTCACCTTAAGACTTCTTCTCAGTTTTTTCTGTTTTGTGAGAGCCGAGGAAAAGTAGGTATAAGAATTGGTGTTCTTGAATTGAATTAAATGAAAGAGTTGTATTTCGTGTACATTTTATTACATTTGCAAAGCGCTTTCGGCTGTTTATTAGGCCATCATCAGTGCGATACCTGTAAGTAAGTGATATTGTTTGAAAAATGGAAAAAGACAAAAACTCAAACTCACTCCTCAAATTCTGACCTGACGACCATGTACCCGCACACATAAAAATTACTTCTCAACTTAACAATTTAAAAAGTATTGAATCAAAAGAAAATTTGGTTGTTGTGATCAAATCGAAAGTTTTCTTTCAAAACTTTAACATCCTTGAGCAATTTTCTAATTCTGAGAAAATATTCTTGTATTGAGAGAACTAAAGTCAGAATAAATTTTTACGATATCTTATTTATTTCAAAAATTATCATGTTCGTCCAGATTACAATACGGTGAGGTCATTTGAATTGAGAAATGAGTTGAGAAATATTGTCTTTGGAAAATAGGCGGAAAATCGGTTCACTATCATTTTTATTCAAACTTCTCAATAATAAAATAAACTCACCATATTTATTATCATTAATAAGATTTAATGTTCCACCCAGAAGAACACGTTTTTCGACCATGTTCACTATACCACTATCATGCTCCGAAAAGGCCCCTCTTGTGGGTATGCTTCGTCTTGCAAATGAATTCAATGCTATGACAGACCTGAATTGTATTCAGTCACAGAAAGTGTTTAGAAAGGCAGTTGTAACTCAAAATATCGATATGACACTTTTACAACAATATTTCGAGAATTCGCGTTTGCATTTAGTATCAATCCTTCGGTATTTGACTGACATAACAGTCATTTTATTTCATTTTCTTTTTTTTTTCTTTTTTCTTGTATTTCTTTTTACCATTGTTATGTAAGCATGTATTTATTGAAAGATATCCATGTAATTAGACCTGTATGGTCTGTTTGGATAAAATAAATAAATAAATTTACTTTCTTAGTTTTGACCGAATTATTCATATTTCTTGAGAAATAAAATCAATTGCAGTAGGTAGCGGTCAAGTAACCACCACTAGCTAAATTTACCACAGCATTTGAGAAATCATGGTAGGTGGGGCACAAGAGAGTCAGAGTCCCATTGATAAAGTTCTATGATAGCTAGGAATATGATGCAAAAATAAAAAAAACTACATACATAACAGAGTCTATAACCAGAAGTTTTTTGCCGAATCTAGGGTTGAACATAAAGGCCAAGTAACCACCATTAGCTGAATTTGCTACAGCATATAAGAAATCATGGTGGGTGGAGCACTAGTGAGTCAGAGTCCCATTTCTAAAGTTCTACGATAGCTAGGAATACGATGCAAAAAAAACTACATAGACAACAGAGTCTGTAACCAGAAGTTTTTGCCGAATCTAGGGTTGAAGATAAAGGCCAAGTAACCACCACTAGCTGAATTTGCCACAGCATATAAGAAATCATGGTGGGTGGGGCACTAGTGAGTCAGAGTCCCATTGATAAAGTTATATGATAGCTAGGAATATGATGCAAAATGAAAAAAAAACTACATAGATAACATGATGCCTGCAGACATTCAAGAAGAACATCTACTGTCCTTCGGCTTTTCTTCGGAATTTCTTTTGGTGGTATCCAAAACATTGAAAAAGTCGTTTATTGAATTTCTTTCGAAAACAGTACGTGTTGTATGGTGATCAGAAGTCAACACGTCCTTGAATTCAAATGGTAAATCATTAAAATTCATAACGAATTATTTTCCATGGAAGGATAATGAATTATGTTAAAAATTCAAATTTGTTCGTTTATCTTGTAAAATGCGTCAATGCCTCAAAAAACGTAATGAAGCTTTGCGAAATATTATACCTTTCGACTTGGATATTCATTATATACAAGACTGTAATGATCATTTTTGGAAATAGAAACGATGTCGGAAAAGGATAAATGGTATTTTGAATATACGATATGCATCTGATCAATTATACAGAGTAGGCAAATCATATTTCTGACGAGCGTAGCACCAGCTTGATGAACACAGAAAAAACATAGCTAGAAAATAGTTATGAGTCAATATGGCTAGTTTTGAATTTGTTTCATTATAATATGTGTTTAACGAATACAGTGAACAAAATTCGAAATTTTTAAGTGATACAGCAAATACAGTGATATCCAAAAAGTACGCAAAGTATTGTAATAGTTATTTATGTATCAAGGGCGTAAAGTAGGCGTTTATGGCCTGCGCCGAAGGCCTTAAACGCATTTTACGCACGTAATAGATACAAAATTTCATGCACTAGCGGTTTTATAGCGCGAATCACAAATACTGACTTGAATTGCAATGGTCTACACGTTTCATACGTTATGCATACAATAATTAAGGGTAACATAATATGAGGAATGTGAAACTATAGTAGCTGAGTGCTATATTGGAGAATCTATTTCAAATAAATAGATCATCACCGAAAACATTGCCAAGGATTATGAACAAATGTTAGAAAGAGTATTGCTCTATTGAACTGAAATGATTCTAATTCGTGTTAGGAATTGCATGAAATGATGTGTGAGTATAGACAATTTGAGAATTTTGTCTACTATACGGCCCGCCGGGACATAATAAGCCCGCGGGCGGTAAAGTGCCATCTTACGCTTGCTGAACCGGGCGGTAAAGTGTACTTTACAGCGGGCGGTAAAGTGCATAAAAATCTTTATTTGTGATTTTTCAAAAAAAAAAATTAATTTGTCATCAACTTCGGACCGTCTTGAAACCTACTCAGACCCTATCAGATATACTGAGTGATTTTCCGTTTCTTGAAAAAGCGCATATTTCAAAGTTTGCAAAATTTCAAAAGTTATATTTTTCTGAAAATGTTGATGAAATTTTTAGGGGGCCACGTAGCCGAGTGGTTAAAGCGACCTTGTTTGAATGACTTTGGTTGCCAGTAGAAGGTTCAAACCCTAGCGACTGCGGAAATTTTTCTAATGGACCTAGAAAGTGCTTGGAATCGCACGTAAAAAGGAAAGACCTCATTAATCCTTGGCTCGCACCAGTTTCGACTTCTGTGGGTTGCCGTTCGTAAGGGGACGAATGCTGTTTAACGGAAAAAACAATTTTAACAATTTTGAGTTCCTTAAAAAACGCATTTTTCAAAATTTGCAAAATCTTAAAAGTTATATTTTTCTGAAAACATTTGGATGAAAATTTTCAAGGAGATCTTTGGTGGAGCTCATTAAAAACTTGATGAATGACATTTATGATGATATTCATATACCAAGACTCGATCAATCAATCAATCAATCAAATATACTTTATTGTCAAAGATTGATACATCTTGTGGACAAAGCAAATATAAAACTAAGTGCCAAAAGGACAAACAATACAAAAGTAATACAGAATGAAGTCTTAAAATAAAAGTCAAACAATACAATACAAATACACTCTGCAATAGATCTTTTATACTAAAATTAACAACAGTCAAGAAATCATAATAAATTACATTAATGATAATATTCAAGGATCTTATCCGAGCAAGACAATGCAATACATCTTTTATACTAAAGTTTACGACAGTTGGATAAGTTGAGGTCATTGATAGAGTAGTACGAAATACTTGTTTGTTAACAGGTGTGATTACTAAAATTTGCCAAGAAATAATTTCAATACTTGAAGCACACCCAATGCTATACACAAAAAAAATTAAGGGAAGAAACACTTTTTTTTGAATAATTATTAATAGGCAAGGCATTCAAAATTCCCCAGAGGTTTCCCCCTCAATTTGTACTCTTCTTTTTCCGTTTCTGATTCTTATTGAACCATCCACCATTGTTATTGGCATTCTGTAACTTTTACCCCCCACTCCATCCAAGAACTATGTTTAAATTGAAGTTGAAATAGCCAGAAACCGTTTATTATTACTATCGGCGAACGTCTAGGAATGTTTCGCTATTTTTTTGTGTTTATAGTTGCCATGGTCATTATCCACTATGTGATCTGAGTAGGCCTTGTTACTAACTCCACACGCCACCTTAGAACCAGCACATTGGAACACAACAGGGAATCGTGCAGGACTCAACCCAGTTGAGCCACGAGATTTTAATAATTTAATCGGTCAGATTCAATAGAAAAAATCAAAGCCCTAACTGGAGCTCGAACTTTTCGCTTATTTATATTTATTTAGGTGTGAGTGATTGGAATTTTGACTATAAGTAATGCCAATTAAGCAAATTTATTTCGCATAAATTATAATGTATTCAGGCTACTCTACATATTTCGTGGTCATCTGATGTCATTTTTAATAACAGTGGCGGCCTGGGGGACAGATAGCGGTCCGTGCACCTCTTGCAGTGGTCCAGTGGATAAAGAGGATCCACGAGACTATTGTTACGAGGATGTATTGATATCTAGTTAGCCTAGACCAGTTCCCCGCATAAACCATAGCAACGAACAATAACTTATTAGAAGTGTCAGTGTAAAGTTTGACGTCAAAAAAGTAAACCAGAGTTACGCAATAAATTAAAAGAAAAAATATGTCCACCGATATAGTGAAAATCGAAAAATTGGAGTATCGAGCCATCATCAAGTACCTGTATTTAAAAGGGTTAAAAGGTAAGCAAATTTACGAAGATATGCTGATCAATGTCCTTCGTATGCGACCGTGAAAAATTGGACTGTAAGCTTCAAAAGAGGTAAATTTTCCATTGAAGATGATGACCGATCGGGAAGGCCAGTTTCTGTGTCAGTCCCCAAAAATATCGATGCAGTTCAAGACATGATTTTAACAGACCGTCGAATTGGGCTAAAACGGATATCTGAAGCACTGAATATTTCATACGAACGCGTTCATCATATAGTTCACGTCAATTTGGACATGAGAAAAATTGCTGCAAAATGGATCCCCAAATGTTTGAATGCTGACCAAAAGCGTGCAAGGGTAGTAGCATCGCGTTCGATCTGTGCTCGATTTGAAAACGATGTAGACTTCTTAAACCGAATTGTTACTACGGATGAGACCTGGGTACATTTCAACGATCCAGAAATAAAGCAACAATCGATGGAATGGCGACACTCCGGTTCTCCAAGACCTAAGACGTTTCGTGTCCAAAAATCTGCTGGAAAAGTTCTTGCTTCAGTTTTTTGGGATTGCCATGGAGTAATCATGATTGATTTTTTGGATAAGGGTAGAACAATAACTGGATATTACTATTCGACATTACTGACCACTCTACGGGAAAAAATTAAAGAGAAAAGACGCGGAAAGCTATCCAAAGGTGTTTTGTTTTTGCAGGACAACGCCCCTGCACACAAATCTCATGTTGCCATGCAAAAAATTCGTGATTTAGGGTTTGAATTACTAGAACACCCCCCTTATTCACCAGATTTGGCTCCGTCCGACTATCATCTCTTTCCTCAACTGAAAAAAGTTTAAAAGGTCGTAAATTTTCTTCCAACGAGGAAGTAATAAAAGCTGTGGAGGTCTGGGTTGCAGAGCAAGAAGAAACATTTTTTTTGAAATGTCTAGAGACGTTCAGTACGTGACCAAGAAAAAAGTTTTCTTCACGGCTTTCTGAAGTATGAGACATTTATAACAGTCATGTTGTTGAAAAAGATTTCAGTTTTACTACTCCTCTTTTAAATCACCTACAAATAATAGGTATGGATATTTGACAAGGATACTAAATATTTGAAAAAGCCATAAAAAATATCGCAAGAATTTGATGCAGTTGTAAATGATATAGATTAATTAATTTGAAATGCAAACGAACAATTTAATGTGAAATAAAAAACTCATGATTGTTCAAAAACAATATCCTATTAAAAAAAAAACACAAAAAAGAAAGAATATTTTTAATGAAATAGGAGATGATGAAGCTAGTCAAAATCCCATCAACGAATTTAAAATAAAGATTTTTAATGTAACCATTGATATCCAGAATCAAACATAAAGAATTTTAATACGATTATTGAACAGTTTCATCCATTAAAATTTTCTGATCAATAGCAATTGACAGAAAACTCAATAAGGAATGATCAAAAATGTTTATTCTGCTGATAAATCTTGATGATTCGCAAAATGACACTGACACTGACAAATTTTATTTCGAAGTGGGAAAGACAGTCAACTATACTTATAGTCCAAGATCCCAGGGCCGTCAGACATTACTTATTTTTAGACGAACGAAATGTATACGATTGAGTAGTGTTAGTATGTACTATGTTCGCATGCCTACCAGATGACCATTCTTCAGATATTAGGGAATCAAGGTACGTAAAAACACTACTCACTTAGTTGAATTGCCAGTCTACAGAATTATCTACAGAGTATCTAGCTACCACCCCGGAGCTCCGAGTTCAAATCTCGCCTGCAACAATTTTTTTTTTTCATTTTTTTTTAACCCAGCAGACGCATCACACCAAAGTTAGCCATCTCGGTTGGAATCGGCTTCGACTCTGGGAGGATTTTTGTTCAAAAAGAAATTTAAAAGAAAACAGAATTTTGGTAAATAAAAGAGTTTGTTAAGATTTCCTTATGAGTAAAATCCCAGGGCCTTCAGACATAACTTATTTTTGAAAAGATGAAGACTTAGTGGTGTCTCATATACTTTTAATACCTGCGTGCTTGTGGAGTTCACTCTGTGACACCTGGGCAGGTACCTAACTTGAATCTGTATGGCTGATTTTTATATATATTTTGTAGAATATCACGCTTAAGTAATTTCAAAAGTGTCAGACGCTTTCCATAGACCAGAACTTTTGTCAAACGCTTTAAAGCTCCACAAACTACTTCAGAGTGATATTCAACAAATTATACATAAAAATCAGCCACACAAATTTCAGTTAAGTAACTCTTATTTTTAGTTACCTTTCTCACCTGGTACCTGCCCAGGTGTCACAGAGCGAACTCCACAAGCACGCAGGTACTAAAAGTACATGAGACACCACTCAGAACCTAAGTCTTCATCTTTTCAAAAATAAGTTATTTCTGAAGGCCCTGGGATTTTACTCACAAGGAGATCTTAACAAAATCTTTTATTTACCAAAATTCTGTTTTCTTTTAAATTTCTTTTTGAACAAAAATCCTACCAGAGTCGAAGCCGTTTCCAACCGAGATGGCTAACCCTAGTGTGATGCGTCTGCTGGGTTTAAAAAAGAAAAGAAAAAAAATGGTTGCAGACGAGATTTGAACTCGGAGCTCCGGGATGGTAGCTAGATATTATGTCCACTGATCCACCATGGGTTTCAGAAATAATTCTGTAGACTGGCAATTCAACAACTAAGTGAGTAGTGTTTTTACGTACCTTAATTCCCTAATATCTGAAGAATGGTCATCTGGACAAGCTAGCAGGTAGGCATGCGAACATAGTACATACTAACACTACTCAATCGTACACATTTCGTTCTTTTAAAAATAAGTAACGTCTGACGGCCCTGGGATCTTGCTCTATTAATCTCATGGATAATGGAAGTTATGACTCCAATTTCAATCACCAGTATTGCATGAAATGTAATATAATTTTCAAAAATCAAAAAAAAAATCATTTCTAGACAGTATTTTCCATATTGGTGTCAGATATTCAACCAAGTTTTGTAGCTAAACCCATAGGGTCAGAAAAAAGTCTTGTGAACGAAGTTGCATCCTTTCATATATCCAAAAATAAAAAAGAGCTGATGACCCCTAGAAGAACATCCAAAAGAAACAATTTATGAGTAAATTCTTACATTTCTAATTTCACAAGTATCATGTGTAAGATCTTGAACTCAAAATTTATATTTATTTTGAATAGGTTAGGAAGATGAGGGAATTTGGATGCTTTTAATAGAAAGCAAAGATATCATTTTTGATCTTGGTGAAAAATGTAAATCCATGAGGGATCTATTCGTTTTATAATTCCAATTCCTAATGTGACTGTTTTATTTTTTTGTTTTTATACGAATGACTAGTTAAAAATAACGTTCATTTTGTTTTTTTTTTGTCAATTTTTATACCTTTTATATTATTTATTTCATTTTTCTTGTGTTGGTTTGTATGTTTAGGCTTTATGAAACAAAATGAAATTCGACGTATTTCGCGTTTTTCATCTATTTCTATCAAACTAAAATGTGTAATGAAACAATATGTACATTTTCTCCCAAAAACTGAAAGTTGGGTCGGTGTGGTTCAAATCGACGGGACCGATTTGAAGGTTAAGTCCGCCCCTGCTTAATACCGAGCAAAAAATGCATGAACGCTGACCTCTAACCTCTTAATCTGAAGGACTAACGGAATTTCAATGGTTAATATATTTATTTCACATAGGATCAAGCTAGAAACAACGTTCAGTCATAAAATGTAGTAACAAAAAACCAATCTGAATCCAAATGACGCACTTAATCGTCGACTTGTTATTCATCTGAATAACTTTTTTCACGGAAACGATAAAATTATATTGCATAATTTTGATTTCGTCTACTTCGTCTAGTGATATCTTGGCCACGATGACAAAATAATACAAATTCACTGAATACACCTTGGACAAAAAACTGCAACCTCGACAAGGTGATCCAGATTGAGTGATTTCATGGTTACATAAGTTAATTTTCATTTATTCTTCCAAGCAGGTCGTGGCCGTGCTGAATATATACCTCAACTAATATGATGATTTTTAATTGAATCTGAGCATGCGCTGACCTTCGGTTGAACTTTGGGAGTAAGTGCTTTGTTCATTATACATAGTGACAATGACAAATGGAAACAGATGTTCATTATTTTCGAATAATCGGGCACTTGCATCCATTTATATCATATTTGGACATTTCCTACGACGCCACTGCAATCCTAAGACGGGGTTTTGTCAAGGCGTTTGACAGTGACGATCATACAAAACGATGTTAGTTTGTTAGTTTAAGCTTTTTGAGTCACTAGGAAGTATTAAAATGGGGCTTGTCAATAGACCTTTCCAGATTTCGTAGAACAGAGAAAAAATGTATGAACCGAGCGATTATAAGAGAGAAACTAGTACACAGTGAGTCCAAGATAAGGTTGTCCACCACGGAAATATCTAAAAAGGTAATAGATATAGTTTTGGTTAAATGGGAAAAAAGTTGCGTAACAGAGGGACCATCTATGTGAAAGTAAAGAATTTCCAAAAATATTTTTGATTTTCAAGTTATTTTTGAAAAACTGAATTTTTCGATTTCTTATTTTATTTTCTGATGTTATCGTTATAGTTGGAACAGAATAAAAAATACTTCTCAACAGAAACATTTTATAAGCTTTCTTGGGACGATAATAGTTTACTGTCCGACGTTTCTTTATCAAACAACCACCATCAACTTGATTTATTTAAATACGACCCTGTTTTGAAAAATGCAGTTTCTTCAAGTATTTTCTTTTGTGGATTCAATGATGACGATTATATTTCGGTTTCAGATTCTTTTCGGCCCTCACGAATTTTTTAATAAACTTTTGAGTACGGACCTGAATTGAAGGAAATTCATCAAAATCAAGAGTTCAAGTTGACTACTAAAATTTATAATGATTGCGAAAATAAAGGCATCCAGAGCAACCATAAATTAATTAGACACCTACTTGCTACAATGAACAGTAAGTAAACAAAAGCACTATTTTGGGAAATTAAAAAATCAGTTTCAACAAGTGTTCATCGAATATGAATTGACATCTGATTATTGTTAAATGTAAAATGTCAACCTAACATGTTACAAAATTATTTTGTTATGTACAAAAGAGGTCTTAGTAGTTTTACGTTTTATTTCATAGTTTATGTAGAGTATGTGTGGTCTGAATCGAAAATAGCAGGCTTTGACGAAAGTCGAATGACAAAAAAAAGTTGGTAATTCCCGCAAATGTCATTCAGTACACATTACGACTTCTGATTGGTGAATGCATGTTTTTCTGTTATAAAATGTATAGTAGTTTTTCACCAGAGGAAAAGTTTTATATGGGCAAGTGTTTTGTTTTGTGCCACAGTAGTGTTGTGGAAGATGAGCGTTTGTAAGAGAGTTGAAGTGCTGCCATGAACGTAAACGTTAACGTACAAATTGACATCTACGCATGCGCATTCGTCATCTATTCACGTTAACGTTAAAGATAGGTTTACGGGCATACTTAACCTAACGGTTTCATACGGATACCTTAAAAAACAACGCACGTTAACCGCAGAATATACGAATCACACCGATGAGTTTCAAATGTGCGAATTTTGACTTTAAAGCCATAACATCAAAAAATAACAAAGCATTATTTAAAATTTTACATCAATCATCATTTCTTTAATGTATTTTTGATGATCTTGTTCGATATTTCGCTTTATAAAGCAATGAACATTTCGAAAAGACAATTCCGGAAGAATTTGGTTTGCATTTGGCGAAGGGATGTATATATGGTCAAAATCCCTATTAAGATCCGCAGAGATGAACTCTAATCCAGTTGTTGAGAAAAAACAAATTAACAAATTAACATGTTAGGGTTAACGGTTGACATCCGTTCAACTTCAACTCAATTTCATAACAACCCGTAAACGTTAAATTTCGTACGTTAACGTCTACGTGAAGGTTCACGTACTGTAATCACTTCACTCTCTATCTGAATAAATATCCAGAAAGAAGACGAACAAGTAGAAACATTTTTAGTCGATTGGTTTCATACCTTAAGCAATATGGGTCGTATCTAAAACCAGTGGGATTCCAAAGTTGACTGCTCATTTCATTTTATGTTATTGCTGTTCAAATTGTTATTTTCGTCAAACTTTGGTACCTGTAGCTTACCAGATAAGGAATAAAAATATTTTGAGGAGCATATTGACTTTTTGAATAACTTAAAAATTATTTCTGAATTGGATTTTTGCTGTAGGCGTGAATAAACTCTACTAGCATATTTAGCAAGTTTTGGTACAAGCAAGAAAACAATTTGCCAATGTTTTTCTGATCGACTGCTATATCATTTCAACCCTTAATTTTCAATATGAAGTTTTCATTAATTCATAAATTGGAAGATTTTATTTCCTCTTTATTTATCATTCATGATGAATTTACACATATTAAATGCCACCACGATAGAACTTTTCATTAATGATTCGGTTATAGCATCAAAGAATTCTGTGAAATTATGGAATTTCAATAAGTGAATGATTTCGCTTCTGGAAGAGTAAAGAGAGAGTACTAGATTTCACCAAACTATTGCATATTTCTAGTACTTTATTTCATATTAAAACATATAAAAATGATCGATTTGCCTCCTCCTGAGCCAGAGGTGGGTTTTCAACCCTTACATTTTGAATATGTGATTTGGAAAAGATTTTCTTGTATCATAAACATGTTTTGGCAGTCGATTTTCACATTCAATGGATTGCAGCTAGATGTTTATTTCTTGTGGAAATTATTGACTTTCTAAAAGAAGACTTGGTTCTAGCATAAACAGATTTTGGCAGTCAATTTTGGCAGTCAAAGTGAAAATGGTGTACTTCACTTGGCATACAGGAACCCTTACATTTTGATATTAACTTCTGTAAGAATACTTGGTTTTAGCATAAAAACTCTTCAGATCATTTACGGACAGAAAGACAGAAGTAATCAGAAAGAGGTTCAACTTACCGCATAATTTAAACCAGAAAGGTCGGCGTCTCCATTTTGTAGCCATTCGAAAAATTCCATAGCGTTATCTGTTGGATCCCCTTCACCGTATGTTGCTAGGGCGAACACTGCTAAAGAATTCGGTATTGACTTCAGATGAACTAGTTCTTCCTGAAAAAAGTTTATAAGTGATTGTTTTAAATTAGCCTCATTCTTAATGAAACATGTTCAAGCAACAAATTAACAGGTTACAGCAAGCACCATACTGGAACACTCAGGACCGTGCTAGGATCTTTGGCGCCCCGCGGGCTACTCACAATCATGTCAATAATGCGAAAATACACGGACGGGCAAGCGGACCAGCGCAGACAAGTTTTATCAAAATTTTAGAACTATAAATTTACAAATCAATAATAGCACCTCATTTTGATTACTATGGAACCCTTTTATTTTTTCTCAAAAATGACCAGTTGAGTACTATTCAGAAAATACAAAATCGAGCCATGAGAGCTATACTCATGTGTAACAGACGTACTTCAATTAAGAAAATGCTAGAGATATTATCATTAATGTCGGTAAAACAAAGAATACACTTTAATATGTTGGTCTTTGTGGTCAAGCTCAAACATGATATGTTACCGACCTACCTTAGTGATGAATTAAATTATATAGGTAATGTACACACTCATAACACTAGAGCTCGAGCTGTGAATGATTTTTATATAAAAACTGAAAACATATTGTGTGACACAATATTCAACAAGGGGTCTAACACTTTTTAATAGTTTACCACCAGAGACCAAAAACATCACCTCCTTGAGCCAATACAAAAAACACTGTAGAGAATATGTATTGAACCAATTTTGAGTTTGGAGTTCTTGTGGTAGTTTTAATATGTTGTATTGTATTGTGATGACTTTTGTTGTATTGTATTTTATTTATTGATAGGTATTTTTGAGGTGTTGTCTTTTGGTGGTTTTATTTTATTTTATTTTCTGTACGTGTCATTCCGTAAGAGCAAATTGTGTGCTAATAAAGTGTTATATATATATATGTTCAGGCAATCAGGCCGTTTTTCGATTTCGATGGCTTCTCTGATAAAACGAGAAGTTCTTGAACGTACTGGGGCGATGGTTTTCGTTTTCTCGAACGTGAAACTTATCCGCAATCAATTATTATCCCATTAACTCCAACTACACAGCAGGCACCAGCAGACAAGACAAACGAGAAAACCCGTAAGACCCGCCCACCTCCAGGTAGCCAACCACCTATAAATACTACAGTGCAACCAACATCGGATCGTCTTTTGAGATCAAGGAGTAGGCAGGTTGAGACCTTGATATCTCTCAAGACCACGACTCGAGGAGTAGGCAGATAGAGGCCTCGCAGTCACACTCTTGAAAATGGCTCCAAAGCAGGAGCCGAAACGTCGAGTTATAAACTCTCAACGCGGTTCAACCCATGAACTTAGTAATGTACATATATATATATATATATATATATATATCATGCATCCTACAAATAATTTTCTAGTAATACCAACAAATTATGTTGTTTCTGTAACAAATGAAATTCAAAAGGGGTCTTTTGTTTTAAAAATAAACTGGTGCTGAAAATGGCAGTGAAAATGATTCATCTTATAATCCTTCACCAACTCAATTGTTTTTTTCATTCCCGTTGAATAAATAGAAAAAAATATGTCATAGGTACGTCTAACTAATAAATATTTGGGTTGGATTGGTTTGGGCTTGCTCTAACTAAGAATATCGATCTACGGCTAGATTGAAGGCAAATGATCAGAAAGTAGATCAACATATTTTACAAATGCTTTATAGGGTCGCAAATAAAAAAAAAGTATGATTGGTTTTGAAACAGCAACAACACCATCAGGCCTGTGGTACACGGTACTGTTAAAATACTAGGCCTCAATGGGTTGAAAAATATTGGAAACACCTGTTTTATGAACAGTGTTATCCAATGTTTATCAAACACGAGATGGTTATTACAGTATTTGAGGAAGGATGCCAATACAAGAGACATAAACACAAGTATCTCTAGTATGAAGGGAGCCTTAATCAAAGCCTTCGCAGAGGTGATAAAGGAGCTATGGTCAGAAGATTCTTCTGATCGAGTAGTAAATACAGTCTCTTTAAAGAGTCAAATACAAAGATTCGCACCTAGTTTCATTGGTTACTCCCAGCAAGATGCCCAGGAGTTCTTGCGATACCTTCTGGAGGGTCTTCACGAGGATGTGAATAGAATAACGGAGAAGCTAAAACCCATTCTGACAGAGATAGACGAAAAGTTAAGTGACGGCGAGAAGGCGCAAGAATCTTGGTCGAGGTACTTAAGAATGGACAATTCCAAAATCGTTGATAATTTCGTTGGTCAGCTAAAGTCCACATTGAAATGTACGTATTGCGGGCACTGTTCTGTAACCTTCGATCCGTTTTGGGACCTATCACTTCCAATACCGCAACGAACAGGCCAACTGAGATTATCACAGTGTTTATATTCTTTTACGAGGGAAGAAATGTTGGATGGCGACGAGAAGCTGACATGTGCTAAATGCAAAGAGAGAAGGAAGTGTACCAAATCCCTATCAATTTACAAGTTCCCCAAAATTTTAGTGATACAAAAGTTTTCTCCGATGGAACGTTTCAGAGGAAAAGTGAATGTAACCATCAATTTTCCGTTAGAGGGTTTGAATATGAGTAATTATGCGGCAGACAATGAGCCCCTTTCCGCTACAATCTGTACGCATTGTCAAATCATAGTGGGACTACCTACAGCGGGCACTACACTGCCTACTGTAGGCATCCGCACGCGGGCACGTGGCACGAATATAATGATTCTCGCGTGTCCCCTATTTCATCCAGATCCCTTGTGAGCGGAGAGGCTTATGTTCTGTTTTATGAACAAGAAGGCACTAAATCGCACCTTTGAGATCATATTTAGTTCTATTTTTATTGTAAAATTTTATATTATTGTGTTATTGTGTTTGATAAATAAAAATTACTTCTATTTTTGAAATTCAATTTGACGAACCCACTAGCGGACTGAAATTTTGAAGAAGAAACTAATTGGAGAAAAAGTTGTCAAGTTCAAAATAAATATTTATTCGCTTATAATAATGATTATTACAAGAGTCAATGGCAGTAATCTTGTGGGTTTACTATGGAACTGCAAGGACGATTTGAACCTACCAGGCTTCATAATTTATACATTGGATGTGAATGGATATTACAGAAGAAATGAGTTATTTACTTACCTGACATTACAGATATGGATAATGAAAATATTGCGGAATATTCTTATAGTTTTTTTATAGTATAATATACTTTTGTTTGTTAAATGAATTTTTATTTCATCATAATAATGCAATAATTTATAAGGTTCCTCTTTCTTGGTCACCATTTACTCTATATTACATTTTATCAACCATTATTACCTTCTATTGGGTTTTATTATTTTACCGTTTCTTTATTCCACCAAATTTCATTATTTTTCATTGATTTTCATTAATTTTTGTAATTTTTTAGTGCATTTCATTACTGGTGATTATGTTTTATTGCTAGTAATTATCTCAAATTTTTTGTAACTATCTTTAATTACTGGTTATTTTTATCATTATATTAGTTGTTTCGCCCTCGGCTAGAGGAGAGATAAACGAATAAACAAAAGGGGAAAATTTCGATTTTGTCGAAATACCAACCATTCTGACAAAGTAAAAAATGAGGTAAATATCTGATAGAAAACTACTTCTCTAGCTTATTCAAGGAAGTAGTTATTTTTTATAAGATATTTGCGTCATATTCCACACTGTGGGAATGCTTGCAGAAAAGCGTATTTCAACATAGTTAAAATTATTCCTTTTCATCAAGTTAGATGACAAGTAAATAACGTTGAGTTCCTACAAAACAATTCTATTGATGGTGGTATTTCTTTTTCGACGATATTTTGCAATTCAGACTGATGGAACACAATTTTTTTTCAATAATATTTGACGTAAGAAAACAATGAAGTTCGAACCTATGAAGAAATAGATGACATGATACGAGTAAGTACGGGAACTCGATGTTTTTTTATATAACCGTGTGCCATCTATTGGGGAGCTTCAGTAACAATAGTCAACTAGAACAGCTGGCAAAAAATCAACTTTTCTTGAATAGTTCAAAACTTTTATATCCTATACTTTCTGGAACTCAGAAACATTATAATTATAAACTCAACAAATATGTTCGAAAATACGTATTTTAACAATCAGAGAACAACGTGATAAGATTACGAGCCAATTTTGAAATTTTTAGAAGTTTGAATGAATATTAATGTGCCAATTTTTGGATTTTGGTCCTGATTAGAAAGTTTCAATGTCGCTATTTTTGAGACATAATAAATTCCTAGGTCAACTTTATGGTTGTAACTGTTGAAAATAATATAATTGATTGTTGAGTAAAAATTGAAGTTGTCGAAATATATTCCACATATTTGACGAGTCGGGATCGGTGAGATGTCATCAGGACAAAGCTGAAAACTCACCATATCACATTCTTCTGGATCTGCAACCATACCCTTCATTCTATATCTCACTCCTTCTTTGGCTAAACGGCCCGCAAACTCCTCTCCAGTACCAGTCTGACTACCATAAAATACCACCAGACTCCTTCCCGATGTTTGTAATTTTTTTATAAACGAAGTTTCGGATGCACTTTGTAACGTTATGGACGTGGGCCTGAAATAATTATTTATGTAACTATATTTTTCAGGTTGGGGCAATTTGCAAGTGTTCCAGACCGGAAAATACACGGTATACGAGGTGCATACGTGTTTCGTCCTACTATCAAATACTACAATTTTCAAGAAAATAAATCTGAAATGAATATTATGTTACTTTAAAATCGGTTGAACACACGAATTACTTGGTTAGAATTTGAGAATAACCTTTGAATCGCTACAGTTGCTGTCAATAATTTTGTTGTTGAATTCGAAAAGTTATGGTCATAAGTGATGTTTGTGTTATTTTTGTGAGATTTTACGTGGAAAAATATGGATTGTGAAGAAAACTTGATATTGAGGCAACAGAAACGCGTTATTGTCACAAAAATTCAACGAAAAGTATAGTTTTGTCTATCCAAGACTCAATGTTGAGTTAGTATGATTTAATTTTTTTTTTTCGATCTATTGATTTCATTAACATTTGACTATTTGAACTCTTTCAACCAAGTTATCGTTGGCTTCAATAAATATTTAATGAACTCTCGCTACCTCTGTACCCTGGGAAACAAGTACTTGTCGACCCATCAGCATAGACAGGTCTCAAAAAACGACCCTTAAAAAGCTAGTAGGTAGTGCGAAATAGTAATTTATGATCCAAGTTCGGAAAGTAAGACTTTTTTGTATTAGCGTATAGTTGAATGAGGCGCAATCGAGTTCAATATACACGCGAGTACAAAAAACTCTATGCGAAAATGTATCATACATTTTTTTTTCTACGACAGTTGCTATTGTATTGGCAAACTCACTGAATAGAATAAGACCTGCCACTCGAAACTGCGGTAGTTTTCTTGTGCTTGACCATCAAGTACCAACTTATAAGGCCAATTATGAATGCTAGCACTGCCATATCAGTGGTACTGAATAGGGAACTCGTTTCCACAGGAATTTGTTGGGTTCCAAGTTTTGCTTCAGACTCAGCCATGATTGCACCGCCCTGAAAAAGAAAGATACTATCAATAAGTAACCTATGGAAGAAATCACAGTTGGGCAAAATTTGGATTTTATAAAAAAATCAAATAAAATTGATTGTTTTTAAATCGTGATTTTTTTGATTTTAACAAAAGAGTTATTCATCTCGCCTTTTTCAAATTGATCGAAATTATTTTAATGTCATCCTAAAAAAAGGTAGTACAATTAATATACAGCCAAATTATTTGTCAGTTCGCGATTCTTGCAAGAAAATTCCAGACGCGACTCAATCATCATGCCTCTTTCAAGTTAATACAAATCATTTTAATGCAATATCCAACCTAATTATTTGTCATCACTTGAACGGGCATATCACTGCCACTGCTTTTTATAATATACATAAATTACCTATGCTTCTATATGATGACAAAGTGTGAGATTGCCCTCTTTGCGGATGATTTCTTTCTTTCATTACTTCTAATACCAATATTTCCGTTCTTCTTGAACATGCAGAAACTAATATCTGAATATCTGAAGCAGAAACTTGGTTTTCAGCAAACAATCTTCACATTAACAGGGGAAGATCCCAAAACCTAGTTATTTCTAGTAATAACCAAATTACGAGAGGTAACCACTGTAAATTGCTTGGGGTTGTAGTAGATTATTGTCTGAATTGATCACACCACATAGACATAGTTAGCACTAGGCTGTCCAGTATTTTGATTTTACTCAGGCAACTCAGTCCATGTTTGAACCCGAATATGTTGAAAAACATATACTTCGGTATTTTTCACTAGCTATGGTACAGTTCTATGGGGTAACTCAGTTAACTCTTTAAAAATATTTAAACACCAGAAACGAGCAATAAGAATATTAACCGGAGTTAGATATAATGAACATTGTCGACCACTCTTCAAGAGGAGAATGTCTAGCCTTCATCATCATAACACACGTTCCGTTACTTCTGATGATTTACTAGTGCCACGCTACAGATTAGTAAAATCAGAAAGAAACTCTTTAAATTTCAAACTTTATAACAAATTACCTTGCCAAATTAAATCCATGAATGATAGATGTTTCAAAATTAATGTGAAAAAAGTGCTTCTGGATCATTGCTTCTATTCTGTTGATGACTATATTCAAACATCCCTTTTGTGACCTCACTTTCATAATTTTCTTTTGTTTTAAATTTAACTATTACACATATATTGTGTTTACATGTATGTTTGTATGTATGTTTTATTTTATTTATGTAAGTGTAGGTGTATATTGTGTATATATATTCTGTTCCACTGACTTACTATAAACCAAATTCTGTATGTGTCACATAGTCAATAAAATATCTATCTATCTCTATATCTATCTATCTATCATCTTTCCAATGATACCCTAGTTAGTAAGTAAGTGAGTAAGTAGCTTTATTTATCTTTAAAACATACCGGGTGTCCCATGTTATCGTATACAGCCAATATCTCGCTTATTTGACAATATAATAAAAAAATAGAAAAAATGCTCTGAATGGCATTAAAGTACCTTCCTAATGAAGTATAAACAAAGTATTAGATTTGTCAGCCCTGTGGCTGACTTTTTATTTTCATATGGCACCCCCTGTATATTGCAATGGAAAATTGTGTGTCATTCTAATTGGAATACAACGATAGCGCATACTGGGTATTTTCTACTAATAACAATAAAATTATTAACATTTTGTGTCTTTTTTCAAGTTACCTTATTATCCTTATTAAAATAAAAAGTTGCCTCCGCCCATGTTTTTAAAAACTTCGGAGTAGTCTTATTTTTTGTTTAAAAACAAACGAAACTTCTTATGAAAACAATAATGACAGTTATTCTAATTATTCATAGTGTAGAACATCAATCATTTGATTGTTCAAATAATTGCTATAAACAAATGCATTGTTTATCAGATATTTGAATTTTTGTTTTTGGAATTTTAATCAGCAATAAATATTATGATCTTATTATTTTATTGCTTGAAAACGCATTTGTTAACTATTTTTTTTGCTACCAAATATTAATACTAAGGAACCATTTTCTTGTAGAAAATAGAACAAATTTTTTTCACACAACAAATGATACATGGTTGTTTTTGTTATTTTTTGTGGTATTAAAAAAAATTATCTTTAAAATTAATTTGTTCATTACAAATTATTTATTAAATAAACAAGGAAAATATAAATAAATTTTTTTTCTTAGAATATCAAAGAGCAGTGGAAATTATGATTTAAAAAAATTATTCCTTAATATTAATATTTGGTAGAAAAAAAAAATTGTTAATCAACAAATGCGTTTTTAAGCAATGACATTTTTTTTTCAAGAAATGATTTTGTTCCTAAAGATCATAATATTTCAGAGTAAGAAATTTAAAAAGAATCATTTTAATGTAACTTTAAATAATTAAAATACGAACAAATTGAAATATTAAAGAAAAAAATTTTTTCATGGCTTTATTTGCATTTTACATTTTTCAGTCTCTTAGATTGTTAATAACAAAGTGGAAAATCAACATTTTTCAATTTTTCCAATGAGAATCTTTTTAAAAGCCTTTCTTTCAAAAATAGCTCCAAGAAGTGAAACAAACTAGATAATTAACAAAAGCATATGTAATAAAATAATTACGGGAAAAATTGTTTGTCCATGAATTTTCGTTTATTCAAGTGTCTAAAAGGTGAGTGAATTTTTTTATTTCCCAGTATTGATATTTAATGGGTTAAAATTATTTTTATCGTTCAAGGGTCCGTATCAGTCAGCGCACGCGGGACTCGCATCACCCGCTTTTAGCGCTATTTTCGCCTGTAAATTAAAATTCTAAATACTGGCGGTAGAGCTCCGGAAGGTGAGATTTTTTCAAATTTTGGATATCTTTAAATGGTTTCCGAGATATTTGCAAAAAACCAAACCCCCCCGTTTTTTCTACTAAATTGTTTTTAACTTTTGCAATTTTTGCAAAAATAAACTTTCATGTTATTTAAATAAAGTTTTTTCCTCGAAAAATTGCTGCGTGCATTGAAGCTAACGGCGGACATTTCCAACAATTCAACTGAGTATGATTGTTATTGTTTTTTTTTATTTTGCAATTAAGAAGTCAACGTTTGGATTTGCTACTTGTTCTAACGTTTCAATAAATTTTGTATAATTAGGAAAAAATTATTTAAAAAAATTTACCATGTTTTTCAACATGAAAGTTGATTGTTCTTGAAAACGGTCAACTTTAGAGCTTATGACCAAGAGTACCTTTTTTGTGTAGAAAACAAGTAGGCGGCTCAAAATCATACTTTTTCCAGTGGCGTAGAAGTTGGAGAAAAAAACACCCACTACCCCTTCAAAATCTTCACCAATTATGAATTTTTAAAAATAAAAAATCTGCACAAAACATAGCTTATTATGGGTAGAAAATGCCTACGAAATCTGTTTTCTGTGCGATAAACGGTTCCAGAGATATTCGCAAAAAACGGTTATTTTTTTTAAATTTCAATCTCGAAAATGGTGCATTTTAGAGGGTAAGTTAATAGAAACTTTTTTTCATATTTTTGGACGAGCTATCACATCCTGAAGTCCAGCGCATTTATTACGAAACACCCTGTACACTCTAACAATATATATTTTCGTGTAAATTGCAGGTCTTTATTTACTTTCTATGAATCACTATCAAACAAGCTTGTAAACAACAATAACAATTTCCGTGTAAACCATAATGACATCAGATTTCCATTAAAATAACTGATTAGAAGTATTGAAATACAAGGAACCATATCCTGATTAAAAATATAATTCCAGCATTGTTTTCTGAAGTCATGATACAGGTATAAAAGAATAGCTTATGGTACAATTATTGTAAGTTCCCTTAAAATCGTTGCGAAAGCTTTAAAGGCTGACTCAAACACTTGTAGCATAATATAATATTTTCCTACTACCACATAGTAGGAAAGTAAGAATGAATGAAAATTCGCCATAGACGTGGTTCCTCACGCCCCCTTCTACTTGATAGACTAGGAGATGGTGACAGATTTTCTTTCATGCCTCTGAGACCAGTGAAAGATATGACAATATACCATATCGGATAAGAATAATTTTGTTGGCACATTTTATGTTCTTGCGTTGGCATCCCTGGGTGAGTAATTTATTTAAGTCCATCACTGGATATTAGATGGCGCCCCATAAAACATAGTGGCGGTAATTTTGAAAACATTTGAATTTGAAAGACTGTGACAGCTCCATTGAACAAATATTTTTTCTCTAGAAAAAATATAGAAAACTGGTATCCTTCAATGGGTGCCAATAAGAAGAAATTGAATGTGCCACAAATTCCTTTCTTATCGAATATGGTCCACTCTGACAATGATGAAAAATTTGAGCGGTCGCCGCATGGCTTTCATATAAAAAATTCGATTTTCATTAAAAAATATGTGTTTTGGGACGATTTTATCGCCACTGCCATGTACATCAATGGCATGTTGAGATAGACAATAGCAGCGAAAAAATTATAGGCATAAGGGTTGCATGTGGCCAAAGGATGGCGTAAAGTTGTGAAAACATTGGCGGTTCATATAGGAGGCTCAAAACTGTACTTTTTCCAGTGGCGTAGAAGTTAGAGAAAAAAACACCCACTACCCCTTCAAAATTTTCACCAATTATGAATTTTAAAAAATAAAAAATCTGCACAAAACATAGCTTATAATGGGTAGAAAATGCATTCAAAATCTGTTTTTTGTGCGATAAACGGTTCCAGAGATATTCGCAAAAAACTATAATTTTTTTAAAATTTCAACACCCTGTATCTCGAAAATGTTGAATTTTAGAGGGTAAGTTAATAGAAACTTTTTTTCATATTTTTGAACGAGCTATCACATCCGGAAGTCCAGCGCATTTACTATGAAACACCCTGTATACTATTATGTGGAGTTCAGAATGAAATTGAACAAAAAGGCGTCATTGCCAAGGTAACCTTTGATAAACATTATTTACGTCAAAAATGTAAAGTCACATGTAAATTGCTAAAACATATGACGTTAAATATAGGATAATAGCTTTGTATTCGATCGAAGACTAACCGATTATTTCATTATTCAATTTATGAACTGGTTATGTTGTAGGTCTGACGGCATGATCGGCTGCTTATTTGCCAAATATCTTAATCATTTTTTTTCTTGTTCAGGTTCCTACAAAAAGGAAAATCTTATAATGTTCAGAGAACATCGTGAGAGCCGAGGAAAAGTAGACGAGAATTGTTGTTCTTCTTGAGTTCATGCAGGTTATGCCTCGGAGAACATCTACCGAGACAGTAAGTTCCAAAGCTTTGCCTTTATTTTGATATTTCAAAAGAGCACCCGTCCATGAAAATATCTACAACACAGAGATAAGGTTGTTTTTTTAACAAATTTTTTGTTTAAGGGCTGTACTTTATATATGGGAACAGTATTCAAGGACAGGTTGGATCTGTGCCTTAAAAATTATAATAAGTTGACGAAAAATTGAATATTATTATTATTTTATTGTTTCAAAAAACATTACAGTTTCACAACATGGAGTTCTATTTTGTGTCGATAGGCTAATTACAATACATAATCAAGTATGTTTTAGATATAAATATAGAATAGGAAAGAAAACACAAAAAATATCATGAGAAACAAAAAGTTTCAGAAAAATATCCTGATTTTTTATATCTTATATGAGATTATTCACTCAAAATAAAAGCTCTCAATTTCAGCATGTTCCTTACATACCTAGCTGCAGTTTTTGAAAGGGAAGGCATAATATTCTCGAGAGCCAATACCAAGGAATGCAATCTGGGCTCAAGAAGGAATTTACAGGCTTCATAGTGGAATAAATAGGGCAATCGAATAAGATGTGTTGAATTAAGATAAACCCCATTGATGTTCTCCAAAGCTTTGAGAGGTTGATCGATTCACAAATTTGAGACACTTTTTTAGCCCAATTAAATCTGACATATATAATATATAGTTCCAATTGTCGCAAAAAACATATCTTTGGCAGTCTCGAGTTATTCATGCTGAACATTTTGATGGCTTCCTATTCGGCGCATTTGGCCATATTTTAATAATAATAATCTTTATACAAATAGGCAAACCTAATATACAAACATTCAGTGACAATTACATAAAAAAATAATTTCATGTTTACTATCAATAATTAAGATCAATCAACATTTTTGTTTAATATTTCTATTAAATTAAATAGCTCTAACTAATCCTAAGTTTGGATTTCTTCTATTTCATATATACGAGGATATATTGAAAACTTCCTAGCCTACTATAGAACCAAACAAAATTTCAATTTCAAAATATTTTATGACTCAACATATTCTCCTCTTAATTGGATACATTTATTACAGCGAACCTGCAACGTCTCTAGACCTTTGAAAAAAAGGTTTATTTTTGCTCTGCAAACCAGACCTCCACAGCTTTTATTACCTCCTCGTTGGAAGAAAGTTTACGACCTTTCAAACTTTTTTCAGTTGAGGGAAGAGATGATAGTCGGACGGAGCCAAATCTGGAGAATAAGGGGGGTGTTCTAGTAATTCAAACCCTAAATCAGATGAGATTTGTGTGCAGGGGTGTTGTCCTGCAAAAACAAAACACCTTTGGATAGTCTTTTCTCTTTAATTTTTTCCTGTAGAGTGGTCAGTAATATCGAATAGTAATCTCCAGTTATTGTTCTACCCTTATCCAAAAAATCAATCATGATTACTCCATGGCAATCCCAAAAAACTGAAGCAAGAACGTTTCCAGCAGATTTTTGGACACGAAACTTCCTAGGTCTTGGAGAACCGGAGTGTCGCCATTCCATCGATTGTTGCTTTTTTCTGGATCGTAGAAATGTACCCAAGTCTCATCCATAGTAACAATTCGGTTTGAGAAGTCTACATCGTTTTCAAATCGAGCACAGATTGAACGCGATGCTACTACCCTTGCACGCTTTTGGTCAACATTCAAACATTTGGGGGTCCATTTTGCAGCAATTTTTCTCATATCCAAATTGACGTGAACTATATGATGAACGCGTTCGTGTGAAATATTCAGTACTTCAGATATCCGTTTTAGCCCAATTCGACGGTCTGTTAAAATCATGTCATGAACTGCATCGATATTTTCGAAGACTGACACAGAAACTGGCCTTCCCGATCGGTCATCATCTTCAATGGAAAATTTACCTCTTTTGAAGCTTGCATTCCTATTTTTCACGGTCGTATACGAAGGACATTGATCACCAAGGGTATTAAGCATATCTTCGTAAATCTGCTTACTTCTTAACCCTTTTAAATACAGGTACTTGATGATGACTCGATACTCCATTTTTTAGATTTTCACAATTTCGGTGGACATACTTTTTTGACGTCAAACTTTACACTGACACTTCTAATAAGTTATTGTTCGTTGCTACGGTATCGCAATATTTTTTTTATGCAGGGAACTGGTCTAGGCTAACTAGATATCAATACATCCTCGTAATTTGTCCTAATATTTGACATTAGTTGGTGCTTGAACTCATTGAGTGAGTGGGATTGTTTTATTTCAACCGGTAGATCATTGTACTCTAACAAGCCTCTATGAATCAATGAATTAGTAGTGCGAGCATAAGTTGTTCTTTGCACACAAAAATTATTGTTTCGTCTGGTGGGATAGTTATGTATTTGTTATTGTATTTGGAACACAATGAATTGGTAGAAATAAGGAAGATACTCATCAGATACAATCTTTTAGATCAAAATCATTGAATAATAAAACAACCTGTCTTTAACAAAAATCCAATCCAAGGTCTGGAACATTGATATTATAGGGGTATACCTACTGCATCTTAGAATAACATGCATTCCTCTATTTGCAGTTTTTGCAGGACTGCAATATTATTTCCATCAAGCAGTGCAAGTACACTAGCACAGTAATCAAAGTGAGGTTGAATTATAGTTTTATAAACGGTTAGTGTAGTTTGGAGAGTCAGATTTCTACTAATTCTTGTGAAGAAAAATAGTTTTCCCAATATTTTATTGAACATTAACTGAAAGTTTCAAATAGTTGATGTATCATACATATTTTAAGAAATGTTCAGAATGTTGGGGCTGAAACTAAATGCAAACAATGTATGCCAAGGTAATGAGTGATTCGCAGAATCGAATGCCCGTTGAAAGTCAATGAAAGCTGCGAATATCTCAAGTTTTTTAGTCGTAGTTATGGAGTTGAATGACGCTGCTCAGCGTAAAGACTTTATGCAGCACTTTTAGTCTCCGCCCAAAGTGTAATGCAATTAAATTGAAACTAGTGTAAAAACTTCCGCGGGACAATTTATGAGCGCTCTTCCTACAAAAATTGAATCAGTTGCCATGTGCCTTCGTAACAATCTGGGTCCTGATGGAAAGGGTACTCATGGAATCATCAATAATTATTGTGCCGGAGCCTTCGGAGCAACCCTGGGTCCAGAGGTAATCGCGTGGGTCCTGATGTAAAAAGGTGTTTAAGGAGACATTCCAAATTCAGTTGTTCCCTTTTAATTGATAGTCGACTTTAACCCATAGATAGCTACCAGAACGGATCAAATGTTTAACATCTTCAACATGCTTCAAGAACAGGTTAAAAACATATTTGCTAGTGGCCACTTCCTCATTTTATTAAGTTCGCTTTACTATTTAGCTAGGACAGATAAACATATTATGTATTAGTACGTTCAAAGAATCTTTTAGTGTTCATAAATTTTTTGTTTTTCTTGAAAGTGTATGTATGTATAGATTTGCGTGAGTGCAAATAGGTGTAGTAGGTGTATGTATGTGTTGTATATTTATATACCGGGTGACACAGCAGACATGTAGCAGCCTGTAGTTTTTTTATTTGAATAGATAAAAATTTGAAATTTGCAAAAGTTACGTAATCAATGATAGCGCTTCATTTGAATCTAACGACAACTTTTTTCAACTACCTGTTTGATTGGCAGTAACTTCAACTTCTTTTTTTTGAATGACACCCTGTATATTTATCCAGCCTATCTTATTCGTCTTAAAATTCTCTATTCAACTGTGTATCACAAAGTGGCATTCGTTTCTCAATTCGCAGATGAATTGCATTTTATTGAAAAACATCAAGTTGGCTGTTACCCGAATTCGACAATCTTGGAAATCCAAAGAGTATCAGTTAAACGATTTAATTTCAGTTTTTTCCATACCTGATCGCTTCCTACAAATTGTCAATAATTTCTTTAATAAAAAGAAAAAACATCTGAAAATAATTCACGATATTGCAAAAACTGAGATAGGAACACGTTTTTTTCAATTTGTCTACTTGTGAAGAAACTATCTGTCTTTCTCTTTGGCCATGTAGCCATATCATGATCTTTCCATTTGGAAACATAAAATTAAAATTGTTCCCCTGATCCACCAATTAACAAGTCTATTAGTCTAGATATTTGCAATAATATTTTGCCAAGTAGGCGGTGTACACAGAATGTTTTGTGTTTGACAGGTAAACATCATTTGATTGTACTGATTATCTCCGTCAGTTTTATGCTGATTAAAATTGCATCGTTTAATTAGATACTAAATATGTATTCAAAGAATGAAAAGGTCGATATGTTGTTGATATTCGGACAGTGCAAGAGAAATTGTATGTCGAAAGATTTGCGGAAAGACGCCATCCGCCTAATAATTATTTCGCTAGAGTAGAAGAGCAGTTCAGAAGAGAACCGGAAAATCAAAACAATCTCCAATACATTTTCGACGAGGAAATGGAAGTAAACGTTTTGGCCATAGTACATGCAGATCCGACGATATCACTGAGACAAATTGAGGACGAAATCGGCGTGAATCGAGAGATCTCTAGAAGAGGTTTGAAAAGAACTGCTCTGAACTGCTCTTTTACTCTAGCGAAATAATTATCAGGTGGGTGTCATTCCGGAAATCTTTCGACATACAATTGTTTAGCCTGTCTACAATTTCTCTTTCACTTTCCGAATATCAACATCTTCTTTGAATACATATTTAGTATCTGATTAAACGATGCAATTTCAATCAGCATAAAACTGACGGAGATAATCATTGCAATTAAATGATGTTTACCTGTCAAACACAAAACATTTTGTGTACACCGCCTACTAGGCAGAATATTATTGTAAATATCTAGACTAATAGACTTGTGAATTGGTGGATCAGGGGAACAATTTTAATTTTATGTTTCCAAATGGAAAGATCATGATATGGCTACATGGCCAAAGAGAAAGACAGATAGTTTCTTCACAAGTAGCCCAATTGAAAAAAATATGTTTTTATCTCCGTTTTCGCAATATCGTGAGTTATTTTCAGATGTTTTTTCTTTTTATTAAAGAAATTATTGCCAATCTGTAGGAATTGATCAGGTATGGAAAAAACTGAAATTATATCGTTTAACTGATACTCTTTGGATTTCCAAGCATACCAAGCATCGAAATATTATCGAATTCGGGTAACAGCCAACTTGATGTTTTTCAATAAAATGCAATTCATCTGCGAATTTAGAAACGAATGCCACTTTGTGATACACGGTTGAATAGAGAATTTTAAGACAAATAAGATAGGCTAGATAAATATACAGGGTGTCATTAAAAAAAAAGAAGTTGGAGTTACTGCCGATCAAACAGGTAGTTGAAAAAAGTTGTCGTTGGATTCAAATGAAGCGCTATCATTGATTACGTAACTTCTGCAAATTTCAAATTTTTATCTATTCAAATAAAAAAACTACAGGCTGCTACATGTCTGCTGTGTCACCCGGTATGTGTGTATATAACAACTTTTTATTCTATGGCAAGGGTACAAATGCCCTATAAGGACTGATTAATTTTTAAAAAACTTAATTTATATTAGCATTAGAGCATGCTGTTTATTGTTCCCATTGTAACGACCAATGAAAATGTAAATTAGCCAAATGGTCTAAATAAAGGATTTATATATAAAAAAGGTAAACAGAAAAGAAGAAGATCCAGGAATATTAGGCATATACACATTAGGCACAACACATTCAACCAACTCCTCTATTCAAATTGAAACAAAAAATATACATAAATAAATTGTTGACCACAAAGATGAAAATACAGAAGTATCACTATTAAACCTAACTCAACAAAATTATTTTAATTTACATGTAAGCCAAGATCGTATTCGAAACATAAAAAACATTCCTGAGAGTTGGTTGAATTTGCATGAATATATTTTGAAACTAGGAAACGTTATCTACGAAAAAAATTCATGAATAAGGCATTCACCTGTGGTAGAGAAGTATTATGAAGAACGTCGATATTGTGAATTCCCAATGAAAAAGATAAAACAACTTTTTATTATTCTCATTGCCTGCAATGTAATAATGCAAAATGACAATGTACAGAATAATCTAATTGAAGACTTTTCACGATAAATTATTAAATACTAATCATTTTCGAAGTGCGCAGCAGTTCACAGCCACTAAATGCGTGCAAAAATAAAAATGTTTTATTTTCAATGGGGATATTCTTTAAAAAACGTTTAGTCGTGTATCTATATTTGTGTTTTCATCAAAAAGTCGTGAGAATGATACTGTTTCCTTGAAGTTCTATTAAGGTTTATGCTAAAAGTTATTATAGATTTATAAAGCGTGTTCCGTTTCATGCATTCATCGCATCACTGTTGCAGACACAATCAAGCGTTCCGTTTCAACTAACTTTGACGTTGGTGGGTTGAATCGGAACGAATTGCTTGCGTGGTGCATGCCGTTTCCCGCAGATGTTGACATTTATCACTTTATCAGTTAACCAAATTCTTATGTTACGGAAACAAATCTGTTAATCTAGTAAATAAATTAATATGGGTAGAACGAAAGTGTTAATAGCAAGAGTAGGAAGCGAGCTTTGTGAAACTCAGATTCTGATACAAGTGATAGTTATGAGGATAATATCGTGTCCCAGGCCAAAACGACTAATATGCTAATTCCAGGGTTCTGACTTCAACATATAAAATACTAATTTTCTACCAAAATGTCCATTGCCAAACTCACGAAAGTGCTATCAGGTTGTCTACTGTGAACTAGAGTGAATTCGCCAATGTGAAAACTTACCTAGGTTTTCAAAGCAAGAAGCACGAATATTCTTGAAACTCTCCTCATTCGAAATGACAAATTGCACATTCGTGGTTTTGGCATGAGACCGACGATATGATGTTGAATGAATTGACAATTTTTTCTTCCATTGTACGGTAAATCAGGTAAATGTGATAATGCACGATACTTGACACTTCATCAAATATCAAATTTAAACTTTTAATTCGGTTTCTGACGTTTCTGTTTGAACGTGACTTTTGAGTTTGACAGATCTAATTTGGATCGCATTGATCGCTGCTAGACGAACGGGCAGTAGCTCATGCACTTTCGATGTCTCAAGGCCAAAGAGGGGAATATAAAAGTGGGCGTGTCAATGCGCTCCCAATGTAGGAAACGGAACGGTCATATGCGCATTATGTCCTCAATGCATGAAACGGAACACGCCTATAGTTTTGATAGCATCAACAGTTGACAACAATGGGTCAAGGAACAAACAAACAACTAGCCCAACGCCGAAAGTAATGAAAGAGTTTAGGTAGAAATACAGTCATTCACTCATGTGAAGTTGGCGCCAACTTTATGCAAAAACACAATTTTTTTTGGAGTTTTTGGGTAGATTTGATAGAGTTCTCGAGTTCCTGATACGAATTTTGAATAGTTCCAGCTAACTGTGCATTTTGATAGGAAAATCAAATTAGTGGCGCTAACTTCACGCGGCTCTATCTTTTTCGAAAAAATGAGGTCTGGTGGAATTTTTCGATAAATATGAAAGAGTTCTGGAGTTCTTGACCATTTTTGAAAATAGTTCTGCCGAAATAAATAAATAAATAAACGTTTATTTCTTCAAGACAGTCAAAAAAACTGTATAGAAAAAGTCAGTACAGGCAAATAAAAACAAAACAAGAATAAAAAAGTTATTGGAGAAAATCAATTTTTGACTTTCGAAAACCATCATTTTGAAAAAAAAAGAGACATTTCAGTTCTGATGAGAGTTCTGAGTAGCACTCAGCGAGTTCTACAAAACATGTCTATCAAGTTTTACCGAGAAAGCAGAACTTTTCAATTTGTTAGCCTTCATAAGGTGCGAAAATCGAAAATCCAACATTTTGAATGATGACACAAGGTATCTCAAAACAGTTCTGATGGAAGTTCTGAGTAGCGCTCGGCGAGTTCTACAAAATATGTTTATCGAATTTTATCGAAGAAACAAAACTGTTCAATTTATTATCTATAATAGGGTGCGAAATAAAAAAAATCAAAATAAATACAGAAAATAATCTCAGAACAGTTCTGATGGGAGTTCTGGGTAGCACTCGGCAAGTTCTACAAAATATGTTGATCGAGTTTTATCGAAAAAGCAAAACTTTTCAATTTATTAGCTATCATAGGGTGCGAAATCAAAAAAAAAACCACATTCAATAGGAAGACAGAAAATAATCTTAGAACAGTTCTGATGGGAGTTCTGAGTTGCGCTCGGCGAGTTCTACAAAATATATTTCTCGAGTTTTATCGAAAAAGCAAAACTTTTCAATTTATTAGCTATCATAGGGTGCGAAATCCAAAAAAAAACAACATTCAATAGGAAGACAGAAAATAATCTTAGAACAGTTCTGATGGAAGTTCTGAGTTGCGCTCGGCGAGTTCTACAAAATATATTTCTCGAGTTTTATCGAAAAAGCAAAACTTTTCAATTTATTACCTATAATAGGGTGCGAAATAAAAAAAAACAAAATTTAAAATGAAGACAGAAAATAATCTCAAAACAGTTCTTATGGGAGTTCGATTAACATATTCTGTAGAACTCGCCAAGTGCTACTCAGAACTCCCATCAGAACTGTTCTGAGATTCCTTTCTGTCTTCATTCTGAGTGTTGTTTTATTTTGGATTTCGCACCCTATTATAGCTAATGATTTGAAAAGTTTTGCTTTTTCGACAAAACTCGATATACATATTTTGTAGAACTCGCCGAAGTAAGTTAGGACACCACTACATGATCTGTTTTTCATAAAATTTGACAAGGAATCGCCACCTGACATCAATGACAGCATTTCGGATTCACCCTGTACATTTCCAAAACCAACAATTGACTTCGTAGAAACTGTTACGAGTTTATTTATAAACACTAATTTTAATAAAAACCAAATAATAATGAAATACTTGAAATATGTAATGTTCGGGAGAAAGGAAAGTAATTTATTTCCAGACATATTTGTTTATTTGTAAACATGTTATTTTACGAAAATGTATCTTTTTCTACATTTATAGTACTGAGAAATTGTAGCAATTGTTAAAGGTTTTATGTAATGAAGTTTTCAATTTTCGTGATGTTATCAAATGATGACTTCTGAGTAAAATCAGACGCAAAATACTGTTTTCTACTCCCGTATGTAAATTACTAACGTCACACATCGATAAAAATGTGTAAAGCTTCATTTCACGAATCGGTGTGTGAAGTGCCATGCTTTTCTTATGGGATTTATTTCACGCACCGGTGCCATAAGAAAGAGTCAATACAAATTCACACACCGGTCGCTGGTCTAGGTAGCGGTGGCGAGAGAAATTGACAAATATGACAGTTCCCGCAGAGTGAAGTTCAGAGTTACATCAGTTAATAGACCGTAAATAGTAATTAATTACCCTCTGAAATAATAAATAGGGTAAAGGTAAAGAATATGGGTCCAGCTGGGATTTTGATAAAATTTTTACAGACGTCTTAAAACATCGTAAAAACACTAGAGCAATCGAAATTTTTGCGCGGAAAGAGCATTTTCTATTTTTTTTCTTGATAAAACATGTGTGGGAACTTACTTTTGAGAGACACAATTACAAACCGTTGGACGGAGTTAAAACGTATTTTTCATTTCAAACCCATTGTCTTGAACTTCAAACACTTCTATCCAACCATATGGAGTAATTCATAGTACCTAATAAACTTCAAAAATTAAAAAAACACGCAAAAAGATTTTTATTCAATGTACATAAACAACCAGTTTATTTGACAAATGTTAAATGACAGGACACTTTTTAACACGAAGTTAATAATGCCACGTTGCCAATTCTATTACACGGAAGAGTGACGGTTAAGTCTAGTTCATACCCTCGCGAATTTCTCAATTTTTCTGCAAATAAAATGGCTGCCGACATGGTTCAGCATCAACGAATGGTCCGGCATGACTGGCAGCCACTTCATTTGCCGAAAAATTGCGAAATTTGCGAGGATACGAACAAGTATTCATGGAAATTTGAGTTAAACTACAAGAAAGTGAAAAATTTATCGAATTCTCAATCGAGTTTATTAAAGGTTTCTGACATTAACATTCAAAATAACTTTTGACATACAGTTCTCTGTTGAATGTCAAATCCGCACGATTTGCGAAATGTCGGCCAAATGCACCCGCTTCGCTTGCATGGTTTATTTTGTTTTATAGTTCTCATTTCAAATTGTAACATTGGTTTGTGGAATTTACAAAATTGTTGACCAGTCAGGAAAACCAGCGCGTTCGGCCGACATTCGGCAAATCCGCGCGCGCGGATTTGCCGAATGTCGGCCGAACGCGCTCGCTTCGCTCGCATGGTCTATTTTATGTCATAGTTCTCATTTAAAATTATATCATAGGTTCGTGTAAGATGAATTGACAGAATTGTTAACAAGTTAGGAAAGGCAGCGCGTTCGGCCGACATTTCGCAAATCCGCGCGCGCGGATTTGCGAAATGTCGGCCGAACGCGCTCGCTTCGCTCGCATATGGTCTATTTTATATAATAGCTCCTATTTCAAATCAAATTATAGATTGGGGAAGATATGAATATATGAAGTGAACCTGTAATGAAAATGTGCGCATTCTTCACCTATTCCAAACTTTTTTTTTCATCTCAACACATTAACTTCCTATACCGGGTGGCTACGGAAGTATTGCCTACGGAATATCTCAGTTATTGTATGAAGTAGGTTTGTGAAATTTGGAGCGTTGATATAATGACATAAGAGCTAGAATTTGAGCATATTGACATGTCGAAGTTGACTTCCGGTCTGACCGGAAGTAACATCAACTTTCTTATTTTAAATGGAAACCCTATTTTTTTTTTCGCTTTATTCAGCATTCAATTCCCTTTCTAATGACATATCACAAGTTGGTATCTAACCAGAAAATAGATCAGAAAAAAATTATTATTGAAATTCACCGAGTAGGCCGTGGAAGCAAAATGAAAGCCAAAAATTGAAAAGCTGGCTATGAAAACCATACGTCACTTGATAACAGTTGCTACTACTGTGATATTTTATTTTCATTCGTCGGCGTTATAAAAAGCCGCCAAAAAAAATATTGGAAAAATTGGGAAAAAAACAATACTCTGTAGGTCCATAACTTAAATAGGAACATACAACTTTTTCTTGCCTGTACTATTCAGCATAACCATTCCTTTCTAATGATATAATAGAAAATAATTTTTTGAACTGAGATACCGAAAAATCCAATGATTATTCTTCAAATAACAAAACAGATTATCGCCATACGCAAAAATAAAATTAAAAATAATGTGGAATGATAAATTATATCCTGTAGGTTCTAGGTTAAATAGGAACATAAACGTACTTGGTCTGTGCCATCGTCCATAGATATTCTAATATCTACCTATGGACGATGTTTGTGCTATTCAGAATAATCATTCCATTGCAATAATCATTCGAACCAAAATATTAACAAGTAGGCTGATTAAGATGTATTTTGGAATGAAACAAAAAAGAAATGAGAGCTGTCACGAACGCTGCTATCCATATTATTTTGACGTTCGAAGTAGTGTTTTTGATTCTGCCATTTTAAAAGGGTTTGGAAATCGAAATTAGTTAGTGGAATATTCAAAAAATGCCCCGTTATTCACGAACTGAACAAATTGGCATGCTTCTCATTTATGGTGAATGTTTAAAAAATTCTTATGCCGCTGAACGATTGTATTTAGAGCCATATCCAGGGAGGCAGCAACCGTCAAGAAGGTATTTCCAGTGGCTTGAAGAAAAATTGGGAATAGCGAGAAATTATCTTCAAAATCGCTTTCAAGAGAGACTTATAACAACCCATGGTCCAGTCAGGTGGCCACCAAGGTCACCTGATCTTACTCCGTGCGACTTTTTTCTATGGGGGCATCTTAAAAATAGGGTGTATTCCACACAGCCTACAACTCTACATGAGCTAGAAGTAAAAATTCGTAGAGCTTTCCAAGATATCACGCCCCAAATGTTGAAAAACGTTTTACATGAAAATATCACCAGAGTCAATAAATGTATTGACGCTGAGGGATTGCATTTCGAACATTTGTTTTGAATTTATTTTATCTTTAATCCTATCAATTTGAATTTATTTTTTTCGATAAATCTGTTTTTTCGTTATTTGAAGAATAATAATTGGATTTTTTGGTATTTCATTTCAAAAAATTACTTTCTATTATATCATTAGAAAGGAATGGTTATGCTGAATAGTACAGGCAAGAAAAAGTTGTATGTTCCTATTTAAGTTATGGACCTACAGAGTATCGTTTTTTTCCCAATTTTTCCAATATTTTTTTTGGCGGCTTTTTATAACGCCGACGAATGAAAATAAAATATCACAGTAGTAGCAACTGTTATCAAGTGACGTATGGTTTCCATAGCCAACTTTTCAATTTTTGGCTTTCATTTTGCTTCCAGGGCCTACTCGGTGAATGTCAATAATAATTTTTTTCTGATCTAGTTTCTGGTTAGATACCAACTTGTGATATGTCATTAGAAAGGGAATTGAATGCTGAATAAAGCGAAAAGAAAAAAATAGGGTTTCTATTTGAAATAAGAAAGTTGATGTTACTTCCGGTCAGACCGGAAGTTAACTTCGACATGTCAATATGCTCAAATTCTAGCTCTTATGTCATTATATCGACGCTCCAAAATTCACAAACTTACTTCATACAATAACTGAGATATTCCGTAGGCAATACTTCCGTAGCCACCCGGTATATTTATTTATTCGCCCGTTATATGCAATTTCCTGTGAGACATTTAAAAATTCGCCACAAATAATTTGATCTAAAGAAATTTCACACCCTAAAAAATGTTTCATAACAATCCAGATACCTAGCTACCAACAAAAACGCATATTCCTGCTAACAAAAACTAATCATTATCAATGTCTTTCTTTGAATCGACAATGAATGTTGTGCGTTTATTGAAAATAGAGAAAAGTTATAAATTTTTCCATCTCTAAGAGCAAGAGTTCCAATCGACCAGACTTCATATGGGCAATTTGCATGGGCTATTCAGAACGATAGTACACTGGATTTGTCTGATTTGGAATATTAATCCAAATTCGAATTAGGTTAGGTTGGGTTGAAGTTGGATAATAATTTACGCATGTTCTAATTGGTCCATGCTGATCAGTCTGGTCGATTAGAACTTTTGCGGTACTGAGTCTCGTTCATACCCTCGCGAATTTCGCAATTTCTTTACGAATGAAATGGCTGACAACAATGAATGGTCCGGCATGACTGACAGCCATTTTATTCCCAGAAAAATTTAGAAATTCGCGAGGGTATGAACAAGTCTTTAAACTATCAGAAATCTCTATTGGCAACGTCGCAGTTCCAATTTATTCACTTGTCAACAAATTATAAATTAATTATATCTGCATAATAAAAGTAGCTTTTTTAACCTTTTCCATACTATTCGAAGCTTATTCTGCTAATGAATTGATACTTCTGTATTTGTAGAAAGTGTTATCAATACAACACAGTTCATTAACATTGAAAAAATAGGTAAAATAACCCATCCAACAAATTGAATTTGTTTGTCTTGAAAGTGAGTATCCACATTTATTTTTTCAAAAATAAAATAGAAAAATGTGTTTCCGCGCCAAAATTTATTTTTTTTAATTCATTTTATCGCGTTTTAGAGCATCTGTAAAAAAAATTTCAAAATCCCAGCTGGACCCATATTCTTTACTTTTTCCATAAATAGTACGACGAAATTTTGATTTAAACCGATTAGCCGTGTATTTCACGCAAATTCCTGATGGACAGCATTGAAGTACTCCCATCAACTCCTCCAAATATAACGTTAGCAGCCAGTGAAGCAAGTTCATCGTTATTGCCACAAAAATCGTTGGGAATTTACGAAAACACTTTGGAAAAGTTTATGCAATGGCGCAATACAAACAACGTCCAATCATTCTCCGAAAGGGTAATATTAGCCTACCTATCTGAATTATCAACAAAGGTCAAATCTTCTACCTTATGGAGTCACTACTCAATGTTGAAAAGCACCCTTAGTGTTAAGTACAACGTACAAATTGGTGATTTTCCGAAAGTTCGCGCTTTCCTGAAACGGAAAAACGAGGGATAAATTCCTAAAAAAAATCACGCGTTTTGGAAAAGGAACACGTATTAAAATTTCTCAAAGAGACACCCGATGAAAATTTCCTTTAATTCAATCTCTAAGTAAAAGGTCGTAGAAAAAGCATAGTGTGCACCACGTGCGTGAAGACTTTTTTACGCACTAGATACACAATAAACTATTTTCGGAAGATGTAAATGTATGAACGGTGCGTAAAGCATTACTTTACGCACAGTTGATTTTTTACGATTTAGTTTACGAACTGTCGTAGAAAAATCACTATTCTGTAGGTATCCATGGTTGAGAAAATCGAAACGTCACTGTCAGATAAAGTATCTTGTTATTTATTGTAGAGTTCCTCATTTAACGTTTTATTCACGAAATAATTTTTAAACGCCAGAACGCAGTAGAGCCTTTAATTTTCTTAAGTACTTATCATGAGCATGACGATAGCCATAATGACTTGATTGTGGATAAAAATAAACATTTCGTTGTGATTATTAGATATGGTTGAATGATAATCTTCAAAAAACAACACGTGCGTTTTTCCAGTGATTATCTGAAATTTATTCGCATTAAAACCTTATCGAAAATGGCTCTCGGTGAAACTGGCTGAAACTTTGAGAAATTGCAGATATCGATATCCTGATTGAATATCTCGATGAGTGTATTCTCAAAAAATTGACAGTTTTTGAGATAATCAAGGTCAAAGTCTGTCAAATTGATGTGTTAATCTATCAGTGGTAGTTACGTATACCATGAACAGATTGCTTGTTCCAACAACTCTATTAGTTCCGAAACTTGATGGAAACTTGGAACAAGAAGTTTTTGGGGTCGGGGTCGTTGAACACGAATCTGAAGACAGCTTTTAAAAATCGATGTCAGTGATCCCAATATGACCCCCAAAAAAAGGATAATTTTTCGATTTTTTCTGATAAATCAGCATTCTCTATCTTGTCTACTTAAAAATGAAGCAACCTTTTTGTTGCTAGTTCAAAGTAGGTCAAAGCTCTGTAAGTTTTATTATCAGTTTATGTTATACTTATGATTTGGCTTTTACTGGATTCAAACGTCATCCTACAGTAGGGTTTTACCAACAATAAAACTCACCGTTTGTTTGAAAGAGGTTGACAATATTTCACTTTGAGTAAGGTTATTCTGGACTTTCATTGTCTAAAAAAGAACAAAGACGTTTCAACTGTTAAAATCTACAGTCGTTATCTAGTGTATAATGCGACAATCTCAAGGATACTTCTTATATATACTATGGATAATTATGTGTCATTAGCCTAGGGGTAATTTGGCGGTATTCAGGTAGCTTGTTAATTACAGTGCCAGGCCTCTCCGGTACAGCATTGTTAATTCTTATCGCAATTTCAATTGATCCATGCCACTAATTAAGGGTTTCCACACATTACGGATTTCTATGCCAGCTTGACTGAAGACTTTGTTGTTCATAATATATGCACTATCTTTAAACTTCCTTCTATACCAGTCCTCTTCTATATGGATGACTTCGGCTTCAGTCCATTTTATGTTGTGTTGGGTCGTCCAGACATGATCCGCTATCCCTGACTTTGATGTTTCTCCTCGTTGAGTGTTTCTCTTGTGTTCAGCGAGTCTAACGCTAAGTGGTCGCTTAGTTTCTCCAAGATAAGCTTCACCGCATTCACAAGGGATACGGTAGATGCAGTTTTTGGAGTCAATGTCAGCGTTACGTGGTCTCGTCTTCGTGAGATGGCTGCGAATAGTGTTACCTGACTTGAAACATGTCCGTATTTTGTATTTCGACCCAATTCGCCTTATTCTTTCCGATAGACCTCTAACATACGGAACGCACAGGGTGGCTTGTGTCGGCTCAGCAAGAAACCAGACGAGCCGGTTTTCTGAATGAAAACTGCACAAGCACCGTTTCACTTAAAATCTCGATCAGAGAGTTTTTGTAACACGATCGTGAATTCATTAGACTGTCGCAGAACTGTCAGATCCAGCTGCAAGTGTAGGATCATCTGCATATAAAACCATATGATATGTGCTCACATGATTTGGCATATCGTTAGAAAGTAAGTGGACCCAAAACTAAACCTTGTGGGACTCCCCGATCCATGACGAATGATGAAGCATAACTGTCTTCTAATTTCACACGTATTTTTCTATACAAGTATGATACAATCCACGAAAGAAAATTACCCCTGAAACTGATTGAGTACAGCTTACTTACTTTGAATAACGATTTACTTGACAGTTCTAAGTTTCATGCGAGTTGATGACACGGCATCAAATCAAAACTAAAGTTGTCATAAAATAATAACAAAATACCTGGAAGAATTCCCGCGGTCAATTTTCTTGGTCAAATTAATATGGCTGCACGTAATTGACAAGATGTACATGATGTTGGTAAAACTCGTGATTGTGTTATGATTTCTGTAAGAGTATATGAATACAAGGTAAGGCCCAATGAAGATTTGATTAACTATTTCACTAAAGATTTAACTAGGGTTAGGTTTTATTGAATATTAAGCCTTATTAATGATCGTTTCGTATATCCACATGTGATATTTGCTTAAAAAAGGAAGGGCCAATCACTAGCTAAAAAAATTCGTAAAAATCCTAATCATTGGCCACGCAGGCCAATAACTAGTCCATGTTTATTTTTATTGAAATAAGATCTGAAACCATATTACATTAAAGAAGATTCATTGTATGAAATTATTGGTTAAAATGATAACATAATTTGATTTAATCTAGTCGTTGGCCGGGGGCCAATGACTAGTTCAAACGAGTGGCAAATTCGAATTGAACGATAGTTTTTTGGATTATTTGCTTACTTTATTTGCAATTTCAATAGAAATAGATATTAGGTGATATCTACCTTAAAATGTGTAATAATAGTTAGGTCAAAACATTGACGCCAGCCGTGAAAGCCTACATTCCTACAATAGTTAGGTACCTCCATTTTTTTCGCTCATGTAAATATTTTTTTAACTTTTGGAACATAAAAATAATTTGTTTCAGAAAATATGCCAAAAGTTCAGGAAGATTTGCAATATGCAAAAAAGTACTCTGAAGAGGAACTGCAATCACCTTTGAAAACAATTGAGGAATGTATGCCTCTATTGCCTCTATTGAATTAGGAAAAAAGGGTTTCCACGTTTCATTTTGAAGCACCAAACTCACATTTTGAAAGTTTTAAACCGGAAAATGTTAAGAAAGTCACGAAAAACTTATTTAAAAAAAAAACACTGATATCCACTCCAATACTATTTTAAAACCTAGCGACAACATGAACGATTTACGTGTTGTTCTACAGCAGATTGGACTTTCATTAGATTTAAATATTAAGAAAACTGTAGGTTTTTGTTTTAGTTGTGCTTTCAATTCGGTGTTATAGCTGTGAGAGCCTATCATGTCAGGTGTTATAAAAATCATAATATTCATAAGTCGAATTCTACAATTTTCCACTGTTCAAGTTGTTTAAAAAAAGTGTAGCAATTTTAATTTTTTCCTTTCTCATTATAAGAGCATACCGAACCTCCAGCGGAAAAGAAAAATCTCTAGCCCATGTTTTACTTTTATTAGTATTAAGAATTTTTTCAAAACTTCATCAATATCGGAGTGAAAATAAAAGCTGTTTTCTAAACTTCTCAATGTCCTCATTCGGTTTCCTTCCATATTTTTCGATTGTTTAATGACTGAGATTGCCCTGGCCAATGATTGCTGTGAGCCGGCCAATCAGACAAATATCAAAACAATGATTATTAAATAGTTGTCGGAATAAAACATGAATTCATCAAAGTTTCAAATGTTTATCCCAAAAATAGGTACCAGAAGAGATAGATACTGCTTCATATATACGTTTTTTATTCCGAGAGGTTTATTTTATTTTCTATAATATATTCGAGTGATGAATATTCACCTACTACTTCAATGCTAAACTGAGTTTTGCATTACTTATTGCCCTTCCACACGTAATAAAGAAGTTATATCTATAACTCTAACTCACCATGAAAAACGAGCTAATCCAAGAAATTCCTCCACCAATATCCATTATTGGCACAAATATAAAAAAATTACAACTAACAAGGAATGTCACCAAACGCGCGTCTAACCGAAGAGGACTTAGGAGTGTAACTAAAGTCAAAACATGTATACTTAAGTCTAGTGAGGTGACTTGCCGCTTCAAAGTGATGCAAGTTTGGTGCGCGCGCCATTGTAAATTTCTGCAATAACCAGGACAGGCTTCAGCGTTGGGCACTGTGGGCATGAATTATTGCGAAACGCTGCTCAATGTCGACTCCTCATCATGAATCATTACAACATACTCGTAGGACTCAATTTTTCATAAAACGCAAGAGCTTTGAATATGACGTTTGACTGACGGTAACTACAGAATGTTTCAAACGGTAAATGTGCTAGATATTATTGACTACATTTATCTCACAACTTTGGAGGTGCGTTTCAATATAACGTCCGACGTGCGTCCGACGTATAACTTTTCTTATGAAGCGTTTCGATATTAGAACGTCTTGTCCGACATCTTCATTCCATCGTTTCAAAATTCTTGAGTGGAACGTTCGACCGTCAACTACTTACCCCACGATTTAGGAGAGCGTTTCAAAATTCAATCCGACAGATATTGCCCGACGAAACAACTATGACGTCATACATCGTCCGTTACCGGACGACAGACGTTAAATTGAAACGCACCTTGGATCCGCTCAAAATGGGTTTGACTTGACTGGATCCGATACACCTAATCGATATATACAGTGTTCGGATTGGATTGAATCACTCAAGTCAATTCCATAAAATATAGGATGGACCCAACCGATCGCCTTGAAGAGGAGTGCAATTACGAGATAAACGAGTTTGAAATTGACAAATGACAGGTAAAAGTAGCAAAATTCTGATTAGTGTTTATATTGACAATTGTCTTTCTCAAAATGGAGAGCAAAATAATAATTAAGAAAGGAAACGTATGGTCCAAAAAAGACAGCAGATCCACAGAACAACGATTCGTGATTTAGCCTGAGTCAAGTCTCCGGTCTGACCAATATGATTAGACCAGCGCGGTCATTTGGTTGACTTGACGACCTAATTAGAACTGTATGTATGTGACCAATATTTTCAATCATGTGATCGGTCCGACTCATCGTCATACTCCATACTGAACGCGCGTGCCTTGTCCGACCGGTGACTTGACACAGCCTTAATTCGCTGAACACAAGAAATTTAAGGTTACGAAATTCGACATTTTGCTGTAAAGTTAGCTTTTTTCAATCGGATTGAAGAAAAGGATTCTTCGATCCACTTAAATATTGCGATATAAACTGAAGGGTGGTTTCACTCGACTCAATGCTATTGAATTTGAAGCGGATAGAGATCGTCCAGATAAACGTAGTCTTGACTACATAATATGGCATTCTAGAATTAGTCAAATGGATATAACGATGTTTCGGATCTTTATTCAAACACTGTACCTACTCTCAAAGAATTTTGGACGATTGCTCTAGTTTTTGACCCAGTAAACATTCTGATATTCCCTTCTTTGACCTATATTTGTCCCAGTTATTGAATACTTATTTTTGAAAAGTACACCCGAACATGAAAAAATTAGTTTTGAGATAAATCAAACTCGTTTGATTTCTATTTCAAAAAGTACATGTTTTTTTCAGATTCGTGGATAATGTTTGGTAATTTTTTTCGCTTTCAAAAGTTCCTCTATATTTTTTATAAAACTCCATTGCATACCACAATATTTATGTAGTCGTGTTCTGTCCCCTTCCAGTTCAGTCCATTTCTGGATCTTTTATTCTCACTTCTAGCTCTTCATTTTTCAAACCCAGTATAAATTTCATATTCAAGAAGTCTTCTTTCAGTTTCTTCTGTTGTAGTCCCTTCAGTTCACCAGCAGATCCTTACAAATCTGAAGACTCATTATTATTTTTCATTACTTTCTTCTTATTTTGAACTTTACTATTCTATGCTGCATACTGCCTTATTTTTATTTCACCTCAATCTCCTTTTCCTCCCACTGCAATTTTGTCGTCTGAATTTTGTCATAGCTGTTTGATGTTTGCTGCCATTTTCCAGCCAGAAGTTGACTGTCTCTTTGAATGGTGTTGAGATTTGAACTGAATCAATTCTTCCTGATCCTTCACTCTTTTCGTTTTCGGTGAAGTTTTTCTAAATATCCGCATTTTCGGAGACTGATTCTTTATTAATTTGTGAAATAGTTTCTGGTCCCATTATAGTCCGGCAGCCAGTGACAGATTTCCATGACCAAGTTCCTCTCAAGCGAAAATTAGTGGAATGCATCAGAGAGTTATATTATAAAGCTTCGTGAACGTCAGCTGCGGTTCAGTGGGGGGGGGGGATGAGCGGTGGTAGCCTCCCACGCACAAAGAAAAAGAAATGTATTCAATTTTGTTTTCCTACCTGAAAAAATGTTAAATTATCGCTAAAGCAATATCGCGAAGAAAGAAAAAATCAGCTGACTATAGCATGGTGTATTATACGACAGCTAGTTGGTCGAACACAAAAAAAATTGTACCTTCTATGATTTCCTCTCAAATAAAATATAACCTTATATTCGGATTACGTCAATTTAACATGTTTCCGAGAAGGAGGACATAATTGAATATATTTTTTTTCTTCGTGCGTAGGAAGCTACTGTGCTGATCATTCCCCCCCCAACGGAATCGCAGCTGACGTTCACGAATCTTTATAATACGACTCTCTGATGCATTCCGGTAAATATCGCTTGAGAGGAAATGACTGACCAAATTTTTACCGGGCTCCTGGACTATTAACCTCTCGAAACTTTTTGAAACCGAGGAGGTTTTTGGTACGTATAAACTCGACAGCTTCGTGGAAGGATAGGAAGGATGCTATTGTCGATTCCTATAAGAGCATTTCATGCGTTTTCTTCTGAAAACTGCAGTTTTTTCGAAGATGCAATTTCTGAAAACTGAAAAATAGCCCATACCATTCAAATTTGAACTAGTAATTGAGCAAATTATGTTCCTATTATAGATCAAAAAATTGTAATTGATTTTAGAAGATATTTCAACTGATAGTCATATGTCAAATACTGTTTTCACGCATTTTAATAAAATCGAACTGATGTCAAAGATATTATTAGTTGTTTAGGTGTTAATCTTTTAGTCATCTACAGAAGTGGGTTGGATTTTAATAATTTCAGCCATGTTTTTTCCCTTCGAGATGTGCACTCACTTTACTATTCCCACCTTTGGTAGACGAATGAAGTATGTGACTGCATCTTTTTTATAGTACTTTATACAGTGTAGGTGTAACTTCCGAAAACAACTCCATATTGGAATTGGATATTGGATTTTTTTCTCGCATATAAATAATTTAATCAACATGAAAATTTGGAAAAATATGTCTTTTTTGGTGTCTAGTAAACGTGATTTTTTGCAGTTCGGGAGACTACTAGTTTTCGTACATTTTTCGAAAAAAATACCCTGATTTTCTACGAACAATTTTCCCGATATTTTTCTGTGTTTCGAAGGTCTATAAGTGATCATTTTAATTATTGAAATATGTCTACTTTGAAATGGTCTATGTAACTTGGTGATTTGTCGATTATTCAACCTGTTAAAATTGAGAATAAAAGTCTCTCTGTATCATGATTTTCTAAACATTCTCAATAATTTTCGACTTTCTTCATTATTCTTATAACAAAAAGTAGTTTATAGTGGATTATTTATAATAAAATATTTGAATACATAATTACAGTACAAATTTATTTCATTAATATCGTTTTAATTATTTTTTACAACCATTGAAAGTCATTGAAAATATGGAGACAATCATGATTCAAAGAGACTTGTCGGGTTTTTTCAATTTCAAGCGGTTTTCGATCAATAAAACATCGTGTTAAATAGATCATTTTAAAGTAGGGCATTTTAAACATTATTAAAATGATCACTTACAGACCTTCGAAATGCAAAAAAATATCAAGAAAACTGTTCGAAAAATGTACATAACTTGAAAACTAGTCGTTTTCTGAAGCACAACAAATCTTGCTCATTCGATACCATAAAAAATATATTTCAACATATTTTCATCTAAATTAGATCATTTATGCGCGAGAAACACATCAAATGCTGAAAAATCGGGTTTCCGCCATTTTGACGGTTAGTTTGAGGTTGTTAAAAACGATTTTTTTATTATAAACAAAAACAAAAAACCTTTTTCAACCCCCAAACTGCATCTCCATTTCACCATTTTGAGTGTTTTCGTGTTTCAATATTTTTTTCCTCAAAGTTGGAAACTCAATCACATTCTCCACCTAGTCCTTGCCTGTTAATTTTTCTCTTTCACAAAAATTATAGGCAAATGTCTATAATTCTAAGCAACTTCTGAGAATAGTCCTAGTTCCTAAGGCTAAATTTTATATAATCGATCGACTACGACACACAATTTTGTTTACGTATTCTAACACGCGCATTTTGATAACAAATTTATCTTCATCGGTACAATTACTTTTTTAAAGTATTTAAAATTAAAAAAGTTTTGTGACATCACAACGGTAGGTATCGGCTAGAGTAGGTTTCGAGTTATGTGCGCTTTTTATTCTTATCAACTTAGAATGTAGGCTTATGATTATGTTGAAGCAAGTTTGTTGTCCTCTCTGGCAAATGTGCCAGAATCATCCTCAAAACCAATGGGATTATTTAAGCAGGGGTCCCAGAATCAATGCCTACGGCACCACTGATTTAAAGATCAGTGATTCTCTATTATCGATTTTGATACTATTCCCGAAATAATACTAATTTATATTCACCAAGTAACTCGCTAATTATCTTTTTCTCTGCTCTTTTATGGATTTACTCCTCACTGTGAAATTGTAAATGTTTTTCTCCCTCTCCCAATTCCTTCCTTCCTCCTTTTCATCCCCACTACCTTTCTTCTTCCACCCTTCCTTCCATTGCTCCTTCCTTCCTTCTTTTCCCTCTTCTTTTCTTCATTCCTTCTACACTATTCCTTCATCTTTTGGCCAAAAACAATAAATATTGAGGGTCTAACAACCATCCTGCTTTTTTGGATTCTCTACTCTTCACTGAGATTTTATTCAACTGAATAAGCGTGTTGAATAAATAGATTGGGCTGTTTCCTTTTTGTAGTTTCAGTTCATACGGTATAAAAATGAGTGTTCTTCAAGATTGACAAAAGAAAAAACATTTCATTTTGGCTAATTATGGTGTTCATTTGTACAGCGAATTTCACTATCGTAGATTAGATTATTTGTGAATACCTTAAGTCTCAAGTTCACCACATGATATTTGCTGAAGGTTGTTGCGATAAAATACTCTACGCATTTTGATCTATTTTCATCCAAAGTTCAACCTTCATTTTAGACACATCTGCATAAACGAATCGGAAAGAAATATCACAATATCATCTCAACAATTTCCATTCGTAAACAAGTAACAAAATAGGGGAAGGTAAATGTTTCGGATTCGGCAAGACTACATCTTCAGCCTTATACAAGTTCTACAACAAATATAGACCTTCCGTATAAATATTCTACGGACCAAGAGTTAATTAAATGGAGAGAAAAAAATGTCATTAAAAAAAAATGTAATATTGTGGGAGCTCAAAATCAACTGTGGATACTATGTACAATGTCCTAGAATTGAGGTTGATACGAGGATGTATTGATATCTAGTTAGCCTAGACCAGTTCCCTGCATAAACAAAATATTGCGTTGCCATAGCAACAAACAATAACTTATTAGAAGTGTCAGTGTAAAGTTTGACGTCAAAAAAGTAAACCAGAGTTACACAATAAATTAAAAGAAAAAATATGTCCACCGAAATTGTGAAAATCGAAAAATTGGAGTATCGAGCCATCATCAAGTACCTGTATTTAAGAGGGTTACGAGGTGAGCAGACTTACGAAGATATGCTTAATACCTTTGGTGATCAATGTCCTTCGTATGAGACCGTGAAAAATTGGACTGCAAGCTTCAAAAGAGGTATTGAAGATGATGACCGATCGGGAAGGCCAGTTTCTGTGTCAGTCCCCGAAAATATCGATGCAGTTCATGACATGATTTTAACAGACCGTCGAATTGGGCTAAAACAGATATCTGAAGCACTGAATATTTCATACGAACGCGTTCATCATATAGTTCACGTCAATTTGGATATGAAAAAAATTGCTGCAAAATGGATTCCCAAATTTTTGAATGTTGACCAAAAGCGTGCAAGGGTAGTAGCATCGCGTTCGAACTGTGCTCGATTTGAAAACGATGTAGACTTCTTAAACCGAATTGTTACTATGGATGAGACTTGGGTACATTTCTACGATCCAGAAACAAAGCAACAATCGATAGAATAGCGACACTCCGGTTCTCCAAGACCTAAGAATTTTCGTGTCCAAAAATCAGCTGGAAAAGTTCTTGCTTCAGTTTTTTGGGATTGCCATGGAGTAATCATGATTGATTTTTTGGATAAGAGTAGAACAATAACTGGAGATTACTATTCGACATTACTGACCACGGAAAAAAATTAAAGAGAAAAGACGCGGAAAACTATCCAAATGTGTTTTTTTTTTTGCAGGACAACGCCCCTGCACACAAATCTCATATTGCCATGCGATTTAGGGTTTGAAATACTAGAACATCCCCCTTATTCACCAGATTTGGCTCCGTCCGACTATCATCTCTTTTCTCAACTGAAAAAAAGTTTAAAAGGTCGTAAATTAGGTAGGTAATAAAAGCTGTGGGGGTCTGGTTGCAGAGCAAGAAGAAACAAATTTTTGGAAAGGTCTAGAGACGTTGCAGGTTCGCTGGCTGTAATAAATGTATCCAATTAAGAGGAGAATATGTTGAGTAATAAAATGTTTTGACATTGACATTTTGTTTGGTTCTATAGCAGGCTAGGAATTTTTCAATATATCCTCGTATATGGTCATGGTAGCATTAAGAATGAATACTTATCAACAAGCATGGTTATAGTTTGTTAAAAAAAGTTTTTAAATTAAGTAATATGGTACATGGTCCGAAGACTCATATATTTGAATGTATTGTTTGGGCTCTTTGCCCTTCCACTAACAATAGTTCCAACTTCAAGAAAAAGAAATATTTAAACAGGAAAACACCCAAAATGGTAAAATGGGGATGCAGTTTGGGGGTTGAAAACAGTTTTGTGCGATTTGACCTCCTAGCGGAAAATGTTCAATAGAAAAGGTGTAGATAATAAAAAAAAAAACAAGAAACTTTTTCCTTCAACACTTTTCGACATAACCTCAAATTAACAATCAAAATCGCAGAAACCCGATTTTACAGTATTTAATTTTTTTTTGTGGGAATATGTCTTTTTTGGCGTCGAATGAGCATGATTTTTTCACAATTCAGAAGAAGACTAGTTTTCGAGTTATGTATATTTTTTGAAAAAAATACCTTCATCTTCCACGAACAATTGTCTTGGTGTTTTTTTTTGTATTTCGAAGGTCTATAAGTCATCATTTTAATTGTTGAAATGTCTACTTTCGAATGGCCCATGCTTAAAATTGAGAAAAGACCGACAAGTATTTCTGAATCATAATTCATTCTCTCAATATTTTCAATGATTTTCAATAGTTCTAAAAAATTATTCCAATTATATTGATAAATTAATTGTGTAGTGTAATTATGTAAGTATTAAAATATTTTATTATAAATAATTATAATGAATAATTTGCCGATTAATTTGAGGTTATCTCGAAAAGTGTTGCATGAAAGTTTTCTTTTTTTATCATGTATAACTTTTCTATTAAACATTTTTCGCGCAAATCTCAAAAAATAGTTCTCAACCTCTGAATGGTATCCCCATTTTACTATTTTGAGTGTTTTCGTGTTTAAATATTTTTTTCCTAGGGGGCAGAATAGGCTCAAAATTCCTACAAATTCGTGATCAGGACCACCAACTTACTACAGAGACACGCTTTCCCTGAAAAAATTTCAGTCCTGAAAAATCCGAATTTGTCTCACTTCTCATGGAAACACCCCCGTATCTTCCATAATTTTTTACGTAGAACCATGAAATTCCAGGATCGATAGATACACTGGAAATGAACTCACTGCACGGGAATGGTCAATCTACGTAATATACACTGCACGCCAGCAGCGAAGGAACCACCCATTTTTCTATCGCTGCTGGCGTGCAGTGCACATCATGTAGGATGACCCGTTTCGTGCAGTGAGTTCATTTCTAGTGTATCTATCGATCCTGCAAATTTCAGGGTTCTACGTATAAAATTACGGAAAATACGGGGGTGTTTCCATGAGAAGTGAGACAAATTCGGATTTTTCAGGTCTGAATTTTTTCAGAGAAAAAGTGTATCTGTAGTAAGTTGGTGGTCCTGATCATAAATCTGAAGGAATTTTTAGCCTATTCTGCCCCCTGGTATGTTTTACCGTAAAAATGTGTTGTTCCATCGCAATAGGCGGGCAGTGTATATCACTTTGGCCATCCCCATTCAGGTGGTAGGTGCATTTTGAGCATATCCATCAGTCCTGAGAGTTTCATCATTCAACCTCAATTATTACGGAAGATACGGGGGTGTTTCCATGAGAAGTGAGACACACTGTATTTAGGCTTTATAGTAGATAGTAACCAAATTATCAAAAACCATTTTCAATTTATCCATAATTTTTTTTTCAGTTGTTCTCACAGTAAGCTTAGCCCTAAAACATCAATATCAAGAACAATTTTATACAATCCCATTTTGATTAGCCTACATACTAACTGTACTGATTTGCTACAAACACTACAAAACAAGAGAATCTATTTTGAAATGCTTTGTACATTGGATTGGCTGTTAGTTAAAAATATGATCTTTGTGCAGATCTTTTGATTAAATTATACGTGGAGACTACTTTGTGTTATTCTTCAAAAAAAAAAATGATGTTTCTGTTTTTGATAATATTCATTTATAAAATTTTCTCAGGAAATGTACCTACGTACTTTGATCAATTCATAACATGTTTACTATATGAGATTCATAATTATCAAATAAGGATAATTAATGAATTTCATGTCCAAAGACATCAGAAATAATCGCTGTTTCATAGCGGTTTGGTGCAATTAAATTATCTGCCATATTATCTCAAGAATGCTAAGAGTGTTGAACAGTTCAAAAACCGTTTAACAAAATTCATGCAGTAAGAACCAGACAACATTCTTATCGTCTATTGCTGTTTGTGATGTAAATTATTAATCTATTCAATGAATTTTAAATTACATTTTCTCTGATTTGTATTGTGATTATTCTCCTCTTATTTCATTTATCTGTTTATTTTAGGATTCCTTATTTATTTTACTTGACATTAGATATAATATTTTGTTTTCTATTTTGTTGTTGGTAATATCAGAATTGCATTTATTATCCAAGGCGAACTTTTAATAGTAGGTATTTGCAGAAAAAATATATTTGTCCACGACTATTGTATAAAATATTCATAATTCATGCGTTTCTTCAAGAATGACGATATCCATCAATCACTAGTGAATAATGAAATCATTATTCACTGCCATCAATATGATAAACATGATACATATTTCCGACGAGCAGTTCGATTTTGTATGTATAACGTATAGACATATACGTTAAAAATAGAGCGTGCTATGAAACGTCAAGTCAGATCGAATTTAATTTGAAACGTCAACAATTTGTTGGTTCGACTTGTTTCAGCAGCAAAGTTTATAAGTATCAAAGTAATAAAATGGATTCAGAGAGTGAAAATGAAAACATGTCTTGTACACCTCCAGAAATACAAGAAGCGACAAAAATTGCATCGTTAAACTTATTACCCGAAAGATCAAGAAAACTGTATTTATCTGCATATGAATCTTTTGTACAATGGACAATTGCCAAGAAAAAAGAGTCTTTCTCAGAATCCGTCTTGTTGGTATACTTCACAGAGTTATCCACAAAGTACAAACCATCAACATTATGGACAACCTACTCAATGCTGAGAAGCACAATCAACTTGAATCATGGTATTAACATTGAAAGTTAAGCAAATTGCGAACATCGTTGAAAAGAAGATCTGGAAAACTTTTTCCCTAAAAAAGCCAATACGTTTTCTCCAGAAAATATAAATGATTTCATGACGAAGTCATCTGACGATAAATATCTTGCGACAAAGGTAAGAAAAACAATTCTTCATATATTTATAATTTGACAATAAATATTTGTTCAAGGTGGCAATGATAATGGGAGTAATGGGTGCCTGTCGGGCAAACGAAATGTATAAAATGAAACTTAGTGATTTACAAGATCTTGGATAAGCTTTCTTAGTGAAAGTACCAAATATCAAAACCAAAATTACTCGCAAATTTACAATCACCGATGAATTTTACCGAATTTGCAAAAAGTATATCAGTATTCGTCCACCTCATGTTATGTGTGATGTATTTTTTTTGAACTATCAAAATGGCAAATGTACTTCGCAAAGAATAGGTATTAACAAGTTTACACAAATCGGAAAACAAATAGCGACAGATTTGCAATTACCCGATCCAGAGAAATACTCTGGTCACAGTTTCCGAAGATCATCTGCGACTATACTTGTTGATGCGGGCGGGGATATAACAGCATTGAAAAGGCATGGTGGATGGAAATCCACAACGGTAGCAGAAGGCTACATTGATGAATCCATGAGAAATAAAATGGAAACAGCCGAGAAAATCTCCAACACGATACAAAATCCATACAAACAAAATGAAACCATATCGACAGCTCGTTTATGGATAACAAAAACATCAATATTAGTTCAGACTTGATGTCTTTAATCAATTTTGAACATTGTGTTAATACAAATATTACTATTAATATTAACAAATAGTTGAATTTGTTTTCATTTAGTTATAATACAAATTTCATGTTACGAATAGAAATAAAAATTGTGATTAGTTTACAAAGTATTATTTATGGGTCGTGGACAAAGTATAGTATTCTACTTGCATATTATGGCTATTATTCACGTGGATGAAGTTTACGGCACGAGCCGCAGGCGAGTGTCGTAAACTTCATCCACGTGAATAATAGCCATCATAATATGCTCGTTGAATAATATACTATTATTGAAAATATCAATTGGTTGACGAATTTTAGGCAGTGCTGTCTTTCAGGTAATGATCAAATTCTAAAATGGTGTTTGGGGGTCTTAGAGGTTGAAGACGCAGATTATGAATTTTTCAATTTTTACAAGTTTTATATTATGTTTCGTCTGGGTCAATTCTGAATTACTTTCAGTCATCCAATGATACAATCGTCTTAAAATTTGGCAGATATTCATCGTTCTGGTCACAATGAGTAGGTTAGGTTAGGTTTGAACGGGAGCCCGTATTAGGCCCTCCACTGCGGCCAATGGCCTATTGTGGCTCACCCTATGGTTATATTTCTCCCAGTATATCCAATCTCTTGACGAAATTGAGGAATGCATTGGGAGAACAATTTACCAGGTTTTCTGGCCTTACTGTAGTATCGCCAAATATTGAGAATCTGGTCACTATTAATTCATATCAACTTCACAATTTTCGACAAATTTTGCATACTTGTTGATTAGTCAAATCACTAAATCAAAATGTTATCAAAACATAACCTCGAGCGAGAAGCAGTAGACTAGACATGCAATGACGAAACTACGAATGACGCGCTCTGTCATTGGTAACTGAAATAGAGGGATGTTTTGTTAGTTGCATAATTTCAGAACTAAATGCGGGATTAATGTTCCCTAGTTAAATTGAATAGTAAATAAATACTCATCGCGTTTTGAAGCCGTTTAAAAATATTGTCTTAGCTGATTTTCCTTGCTGCTCAGATCACATGGGTAGAAAATCGAAGAATACATCACCTCTTTGCATTTATCGGTCATTGTGATGGAGTTAGAAAATGGGAGAATCGAAATATTGCGAAATTTGAATGTTATCAAAACATAACCTCGAGCGAGAAGCAGTAGACTAGACATGCAATGACGAAACTACGAATGACGCGCTCTGTCATTGGTAACTGAAATAGAGGGATGTTTTGTTAGTTGCATAATTTCAGAACTAAATGCGGGATTAATGTTCCCTAGTTAAATTGAATAGTAAATAAATAAAAATGGTTTCGATTTTATTCATGAAATAATCTTAACAAATACAACTCGTGTTATCGGCGATTATCGTTAATTCCTTCTCGGTTTCGAATCAAATTATGTTGCTTTAGGCAACCACACTCGCGCAAGCGCTCATGTGGTTCCCAAGCAACATAATTTGATTCTCAAATTCAAAGGAATTGCTATTTCGATAATCACCGATACACTTGTGGTATTACCTACGATAATAGGATTGACAAGAGAGACTTCAAAATGTAATTTCCTCTGATAATATCACGATTATTTACGATCTTGCGCAAAGTGGAAATAAAGGAACACAATATGATCTTCATCTATAAACGACGAGTACGACGACAATAGAGAGATATTGCAATAACGCCAGACAGTATTTAAGGCAACTTTATTTTGATAGTGACTGCCACTATTCTCTGATTAAAACAGAGATATTGCAAGTTCCGTCTGTTCGTCTCTTATTTCCACGTGATTGACAGATGCATTCTTAACCTAAATCGAATTTGTTTCGTCGATTTTTCTTTCTTCATACATTTCAGAAATTATTCTGATGATAGAATTGCCCAAACAAACTTCTACGTCGACTCTTGTTGAAAATCTCGTATACCCCGAAGTGGAAATAAAGGAAAATTGATCCTCGCCTTTAACCCTTTATAGGTTCTTGTCACCATATGGCTACATAATTCTTTGTATTCCTTATCGGGCAAGTCATCAAAATGGCCTAAAAAAATCAGCATAATTTCAAAACGTATTCATAATATCAATATTTACATGTACACGCAACCTTAGCAAAAAAATTTACGAGCACAAATCATAAAAAGTTTAACTGGCAATAAGAGGTAACGCAAAATCGATTTGTGCCTTTGTCCCCCCTCCCAAGCTTGTTTGTTATCGTATGGTTTCGTTGCCTGTGAATCGAATGACTACGCGGAACTAAGAACAAATGCTTTTGGATGTGATGATTCCATATGGTTACATGGTCCATGAAATAGCGCTTGGTTTGATCAGAATCGGCCGATAAAGGGTTAAAAGTCCACTAATAAAGGCAGGCAGTATTCTAATAAAATTGTCCTTATTCTAGATTCACACTGCGTACATGTCAAAATAACGTCGACTTTATTACTGTCTGACGTTATTTGGTACTGCAATATCTCTCTAATAGTTCATAAACTGCGCTTGCAAACAGGTCAAAATAACTTCGACTTTATTACTGCTTAACGTTATGTACTTCAAAATCACCAATATATCCCCAATGATAAAATCAAAATGTAGAAACTGTAACAGATTTTCAAAAAAATTTGCTTGCGGCGCTATATTTTCAGCTCGTCAAATCTGTTACAATCTATTACTATTTTCAATCAAATTCTAGTACAATCTTATTTTTGCCAAGAACATCACTGATTGGTTTGGACGGGGAACAGATGGCTTCAGTGCTGTCTGTGTTGACCTACCCTTTGCACTAATGAGAGGCAACAATGGATTTTAAAAATCATATATGGAAAAGAGAAAACATTTTCCACAGCAGAACTTTTTGAGCTATCACAAGTACTTGAGATCAAAGAACTTTATTTTCAGTGTTTAATTAATAAAGAAAAATTTACAAAAAACAAAAACCCTATAAAGAATATATACTCTACAAGAAACCAACCTCTTGCCGTATATATTCCAAAAGTGAACAGAACAATTACTTTGAGAAGTCATATTTTTCTTGGTCCAAGATTATACAACAAAATCCCCCTGGAAATTCGTGAAATAAATTCACCTGCAATGTTCAAGAAAAAAGTTAAACAATGGCTGCGAGCGAGTACAATTGTTTTGCAACTCCTTCTAACCTAGGATATTATTTTATTTATACTCATGATGTACTTCAACTTCATTTCATGTTCCACTTTTAATGTTTTATTTCATTACTGTTGAACATTATACACATTTTATTCTGCGTATGGCTACACACCACGATTTGTATATATATTATATATTCGCTCTTTTACTTTTACTTTTCTACTAAAATTATTATTAATCGTGAATTCTGTAAACCCATCTCCTTGTGCATTAATTTTATCTACATCGTAATATAATTTGCATCATATTTTAAATTATCAACTTATTCTATTTCTTAGATATTGTATACTTATTGAACCAATCATGATGAAGACAATATACCACACACAAGTAGCTGACACTACTCACGTGGTATCAATTCACATGTTTCTTTAATATTATGTGCATATCATACCTTTAACACAAGTGTTGTCAGTACCTAATATATAAACAATATTTTTCATTCCCAGCCCTGTAACACCACATACAAGCATCTGTTGCTTAAGTGGTCCCAAACATGTTTATTCCAATGACTTGTCAATCACAGACAAGCATATTTTGTGCTTATGTGATATTTCGTCTATTTACCCATGTGTTATCTATGTTCAATTGTAGTCTTATGTTTTGTGAAAAATTATTTTGTAAAATTTTTTAGTGAATAAACATTATTATTATTATTATCTCGAAACTAGTCTGCAGGTGGTCACCCTGTCCAAATCAAAACATAATTCTGCTGTTTGGTCACAGAGGGCACTTGCAATTGCGTCCTCTGATATTTTGAGGAACGTTGCACAAATATCTGTTAGATGTAATTCAATACCCGTCGTGGTCTTAGCCAGGGGAGTGGTTGTTTTCTGTCAGGTACTTGCCTTAATAAGCCTACTTAGTAGGTGTATATGGGAGTAAAGGGTTCATCATCGGTCGGCAAAGACTGTTCGTTATTAAACGATCTCCCAAAGAATTCTGTTTTCTTCAAATAAGAACTTCTACATTGTCAATTGAAGAAGCTTCAGTAGCTGCCACTGACATTGAATTGAACCAGATCACCAGTGTTGCCGTTGTCGGATATTTTACCAGAAATTGACATATTCATGCCAACATTCGGAGCGAAATATTGAAAAAGTTGAATTTCGTTTCGTTTTAGCAAGTCTGTCGATAAAGTTTGTGATTCGTAATATGGAAGCTGTTCAGCTGCACAAAATCGGTTTAACCTTGTAATAAAAATAATTACATATAGATATGTAATAATTATCTAGCATATTGAAAATTCGTGATGGCGTGTTTTGAATCGCCTGCTTTGTCAAGGACGACAAAAAAGTATAAGCTGGCCCTGTCAACAATTAAATAATTGAATAATAAGGAATTGATTGAATTCGTATCATGGCTTCTTTTTATGCTGTCGGCATTAAAGCTGCGTTTTGTAGTTGATGCGGTGATTTCTTTTATGTTATTAATTACATTATTGGTATTGCTGTAAAGTTTTGTGTTGGTTTCGGGTGACGTTAAACATTCGTTTTATTTTACAACGTACCTACGTGTTGTAAGCATAATACGCCTCTGTTCTAGTTTGACGTTCCCGTGCTTTCGTTTACATAGTACGTATTTGCAATATGAATACACTATAGAAATGATACGAAATTGCCTGTTTAATGACAATTAAATAAAAAACCGTAAATTTTTGACAAAACGCCAATTATTCGAACTCGACATGCAATCGAAGAATCAACTATCATTATGAAGGAAATCACATACAATTAGATACTACGATTACAACTACAGCCAAGGTCACTTTTCTGGGTCTCCTTTTGATTGGGCTTATTTGACCTTGAACTTTAATATACCATCAAACCTCATATCGCCTTGAAATCATAGGAAAGGGTTCCTTCACAGAGAGAAAACTAAATTGAATCAATTTTGATAACGTTTATGAAGAACGCCTACTGGACAAATTGAAATGTCTCATCACGTTTTGAAACCGTTCAAAAATATTTTCTCAGCTGATTTTCCATGCTGCTCAGATCACATGCGAAAAAAATTGAAGAATACATCATATCTTTGCATTTATCGGTCATTGTGCCGGAGTTAGACAATGGGAGAATCGAAAAATTGCAAAATTTGAATGTTAATCAATGTTTTCGAATAACGTGGACATTAAATATTAGTACCAGGGAAATATTCATGCCAGTCAATTCATACGAGTCGAATATGGCGTGATTCATCCCTATATCACTATTTTAATGATTGTGCTGGAGTTACAAAATCAGAGGACACCACAAAGAAAAAATTGTAATGCTATCGGACTCATCACGTTTTGAAGCCGTTTAAAGATATTTCCACAGCTGATTTATCGTGCTGCTCAGATTACATGGGTAGAAAATTAAAGAATACATCACCTCTTTGCATTTATCGGTCATTGTGCTGGAGTTAGAAAATGGGAGAATCGAAAAATTGCGAAATTTCAATGTCAATCAATGTTTTCGAATTATCTACGTGGAAATTAAAATGAATTCAAGGAAAATTTTCATTCCAATCAGTTCATATGGGCCGAATATATGTAACACATACCTGTATCACTATTTCAGATGATTGTGCTGGAGTTTAAAAATCAGAGGGCATAATAATGGTAAAATTGTAATGCTCTCGGTCTCATCATGTTTTGAAAACTATTAAAAGTATTTCCTCAGCTAATTTTTCTTACTGTTGGAGTTAGAAAATAAGAGAATCGAAAGATTGAGATATTTCATAATTAATCATTCTTTTCGCATTATGTGTACAATAAAAAGATATCAGGGTATTTCATAAGGAGCGAATATAATGTAAAATTGTATATTATTTCAAATGATTGTTCTGATTGTGAAATTATGTTTTTATTCTCATCTCGTTTCGAAGATGGTAAATATATGTTCGCGGTTCATTTTTCCTCCTATTCATATCATTTGGGTGAAATATTGAAGAGTAAATTTCCCCTTTGCATACAACGAAGACATTTTCCATCCCATCCAGTTCAGTTCAAGTTAGAAAATGTTTTACAATACCGAAGAATTTAATGCCAGCTAGATAGATATTTTATTTTATGATATATGCATTTTTTATAAAATTCACTATTTTAAATTGTCAATTTTAAATGTGTATTAACTATATGTAATATGTGACGTGTTTTGTATCACTTTCATTGTGGTCTTTGGAAATCAATAAATTTTACTTTACTTTACTTTACTTTACTTTTCTTTTCTTTACTTTACCTTACCTTACCTTACCTTACCTTACCTTACCTTACCTTACCTTACCTTACCTTACCTTACCTTACCTTACCTTACTTTACTTTACTTTACCTTACTTTACCTTACTTTACCTTACTTTACCTTACTTTACTTTACTTTACTTTACTTTACTTTACTTTACTTTACTTTACTTTACTTTACTTTACTTTACTTTACTTTACTTTACTTTACTTTACTTTACTTTACTTTACTTTACTTTACTTTACTTTACTTTAATTTACTTTACTTTACTTTACTTTACTTTACTTTACTTTACTTTACTTTACTAAGAAATCTCAGATGGGTAGTTTTAGTGCAGTCGACAACTAACGTCAATGGTAATCTATGCCAAAGATTCAAAAACAGAAAAATATAAACTCAAATATAATTCAGTATAAGACCACATTTTTTAATCTAAAACATTGAGTTGTCACTTTCAGTATCTTTCAGGTAATTCAGGATGATAACGATGTGGGAAGAAAATTATTTCAAAGACATATACATACTAATATAAGTTCGTGCGTGTATTAATCTATTATAAAGGAAAATTAAGCTGTTTACATCAGTGACAGAAGCGCACGTGTATGAGTAACCTTCGTTTAATTTTTATCTTTCCTATTAAGTGGTTGGGAAATAGTTGATAATATTGCAAGGGTCATGGAATTCACAAAATTGCTTGAAAAAATGTGCTAATCAACATGGCATTCCATTTGTCCTTGTAGATTTTCATCGCTCGCCCTGTACATTCGGCAATAATTTCTAGTTGTAGACTCTGTTGTCTAGTTTACTTTATTTCTTCATCATCAATTTTCCAACAAAAACTAGTAAAGCGTATTATCTCTGGGCTCAGATTTATTATAACTTAAGTTGAACCTCCCAAATTCTATGCAAATACTTTTGATAAATAAATTGATGGATGTAGCCGTTATTACGTGGTAGGAAATCATCACGAAAAATGATAAATAAAACTTTCTGTTTTTATACCATTTCTATTTGTAACCAACGTTACTGCAGTTTCGTCCTATATGGACATTATCAAACAATACAATAATCTGAAATAATAAATAACACTTCTTAAGCCGGGATCCCACGGCGTGTGGAGTGGCACTCTTCACGCCAAACTTGCCAGTTCCCGCGCCGTCGGATAGGGCAGGCTTGGCAATCTTCGGTCGTCGCGGTGAGTCCCGTCGAATGTCGGTAAATGAACACGGTTCAAAGGAGCTCGGACGATGGCGCTCACGACGTTTATACCGCTCCAACGACGTGGCTAGGCACGTGGTACTGTCAGTGCCGTGCTAACTTTCACCATGGAGTGGTCGAACGAAGTGGTGTTAGAATTTTTATCCCTTTATGAAGAAGAATCTTCCAACATGTTTGTGGCACTGTACCTACAAATAATTAAAAGGAAACAAATTACTTATAGAAAAATCATTTGATGACTGTCAGATCATGTGTATAATTCCAAGCCTGAAAACAATTTAATGTACTTACCTATCTCGATTATTTTACTTTTTACCGCCAACACTGCCGGCGTACAAATGACTAAAACTCCAGCGCGTCCACTTCCGAAACTGCGATCCTACACGCGCCGTGGGAACGGCCCGACCACATTTCGTTGCGTCAACCTCGACTGGCAACTCTGGAGCGAGGAGTGCCACTCCACACGCCGTTGGATCCCGGCTTGAAATACCCTTAACCCGAGGCCTGTTAATGACTAACGGCAGTGTTTATAGCTCTATAAACAATGCTAACGGTCATTCATGACTTTTACCTGGACCTTGTTTATTTGCGACAATGTGACTGCGCTGCCTTAAAAACCGGTGAATAGACCAAGTGCAGTTGATCATTCAGTAGGTTACATCCACAATATTTGTGTTTATGAATTTCTAGGGATTATAAATAATTCAGTTTCCAACCCTTGCTTGCATAGTGCAAAATTTCCGTATCGTTCAGACTCGGATAAAAATTATTCTTTATTATTATTGCAAACTCATGATGACTACGAACAATCGAACAATGGTGTTGAGTACGAGATAATTTTCGTAATCTGTATGTTTTGATTGATCGATCCATGCTCCATCATTTTGCTACGTGAAAATATACATCAATACATGCTGATAAGGAGTTAAAAATTATGAAAAACTTTTGGTTTCGATAAAGACACATATAAGAATCCAATAAACACATTAGGTTGAATAATATTCGTTTATAATATTTTGTCTTTCTAAATACGGCGCAGCACATTTTGGTATAGGTCCAGGGAGGCTGACATCCGAGCTGAATCATTGAGATCTCGTAAACCGTAAGAGATACAGGGTCGGTTGAACTATGCCAAAGTTGCACAATTTGTTGCCGAACAAAATGCCTTTTCAAAATTTGGAAACTTCCGAATACTTTCGGAAATATACGGAATATCAAAATTTAATGAAATATTTTTTATTTTGTATTGTTTTTGTGTGTTTGTGTTTTTCCTTCCCAGCAAAATAGAGTTTTCAAATTTGTGTTCCAGAAACCATTATCTACTTTTTTTTTAAATCGGGCCAGGAGTTTTTTCTGTTGCCTTCGGTCACCCCAAAAGCTCTGACCTATCACAAATTTCGATTTTCAAACATTTCTATGACAAAAATTCACAGTTTCTGTTTTTTATTTTTTTAATATTACCAGAAAATGAAAGAGGCGGTCTTGATATTCATAGACGAAAAGTCACACTCGCTTATTCAAAATATTTTAAATAATCGGATTTATTACAGTGTTAATAGAAACTCGTAAATTCCTTGTGAAATACACAACGTCCACAACCACATCATACGTATTTTAATAATTTGCATAGGAATTTGGATATTTTTGGTAGTTTTAGTAAACCCCGAAATGCGTTTTGCGAAATAGTTGAAGCTGAAGATAAAGGAGCTGTTATAAATGCTGTAAGTTTTGATATGACATTATAATATGCATTTCATTACATTTAATATTTGCGATATTTCATCGAAGCATTTGCTCTAGAATAAAAAAAAAATGCCTAAAAGCAGAACACAGATGATTCTTGAAATACATACGAGGATGTATTTATATCTAGTTAGCCTAGACCAGTTCCCTGCATAAACAAAATATTGCGTTACCATAGTAACAAACAATAACTTATTAGAAGTGTCAGTATAAAGTTTGACATCAAAAAAGTAAACCAGAGTTACGATAAATTAAAAGAAAAAATATGTCCACCGAAATTGTGAAAACCGAAAAATTGGAGTATCGAGCCATCATCAAGTACCTGTATTTAAAAGGGTTAAGAGGTAAGCAGATTTACGAAGATATGCTTAATACCCTTGGTGATCAATGTCCTTCGTATACGACCGTGAAAAATCGGACTGCAAGCTTCAAAAGAGGTAAATTTTCCATTGAAGATGATGACCCATCGGGAAGGCCAGTTTCTGTGTCAGTCCCCGAATATATCGATGCAGTTGTTGTTAAAAAAATTTGTTGTTGTTATTTCCGTCAACCGATTGCACCCCTACGCGCAACCCTCGGAAGTCTTCGAGAGACTTGTGTGAGCTAGGGAAGACGCAGCCCTTACCTTTTAACGTGTGATGCCATGCACGAGACCGGTGAATCGGTGGATCGAACCCACGACCACCACGGCCCATGACATGATTTTAACAGACCGTCGAATTGGGCTAAAACGGATATCTGAAGCACTGAATATTTCATACGAACGCGTTCACGTCAATTTGGACATAAGAAAAATTGCTGCAAAATGGATCCCCAAATGTTTGAATGTTGACCAAAAGCGTGCAAGGGTAGTAGCATCGCGTTCTATATGTGCTCGATTTGAAAACGATGTAGACTTCTTAAACCGAATTGTTATTATGGATGAGACTTGGGTACATTTCTACGATTCAGAAACAAAGCAACAATCGTTGGAATGGCGACACTCCGGTTCTCCAAGACATAAGAAGTTTCGTGTCCAAAAATCTGCTGGAAAAGTTCTTGCTTCAGTTTTTTGGGATTGCCATGGGGTAATCATGATTGATTTTTTGGATAAAGGTAGAACAATAACTGGAGATTACTATTCGACATTACTGACCACTCTACGGGAAAAAGTTAAAGAGAAAAGACGCGGAAAGCTATCCAAAGGTGTTTTGTTTTTGCAGGACAACGCCCCTGCACACAAATCTCATGTTGCCATGCAAAAAATCCGTGATTTAGGGTTTGAATTACTAGAACACCCCCCTTATTAACCAGATTTGGCTCCGTCCGACTATCATCTCTTTCCTCAGCCGAAAAAAGTTTGAAAGGTCGTAAATTTTCTTCTAACGAGGAGGTAATAAGATCTGCGGAGGTCTGGTTTGCAGAGCAAGAAGAAACATTTTTTTTGAAAGGTCTAGAGACGTTGCAGGTTCGCTGTAATAAATGTATCCAATTAAGAGGAGAATATGTTGAGTAATCAAATATTTTGACATTGAAATTTTGTTTGGTTCTATAGTAGGCTAAGAGTTTTTCAATATATCCTCGTGAGTATCATCCTTAGGAATTACAGCAAAGAACTAAGACCAGGAGATCGTGAAAGAAGTATTTCATGCAACTGGCTTGATAAAAAATTGCAACAAAACGAGGGTTGTTTCAATAACATGATCTGGAACGACGAATGCAATTTTTCCAAAAGCGGCCTTTCAACAGAAATAATGAGCATTATTATGCAGTGGAAAATCCTTACCAAAATCAGCAAGTGCAAAAGCAGGAACGGACTTCATTCAAGGGAAGGGAGAAATCGAAACAGAATTTTCGGGCCAATTATTTACGGTGGAAATTTAAATACTGAACGTTACTTTGATGGAAAATCCAGGTCAGTATTCAGTCCGGCAATAACAAATTGCGTAACTTTGCCATAATTTAACAGGTCCTGTATCTTTTACGGTTTAGGAGATCTCAAAGCACCTGCACCCTTAAAACGGTTGCGCATGCTTTAAAGTTTCGCTTATACACTTGTATAATAATACTCTTATCAAATTCAAATATAAGGGATCCTACTAAATTCTCGAGTAATGTTGTCGATGATCGAAATCACTGTTGATTAATTAATTCGTGATAAAACGCGATATTGTTGAAAATTTTAAAGCTATCTTTATACTTCTCATAAAAATGATTATTATTACTGCAAACTCATAATGACTACGAACATGTTTTTGCATGGTTCACCATCGTGAAAAATATCCTTGAATTTTATCTACATGTACAAGTCATCATGAAATTACAATCCATATGAAGTTTTAATAATATGATATATTTCGTTGTATTGTTTTAAGTTATATATCGATAAGAAATGAGAAATTATAAAAAGTTAATCGTTTTCGTATCTGAATAGAAATTCACAGTCATCCTAGGTGGCTAGACGAGTAACTAAACTGTTTTTAATTGATGTAAAAGTGGTGAGGAGCTTTTGGGTTATCTATGAAACTACGCCTCTGCCACACAGGTAATTTTTACATTTAATAACACGATATAGATAGATAGATAATAGATAGATTTATTTAAAGCTTTCAATTTAAACAGTTGAAAAACTCAAGTCTTATAAAATCATCAATAAAATTTACATCACAATTATAGATAATACAAACACAAAGTACAAATGTCTCTTGATATAACTAAAATACCTAATAACCCAGTAGAGTTACTTGATTGTTTCTCATCATTTTAAGTTGATTGACATTCATTTAAAATTTTATCTGTCTAATATTTTTATATACAACATTCTTTTTTTTAATGCTAATTTCTATTTTTACTCAAGTTATGTAAGTAGATTCAATATTTATCTCCATTTATTAAATTGTCCTTTTGTAGTTGTCCTGAGGAAGGAAATAAACAATTCCGAAAGCTTGGCAAGATGACAAAGAGTTTTCTTTAAATCCAATATCAGACTGCAACCTCAAGATATTTTCAATTATATATATATATATATATATATATATATATATATATATATATATATAGTGGAAGGGTAGTCTTTGCTGACTAGTTAGGATACAAAACAGGAAATTTTTGGGTATAGCAGCAAGCAAAACGTGTACTCTTTAACACTATATTTCACTGTTGAAATATCGGAAATATAGTGTTAAAAGAGTACACGTTTTGCTTGCTGCTATACCCAAAAATTTCCTGTTATATATATATATATATATATATATATATATATATATATATATATATATATATATCACAGTCATTGGTAAAAGAAAATTGTATTCAAACTAAATATGAATTTACTTGTCCAGGAATTCTTTCAATGAATACGGCTCAATGTCACACAACAGATCAAAAAATGTTTTTTAAAATTTTGTCTTGTGCGATATTCTTTAATATTCAAGGGTAGATTGTTATAAAATTTAATTGATGCATAATGTGGACCTTTCTCTGTAATTGTAAGTATATGCTTAGGAACAATAAAATTGGTTTTCTGTCTCGTAGAATATTCATGTCTGTATGTATCTTCTTCAAAATTTGATTTATTATCATAGACAAAAATTACACAAACATATATGTAAATGGCATATACGGTAAGCATTTTGTTGAATTTGAAGGTACAACGACAAGAATCTGTATATTTCATATTCAACATGGTCTTCAAGATACGTTTCTGCATGATGAAAATACGTACAAGTTGTATACTCCGTCCCCATACTAATATTCCATATTTCAGAAAAGGATAAACAGTCCCATAATATTCAGTGCTTCAAAATTCAAGTGTTTTTTCAAGACTCTAATTGCATAACACTTGCTAGTTTTTTTGAGAGATATTCAATATGTATCTCATAATTTAGTTTGTCATCTATATAGATTCCTAACAGTTTTGTACTGGTTGAAAAAGACAATATATCTCTTTCGAGCTGAACATAGTCCGGAATAGTATTATTTTTGTGAACAGTTTCAAAAAGTATGCAGTCTGTTTTAGAGGTGTTTAATAATAATTTGTTAGTACTAAAGTAGGTAGATACTGTTGAAATGTTGTTTGATATCGAGTTTTCCAGATTAAGTTGCCTGTTGATGGGTAAAATAATATTGGAATCATCTGCATAACTCACAACTATAGTACTTGATTGTTTAAAAATTTCTGAAAAATCATTAACATATACAATGAATAGTAAAGGACCCAGAACACTTCCCTGTGGTACGCCTTTTTTGATTTCAGTAAAACCTGAGCAGAACTCAGTATTTTGTTTCCTAATACATACTTTTTGTTTCCTGTTACTCAAGTAAGACTTTAAGAGATTCAAGGCATTTTCTCTATTCCATAGTTGAACAGCTTTTGAAGTAGAATGGAGTGATCAACACAGTCAAAAGCTTTACTGAGATCGAGAAAAATACCACATACCATAATAGTCCAATTACATCGTCAGTGACGAGCAGTGTATAATAATTTCTTCAAATGGCAGTATCTAAAACGAAGAAAGAACTATTTTTCAATCAATTCCTGCAGTGAAATCATTGAAACTCGGTGTTTCCTAAGTATGAGAGTGAACTGATTATGTGTCAAAATCCAAAAAATGCAAAAAAATACATTGATAGAGCCATATCTCGAAAACTGCCCATTTTTGGAGTTTTTGGCAATGGACACTTTTGATCAGTGCATCCAGATCTACACCATACCAAAAATTCGGACAAAATCACGGAAAGCCATTTTTCATAAGAAACGTGCGTGGTCCTTTGTAGTTCAACAAAAACTTCATTAAATTTTCCTTTTAAGGCAAGGTTTTGTAATTATTTATTCACCCTGTACCATTATTATTCATACCGTTGGATAGCATTTCTTGTAGGCTTTTCAATGATGTATCACAAGTAGGAGTCTGCCATTTAAACTTTTTCAGTTGGGGTAGGTGGGGCCTAGGGGGTTGATGGGGGCGAGTTCTTTTTTATGTCATTTTAGTTCCCCCTTCCTATCCTAGAAACGGTTTTGAGCATTTTTTTATATCATCTTTCGTTCGTGAGATATAGCCCATTGTAAGTTTTTAAATTGTCACACTGTATATGCTTTGCATAGCAGCTCTATCCTCTGGTATAATCTTTGTTATGGCTGTGACGTATATGTCACGTCACCTACTATCCTGGCCCGTGATTGAAGACACCAGAATCAAACCAGTTTTTTAATTGTAGAAATAAAATCAAAAGTACAAACAGTAAAAGCAGATGTCAGGGAATAACCTCTGGCTAATACGGCGATAGGTATTGAATTAAACAGTTGTGCAATATTTTTAATTGTCTGAAACAAGTCTGCAGGTGACCTCTCTGTCATAATCAGAACAAAATTCTACTGGTTGGTTAGGAGTAGACGGTAATAAATAGCGAAAACCCAAAAAATAGTTGATTTTTTCCTACCAGATGCGCTAGACCTGCCGGTTCAGTTTACATCAAATATAATTACTTTCTTTCTTTAGACAATACAAACATGAATCGTCAGTAATGATAATAAAATAGAAGAAAAATAAAGATAAATAGAGTTTACATCTACTAGTAGAAGAAGTAGAGTATCATAAAATAGTTATTTTTGTATCTAGTGCGCGAAATGCTACTTTGGTGATCGAGAACTGATTTTTTTTAACGAGGCGCAGCCGAGTTAAAAAAAATAGTCGAGATTACCAAAGTATTTCGCGCATGAGATGCAAACAAAATTTTTTCTACAAACGTCAAAAATATTGTTCTAAAATAAGTAATAACTATGAAAAATAGTATTGAACTGGCTTAAATAATTTTTCCAAATCAAGTAATTACTGTAACTATGGAAATAAAATGGCATTTGTTGACAATTATTTCAAAGTGACAGTTCTTGATAATTATTTTGGAGTGACTTTTTATTCGCGTCAATTTCGTGCGTGATATTTATTATTGTAAAAGAATGGAAATTTCGAGCGACGATGAACTAAGCAGTACCCCACCTAACTTGATAGATGCGGCCAATTCCGTAATTTCCAACCTTTTACCGGAGAAATCGAGGCGGCAGTATGAAAATGCATATCAGCAATTTAAAGAGTGGTGTGAAGCAAATAAAGCCAGAAAAATATCTCTCACAATTTGAAAGCCTTAATTATTGTTCTACATTAATAAATAAACGATTTCTTGTTTTTTGCTTGATTGAGGAGTTGAGGACCATATAGGTTAGAATATGAAAATCCCATATAGTTTACATGCAGTGTGCGAAATATATTTCGCACATTACTTCGCGCACGGTGTCATGGTAACGAATGAAAATGAAAAAAAGTGCCACTTCGCATACTGTTGTCAATGCGCGAACCTTGTCATTTTTTGACGTTTGTAGAAAACGTAATTTCAGGGTTTCCAATAGAAGTCAGATAATTCTAAAATTTCCTAAATCTCGGTAAAAAGTTTGAAACGTATAGTTTTCATTATTATAAATGATTCATTCAATATGAATGATTTTCTTGCATTAACAACTACCACAGCCCAAATAGACAATGGAAGAAGGCGCGAGAAGTATTATATCTATTCGAAGATTAGATCTAGGCGGAAATGTTACAAGTGCATTAATGAACTTATCATATGTGAATTCCTTGAATCATTTTCACTCAGAAAACTTTTTCAGAATGTCAAAATTATCATGAAGAAGTGATTCCTAAACCTTCAAGGAGACTAAGCTAAACCTTCACACCTTCCACTTTCGAGGCAGCTTTTAGTGAACTAGAAAATAAGCCGGAATTTTCTTTAAATGATGAGAGCATAGGTATTTGTAGGTTGGGAACAAATAGGAACTGAAAAATACTTTTTTGATATTTATCTGGACAATTTTTCTCTATTCATCATACATAAATCATTTGACACAATGTTTCTACATGATCTCACTGATGTTTTTGAACTTTCGCTACTTTCGGGATCATCATCTTCTTTTTTGGTAGGTGTCCATTTGTATATTTGTTTAGGATATGATTTTAAAATGAAGGTTCAACAGAGGTTTTCAATGAATTGAGAATCAATATCAACCCACCTTCTTTATCATATAAATAAAACTCGATGTACAACCTATTCGTATTTAAACATTTTCATCTATAACTTTACTCACGTCCATAACACTCATATTTAAATTAACTAGAGGCTGTTCACTAATAAAATCGTTTTAATGTGAGTAAATTAAGTTTTTTGAGCTTCAAAATACAACTAAACTGAAATGAACAGAAATAAAGTCAATAGTTTCAAAAGTTTCAAACTACTTTCAATGTCAATAGTGTCAATTTCTGCTACGATATAGGAATTTTCCTTTTTCAACTCTTCTTTATTCTTTTCTACTTTCGCTCCCCTCAAATTTGATGGTAGCGAAAGTAGAAAAAGTAGATATATTTGGTGTTAAAAAACAGATATGTCAAATTCTAATTCTACGAGTAGAACATTTCTGCCTACAATAAAACGCTCCTTATGACATTAAGGCTACAGGCAAAAAGGTGTCAATTAATGTTATCGAAAATGTGCCTAACCCACTTACGGTTATAAGCAATTCTGAAATAACAAAGGATATCAACAACATTAAGCCGACAGATAGAAAGGGGTCAATTAGGGTTAGTGAGAATGTACCAAATCCAGATACGGTATTTAACGCACAAGACTACCTAAGTCAGAATAAATACAATCTCCGCAGACGGAATATCCAGTCATCTGATATTATTCATGATGTGTAAGCTTCTGAAGAAGCTAGCCAATCGCGCTAGCGAAACGTTAGGAATAAATTCCAAAAAAAACGACGGCATTCAAACCCGAGTGAAAATGGTGACACACAAGCTGCCAGTTGGCCTCCCCTACTAACACATTGTCATAATCACCAATTAGTATTGATGATGTTTCTTGAAAAAGTAAATAACTAACAGCCATTACTACAATCTTCAGAACTAGTTAAATTTTTTCTTTGCATCGCATTGGTAGTTTTTGTTCGTGATAGGTTAACGATGAACGAACGTGTGTTGAAATAATTTTGCATAATGAATGATCTAATAATGACTGTGATAATAATTGTATGTAGATTTGAGTGTACTGTAATAGTTCAGAAAGCACGTACGCCATTTATACCTACTTTTTTTCTCCTTTTAATTGCCCAAAAAACTCAACGTCCCGAACTAGTCTGTTTTGTATTTTATTCAACTGTTCTCCTGGAAAAAGAGTATCTGGACTGGCATTTATACATTCTTAGTAATTACTTCTAACAGAGTAAAAATGTTTCAATATTCCGTTCAATTAGAATGATCGAATAAACTTGAAGACTCTCTGAGGGAGCTAACTAACATGTTCCCGAATGACAACGTCGGACTCTTTAAGGCATGTCTCATGGGAAGTTACTTCCAATGGAATGGAAACTTCTATGAGCAAGTAGATGGCGTGGCGATGGGAAGTCCACTCAGCCCAGTGATAGCCAACTTCTTTATGAAACATTTTGAAGGAAGCTTTTGATTTAAAACCGACCATGTGGCTACGTTACGTGGATGACACCTTCGTCATTTTGAGACACGGAAGGGACACATTGAACAGTTTCTTAGAACATCTAAATGCTCACACCCCAGCATGTTCACCATGGAAACTGAACAGGAACAGCGGATATCATTTCTAGATGTACTCATCGAAAGACTGACCCACAAAGTATTCCGAAAACCTACGCACACGGATAGGTATCTGCCTGCTCTATCAAACCACCATCCTATAATAATAATAATAATAAAGTCGGAGACCGAGGGATTCATAATGGCCTGCCAGGATGGTGTCTTCAACACCCTCGTCTACCGTAGTCGCGTGATGGGTATAGACGTCCCTGACACCCGATGCAGGGCATGTCGTGGGGCACCTGAGACCGTAATGCATTTGCTATCAGCATGCCCATCTTATGCGGTCTTAGCCTACATCCACAGGCATAACGCGGCGTTACGAGTGTCATACTACCATCTACGACTCTCGTACGGTATAGACGAGACACCGGTGTTGCCTTATGTTCCGGGGGATATTGAGTCCGTGGTGGAGAATGAGAGGTGCCGGATCTATTTTTTTTACGAAACTCCCAGGTTTTCGGAGAAAACCCCTCAAAAGCAGAGCTTGTGCGAGCAAGGGAGATCCGGGACCTACAGTTTAAATAAAAGTGGAATCCGAACCACTTCAGCTCAGTGATACACGACCGGGGATCGAACCCGGACCGTCTGGGTGGAAGCCAAACGCTCTAACACCTCGACCACTTCGCTCTATTGGAACTACTCATTCCCCACCCTCAGGCAAATACAAGCCAATAAGCCTGATGTTGTCCTCCTCGACCACCAAAGTAGAACGATATTCGTCATGGAGTTTTCCGCTCCAGGCGAAATGAATATCGTTCGAAAAGAGGAGGAAAAACGGACTAAATATCGAGATCTTCTCTTTGAACTCCGCAGGTTATATCCGGACCATTCTGTCAAAATGGTGGTTCTGATCATAGGAGTCCTTGGTGGAATGATGGACACACTGCTCTCCAACTTGAAGATAATACCTGCTTGCCGTAATATGGCAGAAACCTTAACAGCGCGAATGCAGAAGGCCGTCATCCTTGGTTCGCTCCGTCTACTCAGGGCACATGATTCTCGGACCCAATAGTCACTCACCCTACGGACGTAGGGAGTGGTTATTGGGGTTAACGACACCAGCGCGCCCTCCGGATGTATCGGAGCACCGGAGACAGGGCCTGACTGGTACATTCCCAACGGAAGAAAAAAAAAAAATAATGTTTGTTTCACTTGTTAAAAAGTACAAAGAGAAAATATCCATAAGTACAATAACAAGGAGTACGTCAATGTATAAATCTAACCTGTGAAGATGAAATATGTGAGTAATATAAAATACCTGATATAAGGAAAGTGTATAACAGAGAACTATTAAAAAATAAAATCTAGGATTAATCAAAATATATGTACATGACAAGTTCGTTGAAATATATCGACCTAGCAATATAAAAATAAAATTCACCGAGGGCATATTTCAAGGAGATTTAAGTAAATAAATTCTTCATATCTTAGGATTAGTCAAAATTATATGTACATGACAAGACCAAATGAAATTATAGTCCTAGGAATATTTATATTAATAAAATTATTCGTGGGTGTAGCAATTTTTCTCGATAAGGGCAGTTTTCAGCCTTGATTTGAAAACATTTATATTAGGTGCGCTTTTGATATGGCCATCCAGTTTATTATAAAGTTTTGGCCCGAGATAAAGATGGCTCTTATGGTATATGCATCGAAGCATATTCGGAATTAAGTCATTAGAGCGTGTCGAGTATTGATGTTGTTTAGTAGAGAAAGCAATTTTATTTTTGTGTGCGAGAACACATAACTCATAAATAAATATACCTGTGACAGTAAGTATCCTCATTTCCTTGAATAAGTTTCTACATGATTGCCTCTAGCTACTATTGGTAACAATTCTGATTGCATATTTTTGTAAAATGAAGACCCTTTCAGCAGATGACCTTGTACCCCACATCAGAATTCCATACCTCAAATGACAGCGAATAGTAGCATAATATAAACTCAATAAAATATCTTTACCACATCCTGTTGTGCATAGCAATTTTTACGCAGTTTATTGCACAAGGTGTCCATATGAGGAGCCCAAGTAAGTCTGTAGTCCACTATGAGACCTAGCATTTTTGTGGATGAACAAGATTCAACGTACAAATCATCATTCTCGCAGATGCTGAAATGCCGAGGGGCATTATTAATGTTAAACTTCATCAAAGCTGTTTTGGTTATGTTTAGTTTCAAATGGTTTCTATCTGACCATGTTATAATTTGTTTATACAGGTATTGAGTTTTTTCAGCAAGAACTGATGCATTTTGGTCCTTGACGAGGAAGTTTGTGTCATCTGCATTCGCGACAACATGAGTATTTGAGATGCTATTAAAAAATTGCATCAGGTCATTAGCGTAAATTAGGAACAACAGAGGACCCAAGTCAGAAGCGTGGAATTATCTCCACACTAGCGGAACGTGCTCGGAGAATATGTGAACTTAGAACATCTCCAAGCAACCTTGAGATCGAAGATAGAGCCATGAATCCGAGGACTTCTACGAGACAAAGTAGGGAGGTGGCTCAGATAGTTACACGTGCGTATCTTCCATATATTCCTAAGGTCACAGATAGAATTGGAAAACTTTTGGAGCAACACAACATAAAAACGACCTTCAAACCCACCAAGAAAATACAACAAAGCCTTAGGTCGGCAAAGAAGAACAAAAGAGGCCCACATACCATGCACTTGCGGAAAGGTATACATCGGAACCACAAAAAGGTCGATGGGAACAAGGCTGAATGAGGAACATCAGAGGGACTGCAGATTAGGCCAAACGGACAAGTCGGCAGTGGCAGAACACGCGCTCAGTGAAGGAAACCTCAAGATTCTGTTTGAGGACGTATAACTGCTTGCCCCCAACCAGGGATACCATAGCCGACTTGTACGGGAGGCAATAGAGATCCACAAACACACGGAGAATAACAACAGGAAAGAAGAAGCTGTGAACTTCAACCGAATATGGAATCCTATTCTTAGAAAGGATATATTTGGCGGAATTTTCGAATAAATAATAAAGGGTGTTCTATTAAAGAAAAAACTGATTCTGAGTCTTTCCGCTTATATAAAGGTGAAAATATTTTTGAAATGGGTAACTTCAGTAACTGAAGAAGTTTGTTCCTCAAAGTTTTCGACTAGTGGTTATGGCTTTCGAAATATCGAAGAATCACTCACTAAATGGACACACTGTATTTTGTTTGTTTTGTATTTTTGTGTATTAGATGATTTTTCTGCTGCTATAATTACTCGAACATTGATATTCAAATGAAGCTTGTGGTTGGAGCATTAAGAAGAGATACCCAGGTAGCACATCATATCGGCTGAATCTTGGTTCCATATTGGGCCAATATAGATATATTGTAAATGAAAATTCAATATTGGTCCAATATGGGTGAATATTCAAAAAACAATATTATATTAATAACATTGGTGGAATATTGGTTGAACTAGTTTTGAATGTAGATTATCACACGAAATATTGGGTCAATATTGGTTGAATAATTTCTACCAATATCGATAATACAATATTGGTTATATATTGTTTTCCACATCTAGAATAAATATTGCAATCCAAATATTCCAGTCATATCGATTATAGGGGAAAAAACTATATTGTATTTCCAAGTTTGTTAAAATGTTGGTTGAATATTATTTCCACTTTATTTGACAAATTGTAATAACTCATATTGAGTCAATATTGGTTGAATGATATTTACCAATATCGATAAAACAATATTGTTTTCACATCGTTTTTAACATCTAGAATAAATATCGCAATCCCAATATTCCCCTGATATCGATTCTAGGAATAAAAACTATATTGTATCTCCAAGTGTGATTACACATTGGTTGAATATCATTTCGCCAATATTTAATAAATCTTATTGGGTCAATATTGGTTCAATAATATTTATCGATATCGTTAAAACAATATTGTCTTCATATTGTTTCCTACATCTAGATTGAGATGAAATTTGAATATTGGCCGAATATTCAATGAAACATATTGAAATTATATCATGATCAAACTTAGATAAAAATCCGCTAGATGTCTCTACATATACAACGTCTTCTAAAACCTACGAAAGTATATTAAATACTTCCTTTATCTTGTTTTCAAGACAGCTCACTCAGTGGTTATGGCGATCAAAAGACAGACTCTGGTGTCACCTTCATCAACTAAAGGACATTTAATAATTTACCAAGGTATATTGACATCCACCAATATATCCAAATGATATTGTACCAATATCGATAAATATTGTACCAATATCGATAAATATTGTACCAATATCAATAAATATTTTGAGGCCATTATTGCTTCAAGAATATTCCACCAAAACTATTTCTAAAATATTCAAACAATATTCGACCAATATCGCAAAATGTTTTAAATATTGTCAGAATATTGTATCAGCGATATTGTACCAATATCGCCGAACATTTTCAGGCCAATATTAGTTCAAGAATATTTTGCCAATATTATTCAAGTAATATTGGACCAATATCGCCGAATGTTCACATTTTTTTTCTCGCCAATATTGCATTTCCAATATTTCGCCAATATGTTCACAATATTGTACCAATATTTTACCAATATAGGTGTGCTACTTGGGTAGTGTTCAACAGTAGACAAAATACTGTAAGTATGTGAACAGAGAAAACAGCAGAGGTCCCAAACATCCAGAAAATGCAGGCAATGTTTTCACAATATGTGATCGATCTTGTCAAAAACATTTTGTATACAGTACATTGAATTGGTTATCACAGATCCTTCTTGTTATTTATTGTTCAACGAGCATTTCAGAAGCTTACCTGGACAGATGATGTTGAGATGAATTTGTCGGTCAGGACGATTTTTTGTTCCTTTTTTTTGTGCACGGGTATAACAAACAATTTATTTCATTGGCTTATCACACGCATGCTCGAACGCCTTATCACATGTACACCTATAAAAGAAAAAATTAATGAAATCCATGCATGATTCGATGAAAAACTCAACAGGCCATCTGGACCAGAACCTTTATTAATATTAAGTTATTTTGGTTCTGTAAGAAGTCAATAGTTATTGCCAAAATTGCGCTGATTGCGATAAAAGCCGTTATCGTCAAATACCTTATGATATTCTATTGCTGAAGATTTTGATTCAACAAGTTACAAAACCCATCGATACCAATTATTTGAATCAATCAATCAATCAAAATATGCCTTATTGTCGAAAAAAAATAATATCCTTGTTGACAAAAAGATGTTGATAAAAAGAACAACAAACAGTGTCTAAATATTCATGTAGAGCTACCATTTATCATCGTAGTATTCTTGCACATTGTAATAAGCTTTCTTTAATAATATTTTCTTTACATTTTTCGAAAGCTTTTCAAGGAAGTGATGTATATTTCTGAAACTAGTTGGCAGATGATTATGCAATTTTTCTACTATTGTATATGATGAGTTTTTTGTTAAGGAGGATTTTGGTATGGCTAAGAGAATACAGCCTTCATCTCTACTACTATTTACTACTATTTACTTATTCTAAATGCCTTTGCAAATTAACACTATATTATTATTATTATACTAATGAGTAAATTAAACAGAGACGGTTTTCGATGGACAGGTAGTAGGTAAACAAACCATGAAACGAAAATGTCCAACTGGAATCTTGAATTTGAACCTCCATCAAGAATTTTCAACTGTAACTAGAATTTACAGCCCCAAAAACTAGTGCATCAATCATGTATTTTGCTCATAACTAAAATATTCCTAATTACCCCTAATATCCTCTACACGATTTTACGATTTTCATGATGAAAAATCGATACCGAACACAATTAAATCGAACTGCGTCGAATTGTACCACTAACCGTTTGAAACTTCCCATTTAAATAATTTAGCGACAGAATTGAATAATTGAATAATCGAAGAACTATTGTTCAGACAATAAAAAATAAAATGACGGCCTTGCCGAATGCAAATCACACTAAAGTAATAGTCCTCGGGCCCAATACAAGGAAAAAATATATTGAGTATAGTCTATACGGAATCAATCGAGACAGCACACAACCAAGCGATCATACGAGGTTGTATCAATATACAAATTGCCACTGATAATTTGCATAGGCATAAATAACACGTTCTCTAACAACTCCTCGTCTAAACTCGTTGCAGTCCACGTGGACTAGATATCTTCTGTCACCTGAAAAGGGAGGGCGAAATCAATCAATCATTCAATCACTTGGTTATTCTTTCGACATATACATGAATAGGAATTGTCAAAATAATTTACATAGAAAACAATTTACATATAAAATAATTTACAAAACAGGTAGGTACAATAGAATATTCATACAATACAATTTAAAAATGCGATTTTATATCACAAAACTCACAGAGATTGTAAAAAGATTTTATTTCCTTTGGAAGATTGTTAAAAAAATATTGGTCCAATAAAATACAATAAAATATGCATACAATACAATTAAAAATGCGATTTTGTATCACAAAACTCACTGATATAATAAAAAGATTTGTCAACTAAAAACAATTTGAGTCTCTCTTTGAAAAGGAAGAGTGAATCACAAGATTTTATTTTCTGTGGAAGATTGTTAAAAAATTTTAGTCAAATAAAATTAGATGCTAATGAAGAAATGTCCAATTTTGTTTTGTCTACATGGATGTCTTTTTTTTGTCTCGTATTATGTTCGTGAATAACCATATTCAAAAAGAATTCTCTTTTGTTTTGGAAAGCAAATAGGCATAATCCATCCTTATTTGTTTTTTCCTGGGTAGGATTGTCACGCTGGTAGCTATAGCTTCCTCCGTGGCGACGTTAGTTGTTGCCTTGTAAACACAAGGTCTTCTAACCGAATCCACAAATGTGTGGTTGGCTTCCTGTTGTTGACTTCCTTTGTTTCTATTTTTATATCCAGTGTTGTACATCTTTGCACTTGATTTTACCGTACTGATGAGAGCTTAAGCTCGAAACACGTGTATACGGTTGCACAACATTTTGAGGGTTATACCCAATAACTTTTCTACTTATATTTTCATATATTGCCCCTCGCTAAATCCATCCTTATTTGTATTTTCCTGGGTAAGATTGTCACGCTGGTAGCTATATCTGCCTCCGTGGCGACGTTAGTTGTTGCCTTGTAAACACAAGGTCTTCTAACCGAAGCCACAAATGTGTGGTTGGCTTCCTGTTGTTGACTTCCTCTGTTTCTATTTTTACATCCAAGTGTTGTACATCTTTGCACTTGATTCTACCGTACTGATGAGAGCTTAAGCTCGAAACACGTGTCTACGGTTGCACAACATTTTGAGGGTTATACCCAATAACTTTTCTACTTATATTTTCATATATTGCCCCTCGCTAAATCCATCCTTATATATATACAGGGTGTCAATTTAAAAACTTCCCACCCTTAATATCTTCCTTCCAGTAAACAATATGAGTAATCGAAAAAACAGGTCAATTTTATTGTCAAGGGGGACACTTTCAAGGACTATTTGTAGCCCTCGTGGTTCAACCCCCTAGGAGGGGTAGATGTTACCCTTAGAATTTTAAATGGGAAGGGGGGTCAAGTGGCACATCATTTTGATGGGCGTTCAATTCTTGTTCCAATGGTACCCTGACTTATTATTTTTTGATGAGCATTTTCCGAAAAATTGCGTTCTAAACTAACAGAAGTAATTATTAGAACGCCTATACTGAGATGCATGGTTTGGCCAGAACTGGTTAGAATATTAGGTGGTACCGTTCCAACCCTTTATTAGGGGTAACATTAGCCATTAGCTCCAAACACTTTACATAAAAAAGTAGTCTAATAGTAAAACGTAGATGGTAGTAAAGTTGTGTTTATTAAATGCTGAATTTTTAAGTGTCATCGCAGAAATTGTACAGATAGCCTTCCTTTTTTGCTACTTCTGCTGTAAAAAGTTTCTGTTTTCCGGCAAAAAATTGGTTAGCAAATTTGAACTATGTGGTAGTATTGTGAATACCGTTGTACCTGTTGGGCTGTTTAGGAATTACTTTAATAAGTGTATAAAAGTGTAAAAATGGTTTACATTCTTCAAGACAGAATTGAAATGATTGTAATTTATGGCGAAGTTGGAAAGTGCGCACGAAGGGCGGTATGTCTTTTTAACGAAAGACATCCAAATTGTAATGTAAGTCACCGGTATGTGCTTGATTTGGTGAATAAGTTTTACGAAACTGGTTTAGTGACAAATAAAAAAAGAAATAACCCCAGAGTACTAAATGAAGCAGCTCAAATTGAAGTTTTGGGAACATTTGCTGCAGAGCCCACGAGCACCTTACGATCAGTATCATAACAGACGGGAATGTCACGCGAGACTATAAGAAAAGCATTGAAAATGCATAAATTTCATCCATATAAAATGCAGATTCTTCAAGAGCTCCACGAGGATGATTATGATAGAAGAATAGAGTTTTGTGAAATCATATCTCATCGAGTCAATACCATCCCTAATCTTCTGTTAAACATCTGTTTCAGCGATGAGTGTTCATTTTTTCTGAATGGCAATGTTAATAGACAAAATTGTCGCTATTGGAGTGACGAAAACCCACATATTTTTCGGGAAGGGCATACACAACACCCACAAAAAGTTAATGTTTGGGCTGGTATTCTTGGAAATGCCATTCTTGGTCCATTATTTCTGGAAGAAATCTTGACTGGCAATCTGTACCTTGATATGCTTGAAGAGACTATCGATCCTCTTATAACTCACGAGCTAGAAACTCAAATTGATGCAGAAGGTAATGAACTTTTGCAGGAGGATCTGTTACATTTCCAGCAGGACGGTGCTCCACCTCATTATTTTCTTCCCGTCCGACAGTGGTTAAACGAGAGATTTCCGGGTAGATGGATTGGCAGAAGGGGAGCAGTTGAATGGCCTCCGAGATCACCGGATTTAACACCCTTAGATTTCTTTCTTTGGAGGCATCTTAAATCCGTTGTTTATAAAACACAACCTTCTGATATTGACGAACTTAAAAGACGAATTACAGCAGCATGCCGGTCAATTCCTAGTGAAGTTTTCCGTAATGTTAGAGGGGAGTTCGAAAACAGACTGTATTACTGTTTAGAGCAAAATGGACAACATTTCGAACAGCTAATAAGATAAGCGTAAGTAGATTTTATGTTGGAAATGTCTTTCTCGCAAATTAAATTTTATTGTGTAGAAGGAAAATAACCACCAAATAAAAAATCCCATGCGTAATAAATGTATTCCTGTCATTCAAGGGTTGGAGCGGTGCCACCTACTCTTCTAACCATTTTTATTAAAGGGAGTCAATACAATAATGCATCTCAGTATAGGCGTTCTAATAATTACTTCTGTTAGTTTAGAACGCAATTTTTCGGAAAATGCTCATCACAAAATAATAAGTCAGGGTACCATTGGAACAAGAATTGAACGCCCATCAAAATGATGTGCCACTTGACCCCCCTTCCCATTTAAAATTCTAAGGGTAACATCTACCCCTCCTAGGGGGTTGAACCACGAGGGCTACAAATAGTCCGTGAAAGTGTCCCCCTTGACAATAAAATTGACCTGTTTTTTCGATTACTCATATTGTTTACTGGAAGGAAGATATTAAGGGTGGGAAGTTTTCAATTTGACACCCTGTATATATATATATATATATATATATATATATATATATATATATAAGAACACATTTGTGGCTTCGGTTAGAAGACCAAGCAAATAGACTTTGAAAATTACTTGAAAATTTTTGTTTACCACAGACATGAAATTTGATCTTTATTTGTCTTCTTATTTTGGTGGCAGTGCTAACTTCATATAAAGTTAGCATAGCCACCCTCTATAAAATCCTAAAAGCGGGACAATTTTTTTTTTCGTTCACGACAAATTGACAATAATTGGAATAGGTTTCATCGATTTTCTGTCAAGTGGATTTGGGTAACTTTATATTCATACAGTAATCTTATGACATTCTCAATGAATGTAAAATTAATTTAAAATATCACTATTAGAATAATTATTGTTCATTTCCTGAATTTCTGACATAACTTTCTTGTCCGTATCGCTTTTGAATGTTTAGAATGTTTGGAATGGATGTTAGTTGTAATTCAATGTCTTGTAAGTAGTTGTTTTCTGTTAGATATCTGCCCCATATTTTGCACTTTGTGGGAGTGTGTGGCAAGGACGTCGATATGGGGGGTAATGGGGGTAATCACCCCCCCCCCCCCCGAAGAATAATTATAAAATAGTATTTTTAGTAGAAGTTCTATATTAAATTATGATTTTTTTTCTTTACCTAAACCAAAAAGTATTTACCCCACCCCAAAAAAAGTTAGCAACGCCCTTAATGTGTGTAGAGTAGGGTATTTCGACTTCATCGAAATTATTCATCTCATTTACTGACTCAAGTACTGAGTTAACTAGTAGGTAAGGTAAATGGTCCAAAAGATGACACCAGTTAGGCGACTGAAGTGATAAAATCTTCGGTAACCACTTACTTTGTTCTTTGTGTATACAAAAAAATACTGTGTCAAGTAAAATGTATCTAGTTCTGATCCATGTCTTGATTTTCATTGTATATATATATATATATATATATATATATATATATATATATATATATATATATATATATATATATATATATTGAAGTCAATAGAAAAATGTTTTGTAGTATTCCCCAATCTGACCAATACATGACACCCTTAAAATGGCCTGAACCAGTAGATGACATACTTTCAGACCAATACATGACACCCTTGAAATGTCCCTGAACCAGTAGATGACATACTTTTAGACCAATACATGACACCCTTAAAATGGCCAAAACCAATGGATGACATACTTTCAGACCAATACCTAACACTATGATACCATGTTTTTCACATATTTATAAATGGGTAATTAAACAAAAATTAGACGATGATTATTTTATTAGTCAAATTTTGAAGATAAACAAACATACTTAGTTCTTGATTTTTTTTTCTTACAGCTATAATTACAATTCTTCAACTGGTAAAGTATGTGTAAATACATAACTTATTGAAGAAGACAGAAATCTTTGGGAGATCGTTTGCTAACGAACAGTCGTTACCGACCGATGATGAACCCTTTACTCCCATAAACACCTAACTATGTAGGCTTATTATGGCAAGAACCTGTCAGAAGACAACTACTCCCCTGGCTAAGACCACGACGGGTATTGAATTATATCTAACAGCTACTTGTGCAACGTTCCTCAAAACATCAGAGGACGCAATTGCAAGTGCCCTCTATGACCAACCAGCAGAATTATGTTTTGATTTGGACGGGGTGACCACCTGCAGACTAGTTTCGAGGTTGTTGCCTCTCATCAGTGCAAGGGCAGGTCAACACAGACAGCACTGAAGCCATCTGTTCCCCGTCCAAACCAATACACACTCCGCTGATTAGTCAATTCTGGTTCACGAGATGAAAGCAGTTTCTAGGCCGCTCCACCTAGCCCTGCTGGTTGGTCATAGAGGGCACTTGCAATTGCGTCCTCTGATGTTTTGAGGAACGTTGCACAAGTAGCTGTTAGATTTAATTCAATACCCGTCGTGGTCTTAGCCAGGGGAGTAGTTGTTTTCTGACAGGTTCTTGCCATAATAAGCCTACATAGTTAGGTGTTTATGGGAGTAAAGGGTTCATCATCGGTCGGTAACGACTGTTCGTTAGCAAACGATCGCCCAAAGATTTCTGTCTTCTTCGATTAAATCTCTCAACCCGGAGATTCGGAGTGTCTTCCTCTGCTCGCTAGGTGGAGCGGCCTAGAAACTGCTTTCATCTCGTGACCAGAATTGACTAATCAGCGGAGTGTGTATTGGTTTGGACGGGGAACAGATGGCTTCAGTGCTGTCTGTGTTGACCTGCCCTTGCACTGATGAGAGGCAACAACCTCGAAACTAGTCTGCAGGTGGTCACCCCGTCCAAATCAAAACATAATTCTGCTGGTTGGTCATAGAGGGCACTTGCAATTGCGTCCTCTGATGTTTTGAGGAACGTTGCACAAGTAGCTGTTAGATTTAATTCAATACCCGTCGTGGTCTTAGCCAGGGGAGTAGTTGTTTTCTGACAGGTTCTTGCCATAATAAGCCTACATAGTTAGGTGTTTATGGGAGTAAAGGGTTCATCATCGGTCGGTAACGACTGTTCGTTAGCAAACGATCGCCCAAAGATTTCTGTCTTCTTCGATTAAGTCTCTCAACCCGGAGATTCGGAGTGTCTTCCTCTGCTCGCTAGGTGGAGCGGCCTAGAAACTGCTTTCATCTCGTGACCAGAATTGACTAATCAGCGGAGTGTGTATTGGTTTGGACGGGGAACAGATGGCTTCAGTGCTGTCTGTGTTGACCTGCCCTTGCACTGATGAGAGGCAACAACCTCGAAACTAGTCTGCAGGTGGTCACCCCGTCCAAATCAAAACATAATTCTGCTGGTTGGTCATAGAGGGCACTTGCAATTGCGTCCTCTGATGTTTTGAGGAACGTTGCACAAGTAGCTGTTAGATTTAATTCAATACCCGTCGTGGTCTTAGCCAGGGGAGTAGTTGTTTTCTGACAGGTTCTTGCCATAATAAGCCTACATAGTTAGGTGTTTATGGGAGTAAAGGGTTCATCATCGGTCGGTAACGACTGTTCGTTAGCAAACGATCGCCCAAAGATTTCTGTCTTCTTCGATTAAGTCTCTCAACCCGGAGATTCGGAGTGTCTTCCTCTGCTCGCTAGGTGGAGCGGCCTAGAAACTGCTTTCATCTCGTGACCAGAATTGACTAATCAGCGGAGTGTGTATTGGTTTGGACGGGGAACAGATGGCTTCAGTGCTGTCTGTGTTGACCTGCCCTTGCACTGATGAGAGGCAACAACCTCGAAACTAGTCTGCAGGTGGTCACCCCGTCCAAATCAAAACATAATTCTGCTGGTTGGTCATAGAGGGCACTTGCAATTGCGTCCTCTGATGTTTTGAGGAACGTTGCACAAGTAGCTGTTAGATTTAATTCAATACCCGTCGTGGTCTTAGCCAGGGGAGTAGTTGTTTTCTGACAGGTTCTTGCCATAATAAGCCTACATAGTTAGGTGTTTATGGGAGTAAAGGGTTCATCATCGGTCGGTAACGACTGTTCGTTAGCAAACGATCGCCCAAAGATTTCTGTCTTCTTCGATTAAATCTCTCAACCCGGAGATTCGGAGTGTCTTCCTCTGCTCGCTAGGTGGAGCGGCCTAGAAACTGCTTTCATCTCGTGACCAGAATTGACTAATCAGCGGAGTGTGTATTGGTTTGGACGGGGAACAGATGGCTTCAGTGCTGTCTGTGTTGACCTGCCCTTGCACTGATGAGAGGCAACAACCTCGAAACTAGTCTGCAGGTGGTCACCCCGTCCAAATCAAAACATAATTCTGCTGGTTGGTCATAGAGGGCACTTGCAATTGCGTCCTCTGATGTTTTGAGGAACGTTGCACAAGTAGCTGTTAGATTTAATTCAATACCCGTCGTGGTCTTAGCCAGGGGAGTAGTTGTTTTCTGACAGGTTCTTGCCATAATAAGCCTACATAGTTAGGTGTTTATGGGAGTAAAGGGTTCATCATCGATCGGTAACGACTGTTCGTTAACATAACTTATTCTTTCTCCTCTGCAATTGAATAGAAGTTGCCCTACTTTTCCAATAATTTGGTCCATGTTGATGATAGAAAGATCAGTTTCTCTTAATATGAACTCTTCAAAAAAATAGTACAAAATTAACACCTATGCTATGGCTGTAAAAAAATTGAATTAAATGAAAACTATCACCAATATAATACTAGGACTAGACATAGTATACATATTGGAGTCAAAAATTAAAAAAAAAACTGAAAAATCAATATATCATACAGGAATGTTAGCCTTCAATAGCCTCGACAACAACCTCAAAGAATGTATGTCCCTAGGTTTATTTTAAAAAAAATTGAAAAATCACTTGCTGGGGAATGATTAGAACCAATTTTTGTTTTCTTTTTCTAAGATGTTTTGTACAATATTTTCAACGATAAACCTACATTTTAATCTGGTTCTGAAAGTATTTTATATTGTAAGAGTGTTTTGACTGACTTTAGGATTTTTATAATTTTTATTTTTCATATTTATTTTATATTATGTTTTGACCTTAATTATAACTTTTATTAATGTTTTTATATTTTATATAGTTTTTATTGACAAATTTATACACATTTATGTAATATTAGCGATTCTGCTAAATAAAGGATTTATATATGGTTTCAGTGGTCACAATGACTTGAAAATTATTTGCCCAGAATCAATATGAAACGAGTACAAAAACTGAATGTAATATAAGCAAAAACAATGTTATCCAATACCTGACACTCGGTGTCAGGTATTGGTTTACTGCATTTTTTCCACCCAATAGCTGACACCCCAATTAACCTCTAAAATAAGAAAGGTATAATAATATTTTCTAATGCAAACTAGTTATAAAATGTTCTTCTTAAGACCTTACCTTTTAAACTACTACAAATTTTAATGACAAAAAATATAATGTGAAATATTTTTCAACTTACCTTAACACTTTAGTTACGAAATGTCCCAAAATCCAATTGGAACTGCAGCCTCTGTATAAAAACGTTGGTGGTCTGACAAGAAATAATCTATTACTAGTTGTGTATATATCTGCTTGTAGAGAAGGTAATGAACATTGTTCCGAACTACTTAAATTACAAGATGGCACATCTACATCTTAATATTTGTACTTTTGTAAGAGGGTGTCATTTATTGGTATTGATAAATATGGGTGTCATCTATTAGTCCCATTACCTTATATTGCTATTAATTATGCAAGTTAAAATCTCAAAACCGTTTCATAAAGACACAGGGCATTACCTATGAAAAACATTTTTTTTGGGTTCTCAAAAACCTTCGTATGACAAGAGGTGTTTGACCACACTTTGTAACTTCTCATAAAATGCTGATGTCACTTCGGAGGTCATCATGTATACTAGCAATTTGCCATTAAATTGGAATAACGTCTGACCGCTAAATAGAACGGAAGTGATACAGCATAGGGCTGATTGTTCATTAAAAATCAATATAACTCAAAAACGGCTGAAAATTACTACAGTCATTAACGGAAGTTAGGTCCACTTCCGGTTCAACCGAAAGTGCTACGCCACTGACTATGTTTCAAATCGACTGTTTATGTTGGCTATGCGAATATGAAGTTTCAAGTTTTCAAAACTTTATTCGAATGATAAACTTTTGTTTTGATGAACGAGTTACGAGGTGGTTACGAGATACTTCGTGTCCAGTCAAAATTTGTACATTGCTATAAATAATTGTGCAAGATTTCATTATTTTGGATGTGCGTGCAGATGTTTGATTAGGGATACAGATGTTTGATTGTGCCGTACTTTGCACAATTGTACACGATCTGTCCGGAATGCATAAACATGAATTTCAATCCAATTGAAGACGTGCACAGCTTATTAACAATATACCTAGGGAAGTTTGGAAGTAGGAATAAATATCGTGGGTAATATATAGAGCAAAGTCGTGTTGAAATAGTATAATTGACGCAATGGCAACTTTTGATCAGCTTGCCGCACTAGTTCGAATCTTACTTGTTTCATAGGCGGCACCAAAGGGAAGGTAGAGGGTTTAGTACTTCCCCCAGACAACCACCACTGTATTATATCTGTACCTCAGAGGCAAACTATGTTAAGTCAAAAATTTGATTTTCACAGGAGATCTGTTTAAAGGTTTTTTTGTTCAATTATGTTGAGTCTCTGTCTAACTAGTCGAGACAATACTTTCAAATTTCGAAATTGTTAAGGTAAGAAAAGTGTCTTTCATAACCGATGTTAACATTTGAAAAAAAAAATACTCAAATTTGTGTTTAAAGTGACTTAATTTGGCTAAGATAAAAATATTGTTATTCGGACTTAACTGCAAGTTAGGTTCAGTAAAGGAAAGTAACACTAATGCAAAACAATGTTCAGTTGAACTTTCATTCAAACGAACGTAGGTACAAAAGTATTTTCAAGAAATGGAGGAACATTTTCGACATATTTGGACTTAAAATAGTTTCTCTGAGGTACAGATATTGAGTAAGGCTAATAATTACACTATGATCTATGCTACTGTATTGCTATTTCTCAATCATTTCAAGACCCCAGGCAGACTTTTGAAAGCATTATTGTAATTGTATAGAGATTTTTATGTTTTGAGCCGTGCAATGAGTTCTTTGGAATAGCGACTCTCTCAGCTGAAGCATCAGTGGAGATCTACAGTTTGGACAAACAGATGAAGAACACTGCGACAAAAAAGTACTACAACTTCAACAGAAACTGTTGGTCTTGCTCTCTATAGTACTATAGATAATAACTCAAGAAAATGTACTTAAATACTCATCAGTTAACAACCTCACAGAAAACTTCCACAATGCTACAATTGCTCTCAGAATCGCTTTGAAACTCTAGGTTGGTATCAGGAAAAAAAAGTTTTTCAAAATAATAACCTAGGTATTGAGAATTACTTTATCAGATCTCTGATGTCAATTGAATTTGGAATACCCGAAAAAATCGAGGGAAGTGAAAGAGACTTTGTCGAAAAAATATCTCTGCTTTGTTATATTCATTTCACGACAGTTATATTGGTGGTGATACATCCGTTTGTCCTGTTTGACCAATAAAACACTTTTCACAATTGAAGCAAGGGACTTTATGGATTATATTAGACCACATCAGATATTCAGGTACAGGATTTTTATTTACAGAAAAAATTGAACCAACCAGTTCCGCATTATAAAAGGCCAATTTGCATTTTGAGAACCTCTTACTTATGATTTGTTGAATTTTCATAGAGGCCTGGGGAATACGAAAATTCAAAATATAACATATCCTTTTTGTCCTATCAACGATGCGACTGTGATTATGTTCATATTCTTCAATTATCTTATTCACTAATAACCTTGGATATTTATTCTTAGTCAAAATCCGTTTTATATTGTTATCAATCTCATGGTAGAACTTTGTGCTACTCAGATTATAGGCTTCATAACATGTATTTTTGATATTGGTATTCAATGACATGAATAGTTATGGACCCTTCCACAAGATGTTTCAGAACGCGTCGAAATAGACGAGGAAAGTGTGTCGTCACAAATGTCATACTTGTCAAACACTGATTCCAAACAAAGAATTTTAGGTGACATTTTCTGTTGATGATTTGCTGCTTTGCTTAATAGTTTGTGTTTGGTTGTTTGAATTTTGTTTCCTGTGGCAAAATAAGCTGAAAAACCTTAACGGAGTTATCGGACAAGTTGATTCAAATTCGACGGAGGTTTGTTTGGAATCAGTTTTTGACAAGAATGACATTTGTGACGTCATCACTTTCCTCGTCTATTGTAACATCCGTAGCACGTATCACCATATAGTGACTAAGAAAGGAATTTTTCCATCTCTTTCCATTTCCATTGTAAACTGTACTTATTTTTTTAAGGAAACTACCGAAATGTGTCATGACTTCTGTGTGTTCAGATGGGCAGGCATCAGGCAGGCAGGATATACATTTTATTTATTAAGAAGTCAACATTCTTCTAGAAATTCAATTCGGACTCGAGCTGAAGCTCTCGTGTTCTTTTCAGAATATAAATTTCCGAATTCAACTTGGTAAATGTTCAAACTGAATCGTATTTCCCCCCAATATATCTTTCCCGACATGCAAAGATTTCGTCCGACCTTTACAAACTTATGTGTTATTACCACAGAATTAAAGTTCCTATGGCTATTACCAAGGTAATGCCAGTGGGGATAGTGATTTTCTTTGTCAAAATGTTTTGTACTTTCTAGTTTCACCTCTACTTCGTCCTCGTATTTCGTAAACGCACGTTTTTTCTTCAAGCAAAATATTACTTATTATGCCATTTTGTCATACTGCTACTGAGGTGATCTAACTTGTAAAAAAGTAGTTTGGTACCTTCTAATATACATCCACAATAGCTCGATTTGCAACCAAAGCTGATGTGTTAAATTGAACTGCATAAATTCTGCTGACCCACAGATCTACAAATAGGTTCTCAGTGTTTCAGCAAATTCGTAATTCTGTTTTATTTATTTTCTCATATTATGAATGAGATACGTTCCCATTTCGCATGTTCCAAACTCCAAAGTTCAACTCGAAGCTGGGTAATAATTTTTATAAATTAGTGGGTACTGCACTGTCCTGAGGCTCTTGGAATGGTTTCAAAAAGCCGAACTTCGTATATTTCCCTCTCAAGCACCTACTCAACCAATCACACCCAATGTTTTGATCTAGGAATAGGTACTCACCAGTAATTGTTCTTTGGGCCTAGGAAACGAACGAGTAGAAATGCACGGAGATGAAGAAGAAAGCACCCCGTGTGTACAAATTGATGGCGCGACTGATCAACGCCAACGTGTACGAATTTGAAGGTTATATGTGATTAAATCGGTGACGGTATAATTACACAATATTCACGTTCAAAGATTAAACCCAGAAACAAATGGCAGTGGCAGTACTGACACTTAAAACTACTAACTCATTCGTTTATAAACCAAATCAGTCAGCTGTTCTCCGTATCTGTGATGAGCGAGCGTAATCATCAATAAAATAAACCTGTGATATAAAGGGTCGGTGGTTGCATGTTTGGTAGTGGCTTTTGCTCCGTACGATCGGCCTCTTATCGCTGAGTGGGTTAATAATATAGAAAAAAATAATTTTTCGTAACAATTTTTTTAACGATTAGGAATGTTTCTGAAAATGGTTGATCAAAACGCTTCAAAGTGCGTCCGAAGTCACTGAAGTTAACTCGAGTTGAGTTCGGGCGACTTCGGGTGCACTTTATTGTTTTCGAGGTTTTCCCAGATTTTCTCAGTGAAAAATGCACCGATCAGCAGGAAGATTATATTTCACGACCGTCAACTATCGTACGACTTGATGATAAATTCGATATGGAATTTGTACCTTATTCTATTTCACGATTGAATTTCGTTTCGGAAATCATCGGGTTTTTGATGGAATGTAATGACATTTTGATACAATAAGATGGAGTCAAGATTAAATCTACTAGTAGACGGTAGTAAATACATAAATAAATAAATTGAATCATATTATCTATAATAATATATTGTAACTTATGTGTCATGACAATGATGAGATGTGCTTATATTGTAATCTAACTTTTTTTAATGAGATTAATTCTTATCAAGAATGCATGAGGATTTTTTCTTTAAATTAAGATGAAAAACGTCGGTATTTTTTTATGTTCAAATTAATTCAGTTTAAAAAAATAAATATAACAAAAAAATAAAAGTAGTCTAACATATTCAACATACAAACAACAACATGGCTTTCTCCAACTAAAATTGCAAATTTTATATTCTTTCAGAATACACGACTTGTGGCCATATTGCTGCATTCCTCGAGAAATGTTTATAACATTACCCAATTAGTAACTTTCAAAGTTAGCGTACAGCTGGTGTAATTCTATAATTCCGTTGACATTTTTTTACCATTTATTCTCTATTAAGACAATTACAACTGTATAAGAGTCGTCATTAAGAAAAAACTCAACCTAGATCTTAACCTAATATCACATTGCTACAATATTGACTAAACACTCATTCACAAAAATTCTTTCATTGAATAATAACTCTGACAGACAAACAAATCCTTCAGACCTTTTTTGAAATGTATTTTCGAAGAACAAGACTTTATTTCGGGAGGTAGTCTATTAAATTTGAGAATGCCCACGTTATTTGGTGACTCAAATGAAATGACGGATTTTGTTGAAGGTACGTGGAAGTATTCCTTTATTCTCGTGTTCAAATTGTGTATTCCACAATTTTTTGTGAAATGATCACGATTTTTGAAAATATGTGTACATGTTTCAAGGATAAATTAACCTGTGAGCGTTAAAATACCCAGTTCCTTGAAAATGTTTCGGCAACTGACATCACTTGGAACACCAGCAATCATCCTGATTATTCTCTTTTGATCCAAGATCACATCACCCGAGTTTGAAGACCAACCCCAGAAACCAATGTCGTGAATTAACTTGACCATATTAGACATTGATCAACTGTTTTGCAGTTAGAACTGTTTTTAGATTCTTCATCATAAAATTTAGTTAGTAGAGTTTCGATACTAGAGAGTCGCAATGTTGTTTTCCAATTTAGACAGCAATCTATATGGAGACCCAGAAATTTAACACAAGATTTATGAAAAAGGCATGATACGTCTTCGTTATCCTCGTAAATTATCATATATTTTCTGGTGGGTTCTAAACCTCATAAATGTGTTTATGTGTTGTTTAAGTAAAGGTGGTTAGAAGAAAACTATGCCCAGATTTCACTGAAAGTTTTATTAGCTTTGTGTTCAAAAATTGTGTCAGATTTATCAGAAATGATCACTGATGTGCATAAAAGGTGAAATTAACATCATCAATAGACTTTTCTAAGTCGTTAATATAGATCAGGAAGAGTATTGGACCCAGAACAGATCCTTGTGGTGCCCCAGTCGAATTATTAGTTAACAACGATTTTACATCTATCTGGAAATTATTCTCATCTGTATTTCTAATGGAGTTTTTGAACTCCATCAAATTGCCCTTCTCTGTTACCAATCTTGTTTCGTGTTATCAAGATATTTTCTCGTGGATATTTCAGGTCATTATAAAGTACAGCGTACTGAGCTTCTCTCGAGGTGATAAAGGTACCCAAAAACAGAAAGGATCCATAATAATTTGTTAATTTTTGTTAAAATATAATAATGTATAATAATGATATATATAATATATATAATATATATAATATATATATATATAATATATATATATAATATATATATTATATATATTATATATATCATTATTATACATTATTATATTTTAACAAAAATTAACAAATTATTATGGATCCTTTCTGTTTTTGGGTACCTTTATCACCTCTTGAAAATGGCTCCAAAGCAGGAGCCGAAACGTCGAGTTATAAACTCTCAACGCGGTTTAACCCATGAACTTAGTAATGTACATATAATATATATATATATATATATATATATATATATATATATATATAAGTGAAAATAGAGTATATTTCGTTTTAATTCCGAGAGTTCTAACCTTTGACAGCTGTTTCGTGCTAACGCACTCATCAGAAAGGATTTATGGAGCTCTCGAAATCAAAACGAATCCACTCAAGAATTAATACCGTGAGGCAACACATACTATAACAGTAAGTTATTCATGACATCTACAGTCACTAGTTGAAACTTAATTTGACACGAACCAAGGAATCCAAAAGTAGAGGTTTGTCCACAAATTGACAGGCAGCCAACAATTCGTTGTTCTGACCAACCCAAGGTTCAATCAAGTTTCTAATACGTTATGAGGAACGCAAGCAGAATCTAAGTGAAAATAGAGTATATTTCGTTTTAATTCCGAGAGTTCTAACCTTTGACAGCTGTTTCGTGCTAACGCACTCATCAGAAAGGATTTATGGAGCTCTCGAAATCAAAACGAATCCACTCAAGAATTAATACCGTGAGGCAACACATACTATAACAGTAAGTTATTCATGACATCTACAGTCACTAGTTGAAACTTAATTTGACACGAACCAAGGAATCCAAAAGTAGAGGTTTGTCCACAAATTGACAGGCAGCCAACAATTCGTTGTTCTGACCAACCCAAGGTTCAATCAAGTTTCTAATACGTTATGAGGAACGCAAGCAGAATCTAAGTGAAAATAGAGTATATTTCGTTTTAATTCCGAGAGTTCTAACCTTTGACAGCTGTTTCGTGCTAACGCACTCATCAGAAAGGATTTATGGAGCTCTCGAAATCAAAACGAATCCACTCAAGAATTAATACCGTGAGGCAACACATACTATAACAGTAAGTTATTCATGACATCTACAGTCACTAGTTGAAACTTAATTTGACACGAACCAAGGAATCCAAAAGTAGAGGTTTGTCCACAAATTGACAGGCAGCCAACAATTCGTTGTTCTGACCAACCCAAGGTTCAATCAAGTTTCTAATACGTTATGAGGAACGCAAGCAGAATCTAAGTGAAAATAGAGTATATTTCGTTTTAATTCCGAGAGTTCTAACCTTTGACAGCTGTTTCGTGCTAACGCACTCATCAGAAAGGATTTATAGAGCTCTCGAAATCAAAACGAATCCACTCAAGAATTAATACCGTGAGGCAACACATACTATATATATATATAATATATAATAATAATAATGACTGATGTTTGTTCTTTTTTGGGTTCGAGGTCTTGAATTAAAGAAAACTCTATTTCTTTACAGCCAACGTTTCGTCAGTTTATTCTGACATCTTCAGGGCACTGTAAGATATAAAAAAAAGGTTGATGTTTTTAAATTTATAAACTTTAGAACATTTAACTATGATTTTTTTCCAGAAACAACCACTGAACTATTATTAGTCAACAGATAAACCTTAAGAAGAAGAAATTGGTATATTTTACTTACGAAAGGATGAGTCTTCCGCGTAATACGTATATCTATATCCTACGACCATATTAGGTCTGAATCACGTGTAAGAGACAGAATAGTTCGATTTAAAAATAATAATACTTGCCTTGATTAACTATAACTGAAGGAGACGTTATTTTTTAAGAAGGATTTCTTCCGTTTTTTACTGTAATTGAGAGCCGGAATGCAGGTTCAGTAGCCACTCCGCCGCTGTATTTATAGTTGCATAGCGTTCGATGGAAAGCGCGAATTTATTATCAGGATAAATAGGTAGATAGCATAAATGAATGGTTAGTGGTTAGTGTTAGTATCACTGTTCTTTAAACAAACAAGGACGCTGATCTCTCCGCACGGGAGATACTGACAAAATTAAGTAGGTAGGTAAATAAAAAAATTGTTTCACTAATTGCAATATTCAAAGATACAAAGAAGCTAAACGGACCTAAAACGAAATAAATACATCCTAGAAATACCTATTTAGGTAGGTATTACATTACGTAATTTTGATTTATAGTTTTTACATCAATCAGTAGGCCATCGCCATCAATCAAAAGGAGAATGGATTTTTAATACCCGACACCAACTGGAAGTCAGTAATAAAAAGGAGAGGAGGATAGAAACCGTAAAACGGGGTTACTTGAAAATCTTGAAATCCCCGGGCAACTAGATACACGACACACGTCGTGTAAGCGATGATTTCTTGATTTATTGAATTATATGCTGACTATTCTATCTAACTATTAGTAGTGGAAGCAGAATATTTGCTGGGTATCAGTTGATGGTGAATTTTAATCCAAGCACTAGGGAAAAGTGCGTGCAAAAATTAATATATACGAAAACAAAAAATATGAGCGTATAAGAAATTGAAATTCAGCATGAGTTTCTATTTCATGCGACTCGATCGTGATTACCGAACATAACCTAAAAAATTGGCAAAGTTGCGAAGAGTGGTTTTTTGTTGATAACTAAAAAACTACAGCTCCGATTGAAAAAAGTCAAATTAGGAAATTGTAGGTATCAAAAAGATCTATCAATTGAATCACTTATAATTTTCCGATATCATTGATACTTTTCGAGTTAGGTATATCGGAAAAACCGTGAAAAATCGGGTTTTCGGTAACTCGTTAACTGTAAGGTATTCAAACTTGTTGCTTACCGTTATGACAAGCCAAAAAAGTCGTCCTTTGAAAAATTGATAAATATTGAATGTTTTTCAAAATAGGTATATGAAGTTTTCTCAAAAAAGATGCTCTCTCAATATGGCTACTCTTGCTGAATGATGCCACAGTAACGATTCATGGTTTATTTTTTTCTGTAAGAGTTGTTCTTTCATATTATCGGATAAGTTTGATTGATTTTTTTAATTTTAAGGGTCAAAAAATGACTAAATAAATTGCACAATTTTTTAAAAAGTTTTTTCTTAATACATTGCTCAATTTTGTTTTTATATAAATGACTTTATGAAAATAGATTCCTAGCATGATTTCAAGCATTCAAAAAAAAATTGAATTCCTACGATCACTAGGAGCCGAGATAATTTTTTCATTTCAAAAGAATCTGGAATACGCAATAATCAACGTATAGCAGTCACATTCGTGGATATTAATGTTAAATACCTATATTTTCAATAAAAAAATACTAGGATATGTCTAGTGCATTTGCAGTATTATATATAGTGAGGCCAAGATGTATAGAAACCATGGTGTTATCACTGATTCGCTTTTGTTTCAACAAAGTTGTTGAGACTGTAATTGCACTGATACCGTTGGCTTCATTCGTCGATGGATGGCGTATAAGTCGAAAATAGCGGAGTTTCCAACATTCCGAAGTACTGAGTCATAATTATTTGATTGAAATTTGAATGTTTACAAATTATGGTTAATGAATATCACAACAAATAAAATTCAATGTTGAAAATTACATAACATGACACTTGTCCAAGCGTCATCATGAATCTGTAATTTTGCCGCCATCTGTGTGCTAAAGAGGTGAAACGGTATCAACGCAGTAAAAATATCACGAATCAAGTAGGCCGTACCTTAACACTTTGGTATGTCGGTTTCACAGCTATAAGAGATCACACCGGATCACACAGGGTTTCTATGTATCTTGCTTCTCCCTCTATTCAATAAGAACTCGTTGGTTGAAACGGCTCATCACTGGGCTAATAAAGCCTGATTCACATAATGGCAGTAGCAGTGGCACTAAAGGCAGTGACTCCGCCCCTTTTGACGCTGTTATCCGAATGAGTGACATTGGAATGGAAATTTTCAACTAATTGTTTGTTAAAAGCAGTAGAAAGGAATCATAACAGCAATCTCGATTTCATGATGATTTTAAGGTTAGAAATGCGAACACTGCCAGATGTTACTGCAAAAAGTTTAAATGAATCAAACTTTCAGCAGCGTGACCTTGAATTTTCAGCGTCGTCTAAACATGTTTGCCATTGGTTATCTTATCAATAGAGGGGGGTGACGCCACTGCTACTGCCATTATGTGAATCAGGCTTAACAGTGACGGCAAAATGAAAATGGCTCGCTTGCCGGCCGTAGTGAACCTATAAATGAAAGCATGCTCGCGATTTATGACAGTGGCCCATCGTTCATATGAATGGGAAATCAATTAAGGCCTTTCAGATGCCGACTGAAAATGTTTGCTGGGCAGTGTCCATCAATCTAGTGCCATTGGTGGAAGAACACGTTTCAAATGTTCCTAGAACTAAATTTTGTGGAATGTTTATTGTATACAAATAATCTCTATTCGTTCCAATCCCTAATACCTATGTAGGTATATTTTCATATTTTCGAAAGGTTTATTGAATTCTGAAATTACTTCTACTCTATATATTGTTTTGTGAGAAGTGAAATCGTTCTCCCATGCGAAATTTTTCAAATATTTGTTTGTGGGTAATACTTCTTTTCCAATGTTTTGAAATTAATTCATGAAATATATATACTCATCAAACTTTATTTTATTCGGATTCAAAATGCAGCATCTGTGCCATGAACACGAAGGCTCAAATTATAAAATCCAAAAATGCATTTCGAAGAAATATCATTGGATAATTTGTAACAGTAGGGTCAGTAGGTAGTCAAAATAAATGATTTCATGGTACGCAACTGCTTTTGTAACAGTGTTGGTTCTTTTTCACTTGCACACTTTTCTTGAGGGCTGAAAATAATAGCAAAATTATTGCTTACCGTAAATAAAATATTGTTGTTTTTCCCACATACCTACTAATGGTCTCGCTATTTCAATTTCATTGTGTTTTCTGTCGTACTCCAATTTGATTGACTCTTCGAAAGCCAATGCAGCTATTCTATGGAACAATTTCACAATATTTTTACCAGTTTTCGAGGAAACTACCCAATATTCGGCATCCAGCTTATTCGCTAACTTCGTTGCAATTGATTCCATTTGTTTAGCATCAAGGTTTTTCTAAAAATACAAACGATTATACAACAAAGTCGAGAGTTTTTGCATAAATTTCACTCTCTGAAGTTATTATTTCAGATAACTCTATATATTTTGGGTTGGGTTCAAAAACAGACCTCTCGAAAAAGACAATCGAGCTATCCGAGGAATTTTCCAAAATATCTTCATTTTCAAAAATGATAAATGTATTCCATACTTTATGGGCGCATTGTATGTACATATCTCTCCCGGTTGAAGGAAATAAAAAAAATCTCTATTTTTGTCCGTTATTCTCAACACCATACTATGTAAAGACACCCAAGGGTAAGCGCGCTTCATTTTTTTGTTTTTGTCAATTGTTCTTACCAGCAGATCATTTTTTGTGCCAACTAAGAATAACAGAGGGCGCCATGAAGGTGATGCTTGCAATGCTTCATTAAGCCACACTTTACAGTTAGAAAGTGACTCGGGATTGGTGATGTCAAATACCAGAACTATAACTGAACAATAAAAAATGTAAAGTTAGTAGAGTGTATGTTCATATGAGCTTCTTCTTACCATGCGCTCCTCGATAATAAGATTGAGCAATCGATTTAAATCTTTCTTGGCCAGCTGTGTCCCATCTGAAAATGAAGAATAAGTTCTTTTATCTACTCCTATTACATTATATATTAATTATTGAACTGCTTTTAAGCAGGTTGTAGTATCTGTAAACAAACAGCGTGAGTTATAATAATTCAGTGCTATAACTCACTATAATAAATCGGAAATTCTTGGAGGTATTTACGAACCAAATATCAACGTGGCTCTGTACTCTGTACTTTTGTACAAGCACAAGCCGGATGGAGAGTAATGTCACTTGATTAGTTTTGACGTTTTCAAATTAAGTTAATTCCGAATTCTTATTATTGTGAATTTTGTGCTGATATGCTGATAAAGATGAATTCAGATAGTGAAGATGAATTATTATGTACACCTCTAGAAATAAGACAAATAGCTAATGTTACCTCAGAATTAATTGCCCGAAAAATCCAAAAAAACAAATATTTTGTATTCAGTAAAATTCATCAAGTATAACATTGCTATAAAAACTTTAGTTGTGATTATTCATTTTGTTTATTAATATAATTAACAGTAAAGTTTGAACAACCAGTGAACTGAATATTTAGGACTGAATTATGCAAGATTACTTATATTTCGGACGTCATTTTAATGGTTGAAAGATTTCTATCTCTTTCAAATTTTTCACAACGTTTCAATTGCTTGAATCCGCAATCGTCTTCTTTGAATACATGTACAAAACTTACATTTGTAAATTGTAAGGAATATTTAAAATATCAAATTTCTCCACTTCGAAGTCTACCCCAATGGTCGATTTGTAATTGGAGTTGAATATTTTCTGGCAAAATCTAGAAAAAACAAAATTGGTTAAATTGCAGCACTTACTGAGATTCAAATAAATCAATGATTAAATAAAATGAAAAAAGAACAATTTTTCTCCACGACCATCGCAGACATTACCAATCCTGAGATATTTTTTTTTGTTTTCTTCCGATGAAAAAGAAAAATCTGTACTGTTCAGAGAACATTTCAAATCCCTAGGGACATAAAGTAAAAATCAAACTTTACCGTTCAGCTGCCTTATCTATATCAAAATTTGTAGATTCATTCATTTCTTGATTAATTTTCTTGATATTCTGTTAGTTAAAACTAAGTTACGATTCGTTTAAATTTCAACATTAATTGAAATGTCGCTGAATTGAAAAATTTTGTTGACACTGTTGCTATAACGTTACCTACTGAGTAATCCAAGTACCGTGTTTATATAACTCATCAAAACTATTAATTGTATCAATGTTGAAAGTTACAATACAGGGAAGTGCAAAAAATAGCATACCTATGCCTTAGGATTAAAGAGATATTTTATACCTTACGTGAATATTGGCCCTCGGGCTCTACGAGCCCTCAGGCAAAATAAACATCACGTGCGGGATTAAAACATTCACTTTAGTCCCTTGTTATATAATATACTAATCAACATGACCTCAAAATTAACGAGAAAAACGATGGAACCGTTTTTGTTTTCAATTTTTATATCCCGCAAAAAAAAATTTATATGAAACTTTGGTAAAAACGTTCTTTCTTGTGTTTTAAATAAACAATAATTCTTCAAAGCATAACATATATTTTTCGATTGTACACGAATTTGAATTAAAAAAAACAATTCTCAATCGAAAAATTTGGTTTACAAATTTTAAATTTTTTAACCTAACCCAGTCCTCATTTTATTCTCCACTTCAATCGACTTTTTCAGTAATCTTGAGAATTTCTTATTTTATATTGCAAATGAAATCGTTGAAATTGATTGAAAGATGGGTATACATCCTAAAAATAATGTATAAAAGGAGTGAACAGTTCTCCACAATATTTTTATATTAAAAAAAGAAATGATGCAATATCCAATCTCCTTTTTATCGTTCTTTAGGAATACAAAAATGCATTACCCTGTCGATCGCAACAAACAAACCTCCTATAAAATCCGGAAAACCTACAGCACCACCCCCGTGTGATCGGTGTGCACTTCGAGCTAGCACTAGACTTCGGGAATGGCCACGGATGGGAATGGCATCTATACATCTAGACCACTGTCCACTGAAATGAAGTTATATTATGTCAACATAATATAATTTCATTTCAGTGATCTAGACGGATCTAGACAACTCTCCCAACCACAGAACTCATAATATATCTTACGTAAGATATATTATTATGAGTTCTGTCCTCACAACACACAAGGTATGTTCATGCTCATACGAATTTCGGAAAATTTATGCGAATAAAATGGCGGCTGAAAAAATCGCAATGAAGTTGAAATATTTGAACTTTTTTGTGAATTCGTATAAAATCACGAGACCACAGAATGCGTAAAGTGTGTTTGTGTTATTATTTTATTAACCTCAAATCCTCAAAATTAAATACACATGCAGGTGAACAATCATATCATTTCATAATTCGTCAGTTCTCATTTCATAAAAAAAAACAATAGGAAAGTTCGTTGATGTAGTTGTTATTCGCATCATAGGATATAGATTATTTGGATGGGTTCATTGTACTCTACCATCAGTTGTATCGGCTTTGGAAAGAACGTGAAGCTTCCAGACGAAAAAAAAAGGAGTTGTAGTGTTCGACATTTTTAAAAACTCGAAAAATTCATGGTGATTATCACAGCCTCGTTCGAGAAATGAGACTGAATGATCCCAATGAATATTTTAATGATTTTCGTGTGACGTGTTCTCAGTTTAATGAACTCTTATCAATAGTGGGACCAGAAATAAAGATTTCATATATCACAACAAAACCCATTCCTCCGGCAGAAAGACCATCACTCTTATATTCTATTCCTTGTTTTAGGATTCGGGAAGGAATACTTTTTCCCAGCGAGCACAAACATCTCTGGGAGGTTTTGAGATGTTTCAAAAATGTAGTCACGCCGATGTTTCTTTGAGACGTCATATGTACTTCCCAAAGAGGTCCCTGAAGAATATTCAATGTTCTGTTTTTGTTCTTCTGTGGCGTTTTTTTAAATGCCTACATGAATGTATCGAAGATGTGCACAAAATGTTATCTTGTGGATGTTTTCACTTGGCGTAACATAGTTCACCTTTGAGATGTTCACCGAGAATATATCTAGCAATCGCGCAATCGCAAATGTGATCGTGTGATCTCAGTGATGATTGAGTTGACGGAGAGTATCGTTTCCAGTTTTGACTTAATTTACCTCATTTTGTTTTTCGTAAAAGTAGTCGTTTTAGAGTGAAGTGAGACATTTTGTCAAGACAAAATATTATATTTAGTAATCAAGTTGATCACGGACTGCAAAGTAAGGAATGAATTGTCGATATTCAGAAATAAATAACCTCAAAAACATATACCGGTTCTGACTTGTAAAATCATCATCATAATCATTATGTATACCTTATCTAGATGTAAAGTGATTAGTCAAGGATAATGTATTATTGAGAGTGTATTCACAGTTTTGTTTAAATTCAGTTGAACCAAACAACAACCAGTGTTAGAGTAATATTTACATTTTTGAAAATTTGTTCAATTTGTATGAACAGAAAATATTTTAGGTTTAAATTTGTATGTGTGTTCCTTTGATCCTATTAAAATAAGTTATATCGATTTTTTTTAATCGCCCCAGAGTTCTCTTCATATTTTGTTCAATCAATGACAAAAATGAGATAAAAGTGCATTTTGTGATGTCTCAGAAACATCTCAAACAATGTTTTAAAAATGTTATGTTGTGTCTTAAAAAAGGCTTTGAAAAAAACGTGAAAGAAATGCTTTTTGTGATGTCCTAGGAACATCCTAAAAATAGCCGCGGGCGGCGGACATTTACACCTACATACACGTTCTATTCATGTATGAACAGAACATTGCAGTGGAGGTTTGATGTCTCAAAAACTCTTACTTTTAACATCTCTGAGATGTTTTTGTGCTTGCTGGGTTATTACCAAAGAATGAATAACCATTATTAACAAAACTAAAAAAACCCACAAAACATTCAATTCTAGATACTTTGACTTACCCGCAATGAGTGACCATCAAATTTTGTGCATGACTATGAACGTCAAATTTTGTTGGTAATTTCCTGATTTGCGATTCGCATAAAGTTTCCGAATTTCGTATGAGCATGAACATACCTTAAGGCTTGTTCATACCCTCACAAATTTCGCAATTCTTCTGCGAATAAAATGGCTGCCAGTCACGCCCCCACAGAACTATATCCCAGTATATAGTCATTGTTTATATAGAATATAGTTAGTCAACCTTATGGGATTATAATTGGATCAAAATGGATGCGACATGTAGATGGCGATAGTGAGCTCGCATCCAAGTCATGTCGTAACTTCAGTTATCTGGCCTCCAAGTCATGTCGTAACTTGATTGAAACAATGGGACAGCATTAAAATCAGGGTTTTTTGAAGGAACCTGCATTAAAATGACGTCAAATATTCATGTTTGTAACTAATCACGCTAGATGACACTCGCGTTTGCGTCCAACACCAATTACACAGGCATTGACTATCTTACTTCTATATAAACAATGATATAGTTCTATGGTCACGCCACACCAATCGTTGATGCAGAATCATGTCGGCCATTTTATTCCCAGAAAAATTGCGAAATTCGCGAGGGTATGAACGAGACTTTACTTTTCAACACGGCATGCGGCCACCTATCGGGAGAAAAATTCACTTCAGCACGACTTTCTCTAACTCGCATTAATCGATGCAATGATGCAAAATTATAAATTCTTGTCTGTTTATATGGGCACAAATGGTATAATTTCAGATAGTTCAGAATTTTACCAAATATCATGAATTCTAACAACAAAAAGCTATGGAAATTTTCTTGAAAAACGCTTCTATGTTTAGGAAAAACAAGAATATGTTGCGTGATTACCCCGCGTTTTTCATGCACTACGACCACTGAATAAAATCTACTCACTAAATATACTGTAGATGGAGCACTAAAATATTTCATACGTTCCAAAGGTTATCTAATCAGAAGTATCGTTATTGGATCAAATTGCATTGAAAGAATGGGATATTTATTGTTTTGGTTAAAATTTTAAATGACAATAGTCTAGTACGCTGATCTGAATCTAGTACTAAAATGTTTTCAATTATAGTACAATAAATTTCAACTGCGGAACATCACTGTTAAGTCTCGTTCACACCCTAGCTAAATCCGCAATTTTTCTGCGAATAAAATGGCTGCAGAATGGTTCGGTATCAACGATTGGGGTGGGATTCCATGTACCGTAGAATTCTACTTTTCATCGAATAAGTGAAGTGTCATTATAGTTGAATTCATGGGAGAGATAACTGCCGACAATAGAATTACCCCCACCCCTTGGCATGACTGGCAGCCCTTTTATTCGCAGAATATTTGCGGAATTCGCGAGGGAATGAACAAGCCTTTACTGTTAATACTGTTTATATTTCAACATGTTTGATAAAATGAAGTATAAAATAGTGCTTACCTGTTTACTATGCAAGTCTTGCCAACGGAAGCGTCTCCTATGATAATTATTTTACAAATTCTAAAATATGCACCTAATTTAAATGAACTTTGATTCGAAAGTTTGCCGTAGGTCGATTCACTAAAATCTGTTACCATGTATGGAGTGCAATCCATATTATAAGGTCTTGGAAAATTTCTAATTCTTCTATCTTCTGGGACTTCTTCTTTCAACAGTTTTGAAATATTATTCCTTGGTTCAGGAGACATTATGTTGTACACAGATTTCTTTCAAACAATTGCCAGTCAATGTTTGTATTGTTACAAAAATAATCCACGATATTTTTATTTGTATTCGAAATAGGATATAATAAATAAGTCAGTAATTGGTAATCATTGAACAAGTGTTTGCATGTTATAACATTTTTTGGGCCCTTTCATCAACACATATGTTATTTTTTTAATGCATTGTGAAACTATTCCTTAACTTTTGAATTTCCCGCAAAAATGTATGACAACGAGCACTGGTCAAGTTCAACCATTTCCGTTTCAAATGCCATATGTCAATTTGAGGTTAACTTCCTTTCAGTAGAAACATTAGTGAAGATGGCACCGTCTAAGCCAAAATCAGCGGATAAGCCCGGTAAATATTTGATTTAAGGTTTACTTTTTCGGTTCTAACTTTTTAATTATGCTTTTACATCTATTCAACGCGAATTTAGTAATGTGTGTGTAAATAACATTTCCATGAGACTGCTCTGATTTTCACTTTGCCACGCGGTAATGTAGTCAAGGTGGATAAACATGTTGGATGATCAAGTTTAAATATGATGAATTATGTGTGGGAATCTCTTTGAATTCTGTGAAAACTCTTTTTAACACATACTGAAATCTCAAATAATATACAAGGATGCGACCATATCTCTGCTATTAGAATCCTCATCTTGACATTTTTTTAGCTGCGAAGAAAGAAGAGAAGAAGAAGCCAGCATCAGCACCAGCTGGAGGTTCTGCTGCAGGAGCTGGCTCAAGTTCTGCACCAAAGGCTGCTCCTGCTCCAAAAGCCGCAGCCAAAGCTGCAGGTAAGCCAGCAGAAAAGAAAGCATCCACCTCCAAAACTCCAGCACCTAAACCTGCTGCTGCCAAAGCAGCGTCATCGAGTAAAACTCCAGCTGCTACTCCAAAAACTAAAGCAACAGCTTCGAAGGCGGGTGCTAAGGTCCCAGCAGGAAAAGCCACAAAGGGTGCAGCGAAACCTGCAGCCAAAGTTCCCGCTGGTAAAGTTAAAGCTCCTCCCAAGGCCCTGCTTGCTAAACCCAAGAAAAATGTTCCTGTCAAACAGCAAAAGGGTGTGGGTAAAAAACCAGCGGTGGCTGCTCCTGTTGCCAAGGCGTTGAAAGTGCAAAAAAAGGTGAGCTCCTGAATTGATTATAGTGAGTAAACTTGTGCATTCCAATAAACAACCAGGCAGATTAACATTAAAATAAAACCATCCTCATAATTGAGGTATCCCAAATATTCAAACATGCGTAGGTATTTAAAGTTTAGATAATTTCTGAACATATCAAAGGAATGAAGTGAAAGTTAAGTGACTGTGAGCTTTTCGAAAATACTAAAATATTTGGGTGTATCACCACTATTGGTTTGGTTTTTGTAGAAATCCTCAAGACTAGTAAAATAACACTAATAAGGTGACTTACAAAATTAAATAATCATTGACCAATTATTCATTTGTGATTTTTCAAAAATAGTGGATATAATAATAATAAGGAACTTTATTGAACTGAAATAAATTCAATGCAACAGGCTATTGACCGAAGTCCTTCTGCCTATTGTTACAAATCATTCATATATGACATTATACAGTTATACAGGTATAATTTGATAGAAAAAAATAAATAATGTTCACGTTGTATTTTCTCAAGTGTGGTAGTACGGGGGTGTCGGTGTAAGGGTTGTACTTCAGGGTCTCGTCTCATTGCAAATTTCTCCACAAGTTCGATATTTTTGGCCTTCGAACAGAACCTATGAAAGAGATGATCCAGGCGATCTTCAATGGGCATTACATTTGTTAGCTCATATAGGAGGTTGTTTGGAGGATTGTGTAGGGGTAGTGGATATTTTAATGAAATATCAATAATGTAGAAAATAGTGTTGAATTCGAGAAAACCAATATGGTTTTATGAAAAACAGTTGTTCTTTATGTGCCACTACCGACCTTTTAAATTATGTTATTTCTGAATTGGACAAGAAAAACTATATAATAGTTGACTTACAAAAAGCACTTGATGTAGTGTTGATCACAAACTTTTGCTAAAAAACCTTTTTATAACAGGTAAAGAAACAAATTACTCAATATTCAAAATGTATCTATTGAACCGACTTCACTTTGTGTCCATTGATGGCACAGGTTGTGAAAGAATTTCATTCAACAGTGGTGTCCCACAAGGGACCATCGTTGTACTCACTGTTGGTCAGGGGTGGCTTATATATTTTTTTATTAGAATTTTCTATTTTCAAATAAATTTAATTCATTCATACGAGGCTTGTTTGGTAAGTCCGTGACTTTTTAAATTTCCCGCGCAGTAACTTTAAATGCAACACTGCTGCTGTCAACCACCATCTTTCAATAGACTACTGTCAAATTTTGAGCAAGCTGCGACATTTGGTTTGTGTTTGACAGCAATTAGAAGCAGACAACCTCGTGAATTTTAACAAAAATGGAAAAAAGTGAATTTCGTGTGTTGATTAAGCATTATTTTTTGCGTAAAAAAACCATAACTGAAACCAAGGAAAGACTTGATAAATACTATGGGAACTCTGCACCATCAATTTCAATGGTTAAGAAGTGGTTTACTGAGTTCCGTTGTGGTCGTACCAGCACAAGTGACGCCGTACGTTCAGGTCGCCCAAAAGAGGTCATCACGCCAGAAATCGTCGATAAAATCCATGGAATGATATTGGACGATCGGAGAATAAAAGTACGTGAGGTAGCTGAGGCTGTAGGCATCTCAACTGAGCGAGTACATCACATTTTACATGAATATTTGGACATGAAGAAGCTATCCGCGAGATGGGTGCCGCGATTGCTCACACTCGACCACAAGCGCAACCGTGTGACCACTTCAAAGGAGTGTTTGGCAAAGTTCAATCGCAATCCGGGCGAGTTTTTACGCCGTTATATAACCGTAGACGAAACATGGATCCATCACAATACCCCAGAGACCAAGGAACAATCAAAACAGTGGGTGTCAATTGGTGAACGTGCACCAAAGAAGGCTAAGGTGCGTCTGTCAGCCAACAAGGTTATGGCCACAGTTTTTTGGGATGCACGCGGTGTCATTCATATAGATTACTTAGAGAAGGGTAGAACGATCAACGGCGAATATTATTCAGAGCTTTTAGACAGATTCGATATTGATTTGAGGCAAAAACGACCACATTTAGCGAAAAAAAAAGTGCTGCTTCATCAAGACAATGCACGAGTGCACACGTGTGTAGTCACTATGGCAAAAATTCATAAATTGGGCTACGAACTACTACCCCATCCAGCATATTCTCCAGATTTAGCCCCTTGTGACTATTTTCTTTTCCCAAACCTGAAGAAATGGCTGGGTGGTAAGAGATTTGGGTCGAATGAAGAGGTTATAACCGAAACAAACGCTTATTTTGAGGGCCTTGAGAAAACCTATTATTTGGAAGGAATAAAAAAACTGGAAAAACGCTGGACTAAATGTATTGATCTAAAAGGAGATTATGTTGAAAAATAAAACGCTTATTTGCCAATTTTTTTTTTCTTTATTCAAATAGTCACGGAGTTACCAAACAGCCCTCGTATATATCAAGTGATATTATATTATGATATATATCATTTACTTATTTTTAAAGAAGTAAATACCTGAGCAAAAAATCCTTGACAATTTGCATAAAAAATAAAATGTGACAACATAAAAGCCAGCAAACTAGTATTTATTTTTGAATGTTTAAATCGGAATACTGATAAAAACTCCAAACGCTTTTTGTGTCACCTAAAAATGTATCAAACGTTTTGTATATTATATATTTTAGGAAAATTTTTATTTTTTGTCTTGTTTTTGTTATTTTAAACTAAAGTTTGATTTTAGTTTTTACCAAAGTAAAGGTATTTTATTTTTCGTTTTTTTTTTGCATTTTAGCTGCTGGTGTTGTCACTGTGCCTAGAGGGGTTGACTTTGGTCCCTATTTAACTTTTGCAGATGACACTGTTTTCCAGATACTCAAATGGCTGTTTTGTAACAAATTAAAAATTAACACTCAAAATGAATGAAACTGATAAAGTAAAGATGCATTCAACTAAATATTTAGGACTCATGATCGATGACAAATTACTCGAATTGGGTAACCCATATGGAAAAAATTAGGAAAAATATTGTACAATTTTTAAATGACTTCAATCTTGAATTCGTGTATAATGCTTACATTGTTTCCAATTTAACTTATTTGACTACAATCTGGGGAACAAATAGAGTCACCAATTTAAAAAAGTTCAAACAACAAAATAAAAGTATAAAAATTCTATCCCAGAAGGACTATAGAACACCCACTAACGCCCAATTAGCTGGAGTTGAATTTTGAAATGATCGAAAAAGGGGTGATGACATCAGAAGTGGGTGATAATTTTGAAAGGGCTATGAAAAGTACTGTATACTAACCCTTCATTTATTATGGTTCGGTTTGTAAAACACTTCAAGTCGACTTCTATTAATTAATTATTTTTAAACTTCTATAATTAAATATGTCTTTTATTTGCTGAAAACAATTTCAACAATAGTGAATTATTTAAACCTGTTTGACTATTAATTAAGTTCTGAGAATATTGTGTTGATTTGTTCCTGAATATCATAATATGAAAACGCTAATCTTCCATCCAAAATGATGAGGTAATGTGTGGGAATCTCTTTGAGACACTCATGAAAATAAATCTTTAAACACAGTTCTGATGAAATTCTTCCACCGTGGAACAGTTATTCATCCATTTGAAATTTCTAAAATTATTTTCTCATATTTCAGGTCATCAAAGGTCCTAATGGCACACACAGCCGTAAAATCCGTACATCTGTCCACTTTCATCGTCCCGCAACTCTGAGGCCCCCAAGGAAACCAAAATACCCAAGGAAGAGTGTCCCTACCAGGTCGCGAATGGACGCTTATAACATCATCAAATTCCCACTGACCACAGAAGCCGCCATGAAGAAAATAGAGGATAACAATACCTTGGTGTTCCTAGTTCACACAAGAGCCAACAAGTACCACATCAAGGCTGCTGTGAAGAAGTTGTACGACATCAATGTTGCTAAAGTTAATACTTTGATTAGGCCTGATGGTAAGAAGAAGGCTTATGTTAGGTTAGCGAGAGACTATGATGCGTTGGATGTTGCCAACAAAATTGGCATAATATAAGTGTTTTGTATTTCTTTTAGTTATACTTGACATTAAAAAAAGTGTTTGAGAAAAGATATGGTTTTTGACTTTTCACTTTTTTCCTTCTTTGAACCCTTCAACTCTAATAAGACTACAATTACTCTCATGGATAAGTTACATCTAGTGCAATTTTGGAAAGAAACTAAAGTACTTACTTGAAGCCAGGGTTGGCTGATATATATCAAGTGATAGATATCATGATATACAGAAACGGAAATTATTTATGGGAATATACGATTCTCAATGCATTTGTTGGAAACTTCGTGTAGCCAGTCGACCAGTACAAAATATAACAAATACACGCGATGCAGATTCAAGTATTCAACTGGACCTCTGTTCCCCTTCCTATTTGAGTCCAACAATTCAGTATTCGCAGTCATGCTATTTAATATTGAATTTAGTAAACCCATAACGCTTGAAAGTAGAGTACGTTCTTGCGAATTCTTACAATGCTCACGTTCACAAAGGAAGAAAAGATACAAATTTTGAAGTGGTATTTTGGGGGTCACTCGATTCAAGATACCATAAATTTATTTATTATTGCATTTGAAAATAGGCCGATTCCGTCACAGTCCAACATTTCTCGTATTATTAAAAAGTTTGAGAAATGTGGATGTGTTCAGAACTGCCGGAAATGTCAAAATATCGATGAACCACGTGTACAGCCAATGAATGAAGGTCGTCAAAATAGAGAAATAGGTGTGTGTTCGCCGCTGTTGAAGCCAGTGAACCTTGTACGAGCAGACAAATTGCTGATCAAGTTGATATGAGTGAAAGAACTGTTCGGAATATTTTGAAAAGGAATGGATACCATGCGTACAAAGTAAAGTTTATTTTTCAGAAGTTGAGATAATTTTTTTTATTCGAAGAATGTATTTTATTTTCAATGCCGTTATGGCAAATAAGAACTCACGGCACTTATTTTCAAACGAGAAATTATTTGTTACATTTCTTGCAGCAAATAATTTCACGCAGACAATGGAACGTAGTACACAGAATTCCTATCCTGAGAAGCCAGACGCACCTCACACCTCCAACATTTTGTTTAATACTGTCATAGTGTCACAGCATAAGTAACAATTGTTACTTATGCTGTGATAGTGTCATGTCATCACAGCAGCGAGAGCCGCCGCCGCTCTAGGTCTAGAAGTGGGGACATTGTAGAGTGGTCCAGTTGAATACTTGAATCTGCATCGCGTGTATTTGTTATATTTTGTACTGGTCGACTGGCTACATGAAGTTTCCAACAAATGCACTGATAATCCTATATTCCCATGAATAATTTCCGTTTCTGTATATCTGATATTTATTGATTGATATATATATCATGATATATATCATTTACTTCTTTTTAACGAAATGAATACCAGAGCAAAAAATCCTTGATATTTTGCGAAAAAATGAATACGTGACAACAGTGCGTTTCGTTGTTACAACTTACAATTCGGGGAATCCCCGGATAACCGGAGAATATTGGTACAGTTATGTCAAAATCATGAGGAAGTTATTGATAAAGACATTATTAGAATAGAATGATACCCACATTATAAAAAATACAATGGATATCATGAACCGACTTAATCTCATGGCTATTGCATTAGACCACATGCAACGTGATAAATCTACAATTGGGAGTTGCAGTGGAAGTATGGCATCAACTGGAAATAGATTTGAAAGTGAAAGATCAACCAATTACGAGAAAAGAAGCGTTTGGCAAAACAAAAGATATGGCATTAGGATCACATCATTATTTGGCAAATATGCTCAATCACAGATTCTTAGGACAAAATTTAACACAGTTCCAAAAACAACAGGCTTTCGATCTTCTAAATTCAACAAACCCAGAATTTGTTCCGCTTGTTATGGCTCTTACTACAAAGTCTTGTCCATTTCCAAAGTATTTAATTTCCGCGCAATTCCAAACAACAAATCCAATGATTTGGTGGAAATCGGTTAAAATTCCTGACTCCGAATGGCCAAAAAACGAACTCCTCTTACAACTACGTGAGCATTTATTCAGTGCAGTAGCGGCAACAGCTGGTTTAGAAAGAATTTTTTCGAGCTTTGGAATAGTTCTATCTAAATTGAGAAATCGTCTAGGCAACGAAAAAGCCAGTAAGCTAGTATTTATTTTTAAATGTTTAAATCAAAATACAGATAAAAAAGCTAAAAGCTTTGACTGGATCTCGTCAAATGAACTAGTTGCCTTCAGTGAAGATGATAATATTGATAATAATGATTATATTCCTCTTTCCCGATTTTGCAATCCTTAAAAATGTATTAAAAGACAAGTTTTTTATATTACATATTTTAGGAAAAATATTATTTTTTGTCTCGTTTTTTGTTATTTTAAATTAAAGTGAAGTTTGTTTTTACCAAAATAAAGGTATTTTATATTTTGTTTCTTTTTGTCTTTTATCCTAGGAACAAAATCAAAATTTCTGATATACAGGGTGTTTCATAATAAATGCGCAGGACTTCAGGATGTAATAGCTCGTCCAAAAATATGAAAAAAAGTTTATATTAACTTAACCTCTAAAATGCACCATTTTCGAGATACATGGTGTTGAAATTTAAAAAAAATTATCGTTTTTTGCGAATATCTCTGGAACCGTTTATCGCATAGAAAACAGATTTCGTAGGCATTTTCTACTCATAATAAGCTATGTTTTGTGTGGATTTTTTATTTTTTCAAATTCATAATTGGTGAAAATTTTGAAGGGGTAGTGGGTGTTTTTTTCTCCCAGCGATGGCTCTATTTGGCGATGATTTCTATATTCAAAATTATCAATAACTCAGCACCAATATATTTGCTTCAATTCAGATATTCATGATTACAATACTAGGTCTATTAGCAACATCACCTAACAAAAATGAATAAGAAAGAGTCGATGAATTCATTACAAAGGATTTAATCACTTCAATAAATTACTCTATAAAATAAAAAACTCGCAGTCCCTTGCTATATTTAAGAAGAATGTAATCGAATATATAAAATCTTCCGAACTATTTCCATCTATTTATTTATATAAAAACATTCGTTATTCTAGTGTCAGTATTATAAGTGATATGTAGGTATATGGTTGGTTCATATCTAGATGGTTGTAAAGAGAATTGAATTCTCTTTTCAACGATGTGACACATGCCATTTAAAAATTTTGAGTTGATGCCCCTCCCTGAGCCCCCTATTGTGCAATCACTATTTTTTTTATTTCAAAACGTAGTATTGGTGAAACCCTCGAAACGGATTTTTATGTTTTTTCCTCTGCAATCATCAACTATATCCCAACTTTCTTTTGATGAATATGGAGCTCTCAGCATCATTTTCTTATAATAACTATCTTTTGATTTATTCAACTGTATATACAGTGTGACCCACATAAGACCGAAGCACCCTTATAAAATCTACATTTTTCAACCGATTCGAATGTTTTTTTTTTCATTCAAAAAGTCTACTAGGACACCAAATTTCATAAATAAGTCTCCATTTCCAGGGCCAACTAATCTGATTTTTCAAGGTCAAATATCTAAAAAAATTACTAGCGATTTTTTAAGAAAAATTCTAACTACACCACTGCAAATCAAATGGTTCTTATGTAAATAACGTTGAAATGAGTCAATCAATAAAAAAGTTTTGAGGAAATAAAATTTGAAATAAAATTATTTATAGATTGATGAATAAAGCAATAAAAGTAATATTTGGTAAACCTTGGGATACACCATCTTCAGATTTGTACAAAAACGCCAATAATATGACATTGAACCATCTTAATTAATTTGAAAAAGCTAAATTTGCATTCAAATTAACCAAAAATATTCAAATAGTAATACAAAAATTCAGAAAAATTCCAAATTACATAGTCATAATACTCGGATTTTGAACCACTTTCACTTGGACAATATCCATTCCAACAAAGGAAAAGCAAATCCAATTTTCAGCTCTATAGAAACATTTAATAAATTACCAGAACACATAAAAAATTCCAAAACGATAATTTAATTTTCCAAAAATTTTAAAGAAATGTTACTATTGAAATGATGTTCATAAGAATACTACAAAACTTTATGAATTATTTGATAATGTATTAGAATTAGATTGATTACCTTATTTTATCATTGATGTACATTCAAACTTCCTTATACCAGAACTTGTTCTGACTGGAAGTTATTTACACAATAAATAAATAAAAATATGCCGTTTAATCAACCCACCAATCAATTTCAAAACTTTGACTACACCACCGGATTCAGGGAGTCTTGAAATATCAGTGACTACTGCCCCCTGCGACCGTTGAATTATATCTGTTAAGTTCTTGGCAAAGCTTTATACAAGAAAGGTATTTAAAGAGCACTGCAAAGTAGTTCTTGTAGAAAACTTTGCCAATAATTTAACAGATATAATTCATCGGTCGTAGGGGGCAGTAGTTGTTTTTTGTTAGAGACTTGCCGACCAATACACCTATTGTATAGGTTGATGCAGAAGACTAGATTGTATAATCCATTTTCATTATCAGATTAATGAACTTTCACCAAGTAGCATTATTTTTCTCATAATAAAATTTATTTCATAAATAAAACAATGTTTCGGTTTTAGAGTAATTTACTTGAATCCAAAAACATATATTACAAGAAACTCCTATGTACAAAAAAACTAAGTTTTATATATCTATATATATATATTTGTATAATATATCAAATTATTCTAAAAATATATGCTATAAGAAACGTAATTATCCAATAAAAAAAAATAACACACTTAACAAATAAGCTTACATTATGAGCCATGAAATTTCAAGAACAATGAGCAAAAATACAATTCCATCTACGGGTGGACAAAAATAAACAAAATAGCTGGCATCTTCAAACATTTTGTTAACTGCGGAGAATAATCAGTAGGTTTGGCAACATTTTCAATCTCAAACTTGCCCACTCATCGGGACCTTTACCTTCCAATGTTATATTAAATTCTTCCAAACGGTTTTTCCGATATCCAAAAAGGCCGGGTACATACCTACATAGTTAATAAGAACACCCACTTAAGGTTTTCAGAACTTGTATTTCTCGAAAAAAGAACAAACGTTTATATCAAAATAAAACCAAGTTTATCAATAGCAACTATTGCATAAAGAAATTTTCTCATTTTTGAATGAAAGAAACGCCAAAAATCACAAGAAATGGAGATTTGAAACTTTTTCGACACTCCTATATTTCAACATTTATTTTGTAATAGTGAATTTCAGAAAATTTACCCAACTTTGTAATGAGATTAGTCAAAAATTACCATTTTCTTAGTTCATCTTCATGGATATACCGGATTCATAAGGGAAAATTTATTGCATATGCGACATTTCATTGCATAATTCATAAAAGTTCAACACAGAAAAAAGGTTTCATAATTTGAAATCAATATTCACATTTCATAATGCATACCATCAAATTTCCTAACAGTTTATGTACCAATGAAGTGAAAAAATAGATTATGCACCTGCAGCGACTCACAATTTGAATGTGGCGGCCATATTTTACTAGAAACCTCGTGATCCAGTCATAAAAATATCCAAACAGTTGTTGCATTTTGCCTGCGCTTTATCTTAAAATTCATTTTGGAGGAGAACTATTTTCATTGAAGATACCGAAAATGGCCTTGAATATTGGATTTCAAACAAGGTAGATGATTAGAGACTAAGGTAGAAAACCACATCTTTCTGATCTATCATTACTGAGGTTCAAATATTTAAGAATTAATCGTTAATGAAAGAATTATGCTCATGCATCTGCTAAACCAGTATAATCAACCAGAGGCAACTTACGCTGCTCTGAAACAACTGAATAAAGAAACTCTTTATTAGTTTTGTAATCCTAGTAATTCAATTAAATAGCAATAATCTGATTAGAATAACTCTCCATCTCCGAATAATAAGAGCAAAGTTTCATATGCGATTTAGACCGGGAGGCGAGAAGGGTTTTGCATGTATCATAGGCCCCACGCTGAGACCGTGGGGGCTGATAGACAACGTTATTCCCCAATGTGAAATCCCGGTATGGGACCTCTGAAGTGTAGCTTTTAGGGGGGTGAATTTTCAAACGTGTAATTAATATCCATGCCCATGGATCATAGGCCCCACTTTGATACTTGTTTTATGTCGTCAAGGAGGTCGCCAAAGTCCGCGAACTCAATATGCCATACTAATATGGCGTCACTTAAGGCCCACCATACTTACCGAAACGAGTAATTTTTTCACTGTGGACATGGATCATGGGCCCCACGCTGTTGTTTCGTGATCCTTGTTAACAATGAACTGTAGAACAAAGATTTCGAAACGCCATACCGCTGGGGCGTCGCCAAGTGGCCGCCATACTGGACCAAATATGTCATTTTTAACAATGAACATGTCTAATAGGTACCGGTATGGCGTTTTGGTTTTAAGATGCTCTGTTGGATCACTTTAGCGGGGATTACACTGCCACACCGATAGCGTGTCGCCAAAGGGGTGCCATACCGAAAAAAACAATTTTTTTTTACCGACGCTCCGGAATGGCCTGGCAGAATTGCTTCCAAACTTGTATTTATAGGTTTTATTTACAAGATGAAGTAAATACCAAGTGTGATATATCATTCGAAACGAAATTTTATGGCCTTTCCAATACTTTAATCGAATGTATGGGTTTCTATTTGAAAAAAACAAGATATCTTTCAATTTGCGTTTCCATCTATCTGGTACACAAAAATTAATGAAATTTCAACTGTGTGTCATGTTACAGAACCTAGACCATATTGGAGTCATTTCGCCTCCCATAAAGTTTTAGAATTATGTTTCCACGAATAGTTACAGAGTGTTGAATACGTTATGTTTTTTGAAGTAATATCGATATATCTCCGAAAATAACGTTGATGGATATACAAGACCCATATTTTTCGAATGGTCAAAGTAATCTTTATTCAACCATGTGATGAAATACAGGGTGTTCCATTACAAAAAACATAAGTTTGGTTTGGTGCAGTTTTCTGGATCACCTTGTATACTTCGAAATATTTTCCAAAGATACTATCTCACGAAGGAAACATGCTTGCATTCGAAAGAAATTTTCAAGTTGCGCCGTTTAGAAGCTATGTACCACCGGAGCGCAGTTGCAGGACCCTGTATATACGATTGATTGTGCACGTTACCGACATGCCATGGCTATTGCAGTGATATATTCGTGCCTTATACTTCAAAATACACTTACAAATGCCGGTATGGCAGTGGGGCCTTTAATACATGTATCCTATAAAAATGTGACAACTTTGGAAGCCAATATCTGACGTTAGCGACATCGCATCGGTATGGCAGTGATATATTCGTATTGTATACTTCAGAATACATATAAAAATGCCAGTATGGCAGTGGTGCCTTTCATACACTTAACCTATAAAAATGTGACAACTTTGGAAGCCAATATCTGACGTTGGCGACATCACATCGGTATGGCGCTTTCAGAACTTTGTTCAGGACATCAAAATGGACAAAGAAAACACATTTCCATGGTGGGGTCTATTAGACATGTTCATTGCTAAAAATGACATATTTGGTCCAGTATGGCGGCCACTTGGCGACGCCCCAGCGGTATGGCGTTTCGAAATCTTTGTTCTACAGTTCATTGTTAACAAGGATCACGAAACAACAGCGTGCGGCCCATGATCCACGTCCACAGTGAAAAAATTACACGTTTCGGTAAGTATGGTGGGCCTTAAGTGACGCCATATTAGTATGGCATATTGAGTTCGCGAACTTTGGCGACCTCCTTGACGACATAAAACAAGAATCAAAGTGGGGCCTATGATCCATGGGCATGGATATTAATTACATGTTTGAAAATTCACCCCCCCCTAAAAGCTACACTTCAGAGGTGCCATACCGGGATTTCACATTGGGGAATAACGTCTATCAGCCCCTAGAGTCTCAGCGTGGGGCCTATGATACATGCAAAACCCCTCTCGCCTCCCGGTCTAATTAGAGAGCTAAAACAATTCAGTGCAGCTAGGTTCATATTGAACTCCAAATTCCTCCTACCAAATAAAGACAAATGAAAGTATTTATCAGAAATATGGTTTGTTGTGGTATGAAAAGTCAAACAATTTTGCACCAGCAGTTTTCCCCGCTTCTCCTTTTGTAAAGTCACGATTTTTTTTATTCACTAAGAAAAACTTCCTAGCAACAGTTTTATTATATTACTATGTATGTGTTCTAGTCAGATTGCAAGTTCTTCAAAGAGCAACTGTAAATAGTTTAATAGGGCTTATGCATATAAGTATGAAAAGACGATGTAAGTAGAAATCTCCTAGTAGTTTTTGAAATCATAAGTATCTGACCAGATTGGCATAACGTAAAAACTAAAGAAAAAAAATTTTTGGTACAAGTCGACAAGCCTAAGGATGCCTCCGAGAATTGGTTGCGCAGTAGACACAACCCTGGAGTGGGGCAGGAGCTCACTCGCTCTGCATTATTCAAGCAGTTAACGTCGTGAGTGTACAGTCAGTGGAATAAAATTATTGTGGCGTTATTCTGATTGTGTGTTGAATTTGAAATCCTTGTGTTGTGTATAGTTTTGAAATATTATTAGATAGGTTATAGTGTAGTTTGTTGTGTTTGAAAATGCCTTCAAAGAGTAAAGTGAGAAATAAGATTCTGAGTGGACAAAGTAGGGAAATTGTCAGTAATGTCATCAAATTTATGCAGGCAGAAGCAATGATAGGTGAAACCAGTATTCCTCTTGTGAAGGTTCAAGAACAAGTTGCTGTCGCAACGGGAGTTTGCGTTAGAGGCATTAGGAAAATTAATTCAGAAATGAATAAAATTGAAAAAGGTGAAATGGAACAATTCTCAACTCCAAATAAAAAGAGAAACACAAAATCAAAAGTTACCATGGACAATGCTGATTTGGCAGTGGTCAGAGGTCATGTGATATTGTTAGTCAACTTCTGTAAGTATGTTCCTCGTGTTCTTTATTATATTTAGTTACCTATTTCTGATATTGTGTGGCGATGCATTCTTTTTCTAGTCGTACTTTATTTACACTTATGGCTTCGGGAAAATTATGCAATTTTCATAAACGGTCCCGTGATCACAGACAATTATATTATTCGAACAAGTTCATTAGAAATCAATGAAAATTCAGATAAGAACCTACGTTCCTACGTGTTGCAGAATAATTTCTCTCCCGATTGTACATTCCGATGATAACCAGCCGTAAACAGTTGTCGATCTTTGTCGCACATCTACACACGCTTTCTATGGTTTGCGCATCTCAGAGGCATCCTTACGCTTGTAGACCTGTAAATACATGTACTATTTTTTGAAATATGCTGGGGTCTGATCTGAAGCTTTGGTTTTGAGAAAATAGGTGTAAATTTTATTATTATTACTTATTTCAAGTGGTACTGTTACCACCAGTATATCTCGTTATAGGAATATTGTATTATTGTGATTATTTCAAGAACGTTATCCGATATGAACAGAACAGAAAAGATTTTAAAATACAAAATATCCCTGGAATCAATTTGATAAAAGTTGCAAGCGTAGAGGGAAAACCTGTTCCCAGCCTTGGCAATTTGAATATCAGTAAAACATTGTAACTCACCGGATTGTGGCTGCGAAAAAAATGCCCTTCACAAAAGACCTATAGGGGACGGTTTTATCAGAATAGAATTCCGCAATGGGTCATTGTGTATTGTATACACTCATTTTCATATTTCCTTATTTCCGTAAATTGTTTTTTCAGATGTGCAATACAGTTCATCCCTGCCATTCAAACAAATAGTGGAATAATACATAAAAATACTGTCAAAGAAAGTCGTAATGGGAGAAATATGGCACCACTGCTTGTCATTCAAGAGGCTCTTAGTGAAACAATTGCCCAATAGTTAGATTTGTACTGAATATCGGAGAAAAAATCTTTAAGGATCCAATGCTGTGCTAGTTATAATTTACATTAATTTGCACATGGATTAATTTTATAAAGAACACGAATTGAGGCTGCCTGCAGCTAATCTGATATCCAGCCTTTTCCCATTCACTTTCTGTATATACGTTTACTTATTCAAACGTTGGTGTGGTAAAGCGAGTAAATGTAATTACTATTACTTAAAACAATTACTTTGATAATAATAAACAAGGGACTAGAAAAAAACAGTTCCTTAATCATTTGAAACAAAAAATTCATGCTAGTGTTTTCCCGAAAGTGTACAACTCATTTAAAAAAATTAAAATTTACCAAATTTTATCTAATTGTTGCAGACACTTAGACCAATTTTTCACCCTGTACGGCTTTCTCAGAAAGGATACCATAAATCAAAAAGTAACACTTGTTACCAAAATGATGAAAAGCAAACAAAAAAAAATCAAATGATCAATCAATGATCATATTACCAATTAAGATAATAAATTACTACGAGTTGACAAAAATATTGAAAAAACCACTGTGTAACCCAAACGTAGAAAAACGAATATGTACAATACCATCCTAACAACTACCATCAATAAATAAAAAAATGTATTTACAATATTCCCCCCAAAAAAAAGAACAAAAATAAAAATAGAAAACTTTATACAATCCATGTAACGCCCTACTTGCTTCACCGAGTTCCTTCCATGATTTTTTCGAGATATTTGTCATTACCATTAGTGCTCATTTCATGAGTTAGACGAAGAAATGCAGATCACAAAAATTAGAGCAGTTCAGCTAGCGTTCTACTACTACAAAATAAACTCAAGTAATCCTAAATCCTACTAACAAGAATAAAGACAAACAGTTCACTTATACATATCAAATATTTTATATTTTGTCAGTTCTGAACTAATCTTAATGATAGTATAAAATGTAAAAATCATTGGGCTAACAATTTGATTATGAGTTTGATAAAAACTCGATATATCAATAGTAAAACAATCATTTACATTATACATGAAAACGCTAACTCCAATAATATAATTCACAAAATATAACAAGGGCTTGATTGCGAATAATCAAGTGACTAAAACGTACCCATCAAGGGCGAACAACCAAGATAATATATATTAGGCTATTATGCCCCCCACGGCACCCTCTGTACAATCTTGTAATTGTGATTGTGCACTTTCTGAAGGAATCCATTCTGCAAATCCGTTGTCTACTAAATGCTGATTCAAATATATTACGTTCTGAAAAAGAAAAACTTGACAATTAATGACAGGCAACGACTTCACTGGAAATCTACTCTACTGAGAAATGACTGTTCACATCTCCACAAGATGTATGCAAGTGTTATTTTGAGCATTCAAGCCATACGTATTAATGACTTTGTACACCATCGATTAAGGAAAATACATCGAAATAATAGCTCAAACACCATAATAGACTAAATATGATAGACCGCAGGCACAGTATGGTGACTAATGTGCCTGCAGCGGGACTTTGTGTCATATTGAATTCCACTTATCGACTGAATTCCACATGACTGGTACTCTGTTCATAAAAGTTATCGCCTAAACACGACTATCCCGGTAGCCAGAGAGCAAGACGTCGAGACATGTCGTTTTCTGTGTTTAACCTTACCTTTCTCTTTCGATTTATTCTGTCAATGTTGTATGTCAAATAGGTATATTTATGTAACAATTTCAAAACTTTGAAATATTAAATAATGAGGATACGGAGTGATTACTTGCAAATAATACCTGATATAAGTAAAGAAAAACCCGAATTGATAGCTAATAAATGTAATGGAATAGAGGTCAAAGCAAAAGGTCACGCTATGTGTAAAAATGTGAGCTCCAAGCTCAACAGCTTAGGTTTTGGAGAAAAATCTGTCGAAGAATAGATAATTTGAATTCAGAGAAGTACAGTACCTAATAGTGCAAAGCCATAATCCATTACCCAGTGTATAGGTTTTTATCATTACTTCTGTTTTATTTAAATTTAGGCAGTGGTAGACTGGAAGTCAAAAACGACCACAAAAGCTGCAAAATTGCAGAAAGATCAGCTAAAGACGGGCAAAAAACTATTTACATCAGCAATGGTTACCTCTTCTATGGCCCTCGATACATTTTGCTGAGCTATAGGAAGATCGTGACTTCTACCTATTACTCTTCGGTATGTTTTTGTTGAATACAAACCTGGGGCACTAAAAAATCATTTAATCATTGGTGGCATACCCACAGGTTCATTCAAATGATTCATCTGAGGCAGAATACAGTTTGAAATTTAATTATTTACTCCAATTAAAAATGGATCACTCTTCTTTCATGAGTCTTCTATCATTATTTCCTAAACGCATGTATTCTAGCCTTTCTTCTACCTCTAGAGCTAGTACATGTAATCCTTTTATATGCAATAATATCACAATTTATTTGAAATGAATTAAAAAGCACTCGAAACTGCCAGCAGTTAAAAATAAAAATGCGTGACAATGACTTTAAACACAAGAATATGAAATTTTACTGGAATATCACCAAATTTTGGCGAATGCTTTTAGATCGAATAGTATGTTGCCGAACAAACCCGATGTGTAGGCGACTGTAGCACAGAGTGCCAAATAATGTGATCGTCGCATGCGATAGTAGTATAGTAGTAATCGACTGTAGAAAACGAGGGGTAGAATTCTCTATGACACAGAGTCCTACTGCTGGAACATTGAACATCGGGATAATGTAGACAGACAGTCAAAACGCGATTCAGTAGCGCAAGTTCGGGAGAAGGCTAAAAAAATGGTTATGAATTATCTCGAATTTGGCTAAAATTTCAAAGATGTGTTTCTAGCACACCATTTTATTTTCCGTTATTGGACATAAATCACCTTGCACAAAAATTCAAGTGGAGATTTCACTTGAAATTCTTTCATAATCACTTTGAAAAAATAAATAAATTAATAAGTACTTGATAACTTACCCGAGGACCTACAACTACGAAAATTGATACTAAGGGTATCCCATCTTCCGTATAATCGGCAACTTGTGTGTACATTACTCTTGACAGCGCAGCTTCTGTTACTAATTTATATGCCTCTTCGGGCCACGATCCATCCTCTGAAAATATGAAAATGAAAATATATTTGACCTGCCAAATATTATTTGAATTTGTATTTGTCAAGAAGAAAACTGTAGTGTATTAATCTATCAATAAATCTCAATGTTTAACAATCTTTTCAGGTTGCAAATTTTATACTTTTGGAAGCTGCTTCATAATTCACTGTACCTCCTAGTGAAAAGAAATATAAAACAAAAACTGGATTACAGATGAAGTAATAGCAGTCAAAAATAATATTCTTCATACATTCTCTAAACAACATCCAAATAAAGAAAATGAAAAAAATACAGATTTCAACAAAACCTACGATAGAATTTTAATAATGTCCATAAAAAGCTCAGAATGACAAATCAGTAAAATAGAAGATTATAATAAAAAAAAGAATGTTTCTTGATGATTTTATTTTACTATTCTGCACTGGTACACCTAGACACGTTCTTCTATTTGCTTCAACAGATTTCAATGTACATTTCAATTTTAATAAGTGACGTACAGTTGTGTGCATAAAAAAGTCGTACAAGGTACGACACTAATTGAGGCATTGCACTAATTGCACTAGAAAAATGTTAAAAGCTCATTACTGACAAAAATAGTTTGAATTTTGACACTTCTTGTCTAAGTTGATAAGAAGTTTAATAATTAATGTTGACAAGCCCATCTCACAATATCCTATAACCGCTGTACGACTTTTTTATGCTGTATATTTATTGTAATAATTCATAAGACTGAATTTTAGAGTGTATTTTTTTATAAATGAGTATTTTTATTAGTTTGTACAACTAAAGAAAGGAATTATACAGGGCTATTCAAATTCGTTTCTGTACATGGGGATCTCGTAGACGATAAGAGATAGAGTGTCGGTTGAATTGTGGCAAACTTGCCTATTTTAGAGACCTATTCAATGATGTAAAAAAATCAAATTTAGCTGTTTTGGTTCTGGTACAGGAAAAACAAAAAATCCCAAATTATTTTTTTGCCTGTATCTTCTTTATTCGCAGACATATTGAAAATCTGACCACATTTTGCTATTGGCACTTGATGTGAGCTATCAGAATATGTCCATGAATCTTTTATGCAGGGTGTCATCTGACTTGGGCCACCCCATCTGTGAATTTTCAAATACGGACCTGTATTTTTTGTTGTAGTTTTTGGATCGTCGACGACTTCACACTGAGAAATTGAATTTAATTTTATAATTCGGTAATATTTTATTATAATTTTTAACTAGTTTTTTCATATTATTTATTGCCCTTAATACACTTCTTTGCTGCATTGGTGCGAAAGCATTCAAAATCATCAATCTCGATACTGTTGGTCTGTAGCATAACTGTTTCTTTGGTTTTCATAATAAATTTTCGATCATGTCCCGTTTTTTTTCAGCTGAAAACATCATTTTTCACACCAATAAACTCAAAGATATACAACAAATATGACAAATGTCGAAATATTATCGACAATTGTTCTCATAGTCTACTGAGATTTCATCGGTATTAAACATGGTAACTAAAGACATTAGCAACTTATAGGTAAGTATTATAGTAACTAGCAAAAATGTGGTGTTATGATCTTTCTATCTCCAAGAATCACATATGGTGCAAGAAAATGTGGAAAACTTGAGATTGAGGATTTTGAATGCTTTCGCAACAATGCAGCAAAGGATACACTCCTTCTCCTTCCTTAAGGGCAATAAATGATATGAAAAAACGAGTTCAAAAATGTCTCGAATTGGATGGACTCCAATTCGAACATTTATTGTGCCATTTTTTTGTGTATATAAATTACTTCATTTCAATCTTCATTACAATTATATTGTTCGTTTCAGATGTAATTACTGCTATCATTTCTTTTTCAGCTCATCAAAATACAAATAATCTATTTTTGTAGTAGATATGTTTCAGATAATTTTAAAAGGTTTTGCTATTCGAAGTTCATTGTTAAAAACGCTCAAAGAGCATTGAAAATGTGAAGAAATATGAATTGGTACCTAAAAATGAAAAAAACAATACTCTCGAAAAACACTGTGGTACATGGGGAGACGTAAAAGTTGCTATTGTGCTTTTATTTAACTCAGTCAACCAGTTTCCAGGGCCGTAATTTAAAATTTAAAATTACCGAAACATCCCGAAATATGAAATTAAATTAAATTTCTCAGTGTGAAGTGAACGTGGACGATCCAAAAACTACAACAAAAAATACAGGTCCGTATTTAAAAATTCAAAGATGGGGGTGGCCCAAGTCAGATGACACCCTGTATAAAAGATTCATGGACATATTCTGATAGCCCACATCAAGTGCCAAATAGCAAAATCTGAACAGATTTTCAATATGTCTGCGAATAAAGAATATACAGGCAAAAAATATCTCCAGAACCAAAAGAACTAAATTCGATTTTTTTATATCATTGAATAGAGATCCCCATGTACAGAAACGAATTTGAATAGCCCTGTATATAAAAAGGGATGGCAAATTATAAATGGTCAAACAGAAAAAACATGATAAGTTCACGTCAGTAGATGAACTGAATGATCATTTCATGAGTAAAGCAACAAGAGCTGTAAGAGAATTAATTGAATAAGAATAATGTTAGTGGATGGTCTGAAACTGAATTTTATCAATTATGTTTGTCATACCAACTACACCTGATGATATCAAGACAAATTATATAGTTTGAAGATGTTTCTCCACTGTTATATATATATATATCTATATATATATATATATATATATATATATATATATATATATATATATATATATATATATAGGCTGAATATATCTATCACAATAATCATGGAATTTAAAAATACAGAAGACACATATAGAATATCTAATCTCATTATAAAAAAATGTGTGAACTTTGCAATAGATTCATTATTGATATAATTAGTTGTCTGGAAAGAGGCACATTTCCTTTGAAATTAAAAATTGCAATGGTACTACCTGCTTATAGAAAAGGATATCCATCTATAATAAAGAATTTTAGATAACATAAATATCCATACTGCCGATATTTTCTAAAATATTGGAAAAAATGTATAATTTGAGTAGAAAAACAAGAAATAAAACTTTCTGTTACACTCTGGACCCTTAAGCTCATAAACTCCAGATTTTTTCCATTTTGTCTATTCTATATTTCGCATTGAATAGGAAATTAGATAACCTGGCATGAGGCCTGAATATTCTATAGAATAAAAATACTCCATCATAAAAACTCAAAGAGTGTACTCAAAGGTGCGAGTAGAGCACGTCCATTATTATTATTTGCCGTGGCAATAGTCTCAGTACTTCTCCCAAAGTTTTTTTTAAATTTTTTTTTAAATACATTTTCCAAACAGAACAAGTTCTGGTGTACATTATATATAATTACAAGTGTCAATAATTTTAAAATCATTTAAATATAACAATTATAACAACTTTGCATAATAGTTTGATGAACATCAGTATGATAACAAATTTTGTTTGAGTTTTTTCGAAAAAATATATATTAATTTTGATTTTTACTTTTTTGTAAATTATTTGTTACTTTGTGAGCAAATTTTGCTCTTTCAAATTTTATTAGTTCATCTAATGTGAAATTTCTGGTATCTTCGTACATTTTTGAAGAAGGAGTTTCCCATGGTTTTTTAAAAATTACTTTTATTGCTTTATTCATCAAACGATAAATGATACCTTTTTGGTTTTTACTACAAGCTGACCGTATTGTTATTAAATATCTAATATGTGAGACAATATGGGCATTATAAATGAGATTCTGAATTTGACTATTCAGGAAGTCAATTCTTCTTATTGCTCCAATTAAAGGAATAATAGATTTTTTTTATTTTATTCACGACATTCAAAATTTAAATTCGTATCAATCATCAATCCTAGATATTTGTGTTCTTCAACTTCATTTAATATTTTGTTCTTTATTTTTATTTTTTATTTTATTTTGGTAACATTTTTTTGTTTGAAAATCATATAAACAGTTTTTTCTAAATTAATGGTTAGATTCATTTCATCTATCCGTTTTTCAAACAGTTGAATATCTTTTTCAATATTATTTTCTAAAATTGTTGTATTTTTGGCCGAATAGTAAAGTATCTGAAAAAGAAAAATGTTTACCTATCAATTTTATTTTCTTTATACTATCTACATAGATCAAATAAAAAATTGGAGCCAATACTGAACCTTGGGGAACTCCAATGGTAGATTGTTTTTTAATACTTTTATTTTCATCTATAGCAACATACTGTATACGATTTTCAAAATAATTTTCGAAAAGTTTATAAGAGTGACCTCTTACTCCTAAATTATTTAAAATGTCTAATAATATTGTATGATTTACTGTATCAAAAGCTTTTTTTATATATAAGAAAATGGCAACGCCATATTTGCTTTCATGTAAAGTTTCAAAAATATCATTCATGAAATCAGTTACCGCTGATTGAGTATTTGAATTTGGCATGAAAGTGTATTGAAATTTATCAAAACCAGAATTATCATTAATGAAATTCATTAGTTGTTCTTTCAATACTTTCTCAAAAATTTTGGAAAAAACATTTAGAAGAGTTATTGGACAATAATTAGAAACATTATTTTTTTCTCCTTTACAAATTGGTTTTAATATGGTTATTTTGAGGTAATTTGGAAAGACCTTCTTCAATACATTTATTAATAATCAGTGATAGGGGTGAGCTAATTAGATCAACTATATATTTCAAGTTTTTTGAAGTAATTTGATCTTCACCAGGAGCAATGTTGGATTTGAGTGATATTATGATTTCATGAATTTCTTGTTCAGAAACTGGTTTCAAAAACATGGATTTACTACAAAGTGATGACATTGTTGGTTTGGTTTTGAATTTTTTTGATAAAGTTATTCCAATTTCTGAGAAAAAGTTGACGAATTCATTACATATGTCTTTGTTAGATGTTAGTAGTGTGCCAGATTTACTTTTGATTTGATTTATCGATTTGTTCTTTTTTTTCTTTCCTAAATTGCTATTGATAACATCCCAAATTTTTTTGGGGTTTTTATCAGCTTTTTCAAATTGTAAATTAACTTCTTTTTTCTTCAAATTTCTGCATAATGTATTGACCTGATTTTTAATTTTTCTGTATAAATTTTTTAACTCGTCATGATTTGGATATTTTTTTAATTGTTTGTATAAATTATCTCGAATTTTCATTTTATCTATCACATATTTATTTATCCAGTTATTGTTATCTCGTGTTGTGAACTTTTTGGTTTCACTGGATTTTTCTTTGCAGTCTTTTATACAGTTTGCAAGTTCTTCAAATGTTGGAATATCACTGAAAGAGTTTAATTGTTTGAAATACAATCACGAAATTTATTTTTGTCTAGAATTTTAATAATTTTTTTCATCATCTTTGGTTTGTTTTTTATTATTTTTTCAGTTTTTATATTTATTACTTTATGATCAGAAAGATGGTAATCTTTATATTCAATTAGATATTTTATATTTTTATGAAAATTTGTTACTACATGATCTATTATAGATTTTGTGTTATGATTTTGTCGGTTATGTTATAATGATGCTCATCATCAAGTTAAGGATACAAATCTCTTAGTTTCTGATTGTTTGACCTTGGGGTATTTAATTTGTAAGAAAATTTAAGACGTTGTTTTCTAACTTCAGAATAGTGGCCGAGTTGATACCATTATTTTGTCTTATCTGTATAATTGTTTTGATATCTCTATCTAGATTATTAGCAAACAAACGAGAACGTTCTGTGTAACATTGAATTGTATGCTACTAATTTTTTACTATCAGGATCAAAAGAATCAATTGGGATTATAACTAAAATTTATTGGAATTATGAGTAGCCTGGATGAAAAATTTGTTGAATATGTTGTGAAGTCTTTAGATAATAAACTCAAAATATAAACCATGTTTATTAAAATCAGTGTGAAGCGCAATACTGCTTTGTGATTTGCCATAAATGTCATGGTCAAATAAACTACTCTACTCTAATTAAACAACGTCATAATAGTTTGACTTCTCGACAGCGCTTAGGATCGCACGTTTAAAGGTAAGACTCTCGTCTTCCCTAGGGCGCATCGCTTGACGGAATGACTGATTGAAAAAAAAAAAAGTTCCAACTCACCATTCAATGACCTAACATTAGCCAACATGCATTCAGCAGCCTGGAAAGGTAATAATATGAAATCTCCTCGGATCTGTCTGAGCTGCGAGTTTTCCACATATGCATAACCCCCATAGTCCAAAAGTTTGATGTAGGACGTATCACTCTCCACATCCGTAGACAATACCATTGCCCTACACCATGAATTGACCGAATACGCAACACACACTGTGGTCTCTGGTATGGGATTAGGCAACAGTGGTGATTCTGTTTCCATGTAGCAGGCATTCATGTAGTTGGTGAGCATATGTAGGTTAGGGAAGGAAGGATGTGTCGGTTGTTGCAGAAACAAGTGATTGGGAGCCACCAAGCAGCTCAAGACGGTATCATTGTTGATTCCTTCTATCAAGTTCACCTGAAACAAAGAAACAAATCGAGATACATTATCAATTTTTTAAACAAAAATTAATCCAGTTCAATTAAGTTTTTAGGCTTGGGTCTGTTGTAGCAGCACCAAATTTGGCACGTCAGTATTAAGAAAAAACATTGTTTACCATAAATCCGGGGTGGAACTCAATAAATGTTTGATTTAAAAACCATGCACTTGGGAAAAGGTATACATCGGAACCACAAAAAGATCGATGGGAACAAGGCTGAAGGAACATCAGAGGAACTGTAGATTAGGCGAAACGGACAAGTTGGCAGTGGCAGAACACGCGCTCAGTGAAGGAAAACACAAGATTCTGTTTGAGGACGTAAAACTTCTTGCCCCCAACCAGGGATACCATAGCCGACTTGTACGGGAGGCAATAGAGATCCATAAACACACGGAGAATAACAACAGAAAAGAAGAAGCTGTGAACCTCAACCGAATATGGAATCCCATTCTTAGAATTTCCAAAATAACAAAAGAAAACTTAGTGTCGTAGTTTTAATAATAATAATAAGCTATGTTTTGTGCGGATTTTTTATTTTTTCAAATTCATAATTGGTGAAAATTTTGAAGGGGTAGTGGGTGTTTTTTTCTCCAACTTCTACGCCACTGGAAAAAATATGATTTTGAGCCACCTACTTGAACCGCCAATGTTTTCTACACAAAAAGGTACTCTTGGTCATAAGCTCTAAAGTTGACCGTTTTCAAGAAAAATCCACTTTCATGTTGAAAAACATGGTAAATTTTTTTAAATAATGTTTTTCCTAATTATACAAAATTTATTTAAACGTTAAAACAAGTAACAAAACCAAACGTTGACTTCTTAATTGCAAAAAAAAAAAAATAACAATCATACTCAGTTGAATTGTTGGAAATGTCCGCCGTTAGCTTCAATGCACGCAGCAATTTTTCGAGGAAAAAACATTATTTAAACAACATGAAAGTTGATTTTTCTTGAAAACGGTCAACTTTAGAGCTAATGACCAAGAATACCCCTTTTTGCGTAGAAAACATTGGCGGTTCATATAGGAGGCTCAAAACTGTACTTTTTCCAGTGGCGTAGAAGTTGGAGAAAAAAACACCCACTACCCCTTCAAAATCTTCACCAATTATGAATTTTAAAAAATAAAAAATCCGCACAAAACATTATTATGAGTAGAAAATGCCTACGAAATCTGTTTTCTGTGCGATAAACGGTTCCAGAGATATTCGCAAAAAACGATAATTTTTTTAAAATTTCAACACCCTGTATCTCGAAAATGGTGCATTTTAGAGGGTAAGTTAATAGAAACTTTTTTCATATTTTTTGACGAGCTATCACATCCTGAAGTCCTGCGCATTTATTATGAAACACCCTGTATATTTCCCTAGATGACCGGAAATAGAATTCCCTGACTTTCCCTGACTTTGGGCGTTTATTTACGTTTTTCCCTGACTTCCATGACCCATAAATCAATTCCCTGACTTTTCCAGGTTTTCCAAGTTTTCCAGGTTGGTGGGCACCCTGTAAGGATTAAGGTAAGCTTTTAGCACCTAAATATGCTAACTTTGTTGGTAAAACGTGCATCAAGTGTGAATTTTGACGTAGTTTTGGGGTTTAGGTAGTTTGTATTTCTTGAAACGCATTACTTACTTTTTCATGTGTTGTATAGTGTTTTCCATTGAAAAAATCAGAAATAAAATAGCACCACTGAGCGGAATTTTTTTCAAAATAAGAAACTACATCCCGTTGAAATTTCTTAAAAATATCTATTTCTCTCTGATTTATTCACATCTTCAATACCTGGCTTCTATATGGGGTACTGCAAGTAATTGCTTTTTAAATTGTTAGAGGAAACTTTAAAATAAAACAATCGAATGTATCTATAAATTGAATTAAATGGAACCAACAATTAATTTATACAAACCAAATAGTTTGCTGGATCTGAACTCCCTTTACAAGGTGAAAATTTGTTGTTTCATCCACTCAGTCAGAAAAAAATTTAAACTCTCAAATTTAGTTTTTGCTGAAGTGAATACTATCCACATTCATAATACCAGACAAATAAAATTGTTAGCTACTAGTAATTTTAGAACAAATTTTGGAAAAAAATCTGTTTTTCAGAATGGAATAGTCAATTACAATTCGATACCTGATGAAATAAAATCTTATAATAATTATTTAACGAATTATTCGTTAAAGAAATTCAAAAACAAATTGAAAAAAGAAATTTTGAGGTTATTTATTCAATGAATTTGACCACTAGAACTTTGAAATCGTTTCGATATAAGCTGAAAACTGATAAAATTATGTATATTTCAATGTTTATCATTGTCAAGACCGTATAAAACGGAGAATAAAACTGTAGTTCACAAACAATGAGCTTATGACTTGAGGCATAAGATGTCCGGAGGACTGCTCATTGCTAATATCTTATAAAATAGGAAAAGTTGGGTCGAAAATCCATCAGAAAACAACTACTTTCCTGGCTAATGCAACGACGAACATTGAATTACATCTGATAAAATATCCCGAAATCCCGAAATCGATATATAGGTGGTCCGAATGTTTCGATGAACATTTCCATGCAACAAGCAATTGCAGAGCTAACCTTGTAGGAATTCTGCACGGAAATTTCATCAGATGTAATTCAATGTTCGTCGTGGCATTAGCCAGGAAAGTAGTTGTTTTCTGATGGATTTTTGACCCAACTTTTCCTATTGTATAGGATATTAGCAATGAGCAGTCCTCCGGACATCTTATGCCTCAAGTCATAAGCTCATTGTTTGTGAACTACAGTTTTCTTCTCCGGTTTATACGGTCTTGACGATCGTTGTTCGTGGGTATTGCTTAGTTGGGTGGTCGGCGCCGGCGCTGGGATGGCGCTCGCAGTTTGGAGTTATCCACTGTGCGGGCGCGATCTCAGTTTCGGTCTTGCAATGGATTTGGTTATCGATTCATTCGTTGCAGTCATAAGTTATTGACTGCTAGACCTACCCTATACTGATAAGGGGCAACACCCCGAAATCGAGATATAGGTGGTCCGAATGTTTCGATGAACATTTCCATGCAACAAGCAATTGCTGATATAACCTTGTAGGAACTCTGCTCGGAAATTTCATCAGATGTAATTCAATGTTCGTCGTGGCATTAGCCAGGAAAGTAGTTGTTTTCTGATGGAATTTCGACCCAACTTTTCCTATTATATAGGATATTAGCAATGAGCAGTCCTCCGGACATCTTATGCCTCAAGTTTATTATTGTGTTTATATTCACTATATTGTATTTTGAGCAAATGTACTGTCAGATTATTTTTTTATATTTATTGGTCACATCTTTGTATGCTTATTCATTCCTATTATTTTTTATTATCACTTCCATAAACATGTAATGTTTCTTGGTGAAATAAAGTTAATTGATTGAAATAGATAACTAAAAAATACTCACGTATAAATGACCCAGATCGAGCGGTAGCGACGCCACGGGATTCAAGTTCAGCGGTTCCAAAGTGACCTCGGGAAACGTGTTGAGTGGAAACCAGGTCCTGATCATTTTCAGAGCTTGGGCAATTTGTGTTTGCGTACCTTCTACGGAACATATCTCCATTTCATTGTTGATCGGATGAGGTGTTATGAAAAACGTGGCTTTTGTTTTTTTCTTGATTTTCGCAACACCGTAACCATGCTTGCCTATCAGCTTCCCGACCAGAGCTTGGGGGATGGCGAATTCATATACATCGAACGCATTGGTAGAAACTTCTATTCCTGGAGTGCTGGAGGGCGGAGGGGTTGCTACGTCACTGCCTCCTTTGCCACTATCACTTGAACCCTGCGCGGAAACAACAAACGTTAATTATCATGATAACTCTTGATTGGTTGATAACGTTAACTCATTATTGGTTATCTTCGGAAATAATATACATTTATGTTCATTGTGGCTGTTTCAGTTGAAAACAAACTACTTTAGTTTTGAGTAACGAGTGATTGATTATGTATGATCTCAGATGAGTCACGTCATCATTCAAGGACCTACAAGGTTTAACCAATGGACCTTTCCATGACATATGAGAAAACACTGTAATTAGAAAGTGTATATACTCTAATATCACTCGGGAAATTTTATTTATTTTTTCTGACCGCTGGTTTCTCTATAATCAGAAGAAAAGTGGTTTCGTGACGTCAAGTTCATCAAAACTAGACTTGGCAACGTTGTAAAACTTGTGCAACGTGGAATTTCAATTCTCATTTGAATATAATGTGTCGTATGACAGTTGTCATTTGATACCAGATGGGTTTGTTCGTCTGTTTCACGGAGCATCAATAAGAATCGTTTGTCTCTGTTTAACTCGTTTGCCTACTTTAATATTTAATACAAGTAGAGCAGTTCCATCAAATATGTACGCTGCAAACGAACAGGCCCTACTTGATTTCTTTTTTGAGGTTAATGCGGTTTTCAAAGTTTTGAAATGTGTTTGTTGTTTGTGCTCTAAATTTTTTTCCCTAATTTCTGTATCTGTATCCCTGCAATAACTGTGAACATGTCGAAAAGGTGCTTCGTACCTGATTGTCTGAACACCAGTGAATATTCTAATAAAGAATTTTTAGTGCTCCTAAATACCTATTGTAAAATGTGGTTCGAAGTAATGAATAAAAAAAAAACCTTGCGTAAAAAGCGGAAATATAATTATGTGTTTGTGAAGAACATTTCCAACTGCATATTACTGTATTCAAGCAGCGTTCAAGGAACGATTTTCAATTTTAGTTATTGCAAAAAATAAATTCATATTTGTTAAATAGAAAGAGTCAATCATCTCATAATCTACCCTCTGTAAATTATCCGAACTTCCCTTCACGAAGCCTTTCCATATTTGTATGATGTTATGCAGTAATGGGTAGTATTCATAAAAGATAGCAAATGCTTATACTATAGGTTTGTCTCCTTCATAACTCACCAAAATGAATACGTCTATTTCAAGAAATCCAAGTAAAAGCATTTGCTCAAGGTTTATGCAGAGAACATATACCACAGAGAAGCGACAAAGCACGTCGGCTTCTTTGATGCTGGGGGAATAGATTTCGGTGACCTTGGATTAGTTACTTTGACGTGAACACAACTTATTAAAACACGGAGAAAAAGTGTTGTCTCGCAGAAACTGCACTACACTGAAAAACATGTCGATCTTTTGCGTAGAGTAAAAAGTATCTGATGTTATAGGAAATGATTGTAAAAATCGATCGAGCGTCAGAGTATATGATATAATCCTATTTTCTCAAATGTTTAAAAAATGAGCTTTATCATACCCAAGGAGAGTGCAATCGGTATGTAGTTGAAAAAATGACAGTGGAAAAATAATGGGTGACTGTTGTTTTATTATTTGTATTGTTTCATCCAACTTCTATTATTGGAGTTGATAATGATAATTTTAACAAGTTTACTATTTGAGAATCAGTCTTGTTTTTTTTCTTCATATTACAAAGGGAGCTTTTTTGGAAACGTTTTGTATGTCTCTTCTGTCTCTAAGTGAGGTGACTTTGATCCGGTTAGTTTGTATGTAAAGAAATAAATACATGAACAATTTTATTCAATTATTTTAGTCATGCCGAAAATCTATACCTAAAACACCCACAATCGAATTCTGACAATAATTACAAATTTCGCCCGCCATATTGTTTTTTGCATCGACAAAAAAATCATAATTTCCGACCCTGAAAATCCCCACAAACTAATTTTGATTCGAATTGGACCATAATTAAAAATTTCGTCAGCCATCTTGGAACCACCATCTTGTTTCCTTGCATTGACAAACAAATCATAATTTCCGACCCTGAAAACCACCACATATAAATTTTGAATCGAATCGGACCATAATTGCAAATCTTGTCCGCCATTTCGAAGCCGCCATTTTGTTTTTTCTATTAGAAAAATTCCACAATGCATTGTAACCGAATTAATGTCAAATTAGCTTGCAAATGAAGTATCAAAATTTGGAATAAGGAACAGTTGTTTTCCCCGCAAGAGGGCGCCAAAATAAAAAGTTAGGTGGCAAAAATTGACATGGCTGATTTCCTTATAAAATTACCTTTTTAATAGTGTGTCACACTCACTACTTTCCCTATGTGATAGTGACCAAGGGCAGGGGGAAGAGGTATGACAGTTGGGGTTATGATAGGAAGATGTCTCCCTTGGATTAAAAATCGACATATTTTTGCATTTTTTGCACAACAAATGCATTTTGAAGATATTCGATCTGTTTCGTTTTCGGTGCCACACCCTGTATATAACAACTCCTCAACACTTCAACACAAATTTGACTTGGGTAGGCATCAGTGAATAAAAACAACTAATAAAAATGGTAGTCGCCTCCGTGACAAACGCAGTCCAGTTTGCAATTGACAACAACACAACTTATTTCGCGCAAGCGCACTCCGAAATGAAACGCCCTTTTTGGTCTTATGTCGCTTCTCTGTGGTATATGTTCTCTGGTTTAAGTATACGAACCAATGGGTGAAGCCACAGTCAGCTAGTTTCGTAAAAAATATCAAAATAGTTTAGCAGATCATGGAATGATGAAATGTGGCTTGATACTATCGTCAGTGGATGGAGCCCCCTTACAATTGCGGGCAGAATCATTTTTGCTTATTGTAGAATAACACTTTGAACGGTTTTGAATGTTTCGGAACATGGATTATGGTGGGAAGTGTTTCCGATGAACGTGACGTCAGCAGCACACTTTCAAATGAGATATTCTTTCAAAATGAAAAAAATATAGTGTAACTCTTTGTTAAATGGACGTTTCAGACTAGAATCTATCGATTTAAAGAGTTTTGCAATTTATTTTTCATAAATGTAAAGGTCCATTCAAGTCAGTCTGGACAAACTTTGAAAATTGGCGATTTCCTTTAATATGCCTCAGCTAAGCTTCGAAACAGTGAACAATACGTTGGGTCGAAGGATGTTTAGTGGAAAGGAAAAGCAGAGCGGTGAAAAATATAAACGAGTTTATTTCATAAAGATTAATAACAATCTAGTGAAATATAGACGGGAAAAAAAATTGATACCGACAAGTTGGAAGAAGGTCTGATGGTTCCAGTAACCCTAGCCACCAAAACGAAAATTAACGAAAAATAGAAGTGAAGGTCCACAGAAAAGTAGGAATAGAGATTATTAATTGCCACTTGGAAAATAAATAAAATAATATAATAATTGAGCTTTACCTCCTTAAAAATACCCAAAACAATATTTGTCCCCAGAATTTATCCTTCACCGGTTCACATGCTGAGTTGAAAACAAGAACAAGAAAACAAAACACCCGCTATGATCAGAATCTAACTTAACTTTTGATGTCGTGGTTTGGAAGTGCTTCTTTGTAAGGTGATATCCTATGACGGACATGCAATCAATGTCCTCAATTGAGCAAGCTTGTTTTAAACACCACAGGACAGTGGAAGACAGTAACTATTATTAAGGATCTCAAGTGATCACAAAGAAAATGAATACTTATTGTATCTTACCACTGAACCATCCAATTATCATCAAGTTAAATGACGATTCAAGTCCTGAAACCTCCGACAGTAATAGGTACTAAAGTGTAAGTTTTTTATAGAACCATGAGAAATTTAAAAAAAAAAATTCTATTATTTGTATAAGTACCAAAACATCAAAATGTTCATCAGCACCCATTTTTCACAAAGGATTAGTCAACTGGAAGCACAGTTTTAGTTTTCATTAGGTTTCAACTGACGTCGTATAGAGTATAGACTATGCATTTATTTTACCCAAAAACAATTTCAGTAAAATTCCATTGTGTACTGATAAGGTTAACAACAATACCATTTTAAAGAGTTTTCAGATATCGGAATCATTAAAATTTTGATTAATGAATATTGTAAAATTTGATAGTTGGACATAAAAATAGTATTCAATTTCTGGAACAAAATGACAAAATGTTTATTCTCTCCTCTACTTTTAGGATTTATCCCAATTTCAATGTGTGTAAAGAACCTAACTGACAGGAAATCCAAGCCCTTAAGCTGACATCTGAGCGCTATGAAAGTAACACTAATTAATTTATTTATTTATTGACTACATCATTCTACAGCCAGGGCCTTTTACAGAATGAGGCATAAAAAATGTTGAGGGCCTCTCGCCATGTTATACAATAAAAGAAAAGTAGAAAATCATATAGTAATTCCGTGTGTGAACTGAAAAAAACCCAGTGAAAAAAAAGTTTACACACGGCAGTGATTGAAATAATTTAATATACTCAAGTCTTCTTAAGTTGGCTACATATGGGAAACTTTTTTATTATTGATTTTACGAAAAAAAGTTATTCCTCATAAAAAGTTTTGCATAGTCTAAAGATGCAATCATCAGATATCAAATTTCATCCATCTTATAAGAGGTATGTCGAAAAATATGAAATTTTCTCAAGAGTAAAGTAACTTTATATTTCACAATACCGAAAATTTTCATGACGGAAAGTTAGTTGGAATTAAAAACTATGTGTCAATATGCAATTACATCATTCTAATTGTAAAAATAACTTTTTTACAAATTTTTCTCAAATTATCAATACCGAATATTTATCATTTATAAAATTTTGTTTCATAAAAATTTGCTTATTAATTTCTAAACAGAACGGAAAGGTTAACACGTTTGTAATAATAAAAATGATAAATTTAATATTGATAGTTAAATTATTTTTCCAATTGGAAGAATGAAATTGCATATTGAAACATAGTTTTTAATTCCGAACAATTTTCGATATTGTGAAATATAAAGTTACTTTACTCTTGGGTAAAATTCATATCTTTTGACATACCTCGTATAAGATTGATAAAATTCAATATCTGATGGTTGCAACATGGGTTTTAGACCATGCAAAACTTTTAATGAAAAATTTCGTAAAATCAATAATAAAAAAGTTACTTAGGAAGACTCACAGTACCTATATTAAAAAAAAGAAAAATCATGTTAGAATAATAGCCCGCCTGATGTCGGTTGGTTTACAATGAAAAATGTCCACATTACTCTGAAATGACAAGTGATCAAGACATATAGTATACAGAGGCGAGAAATGAAGTACATTCGTTAGTGGAGCGGGAAAGTAAAATGTAGAAATATTATGTACACGTAGCCGAGGCATATGTAAATTTATTTTTGAGAGAAAAAATGGACAGTCAATTCGCGAGACAAGGATATTTTTATGCAGAAATATTATTCCTAAATATTCACGACGTTTACACAGAGAGTTGAATTGAGAGCAGTTGATCGTGTAGAAAGCCACGATTTGGATAAACTCCATCACATCTGAAACTCATGTTAATGAAGTTGATCCGAAGCAAAAAAAAGAACTGCTAGAAACTTGATATTTTCAAAATGATAATTTAGAATTGAATTCCTTGCATTGGACCTTTCCACGAGATATGAGAAAACACTGTAATGAGAAAGTATACATGCTAATATCACTCGGATTTTTTGTTTCTGACCGCTAGTTTCTCTAGAATCAGAAGAAAAGTGATTCGTGACGTCACGTTCATCAAAATGACTTGACAACGTTGTAAAAGTTGTGCAACATGGAATTTCAAATTTTCATTCAAATTTAATGACAGTTGTCATTTGATACCAGATGGGTTCGTCCGTCTGTTTCACGGAGCAAACCAATAAGAATCGTTTGTCTCTGTTTAACTCTTTTGTATCTGTCTAACTCGTTGATCTCTGTTTAACTCGTTTGCCTATATTACAATTGGATCCAAGTGAAGCAGTTCCATCAAATATCTATGCTGCACACGAACAGGCCCTACGTGATTTCTTATTTGAGGTTAATGCGGTTTTCAAAGTTTTGAAAGTATTGTTGTTTGTATTCTACACTTTTTTTAATTCCTGTATCTCTATCACTGCAATAACTGTGAACATGTCGAAAAAGTGCTTTGTACCGGTTGTCTGAACACCAGTGAAAATTCTAATAAACAATATTTTAAGCACCTGAAGATGAAGCGCATCGTAAAATGTGTTTCGAAACAGTGAATAAACCCTGTGTAAAAAGCGGAAATATATGTTATTGCGAAGAACGTTTCCATGTGAGTACTTAGTAGTTATGTTATTATTGTATTCAAAGCAGAGTTCAAAAAAAGATTTAAAATTTTAGTCATTGCGAAAACGACCTTGAACTTTCAAAAAAATTTAGGTACTAGTAAAGATTCAGGAAAATATACTTGAAAAACCAAATTCAAAGAGATGAAAGTAACAATGAACTCAGAGACATTGCTTTATCTGATTTGATTTCACCCGATGAATAATTAGCACGTTATTACGATTTGCGGTATTGCCAATGATAATTTTTTATCAAAAGGAGGGTCCGCTCAGAAAATATTAAAGATATAAATACAATAAAAAGGCACCTAATATGTGGATTTTTTTTCTTTGAGTTGATCGAGTGACACATTTTTAATTATTTCTCAATGGCTTGTATCAAGCTAGAAGCTATATTTTTAAGGAAAACGTACCTGTTTCGGAACGTGGATTATGGGGGGTGTTTCCGATGAACGTGACGTCAGCGGCACACTTTCAAATGTGATATTTTTTCAAAATGAAAAAAAATATAGTGAAACTCTTTGTTAAGTGGACGTTTTAGACTAGAAACTGTCGATTTAAACGACTTTTGCAATTTATTTTTCGTAAATGTAAAGGCCCATTGGGTAAATCAACATTATTCTCTACTCATTTTAGAAGAATTGAAATTAACTGCAAGTCATGAGAATCGAAGAAATTGAACAAATTTTAACTCACCTCGCTGTGATTGTCTGAAATACTACTCAACGAAGGGCTGGCCAACATAACATCAGCAGGACTATGGTTCGCAGAATCCCTTTCGCTACTTTGCCGCTGCAAATCGGCATGTTCTGTACTATCTTTTCGCTTCCTTTCGTTGCTCTGCCGTTGCGATTTGACTTGTTCTCTATTATTTTCTGCACTGCCTTTTCTCTCCCTTTCGTTACTTTGCCGCTGCGATTTGACATGTTTCCTATTCACTTTTGCACCGTCCTTTCGCACCTTTTCGCTACTTTGCTTTGGCGATTCAACATTCATTTCTGCACTGTCTTTTCGTGCCCTTTCGCCACTTTCCTGTTGCAATTCGACATGTTCTTTAGTAATATCTGAACTGTCGATTCGTTCCTGTTGGAGAGGAACATCTTTGCTATCGTTGATGGTCAGAGAAGTTACTTCCTCCTCGACCACGTCTATATCTTTCTGCGCCATCGATTTATTTACTTTTTTGGGGCTTATTTTCAAACTGGTCAGCCTATTCTCCTTTATGGGAGAAGGCGTTTTCGATTTCGATATCATAGGAGGGGAATTGTCCGTTCTGGATCCGAATATCGGACCGACTCTCATAGACTTGATTTTTTCGATCTCCAAGTCTAAATCCTCGTCGGAAATCACCGCAGACGTCGATTTTGTAGCTCGCAATTCGACGGGTAGGACTATGTCGATGGGCGTCGACTCTACGCCAGATAGCGAACGCGAAAATGACTTGTTTGGCGTAGTCGATACAGGAACAGTTTCCTCGACTGCTTTCAAATCTTTTTCCGGGGTTTTGTTACCGGTCTCGGGCTTTTCTTTTCGTTCCGGACTCTTGGTGTCGCCTGGGTCACTTTGAGCTCCAATTCTCTTCTTTTTGTACCATAAATAGCTGAGTAGAATGGCTACAGTTGGCAAAGTCCACGTTAGCAACTGACGTGAATGGAATGGGGCCATAACTTGATCGATCCACGATTAACCCCTTGATGAAATACACGACCCTGCAACAAAATACCAGGTTTGAGTCACTTTCAAAAACATGTCACGGCATGTCAACTGTCGCAATATGATCACTTTACTTATAGTTAGAGAGCTGCCTATATTAAGCGTGTTCCGTTTCATGCATTCATCGCATCACTGTTGCAGACATAATCAAGCGTTCCGTTTCAACTAACATTGATGATGCTGGGTTGAATCGTAACGATTTTTGCTTGCGTGATGCATGCCATTTCCCGCAGATGTTGACATTTATCACTTTATCAGTTAACCAAGTTTTTATGTAACAAAAACAAATATGTTAATATAGTAAATAAATTAATATGGGTAGAACGAAAGTGTTAATGGCAAGAGTAGGAAGCGAGCTTTGTGAAAATGAGAGTAGCTCAGATTCTGATACAAGTGATAGTTATGAGGATAATATCGTCTGTCCCATGTCAAAACCGTGAATATGCTTATTCCAGTGTTCTGACTTCAATATGTAAAATACTAATTTCCTACCAAAATGTTCAATGCCAAACTCACGAAAGTGCTATCAGGTTGTCTACTGTGAACTAGAGTGAATTCGCCAATGTGAAAACTTACCTAGGTTTTCAAAGCAAAAAGGACATACTCTTAAAACTCTTCTCAGTTGAAATGACAAATTGCACATTCATGGTTTTGGTATGAGACCGACGATATGATGTTGAATGACTTGACGATTTTTTTCTTCCATTGTACGGTAGATCAGGTAAATGTGATAATGCGCGATACTTGACACTTCATCAAATATCAAATTAAACTTTTAATTCGGTTTCTGACGTTTCTGTTTGAACGTGAAACTATAGACAAGACAGTCTGCTTTGACTTTTGAGTTTGACAGATCTAACTTGGATCGCATTCATCGCTGCTAGACGAACGGGCAGTAGTTCATGCACTTTCGATGTCTCAAGGCCAAAGAGGGGAATATAAAAGTGGGCGTGTCAATGCGCTCCCAATGTAGGAAACGGAACGGTCATATGCGCATTATGTCCTCAATGCATGAAACGGAACACGCCTATTATTTACTGACAGGTAAAGAAACCGTCTGCTGGGCACGATAAATTGAAATTAATTTTGTAATATTAATATTATCATTGCGTATGTCAGTATGTCATTCGTCAGTTGATATTATCTACTCTTTATAATACAATTTTTTTTAGGTCAGAGCTCTGTGTACTAACATTTCAATTGATTTGAAAGTATACTACCAGAATTGTAGGGGTTTGAACACAAAATGCGACGAATTGTTTAGGAGGTCTGTAGCTAACAATTTTGATATAATTCTGGCTGTTGAAACATGGTTACAAGAGGGAGTACATGATGCAGAAATAGTAGATATCGAAAATTACAATTTATTGAGGTCTGATAGAAACTTAAAATTTACAAATAAAAGCACTGGAGGTGGAGTAATGGTAGCTATTAAAAAAAAGTTTAAATTATTAAGCATAGTCAATTACCGTAAATCTTTCGAAGCATTATCTATTACCCTAAAGATGAGCAAACAAAAATATTAATTTTTTGTGCTCTATATTCCTCCAAATAGCTCCATAGATACATACGAGATGGCCTTTAATTTCATACAAGAACGAATTGAGAACCCTGACAATACATATGTCTTTGGGGATTTCAATATTCAGGATATTGCCCATGAGTATTCGAGAAAAAACAACGATAAACGGGATTTACTGAATGACTTCTTAGAGATTAATCATTTTGGAATATATAACGAGAACATAACAAATTTACAGGGGAGACTATTGGACTTGGTTATAAGCTCAGAAAATAATATAAATTTATGTTCAGTAAAAAGGAATTCATATCCTTTTGTTAAAGAGGACACTTATCATCCTACTCTCAATGCAACTATAGTAGTTCCAAAAATTTTCAAAGAATTTGAAACTGAAACAGTAGAAATCAGATGCAATTACAAAAATTGCGAAATTCGCTCGCGTGTCTCTTGCTATGGATCTTCACAAGAAAAAAAGATGAAAAAGTAGTAGATGAATAGTAGTAGAAAAGCTTCGCTCAAGTGTTGTTCTTGCTATACACCTTCATAAAGAATACTGCCATGCTAAGTTCATTGGCGGTAACTGACATTAGTCTATATAGTAGGAAAACTATTTTATCCTAAAACCATACATTCAATATAATACCACATTAAGATAAAGTTTAAAGGTTTTATTCAGTCAATTTGATTGAAAGAAATACCTTTTGGTCTTTGGAAGTTTGTTAGGTTAGGATTCCATTCGTGCGCAAGTTCACTTTGCATCAATAAGGTCACAAGTTTGAACATGTTAAAGCATATTGGTTCCAAAAGGATATGATTTCTTGGTATGAATAAAACCAACTCATGGCTCTGATTTTGACTCTATACAATATCGTTTTTGCTTTTAGAAGTAATACTCATTACACAATACAAAGACAAACAAAATATAAACTTATCCTTGGCGTTGTACTATAGGAGGGTTGTCACGTGTTCTGGATTGCTTTATAGCCAACTATGAAGGTTATATGTCAGGTCGTTCAAATGTTCAGTTGAAGTAGAGTTCGTCAAGTTATGAAATAGTTTAATGGTAACTGTTCAGAGTAGTTGCATTTGTATATTGAGTATCATTATTTTGGAAAAACCCAAAGAAGATTTCATCGTTCAAAACACATCAATATTGATCAATCAATCAATCAAAATATACCTTATTGTCCAAGATGTTATCTTATTGACAGAGCATTGTTAGGAATAAAATAAAATCTACATGGTATACAAATGAAATAGGTATATGTGCACATGCACACTCATTTATGTATGAACATGAGTTCTCAATAAACATCTACCAAAAAATGGTAAATGTTTTTCACATAACTGAATTCAAGGAAAAATTATATACCAGTAGGTAGGTATTAGTTAGTTGCTAAGTAAGTGAGGCATAAGATGTCCGGAGAACTGCTCATTGCTAATATCTTATGCAATAACTACTTTCCTGGCTAATGCCACGACGAACATTGAATTACATCTGATGAAATTTTCGTGCAGGTTTTCTCTGCAATTGCTTGTTACATGGGAACGTTCATCGAAACATTCGGACCACCTATATATCGATTTCGGAGTGTTGCCCATCATCAGTATAGGGTAGGTCTAGTAGTCAATAACTAATGACTGCAACGAATAAATCGACAACCAAACCCATTTCAAGACCGAAACTGAGATCGCGCCCGCACAGTGGATAACTCCAAACTGCAAGCGCCATCTCAACGCCGGCCACCCAACTAAGCAATACCCATTGTATAGGACCCATTGTATTGTATAGGATTAGCAATAAGCAGTCCCTCCGGACATCTTATGTCTCATGTCATAAGCTCATTGTCACCTACAGATTTCTTTTCCGTTTTATACGGTCTTGACGATCGTGGTTCATGGGTATTGCTTAGTTGGGTGGCCGGCGTTGAGATGGCGCTCGCAGTTTGGAGTTATCCACTGTGCGGGCGCGATCTCAGTTTCGGTCTTGAAATTGGTTTGGTTGTCGATTCATTCGTTGCAGTCATTAGTTATTGACTGCTAGACCTACCCTATACTGATGAGGAGCAACACTCCGAAATCGATATATAGGTGGTCCGAATGTTTCGATGAACATTCCCATGCAACACGCAATTGCAGAGATAACCTTGTAGGAATTCTGCACGGAAATTTCATCAGATGTAATTCAATGTTCGTCGTGACATTAGCCAGGAAAGTAGTTGTTTTCTGATGAATTTTCGACCCAACTTTTCCTATTGTATAGGATATTAGCAATGAGCAGTCCTCCGGACATCTTATGCCTAATGTCATAAGCTCATTGTGACCTACAGATTTATTTTAAGTAAGTAGGTATTTATCAAGTAGGCAAGCCTAATATACAAAAAAAAACATACAAATGTATAAATATATAACAACATTATTAACTATTTAAATTTAACGACCATTTCAAAGTGTACATATATACGAAAAAAGAAAAATATATACAGTGCGACGCTAAATTATGGAACAAATTCATTATTTCTGAATATAAAGATATTTCGGAAAAATCCTCGGACAGGTCGATTTTCTTTTCCGATGGGCCAATTTTTGAACCTCACCCAAAATATATAGCGTTATCCGCATTTGAGGAAAAGCGAGTTTGGTAATATTTTTAAATGGGACACCCAGTATATTTGTCCATATTTGGTTAGACATCGTCAATACGAATCCAGTGATACCAAGTTTGATGGGATTATGTCAAACGGCTGCGGAGATATGGCCAAAAAACTTCTCCATATACCCAATGAGTGCGACAGAGACTTTTAACCTTCTGAATCGTGTGGAGTCTCGCAGTCATACTCATTAGACATACGAGGAAGTTTTTTGGCCATATCTCCGCAGCCGTTTGACATAATCCCATCAAACTTGGTATCACTGGATTCGTAATGACGATCCCTAACCAAATATGGAAAAATATACTGGGTGTCCAATTTAAAAATATCACCAAAGTCATTTTTTTCTCAATTGCGGATGACCCTATATATTTTGGGTAGGTTTCAAAAATTGGCTCATCGGAAAAGAAAATCGACCTGTCCGAGGATTTTTCCGAAATATCTTTATATTCAGAAATAATGAATTTGTTCCATAATTTAGCGTCGCACTGTATAAATACATATCACAAAATTACACAAATAGAAAAAATGTGAATATTAAATATTACGATGAGCTGTCACTAATATACTTCTGTAATTGTGATTTAAATTGGTTGACTGAAGTAGATAATTTTACAAATTGTGGTAGTTTATTAAATTTGTTTAAACCTTTATGGAACATGCTACTCATTCCAAATTTAGTATTAGTTTTATTGATGTAAAAGTTGTCATTTCTTCTCGTATTGTAACTATGGACCTCATTATTTCTTAATAAGAACTTTTGAAAGTAATTGGGCAACAATCCTTTGTTTAGTTTGAATATAAAGATCATAGTCATATACAATATACGTTCTTCAAATAAAAACCAGTTAAGACACTCTAACATCAATTTAATTGCTGTATAACGGCTACATCCCAATATTAATCTCATACCCCGATTTTGAAACATTTGTAATTGTGCTATTTTATTTTTACCAAGTAGAAAAAGTAATGTTGAACAATAATCAAAATGAGGTTGTATTAGACTTTTAAAAAGAGTCAATCTGACATACATAGACACTTTTTTACATATACGAGAAAAAAAGAATATTGAATATATTACCGACGCAGAATTTTGATTTTATAGTTTTTCCCGTAATTCGGGAAAGCACAAAAAATGTTCACAAAGTGAATTGAATGTAAAATATTACCGAATGATCCTGATGCGTGAAAATATAATTGACGGGGGCCATTTTAGTAAAAGTCATTACAAGTTCTCTGAATTGAAAATAATGAACTTCATGGTTAGTTAAAACCTGATATGATAATCGTTGATTTGCATAATACGAATATAATCGGCAAGGGCGATATTTTGCGGAAACGATTTCATGAAATTTCGTATTTTCAATCAATCAACGGAAGTGTCCGTTGATGACGAAAATTATTGTGGTGTTCTATTCAACTTGTTTGTTGACTCTTCAGCATTTGTTTGTTGACTCTTCAGCTTTTGTTTCTTGTCGATTCTTTCAAAAAGGCCTACTGATAATTCAGATATCTCTAAAAACCACTCGGAAATCTTAGTTTTTTCCAAGTTTCTACAAAAACCGTTCAATTTAGATATAGAGTTGTAAGCATAAACTCCCTCTATTTTGTGGCGTTGAGACAAAATGGGGTTGTCAATTGAAAAATGTATTACACAGTTTTTTAAATAGCCGAATTCGGCGCCAATTTTTGAAAACCCTCGTATAATTTTTCTGAAAAGTTTCCAAAGATTTAGGAAGATTCAGGTTATATTTAGGCAAATCTGTCAATTTTTGACCTGTTAAAAAAAATATTTTCTTGCGGAGGAATGCATCTGTCAAAATTGAAAACAAAATTTTAATCACTGAAAACTTCAGACATATGATGTTTCGAATAAAGTAATATTGAAATTCGTCGTAGATTCTAGAAATGCAATAAAAACAGGGTGATCCATTTAAAGAAACAAAGTTTAGGTCCACGTCCGATATAACCGGAAGTCGTAGACAACAAAAAATTGTATTGGTCGTACCCACGTCCACCTGAACCAGATGAGACAGTTAGTGGCGGGTAACATCTTTTGCACATTCACTGCTCACTCTTCACCTCCCCTCAATTTCGCCACCCCCCTTAGCAGATGTTATTATTTGCTCGATTTGGAAGTTCCAAATCGTTCCAAATCGTGTTATTATTTGTCTATAGCAATTTCCATATTTTCTTATTTTTTTGATTTTTTATCATACGGGAAAAACCCATTACAGTTATACAGGGTGGGTCACGGTCGATGGTACCTTAGACGTTTACGGAGAACGGGACATAGGATCATTCTGAAAATTTGGTTTCTCAAGTAGTTGCTCTTGGTCTATCGATCTAAAATATTTTCAGCTATGCAGCGTTGCCGCTTATACCAGAAAGTAGCAGCATCTTTGTTATTTCAAATGGGTCACCCTGTATATTACCGCATTTTTGAACTTGTCATTCCTTTCTGATTATTTCTGCCTCATACTCTCCTATACCTACTGGTTATTTTCCATATTTTTTATCCAAAACATAGCTCGAATTGAATGTTTATTTCTGCGGTATTTGGATTCCTAGGAAGTTGCAATTTTGTGTTTAGTTCATCAAGATCATGTACATTGATTCTGTATAGAGAAGTTTGTTCTGCGTTATACAGGGTCGCTCAAAATTCATGATCTTACTGCTAGTTACGAAAAGGGTTGAAAGTGCGTTTTTTTAAATGGAACATCCTGTATATTATGAAATATCCTGAAAGATGACTACATTCCCTTCGAATTGATATATCATGTTCCTATACCTAAATAGCCAGAATTCCGAGATAATAGCAATTTTCACTTGTAATCTCCCAAGTGCTTGAATTATTGCCGGAAATTTTTCGAGTACACGACGAGGGGATTTCAGAATTGACAATTTCTGCAATAATCGTGAAGAAAATATTTTCAGACACATTCCAAATATCTAGTAAATACATAATAATCTCCTTTCATATAAAAACTAGAACTCTATTTGTACATTAAAGCAAAATATCAACTTGTCACATGTCAAATGTTTGACAGAAAAATGTCCACTTATTAATTTCACCCAGGGTACCCAGAGGATAAAAATTTCCGGAAATTTTTAGGGTTGCCATGGTATCTAGACAAGAACGAATTTTTTGATTGGCTGCAAAAGTGAGGTGTGAAATTTTCAAAAAAAAATCGATTTATATTTCTCATATTCATCTAAGGTGGCTATTAAATGTTGGTACATGACATTATGAAAATTTGACAATTAGTGCACTATTAATAATTCTTCTTTCTTAACGAAAATGACTCAAAAATAATTGAAATGGAGGGAAATAACTATTCAAACGAAGTTCTGATGAAATTGTTTATTCTTCATGGAAAATGTGAGGGAATTATAGCAAGAACGTGCAGAAAATTCAATGAAACGTACCCTGATTTACAACCGATGAACAAAAGGTAGTTTGTACGATTACAAACTGCTGTGCACATCTGCTGTCCTTCCTTTCTTCCTTCTTATTCTTCGGGATGAGCTCGAAGACAGTGAAGAGTATGTCTTACTGCGATTTTTTTAAGGATTTATATGTTAATATTAGGTAATAAATGATTTGATTTGAGTCGCAAGGTCGATGGTTCAATCCACGATTTTTTTTTATTTTTTTTTGTTCCAAATTTAAACACATTTATTGATGAAAATATCAATATTTCAGTGGTTATAAATAGTTCAGGTGAAACCATCGTTACTTATTTCTTATGAATTGTTGGATGATTTTCATTTCTCGGTGTGAAATTTTCTTACCGAATCCCCCTCGTGCTTGAATTAATTGCCGTAAATTTATCTCGTACATGAATTTTCAAATATTTTCTTTGAAAATTCATGTACTCGAAAAATTTCCGGCAATAACTCAAGCACTTGAGAGATTACAAGTGAAAATTGCTATTATCTCGGAATTCTGGCTATTTAGGTATAGGAACATGATATATCAATTCGAAGGGAATTTAGTCATCTTTCAAGATATTTCATAATATACAGGATGTTCTATTTAAAAAAACGCACTTTCAACCCATTTCGTATCTAGCAGTAAGATCATGAATTTTGAACGACCCTGTATAACGCAGAACAAACTTCTCTATACAGAATCAATGTACATGATCTTGATGAACTAAACACAAAATTACAACTTCCTAAGAATCCAAATATCGCTGAAATAAACATTCAATTCGAGCTATGTTTTGGATAAAAAATATGGAAAATAACCAAATTCTCAAAAACCGTTAGAGATAGGTATAGGGGAGTATGAGGCAGAAATAATCAGAAAAGAATGACAAGTTCAAAAATGCGGTAATATACAGGGTGACCCATTTGAAATAACAAAGATGCTGCCACTTTCTGGTATAAGCGGCAACGCTGCATTGCTGAACATATTTTAGATCGATAGACGAAGAGCAACTACTTGAGAAACCAAATTTTCAGAATGATCCTATTTCCCGTTCTTCGTAAACGTCTAAGGTACCATCGACCGTGACCTACCCTGTATGACTACAGACAGAAACGTATACATACATTATTACACATTTATATACATATAATAAATGCGCAGGACTTCAGAATGTGAAAGCTCGTAGAAAAATATGAAAAAAAGTTTCTATTAACTTACCCTCTAAAATGCACCATTTTCGAGATACAGGGTGTTGAAATTTAAAAAAATAATCGTTTTTTGCGAATATCTCTGGAACCGTTTATCGCACAGAAAATAGATTTCGTAGGCATTTTCTACTCATAATAAGCTATGTTTTGTGCGGATTTTTTTTCAAATTCATAATTGGTGAAAATTTTGAAAGGGTAGTTAGTGGGAGTTTTTTTCTCCAACTTCTACGCCACTGGAAAAAGTACAGATTTGAACCTCTTATATGAACCGCCAATGTTTTCTACACAAAAAAGGTATTCTTGGTCATAAGCTCTAAAGTTGACCGTTTTCAAGAAAAATCAACTTTCATGTTGTTTAAATAATGTTTTTTCCTCGAAAAATTGCTGCGTACATTGAAGCTAACGGCGGACATTTCCAACAATTCAACTGAGTATGATTGTTATTGTTTTTTTTTTCTATTTTGCAATTAGAAGTCAACGTTTGGTTTTGTTACTTGTTTTAACGTTTAAATAATTTTTGTACAATTAGGAAAAAAAATATTTAAAAAAATTTACCATGTTTTTCAACATGAAAGTTGATTTTTCTTGAAAACGGTCAACTTTAGAGCTTATGACCAAGAGTACCATTTTTGTGTAGAAAACATTGGCGGTTCAAGTAGACGGCTCAAAATCATACTTTTTCCAGTGGCGTAGAAGTTGGAGAAAAAAACACCCACTACCCCTTCAAAATCTTCACACCAATTATGAATTTTAAAAAATAAAAAATCTGCACAAAACATAGCTTATTATGAGTAGAAAATGCATTCAGAATCTGTTTTTTGTGCGATAAACGGTTCCAGAGATATTCGCAAAAAACTATAATTTTTTTTAAATTTCAACACCCTGTATCTCGAAAATGTTGAATTTTAGAGGGTAAGTTAATAGAAACTTTTTTTCATATTGAACGAGCTATCACATCCGGAAGTCCTGCGCATTTATTATGAAAAACCCTGTATATAAAAATAAAACATTTCAAAATTGTATAATGATATTACAGGGCAGTTGCAGGAAATCAGAATCTATATATCATGTGTAGAAATATTTGTAAACTCTTGAATGGAGTAGAAACATTTTTTAATTAAATATTGTTTCACTTTATACTTCAATGTCTTCAATACTCTTATATTCAATATATTTACATCATCAGGTAGTTTGTTGAAGAAATTTGGGCCGTAATAGTTGTCCCCAGATCAAAATTCCATATTGAAGGTGACTGTGTATGAAAGCATCATATTATGAGACACAGACATAAAAACAAACATGAAGAAAGTTTTTTTGACAGATGTTCAATATTCGAATTACATGTCAATTTGCTGTCAATATGAAAGCCTAATAATTTAAGGTGCATTTGAGGTGTATTTAGTCAACATCATTTTAAAATTGTGCTTAAATATATGTCATAAACGAAAGTTGAATCGGTTATATGAAATGGCGCCATTTATACAACAATGTTAAGTTTATGCTAAAAACCTTTGATGTTACCGCTATGTTTATGATAATGCTTATGCCATAGTTGACCAAATCCACCCTTAACTGGTTCTGTATTTGTGCTGTTCTGTCTTAGTTATTTTTTGAGTTTTTTCCCTATTCATTTTCATTTAGATCATTTTTTCCTTCCTGGATATTTAACAGGAAATATGTACCAGGATTTACTACAAAATAATAATATAATAATAATAATAATAATAATAATAATAATAATAATAAATGTATTTCTTTGTTCAACATACACAGAGTATAAGGACATTACACAATGGAAATGTAACAAAGAAAACGTCATCATAAGGTATAGATAAAAAAAACAGAAATGCACAATACATTACTTTCCAAAAAAGATAATCCTGAAACGTACACGAAGGAAAATACAAAAAATACATTAATTTCCAATAAAAATAAAAATAATAGTTATTTATGCAACAAGTGCAAAAAGTGAATGACGGCCTCGTCGGACAATTTCACGTCGAGTGTAATAAACAATTTTTGCACGAGTTGCATACAACATTTTTTCTAAGTTCATGCAAAAAGCAAAAAATGATTTATTGAGGTGCGGCACTAGGTGTAGGAAAATGAAAAGCGCAACTTGAATACTTTATTATTAATATCGATTTGCATTGAAACAGGAACTAATACGTTACGATCAATTTAGCTCAAACTTTATTTTTACCCTCACTGTTGAAGGTGAATGAACAATTGGTGCAATTTTCAATATGAATATTTCGTAGTGAAGTACCTATTGCCAATCTCACAGAATATCTGCTAAATATGTAGTAGGTTTAAACGTTTATGTTTGTCATGATGACAGCACGTTGAAGTAGAATGACAGATGAGTGCAATAAAAACTTTATTGCACTAGTGCAATAAAGAACTTCTTTTTCCACTGAATATATTTCAATAAAGTTTTGCTTTTTGCATGAATGTAGAAAAAAAAAATAGAATGCTCAGAAACTGATTTTCCAACAAGACGGAGCTCCTCCGTATTACTCGCTAAATGTGAGCAATTACTTAAGTGACACGTTTCCAGAGATGCGTATGTAAAAAAAATCTTGTGTGCATTTCGAGCACATAGTGTTGTCGAAGTACGGGATGACGGGTGAGTTTTTTTGTAATAAAACACAGCAGCTAATAAGTAACCATAACGGTATATTCACACATGCTACATAAAAACACTTAACAATTAAACGTATATACCTACAGTTGCTAAAGAATTGCTATCAAGCTCGACCAGATAAATGCTAGTCGAGGAGCTCGAAAAACGGAAAACATCGCGGCTTGAGAACTGAAGCCAAACTAATTATTTTATCCCATCTTTTGAACTCCATCTTTGCAGGTCAGAAATAAAGAAAAACCCAGCCTACGTCATTCCAAATTTCCAAATTCTCCGGCTAACGAAAGCGTCGTCACAAAACTAATTGCTGGCTGGTAAGATTCGCATCATAGGTAATCCTATTACCAGAAATCTAACTATGGAATTCCCAGTTCTGAAACTATTTTACCGGCTTTAAATATTTCACAATAAAAACAAGGACCTTTGAATTTAAGAACAAAAAAGAAATAAATATGAAATGTTTAGAAATGTTGTAAAAGATTATTTTCTTAGGAAAATTGTTGGTAAAACCCCTACAGTGTCATTGCCGCTCTCCAAAGATTACAGTTAACAACTCTCTTTGTCGAGCGGCAATCAATAACTTTGCGCTCTATCTACTCAAATAGCTATTTTTTGTAGGTTAAGTTGGAAAACATTGTAAAGTGTAGTTATGAATATAGTCGTTTATTAAGTGCTACCGAGGTCAAATATCCTGTACTATTCTGTAATATTTAAATTAGTGGAATTTTTCACTGAGGATTGAACTGAAATCACGAAAAAAATCGTATTTTTAGCATTTTTATGCACAAAAGTTATGTACGGTGCTAGCATACGTTGCCAGATATGATGAATCATCGAAAGTAAAATCGTATTAAGGCAATTTCAAACGCGCTTACTCAGCAAATTGAAATAGGTGCCATATTGCAATGATATATAATGTATGATAAACAAAATACCACAAATGACATTGACTTTTTCACTTCCGATATACGGAGTCGACAACAATAACAGCTTGCTATAGATAAAACGAATTGTTTCATTTTGTAATGCTTTTTGATAATTTTTTTAATGTAAAGTTCAGAGAATAACGTTAGAGCCCAGGGAAAGTAGGTAGGAATTCGTGTTTTTGAGTTTTTGCAGGCTGTATGCCTCAGGGAATACCTCCCGAGGCAGTGAGTTCCAAAGCTTCACCCACGAGACGAATGGCTTTTTTTGGATGGAATCCAAAAGTTTCAGTGTGCGTCTAGGGGTGAAGTCTACAGTGCGTTCATGAAGTGTGGAAACGCTCTATTATCTTACGAGTTGATTATTTTCGGAGGAAAAGCTCGGACAGGTCGATTTTGTTTTTCAGTTTTCCACCTTTTTTTAGAAAAAAATAATTTTTCCCCCACCACCTTTCAAGATATGAAGTCATCGATATTTTTTTTGAATTGAAAGGGTATATTTTTATGTCAAAAAATGAAAGCCTGTATTTTTTTGAGTTCAACCATACCACATACGTCTTATCTCACAGTTCGATTTACAGTATACCGAGTTTAAAGGAAACCAGTGTTCATATTTTCAACATTCATTTCATTATTCATTTTGCAACGTAAACCTGAGAACTACTCAGTGGTTAGTACGAGTATATTGCTACACTTGAATAGTAGGCTAAGCAAACATACGAAAGCCCTTAGCAACCAGACAATAAGTTCTTAGTTACCATTGCATATGTCACACTGGTTTTCTTTATACTCAGTATACTGTGATTCGAACTGTAAGATATGACGTATGTGGTATGGTTGAACTCAGAAAAATATATGCTTTCAATTTTTGACATAAAAATATACCCTTTCAATTTAAAAAAAAATATCGAAGACGTCATATCTTGAAAGGTGGTAGTGGATTTTTTTTTTCTAAAAAAAGGTGGAAAACTAAAATACAAAATCGACCTGTCCGAGCTTTTCCTCCGAAAATAATCAACTCGTAAGATAATAGAGCGAAATTATGAATTAAGAAGTGTGCAATCAAAATAATGGGTTTGAATTTAATGTCTTATTTTCCGACGAATCAACTTTTTTTACAAACGGTACTGTGAATACACAAAATTGTCGTTATTGGGCAACAGAAAATCCCAATTGGACAATATACCCAAAAAGTATCAGTGTGGGCTGGGATTCTCAGGAATACCATTATAGGACCATATTTTTTTGACGGTGATGTGACAAGTGGAAATTATTTGGAAATGTTACAAACTTATGTGGTTCCTTATTTAACTGAGACATTCCCATACATCAACCAACCTGATCGAATAGTTTCTTCTATTTGGTTCAATCAGGATGGAGCAGGTCCACATTGTGCTCGAGTTGTTAGAGTTTCTTAATGAAACGTTCCCCAATCGCTGTATTGGACGACGCGGACAAATTGAATGGCCTGCTAGGTCCCCGATTTAACTCCCATGGACTTCTTTCTCTGGGGTTACTTGAAAAGTAAAGTGTACATAAACCGATCCACCAATTTGGAAGACCTTAAGGGGAGAATTTGAACTGAAATTCAACTAATTACACCAGAGGTGCTGTCTAACTTAACCCAAGAATTCATTAGACGTCTTGGATATTGTCAACTGACCCAAGGAGCTCAATTCGAGCATTTGCTGTAGATTTCTTATTTGTTTATTTTCACTACTAACCTTTGATATTTTGATAGCAGATAAATTATGAAATGAATGTTGAAAATATGAACACTGGTTTCCTTTATACTCGGTATACTGTAAATCGAACTGTGAGGTTGAACTCAGAAAAATACAGGCTTTCAATTTTTGACATAAAAATATACCCTTTCAATTTAAAAAAAAATATCGATGACGTCATTTCTTGAAAGGTTGTGGGGGAAAAAATTATTTTTTTCTAAAAAAAGGTGGAAAACTGAAAAACAAAATCGACCTGTCCGAGCTTTTCCTCCGAAAATTATCAACTCGTAAGATAATGGAGCGTTTCCACACTTTATGAACGCACTGTATATAAAGGAACAGTATTTCAGGGCTGGTAGGATCTGTGACTTATAAATCATATTAATTGATGGGAAGTGAGGTAGCTCCTGGCTCGAAACGAAAGGGCACTGCTGATGGTAATACCGAGCATTGATATGGAGGACTTCATTAGATACTCCTGATAAATGCTGTTCCTCATATTCTCCAAATTTCATGAATACTGATTGCCTAGTGATGTGTGCAGATGATATTTCACTAGCAGCATATGGTGATAATCCACAAATATTACAAGAGAGGTTGAATTATCTAGCAAACAAAATCGCCGAATGGTCACAAAAAAAAAGGAATGACACTCAATACTCCAAAAACCGTTCTTCTACATGCAAACACAAAGAAACACGCGATCAAATTAACATAAATATAGGTACAGTTTCGTTACCACATCTTTCTTCCGCACGATTTCTTGGAACTCATCTGGATTCAGACATGTCTTTCAAAACTGCTGTAGAGAATATCAGCAAGAAAGTAAACTCCAACTGAAAACGATATTCACTAAAGAAAAACTCCTCAATGTTTATTATGCGCTCGTATACTCTCGAATTAGCTATGACATTATCGAAATGGGGAAATACGTCACTGGCTCGCAGACTATTGATATCACAAAAACGTGTTATCAGACTCATATTTGGTATGAAACGTACAGACTCATTAAACCTCACTTTAGAGATAAATAACATCTTAACGGTCCCCAGTATATATATATATATATATATATATATATATATATATATATATATATATATATATATATATATATATTTCAAGTGTATTTAGCTTATAAGGAAAAATATAGATTTACTTACTCATAACTTTGATAGTCATAATAAAATTATAGTACTAGACATGGCAGTTTGCTACAAATTCCTCACCACAGAACTTCCTTATATGAAAAAACAGTATGGTATAAAGATCTTTTTCTACGACCATTAAGAAAAATGAACATTTCAATTGCGTCTTCGATTAAGAAACCTACCACGTTGTAACACCGATTTTCATTTCCCACGGGCTAGCTGTATCGAAATATTCATTCCCTACGACTTTCATGAACTACTAGACTGTCATTATCGGTAGGTATTAACGAATTATATGAACATAAATAATATCGAATCAAGTTTGTTTGCGTCTGTCTAATAATTTGACATTTTACATCAGTAGATAATTACAAAATTCGATTGAAAAAGATTGTTTACAATAGGATTCTATTTTTTGAATAGTTGACAGATACTTTCTATATAGCAGTTAATTTGAACAAATTATTATGTGCTCTAGTAACGACGAGTGTTGATTCAGATTACAAGTGGACTTTGGATGTGGGAGCGAGGGTTCAAATCCAAGCAGCCACATTTTTTTTTTCATTTTATGAAATTGATTAGTGTTTGATTTTTATAATAGGTAGGTACGTGTACAAAAAGAAAAAATAGATGTTTCATTCAACGGGTGAAGAAAGAAAAAATTATCTAAACGATGTAAAAATGACAGGAGAGTTTATGATAAAAAGGATTATTAAAAATATTACAGATTTGTTAATGATTCAGATGGTCGTAGAAAAAGTATAGTGTACAATATACTCTATTAACATACTTCCGGAAACAATAAAGATCGAAAGAAATGAAATACGTTTTAAAAAACAATTGAAAAGTTACTTGATTGAGAAATGTATATATAGCATAAGCGAGTACTTGATTCCTTAACTGTAATGTATTGACTGTTAAATTATAACATAGTGTGTCTGAAATTCTAAATGTAAACATTACTTATAAAATAACTGTTATGTATTATGTGTCTGTATTTATTTTTCGGGACTTATTTACGGTCTCATATGAATATTTTTATATATTTATATATTACATTATAAGAATATAGATGTTCTATATTCATATTATGACATGTCCAACACCATATAATTTGGAATAAATATTATTATTATTATATTATTATTATAAATACGTTGGCCACTGAGATCGGCCTTTCTAGAGAAAAGACAGGCTTGGGTTTTATTCGCATGTTCAAATCGTCCACGTTCCTTCCCCTTTCTCTTCTAGTTTCACAGGCTGGTATCGGAACTTTGAAAAAATAAGCGGTGTGAAGCTATTAAGAAGTAACAGTGTTGGTTCTAAAATGGATCCCTGTTGAACACAAGCATTGATAGGAATAGTGGCGCGATCTGAGAGAAAGATTGATAGCAAAGAACAGAACTGTGAGGGAAAAACCATAAGATGGAAGCTTGTCGAGGAGACCCTGGTGCCAAACGAGATCAAATATTTCACCATATTTTTCAACAGATAGCTGCCATATATCAGAGACATAAGCAGCAGGTCATCAATTGATGTCTGAGGTTGAATAACTTGCTTGTTAATGACTGGGCATATACTGCAGTGTCATCGGCTTACACACGTGCTCGTAGCTTCATTCGTTGAAAAGTCGTGCATATATAGCGTATACAAAAGTTGAGACAAGCTCGACCCCTGCGGCACCCCTGCTCTGGCTCGCATCATTGTTGAGCTGGAATAGAAGTCCTACATAAAAGTTATAGTGGATGTATTGCAAGCATTTAGTATCTACAAGAAACCAATATTGTAATTTTGAACGATTCAAAAGTTTATGACTAGGTTAGCCTCTTGCTGGACAGTTTTAACTAGCCGAGCAATATTTCTTAATGGTTGTTTCTCAGTGGGGTAGCCGATGATTGATTCTGAGCACCTCAAAGATCACCCGTAACAAATTTGTCGAAATATTAATCAACACAGTAGTTTTTTTCTGTTAAAATATTTAGTCTATTGGCATTTGCGGAAGCCTTGAATATTCAGTTATTACTCCAAACACTGATAACTTATTTATCACTTGAAACAATTAACCTTCACTACATATTCAAGTAGTTCATGACTAATCTGAGTTGTCAAAATAATAAAGAAATATAATTATTACGGGAATTTGCAAAAAAATATTTGGTACGTTACTTAAATTTGCTACCTGCATAGATTAGAATAATTTAATATTTCCGAGAACAGTTGCACAATTCTCTGTAAAAAATCCATTTCTTGCAGTTCCGCGTTGATTGTTCTACATAAACATTGTCTATTGTCCATTCATCATTACAAAAAAAATGGTTCTGTATAATCATGCCCTACAATTGTATGTTCTTCACGCGTTAGTTAACACAGTCATACAAATTAATGGATTTCGAGGACATTTTTTCAACTTAATTTTTGAAAATACGTATATTACAACAAACAGATCTTGGAATTGAGAAATTGAAATTTGAAAGCTATTTTCGAATAATTTCTTAAACAAAAATATAACGTTTCAAAAACATTACCAGGACTTTTATCTTTGAACATAGCGCATAAAAAATAGTCAATAGAAGAAAAGAGTTGACCTACTTACGCTACCAGCTCGGCAATTTCAACAGACATTCTGAGTAAAAAATTACGAACATTGATGGCAATAGGAAAAGATAAATATAACGAAAAATCAGTTCAAAATCCAACCTTAAATTTCATTCATTCAATGACCTTTTATTAAGTTTGCAAAATACTTCACCCTTTATTTTACTTCACATCGTAGTTAGCGACGACTGTCAATTGTCTTCCTCAATGCCTCAATTGTCTTCCTTAATGCCTCACCTGTCTTCAATAAAAGTTTACTATGTTTGGAATAGAGTCAGACTGCGAATGCTTCTTGAAATAATGAAGAAAAAAAAAACTCGTAATGAACATACAACTAGAGCGTAATCAGCAACAATGTCGCCTATCATTCCACCGTGCGTTATGGATGTACACGTAATTAGAGTTCGTGAATTAACGATTGTAGCATTCTTATCAAATATTCCTGGAGCTTCCTAGATAAGTTTACACCTTACCAAAATTCAAAGAGTCAATTGGAGTGAAGTCATAAGGAATAGAAGGTCGACCTATTAGATCTTTTGAGGCCCAGGATCTCGAGACTTCGTATGAAGTTCATCAGTTTCCTGGGAGCCAATTTCCCGACGTCTGATGGCGCTAAGAAGGCCCTTCCAGGAACTTGAGCCACTTGCAGAAAAGTGCTGGACAGTCGCAAAGCAATTGTTCTGCTGTTTTTACGAGGTTCTCGCGGTAACGTCAACTGATTTGCCCATTTTAAGGTGTAACATCAGTGGGCAGTGTCCAGTAAGTGGTCCGGATACCAATTTCAATTGTTTCTTATCCAACTCGGGAAGCTTTTTAGCTTTCCTTGGTGATAGACTTACTAACCTTTTCGCTTGTCTTTGTCCTGGCACTTAATTCCAGTGAGTTCTCATTTCATCAGTTACCCAGCATCGGAATTCTTCTTTCAAGTGGGCTTGGAGAGCCCACAGCAAGGTTCTGGGTCTTTGGCAATGCAGTCTGCTTCCTCGTTGCCTCTAATACCTCTGTTACCTGGCACCAACATCAAAGTGGCCTTGTTGCTTTCTGCCAGTTGTCCCGGGGATTGATTGCAGTCCCAAGTCAGCGTAGACTCACAGACAGAGCTTTCAGTGCTGCTTGACTATCTGCTAGTATCCTCTTCCAGCTTCTAAGTGTGTTTAAGAACAAAGCCCTGCGGTTGAAAAAATTAATGGATTTCCTTCAACCGATTGCACCCCTACGCGCAACCCTCAGAAGTCTTCGAAAGACTTGTGTGAGTTAGGAAAGACGCAGCCCTTGCCTTTTAACGTGTGATGCCATGCACGAGACCGATGACCATGCGGGGATTTGAACCCTCGACCCTTCGCTTCCAAGGCACGACCACCACGGCCCATAACGGTAGTTAAAGATCGATACCGGCGATTTTTGAGTCAGTGCTGCAGCTAACTGTCTGACTAGGTTTGTTTAGGTAAGATTTTACCAATGTCAAATTTATATTTTTGAGATCAAAATGTGTTCATTTCCGAGGCAGTAATTTAATGATTTCCGCAATCGAAGGCTTTAAAAAAATCACAAAATACAGCAGCAACACACTCGCTAGCATTGATATTCCTATATACCTCTGAGATGAGAGAAAATAGAGCACCATTCCTTTGTTTGGTTGAAATCCAAATTGTTCCTCGTATTAATCGCTAGTAGAACATTTTTAATTCATTTTTCAACAAGTTTTTCTATATCTTTCGCTAAACTAAGGATGAGTGATATTGGCTGAGTCATCCGAGTTATCCGATATATGTTGAGTCATCCGAGATTATCCAAGGTGTAGAAGACTGTGAAGAAGTCAGCTACTCGCGCTGACGAAACTTCAGGAAGAACTTCCAAAAAACGATGGAATTCAAACACGAGTGAAAATTGTGACACTGGATATATGCCAATAGTTGGACGGATCACTTTCAGTAAGATTGCGTGCAATATTACAATACGCCTTTCTTAGGTCAAGTGGGCTGAAGTCGGTGACCGAGGGATTCACAATGGCATGCCATTGTCTTCAACACATTGATCAACCGTAGCCTTGACATGGGTATAGAGGTCCTTGATACTAGATGTAGGGCCTGCCGTGAGGCCACAGACATAACGCGGCTCTACGAGTGTTACGACACTCGTACGGTATAGAAGAGACGCCGGTGTTGACTTACGCTCTGCGGATATTGCATCCGAGGTGCCGGATCTATTCGAACTACTCTTTTCCCACCCTCAGGCAAATACGCCTGATGTAGTTCTCTTCGACCATGAAAATAAGGAGATTACCGTCATAGAGTTTTCGGCTCTGGCGAAACGAATATCGTCAAACACAAAAGAGGAAAAACAGACGAAATATCAAGGTTTATTCTTCGATCTCCACAGGCGCTACCCAGACCATTGTTTGAAAATGGTTGTTCTGATAGTAGGGTCCCTTGGAGGTGTGATCAATTCGCTACTCTCGAACGTGAAAATCATACCGACATGTCGCATAATATCGAAATTCGTAGCTGGTGGAATGCAGAAGTCAGTCATCCTTGGTTCATTACGCCTGCTCAGATCACACGATTTCCGGACCCATTAGTTTGAAGACTGGTTATTGGGGTAATGATTATTGTATTCTAAGAAAACACGGAAGTATACTTCAGTAATCGATGACAAATCAATCCATATTTTATTAACAATGTCATACTGACATTTTTCTCAAACTGACATTACCAAGTAATAAATATGTAATATACAGGATGATTCAAAAGTACTTTGACAAACTTCAAGAGGTGATTCCTCGCAAAATTCTAATATGAATTGTCCAAATAAATATATGTCCCGAAACGCTTCGTTTCCAAGCTATAGGGTGTTGAAGTATTGTTTTTATTTTCGTTTGTTTCAAATAACTTTTGAAATACTGAACTTAATTAAACGAAACTTGGTAATAAGAGGTTTTTGAGGTGTCGAATTCGAACCTGATGTTATTATTGCTCGTACTCGTAGGGGGCGCCACCAACACGTCTTTTTCTTTTTTGAAGATTCATAACTTTTTTGAGTGTTCTAGCACATTTTTCAGTAAAAAAATCGATTCCTCTATCATATCTACGTAAAAAAGCTACCCTTGTTACAAGTCGCTGTAAGCAACCGTTTTCTAGATATTAGGACTTGAAAATTTCAAGTGGATTATTTGATAATCTATATGCATGTAATAATTATTACTTTTATTTTGCATTTGCATTAATTTGACGTTTAAATAAGCAGTTTTGGTTTTTTTGTAGGGGGCGCCACCTATTCTATTACTTTTTACTCGCTTGAAGAGGTCATTACTGTTGGGTACGTTCCTTTATGCCATCCTTAAGCGAAATAGTAATTTAATAATAATAATTCAATAGTAATAATTAATAGTAATAAAATTTGCAAGAAATGTCAACACTTTATTTCAGGAAATTTTGAATATGTAGAATAAACTAAAATAAACGAAACTAAATTGTAATCAAATAAATTGTTGAAAGTGTCCACCTTCAGCGAAGATACAGGCAGTCAGTCGTCTAGTCATTGAATCTCGTACCCGCTCAAAAATTATTGGTGTGTTCCTTATTGTTTCACATGCGTCTACTATTCGGTTTCTAAGATCTTCCTCGTTCGCTACTGGAGTTTTATAAACTAGTGACTTCAAATGTCCCCAAAAATAAAAATCTATCGGGTTTGGATCTGGGGACCTTGGTGCCCACGGCTGGTTAGGTTCTTCTACACCCCTACCGATCCATCGATTTGGATAGACTGTGTTAAGGAATTCCCTGGCTACAACGGTAAAATGGGCCGGAGCCCCATCATGCATAAACCACATGCGGATACGAATTTCTAATGGTACATTCTCAAGTAGTCCCGGCAATTCATTTTCTAAAAAGTGTCTGTAAGTTGCGCCATTCAGTCGGAGTGGAAGAAAGAAAGAACCTATCAAGTAACGATCAATTATTGCCGCCCATACATTTACAGAAAATTGATACTAATAATGCCTTTCACTAACTGCATGCGGATTTTCGAGAGCCCAAACGTGGTTGTTATGAAAGTTTGTGATAGCATTTCGGGAGAAGTTTGACTCGTCCGTGAAGAGTACATATCTTAAAAATTGAGGATTTCCAGCCAATTTTCTCAAAAACCACTGACACATAGTAATGCGTTGGGGAAAGTCTCGTGGCAAAAGAGCTTGTACCCTTTGAATATGGTATGGATAAATCTGTTGATCGTGGATAATCCTCCAAACTGTGGACTGAGTAGAATTGACAGCTTCAGCAATTATTCTTGTACTTGTTTCTGGATTCTCCTCGAGAGCGTTCAAAACAGCTTCTTCCAATTCTGGGGTTGGGACTGCTCGTGGTCTTCCAATAATATCAGATGCCCTCTTAAGGCTACCTGTTTCTGCCAAACGACGGTGGAGACTAGCAAATGTTGGAGCTGAAGGCAGTACTCGATTAGAAAATCGCTCCTGGTAAATACGTCTTGCTTCGCGCGCATTGCCATCCGCAAGGCCATAAACGAAATGCATATCGGCTAAATGAGCATTATTGTTTAAATAATCCATTTTTTTCAAAATTAGTGTTTTCTACTTCTACTTACGGAAACTTCAACAAAACGTTTAACTGTCACAAAATATGTAATTACCAAAACTACTTACTTAAACGTCAAATTCTTTTCCAAAGCATTCTTGTGAAAAATGCAAAATATTGGTAATAACTTCAACATGCATCGATTATCAAATAATTGACTTGAAATTTTCAAGTCCAAATATTTAGAAAACGGTTGCTTACAGCGACTTTCAACAAGGGTAGCTTTTTTACGTAGATATGATAGAGGAATCGATTTTTTTACTGAAAAATGTGCTAGAAGTACGCTCAAAAAAGTTATGAATCTTCAAAAAAGAAAAAGACGTGTAGATGGCGCCCCCTACGAGTAAGAGAAATAATAACATCAGGTTCGAATTCGACACCTCAAAAACCTCTTACCAAGTTTCGTTTAATTAAGTTCAGTATTTCAAGAGTTATTTGAAAAAAAAACAAAATAAAAATAAAACTTCAACACCCTGTATCTTGGAAACGAAGCGTTTCCGGACATATATCTATTTGGGCAATTCATATTAGAATATTGTGAGGAATCACCTCCTGAAGTTTGTTAAAGTACTTTTGAATCACCCTGTATAACATAATAACAACACGACATGATGACTATGATGAGGCCTTCCGAATCTGTCGGAGCTTTGGGGACAGGGACCGCTAGAGAATTTCAATTCAAAATTGATAATACGAGGGCTGTTTGGTAACTCCGTGACTATTTGAATAAAGAAAAAAAAATTGGCAAATAAGCGTTTTATTTTTCAACATAATCTCCTTTTAGATCAATACATTTAGTCCAGCGTTTTTCCAGTTTTTTTATTCCTTCCAAATAATAGGTTTTCTCAAGGCCCTCAAAATAGGCGTTTGTTTCGGTTATAACCTCTTCATTCGACCCAAATCTCTTACCACCCAGCCATTTCTTCAGGTTTGGGAAAAGAAAATAGTCGCAAGGGTCTAAATCTGGAGAATATGCAGGATGGGGTAGTAGTTCGTAGCCCAATTTATGAATTTTTGCCATAGTGACTACACACGTGTGCACTCGTGCATTGTCTTGATGAAGCAGCACTTTTTTTTTTCGCTAAATGTGGTCGTTTTTGCCTCAAATCAATATCGAATCTGTCTAAAAGCTCTGAATAATATTCGCCGTTGATCGTTCTACCCTTCTCTAAGTAATCTATATGAATGACACCGCGTGCATCCCAAAAAACTGTGGCCATAACCTTGTTGGCTGACAGACGCACCTTAGCCTTCTTTGGTGCACGTTCACCAGTTGACACCCACTGTTTTGATTGTTCCTTGGTCTCTGGGGTATTGTGATGGATCCATGTTTCGTCTACGGTTATATAACGGCGTAAAAACTCGCCCGGATTGCGATTGAACTTTGCCAAACACTCCTTTGAAGTGGTCACACGGTTGCGCTTGTGGTCGAGTGTGAGCAATCGCGGCACCCATCTCGCGGATAGCTTCTTCATGTCCAAATATTCATGTAAAATGTGATGTACTCGCTCAGTTGAGATGCCTACAGCCTCAGCTACCTCACGTACTTTTATTCTCCGATCGTCCAATATCATTCCATGGATTTTATCGACGATTTCTGGCGTGATGACCTCTTTTGGGCGACCTGAACGTACGGCGTCACTTGTGCTGGTACGACCACAACGGAACTCAGTAAACAACTTCTTAACCATTGAAATTGATGGTGCAGAGTTCCCATAGTATTTATCAAGTCTTTCCTTGGTTTCAGTTATGGTTTTTTTACGCAAAAAATAATGCTTAATCAACACACGAAATTCACTTTTTTCCATTTTTGTTAAAATTCACGAGGTTGTCTGCTTCTAATTGCTGTCAAACACAAACCAAATGTCGCAGCTTGCTCAAAATTTGACAGTAGTCTATTGAAAGATGGTGGTTGACAGCAGCAGTGTTGCATTTAAAGTTACTGCGCGGGAAATTTAAAAAGTCACGGACTTACCAAACAAGCCTCGTAATAATGTCTTTACTTATCATGATTAACAATAGATAACACAATCATACTTATGATGAAAAGGAAGAGTTGTTATGAAACCTGCTTTTAAAACCAACCTCAAAGAAAAATTCAATAAAAAAAATTGAGTACCCATATTTTAACAAGAAAATAAAAATTGTATTTGTGGAATAGTAATCTCTTCTTGAAGTTTCTTACTTTACTTGCATTTGAGATGTTCGAAAGGATATAATGTTGGGAAAAAAACCGATCCCGAAGTGATCCGTGAACTTTTTGATGTCATTCGACCTCAAAGTGAATAGTATGCAATGCTATAACAAGTTTTTTCACAATCGTATTCCCATCAGGAATTCCATATCAAATGGATATATCAAAAACAAAAAAGAATCGACCAATCAACAAACCCATTCAAAAACAGAAATAGAATTTTACAAGAACTCGTTTACGTTTCGTAAACGAAGAGTGCCTTGGCATTGATCGAATCTGAAAGAAATGAATGCGCATGTACCGCACGTGGGAAGAACATTCGAAGTATTTCATTCATCTAATTTGGAATCCGGAACAGTCGCTACAGGATGACAAAGGGAAAACTATAGGCTCCTAAGGGCGTTATCAGAATGTAGATAAAACCGATTGTACACGGTGGCGCAAAACGCTAGTGAAAACAAGGAATACTTGACAAAAGGGACATTGTATGAAAATCAAACCCTCCGCTAACCAAATCCTTCAATGAGGAATCGTTGTCGGCAAGAATAAAAAAGCAGCTAAGCCCGCTACGACCGCCGACTTACATCCATCGCACTCCCGGTAAAGTTTCTACAAGAATTTTGCAAGCGTAAGTGAAATCGTCCCAATCAAATGGGAACGCAACCCCATAGAAAAACTCCATACAGGGTGTCAATTTAAAAACTTCCCGCCTTTAATACCTTCCTTTCAGTAAATAATATGGAAAATCAAAAAGACACGTTTATTTTAATTTCGAGGGGGCACCTGTATTGAATATTTTTAGAACTTGTTGTTCAACCACCTCCTGGGAGGGGTAGATGTTTCCTTCAGAAACTCAAATGGGAAAGGGGTGTCCAGTGGCAAATCATTTTAAAGGGCGTTTAATTCTCTTTCCAATGGTAGTATTTTTTGAAGACCTGTTTCCGAAATATAGCGTTCTAAACTTACATAAGTAATTAGATCTTGCCTGCACGGATGTGCATCAATAATAATACATTTATTCCCAAACATAACAAAACAATTTTCTAAGAATACTCTAAGAGAAATGGCTGCCTGTCAATGAGTAGATAAACATCTAACTTTGGATTCCTTGGTTCGTGTCAAATTAAGTTTCAACTAATGACTGTAGACGTCGTAAGAAATGAAAATAAATAGAGCAAGGTACACTGAAATCCGTGTTTGATTTCACTCTAATAAGTTTCTAAATCTGAACAATTTGTGAATAATGATAATAAGGACAATAACAATAATAACGATAATAATGACAACAATGAAAATAATAATGAGATTAATGATAATAATGGTAGTAATGATAGTGATTCATCTCGATTAATTCTGCTCTTTTTTATGTTGTAAATTGATAATTTTATAAATATAGATTTGCTTAACATCAAATAGTTCACTGGTTTTATATACAAGATCACTTGTATACGTTCTGTTTTTCCTCAGCATAATTTTTATAAAATACTTCTGAATGATCTCTGATTTTTCAAATGATTTTTGTACGCCCCCGCCCCCCCCCCCCCCAGCTTACTATTCCGTATTGGATGTGAGATTCGACCAATGAAAAGTATAAATGTTTTAGCTGTGGGAAGTTCAAGATATTTTTCAGCTATTTGAATTTGAAGAGAATACATCTCAGCTTTTTTACCAAATATTACACGTGCACATCCCATTTTATGTCGATTTCCACTCCCAAATATGATCTGATTCTTCGATCTCAATCTGAGGGTTCATATCTAAGGTGAGTTTTTTGTATTAACGAATTTTGGTTTCGTTAAAGCTGAATGGGATGAACCGTGTTTTCTTAAAGTTTATAGTGAGAGACATCTCATCAAACCATAATTGGAGTTTTCTCAGATCTCTCTCAGCCGACTGTTTTACACTATCCCATGTATCGTTATCGTACACAATTACTGTATCATCAGCAAAAGATGAGACATTTCCACTACTTTCCAGTTTAAGAAGGTTGTTGATATAGACTGTAAACAATATCGGGCCTAGAACAGTACCTTGCGGAACTCCATATTCAGTTGTACTTCCGTCGCTCATATATTCGTCAATTTGAACAATTTGTATTCGGTTGCTCAAGTAATATTTCATTAGATTAAGGCTGTTACCTCTAAAGCCAGCGTCCTCCAGGCAGTCAATCATTATTGCATGGTCAACCGTATCGAAGGCTTTTGTCAGATCGAGAAACACACCAAGTACAGCACGGTTCTGGTCCAACTTTTTATGTAAGTTATTTGTTAGGTATGTGATTGCATTTTCTGTTGATACACCCTGTTTAAAGCCAAATTGCTCATCAGAAATTATGTTGTTTCTCCCTAAAAATTAAATAATTCGTTTTTTGATTATTTTTTCAATGATTTTTGACAGATTTGAGACTAGGGATATTGGCCGATAGTTTGACATGAGTGTGCGATTTCCTTGATAATTCCTGTTTTTAAACTGTTGGGGTAGTATCCAGTTACGAACATTTTATTAATGATATAGGACAGTGGTCTTTTTATATAGCCCGAGGCTATCTTTAGAATATATGCAGTAATGTTGTCTATTCCAGATTTTTTTGGTTTCAGCTCGTTGATAACACCTTCTACTTCAGTTTCATCAGTCGGGTTCAAAAAAACGACAAGGAGCTGATGAAGTATTTATATCCATCGTTCAAAAGCTGAATATAAGAAGATTCCATTTCGCGAGGCCTTTAATCTTTCACTTTTGGCGAATTAGCCTTGCATAAGACCATAGCACCCGCCTACCTTGATAAACTGCTAACGTATATATTAAATTTCGATTAATGGTTGGCCAACGTTTAAGGCGTGTTAGATGACAATTATATCAGAAGAACGGACGAAAAATTATTTGGAATGGAAATATCTGTCGATCGAAACGAATGTAGAACGTTCAATCGACATATTATGACGTAATAAGAAAGTGCATTGTGTATATTTGTTTTATTATCCATCCTTAGATAACTCTAGATTTGAGTTAGGATGTGTGCTTATCGAGAATTAATTAGTGATATAAGTATTGACAAAAAATGTTTCGCCACTTTTTCAGAAGACGTTTAAAAATATTCAGAATTCACACATGGTGAAACCAGAGCCAACTATAGTAAACCATGAAACAATGCCAGTTCACGTCATCCGAACATTATAAGAGTCGACACATTTTCTTTTTCAGACAGGTCAACATTATTTTGTAGTTAAGTCCATATCATTACAGTTACAAGTCTAGACAAGAAGTACCGCATTGTAACAAGAAATTAGAAAATAAGTATTGCGTTGTTAATTATTCCTATTTCAATAAATCCCAGCTTTTAAACGTTTATTTTGCTGTTGTATATTCCCATATTTCTTATAATATTTGTGTCTCAGAAAAGGGTGTTGCGCCTTATCTATAAAATAGACTATAGAACATTTTTAGGCAATATTTTATAAGGAATAAAGTCATGTGCTCACCTAGTATTTATATTTACAAATGCATTCTGTTGTTCAAAAAACAAATACAGAATTACAATCGAAATTCTGACTTTCATGCATATCCTACTAGGCACGGTGAATTGATACGGCTGCAGAAACATTCAAATCTGAAAACGGCTAATGGAAAGTGTTGATAATATCTCGTAACAAATTCTCGCGCTCAAATCACTCTATTATTCATGGTCAAACATAAAACAAGATTCCAATAAGAATTAAAAAGTAGTCAAAGGTGGAAAATTGCATGGGGATTCCACGTTAGAATTGATTAGGTATCAGTGTTTATGTGTTTGTTCCCTTTTATCGTTCTGAACACAGCAGGTTTATGAAAATTATGTATTTTTATGACTTCCTTAAAGACATTTTTTGTTGTTTCCGTTTTTATTATTTCGTCTTTTATGACGTCGGTGAATTATCGTTCTTGTTGTTTTAAACAAATATGTGTTCTGATCCATCAATCCTGCCCTGGCATTCTAACCCATTTATATAGACGACAATAAACTGCACGGCACGCTCTGTGATTGGTCACTGTAATAATGGCGGTGAGTTTAAATGACAGAAAATGAAAATACTTGAATTACTAGCTAACCTAACCTGACTTACCTTAAATAGACAGAATAATAATTAAAAATTATTAGCGATTCAACCAATATTGATCCAAAATTATCAAAATTACCAATATTATATAATTACCAAATTGGTCGGAGCGTTATGCCGTGCATTTTATTGTATAGTCATTTATGTCCTCCATCCGAATTGACGCCATTTTGTTATTATTTGCCATAAAGAGTAATTGAATTGCTCTAAACGCTTTGAGGCGTGTCGTTAAGATATTTGTGTTATCGATCACCTTTTCACTTCAGGTGAATTGCAATTAATTTCGCAAATTTTGAGTTCAGTGGTTATTAATTTTCGTATGCAATTTTTGACAATATTAAACATGGCAAGTCGTGTTGAAACTATTCGTACGATCAAAACTGGTGTATTTCTATCCAAATTAAAAATTGCAAAAATAATTCCGATCTTAAAAAATGGCGATATCAACTTTCCTTCAAACTACAGACCAATTGCACTACTTCCAGTCATGGCAAAAACTGCAGAAAAATAATGGCAATAAGAACTATTAATTATCTAGAACATACAAATATTTTGACAGACAGACACTTTGGATTTAGGAAAGGTAGAAGTACGTCGAAAGCAGTGCTCGAATTAGTCACTTTCATAACTGATGGCTTGTAAAACACTTGCCATATTCTAGGATCTGAGCAAGGCTTTCGACTGCGTCTCCACGGATATTTTATTAGAAAAATTGAGATATTATGGTTCTGTAGGTGTGGCACATAATCTTCTCGCATCATATCTAAATGAGCGAAAGCAATGTGTGTTATATAATGAAGAACCCCAGTAGCATACAAACGATCTTGAATTGGGTTCCACAAGGTAGCGTCATTGGGCCACTACTTTTCTTGATTTATATCAATGATTTACCAAATTCAATGACAACATTTACAATGCTGTTCGCTGATGACACCATTCGGAAAAACAATGACGAAGAATCATCGGAATTAGAAGAACAGGTTATTCAGGAAGCTACTGACTGGTTCAATGCGAACAGCTTATGTGTGAATGAAAATAAGACTCAATCAGTAATGTTCTCGTTGTCACATAATCCCTCAGATAATGTGAAGTGTATTGGCATAACTATTGACTTAGAAACCCCATATTAATAAATTAGCGAAAAATCTATCAATCTGCAACCAGACAGATAAAAAATAAAGTAGGTGAAGGAGCTGCCCACATTGCCTAACATGCAATGTTTCATAGCTCTTTAACATGGGTTGATAAATTGAGGAACATCTGTTCATATCTCAAGAATATTTACAATTACAATTCAAAAACGAGCAATACGAGCCATCAGAGTTGGGTCGGATACAGGAAAAAAGAATCCGAATACCGGATACGGATACTTTTAATGTATCCGGATACTTTTTAAAAAATTACGGATACTTTCACCTAAAAATGTACTCGGATACAAGTAAAAATACTAGGCATGAATATCAAAAACAAAAAGTTATAAAAAAAGATAGAAAATAAAAAAAAGAAACTTAATAAACTGTTTATATTTATTTTGTAAACAAAGAACATTTCAAGTTAAAAATATATATTTTTAGCTTTTACGACATTGTTCGCTAGATATGACATTTATATCTATAAAAGTACTTTTGAGTTTGAATTTGCCTTCGTCAGTACCAATACCTCAAAGTGATCATCACTTAAATTTTTTCTCTTTGGCGTATCAATCATAGTTGCAAAAGAGAAAAGTCTTTCTACTGGTGCTGACGAAGGTAAGCATGTATTATACTTTTTTTTTAATATTGGGTATTCATGTAATACTTGTAAATTCGTTCTTTTATCTTCCAGATATCTTAATAAAAAAGTTCGTTCATAGTACTACTACTGCCTACTTCTTGGTTATCTTGGGTTTCCGTGAAATCAAAAAAGTCGTCCACATTTTGGTCCCCGCTTTCATCTGATTCGTTGTAAGATTCATATTCCATCTGTTTTTTTGCAACATTTAGTATACATTGTTTAATATCTTCCAAAGATTTTTTGGATTTTTCACAATATTATACCACTCTAGTTTAAATTTAGGAAGCAGAACTGCCGCTATAATTAGATCTTCCCATTCCAAATTTAAAATTTTATCAAAACGAGTATTTAAACTGCACATTTTTGCTATTTCCATACTTATTTCAATTTATTTTGGGTTTGGGCAATGAGTTTTTCATACTTGTTAACTAAAGATATTAGACTGGACAACAAGTATCCAAAAGATACATTGTCTTCACCTTCTAACAAATCTAAAGTTAAAGCCAAAGGTTTCATAACTAAGCAGTATTCTTCCAGATACAATAGTTCAGTTTCCTTAAAAGGTTCTAAAGATAAACTTTGTAGCAGAATTGGAAGTTTCTCTTTTACTTGCAAAATCTGCGCAACTGCATCATAAACGGAGTTCCATCTGGTTGCCCCTGGGGAACTCAGTGTATGCACAAAATTTTTTATTTTATCAGGGTTCTTTATAAGGAGTGGATAATTGATATGGGAATTATGAAATGGCCACGCACATACGACATAGATTCTGATTCAACGACATTGATTGGTAATTGGTATCTTGTACCGCTTTACCTCACCCCGTTTTCGAGGATGCTGAACTTCGAGTTTGGGTGTTCCAACCCCGTAAAAGGAAGAAAACAAGCCCCAATTGGGGTCTACTGCACATTTTTGACACAGAATACAGAAGTATTCGGATACTACCCAACTCTGCGAGCCATAGCTGGAATGGTTCAAATGGAAAGATGTAAGCCTTGGTTCATGATGTTTAATAAAATGACTCTACCATCGTGTATAATATACTGCAATCTAATACACTTTCGAGAAAATTCACATAAGTATCCTACAAATGGAAATAATCATTCTTATAATACTAGGAATAAATATAATATAGGAACACCAAACGAGAGACTAGAAATGACAAGGAGACGTAATTCCTACATACCACTTTATAATTCACTTCCTCTATCAATGAAAAATGCAACCCTCACTAGTTTTAAAAGGAAACTGAAACAACATCTAACAAAGAATGCTTACTATGATCCGTATGTCTCTATGTACCTTTTTATCTTAGTTTGTAAGTATATTCATATAGGTATTTATTTTGTGATTGTTCCGTACTCAATTTTATACAGATTATTTACCGTGTACAAGATATTCTAGCGGAATCTATTAATGAATCTTTTCTTACTGGAATCTTTCCAACATGTTTGAAACTTGCTATTGTTATACCTCTACATAAAGGAGGAAACCTCGAAGATCCATCTAATTTTCGACCTATCTCACTATTGTCAACTCTATCAAAGATTATAGAAAAACTTGTTAAACTTCGAATACTAGAATTGGCAAATCGGAATAATTTAATATCGAAATACCAATTTGGATTTCAAAAATCAAAAAGCACAAATGATGCTTTTTTTTCTTTACTAGAACAGGTCTACACAAGTCTGAATAATGATGAGCACGTAGCGGCGGTATTCTGCGACATTTCAAAAGCGTTTGACTGTGTGAATCGCAGAACCCTGCTGCAGAAATTAAATGTATATGGATTCAAAGGTGTCTCTCTGAAATGGTTCGACTCTTACCTCTACGACAGATATCAAGTGGTTAAAGTGAATGATCAGACATCAAATAAATTAGAGATCACAAATGGGGTTCCACAAGGATCTATCCTTGGACCACTGCTGTTCCTGCTGTATCTGAATGACCTGACAAACATAGATATTCATAGAAATTTCACACTATTTGCGGACGACACTACCCTTTTTTGGCGGGGTAAAAACACTGAAGTTCTTAAAAATCGGGAATACCATGATTTAGGCTTAGTGAAGGAATGGTGTGATGCGAACTCATTGAGCTTCAATATTTCAAAAACAAACCTTCTCACCTTCAAATATGAACATCATGACTTGTATCTTGAAACAAAGCTAATTCAAAATAAAACCTCTTGCAAGTTCCTTGGACTATATATTGACAATAAATTGAGGTTCCAAGATCATGTGAATTCATTAACAAAAAAACTCTCCTCTGGATGTTATGTGATTAGAACTATAGCTAGAGAACTAAACTTCGATATGGCAAAAACGGTTTATTTTTCTTTGATAGAATCCCATCTTAGGTATGGAATTGCCTTTTGGGGTTTTTCTAGTCAGCTGCTCTTAATTTCGGTCTTTGTTCTTCAAAAAAGAGCAATAAGGTATATGTGTAATACTGAGTCGAGGGAACATTGCAAACCCCTCTTTATTCAGCACAAAATACTCACATTGGTTAGTATATTTATTTTGGAGACGGTGTGTCTTATCCATAAAGTCAATTTAAGTTCAGTTAATCCACAACCTGGTTATAGCACAAGGCAAGATGGTAATATACCACTTCCGATCCCCAAATCATCCTTGACAAAATGTTCAGTTATTTACGAGAGCAAAAAAATATACAATAATCTGCCTTCTCAAGCTAAAGCGATTAAATCCCTATTCTCCCTATTCTAAGGAAGTAAAAATCATGCTACTTGACAAGGCCTACTATAACATTCAGGAATATTACGATGATCAATTATTGTGAGCAGATGTACTATTGGTTGTGCAGCATGCATTTGTTTATGATTTCCTTACTTTAACTGAGGCATTTTTATCTCCTTTTGATATTTATCAGATGGTGGCTATGATTTAATTGTATATGACTTTACTTATTAGTGCGATTTTTATTTATAATTTTATGTATTTAATATTTTACGATGATTTGTCTATAAGATTTTATATCTTCTGTTTTGACAATAAAGTATACTTGATTGATTGATTGATTGACAATAATTATACTATAATAATTGTAACTACACTACATTTTTGACTTGTCATAGCACCAAGGTGCAATAATTTGACCAATAAATATCTAATCTAATCTAATATGGATACAGGTGCGGTACAGAAGTATTGAGCAACTTAGAAATAATAGAAATGTTGTATCTGGTGTCAACGACGCTCATATTTCTCTTCAATAAAGGACGACATTAAACCAACAGGTAGAAAGGGGTCAATTAGGGTTAGTGAGAATGTACCAAATCCAGATACGGTATTTAACGCACAAGCCTACGTAAGTCAGAATAAATACAATCTACGCGGACGGAATCTCCAGTCCTCTGGGATTATTTTGAAGAAGCTAGGCACTCGCGCTAGCGAAATGTTAGGAAAAAATTCCAAAAAAACGGCGGCCTTCAAATCCGATTGAAAATTGTGACACTCTCTCCAACAGTGTTGTGAAATAAGTAAAATGTCCAATATCAATATTAAAAATGTATCCATATCCATCCTTTTTAGTGCAAGATAAGAATAATTCTTTTTATAAAACATCACAATATTGTGCAACATTAGCAACAATGAAACAAGTGAAAATATTGTTACCGGATTCAAAGATAAATAGAGTAATCTGCGCAATGGGTGATTTCAACGCCCCCTAGCACCAAACTGGTAATTTTTTGGGTTGGCGTAGTGGTAACATTAGTTGAGAATTACATGGACTACATCATACCAAAAATTCCAAAAAATCCACCGGGACCCAAATTCCATAAGGAGTTTGCGGAGTCCTTTATACGAGGAGACAATAAGACCTTTACATAATCACAAATATTCCATTGACTGCAGGATATCAATCGAGATTTAAACAAAACCGCATTACTTTCGTTAACGTCCAGCAAATTACGACATTTTCTTGGAGTATACAGGCAGCACTGAATTGAATAATTTATGCGTTTCCAATTGACAAGTCGACCTTAACACTCGACATTTTTTGCGCATTCCACATAATACACCACCCAAGCCAGCCGTTCTCTCGCCGCCCGTTGTCGATTGCTTTCTATTTCGATCATATAACAGAAAATAATTTGTCGACTAAATGATTTATTCACTTCTCTACTAAGGTTAACGAGTTCTCAGAGCTTTGGTATATGAATATTTTAAATATTTAGGTTGATGCAAAAGGTTATAAAAGTTTCAATACCAACATCCGGTAGGTAAATAATATAAAAGCTAGTTTTCAATAAAAACCTGCCGGACACCGACGACAAATATACTGAAATTAAAGTTATCAGAAAAAATTCCTAGATAGATATGAAGTAGAATAACTTTTGTCTACAGAATGAACTCAATGAAGACATCAGAAAACTTGTAGAAACATCGAAAAATCATAGCTTGGTTGTTAACCCAAATAAGTCAGCTGCTATTGGCTTTGGTAAAAACAAAAACCGCCAAAGGGTCATAGACAACATGTCTTTGAAGGTGGAATATTGTAATATATTTAAACTAATTCACTCTAATAGTTATTTATTATACAAGGGAAAAAAGTATTAGATTTTAGCTCGAGGTTGTGTTGTCTCCCGACGCGAAGCGGAGGGAGACAAAAAAACGACGATTCAATAGTGAGAAATACATTATCACAATATATTGAAGTCAGAATATTATCGATATGAAATTTGAATTTTTAAACTAGTAAGCTGTTGTACGTATAGCGACAATTAGACCAGCGTTGCTAAGGAAAACTTCAAAGTAATCAAACATCTGTCAGTTTAATTCTGTGATTTGATTTGAAAATTGCGAACTCAGTAATTGTTTAATAGTTATTTTGAATAATATAAAGTTGAAAAATGTCTGATCCGAGTTTTCTCTGACTCCACCGGAGTTGGTAGAAGCAGCGAAAGTAGCGTCACGAAAATTATTGCCAGTTAAATCGCGGAAAATTTACGAAACCGCGTATTCAAGATTTATGGAATGGAAGATGAGAAAGACATGCAGTTCTTTCTCGGAGACGGTGTTATTGGCTTATTTTTCAGAACTGGCACAACAACAAAAGCCATCAACAGTATGGTCGAATTATTCAATGATTAAAAGCATGTTTCGATCCAATAATAATGTAGACATTTCAAAATATTTCAAGCTGATTACATTTCTGAAACAAAATGGGAAAGATTACACGCCCAAGAAAGCTGCGATTTTTACGAGTACACAAATTAGTGATTTTTTAAATAATGCACCCGATGAAGTTTATTTAATGGCCAAGGTTGTTGTTGAATTTGGGATTGCAGGAGCTTGTAGAATTTGTGAAATCAGCCAGGTAACATTAGATGATATCGAAGATTCGGGAAAGTTATTAGTTGTGAAACTGAAGCAAACAAAGAACGATGTAAACAGAAGATTTGTAGTAACTGAAGAATATATTAAATTTTACCGAATGTACATAGCCCTTCGTCCAGCAGCAGCAAAGGATCGCCGCCTGTTTTATGCATATCGCAATGGAAAGTGTATCAATCAGGTTGTGGGTAAAAATCAGTTTTATAAGGTACCTGAAACAGTAGCTAATTTTCTTCAACTTGAAAATGCTAGCTCATATACAGGTCATTCATTTCGAAGATCGTCTGCTACACTTTTAGAACCAAACTAAAGAAACATGGCGGTTGGAAGTCATCAACGGTCGCTGACGGCTATGTTGATGAATCGGTGGCACACAGGACAGAAATTGCTAATAAAGTGTTCAGAACGTGTGGCAGTGCTGAAATAACACCCGATTTGCGACCAGGTACATCAACGGCAGTTGTATCCATGTCAGAAAAAAAAAATTATTTCAACACAAGAAAATCCGACTGTTGTACCGAATAGTTCAAGGAACATGTCATTCATGCAATGCACATTCAATAATTGTACTTTTAATATAAAGGAAATGTAACTGTTCAATGTTCAATAAAATATTCTAAACTTAAGTATCTTCCTTTATCTATCTGTGAATATGCCCGGGAAAAAAGTACTCACTTTTATCCCGGGGAGTACTTTTTTCCCGGGGAAAAAAAGTGATTTCATGAAAAGTTATATTTTGTTACCTGGCAACAGAGATAAAATGTCAAATTTTTTCCCGTCACAGAAAAAAATAATTTATTTTACGAAATACAATGCCTCAATAACTTTAACACAATACTCTAATTTATATAACAATCACTGGACTATTTATGTTCGACTTCCGCTTCACTGACTGTCCCCGACTCTGCTGCGTGGTTCTTTTTATATTCACCGTTTATTTCGTGGAACGCTCCTGAAACTTCGAGTAAGTCTCGATTCGTCCAGATTCTTCTCGGTGCATAGCGCCTCGAAAGTCATTCCCGGTCCGGCGCTGTCTACGTGAGCGTTCAGGTCCGGCATCGCCCGCAGCTTCGCCACAGTATCATGTTATTGAATTCAAAATTAAGATCTTTATTTCAGAAATAAAAATAGGAAATTTAAAAATCAGAAAATCTTGAAAAATTTATACTCAAAATGACATTATGGCCCGTGTCTTGACCTCATGACATCCACTCGGATACAAAAAGTTCAGAACTCATGTATCAGAATGATATTTGGACTACCATACAGAACCCATGTCACGCAATACAGTGTGTGCCTAGACCAGTGGGACAGTTAAATATCTCCTGAACCAATATTGCACTATGAGAACTAACTTCAGGAATGATTATTTTTTATACGAGGGGCGCAAGAAAAGCTCACATATATAACACATCTAAATTCTCATTCATTTAGGCTAATTATTAGGTTTGTATTTCTGAAAATCCGACAAGGCGTTGCCAAGTTATACCAGTTTTTCTTTAAATACAGACATTTTTGAAGACAAACCCACCATTCATACTACCAAGAATTTATGAAATCATTCAAGGCTCTTGGTAGTCGGAAGCATATTCTATCATATGAAATACTCATCTCCTTCGAAAGTTATACAGGGTGGTCAGAAAAATGATATGATTTTCACGAAATTCAATTTTTCCTCTCATCAATTTTTCAAATCGTGCACCCTATAATATGCATGATTTTATATCCCATTGGTGGTTCGATTGCTTATGGTCAATGGTCTACAGGTAATCACTTTTGTAACTCTAGTGAAACAAATTGATAACCAAAATTTCCTTCAAGTTTGTGTATCCTTCACACGATCGAGGATAAATTAATTACTCAAGCCGTCCGGGGTGGCTTTGGAACATATGAAGTCATGTCACTGACATTCGCTCATTCAATAAAAATACATTGGTGCATAAATAATTATTATGTTTCTCAAGATTATATCCAATAAAGTAGTTTCATTGTCCAAAGCCCCTTAGACGGATTTAGTTGCTACTCGAATTTCACTCACCCGGTATAAATGAAATTGGCTGGCTGACTTTTCATGTATCTGAATTCGAAGACTTGTAGATGAAATATATTGTCAGTAATTCTAGTTGCATTACAACAAAAGCTGAATAGTTTAAAAAAAATAGATATCAGTAACAATTAAAACTACCTTGAGACAGAATTTCCGTATATTCCAATTGTTGTGTTGTTCTATAATGAAACATAGCTGAAATAATTTTCGCTAAAGAGATTAACAAAACCTCTACAATTGTTTCGCTGAACAACAGCTTTTTCAAGTGGAAAAGATATTCACTTCTCCGGGTATAAGTCGATATACTAGGGTTTTTGCCATTTTAATATTCTTTTTTACTTCTACATTGTTGAGTGAGGGTTTCACTTTGCAAAATTTTCACACAAATTACTATCAAACCTCAGAAGTCATCGAGAGACTTGTGCGAGCTAGGGAAGACGTAGCCCTTACCCTTTAAAGTGTGATGCCATGCAGGAGCCCGGTAAACATGCTGGGAATCGAACCCAGGACCCTACGTTTCAGAGGCGACACTCTACCAGCACGACCACCACGACCCATAATACTTATTTCAATTTAGTATTCGTGTTCATACCGGTAATGATCTAGATTCGTCCAAAATTGAATCATTTATGAGCTGACGTGGCAATATTTTGGCATGTTATCATCAATCACTTATTTCTGAATAATTTATTTCAAGCACTTTTTAAATATTTATCCTTATCGGCATTTCTGATTTTTAGGTCATTTAAAAATAATTTGTTCAACATAATAAATCTCTTATCAGTACTTTTCGAACCGGCATACATGTTCCCAAATATAGGTACAGAAATGATCGTTAATGTATTTATTGACCAATTTCTGTCTTTTATTCTTTCAAGCACTGGCCTAGCGGGAGATTGCTTTTATTAGGGCTGTACGAGCATGTAAACATTGCCCGTCTGCTGCTCCTGTAATTTCCACAGCAGTAATTTTAGCGTTATTTTTGCTTGAAGCTCCAGGTCTTCCCAAATAGTACCTTAAAAGAATCTGCCGGTGTATTGGTAAGATTTTTTTCATATGAGTTCCAAGTTTTTGTTTTATCTTGCGTTATTCCTTATTACTTCGTTTTCTTTGAGGGTTCGATCCCTTAACCATTTAGGATGGAAAGTCCTTCGAAGACCAAAGTCACTGGGGTTTATTTTTTTCGTGTTAATGCCTTTCTTCCTCGTCTGCTATAACATTTTCCACTTCTCTGGTGTATATTTGCTCTTCACAAAAAGTTTAAACAAAATCTATCTTGCATAAGGCCGCGCATGGAAATTGTTCAAACGTTTCGAAATTTCTGTACTTGACATTTCTTTTCATAATATTAGTGTTTTTCTACCCTGCTGCTATACCATTGTCCTCCTTTCTCCACCATTGTCCATATTTCTTGAGTTGGACATTTTTTTGTAATGATTATGCCTTTCTACCTCGGATGCTATGCACTTGACTCATATTCATTTGTTCTTCACACAAGGTTTGAACCGAAAAATGTGTAGCATGCAAACAGTTCAACTGCCGATCGATTTTTTTTGGATCATCTAATACACCTTGTATGATTTTAATAATAGGTATGCTTGAAACATGAATTGGACCAAAAAGTCTCAAATTACTAGATCTTTTGATGGATAAAATTGAAATATCATGTCATAACATAAATACTGTTGATTTTTCCACCTTCATCATCATGATCATTTATCAGTTTCTTGTAATATTTCAGCAAATAAAGTCAAAGGACCCGCACAAATCAAATGAGAAATAGATACCTGTCGAATTGTCTGAAATTTGGAAATATTGTAGTTTATACCTTCTGATCAAAAGTCTCCATGGACCCGAGACCTAAAAATTTTAGGTATCGAAATTTTAGGTATCGAAGGTCAAAATTTGCGACTAGAGCAGAACTCTCACGCGATCGAAAAAGAATTTGCATCTCTTACTTTGGGTGGTCTATCCAACCGCTCTCGTCACGTTTGTCGGCATTTTATTCTGAAACCCATTTTATTCAAAATAATGCGAGTATAAGGGTGGATTAAGTCCACTTTAGCATAAGCATTATCATAAACATAGCGGTAACATCAAAGGTTTTTAGCATAAACTTATCATTGTTGTATAAATCATTTGATATAACAGATTCAACTTTCGCTTTTGTGAAGTAATTTAATATCATGACAGCTTTGGTTGTGATTGATTAGACGTCAACGAATAGTCAGAAAAATAGTACCAATGTACAAAGTAGAATAAAACGTTTAATATTCAAGTAGTATTCTTTACAGCTTTTGACATATATTTGAGCACAATTTTAAAATAATGTTCACTAAATGCAGCTTTAGAAGCCTCAAAACATTAGGAAACTTGACATTTACTGACAATTCAGAAATTGTTACTATTCCTGTCAAAACCATCATCCCCGTTATCCATGGTCAAAATCAAAATGTGATCGCTTGGAAGATTTGCACAAGTTGCAACTTTTGACTTTCGATACCTAAATAACTGTCCATTTTTAGGTCTCGGGTCAATAGAGACTTTTGATCAGAAGGGTATAAACTACAACATTAAATGTTTGCCAATTCGACAGGGATACATTTCCCATTTGATTTGTGCGAGGTCCTTTGAACAGTTTTTGGACACATTCAGAAATTTCAATTTCATTAATGACTTAATCAACCATTATTTCGATCAGATATTTTACACCTTCAACATTATCAAAAATGTCAAATACTGAGTGACAGTAACTTGCAAATTTTTAATTAATAAACATGCGCAGCTAATAAACTGTGAAAGAAAATCACAAAAATGTGGCTATCTGGTTCATCGAATTAATCAATTTTTTCCTGGTTATTGAACTTTATTAATTTCTCAGATCAACTTCTTAACTTTCTTGCTGATTTCTTCAGTTTGTGACAATCTAATAAAAGTCTGTTTTTGATTTCGGGACTCATCTGAATTGCTTCGAGAAAACACCACTTGTCCTGAGGACTCGTGGTGTTTTCTCGCAACAATTCAGTTTCGTTAAGAAATTTTTTTTGTCAAATCTCAAGGGAAAATACCTACTTCTTACGAAGTATTTGTTTCGAAATGAGTACAGGAATTACTGACAGAAGGATCACCCTGTTATATCAACTTCACTGTGATCATGACATTTTCAAAGTAGGTAACCCATATTCCATGAGGTATATTCGATATATTGATTAGAACACAAATCAACCGCATGCTAGGTACGTGTTATTGGAAAATGTTTTAGTTGATTTTGATACCTAATGAAACTTTTCGACAAGTTGTGTCATACTTACATTATTATTTATTATGAATATAAAAATATATGAAGATCAAAATGCACACATAAATGTTACTTCAAGTATCCATTTATTTACAATCACGTAATTTTCCATGTTTATTACCATCACTTACAGGATACGAATTTGGTAAAGAATAAAAAATATTTCAATTCCCTACTAGTGTATAATAATCTTCAAGTGTAATTATTTTTGAATTATTACACCATTTTCAGATACCTAGATAGCACAGAAAACAAAACATATTGCGACATAGTACGAATGAACTCACCATCGTAATCACAAACAATTCAATGGTCCACAAAAATAAACACCAATTTATTCAACACACCACACAAGTGATAACTGTCTCGAAGGACCACAAAGTCTCTAAAAGTTCCGCAATTAAAGGTAAATGTCAATGAAGTGCAGCTACTACAACAATATGAACATACGATACAGCCGGCTAACGCTAATATCACCACGTGGCTTGTTGTTGCTGTCTCGTTTGTAGTTCCTGAAAGTTCGAGAATGGCGCATGCGCACTCAATTGCAAGGACAAGCCGATCTTACCTTCCTACAAACAATCGAAACGCTGGCGCGGGAAAGATAAGTCAGCCACATTGCCATATGGGACAAATATAGCCAGATCTGCCGATTTTCAATTTTTATGTCAAAATAGCAAAACAATGCAAACTTTCACAAAAGTTGAATTTTTGTGCTTAATGAAACAATAATAATTTGCGCACTCTTACAAAATCGGAAACATCATTAAAAATGTAAATTATAAACAATTCTAGTTATTTTGTAGAGAAAAAATGTAATTGCGACCATTTGCAAGTTAGGCATCATAGTATACCAAATGATGTCATCAATTTCAGGTGGTGATGTCCTAACTTGCTTTGTTTCAAGTGACGGAGTGTCAAAGTTTTAATGAAAAATCGGTTATTTAGTAATTTTCCCAAAGAATTTTTTACGATTTTCATGAAACCCTGTGTGTATTGGCAGTTAAAAGGGGCTTGTTTTCATGAGGTATATGGTAAAAATCATTGTGCGCTACTGTTTTTCTCTAAGTCTCATATTTTTATCAAATTAAACATTCAAAAATAGATCTCTCTTATAATGCCGTGAATTTGAAATAGCAGCACTTTCAATCAATAGATTTCCTTAATTAATTTCTACCTGAATTATTTTATTGGTTTCGTCTTTGATGGACTGGGCCTATAATTGTCAACTATGTTTCTATCAAAACTCGACAATACATTTGTGTATAAAATTAAATAGAATTTACGGGAATATGGAGTAACTGATAAAAAGATCAATCATATAGCTTTCTGAATTTTGATGACGCGTAATCACCAATCTACGCCAATGATTTTATATATACAGGGTGTTTTATAATTGAATGCTGATCCTGAAGGGCGATAATCCTTGGATCATTTTAGGAAAAATTCTTCATATGAACATAGGTCCGTAACAGCGTCATTTCTGAGATACAGGATGTTGAAATTTAACAAAAAAATCAGTTCTTCCCCAATATATCTGAAACCGCTTTGGCTTTTTTTTCAATTTTGGTACATGCCAAGTATGCTTAAAAATGCATTTTTTCCATGATGAAGGATTTCTTAATTTTCATCAGTGGCGTCCCTGTTAACATACCCTGTCATATTTTTCATCAAAATAATGATCCGCCACTGTCTTTTTTTCCAAATAAATGTTATTTTTGCAATTGTCTTTTATCTTATCATAAAAATGTTCTCCTGTCTTTTTTTCGTCCGGCGAATGGTTTTTGAGTTAGAAAATAAAATGCATCCATCCATTTGCTTGTCACTAGGCTAAATCAGACGTTGAAGAGGATTAGGATTATCTTGTGGGCTAGAAAAATCTAGTATGCTAAGAACACCTTTCGTTGTTTTCAACATAAACAATTTTGACACTTCTTTAGCTAGATACGTGATATCATTCACTTTATAAAAACTTGTTTATTAAAAAAAAACATGGTAAATTTTACAAATACCGCATTAGCAGACATGCATTATCTGTATGGGGGGGTTGCTGACGGGAACGTATATGAAGCCAGGCGACTGTATCAAGAGCGCTTCCCAAATAGAATGGTTCCTGATGCTCGAACGATTTCAAACACCCACAGGTTACGTGAAACAGGAAGTTTTGAGCCAATGCATCACTTGAAAGGAGCACATCGGACTGCAAGAACTCCAGCAATTGAGGTAGCTGTTTTAAATTCAGTTGACGAAAATCCTGAAATAAGTACGAGAAAAGTTGCCAATAATTTGAATATTGCCCATAGTAGTAGGTATGGAGGATTTTTCATGATTATTTATTATATCCCTATCACATTCAACGGGTTCAGGCTCTACTTCCTCGAGACTTTCCATTACGAGTGAATTTCTGACAATGGTTTCTCCAAAAACTTACTGAAAATCCTTTATTTGACAGAGACATTTTATTCACGGACGAAGCTAGTTTTACCAAAAACAGGATCAGAAATTTTCATAATAATCATTTTTGGGCCGAGGAAAATCCGCATGCAATCGTGGAATCTCATCACCAGGAGCAATTCTGGGCTGGAATTATTGGAGATTACCTAAATGGACCTTTTTTACCACGAAGATTAAATGGACATAATTATCGCCGATTTCTTGGAATTCTGTTGGAAGATGTTCCTATTTTAATGCGAAATCGCATGTGGTTTATGCACGATGGTGCACCTGCTCATTTTAGTGCTCTGGCACGCGAATATTTAAACCTAAACTTCCATAATCGCTGGATAGGTCGTGGGGGAACAGAGTCATGGCCAGCTACATCCCCAGACTTAAACAGTCTCGATTATTTTCTTTGGGGACATCTTAAAACTTTGGTGTATAGTCAACTAATTCAAACGGAGGAAGAATTGCGAAACCGCGTAATAGTTTCCTGTGAAGCCATAAGGAATACTCCAGGGATCTTCCAAAGAGTACGCGAGTCCATGAGAAGGAGGGCTGAAACGTGCATACTTGCAGGAGGCGGACATTTTGAACACTTAATTTGATTTTGGTATTTTTTGTTCATAATTAGTTATGTTTTTAAAAATAAAAATGTATTTTTATGTATGCATACTCATTACAAAAACTTAATAATAGTTACCATAAAATTATTAAAATATTGCTTAGATCTTTTGGGTACCACAATTGTGAAATTAAGACTAGAGAAAAAGTCGAATAGGGACAAGCAAATGAATGTATTTTATTTTCTAAATCGAAAACCGTCCTCCAAACGAAAAAAAGACAGACCATTTTTATGGAAAGATAAAGGACAATTGCAAAAATAATATTTATTTGGAAAAAAGACAGTGGCGATCATTATTTTGATGAAAAATATGACAGGGTATGTTAACAGGGACGCCACTGATGAAAATTAAGAAATCCATCATGGAAAAATGTATTTTTATGCATACTTGTCATGTACGAAAATTGAAAAAAAGCCAAAGCGGTTTCAGAGATATTGGAGAAGAACTGATTTTTTTGTTAAATTTCAACATCCTGTATCTCAGAAATGACGCTGTTACGGACCTATGATCATATGAAGAATTTTTCCTAAAATGATACAAGGATTATCGCCCTTCAGGATCAGCATTCAATTATGAAACACCCTGTATATATAAAAACCGGAAAGACAAGAATGCTACTAAAAAATAACTTTCTTAATTTATGAATGATAGTGCCTAATGGAAAAAAGCTGAAAAAATTCCAACTTGTTTTCACTGATGCCAGAAAATAAAACAAATCTATACTTTCAACAAGACTTATCTTTTGAATTCTTCTTTCAAGTCTGACAACGTTGCGCTCTGACCACGATTAAAAGTTCTGTAGAACGTGGAAATGCTACTGGCTATGCAAATTAAATATTATGACTAGGTGTTAAGTAATATTTCGACCAGATTAACTTGAACTGAATGACCAAGCAGCGGCGGAACCAACATGCATTAATATCAATAATAAGTAAATTCGATCACACCCTTCACTCGGTACTTGTTCTTGATTATGAGGACTGGGATGGCCTTCGCATGTTTTCCTTGGCGTTTCTTAGGGAATAGTGTATTTTTCTTCTGGAGATCCAACACGATGGATATGATTTCGGGTAAATTTTTATTTCACCGTTGAGAAGAGACAACCCAATAGTTAATAGCTTCAAAAATAGGTCTATTGAAATAAACGAGCATCGGTCAAACTTTAAATATAATAATGGACCTGGGAATTCCTCAGTGATTCATCTTAGGTCCACTAATGGTTTTACCAAGTATTTATAATTCAATTAAGCACACATTGTGACTCTATGTTGAGAAACGACATTAATGCTGGATTTATGCAGCAGTCATAAGTCATAAGTTTTAAGTCATAAGGAAGAACATTCGTCAATGATTGGTTGGTCCATTTATTCCAACCAATCATTGATGAATATTCTTCCTTATGAGTAAGGTTATTCTGGACTTTCATTGTCTAAAAAAGAACAAAGAAAAATTCAATTCTCTGCAATTTTTAATCACGACGTTTCAACTGTTTAAATCTACAGTCGTTATCAAGTGTATAATGCGACAATCTCAAGGATACTTCTTATACAGTGTGTCCCACTTTGAGCAGCCAAACCCTCATATTTCGTTGAGCATGAAATAATTCGAAATTTTCTTTGACTCAAGTTGTAGTACTCGGAAATACCTACCTTTATGTTTACGTAACCTTTGTATATCCATTTTCCACGGCTAACTACGACCAAATGAAAAGTGAAAAATTGGGAAAAACATACTAGGCATTTTTTTATCGCAAAAATAACACCAGATTCTTTTTCAGAACATCTTAAAACCCCCAAATCTCAATGCTTGAATCATTTGAATATACAGGGTATCATTCATTCTGATCAGAGTGAGTCTTGGAAAAGTGATATTTGGCTATTTTTCGAAGTATTAATTAAATATTTTTGGGAATTCTGTGACAAGAGAAGACATTTTGGAATTTTTTTTATGGATTAGAGTTGATAATGCTACCAGCTACAGATGATACCCTGTATATTCAAATGATTCAAGCATTGAGATTTGGGGGTTTTACTACAACTTGAGTCAAAGAAAATTTCGAATTATTTCATGCTCAACGAAATATGAGGGTGTGACTGCTCAAAGTGGGACACACTGTATATGCTATGGATAATTATGTGTCATTAGCCTAGGGGTAATTTGGCGGTATTCAGGTAAGCTTGTTAATTACAGTGCCAGGCCCCTCCGGTATAGCTTTGTTAATTCTTATCGCAATTTCAATTGATCCATGCCACTAATTAAGGGTTTCCACACATTACGGATTTCTATGCTAGCTTGACTGAAGACTTTGTTGTTCATAATATATGCACTCTCTTTAAACTTCCTTCTATACCAGCCCTCTTCTTTATGGATGACTTCGGCTTCAGTCCATTTTATGTTGTGTTGGGTCATCCAGACATGATCCGCTATCTCTGACTTTGAAGTTACTCCTCGTTGATTGTTTCTCTTGTGTTCAGCGAGTCTAACGCTAAGTGGTCGCTTAGTTTCTCCAAGATAAGCTTTACCGCATTCACACCGCATTCACACTACTTTTGGTATAAAAGAAAACTATATAGAAAAAATAATGTCATTAGTGAGGTTGAGAAAAAGAGGTGTTTCCTTGATAAAATGTACCTACGCGAATAAACAAGGAACAAATTTTTGGTATAAAAAAACCTGAAATAATGTCATACTGGTCTGGTTGGGAACAAATGTGTTCCATTAATAAAATGTACCTACGTGATTGTCCAAATTTTATCAGACGAAAAAGTGCAATCAGCAAATATTTGCGAAAATTATTGCACTTTGGCACCTTTTTAGAACACTATCACTATACAAATAAAACAGTTGATATATTCTTCGATAACTAGTATAATGTTTGTAGGCGATTGAAAATGGTAAAGTAATGAAGGAATATAAGTATACAAATATCAAGCCTTCTGCAAAAAATCCAATACAATGGTAATTTCATTGGTGAGGATCTATTACTACTGTTTCCATTAATATTTATTATTTATTTAAATATAAAAAACTAGTGGAAATAAGACAAAATTGTGTTTCTTTCGTTTCATTAAAGTGATCATGAATTTCCACAAAATAAACAAGTCATCAATTACACAAATCAGTTTCCATTAATACTTCGAAAGCTATCGGAATGCCTATTATGGATACCCCTCCAAATGTACTAGGCAACTTTGCCCGTTTAATTCGAAAATGGGACAAGTGCGGTAAGACATCTACTGAAGGGGCGGGGCAAAGATAGAAAAAGCTACATACAGCACTGCAGACGATTGCGAATAAAAAAAACGATTTTTTACCCGAATGATTTTGGTCTCATTTCAGATAAAGAACAACATATTAACGTTCATAAAATAAAATAAATTTATTTGTACTTGCAACAGCAGCCATCTAGAGGATGGATATGTTGTGGACTCTTCCTTGTATACACTGCAAAATTTTAATGAAATTGAACATGTGTTGCTCTTTTGTCTTTGTTTCTCTTCAGAATTATTCTATTTTAGACTGAGAACGTTCGAAATAAGTACTTTTTGAAAACCCATTGTTTTATCTAATTTTACAATTCAAAGTGATTTTACATTGTATAACGTAGTTTCACATGGTAAAAATGTAAAAGTAAACAGTAATTTTACATCCTTATATTAAAATGTGGTGTCATTACATATGCGCATACTATACGGATACATTGAATATACACTGTAATAGCCCTAATTCACTAATTATCCGTTGTGGATCATGAAAAGCTACATGAAAAATACGCAATACTTAGTAGTTCTCTGAGAAAGATGAGAAAGATACTCCTTTTATTAGGGAAATTTTCACAATATTCAGCAGAAAAAATACATATCATTACTGGAATATCCATTTTAATGCCTTTGCGTAATTTTACACGATGAATAATGTAAAAAATTACATGAAACATATAGTGATATAATACAGTACCAACGGTGTGACAAAATTACGACATATATTGTGCGGTGATAAATTGCAACTTTGCCGGGTTTAATTCAAAAATAGGACACTTGCGGTAAGACATCTACTGAGGGGGGCCGTGCAAAAATAGAAATAGGTACCGCACTGCAGACTATTCCAGAATTTAAAAAAATCTATTTGTTACCCGAATGATTTTGGTCTCCTTTCAGATAAAGAACAACATATCAAGATGCTAAATACCGGCAATTTTCCATTGGAGAATGGATGTTGTGGACTCGTACACTGTGATGAAAATTCGATAAGAGTGAACGATTCCGAACGCGAGCCGGAGGCGAGGGTGAGGAATCAGAAGCATCGAATTTCCGTTCCAAAACCGAACCTCTCTTACGAAGGGGGTATTGTATTTTCTTATTTATTTTTTATTTTTCTACAATAGGTTGCTTAACAGATTTTACAATCCTACGAGGAGGTAATTAAAGCTGTGGAGGTCTAAAGGTCTAAAGACGTTGCAGGTTCGCTGTAATAAATAAATCCAATTAAGAGGAGAATATGTTGAGTAATAAAATATTTAGACATTGAAATTTTGTTTGGTTCTATATAGTAGAATTTTTCAATATATCCTCGTATACTGGAGACAGGGACCGTGAAAAAACAATTATATTTCATTTCGTAGAATTGATCAAAAATTTATGTTCTTGACAATAGTGATAAAACAGATTTAGATCGGATTGTATAAGATCGTAGTCTTTCTGGGAGTTTATTCTCCTGAGTACATTTAAATCATCTGCGTAGAGAGAGTGACTGGTGTACTGAAAGCATCTGCCAATGTCATTCAGAAATATACTGAAGAGGATAGGTCCAAAATGGGATCCTTGCGGCACCCCGGATGTTAGTTTTATAGGACGAGATATCATGTTGTTGAGAGTTGAATTCTATCTGAAACATATTTATAATTATCATTTGATTATTTCGTGATATTATCTAATAACATTGCAGTGTCATCTAGTTCTGTGCTAAATTTAAAATTTTTATTCTCTAGCTCATCGGGAAGTTAGTTTAAAATCGATTCCAAATTCCACCCGAAAGGCAGACAAGAAAGTTAATGGAAACGTAGAATAAGCGCCGAATATTAGCTAATATTTTTGATTTCGAATTTTGAAAATGTATGTATTATTTCTGAAGGTCCTTACACAACTCAACAGCAAGTGTAGAAGGTGGAGAGAATGCTGGCGGTGCGGAATTCGGACGTCTTCGAGTTGAATCGAGTTCAGTTACCCCACGAAAGGCGGTCAGCTCGTCATTTTGAGCATCTAGACTGTGTAAAACCACCGGCGATATAGTAATTAAGAATTTATTGTACTCCGCAAACTTTTGAGAAGGTAATTACGCAATATCAATTAGCTCAACGAAGAAAAACTGGAAGTCTGATCGCTATACCAACCAGCCGTTACTGTGTGCGAAATCTTGGAATGCCGCAGAACTTTCTTTCGGATTGCGATTGATTTCTTATAGTCAGCGTCCGTGAAATAATGCGTTTTCTTGATTCTACTGGATTCTACTGGATTTTACTGGTCACTGCACTGAATATTTGTTGTGCTCGATTATCAAAATTGCAGCATAACATCGATCCAACACAACAAAACATGGCTTTTTTCAGCAGCCAATTGGTTGCCTCAACCAATCCCAGGTAATTCAACATGAAACTAGTTCGAGCACAGCCTTCTCAGTACTTCGAGCTGTGGTGAGAAAATCGGCAACACCGTACAGCTGAAAGAAGGGCCGTAATTGTCAAATGATTTATTCGTTAATGTCAATTTCTCGGCTTGAATGGCAAATTAGGAAAATGCCATAAAAATATTTATTAAATACTTACTCTAGAATGCTAATCCCATGTCAAAAGTGTTGTAAAAAGTTCAGGCTAGTCCGCAATGCGCATGTGTGTCATTAGTGATTTTTGTAACAGGCCCGGTTTTAGTGAAATATTATGATACTTGTGAAGATTGACAAACGTTAATTCTGAATCTCAGATAATAAGATGAACCAAAAGCTACACCAGCATTTATGGCACACTTCAAAAATAACTATCACATAATTTTGTACACATTTATTACAAATTCGCGTCCCAATCAAAAATTTTTTTACAGTCCCCATTATCCAGGAAATGGGCGTGGGCTAACTTTCAAGTAAAACTGCACCACGCATTCTGTATTTTTGCAAAACACGCAATTATTGATGTTCAAAATGCTGCTAAAATTTCTTACACATTTATTACAAACCATTGACGTATTGAAAATTCCAAAATTTTCACCCCCTAGTGGTTAAATGCCCCTTATTTATAGTAAATTCCCTAATAAATTGGATTCCAACGTGGTCAGTAACAGAATTGATCACAAGATTGTTTGTATTTAGCCGATTTGAATACATCTTTTCACATAATTATGATCCCAAATTTTTAGCGAAGGCCGAAAGTGGAGTACGGTTATATTATTATTATTTATCGCTCTGAAGCGACTCATTGATTTTTGGTATCGCATTCACTTTTCAGCTGTAAATAAACCCAACAAAAAACTACGGAACCACCCCAAATCCTCGGTGCGATTTGCAAGGAAGCATTGGATTGAAAAATAAATTGAAAGTACAAAAAACTATGAAAATTGATTTCAGCTAATATCATGAATAATTTCAACTCAAATTGGATTTATAAAATTGGATGGAAGCTCGAGGTTTTTTTTTTTCTAGAACGATTCGTGTCAAAATATGTAACTACGTTTAATTTAAATCATTTGAAGAGATTAAACATGCTATTTCTACGAGTATTTCTGGTTGTGTTACCTTAGTGCAATTTCCACCATGGGGATGCATGAAAAAGTGAGGCCAAAAGCATTTTCCTTATCAAAGAAAAGCACTTTCATATTAGCATTAATTTTCTGAGGCGATTCTTTATGTTTAGTATTTTTTGTAGGAATCTAGAACTCATATTATAAGCGGTGTGGCTGATACTCGAAATTTGTTTGCAGAAAATTGTATCACTCGCCATGCATGCTTACGCAGACACAGTATTGGTGCTGCACTAGGTTTCAAATGATTCTATTGCCGTTTTCACGAGGAAAATGTTTGCCACAAATTACAATGTTCTCACTCTAATGTTCTGCTGGGGTCTCTTCCTAAAGACATTAACCAAGAATCATGCCATTTTTGTAAAGATAAAATAATACCTAAGTTATCTTCAGCAAAGCATAAGTACATAAAAAATATGTATTTCAGGTATTTTTCCTTTACTTCCACACAACACTAAACAGTTCATTGTTTATTTGTAGGAAGAGACGGCTTTATTTCTGATCTCTGACAATAGTGACAGATCTTAGTGACAAGTCTTCCTGTTGATGAAAAAGCACTATTGCACGGTCATTATAATTACAGTAGCGTAGGGTACATTATTGTATTAAATGAGTTTCTTTCGCGCATAAAATTCGGAATAATATATCTCTGAAAGGTTCTTTTCGGTTTTAAAAAGTCCTGAGAATGCGCTGTCAAATGTTTCTCTTTCAAATGCCATGGGTTTTATTGCCTCACGACAAAAAAGTGAATTGGAACAGCAAATTATTTTCAAACTTGGCAACGATCTACCCAAACTACACTGATGACGCGCATGCGCACATCGTAAACGGGTCGCATACGCGGCATGCTTTTCGCCGTGAAAATTGGCGGGATTAGCATTCTAGAGTATGTTTATAATATATATTTCTATGAAAAAAACAGAAGAATGGAGTTTAAGATAAAAATGGACGACGATTAACCTTTTCGCACACACTGACAACGAATGTGGGTGGACACTGAATTTAATGATGCTTCGTAGGGAACCAGTCTGAATGTTATGCATTCATTCCCAATGGGCTAAATCGTGGACATTATAGAAAACAAATGAGACTTCCTACAACTGTGTGACAGTAGTAAAAGTTTATGAAAGATTTAAAAGATTCAGAGTCTTAGTCCGCTACATTTGTGTGTAATGTCATACGTCCAACTTTCTGCTGTTGCCATGACGTTAAATTTAAAATAATAATAATATTCATTTATTCCCAAGAAAGAACCTTTGTTTATAAAAGAGAACAAGAAGTAGTTTTATTTTTCACTTATATAGTATTTTCAATAAGACAAAGTATGTAATATCTTATACGAGGATATATTGAAAACTTCCTAGCCTACTATAGAACCAAACAAAATATCAATGCCAAAATATTTTATTACTCAATATATTCTCCTCATGATTGGATACATTTATTACAGCGAACCTGCAACGTCTCTAGACCTTTCAAAAAAAATGTTCTTCTTGCTCTGCAAACCAGACCTCCACAGCTTTTATTACCTCCTCGTTGGAAGAAAATTTACGACCTTTTAAACTTTTTTTCCGTTGAGGAAAGAGATGATAGTCGGACGGAGCCAAATCTGGCGAATAAGGGGGGTGTTCTAGTAATTCAAACCTTAAATCACGATTTTTTTGCATGGCAACATGAAATTTGTGTGCAGGGGCGTTGCCCTGCAAAAACAAAACACATTTGGATGGCATTCCGCGTCTTTTCTCTTTAATTCTATCCCGTAGAGTGGTCAGTAATGTCGAATAGTAATCTCCAGTTATTGTTCTACCCTTATCCAAAAAATCAATCATGATTACTCCATGGCAATCCCAAAAAACTGAAGCAAGAACTTTTCTAGCAGATTTTTGGACACGAAACTTCTTAGGTCTTGGAGAACCGGAGTGTCGCCATTCCATCGATTGTTGCTTTGTTTCAGGATCGTAGAAATGTACCCAAGCTTCATCCATAGTAACAATTCGGTTTAAGAAGTCTACATCGTTTTCAAATCGAGCACAGATCGAACGCGATGCTACTACCCTTGCACGCTTTTGGTCAACATTCAAACATTTGGGGATCCATTTTGCAGCAATTTTTCTCATGTCCAAATTGACGTGAACTATATGATGAACGCGTTCGTAAAAAAATATTCAGTGCTTCAGATAGGTATCCGTTTTAGCCCAATTCGACTGTCTGTTAAAATCATGTCATGAACTGCATCGATATTTGAGGGGACTGACACAGAAATTGGCCTTCCCGATCGGTCATCATCTTCAATGGAAAATTTACCTCTTTTGAAGCTTGCAGTCCAATTTTTCACGGTCGCATACGAAGGACATTGATCACCAAGGGTATTAAGTATATCTTCGTAAATCTGCTTACCTATTAACCCCTTTAAATACAGGTACTTGATGATGGCTCGATCCTCCAATTTTTCGATTTTCACAATTTCGGTGGACATATTTTTTCTTTTAATTTATTGCGTAACTCTGATTTACTTTTTTAACGTCAAACTTTATACTGACACTTCTAATAAGTTATTGTTCGTTGCTATGGTAATGCAGAATTTTGTTTATTCAGGGAACTGGTCTAGGCTAACTATATATCAATACATCCTCGTAAATATATGGAATGGATAGTCGCATCTGTTTCTACTGTAGCATGTATTCTCTAAGTTTGTTCTTAAATTTCAGAATTGTCCTAATACTCCTTAGTTCTGTAGGCAAAGAGTTGTATACAGGGTGTCAATTTGAAAACTTCCCACCCTTAATATCTTCCTTCCAGTAAACAATATGAGTAATCGAAAAAACAGGTCAATTTTATTGTCAAGGGAGACACTTTCACGGACTATTTGTAGCCCTCGTGGTTCAACCCCCTAGGAGGGGTAGATGTTACCCTTAGAATTTTAAATGGGAAGGGGGGTCAAGTGGCACATTATTTTGATGGGCGTTCAATTCTTGTTCCAATGGTACCCTGACTTATTATTTTGTGATGAGCATTTTCCGAAAAATTGCGTTCTAAACTAACAGAAGTAATTATTAGAACGCCTATACTGAGATGCATTATTGTATTGACTCCCTTTAATAAAAATGGTTAGAAGAGTAGGTGGCACCGCTCCAACCCTTAAATGACAGGAATAAATTTATTACGCATGGGATTTTTTATTTGGTGGTTATTTTCCTTCTACACAATAAAATTTAATTTGCGAGAAAGACATTTCCAACATAAAATCTACTTACGCTTATCTTATTAGATGTTCGAAATGTTGTCCATTTTGCTCTAAACAGTAATACAGTCTGTTTTCGAACTCCCCTCTAACATTACGGAAAACTTCACTAGGAATTGACCGGCATGCTGCTGTAATTCGTCTTTTAAGTTCGTCAATATCAGAAGGTTGTGTTTTATAAACAACGGATTTAAGATGCCCCCAAAAAAATAAATCTAAGGGTGTTAAATCCGGTGATCTCGGAGGCCATTCAACTGCTCCCCTTCTGCCAATCCATCTACCCGGAAATCTCTCGTTTAACCACTGTCGGACGGGAAGAAAATAATGAGGTGGAGCACCGTCCTGCTGGTAATGTAATAGATCCTCCTGCAAAAGTTCATTACCTTCTGCATCAATTTGAGTTTCTAGCTCGTGAGTTATAAGAGGATCGATAGTCTCTTCAAGCATATCAAGGTACAGATTGCCAGTCAAGTTTTCTTCCAGAAATAATGGACCAAGAATGGCATTTCCAAGAATACCAGCCCAAACATTAACTTTTTGTGGGTGTTGTGTATGCCCTTCCCGAAAAATATGTGGGTTTTCGTCACTCCAATAGCGACAATTTTGACTATTAACATTGCCATTCAGAAAAAATGAACACTCATCGCTGAAACAGATGTTTAACAGAAGATTAGGGATGGTATTGACTCGATGAGACATGATTTCACAAAACTCTATTCTTCTATCATAATCATCCTCGTGGAGCTCTTGAAGAATCTGCATTTTATATGGATGAAATTTATGCATTTTCAATGCTTTTCTTATAGTCTCGCGTGACATTCCCGTCTGTTCTGATACTGATCGTAAGGAGCTCGTGGGCTCTGCAGCAAATGTTCCCAAAACTTCAATTTGAGCTGCTTCATTTAGTACTCTGGGGTTATTTCTTTTTTTATTTGTCACTGAACCAGTTTCGTAAAACTTATTCACCAAATCAAGCACATACCGGTGACTTACATTACAATTTGGATGTCTTTCGTTAAAAAGACATGCCGCCCTTCGTGCGCACTTTCCAACTTCTCCATAAATTACAATCATTTCAATTCTGTCTTGAATAATGTAAACCATTTTTACACTTTTATACACTTATTAAAGTAATTCCTAAACAGCCCAACAGGTACAACGGTATTCACAATACTACCACATAGTTCAAATTTGCTAACCAATTTTTTGCCGGAAAACAGAAACTTTTTACAGCAGAAGTAGCAAAAAACGAAGGCTATCTGTACAATTTTTGCGATGACACTTAAAAATTCAGCATTTAATAAACACAACTTTACTACCATCTACGTTTTACTATTAGACTACTTTTTTATGTAAAGTGTTTGGAGCTAATGGCTAATGTTACCCCTAATACAGGGTTGGAACGGTACCACCTAATATTCTAACCAGTTCTGGCCAAACCATGCATCTCAGTATAGGCGTTCTAATAATTACTTCTGTTAGTTTAGAACGCAATTTTTCGGAAAATGCTCATCACAAAATAATAAGTCAGGGTACCATTGGAACAAGAATTGAACGCCCATCAAAATGATGTGCCACTTGACCCCCCTTCCCATTTAAAATTCGAAGGGTAACATCTACCCCTCCTAGGGGGTTGAACCACGAGGGCTACAAATAGTCCTTGAAAGTGTCCCCCTTGACAATAAAATTGACCTGTTTTTTCGATTACTCATATTGTTTACTGGAAGGAAGATATTAAGGGTGGGAAGTTTTCAAATTGACACCCTGTATTTTAATTCCATCATAATAAATAGATCGTTTTCCATAATTTGTTTTCATTTTTGTCGAACATAAATAATCAATTTGTCTTGTTTGGTGGTTATGAATAGAGGACTTGGTAAAATTAATTTTAGACATGTTTTTTTTTTGTCAGAGTGAATGAAACAACAAATCCTCGATTGCTATAATTTTTCAATCTTCAATAGATTTTTAAGCGTATACAAATTTATTGTGGGTTCTAAAAATGGAAGATTTAATATGCATTTGATAACTTCATTTTATAATTTCAAGGTTTCAAAATATTCAACGTTGCTGATCCCCAAACTCGTATGTTTAAATTCACTGTCACTATTTTCCATCATGGTAGTATAGTTTCGTTTTAACAAAATCGGTGGAGAACAATATTTATCTAAATCACTCTAATTATGGACTTTTATTTCTTTAGTTATTTACATCATGTTTTCGTCTTTCTTATACATTTGTGTCATCTCTGTTGATCGTTGTGTTCGTGTAAATGAAATGTTTGTTATATACATACTCTGTTACTCTTCTATTTGAACTGTTCACATTTCTTAAATTTTTGTTCACTTGAAATGTTTGTAATTCATCTATTTATATAGCTCAAACATTTTTGTCTTGACTTGCTACAATAGTTATTTTTGTATCTAGTGCGCGAAATGCTACTTTGGTGATCGAGAACTGATTTTTTTTAACGAGGCGCAGCCGAGTTAAGAAAAATAGTCGAGATTACCAAAGTATTTCGCGCATGAGATGCAAACAAAATTTTTTCTACAAATTCAAAAATATTGTTCTAAAATAAGTAATAACTATGAAAAATAGTATTGATCTGGCTTAAATAATTTTTCCAAATCAAGTAATTACTGTAACTATGGAAATAAAATGGCATTTGTTGACAATTATTTCAAAGTGACAGTTCTTGATAATTATTTTGGAGTGACTTTTTATTCGCGTCAATTTCGTGCGTGATATTTATTATTGTAAAAGAATGGAAATTTCGAGCGACGATGAACTAAGCAGTACCCCACCTAACTTGATAGATGCGGCCAATTCCGTAATTTCCAACCTTTTACCGGAGAAATCGAGGCGGCAGTATGAAAATGCATATCAGCAATTTAAAGAGTGGTGTGAAGCAAATCAAGCCAGAAAAATATCTCTCACAATTTGAAAGCCTTAATTATTGTTCTACATTAATAAATAAACGATTTCTTGTTTTTTGCTTGATTGAGGAGTTGAGGACCATATAGGTAAGAATATGAAAATCCCATATAGTTTACATGCAGTGTGCGAAATATATTTCGCACATTACTTCGCGCACGGTGTCATGGTAACGAATGAAAATGAAAAAAAGTGCCACTTCGCATACTGTTGTCAATGCGCGAACCTTGTCATTTTTTGACGTTTGTAGAAAAATGTATTTTTTTACATAACGTGGTTAATAAACTTATCTATCTATCTATCAATATTGCAGATCTGAATCGGAAATGCCGCCACAAAAATGACATTTCTCGAAAAACATCAACTTTGCGTTGGTATCAGCCAAGACACGAATTTTCTTTTCTGTATAGAATCGAAAAGGGATAGAAAGCCAAGTTTTTGAGAGATATCTACTTGGGGACGGACCTCAGGTGGTTTTTCTAAAAAACAGGATGAAAACTGATGGCTTTATTGGTATTCTGACTCCTATCAATATTGATGGGCAGTGTGAGAACTTTGTTCTGTTCGAGAAACAAAATAAAAATAATTCTTATTTGGACAAAACTCATTATTAGTCACATGTTTGCATTGCAGCAGGTTGAAAAAAAGATCACCAAAAACAACTACACTCTTTTAATGGGGATACATAATATCAACTCGAACCATAAATGTAATGTTTCCACTTCAAAAATAGTAACTGGGAGTTAAAAAAAGAACGAATACAAATCGGACTCATAGTTTCTATTTTCGTACTCAATGCTTCTCTGACTACGTAAATCACAATCACTGCATAATTGAGTAACAGAATTTTCCACACTAACGCATTTACTAGGTAGATTCTTGCACTATAATTCATTCTCGCGAATGTTCTAAAATACCTAGTTAATAATGGACTTTTGGATTTTCTCCCTTTGCATTTCTGGCAATTCGATATATTCCTAAAACTCCAAAATCGAAATGAATGTTATTTTTTGAAACCATTTTGCATTAGCTCCCCACCTTGTGAAAGATTCAACTCAACATTCAGTTATAAAAAAATTAGAGCCTTGAAACATAGGAAAAATTAGAATATGTATACTCTTGTGACGTAGAATGTCTTCACTAGATTCTAGTATTTTTTGTTGACCTACGTTGATGGTACTGATATGAATCTGACAACAATGGAACCGCTGACATTTGCTGACATTGTTTATGTTGTTCTTGTCGTGAAATTGTTATTGGAAGATCACTTTTACAACTTGTGAAAATGGAGAAAAACTTTTTTAAAACTAGCAGTGGAAATTTGCAACCCGTCAATTATATAATGATTCACGCATTTTTATCTCGCAATCCAAACTAGGTAAAGGTAAAGAATATGGGTCCAGCTGGGATTTTGATAAAATTTTTACAGACGTTTTAAAACATCGTAAAAACACTAGAGCAATCGAAATTTTTGCGCGGAAAGAGCATTTTCTATTTTTTTCTTGATAAAACATGTGTGGGAACTTACTTTTGAGAGACACAATTACAAACCGTTGGACGGAGTTAAAACGTATTTTTCATTTCAAACCCATTGTCTTGAACTTCAAACACTTCTATCCAACCATATGTAGTAATTCATAGTACCTAATAAACTTCAAAAATTAAAAAAACACGCAAAAAGATTTTTATTCAATGTACATAAACAACCAGTTTATTTGACAAATGTTAAATGACAGGACACTTTTAACACGAAGTTAATAATGCCACGTTGCCAATTCTATTACACGGAAGAGTGACGGTTAAGTCTAGTTCATACCCTCGCGAATTTCTCAATTTTTCTGCGCGCGCGGATTTGCCGAATGTCGGCCGAACGCGCTGGTTTTCCTAACTGGTCAACAGTTTTGTAAATTCCACAAACCAATGTTACAATTTGAAATGAGAACTATAAAACAAAATAGACCATATGCGAGCGAAGCGAGCGCGTTCGGCCGACATTTCGCAAAATTGTTGACCAGTTAGGAAAACCAGCGCGTTCGGCCGACATTCGGCATATCCGCGCGCCGAATGTCGGCCGAACGCGCTCGCTTCGCTCGCATGGTCTATTTTATGTCATAGTGCTCATTTAAAATTATATCATAGGTTCGTGTAAGATGAATTGACAGAATTGTTAATAAGTTAGGAAAGGCCGCGCGTTCGGCCGACATTTCGCAAATCCGCGCGCGCGGATTTGCGAAATGTCGGCCGAACGCGCTCGCTTCGCTCGCATATGGTCTATTTTATATAATAGTTCCTATTTCAAATCAAATTATAGATTGGGGAAGATATGAATATATAAAGTGAACCTGTAATGAAAATGTGCGCATTCTTCACCTATTCCAAACTTTTTTTTTTCATCTCAACACATTAACTTCCTATATATTTATTTATTCGCCCGTTATATGCAATTTCCTGTGAGACATTTAAAAATTCGCCACAAATAATTGGATCTAAAGAAATTTCACACCCTAAAATATTTTTCATAACAATCCAGATAACTAGCTACCAACAAAAACGCATATTCCTGCTAACAAAAACTAATCATTATCAATGTTTTTCTTTGAATCGACAATGAATGTTGTGCGTTTATTGAAAATAGAGAAAAGTTATAAATTTTTCCATCTCTAAGAGCAAGAGTTCCAATCGACCAGACTTCATATGGGCAATTCGCATGGGCTATTCAGAACGATAGTACACTGGATTTGTCTGATTTGGAATATTAATCCAAATTCGAATTAGGTTAGGTTGGGTTGAAGTTGGATAATAATTTACGCATGTTCTAATTGGTCCATGCGGATCAGTCTGGTCGATTAGAACTTTTGCGGTACTGAGTCTCGTTCATACCCTCGCGAATTTCGCAATTTCTTTACGAATGAAATGGCTGACAACAATGAATGGTCCGGCATGACTGACAGCCATTTTATTCCCAGAAAAAATTAGAAATTCGCGAGGGTATGAACAAGTCTTTAAACTATCAGAAATCTCTATTGGCAACGTCGCAGTTCCAATTCATTCACTTGTCAACAAATTATAAATTAATTATATCTGCATAATAAAAGTAGCTTTTTTTAACCTTTTCCATACTATTCGAAGCTTATTCTGCTAATGAATTGATACTTCTGTATTTGTAGAAAGTGTTATCAATACAACACAGTTCATTAACATTGAAAAAATAGGTAAAATAACCCATCCAACAAATTGAATTTGTTTGTCTTGATAGTGAGTATCCACATTTATTTTTTCAAAAATAAAATAGAAAAATGTGTTTCCGCGCCAAAATTTATTTTTTTTTATTCATTTTATCGCGTTTTAGAGCATCTGTAAAAAAAAATTCAAAATCCCAGCTGGACCCATATTCTTTACTTTTTCCCCAAACTATTCGAGAGTGGAGATGAAAGGTATGGGTATGAAAACGTTGAAGAAAGTTCTGTTTATTCGGAATTCATTCTGATGGCATGAATATCCTTTATAGGGCTGCTTGATCAGGCTATGATGATGATGTTGTGGTTTATATGCAGCTGAAAAGGTAGGGTTCTATTTGTATCAAGTGCCGAATAGTTCCTGAGCACAAAGTGCGAAGCACAAAACTATGGTGTCCCACTGTAGTTTTCGTTGTATTTTTCATACCCAATAAAGAGCCTCATTATTATTATTATCAAGCAAACCATACTTTGCTGTAGCTACTATTGACGACAGTAATGATGAAATAAAAAATTGTGACTTGAATGTTGTGTAGCATCCCAAGGTAAGTTTCGGATTATTTCCGTTTTCGAGCATACAACATACTTAGATTTTGGTAATTTCTGCTGCCACTTTTTCATACTGGTTGCTCCATCGAACCGATAAAAAGAGTTCCATATCGGTGAACGGTTATTCAAGAATCTATAGTAAATATAATATCAGCAACCTTTTTCATCAACAGTAAGAGCTCTGACAGATCGTACATTAAATGACATTAGTGACTTGACAATAGTCAATCGACAAATGCCTCCACGATTCCAACGTTGTCGGATTGTGTCAGTGACGTAGAATGTCTGTTGGAGAACACTTCTGAAATCCGAATTTTCATAACTAAATACAGGCGAAAAACGATATGTGAAAATTAAACAAATATATATTTCGATACATTTGAGATATGAAGATCTCAATGACACACATTTTGAAATTTAGGAAAACAGCGAATTCTGGCAATAAAAAAAATCGACTATACCCTTATCCATAATAAAAATTAACATTTTATAGGCAGGTAATACGATCACCATGCACAAAAGCTGTGGCTGTTTTCGACAATATGGGTCAAGATACCTAGTTCAGTCGTGGCTGTTTTCGTCTATGGATTGTTGCGATTGGCTCTAAATCCGAATCATTGTTTATATAGAAGATAGTTAGTCAACCTTATGGGATTATAATTGAATCAAAATGGATGCGACATGTAGATGGCGATAGTGAGCTCGCATCCAAGTCATGTCGTAACTTCAGTGATCTGGCCTCCAAGTCATGTCGCAACTTGATTAAAACAATGGAAAAGCATTAAAATCAGGGTTTTTCGAAGAAACCTGCATTAAAATGACGTCAAATATTCATGTTTGTAACTAATCACGCTAGATGACACTCGCGTTTGTGTCCAATACCTTTTCCACAGGCATTGACTATGTTCTATTTAAACAATGCCCGAATCGAGGTGTAAAATTCTCGTGCAATTGAATGAACTTCATTAGTTTGTGGTACTGTTCAATAAAATTCAAAAATAAGCCATTATTGTAAAAGTATTCAATTAACGCCCAATATTTATGTTTTTATTATTATTTTTATCATGTGAATGTTCATAAATTTTTGACAGTAACATTACATACGAAAAATGTTTAGCCTACTATAGAACCAAACAAAATTTCAATGTCAAAATATTTTGTTACTCAACATATTCTCCTCTTGATTTGATACATTTATTACAGCGAACCTGCAACGTCTCTAGACCTTTCAAAAAAAAAGTTTCTTCTTGCTCTGCAAACCAGACCTCCACAGCTTTTATTACCTCCTCGTTGGAAGAAAATTTACGACCTTTTAAACTTTTTTTCAGTTGAGGAAAGAGATGATAGTCGGACGGAGCCAAATCTGGGGAATAAGGGGGTGTTCTAGTTATTCAAACCCTAAATCACGAATTTTTTGCATGACAACATGAGATTTGTGTGCAGGGGCGTTGTCCTGCAAAAACAAAACACCTTTGGATAGCTTTCCGCGTCTTTTCTCTTTAATTCTTTCCCGTAGAGTGGTCAGTAATGTCGAATAGTAATCTCCAGTTATTGTTCTACCCTTATTCAAAAAATCAATCATGATTACTCCATGGCAATCCCAAAAAACTGAAGCAAGAACTTTTCCAGCAGATTTTTGGACACGAAACTTCTTAGGTCTTGGAGAACCGGAATGTCGCCATACCATCGATTGTTGCTTTGTTTCTGGATCGTAGAAATGTACCCAAGTCTCATCCATAGTAACAATTCGGTTTAAGAAGTCTACATCGTTCTCAAATCGAGCACAGATCGAACGCGATGCTACTACCCTTGCACGCTTTTGGTCAACATTCAACATTTGGGGATCCATTTTGCAGCAATTTTTCTCATGTCCAAATTGACGTGAACTATATGATGAACGCGTTCGTATGAAATATTCAGTGCTTCAGACATCCGATTTTAGCCCAATTCGACGGTCTGTTAAAATCATGTCATGAACTGCATCGATATTTTCGGGGACTGACACAGAAACTGGCCTTCCCGATCGGTCATCATCTTCAATGGAAAATTTACCTCTTTTGAAGCTTGCAGTCCAATTTTTCACGGTCGCATACGAATGACATTGATCACAAGGGTATTAAGCATATCTTCGTAAATCTGCTTAGCTCTTAACCCTTTTAAGACAGGTACTGGATGATGGCTCGATACTCCAATTTTTCGATTTTCACAATTTCGGTGGACATATTTTTTCTTTTAATTTATTGCCTAACTCTGGTTTACTTTTTTGACGTCAAACTTTACACTGACACTTCTAATAAGGTATTGTTCGTTGGTATGGTAACGCAATATTTTGTTTATGCAGGGAACTGGTCTAGGATAACTAGATATCTATACATCCTCGCATGTTCATCCATATACTGTAAATTTTTAAACATGTGTTTGTCAACAAGAGTTTTTCTTATGTACAATAAACATATATACTCTCTCTCTCTCTCCCATTTTCATACAGAAAATACGACGGGGCCAATTAACAAGATTTTCGAACCATCTCATCAAATATTTCGCAAAAACTGCTAGCTGAATACGTTATCTGTTAAAAACTATTGAAGCTTTTAATGTTTTAATATTTCACATTATCGAATATTTTGTTAATGTATTTAAAAAAAAGAGAATGTTGTTGATTGTCAAGTTGTTGAAAGAAAAAAGTCCAATAAAACGGTGAGACGAAAAATTTGTTTTAGTGGCAACTGAAAGTGGAACGGCTTGAATTGTAACATTATAAATTGTATTTCGAGCACTGAATACGCTATCAAGTCTCATGTGCGAAAAATATCAAGTGTACATTGTCTGATATGACATTGCAACAATTCAATTCATAGAAAAGTAATTACAGAAATAGATTAATCCTATTATTGATCCGTTTCACGTCTATACAGATCAGATAAATTATTGAAAATTACAGGTTGTCAAAACGAGAAAATAAATTTCCTCTTATATTTAATAAGTAGGTCAATTTGAGAAATAGTTTATTGTAAAATAACATTTAAAATAGTTGCGTTAATATGTAACTAACTCACGTGATACTCGAAGTGCTTGTGAGGCCGAATAGCCTATACAATCTACAACTCATGTGACAGGTTTCACTGCAGTTAATAATGATATAATAATAATAATATTTATTCGTATGTTATATCACAATTATTGTGCATGAAATTATTTATCAAACGGCACAATCATGCAAAAAATATTTTGATAGTTGAATCTATTAAAATTTATAAGTCGTGTGATATACGACAAGATTATTTCTTGAATGAGGTAGATTAAAACCAACAACAAAGAATTTTATTCATAATGAACACCGACTTTTTCTAACAATTTCTTTATTAAAAAATATTTTTGCAATACGAGACGTTTCAGAATCAAACGCTTCGTTGATAAGTTTTATTTATACAGGGTAGGTCACGGTCGATGGTACCTTAGACGTTTACGAAGAACGGGAAATAGTATCATTCTGAAAATTTGGTTCTTATCTCAAGTAGTTGCTCTTGGTCTATCGATCTAAAATATTTTCAGCAATGCAGCGTTGCCGCTTATACCAGAAAGTAGCAGCATCTTTGTTATTTCAAATGGGTCACCCAGTATACTACCGCATTTTTGAACTTGTCATTCCTTTCTGATTATTTCTGCCTCAGACTCCCCTATACCTATCTCTAACGGTTTTTGAGATATTGGTTATTTTCTATATTTTTTATCCAAAACATAGGTATTTGGATTCTTAGGAAGTTGCAATTTTGTGTTTAGTTCATCAAGATCATGTACATTGATTCTGTATAGAGAAATTTGTTCTGCGTTATACAGGGTCGTTCAAAATTCATGATCTTACTGCTAGATACGAAAAGGGTTGAAAGTGCGTTTTTTTTTTAATGGAACATGCTGTATATTATGAAATATCCTGAAAGATGACTAAATTCCCTTCGAATTGATATATCATGTTCCTATACCTAAATAGCCAGAATTCCGAGATAATAGCAATTTTCACTTGTAATCTCCCAAGTGCTTGAATTATTGCCGGAAATTTTTCGAGTACATGACGAGGGGGGTTCGGTAAGAAAATTTCACACCGAGAAATGAAAATCATCCAACAATTCATAAGAAATAACTAACGATGGTTTCACCTGAACTATTTATAACCACTGAAAGATTGATATGTAAAATACTTAACTAACTTACTACTTGAGAAACCAAATTTTCAGAATGATCCTATGTCCCGTTCTCCGTAAACGTCTAAGGTACCATCGACCGTGTCCCACCCTGTATATTCCTTTGGTTACGCTTCCCAACAATGCATTGAAGAAGCCTTTGATGCGAATTTTGCATGTAAACATTTCAAATTCTGACGTATTTTCGTTGCCTTATGTCAAAATATTTGTCTAGAAATCCTATCGAAAATAGAGTTTTCATTGATGAAAATCAATATTAGGTCATTCAAACGATTATGAAATTATTGTTTTTTTTTAACTGTTGCCAAGAATTGTAAGAATCTCTGAAAAACGACACAACGAAAACCAGTATGGAAGACGAAAGTTTAATCGCGATTAAACAGCTCTTGCGAAATAATCAAATGGTGGTGTCTGATTGGTCTATTTCATCATGAATGAAATAATCAAGGAAAATACAGAATTGTATGAAATACACAGATACAATTAATCAGCTGCGCAAATAAACTGAAAAGCCACAAAGTCTGGTTTTTAAGGCGCGTTCTCCTACACCTTCGCCAGTCGCTGACGACTGCGACTGAGTGAAGACATTTCCAATGCGATGTTAAATTCCTGTCATTAGTGAAAAAAAAATTACTGCATTTTTCAAATGGTACAATGAATTCGTTATTACAATTGTTTCTGGGATGAAATTGTAGAATCGGGGGCCAAAATACATGAAACATTTTTGTCCAATAGTTTTTTGAGTATTAGGAACTTGGTTTATTTTGTTTTTAAATGTGTAATTAGTGTTTTCCGAAAAAAATTGTCGGAGGTCCAACATAGGCACCTACATATCCCGGAAGATTTGTTCATTAGGGTGAGTTTTTTCTTTTCTGAGTATTATTAAATATTTCTGAAGTATTAGCGTAAGACAATCTAGACTCAGAGCGCATAGTACAACATTTTAAAGCGGGTTAGATCTAAAATTTTGGTTAAATATTTGAGTTTTAGAGACATTTTCTACATAATAATTCCACCTCAAGTGTTACTCCGAGGTATTCAATATTATTCGTAAATTTTATTTTAATAAAATTTCTGGCATGCATCATTGTTTGGAATTACTAATTCGCTATAATTCGAAAGACTATTTTTCTAGCTACATTAAGGAAGGAACACATTTTTTTCGAATTTATTAGTTAGCAGGTTGAACCCCTCTATTACAGTTATCATGTCAAGTTCACGTTTCCACTTTAAGCCTGATTCACATAATGGCAGTAGCAGTGGCACTAAAGGCAGTGACTCCGCCCCTTTTGACGCTGTTATCCGAATGTGTGACATTGGAATGGAAATTTTCAACTAATCGTTTGTTAAAAGCAGTAGAAAGGAATCATAACAGCAATCTCGATTTCATGATAATTTCAAGGTTAGAAATGCGAATACTGCTAGATTTTACTGCAAAAAGTTTAAAAGAATCAAACTTTCAGCAGCGTGACCTTGAATTTTCAGCGTCGTCTAAACATGTTTGCCATTGGTAATCTTATCAATAGAGGGGTGTGACGCCACTGCTACTGCCATTATGTGAATCAGGCTTTAGACCACTCCATGTTTCCGCCAGAGAACAAGTGGTATATTGTTCTCTGTTTCCACCACCGTGTAGAATAAACTAGCGTCATCCTCAAAACTATACATTACTCCAGTTGTCTTTATTTTGAATAAGTTATTTATATAAGTAAATAATGAATAGCAACGGCCCCAAAGCTGTGCATTGAGGTACGCCACATTTAACAATTTTTTTCTGAGCTCACATACTTGTCCATTTTCACACGCTGTGTACGATTATGAGGATAGGAATGAAATAATTTCAAAGCTATTCAACCCTATCAAGAGCCTTGGTAAGAACCAGGAAAACCTCGATTGCTGGTTTAGAAATTTTAATGGTATTGTACAATTTAGTCATCAATGAAGATATAGCTTCCGGGGTCAATTTTCCTGTTTGACAGAAAAATTGTTGAGGTGATAAGATATTATTACTAGGTATTCGTGAAAAAATCAAGTCTAATCTTAATTACTTTTTCAAATATTTTGGAAAAATTGGTAATCAATGATATTGGTCTATGTTTGGATGGTGATCTTTTATCTCATTTTTTGTAAAAAGGCTATATAATACTCTCTTTGAATTAATTTGGAGATATGCCATGAGACATTAGTTTTATTGTTTGAATTTGGATGTTCTATTACAAAATACGAATTCAATTTTTGTCAACTATTCTGAGAACGAATGACTTCCGTCATTAATTTGTTCTAAGTAATGATTACAATACTCAGATACAAATCCCAGTAAGTACTTCAAATCCACGGACCACTGAGTTGGTACTGTGCGTTTTTCCGAGCCTTTCCATAAAATTGGCCTCACTAGTTTTGTTTCAAAAATTGATCCTCACCGAATGAAAATGCCCCTGTGACTTTTTTTCAAATTGTACACTCATAAAAACTGTATTATTTATGTTGAATCTTACAAAGAACCTTACTGCTGTACAATTTCTCTAAAAGTATAATACCTCAAGTTTTCTCTGAAATAATGAAAACACTTTTTTTGATAAGTGTTAATCAGCGTGTGACAAATTTGTGTATTGGTATTGCTTCAAATACACCATTTAAATAATTTACCAATGATTATGATTTAAATATTTCAGGAATAGAATAATTTGAATAACCAATTTCAAGAACTGAATATGTATGTACCTACTTACCTCAAAATTTTTGGTCTTGGACTATTGGCCTGTAAGTTTATTTAAATATTCTATACACTTAAAATCAGGGTCTTGATGGATATATATGAACATGTTTTTGATAATTTAATTTCTCAAGAGTGGGGTAAAGATGAGGATATGTCAAAGAAAAATAACAAAAAAAAAATTATTTAAAGAGTGAACCAAAACAGATTAGGATGCCAGAAAATATTCAGGGTGTTACAGTTGATTTTAGTTGATATTCGGATATCTACAATCTAATATTTTATGAACAGAAAAATAAACAAGCTGCTGGTGGTACAATATCACTTAAAATTAAGTAGATATTTTCTCATAAAAAATAATAAGAAACTAGGTCGGTTTACATTTGTAGGGGTTCAAACCTTGCTGTTGACTCTGGCAGATATAACCTCGGATATAACTGCTTTTAATTATTGCAGAATTAAATTATGGAAAGTGTCAAGTACAGAAAGATGCTGCAAGAAAGAATTCACACACTACTTATGTACAGGGTATCACAATATTTTTCACACAAGTTGTCTGGAAAGGAAAAGCAGATGATTAAACTAAGTGAACATAAAATCTTTTACCCAAAAAAATAGCAGGCCCAGTAGACAGCTACATTCCTCAAGTTACACAGGGAAAAATATACAGGATGAATATAGCCATTGAAAATCGAGAGGAGGGAGAAAAATAAACTCAATTCTAGAATAAGGAAAAGGGAAGGAAAAAACCAAGAAAATAAAATAAAAAAGAACATAAGACTGAAGACTAGGTTATCAAAGATGTGAGAATTTTTTTACGTTTCGAAAGTAAATGATTGAACAACTCGCATAACTTAGAGGACAAAACTATAAGATGCTACTGCAGATCCAAGCAAGTGATGGAAAATTGAATATATTAGAATCTTCCATGTACTTTATTTCAATAATCAGGGATCAAACCCCAACAAATTTAGTATTGCTACAGTGAAGCTACTGTCAATGTCAAACCATATGTCATAATGCATCAATTGATCCCCTTTACCTATGATGAAGCAAAGGGGTAACAACCCCAATTAGGGTGGCATGGCTATATTGGAGCAAAATTGTTTCACCATTAAAACCAAAATCTGTCTCATTGTTTTTGAAAATGTACACATGTCAATGCTTTTACTGGTATTCCCAGTTGGGATACCCTGTGTATTAACTAACCATAGATGGTTTTATTGTACAGTATGCTGCATAGTTTGCAATACTTAAATTTTTTTGGCATAATCGAAACAAAAATCGTTATTCAATATACTTATAAGGTGTTTTTTTTGTTTATTCGTATGTGAACTAATGTAATCAACACTGGTCTAAGTTAAAAAAGAATTTCAACAGCTAGATACCTAGTATTAAATAATCATGACCTCAATACAGAATAAATTGGGTGAGTTTCACTAGATCCTAGTGTTCATGAGATTATTTTTTTAATTATTGCTTTGGAGTGGAATTTTGATGACAATTATCTATCTTCTTTAATTACTATTAGATGGCAAAAGAGGTGTACCATCAATTTGCAATTTTACAATGGAAATTGGACAAGTTTGATGATAATATATGAAGATGCGAGCACATAGGTACAATAAAAAAGTGAAAATAAAGTGTACCAAATGAATTTTTGCCTCGCTTAACAATTTTGGGTTGTTTGTTTAGATAAACATAGGTACTCATTATTTAAGAAACAGTGGGTAGCAGTATAGACGTATGTAGGTCACCCATTTCATGTCACATAAACTTTCAGCAAATTGAATCAGTTTCGTAGAATTTTCTCAAGTGACATTTTGTCATCCATCCTATATTGTTGGATATCACTCAAGATACTCATCCACCCTCCCTCAGGTTTCACAATATTTTCTTCATGAAGTAGACTTCAGAAATGAAAACTTAGAACCACTCGAGTATCGGAAGAATTATCGTTAATCTAATAACTCTCTGCAGAATACATATTCGAAAATATCGAATTCCCAAATCAAATTACCAGCAGACATGTGTGTGCCGGGCCATACTTCAACCAGATTGCCAAGTACCAAAACATATTAATGAAAAATTGGAACACTTACAGTGTGTTTGTTTCTCTTCTGTGTGCCTTTCAGACAAATGATGCCCAAATTTCACTTTTTCACACAAAATGCACTAAAAAGTCTGTATAATATTCACATAAACCAGATAAACTCTGAGCTGTATTTCCACGTGCTCAAAATGTTTTCTGAAAACCTTGCAACATGGCGTAACGTCACTCAATCGGTAGTCGGTAACTGATTTTTAAAATATAAATCATTACCTGCACTCTTACAACGACTAGACAAACTTCAGTTCGGGACACTACGTTTGTTGGTTTCTAGCTTCCTAGTTTACCAAGCAGCTTTTTAATTTTTTATCATGAAAACGATTTGCGAGTATCTTCTGCCATCTGCCTCACGATAGCATAAGCTCGTGGCTAAGGACAGGTTCCTTTCTTGAAAGCTTGGGCGTATCGTACATAGAGGACGATAATAGTCAGATTTTGAATATTTGAATTATTAATATGGAATCACAGAATATTGAACTACAATATTCTGTGATGGAATGTAATGACAATGCCAACAAGTGTATCAAATGTCAAAATATTATGAAATAATAATAACAATCAAAACATGTTTGTTTGTCTGTTCGGTCCCGAAGTCAACCTTATGGGATTAATAATTGGATCAAAATGAATGGATTTTTTCGTGGAACAAATCGCACATATACATCAAAAGTGACACAACTCGAATGAGTTCATTTTTCAGAAACCGCAGAAAACTGTTGTCTCTAAGGATAATGATTTCACAGATTTTAAAGTATTGACGATAACTTTATATTATAAAAAGTTCTCTTTGAAGGTAATTTAATACACTATTGAAGCATGGGTGAAAGAGTGTTCATCAGACATTTTCATTATATTAACTCAAAATCTCAGTCTTTTGACTTGTCACTTTTGAAGAACATGTGCGAAATGTACACTGACAAAGAAACAACCCTATATTACACAATACCTCTTTCAATAACAATGCTCTTGCTCTACAGTTTTTAATTTAGCGCCATTTTGAAAGAAAAAACCCTAAACAAAATTAAAGTCCTTAGTGTTTTGTATTTTATGGAAAATCTTAATTTTTCCGCCGTTATGAACAATTTTAATCCTAGTAGGGAGTTCCTGAGGCTGCCAGGAACCCTGACATGACGAAAAGTTTCCGAAAAACGTGCCAGTAGTTTTAAAGCCAAAAGTTGTGTGGTGGCATGACTGCATCATTATCCGAAGTCCTGTATTCTTTCTTATATATTCAAGACACAACGCACAATCTCGCCCTCGTTAGTCGATGCTTGCCCTGCAGCCCCACGTCCAAGCCAAATCCCGGCAAGTTAGGTGGGACCTTGACCCATTATACACCCTTGAACTCAGCTCGAGCTGGGCGTCCCATGAAAACAGATAAGTATACGCACAAAATTCAAATTTCACATTTAGTCACCTCCCAGGATTTACAAAGCTGAATGAGTTGCGTGTTTTTCCATGGCATGCAGCATATTTGGTGATGTTTCAAAATTCCCCATGAACATAACGAGACTGTTGTTTACGGAAATTCAACGCTAGGCTATATTTCAACCATGCGCGATATTACTTTGGAAATGAGATGTTGCCGGATACCAGGAAGGAAAAAACGAAAACTGCATAAGATAGAGCAAGTCTACAAGGAAGGGTCAAAATTACCAGTTTCGGTCAGTATTTCTTGATGGTTTCAAAAAATACTATTGTTTTCCCTCACGATGAAGAAAACGAAAAACAAATGACAGATTCAAAAAGCTAGAATAGAGAATAGGAGAGGAGTCAAATTATTCGTACCAAACTATAAATCATTTATTTATTCAACAACCAATTCAAATTGACATACGAGATATGTTGAAAAATTCTTAGCCTATTTTGCAGCAATTTTTCTCATGTCCAAATTGACGTCAACTATACGATGAACGCGTTCGTATGAAATATTCAGTGCTTTAGATATCCGTTTTTAGCCCAATTTGACGGTCTGTTAAAATCATGTCATGAACTGCATCGATATTTTCGGGGACTGACACAGAAACTGGCCTTCCCGATCGGTCATCATCTTCAATAGAAAATTTACCTCTTTTGAAGCTTGCAGTCCAATTTTTCACGGTCGCATACGAAGGACATTGATCACCAAGGGTATTAAGCATATCTTCGTAAATCTGCTTACCTCTTAACCCTTTTAAATACAGGTACTTGATGCTGGCTCGATACTCCAATTTTTCGATTTTCACAATTTCGGTGGACATATTTTTTCTTTTAATTTATTGCGTAACTCTGGTTTACTTTTTTTGGCGTCAAACTTCACACTTCTAATAAGTTATTGTTCGTTGCTATGGTAAGGCAATATTTTGTTTATGCAGGGAACTGGTCTAGACTAACTAGATATCAGTACATCCTCGTAATATACCAAATTTACAATACAATTCAATTCATTAATTATTCTAAGCAATGGAAATATATGAATAAGTATTTGTTTATGCAAATAAATGGATACCTACTACTTTTTACTATTACTACAATTACTTATTATCATTGCTAGTTATAGTTATGAATTCATTACCACCATAGCTTGTGGAATGAAATGGAAAACCAAATAATATTGGAGAGCAAGTTCTTCAAGTAGTGGAATTTATGACATTTTTTATTCATTTATGTTGGGATATTTAACTTGTGCAAATACGCAAATCTGATGGAAGAGTAACTGTCTACAAATGAAGATATATTCAGAGCCACACTTTTTTATTAACTGACACCACGTCTTACAATCTACTTTCGAATGCTAATGAATCTGAAAGTTTTATAACAAACTGGTCTAGAAGCAATTATCTTACTCTAAATGATGATAAAACCAAAACTTTAGATTTTTCAACAAAAAATAATAAACTAAATAACGAACCAATTAGCTTCTCGGAGTGTATTTGGATTCATCTCTAAATTTCTTACCACATATTCACAAGTTATCAAAGCGCCTGTCCACGTTGTAACAAATGCTGTCTCTATAATTAAATAGAGCATTATCACAACTGATTCGACCGAGCGGAGTCGTTTAAAACATAATAATAAGTTGGAACGTTGGGCTCTAATTTTCTTGGAACCAGGAATCATACCTCACAGCATTTAAGATTTTAACTCACCTTACTTTTTCATCAGATGATCCCGACTTTCTATACTAGATGCTGGATTGAGAACTCGTTGCGGAACTCACTTTAGCACTCAAATTTACTTACTCTGTTCAACTCTACTAATTAAAATATTTTTCTCTCAAATCAAAAGGATTTTTGTAAACTGGAATGTGAACTTTTGAGAATAAAAAGCCAGAATGCATAACACTTATATCTATTAACAAAACAATAAAGAATAACAACAAAAGATGTTTGGGACATTTCTCAAATTAATTGATAAAGTAACTTCTGATTTTAACTGAGAATATAATTTAAACAGGAAAAAAGGTGAATGAGGCCAGATGATTTACTAATAATTTAACAAGATAAACTGCAAAAGATTCAAAATAATTCAAATACAATAAATAGTAAGAGTTGATTAGAAGAATCAACTTTTTAGAGACAGGTAGAGAAAATCAACTTTATATATATTCAAATAATGAAAATTAATGAAATTACCCTGATTGCATTTTCTGTTGAACAGAGTTGAATTATGAAAATTACAATAATTTAAGAAAACTAATGAAATAACTACGCGACATGTTAACTTTAACGAGTGAAACGAAAGACTAACTCTCGAAATTGTGTCCAATTTCATAGTTCGATCATCTACCCTCTCTGCAAAGTGCTTTCTGGGTGGCCTATCATGAAAATCTGTGCCTCTCAACAAAAATAACATATGCAAACTATTGGGATATTGAAAGGTTTCCTGGTACTCTGAAATGTCTCATTTGGAAATATTATTACAAGTCTCTTAAAAGTAATATGATACACTCGTTTTAAAGATATTCCTTCGTAACCAATGTATTTCTGAGAATCTTTGTTATTATAACGTTATTTCTACACAAGTGTTCGACGGTTTCTTGACCTGAGAGAATTAACTAGGGGTTGGGTAAATTATTATGTCCGGTCATACGATACGTTCTGTTACAACGTGCATATACATGATCAGACAACTTAGCAACACAACAACAACATATTGTTTAAGAGTAGCTTATTTCGCCATTTTTCATAGCATAATGACATATGGACTGATTGTATGGGGTTCATCATGTCATCTAGAGATGATATTTAAATTACAAAACTATGGCACAGGCTAAATATGACGACCATTGCAAACCTTTCTTCAAAGGTCTTGGTATATTGACTCCTCGATCTTGCTACATACAGTGTGTACATAAAGTAAAGAATAAATTCATTATTTCTGAATGTAAAGATATTTCGGAAAAATCCTCGGACAGGTCGATTTTCTTTTCCGATGGGCCAATTTTTGAACCCCACCCAAAATATATAGGGCTATCCGCAATTGAGTAAAAATGACTTTGGTAATATTTTTAAATGGGAGACTCAGTGTATTTTTACATATTTGGTTAGGGATCGTCATTACGAATCCAGTGATACCAAGTTTGATGGGATTATGTCAAACGGCTGCAGAGATATGGCCAAAAAACATCTCCATATACCCAATGAGTGCGACAGAGACTTTTAACCTTCTGAATCGTGTGGAGTCTCAGTCATACTCATTAGACATACGAGGAAGTTTTTTGGCCATATCTCCGCAGCCGTTTGACATAATCCCTTCAAACTTGATATCACTGGATTCGTAATGACGATCCCTAACCAAATATGGAAAAATATACTGGGTGTCCAATTAAAAAATATCACCAAAGTCATTTTTACTCTATTACGGATAAACCTATATATTTTGGGTGGGGTTCAAAAATTGGCCCATCGGAAAAGAAAATCGACCTGTCCGAGGATTTTTCCGAAATATCTTTACATTCAGAAATAATGAATTTATTCCTTACTTTATGTACACATTGTATATGAATGTGTTATGTAAAAAAAAATGAAAGGTGAAAATAAAGTGACTAAGCCGGAGGACATACACTGCCATGATACTAGGGCCAAAACAAGTTTAAGGCTACCCAAATATAGATAAGTAAATCACAGAACTCATATCTATATCAATCATTAAAATTTTATAACGCTTTAACTAATGAGTTTAAGACTCCTGAAACGAGTATAAACACTTTAAAAGTAAAAATTAAGAATGTTCCTTTACAAAATGCCTTTTACACATTTGAGGAATTTTTTTATTATTTCGACTCATTACGTAATCCGTCGCCTGTCTGATAATGTATATTGATGTATATTTTTTTGAATTATTGTATTTCTGAATTTCGCTATGTCTTTCTCCTTTAGTTGTTTACTGACTACTTTCATTATGTCTGTATTATGTTTTTATCTGTTTCAATTTATTTATTTATTATTATTGACGTATGCAAACATTTATTGATGTATGTACTGCACGAATAAAATTCTATTCTATTCTATGAGAATCGTGTAAACAAATTTGACCATCGAATAAATTATAACTCAACTAAAATATTAGCTAAAGAGACACATATGACTAAGAGGACTTTTTTGGAAATGGCCTTCATATCTCAAGATAAAAAATGTATGAATAAAAGAACTGATATAAATCATTTGAGTGAGATTTATTCCTTCTTGTCGTTAGACCACACTCTCCCTATGAATAATAATATCTCCATAACTATTCAATTGGAAATGTAATTTTTTCCTAACTTACAAAACAACAGTCGTATATTTCAATTTTCAACAGTTGGTACAAGATTACAGTTGGTACAAGATTACAGTTGGTAACATTGACTTGAAAATTACAGATTTCTTTTCTATTGACAACTGATTTGTGTCCCTTGGATACAATCAACAAGTCTTTTGTTTTTCGACTGAAATTTCAAAATTTTCTGTTATTTATATTCGTAAAGTCTTTTTTCCATATTATTTACAATTTTAAGCTGTAATGTCACTATCCAAAGAACTAAGAACATGTCAACTAACCTCACTATAGTTGTAAGTAAAATTTTAATAACATCAAAATGTATAATTGACATAATAATTATTTGTAGTTCCCTGAAGATGTAAATAAAATTTACGAAAGCTTGGAATAAACTCTATAAAAGAGTACACTTTTGACTTTGCTGCAATCCCCAATATTAACTGGTTTTATTATATATATATATATATATATATATATATATATATATATATATATATATATATATATATAATAATAATAATAATAATAATAATAATAATAATAATAATAATTCGTCTTTATTCACCATAAAACAAACAGAACAAGTACAATTTAACAGCGGAGGTGAAAAGGCGGAGTGTCAGCGTGAGCTGTTTTTAAACTCAACCCTATGTTCCTGAAGGGAAAGAAGTGAAAGAAATAAGATAATATAAAGAATATAAACAATATGAACAATATATGAACAATACGGACAATAAATAAACAATATGAACAATATGTTAACCCCATTGTGGGAATTACAAAGTAGATATAATACATAAAACATTAAGAACAGCAATGCATATCAGTTTGGTTAATAGCCGGTCAGTTCGAAAGGAGACAGTCTACTCACCGAGAAGAACTTTCAATCTTTTTTTAAAGTTATTTAATGAATAGGATCTAAATTCATTGGGTAGTGAGTTATAATATTTCGGTGCGTTGTACGAGAAGCTACGAGTGAAAAATGAAGTTTTGTGCTTTGGAATGATAAGTGTAGTTTTATTACGAGTGGAAAATCTGTTAAGGTCCGAAAAGGTTTTTAGCCTTTTGAAAAGGTAATCTGGTACTTGGGAAGTTAGAACTTTATGGGTATTTGTTAGAAGGTGTAATTTCCTAAGTTTCTCCATATTCAGCCAACCTGATTTCTTCATCGGCACAGATATATGGTCGTATTTACGAACACCGAAAGAAAACCTCAGGCAATTATTTTGTATACGTTGCAAGCGGTGACGGTCAAGTTGGCGTAAAGCTGGTCCATATATACTGTCGCAGTAGGAAATTTTAGAGAATATTAGTGACTCACAAAGTTTAAGCTTTAATTCAGATGAAAGTAAGTCCCTGTTTGGATAGAGTTGCCTTAAAACATTGTAGGAGGATTGACTGAGGTGGCTGACATGTTTAGTGAATCTGAGCTCAGGATCGAGCCACAGTCCTAAATTTTTGAATTCTTTCAGAATTGGAAGTGAGTCATTTTCAAGGCGAATTTGTATGGTATTCATTGCGATATCCCTGTTCTTCTTGGAGCCAAATAGCATCACTGCAGACTTTTTTGGATTGAGTTTGAGCTTATGAGCAGTAGAAATATCGAAGATGGTCTGGAGATCAGTATTTATATGAGTTTGAGCCAGGTCTAGATCGTAAATGGGAAATGAAAAATAGATCTGGTTGTCGTCAGCATAGTGATGTATGGAGCAATTGTTAACAAAATGGTGGAAGTCAGATATATATAAACTAAACAATGAGGGTCCGAGAATAGATCCCTGTGGCACACCTTTAGTTACAGATAAGGCCTCTGATATATATATATATATATATATATATATATATATTCATAAAACAAAATTCGCATTTCAAATGAAGAAATTGTTTGTCAAAGAGAGAAACATTTTCTGCAATAAAAAAAAATATTCAAAAATTAAATCCAGAAATTTTGTGTCCGAATACATAATGTTGAAATCATGAGATTTCGTACGAAATACATTATATTGATGAGGTTTAACAATGCCACCAGCAGTGAGCAATATCTAGATACACTTTAACTTTCTACAATGTGGGATATTTTCTGTTCCTAGAGCTCAAAAGTAAAACTTTGATGTCGGATTCTAGTAGTTCAGCATTATTCCCTCCTTTCCCCCCTGTTGCCAAGTGATAGTTTTACTGTGTTTCATATTTTTATCCATATATGTCGTTTTAGTGTTATACATTTTTATATTGTAAATTTAATATTCAATAAAAGTTTTTGCATTTTGCCTTTTTGCCAGATGAGCATTCTTCTGATATCAGAGAATCAAGCTACGTTGAAACATTGCCTACTTTAGTACAATACTCAGTCTACAGATAAACATAATATGTAAAGCCTGGGGGGCTTGTGAAAAGCGTAGCATCCACACTGGAGCTCCGAGTTCAAATTTCGTCTCCGACATTTTCTTTTTTTGAAAACTATTTTGATATTTTCTGAAATAGTTTTATTCCTATATAATTTTTATTTTATATTTTTGTCTTCCCTGGCTTCGAGTCTTTGCCTTGCACTAAGGAAATCTTAACAAGATCTTTTACTTATATACTAAAATTTTGTTTTCAAGTCAAATTTCTTTTTAAACAAAAATCCTCCCAGAGTCGATGCTGTTTCCAATGAGATGGCTGACTCCAATGTGACGCGCCTGGCTGGGTTTAAAAAAAAAAATATCGGAGGTGAAATTTGAACTCGGAGCTCCAGGGTGGATGCCCACTACGCTGTCCACAAGCCCACCAGGCTTCACATAAATTTATCTGTAGAGTAATGAGTATTGAATTGAAGTAAGTAATGTTTTTTTCAACCCTGATTCCCTGATATCTGAAAAATGGTCATCTGGCCAAGCTAGCAGGTAGGCATGCGATCATAGTTCATAGTAACACTACTCAATCGTACACATTTCGTTCGTTTCTTGGATCTTGCTCTTTAAGATATTTTGAAACCTTGAAGATCTACTGTATTTTAGTAATTGTGCAGTTCCAGCAGCATCTCCCAATTTTTTTCAAGTTCACAATATATTTTATGAACGTTCTATCCTTTCGAGTTAGCACTTCTGCAAATGTTGGATATAACGCCTTTACTGGCATCGGCGCTTTGCTAGATCAATAGCAAACATGTTACCCTCAGCGTCGAGTTCTAGGCGACGCCGTCGACGCCCACCATCCAAGGTCAGTGGCTCGACCTGGCTTCGGCGCTTGACCTCGTTCTACACTGCAGACGCTCTTTCCCCTGTCTTCGAAACAAAAAATGGATCCAATTTGAGGGTGGTAAAATCCCAGATAAATGGTATCGTGGAACTTCAAACAAAAAATCAACAAATCCTTCGAATAATTATGGGTCAGTAAAAATTCACTGATTAACTGCGATTTGTCTAAAGCCTTCGACTGTGTTAATCATGGAATACTGTTGCGGAAGCTATCTCACTCTGGCATAAATAGAACTGCACTTAAATGGCTTCAATCGTACCTAACTGAAAGAAAATAAATCGTCAAAACGACAACTTCTTCATCTTAAGCCAGCATTAATTGCGGAGTTCCACAGGGTTCCGTGCTTGGTCCAATACTTATTCTCCTTTATATTAATGACCTAGCAACTATAGAAATTGAAGGAAAATTTACCTTATGACACCACAATATTATGGCACAGCAAAAACAAAAATGATTTACACAAAAATATATGCCTTAACGTCGAAAAAATAAAAAATTGGTGCGATTCAAACGAACTATCCTTGAATATTTCGAAGACTATCGTAATCAGTTTTCGATGCGATCTGGATGCCATACAACTGAATGAAAACATGATAATCGAACATCAGTCACAATCCAAGTTTCTCGGGGTGATGATTGTTTGTAAGCTGAGATTCGAGGATCATATAAAAATTCTTAATATGAAATTACCGTCTGATGGTTGACAGTGAAGGTCACATAGAAATAACTGGGGATAAGCGCTGCCAAAACAGTATACCACTCGTTAGTAGTATCAAACTTACGATGTGGAATCCCATTCTGGGGAGTATGTGACCCTACTTCAAACAGTTTTAGTTCTGCGAAAGAGGGCAATTCGATACCTATGCAAAGCAAATCGGCTACAATCCTGCAGGGCGCCCTTTGCAGAACACAGAATACTCACTGTAATTCCGATATATTCGATATATTCAACACGTCATTCTAATGAACTTGGATTGTCCATACCCACCTCCACACTTGTCAAATATTCTTTTATATACAATGGCTGCAAAATATATAATCACTTACCTAATCACATTTTAATATCGAGTGATTATCCAAATTTTAGAAAAATATTGCAAGACTTTCTTATTGATAAAACCTATTATAGTCTGGAAGAATTTTATGAGGATAATTTTTAATATCTCTACTGTGGTATTGTATATATATACAGGGCTATTCAAATTCGAGTCTATGCATGGGGATTTCGATAACAGTAAGAGATAGAGGGTTGGTTAAATGGGGGCAAAGTAGCGTATTTCAGAGGTTAATTATATGGATGAAAAAAATCTGACCTAGCTTCTTCAGTTCTGGAGTTATACAGAAAAATTCGAAAATTTCGAAATTCTTCTTTTGCCTATATCTTTTTATTTTACGAAGATTTTTTTAAAATTTTGTCACTTTGCCATAGCAACTTTTTGTAGCCTTTCCAAATATCTGAATAAAAATTATATACAGGGTATCGTATAAATTGGGCCACCCTCAACTTTTAATTTTCAAATACGGACCTGTATTTTTTATTGCATTTTTTTGAATGCCAAGAGTCATGTTTCATATTGACGTAGTATTTTCATCTGAATTACAGAGTGTTTTGGAAATATTGAACTATTACCAGTAAAATTTCAACATTTTTTTATTCCATAACAACTCTAATTGAATAATATCAGAGAATGAGAGGTGAGTCAGACAAATTTGTTCTTTAAGAATAATCAATTTCAGAATTTTCAGATTATCTAGTCTCACTACTTGTTCGGAATAACAATAAAATAAAATCAACAATTCCAAGAGACATTTTTCTTTACCATAATGTAGCACTAGTAGAATAATTATTCATCCCCTTGTCGATTGACCTCAGTAGGTACGAAGAAGATCTGTTGTATGTAACTGTTTCTGCTGAGAACTCACAAACATAATCTGTCACAAACATAACATTGTATTTGATCATATACATAGCTTTTCATATTTTATAACTAATCACACAAGAACTTGTTTAATTATTATCAAGAATTGAAATAACAGCCATTATAAGTAATCATAATCAAAATAAATGTTCAAATTGACGACCTTCTCGTTCCAGACATTTACGGAGTCGTTTTTTTAAGTTATTATTTGCTCTGAAAATATCTCTTCGCCGTAGTGATGCGAAAGCGTTCATGATTTTAATTCTTAAATCTTCTATATTTTCAATTTCGTTTTGATATATTCTATTTTTTAGTGTACCCCATAAAAAAAAGTCAAGTACACTGAGATCAGGGGATCTTGCAGGCCATCTTATAGGCCCATTATTTGCTATCCATCTGTCTTGAAATGTTTCTTGTAAAAATTGATTAATGTCTCTTGTGCAGTGTGGACGAGCTCCATCGTGTTGAAACCACAACCGATTTAAATTAGCAATGGGAATATCATCGAGATATTCACTGAAAGTTTGTCTGAGGAAGTCTAGATAACGTTCGCCATTGAGCGTCCCGGCATAGATGTACGGACCTAGAACTCGATCCTTCAAAATTCCAGCCCATACATTTAGACCAAACCGCACTTGAGGTCTCACTTCTCTAAAATTATGTTCATTGGTTTGTGACCAAACATGCTCGTTGTTCCTGTTGAAAACACCACAATTTGTGAAACGAGTTTCATCCGACCAAATAATACTATTCAAAAAGTTTCTGTCATCGCCCAATTTTTGCAACATCCAATTACAAAAATTTTGCCGTCTTTCGGCGTCTCCTGGATACAATTTATGAACAATTTTAACTTTATAGCATTTGAATCTGTTTTTTCTTAAAGTACGCCATACTGCAGTTTGCGACATATTCAATTCCTCAGCAATTTGTACTGTTGATTTTGATTGATTTGTATTGATCTGAAATATGGAGATGAGCCTAATTAACATTTTTTCAGTATTACCTACTTACCGCTTGAAGTATGTTTTCCTGTAACTCAATAGGAGTTTTGTTTCCATATTTTCTCCTTGGTTTTGTGAAAGATCCATATTCGCGAAGGTTTCTGTCCAAAAGTCTGAAATATGTGGGATGCGGCTGATGTCTTTCAGGGTACAGATCTAAATAATTTTCAGCGGAAAGATGAATGTTTCTATTATTTCTGTAGAAAACGTTAACCATATCTCTTTTCTGCTCTGTGGGGAAACCCATTTTCAGTACTAACAGATTTTTCATCAAATACCAACGATAATTTCCAAGAAACTGTCAAAATATTGACAAGTGAGGTGAACTAAATATTTATTTTCCAAAGCATACTATGAGAACTCAAATGGTTTAATCATGATTGTTGTATATAGCAAGAGAATGCCCATGAATTTGCTGAAAAATATAGGTAGTTCGAAAAGTGAGTAACAATAAAATATTTCCAAATTGGTGTCTGAAGTATGAAGATTGCCATTCGAAGATTTTTTTCCAATGATTATATGCACATACACGTACTAGGAAGAATAAGTTTTCACATTTTCGCACATTGATCATGGGTTGCGTGAACTGAAATGTGGATGAATTCTTGAAGAAAACAATCTTCGTCGAATAATGTTGATTTTCTTCCAAATCCTATGCATTCTATACCTTATTCTATGATATATTTTTTTTAATTACAGCTGGAATTAAAAAAAAAATTGAAATTTTACTGGTAATAGTTCAATATTTCCAAAACACTCTGTAATTCAGATGAAAATACTACGTCAATATGAAACATGACTCTTGGCATTCAAAAAAATACAATAAAAAATACAGGTCCGTATTTGAAAATTAAAAGTTGAGGGTGGCCCAATTTATACGATACCCTGTATATAATTTTTATTCAGATATTTGGAAAGGCTACAAAAAGTTGCTATGGCAAAGTGGCAAAATTAAAAAAAAATCTTCGTAAAATAAAAAGATATAGGCAAAAGAAGAATTTCGAAATTTTCGATTTTTCCTTTATAACTCCAGAACTGAAGAAGCTAGGTCAGATTTTTTTCATCCATATAATTAACCTCTGAAATACGCTACTTTGCCCCCATTTAACCAACCCTCTATCTCTTACCGTTATCGAAATCCCCATGCATAGACTCGAATTTGAATAGCCCTGTATATATATATATATATATATATATATATATATATATATATATATATATATATATATATGCTGAATACTTGTTTCAAGGAGCAATAAATGTTCCAGTGACTGTAAAACAGTCGAAAACAATCCATTAGGAACTCACTATACCTTTGTATAGATTGTATGGCATATGCCCGACAGAAAACAACTACTTCTCTGGCTAATACCTCGACAGATATTGAATTATATCTGTCAGACATATGTGCAAAGATCCTTACTTTGAAGGAACAACGATGACGGGCACCAGGCCCCCGCGTGTATACAACCGTGATAACCTGGACTGCACTGATGAGGGACTTCATCCCGAAACCGGTCTGCAGTTGGTTCCTTGTTTGGATCAGGCGGTGTCCTGCTGTCTGTCTCTGAGAGCTCTTGCAAAGGATCTTTGCACATATGTCTGACAGATATAATTCAATATCTGTCGAGGTATTAGCCAGAGAAGTAGTTGTTTTCTGTCGGACATATGCCATACAATCTATACAAAGGTATAGTGAGTTCCTAAAGGATTGTTTTCGACTGTTTTACAGTCACTGGAACATATATATATATATATATATATATATTGCATGTATGTATTTTTACTTATATTTATTCTTAGTCGTATACTTATGTTTATATTATAAACAAAGCTTTGTCAATAAGGTTTTCCTTCAGACAATAAAGCATATTATCTATCTATCTATCTAGTTACAAGTCCGTCCATTTATACAATGCTTGCCATGAGGCTTGCAACGTATGGGGAAAATGTTTATTTTTAGATTAACAAAAAACTTTTTCTATATGATTGATTTTTGTACAACCAATTAGGTACTTAAAAATTGGTATTGACATATCAAGCCAATGTTATGTGACCACTGGTATGGCGACAATTAAACTATAAAATCACTTAAAGAATTATTTAAAAAAGTTACTCAGAATATAATTTTAGGCCTATATAATAAGACGTTTCCAGAATTTATTTTGCAAATTAAAATAATCTGTAGTTTCGTAGTTCACATTTCTCTTCTTTTGAATAGTTTGAATAAATTGAAATCCTAAGTATCTGGGTAATACGAAGGCGTAGAAGGGCCAACAAAAAAATATTTTTCAAAACATTTGGAATTGCCCCTTCAAACTGACAATTGTCACTTTGAAGTGACAATTGTCACTTTGAAATGACAATTGTCACTTTGAACTGGCAATTGCCATTTTGAAGTGACAATTGTCACTTTGAAGTGACAATTGTCACTTTGAAGTGACAATTGTCACTTTGAACAGACAATTGTCACTTTGAACTGACAATTGTCACTATGAAGTGACAATTGTCACTTTGAAGAGGCAATTGTCACTTTGAAGTGACAATTGTCACTTTGAAATGACAATTGTCCCTTTGAACAATTGTCACTTCAAAGTGGCAAATGCCAGTTCAATGTGACAATTGTCACTTCAAAGTGACAATTATCTGACCATTAAATACGGTTTTTAAAAAAATTACCCCTCTTCCCCCCTCGAAAGCTGGATAAGGAAGCGTAGAAATTTGTAAAAATTTTCAACGGTTTCCTACATGAAAAATTATGACAAAAAATGTACCGGTGGGCTTGCTCCTTCCCCTCTTTTCAAAAAAGTTGCGAAAAGTTGCGAAAACTTGCGAAAACAAAATCGGAAAAATCCGTAAAAATAGTGAAAATAGGGTCAAGTCACTGGACGTACTCCTCTTCGAAGAGCTAGATTGTAGTAAATTAAGAACCATATCCAAAGAAAAGTAAGAAAGAAAGTAAGCTTAAAAAAACTTTTTAGAGAAAAGCTTTTATTTAAATGCACTAAAGAGAAAAAAATAAATTCTAAAGTGAATTAAACCCATCATATACCGGGTGAGTCTGAGAGATGGGGCACCCCTAATTTTGAGAGAAATAAATTTATTCAAATCACGAAAATTTAGGGGGCTATTGAACAAATAAAATGTGATTTTTTTGATAAAAATTAATTCTGTAGCACTTCCGGTTTGGCCAGAAATTATCTGAGTATCAGTTTTTCAAATGGAACACCTTGTACATTTTCACATTTTTAAATCTATAGCCAATTCTGAACATGATGAGCTAAATGTCAAGTTTCTACAAGAGCTAATGTTTTGAAGATTCTTCTACTCGCATTATTTTGAATAACATGGCTTTCAGAAACATTCTTACCTGATACATGTGTAATGGGCGATGACTCGAATAGATGGCGAATTCTTTTCCGATCGCTTGAAAGATCTGCATTAGTCGCAACTTTTGACCTTCGATACCTAAAACACTTTTGATCAGAAGGGTATAAATTCTCATTTGATTTGTGTGGGGTCTTTTGATGTATGTCTCTCTAATAGATGCATACTCCAGAAAAATGTAATGAAAATTCTGGTTTGCTACCAGCAAATATTTCATTACGGCTATAATTCACATTTTGAAAGTAATTCGTCTTCAAAAAGACTAACTGCTTGTTTTCCCATGATGTTCCCATTATGGTTGATATGAACATTTTCACAGATTCTGAAAGTGTTTATTAGTTTATTAGTATCATTTCGTTACAGTATAAAATTTTAAATGATATAAAAACTTGTCGCTAGAATAATAATAGAGGTAATTTTAAATTTAATTTACAATAAGAAATATATAGATACTTCTTGCGACAAGCTTTAATATCATTTAAATGAGGGGTTTAATTCACTTCAAAATTTAGTTTTTTTTAGTGCATTCAAATAAAAGCTTTTCTCTTTAAAGTTTTTTTTAAGTTTATTTATTGGTATGGAGTTCAATAAGCTTATAGGTCCGTCTGAATTTTGGAACACCCTGTATATCAATACCCAATACCTATAAAAGACAAACAGATCACCAACTTTTCTGCGGTGTTCCAGACGAATTGCTCTTTTTTGTAGATAACCTAAAAACTTCAGTGAAGTTCTTCCCACTTTTTGTCAACATCTCTATTTCGATTCCTCAACTGAAAACAGCTCGATAGTTACTAGAGTCACTCTGTACGAGTGAAAGTAGACAGGGAATGAACTACATCGAGTGCAGTGCTCTCCCCATCTCCGTATTTCTACGAAGGGTGGCAAAGGGTGGGGAATGGGGGAGAACGAGGAGAGTCGCAGAATGCTGGGCTAGGTCTTGTTAGAAGTTCACGTAAACACATCTTGTTTACGTCTGTGCTATATTTTTGTTCTCTTCAGAAATTTGGGGATGAGTAAAAACAACAAATTGAATTATAGCTTGGAATTGATATTCAATATGATTTATAGTCAGTCTATGCCGGGTGTTTCACAATGCGTCCGATTTTTTTAAACCGTATATTCACATCTAAATAACAAGACAAATTCCTAAAAAAACATTTCATTGTGTACAACAGGAGAAATCCCAATTGTTAAAAAAAAAATTGTTAATTCCGTCAACCGATTGTACACCTACGCGCAACCCTCAGAAGTCTTCGAGAGACTTGTGTAAGCTAGGGAAGACGCAGCCCTTACCTTTTAACGTGTGATGCCATGCACGAGACCGGTGAATCGGTGGATCGAACCCGCGACCCCACGCATGCGAGGCGAACACACTACCAGCCGCCCACCACGGCCCATTAAATTACAAATTACAAGACAATGTATACAGTGTGTCTCACTTCTCATGGAAACACCCCCGTATTTGAGCATTTCCATCAGTCCTGAGAGTTTCATCATTCTACCTCAATTATTACGGAAGATACAGGGGTGTTTCCATGAGAAGTGAGACAAATTCGGATTTTTCAGGACTGAAATTTTTTCAGGGAAAAAGTGTATCTGTGGTAGGTTGGTAGTCCTGATCACGAATCTGGAGGAATTTTGAGCCAATTTGGCCCCCTAGTATGTTTTACCGTAAACATGGGTTGTTCCATCGCGAGTGGCAGGCAGTGTATATCACTTAGGCCAACCCCATTCAGGTGGTAGGTGCATTTCAAGCATTTCCACCAGTCCTGAGAGTTTCATCATTCTACCTCAATTTTTACGGAATATACGGGGGTGTTTCAATGAAAAGATAGATGAGAAAAAATAACTAAAATAATTATTGTTGCAGCTTTTGAAGTAAAAGTGCTTTGATTTTATCTTTGAAATTACAAAGATTATCTACATAAACATAAGAGAGCAAATTTCATTGTATCTTTAGCATACAGTATGTATTGGTGATTTGGTGTATAGATTTGTTCTATATGGTTGTTGGTAAAAGCATGACTCATTTCTGCTACTCTGACGTGAAACGTGGAAATCAAGTTTGTACAGAATTTTAGGACAGACTATCAAACTGTGTATAATTCTAAAAATGAAGAAACATGAATAATATATTCTCCTATTTTAAAGAGAAACATTCTCAATTGAAAATTGAATCAATACATGACTCCTCTGGAAATGGAAAAACCCTACGATAAAATTGAAATTACTTTTTTGTAATATCTAACAGAAAACAACTACTTCCCCGGCAAAAGCCACGCTGGACATTGAACTACATCTGATAGATATTGAGAAAGACCCTATATAACTTGAAGAAAAAATATGAAAGTGAAAATTTGCATTTTCATTCAGATAGTTGATTATTAATTAAATGTCCAGTTTCCATTGGAGATTCTTATCTATATATGAATATGAGATAAGGGAGAATGTTATTCAAAAGTATCACTCACAGAAAATCGCTCATTCCATTGATGCGTGAATTGCATCTCTTTCGCTAGGCCTCCAATATATTTTGGTCGACAAAAATCTATTTCACTCTTCCAAGATCATCAGGGAGGTCGGAAGAATAGTAAATTATACAACTGACTTTATGAACATCCTGTTCATATTTTCAATGAAATCAATATTCTCCTATCTTCTCAAGATAGGAAAGAGAACCTATTGAGAAGTATTTGTTGCAGCAACCTTGTTGGGGGTAAACACCGTCTAATTTGAAGCTCATGTATTAAATTTTCTTTGGCACGATTCGACTGCTTGAATTTGCACGTTATATATTGGAGTTCATATTAGCGATCCATATTCCAGTCTTGATCTTACAAATGAGTTGAAGAGTTTAGTGAAGCAATTAATGTAATAAAAGTCCAAAACGAGATAAAAATTGTGTGTACGTCTATGTCATTTTGAAACAAGAAAATGTATCCTGACATGCAACAATTACAAATTATTTCCAACAGCAAAATTTTAGTGCATTCATTAAAAGACAAAATGTCGGTTTTCGTCGCAAATAATTTTTTTCATTATTAGTTTAATGGTCTTACGGAAAGTAGTGAAACAATTTTCTCTTAGATTTGTGAAAATGTTCACATATCTCTGAAATAGTAGATAATAATAATAATAAATTTTATTCACGTTAATTAAATTAAATATAGAGAAAAAATCGGCTCAAAAACATCGTGAGTAAAGAAAGAAGAGTGATAAGTGCTAAAGCACTTGTTTCACAAATATACAAATAATAAAAATTGTATAAAAATGTGTAAGTAAGAGTATGAACAATTTTTATAATGAATAACAGTAATAAATAAATAAAAATCAGACACACACCTATACACGCATATACAAATAATAAAGTTAAAATGTTCAATGTGATTCAATATAAAATTATAAACATAAACAAGCAGATATATCAGCTGGGTACATAGAGTTGATAAAAATGGGTAAAAGTCAGAAATAAATATAAAAGTAAACAATAGAAAATTAGGAACAATAATGGTATAAAAACATTTTAGTGAAATTATTAAAAATGTATTCAAAATAGTGGTAAGCAAATAAAAGATCCAGTCACACCACTATACACACATATACAATATAAATATAAAATGTCCATTGCGAATCAATATAAAATTATAAGCAAGCATATTTTTATTTTATTTAGTGAATAATTTTTTAAAATTTAAGAAAGAACGAATCATATTTCTTGGATTTTCGTTTATGAACTCTCGCAATCGTTGTTTAAATTTTCTTTTCATATTTATACATTTTAATTCATCAGGAATGCTATTATATAACTTGGGTGCTAAGTAGAGGAACATTCTCTGTGTTGTAGCTTTGACCATTAACGGTGGTTTATAATTTTTTTTTTTTCGTGTATTGTAATTGTGGGTAGGTAGTTGGTTGAGATGCTTTGAGTCGTGGTACTTTAGGCATGTGATGAAGAAGTGTAATTGTCCAACGTCCAAGATTTTTGATTCAGAATAAAGTAAGTCAGATGAATATCTGGAGTTTTTGGAAAATATTAGTTTTATGAATCTTCTCTGTAGTACTTCCAACTGATTTAGATGAGTTTTTGATGCTCCACCCCATGCCAGAATTCCATAGCGGATATGACTCTCTACTAAAGAGTGATACAAAGTTTTCATTTCATTGAAAGGTAAGTTGTCTTTGAGCTTTTTGAATTTATACAATATACATCTCAACTTTTTCACTACATACATTATGTGTGAGTCCCATTTCATATGACAATCAATGATCTCGCCCAAGTATTTGATTTCTTTCACCGGTTCTATAGAAAAATGTGCATTGTCCATGTTTATATCAAGTTTGCCGAGACTAGGCAGTCCACGAGAGTTACAACTGAATGGTAAATAATTTGTTTTTACCATGTTGATCGTAAGTAATTTATATTCAAACCATTTTTTTATCGAATGAAAATCAGATTCTTTTTGTTTCAGATTTTCCCAGTTATCAGACCTATAAAAAATTGCCGTGTCGTCAGCAAATCCGAAAATTTCTCCATTACTATCGAGTGAGAACAGTCCATTTATATAAATGTTGAATAAAATGGGTCCTAGGACTGTTCCTTGTGGCACACCATAGTCAATTTTTTCGGCATCGCTAACCACACCATCAACACTCACAGCCTGAGTTCTATTGCTCGAGTAGCTTTTGAAGAGTTCTAAGCAAATGCCTCTAACACCAACGTCTTCCAATGACTGTAAGAGTAGATCATGGCTAACGGTGTCGAAAGCTTTTGACAAATCTACGAATATGCACAGACATGGAAAGCTTTCATTCAGAGCTTCCGTTAGTCTCGATATTAAAGCTAAAATTGCATCCTGGGTTGATATATTTTCCTTGAAACCAAATTGATTCTTAGAAATTATGTTAAATTTGTTCAGAAAAGAACTTAATCTGTTTTTTAAAATCTTCTCAAATATTTTAGAAAGATGGGTTATTAGAGATATCGGTCAGTAATTGCCTACTTTTCGTGTATTCCCTTTTTTATGAAGAGGAATGACCACTGTGTGTTTGATTGCCGATGGAAACTTTCCAAGTTTCATACAAAGGTTAAAAATGTGCATAATGGCTTTTGGATGTAACAAGAAATGATCTTCAGAGTTTCGGCTCTGATATTGTCAATTCTTACTGCTTTTTTATCTTTCAATTGATTTATTATGTTCTGTATTTCAACTGCCTCTAGTGGAGTGAGGACGAGAGAATTAGGTTCAGAAGATACTGTAGATATCGATTCCATTGAAGGAAGGTTCAGAATTTTGATTCTTTAAAACAATTAATTAATTACCTAGTTAGGTACTTCCTGTTCTTCATGATCGAAATACATTTTAATCAATGCCTAACAGCACGTGTGCATTTTTACGAACGAACCATTCTCCATTCTTGAACGAATTTACAACGGCTTGTCCAGATTGGCTATCTATAAATGAATCTGCCTGGTGACTGTTCCCCAGTGAAACGAAGCATTCGCTGAAATATCTGCCTCTAACCTTGAACTTGAACGCAGAATTGAAGGGCAATGCTCTTGAAGGAGTCATGAGCTTTTAACACACTGCTTGTTTCTCCATTGCAATTCCGATGAACAACTTTATAGATACCTACCAGGGGCAGCTGTTGCAGTGTACCGATAATGGTCGACAACCTCCATAAACATTTTTTTTTCGTTGTAATCATGTATTGATATTTGAATTGGGCAGGAAATAGCCATGTAATAGAGGAAGAATATTAGCCTGAAAATGCGTTTTGAAGGAAAATTAGGGTTCATATAAACCCATGAAAAAATTAACGGCAAGTTAAGAAATTCTGAAAAAAATTAGAAATATTTTGGCATTCAAATTGAATAATTAGAAAGATGTAGAGGAAAAAATAAAAACCTAATTTTTAGAGTTTTTTTTAAGTTTTCCCAAAAATCATTCATCAGATTCAATTTCAAATATCATGACATATCAATGTCAAAGTAAAAGATAATCACGATTTTTTTCAGAATTTTCGACTTCAACGTTCCCTCACAATTTAAAAAAATTCTGAAAATCTTGTTATAAAATCAAAGACAGTTGAGAAGATTCGCTTTTGCAAGTGATATTTATATGAAATTTAGAAGACTGAACATTGAGGAACTATTCATACTATTTTTCAGACATAAAATCAAACGATTTATATTTTTAATAATGATTTTCAAAACCTCGGACAAAAATCGATAAATCGCTCCTGTAAGTGATTCCTCCTCAAAAATTTCCATTCTTCAAAATTGGTTCTCACTGGATAAAAAGTCATCGAAAAAAATTGAGGATATCCAATGTGATGATCAGAACATCAACAATAAATGAACAATGCAAACCCAAGAATTTTTTTGTACATTTTTCACCAAAATGAAATTTAACCTGAGCAGGTTTGAGAGAACGTCTGAATCATTCGAGTTCCATTTTCTCAATTCAAAACAACCACATGAGAGATAATTTTTTTTTGAACTTACATTATTTTGCGTCAAATATAACTCGGAAGTCTTCATTTGATAATACGTCGACAATTCATATCATTAAACATTCAAATTAATGATTTAATTGCTACAATTTGGCAATATAATAACTGTCGAAGAAAAAACTTTGTATGAAACACTTTCGTAAAGGGCTTGCGTGTTTGACTTCAAGCTCATACAAAAAAGTCCTACTTTACGAACTTGTATCATAAATAGCTATTTTTATACAGAATTGATACTAAAGCATTGTGTATATTTGCTCCTCTATATTGAATATCATTGAATAATGAATCTCTCAAGAATTTTTTTGCATGACTTTAGCAACACCCCGTATATTCAAATGAGTAATACACTCTGATTCGACAGTGAAACTGAATTACCGAAAATTGAATTCGCTGAAAACCAAATAATTCACGTATTCAAAACTGCTTGCTAGTGAATTCCATGTTTTTTAATGTAGTGAATGAAATTTACATTAATCATAGCATCCTTCTTGAAATTTATTCAAGAAAGGAAACGCACTTTGGAGATGGCTCAGTTTACATTTTAATATTTACATCCACTGGAGTGTGTATCTCGATGGATTTGTTCAGATTAGCTCAAATTCGGAAGGTGATTACAAAAAAATTACACCCTCAAATAAGTTAATCCTGATTTCGGAATTAATGTTCCAAAGATCTACGATTTGTCAGTTTTCTGAAGTCTATACCAGGTATCCGCGAAAGATGGATCGCCACTATTACTTTTTTATTTTTGAAGATAATAATAATAAAAATAACCTCTTTATTTACTCCGTGGTGGTCGGCTGGTAGTGCGTTCGCCTCGCATGCGTGGGGTCGTGGGTTCGATCCACCGATTCACCGATCTCGTGCATGGCATCACACGTTAAAAGGTAAGGGCTGCGTCTTCCCTAGCTCACACAAGTCTCTCGAATCGGTTGACGGAATTAACAATTTTTAACAATTTAATTTTTACTCAGATTGATCTGTACAACCACAGGAGCAGAAGTATAAATGAAAAAGAGGAAAACGTCAGTGTACAATATTGAAAGAAAAAAACTATAGGTACTATACTAAAATAGATAATGTCACAAAGCAGTAAAATCGAGAATGTGTAAAAAATATACAGTGCGGCTTTTAATAGTCCCCCCTGTTAACTTTTGAACGGTTCGACGTACAAACATGAAAAAAAAAACCGTTTCGCAAGTTTTCGTAACTTTTTTGAAAAGAGGGGAAGGAGCAAGCACACCGGACATTTTTTGTCATGATTTTTCATGTATTTATATAATTTTTCCAAATTTCTACGCTTCCTTATCCAGTTTTCGAAGGGGAAAGAAGGGTAAATTTTTTTGAAACCTAATTTTTTGTGACAGGAAAGGGGGGCGAGCCCCCCGATAATTTTTTTTCATCATTATATTAACTGTTAAATCATTTTCCGATTTCCTTTGCGTTCTCTATCTAGCTTTTGAGGGGTACAGGGGGGCTGAAATATTCGATGGTACAACCATCTAAATATTTTTGAATTTCGGTAATATTTTTTTTTAATTCAAAATCGAAATATCAAATATAAATGCGGATCTGAATACTACTCATACCTCGAAAAATTTGAACGGTTGGATGTGGAACAATGAAACCAAAAATTTTTTGAACGGTATTACCGATACCACTTTTTGAGAGAAGAAACATTGCAATTACTCGACAGATGGTGCTGGGGGCACATTAATTTAAAAATTTCGAAAGGTATAAAAATCGAAATTGGGAAAAAAATTATAAACAAAATTCAAAAATATTTAGATGGTTGTAAAGAGAATTGAATTCTCTTTTCAACGATGTGACACTTGACCCCACATGCCATTTAAAAATTTTGAGTTGATGGGCCCTCCTGCGCTCCCTATCTTGCAATCACTTATTTTATTTTATTTCAAAAAGTAGTATTGGTAAAACCCTCGAAACGGTTTTTTTTTCATGTTTCTACGTCGAACCGTTCAAAAGTTAACAGGGGGGGGATTATTAAAAGCCGCACTGTATAAACATAAACAGATGCATATACACATACTTATATACACACACTTACCACATAAATACAATAATAAATAATTCCTTCCTATATACACATATGTATTGGATTACAGATAAAACTCATCTATACTGTAGCAGTTCTTTGACAGAAGAAGTTGCAGAATTTCTCACGCTATCGGAGAGTTTATTAAAAAGTTTGCAGCCCTGAAAAATATTTTTTATTGATATTGTAAATGCATTTGTTTTGAATGCTTTCAATTTGTTTTATTTATATTATATAGTGGAGATTCCAAATTGTTGAGGCGAAGCTTAGCAGACTATTTACATTATAATCTTTGAAAGGATAGGTTGTTCTTGAAATAAAACCTAGCATTCTGTTCGCTTTCTTAGAGATGCAGGAAATATGTTTATTTTCGAATAAAAAATGACTCTCAACTCCTTTACTTCACTGTAGGTGTGGAGATTATGATCCTGCACGGTATAATTATAAATTATCAAGTTAGTATTTGTACTAAATGTCATCTGATGGCATTTGTTGAGGTTCAGGTAAACGGCGTTATTTCGGAAGTAGTCTGAAGACCGGTCAAGATCATCTTGAATGAGCTTGGAATCGTTCAAGTGTGACACTGTATGGACAATTTTCAGATCATCATCAAACATAAGAAAATTTGAGAATTTGGAGCATTCAGAATTGTCATTTAAAAAAATGTTGAAAAGTAGGGGTCCCAGATGTGAACCTTGAGGTACACCCGACGTTATGTTAACTGATCTTGAGAGATAGTTGCCAATGCAAACAAACTGTTCACGATTACTGACGTAAGATTGAAACCAATTTAATTACTTGTTCTCGTGACCTCCACGAACTGGACTAATTCGTACCTATCCGACATCCTCTGCAGTCGTAACCATCCCAAACAGTCTGATTTTCTAGAAATGAAATATGCCCAACCTATTCCTAGTTAACAACTCTTTTCAGCGCTACGAGCATTTTCCAGTCGTTGGCTCGGCGCCCGAAAATTTCGGAGCTCCACGACCCGACGCCTAGCCGTCAGGTGAACGTCCAGCGGAATGTTCGTGGCCGATGCCTCGATGAGCGCCGCCTGTGGACGCTTGCACAACCACTTCGGTCAAGGACATCTCTTGCAGGACGATACTCCCGACAGACACCCGGTCTATTAGCTTGCGATGCGCTAGCTTTGCTCCTAGATCCAGTCGTTGCGCCTAGGAGAGGTTGGAATTCTATTCGCCGGCGGTAGACAAATAGTCTACTCAACGTTTACCAAAATTTTTTCCGTTTATATTTTTATAAAAACTTTATTGTGTGATAAAAATAGCCATGTATTGTTTTTTATGGTGAAAATTTATTTTCTATTTTTTATACAATTTTTAATATTTTTATGCCTTGAAACTTGCCATTTTATCCGATTTTTTGCTGTTATAATTACAATAACTTTCAAACTATTGCAAATATAACAATATTGCTTCAGGTATTTTTTGTTCATTATTAATTAATTAACAATTTAAGCTTTCAACTACAGATCTAGCTCTATTTTTTATTTAGTTATTGACTATTATTTATTTATACAAAAGCTAGAACTGTAGTGATAGGCTTGAATTGATAATGAACACAAAAGACCTGAAGCACTTTTGTTATATTGCGATAGTTAAAAGTTATTTTAATAATAAAAGCAAAAAATTGGATAAAAAGGACAAGTTTCAAGGCATAATTATATTAAAAATTGTATAAAAAATTGATTTTTTTATAAAAAAAACAACACATAACTATTTTTATTATAGATAGATCTTTATTGGTCATATTACACACTGACTTCAGTCAGTAATAAAATTAAAATAAAAAATTAAATATTAATATAAAATAACAAAAGATCTTTGTCGTTAAAAACACTAGAATACACAATAAAATTTAACAAACTGCAATACGTATAAGATACATTAATCAATGTATAAGTTGTAAAAAATCGGTTGATAGAACTCGAGAACTTGGACATCGTGTGGTAGAACATTGAAGAATTTGATTGCATAATAGCTAGTCTCATTTCTCGTTTTCGAAAGTCTCAGATAGTGCTGATGTATCATATCTTTGTTTCGCGTAGTGTATGAATGTGAACTTTGTCATTTGTCCTATAGTTTTTCAAGTTTGCTTTTATATGCATAAGACATTGCAGTATGTAAGTACATGGCAGAGTTAGTATCTTAAAATGTTTGAAAGCACCCCTACAATCATCTCTATAAGGCAATCCAGCAATGATTCTGACCGCCTTCCTTTGCATGGAGAAGACAGTGCTGAGTATGACAAGCAATTTCGAAGGTTACGTATTAGAAAGATTTTCCGTGACATATTTTTGCAGACAAAAATAGAATGTTCTTCCCAAGTGAGTTTACCGTCCAAGAGGACATCTAAAAACTTAACGCAATGAGGGTTATTTAGGTCTGTCTGCTGTTTTAAGCTAAAAATCAATGTCTCAGACTTTTCTTTGTTAAGGACTAACTTATTGTTATGTAGCCAAGATTGTGTCAAGGACAGACTATTATTGGCCTCAGTAAGCAGTATATTAAAATCTCTTTTTGAATGGGCTAATGAGGTGTCGTCAGCAAAAAGAGTGAACTTTGCTGAACGACCTGCCTAAAAGTGCTCTTAGGCAGGTCGTTGACATAAATAAGAAATAGGACCGGACCTAGGACAGATCCTTGCGGTACCCCATATTCAATGTTGATTGAATTGAGTATTAAAGAAAAAAAAGGGAAAATTAATTTTGTTCATAAAAAATTGTTTATCAAATAAACAAATAAAAAATAAAGAATCTCAAAGAACAATACAAATTATCATTTTTAGAGAAAAAATGGTTCCTTAATCTTAATATTTAGCCGAAAATAACGATTGGAAATTAACAAAGGAATCGTTTATTCTTTGAAAATCATAATTTTCATTAATGAATATATTATAATTTTTTTTATTTGCTACTAAAGAATGTTTATAACAATTTTTAAACAATGGTGGTAAAAAATTTAAGAAAAATATTTTTATGTTGAGTCCTTAGAAATATAAATTTCAAGATATTTAAAAAATGTATTCATTAACTTCTTTTTTATTTTCAATTGTTAATAAAAAAAGTGTTATCTATTTGTAAGCCTATTAAGAATATCTTCACTAAGTGAAAAAAATCCTAGTGTTTTGTTCAATAATTATCGGGGTTTTTATTTAACATCCATTTTAGAAAAAAATGTTAATTAGCAAAAGCATAATTAATGGAGAAATTAGAAAAAAATTTAACCCCGGATTAATTTTTATATTCCTCAATATCCATATTTAATATGATAATAGCTATTTATATAACAAGTTGCAAAATGAGCGTGTTTTTTGCATCAGACGTGAACATTGGAACACGAGCGTAGCGAGTGGTCCAACACGTCGTGTGCAAAAAACCCGCTATTTTGCAATGTGTTATATACATGGCTTTTTGTAATTTCGTTGGAATATTTATTCATATACAATCATGGATTACACTGAATACGGGCATCGGTCAATAACTATTTTAATATTGCTTAGTACTTTACATAGCACGAGTCTAGAATGATGGTTGCGATTCGGTTGCCGGGAAGTCGGTAGCGGAGACACTGCCGGATATATAGCCGTCAGTTGACAGTTGTCATGGATAGATACAAACATATTGAATTACCTGACGGACTGTCTGATTAAATTCAAACGAAAATGAGTGATTCTGATACAGAAAATAATGTGCTAAGTAATATTGAAGCTGCCGCGGAGGAGGCAATTTCAAGTTTATTACCAGTGAAATCAAAAGCAATTTACCAATCAACCTACCAACGATTTCAAGAATGGAATGATCAAAATAAATTATCAATCATAAATGAGAAAGTAATGTTGGCATACTTTCTTGAGAAGTCGAAAAACGTCAGGCCTTCAACATTGTGGACTCTTTACTCTATGTTGAGAACAACAATATCTATGAATAAAAATGTGGACATCAGCAAATTCACTAATTTGATCGCTTTTTTAAAAAGACAAAGTGAAGGCTATCGCGGTAAAAAATCCAAAGTATTCACCAAGGATGAGTTTGAAAGATTTTTAAATACAGCCAGTGATGAAGACTTCTTGATGATGAAGGTAACATTGCAAGTTATCCTGAGCGAGAACCTAAGCACTAAAATGACCAATAATATCTGGGTTGATATTCATGTTTATCAGTACTTTATTTATAATTTACCTATATTGTTGATAATCGAATAAAGAATGAATCTACTGAGTTGACTGAATTTACTGAAATTATGAGCATCCCATTCATACTTCCAAATGAACATCAAAACTGATTTCCATATTCACACTAGTGTGAATATGAACTCTCATATTCGCACTTGTGCAAATATGACCGTCATTTTGACATTCAAATTGTAAACAAAAAGTCGCCATATTGAAACGAAATTACAAAAAATATTTTTTTTTGTTGTGTCAGAGTGACGTAACGCGTGCGGAAGCTAGACTACCTGTTTTTAGCTCTATTTTCAGGGCTACGTAAAAATTATAAATGTCGTAGGTATATTTTCGGGAGTCGGAACTTTTTTTCAGCAAATTTTTTAGATCTTTTTCAATATTTAGAAAATTTTTAATATTTTTCAAGATATTAAAAAAACCAAAGCCTTACTTTTTTTCGCCGAATTATTTATAAACTTTTGCAATTTTTTCGGCCCCTTTTGGAACCTTTTCTTCAACTGTCTACATGACGTTACGAATCGAATGACACCACGATCATAAGTTTCGGTGACTAACAATTTTTTTTTTTGAAAAAAATGGCACATGTTGACGAAACTAAAAGTGTGATTGTGAAATCTTTCCTCCACCCAGAAGAAGAAATAAGAAAATATATGTGCCTAGTTAAGGAATGAAAAATGTTAGCCGTATTAAGAAAAAATTAAATCATTTGAATTTTAATTTGAGTAGCAAGAACCATGAAACTGGTACGGAGGTGTTCCCCTATTCAAATAAAAAAAATTATTTCAGCTATGGTATTTAAAGAGCATTGAAAACTTTAATAAGAAGCTAACAGATATACAGTCGGAGGGGGCAATAGTTGTTTTTTGTAGGAGTCTTGCCGACGAATAAACCTATTGTATATGCTGTATCACTTCCGTTATGTTTAGCGGTCAGACGTTATCCCTACTTAATGGGAATTTGTCATTGAGATGGAATAAACTCTGACCGCCAAACATAATGGAAGTGTTATAGCATAGGGCTGATTATTTAATTTGTTGTAAGATTCCCTGCGGATCAGAAATCAATTAAATTGCGGTCAATTCTGGGAAGAACAAAATTCCTATCAAATTCAATTCATCTAATACATACTAGTATTCAGTTCGAATATATTCACCGAATTCCACCATTGGTGGAAGAGTAACTCACCATCCATCTTTTTGCGTAGAATAATCGTGCTAGAGCAATTTGCAGCTGCTCTTGAATAGATGCATATGTGTAATGCATTACTGAGTTTCGACTTCAAACCGAACAAAACTGAAAACATAATATTTGATATTCAGTCCAATAACAGTTGAACATCAAAGCTGAAAATTCGAACAGTGAATGTTTGCTTTTCTCTCTATCTCTCTCTTCGATTCATCGTTATCCTAATTGAACGCGATGTTATTCATTAACTTCCTATTTTTAGGTTCATTCGTTCAATAGGAAATCAATCCAATAGGTATTTGGGGTGAACTAGGTTTGATAATGACCTTTGATATTGAACTTTTTGGTAAGGTGTATTTTTCAATTGAAAGGCAAACACGAATAATAATATTCCTTTCATTTCTGAAAATATATTTTTTTTTGTGAAACTTTTGTTTTATCGACTGTAGAAAAATCAGAAATTGGTCTAGTCTACAAGAACTACTTTGGTGAATTTCTCTTCAAGGACACCGAAAATTATGATCCAGGGCTCATTCGATTCGGAGTGACCTCAAGAAACTTTTTGAAAAATTTGAAGGTGCGCCGGCAAAATTTGCAAAAGTTATAAACAATTCAGTAAATAGAACGGGGGGGGGGTTGTTTTTTGCAAATATCTCGGAAACTATTAAAATTGAAAAATTGAAAGAGGAGGAAATTTCCTAAAGAAAGTCCCACCCCCGGAACTCTACCACCAATAGATATTTATAATTTTAATTTAGAGGCGAAAAGAGCGCTTACCATTTACTTAATCTAAATCTAAATCTATTGTACTGATAATAAGCAAATAAATGTCGGGTCGTGGCGCAGTGGTAAGAGCGTCCGACTTTGGGTCGAAAGGTCCGGAGTTCGAGCCCCAGCTGCGGCTGGGATTTTTAATTTAATTTGACCGATTAAATTATTCAAATCTCGTGGCTGGACTGGGGTGAGTCCTGCACGATTCACTGTTGCGTTCCAATTAACAGTGCTGCTCCTAAAGTGGCGCATGGAGTTAGTTACAAGGCCTACTCAGAACACAAGGCTAATGACCATAGTAGTCGATGCCAAGATACCAAAGCAAAAAAAAAAAATAAGCAAATAAATTGATTGATTGATTGATTGACTTACCGTTTAGACACTTGAGTAAACAGTATTTGCTATTTCCCTTATTCAGGCACATTAAAACATTCGATGATACATTTTTTTAAATTCTGGAGTGCTTTTGCACTCCAGAAATATTTTTTTTTGCGTTTCGTAATTGGAGTTGGGGGGAAGAAGGGCAGGGGGTAAGAATTTCTTAATAAAACAGCATAATATTGTTCAACATTAGCAACAATGAAACAAGTGAAAATATTGTTACCGGATTCAAAAATTTCAAAAATTTCAACGCCCCCTAGCAGCAAAACTGTTCATTTTTTTGGGTTGGTGCCATGGTGACATTGGTTGAGAATTGCATGGACTACATCGTACCAAAAGTTCATAAAATCCACCTGGACCCAAATTCCATGAGGATTTTGCGGGGTCCTTTCACAAGAAACCTATTTCGAGCGTCTTCTGAAAATCTACAAAAAATGTGGGTTAATTTTTTTTGAAATATGAGTAGTCCGAAAAATATTCAACAAATACAAAAAATTATGGACTTGTAAAATTTGTTTTCTAAAAACCATTTACCATTTCAGCAACATGCAAAATTTGTATTGAATCCTTGTTCCATTTTTCTAGCAACACAATGAATATTGGCATTGTTTGTAGAGAAAAAAGAAATTAAAATATTGGCGATGGCGTTTTTGACATAAAATATCCGTAAGTAGAGTTGCAAACCTTTTTACAGTTGAGTGGTTTGGAGTCGAAACGATAACCAAACATACCAAATAAGAACCATTCTGTTTACTGATTAAACATGGTGTAAATAGGCAGTAACTTATTCCCTTAGACTGAATTTTGTATGGTCAACTTGGTTAGAAAATCAAATTCGAGCACGGTATAAACGAGGCCAATAAGAGGAAATGGACTAAGTTCAATTTTTTTATTATGGATTGATTCTAAAAATTTAAGTTAAATGAAACAAAAATGTGAAAGAATCATTGAAATATCTCTAGAAATGAAAAAGTTATGGGACTTTGATGTTGCGCTTGGAAGAATAATTTCATAGAACGCAGCGCTCTAGTGTGTGACGTCACTCCACATGAACGAGGCTACCGGTATTCGCACGTACTTCGCAGTTTCGCAGAGTGCTTACAAATTTATCGGTGTACTTGCGCCGTTCGTGTCGTGTACACGATGGCTGAAATTTAAAAAATATCCTACAAATATTGTATTGTGCCTATGTGTAAAAGCACGACAATTAAAAACCCCAATAAATTATGTTTTCATGTACCAAATGACATGAATAAAAGGAAGGAGTGGTGCAAACTGATGAGGCGTAACTTAATTGTACCTAAAATTACTACATATGTGTGCCTTGGCGTGGCTAAGGATCTAATACGTAAATATTTGTGGTGTAGCGATCTCATATATGTGGCGTGACGTCACAGAAGAGTCGGAGACCAAAGACGTTCCGCGCTAAAATACGTAAATTTAAATAATCTATATTTCAGTAATTTATTGATGGATTTAAAAAAAAAAACACTGATTCACTAGTTCTGATCTATATTTTAATTCCATCGCGTCAAATATAGTATTTTCAACATCACTAAACTGGTCCATTTTTAGGTTAAGAAACACACAGAAGAAACTCAACCGATTCGGTCTGAGTTCTTCTTGGTATTGTCAGGATGGTTAGTGTTTTGTGTCAGTTACTTATTTAATATACAGTGAGCACGTAAAGGTTGGAACAAATGCGTTAAACGCTTGATGTGGCCATTAGGAAAAATAAGCTCAGATACGTCGATTTTATTTTTCAGTTGCGCATTTTTTGATCTAATCATATGTTTGATGACGTAATCACTGTTCGAGTTATGACGTCATTATATATTTTTTTAAATGGCATTACCCTATTTTGATAATACTTTCAAAAAGAACGCATTTTTCTGTGTATGGATGTCATATTTTTTCTTATGTTACATAACCGTATGTTCGAGAAATAAAAGATATTTCATTATTCATAGTAATGTAATATTAGGTCTGTTAACGTAAACTTTTGACTTAAGGGATCCCCACAAAAATAATCAAGTGGGGTTAGAACATGAGATCTAGCTGGCCATTCTAAAAATCATCGACTACGATCGAAATCATCTTCATTAAGTTCATGATTCATATGAGTATTTTCTTGAAATGATAGTAACATATCCAATTGTTGATCTTCCGTAACGCCTGGACGACCTTTCGTACAATTATCATCTACATTGTCAAAATTTCTAAATTTTGCTTCGACTTTGCTCGCTGTCGAAAGTGTAATAGGTCTATCGGGATATTTATAGTTAAATAAGTCACAAACCTCAGCTTGCGTACTAGTCTTATCCCCATAACCTCAAATCATTAAAATATTTTTGCGTCATTTTTCGCTTTTCGCATGGTGTCGATTTATACCACAATTATTTGATAGCTAACTTTTATTGTTAAGTCGAATTTTAGAAACATATTTACCTACAGTCAGTGTCTAGTTGCATTCGAGCAATCAGTGTGTCAAACGTCTAAAATGACTAAAATGACTAAAAAAGAATAAGTGGCACCCATATGGGGTGAAAGTAATTCATGAACTTAATGAAGATGATTCGATCGCAGACGAGGATTTTTAGAGTGTCCAGCTAGATCTCCTGATCCAACCCCACTAATTTTTTTTTGTGGGAGTACTTCAAGTCAAAAGTTTACGTTAACAGACCCAATATTACATTATTATGAATAATGAAATATTTTTCATTTCTCGAACATGCGGTTATGTAACATAAGAAAAAATATGACATCCATACACAGAAAAATGCGTTCTTCTTGAAGGTATTATCAAAATAGGGTATTGCCATTTGAAAAAAATTATGATGACGTCATAACTTGAACAGGGATGACGTCATCAAAAATATAAGTAGGCCAAAAAATGCGCCACCGACATTAAAAATCGACGTGTCTGAGCTTATTTTTCCTAATGGCCATATCAAGCGTTTAACGAATTTGTTCCAACCTTTACGTGCTCACTGTATATTTTAAATCGCCTAGTTATGGGAGGGAAAGAGAGGGGTTTTGATTTCTTTGAAAATACCTTATATCGCATTCGTCACTCTCTGACAAAATTTCTCGGACTTATGTTTGATACTCGACGTTTATCGAGTTCTATAATAAAAGCAGAAGGTTGTTGAACCAGTCTTGAACATAATCTCCTCACTACAAACAGCCAGTACAGAGTTCCTGCGTTCCTAATGGGGAAGAGTTTATGATCTGATTAAAACACTAAATGGATAACGATGTTTTTTATAGTTCCAAACATCCGCTGTACAAATTTTACTATTTATTTCTCGTAACGTAATTTTTCCTTCTTGCATAATCGCATAACGTCACATAACGTGCAACGGACGAAAAATAAACTTGTAGTTAGCAATGATTTAGAACTGAATGACCACGAAGCCAAGTTCGAGTAATAAACTAAACTAACTGTACCAGGCCTGTTCATTATACTAAGTCACAAATACCATAAGATTTTTTTTTAAGTTTTCGTATTCAATAATCGGATTAAATACGCAATGTGTCCGTATCAGAATAACAAGAATCTATTATTAGGGAGTTGAAAGGTAATCATGAAAAAATGTTAATTCAAAGAAATCTGTACAAGTGTAGAAGGGCAATAATCAATTTGCCCCGATCAGTTACTGCGTTTAGAAGACTGTTGTCTTGAAAACAGTTTATTATTTCGTCAGTAACGTATCGAATACTAAATTTGCCTATATGACGAGAAAAAAATTTAAATTGACTAAAAATACTTCTCTTTTTTGAAAACGTTGACGTTTCGGAGACTAAATCTGTCTCCGTTATCAAAACTCGAAGGATGAAGACTTGCTAAAATTCTATTTTTGTCAGCTTGGATATGGTGGATTTGTTTTGACAAAGTCAAATGAAATCTGCCAAATATTTTTTATGATGACATTTGCTGTCTGGATACATATAGGGTGTCTGATATCAATCAATCAATCTGTTATTTCTCAAATCTTCTCTGAGGAGAGGTAACCATGTGCTATCCATTTCTACTGAGTTGTTCGAAAAACAGTTCGTCGATAATAAAATACAGGCAGTTTCCTTCAACTTTCTCTTTTCTTGATTTGATTCACTCATTAAAATTTTGGTGTCATTCCATTTCATCTTATGATCGCCATCCGATTTCAGAATATTTTCGGATATTCTAACGCCAGGAGGGTAACATTCACCCGAGAGCCTTTGGCCCGAGGGATGAATGTTGCCCGATAGGCGTTAGGATCTAGTAACGCTCGTGGTGCATACAAGATTTTATTTTTCACGAAAAAATTATCTTAAACGACGTTGTTTACTTCATAAATATCTTCTCATAGTATTTACTGCGTTCTGGCAACTGAACACAAGTGAGCTTCTATGCAATTGCCATGGAAACACTTAAGAGGTTGCTAAGGGTTGTTTAATTAATAAAATGACGCTGCATTTTTGTAAGAATTGACAGGCTTGTTAGTGGAGGAAACTAAAAACGGTTGTGTTCATAATAATTATGGAGATCCCACAGAATGTAACGCTCGAAGCTGAAAAAGCGTTAGGAAATTTAGTTAGTGCCTGTGAAATCCAAATACTTATAAGAGAAGGAGTATGACCATTTTTTGAAATGGAAAGATGAAAACAGAGTAAAATACCGTAAATGAAACTGTCTTAATGGCATACTTCCAGGAACTGATGAGTTTATCTCATGAAGAATATTAATATTTTTATTAATTTTACATTATTTCAGTCTGATAACCTTTCTGAAAGTTAAATCAAAAGGATACATTCCTAAAAAACGTACGTGAACAACAAGCCGAGATATTCAATATTTTTCAAGCACAAGCCACTTTGAACGCACGAAATAAGTTTTCAGTGCTATCCCCACTCCGCCACCCGCTACAGCTTTCGCGATTCGCGCCTGCACGCCTCATTTTATTCATCAATTAATAATACTGCAAATGAACTAGACATATCCTACTATTTTTTATTGAAATTATAGGTATTCAACCTTAATATCCGTGAAGGTGACTGCTGTACGATGATTATTGCGTCTTCCAGATTCTTTTGAAATAAAAAAGTATCTCCGCTCCAAGTGATCGTAGGAATTCAATTTTTTTTTAATGCTTTCAATCATGCTAGGAATCCATTTTCATAAAAGTAATTCATATAAAAACAAAATTGAGCAATGTATTTGAAAAAAACATGTAAAAAAATTGTGCAATTTTTTTAAAGTCATTTTTTGACCCTTAAAATAAAAAAAAATCAATATACCTATTCGATAATATGAAAGAACGACAAAAAAATAAGCCATGAATCGTTACTGTAGCATCATTCCCCTAGCAAGAGTAGCTATATTGAAAGAGTGTCTTTTTTGAGAAAACTTCATATATTTTGAAAAATAATCAATATTTATCAATTTTTCAAAAAAAGACTTTTTTATCTTGTCGTAGGTTACACATAACGGTAATTAACAAGTTTGAATACCTTACAGTTAACGAGTTATAGAAAACCCGATTTTTCACGGTTTTTCCGGTATAACTCGAAAAGTATCAATGATATCGGATAATTATAAGTAATTCAATTGATAAATCTTTTTGATATCTACAATTTCCTAATTTGACTTTTTTCGATCGGAGCTGAAGTTCCTGCCATTCGCAAGCTACGAAAGTCAATTACCAAACTATAATAAACTAATACTAAATGATAAAAAAAAAACTGGAAATTTTACGAGCAGACCACATTAAATACCTGGGCGTTAAAATAGATCCTCATCTTAGGTGGAATGGACATATTACCCAGATCTCGAAATCGCTGAGATGTATACTACATAAATTTAAATACTTGAGATCTATCCTCGATATTAATCACCTTAAAATAATATATTACGCTTTAGTAGAATCTCGACTCCAATATGCTATACTAAGCTGGGGTGGTATTTTAGACATCCACCTTAAGAAAGCTGAAGTACTACAGAGAAAAATACTTAAAATCATGTACCACAAAAATAATGACTATTCTTCTAATCAAATCTTCATTGGCTCGAAGCTACTCGATATAAGACAAATATAGACAGAAACATCCAAAAACAGCTTCAGAAACCATTAGTAACCAAAAACGAACCACAAGTTGAAGACCGTCCATCCAAAGTCTTCTTCCCTTACATCAAAGGAGTGACGGACAAAATCAGTCGACTTTTCAGAAAAGCAAATATCAAAACCATCTTTACCACAGAACAAAAACTATCACACCTCATCAGACCAACAAAAGACAAAATTCCCAACGAAGACCATGGTATTTACGAAATTCCCTGTTCTATCTGCCCCCACTCTTATATAGGAGAAACTTCGAAACAGATCCATTTTCGATCCTATCAACACTCCCTTTCAGTTAGAAATCGAGACACCAGCTCCGCATTAGCTCTTCATTTCATCCAAACGGGTCACCCCATAGATTTCGAGAAAACGAAAACCATCGCCCCAGTACGTTCAAGAACTTCTCGTTTTATCAGAGAAGCCATCGAAATCGAAAAACGGCCTGATTGCCTGAACATTAAAGATGATAGCCGTAAATTGAACCCCATTTGGAAGCCCCTTCTTCCAACCGTAATTACCAGGCCACGTGAAACTTATCCGCAATCAATTATTATCCCATTAACTCCAACTACACATCAGGCACCAGCAGACAAGACAAACGAGAAAACCCGTAAGACCCGCCCACCTCCAGGTAGCCAACCACCTATAAATACTACAGTGCAACCAACATCGGATCGTCTTTTGAGATCAAGGAGTAGGCAGGTTGAGACCTTGATATCTCTCAAGACCACGACTCGAGGAGTAGGCAGATAGAGGCCTCGCAGTCACACTCTTGAAAATGGCTCCAAAGCAGGAGCCGAAACGTCGAGTTATAAACTCTCAACGCGGTTCAACCCATAAACTTAGTAATGTACATATATATATATATATATATATATATATATGTACAATATAATCTTGTATATCCACAAAAACAAAATGACACTACTACCAATTAAACACGATTATAACACCCGCACTAAATCAAAGGGTGACGTACAAGTGAACGCAACCAAAAAATCCATTGGACAAAATTCATACAAATACCACAGTGGAAAATTATTCAACCTCTTACCGGACATGTACAAGACCTACATTTATTCAATCAATAATATTGACCTACTCAAAATCATCTTCAAAAAGTATGTACTCAATATTAATAGGGAAATCGTTCATAACATTCTTATAAAAATATAAAGACGATGATAATAGTTATTCTAAGTTCAAAATCTGTTATATTTACCATTTATACCGTTACACATTTATATTTTTCACTCAAATATACCGATCAAAATACCGTAATTTGATATTATATTTATGTTCATATTTTTCTATTATATACTTTTAACTCTTCTATATATACAGTACGCTATGTTGTAAATTGTTTTTCAATCCAACTCATTATTTATGCATTTCGCAATAGGAGTCCCACGCACAACTTCGGTTTTAGTGGGTTTCTTTGTCTTTCTTTGTACTGCACTTCTTAATGCCACTATTTAATGTATTTATGTATAAATAAAGCTATTATTATTATTATTATTATTATTATTATTATTATTATTATCAATCAAAAACCGCTTTTCGCAACTTTGCTAATTTTTTAGGTTATGTTCGATAATCACGATCGAGTCGCATGAAATAGAAACTCATGCTGAATTTCAATTTCCTATACGCTCATATTTTTTGTTTTCGGATATTAATTTTTGCACGCACATTTCCCTATTACTTGGACTAAATTTCTCAAGTTCTAGACGTGAATCCTCTAATTCCGCGGATTATTAATTGACGTGTCCTCGTACGTTAACCATAGACTGCCGAACGAACGAAGCCAAGTTTGCGTTGATGAAAGAAAAGGGAATACGTTGTCGTGTCGGAGCGAGTGCCAATGTCCTAGAGTACGGCCGACGACCTGCATTATGGCAGAAACACTGCACCCTGGTCTGTCTCGAGTGGGGATCAATGCGGCGGCGGCATCGGCCCCCGACGTCTGCCCCCACACCACGACGTTGCCCCATTTCGCTCGCCCTCCGATCCCAACGCAGTCAGGTGAAAACCGAATTGTGTTCGGTGTCTCATATATTATTTGTCGCTTCGTCTGAAGTCGTTGGTGTTGAGACCTTATCAAACTCCATATTACACCAATCAATAGATTTGTGTAATCGATGACTGGTTTATTTTGTGGAAATTTATTGCATAGTTTGTGGTAGTAGGTTTCTTTTTTCAATATTGTCAAGTCCAATTTTTCGGCGACCTTCCGGATCACCGAACGTTTAACCCTTTGCGTCCTAGTGGTACCTTTCAAGGACCACCTATGAAACTTGCACATGTGTTTTTCCTAAAACTGATAGAACACTCAAAACTCTGTTGAGTGCTGATAGTACTGCCATCTGTTGCTTGTTTACCAAAATACATCGGAAAACAACATTTTGGCGCGATAATCGTGTGAAATATTTAACGAGAGTAGGGTTCTTTCACGTTCCAATAAGTAACTTGGATAAGGCTTTCAATTCTGGGAATAATGGCAGGTAACATGTAAATAATTCAAGAAATATAATATATTAGTAGTATATAATGTTCGTTGTCCGTGTTCCAATTGAAATTTTCATTAAAAATATAAATGAGTTGGTGGTCCCTGTAGGGTCCACTGTCTCTGTGGTCAAATTTTTCAATTATATGTCTATTAGGTTACTAAAGACGGATTACTGAATGCCGTGATCTATTTTCCCCTAACAAAAACCAAAAGTCGAGCAAACCAACAAAAAAAATTAAGGACTACAACCAACATATGGGCGGAGTACATAAGGCTGATATGCTGAAATCGATTTATGAACTGGATCGGGAGAATAAAAAATAGTGGTATGGATTTTTTTCTGTTTATATTCGACCATAGTGAATTCGTTCATGATATTGAAATCTAAGCTATGAGGAACAACTATGCAGTTGCTGTTGGCTTGGGAGGGGCGAATTCAGGATCCACCCTCAAAAAAGGTTGACCATTCAAAGAGAGTGAGACCTGTCCTTATAAAAATGTCACTTTTGTATCACTAAAAGTGACCCAAACCGTACAAGGTGGAGTTCTTCAAATTGTAAGGTGACCTTATGTCTGCGAGAAAACCGAAATCGTTTTTCTATTTCATTCAAAAAATAAAAATCCATCTGGCCTGGTGGTACCCCATATGGACCACCATTTTTTGTATACCTTTGATAAAAACTATTTGAGGAAATATCATTAATCTTCATTATTTAGGTCTATTATTTTTTCATTATTATTTTTTCATTATTATTTTTTCATTTCAATTAAATTCGGGCTCAAAGAGTTTTAAACGGCTTAAAACTTGCACTTTTTTAGATTTTGCCATTTTTGACCCTGAATGGGTACTTTTTCAACAAAGATAACTCCATTCATTTTTGAAGTACATAAAATTTCCTAAATATTGAGCTGAATATAGCTCACAAATGCAAATATAACTTACAAATATAGCTTAAAGCTTTTCAAAAGGGTGTCATTTAATGAGATACAAAGACACCAACATAATGGTTACAAGAAAAAGTAAAGAATGAAAGTAAGTATAATATTATCTTGTATAATTTCAAATTAAGAACATTTCAGTTTTGTTTAAACCTCTTAGAAGGTCCAGGTTCAAGATAATTTTCCTGGTCTAGTTCTTGCTCTTGAGGTCTCTGAAGATAAGGAACTCTTCATCCAATTCATCGTCATCTAGTAAGTCGATATCAGAAACGATATCAGAAGTTTCCATGATGATCTCTGTTCGATTCTCATATGACTGCCCACTGCATTGACCGCAGACATTAGAACATTTCAAGTCTGCTTTTCTGCAGCTACATGCATTTCCACATCCTTCTCTCTCTCTCTCTCTCTCTCTTGAAATCATCACTGGGGAGAGGCCATGTTCTTTTAGAGTCCATTCCCATTCAAGTGGACTGATGTCCATACCCATCCATATCAGCACTTGTGATAAGTACGAAGTGAGTAGTAGCGAGCAGAGTCTTGTGTCGAAGGGAGTCTGGCAAGGATAAAATTGTTTTTTTGGCAGCATTAGTAAAGAGCTGATAGCGCAGGTCATTGAGGGTTTGTGTGCAGTGTTTTCCACCATATATAGCGATGATAATTTGTTCTCCTGCTTGGTAAAAACCGTTGATTTCTCGTTTAGATCGGAATTCTTTTGAACAGTTTTGAGAAACTTGCCCTTTCCTTGACCAAAAAAAGAAGGAATCTCATCCACTAAAGGCATGGATGAAAGGGATGAGATGGTGGTCTGAAGATATTGAGGTGTTTGAGAAAGAAGATATCTGATGTTTTTCCACTACCACATTTTTGAAAGAAGATGTTATTTTGTGTGGGATTCGTGAGGCAATTGAGGATCACTAACAAGTCTACCTACGTCATCACCTACAATAAAAACTTCTTCAAAGTCAGAGACATTTGCGACAGCTGTAATGACAATCAGCCTGTCAGCATTTTCTTCAGCCTAGAAAATCTTAATGTTATTTTTTTTCTTTGGTAATTTGACATCGACTGCTATAGTCATTAGCCATGTGCTCTGGGTAGGCCTTGTTACTAATTCCATATGCCACCTTAAGAGCAGCACTGTTAATTTTTTACGTGGAGGACTGAATGTTTTTTATTTCCATCTTTGCCTTCAGTAGTTGGATGAATCTTAAATTGTTTTCATTGAATAAAAACTATTCTTGGGAAATCTGAGGTATATTGTTTCTTCAAATCTTACCTCTGGAGAACACTGCTCGATGAATGCGTTCTGCGCATTTTGCATTCTTCTTTTCTGCCTCTGTAGGATACTCGTCAAGGTTTTTCCACCAAACTTTAAAATCTGTATTTCGAGAACTGTTAGGCCTGCAGTAATAATAATTAGCTCAATATTTTGGGAATTTTATGTACTTTAAAAATGAATGGAAAACTACACCATTTTGAGTGTTTTCGTGTTTAAATATTATTTTTCGTCAAAGTTGGAACCTCAACAACATTCTCCACCTGGTTTAAAATTCATTTTGGCACCAACCTACTGTTTATGAAGCAGGCCATTTGTCATACCCAGGACTTTTTTTGAGTTTCAGTTGTTTGATTATTTGTGATACTTCTTCAGGGTTTGAGGGGTATGAGAACATATTTCTGTTTATTTCCGTTGTAAAATTTCGGAAAGAATTTGGTTTGTCGATTTTATTTGCTAGTTTTTGCCCTATTTTACTATAGTGTTTATTGAATTCATCACCAATAACCGGTTTATTTTCAGTGGTATAATTATCTTTCATTTCTATTTTGGTAATTTTTGTTTTGGGATACGCCTTTTGATTCACTCTCTTTTTTCCTAATTTTATTTAAAAGTATGTTTTTTTCTTCTTTCGTTATTTGAGTTGAGTTATTTGAGTTTCGTTTGTAATTATTTTATATTTGTTTAAGTTGTAAGTGATTGGGATTTTCAATAATGATTTATAGAGCTAGCTTTTTTTCTTTATTGATGCGGAAAGCCCTGACGTGATCCATTTTTTTCTAATTTTATTTTTATTTTTATTTCAGTTGTTTATTTGGTTACATGGTATTTCAGCCCAAGGAGACTAAACTTTAACAGGAGAGTCTAATCCCCATAAGACAATGGGGACACTGATAGAAAGAGATGAACGATCATTTGTGACGAAATGTGACGTAGTTGGACATGTCATGGCCGCCGTTCTCTATAGACAGTGACGGACTAGCTCTTGGTATACGGGCTGTTTCATAATAAATGCACAGGACTTCAGGATGTGATAGCTCTTCCAAAAATATGAGAAAAAGTTTCTATTAACTTACCCTCTGAAATGCACCATTTTCGAGATACAGGGTGTTGAAATTTTAAAAAAAATAATCGTTTTTTGCGGATATCTCTGGAACCGTTTATCGCACAGAAAACAGATTTCGTAGGCATTTTCTACTCATAATAAGCTATGTTTTGTGTGGATTTTTTATTTTTTCAAATTCATAATTGGTGAAAATTTTGAAGAGGTAGTGGGTGTTTTTTTCTCCAACTTCTACTCCACTGGAAAAAGTACAGTTTTGAGCTTCTTTTATGAACCGCCAATGTTTTCTATATAAAAAAGGTATTCTTGGTCATAAGCTCTAAAGTTGACCGTTTTCAAGAAAAATCAACTTTCATGTTGTTTAAATAATGTTTTTTCCTCGAAAAATTGCTGCGTGCATTGAAGCTAACGGCGGACATTTCCAACAATTCAACTGAGTATGATTGTTATTGTTTTTTTATTTTGAAATTAAAAAGTCAACGTTTGGTTTTGTTACTTGTTTTAACGTTTAAATAAATTTTGTATAATTAGGAAAAAAATTATTTAAAAAAATTTACCATGTTTTTCAACATGAAAGTTGATTTTTCTTGAAAACCGTCAACTTTAGAGCTTATGGCCAAGTGTAACTTTTTTGTGTAGAAAACATTGGCGGTTCAAGTAGGTGGCCTAAAATTATACTTTTTTCAGTGGCGTAGAAGTTGGAGAAAAAACACCCACTACCCCTTCAAAATCTTCACCAATTATGAATTTAAAAAAATAAAAAATCTGCACAAAACATAGCTTATTATGAGTAAAAAATGTATTCAAAATCTGTTTTTTGTGCGATAAACGGTTCCAGAGATATTCGCAAAAAACTATAATTTTTTTTAAATTTCAACACCCTGTATCTCGAAAATTTTTAATTTTAGAGGATAAGTTAATAGAATCTTTTTTTCATATTTTTGAACGAGCTATCACATCCGGTAGTCCTGCGCATTTATTATGAACCACCCTGTATATAGAGTTACTACTGACAGTTTTGTTGCTTGGTTCGAGTTTGACTCTATACTCATGTTCAAGTACGTCACTATGACGCGTTGATGCTACAAGATTCTGATTGGCTAGAGCTTATTAAACCCTTCTGTTAGTTTAGTCTCTTTGATTTCAGCCTATAAATGAATATTTCACATTTGAACTTGACATAACTTTGTTCATAAATGTTTGCCCACGTTTCACTTGTGCTATGAGCATAACACGACCACGTACATCATTTTTTTTTAAATGTCTGATAAAAGTAAAACCGATTATTTTTCTCCTGGATGGAATGTAACACGAAAAGGTAAACAAAATATTGAATAGAAAATCGAAAAGTCCAGCATTACGTTGTTTTCAAACTGAAAGCAAACAAGCCGTTAACATTTTCTGAGCAATCCGATCAACCAAACAGCCCAATCAATATCCAATCTCCTGTCTGGTTCGCGAGGAGAAGGGAAAGTTCAAGAGTCAAAAGTCATAAAACCGAACATTCAGCAGAGACAAACGGAGGTGGTCGGGGTGAATTCACTAGGGGTTCGCTGCGCTCCCACCCGTCTGATGACCCCGACCTTCATGTGCAGGTGATTAACCGTAGAAGCAGCAATCGCGACCTGCAGTTGTTATTGTTTATCAATTGAATTAATTATATTTTGTAGTTGTTGCTATCTACAACAGCAAACATATAGTGTCCAGATAAAAGAAAACATTCAATAGGTATCTCGTGAAATATAAAACAACGCCAACTCAATCGTAAAATTGCCTGTTTCTGATATAGGATGCCTAAAAACCCTGGTGTGTCGAGTGATTCGATTTTGTTCAGATTTTTTAGAAGACAAATAAACAAATGAAATAGTGGTCTTCTTCTTTAGTCGGTTCCAGAGATGGCGTCCTTATCGAATTTTAGTCCTGTCAATATTCCAAGGATATGGTGATTGATGACTGTTGTCAATTTTATGAAATTTCAACAAACTTAAATACTATTCAAAAAAGAATAGTTGCGACGGAATCTGAATTTCATAGTGCAATTTCCTTGTATTGATGACTATTATTATTAATGTGTTTCTCCATTTTGCTGTATATTTTCTTAGAAATTCATCATTCATTCAATAACTCAATTTTTCTGATTGACTCGGCCTTTACCTACTTGATGAAGATCCATTCATAAAATACACAGAAAACGATTCGATCCCCACAAACTTTATTCAATCAGACAGTGAAGAAGCTACTGCGCTGGCGAAACATGTCTGATTGAATGAAATTTGTGAATATCTAATCGTTTTCTGTGTAGTTTGTACAATAATAATTTGATCATGTTCCGTTTTTGTATCATTTGTGGCAATCCTGAGAGACGAACAAAATAATTCATCTATATCCAGTACCGAATGTGAGTACCACCATATTATAAAGATTATCACATAGTAGCTTGTATTATTAGAAAACATTTTAATAAAAATAATGCCCCGAATATATCTCACACGAAATCCCGCCATACCTGCTTATATTAGCACAAGATTGACAGGTTCTAATGGTGAATTTTCATGAAGCTTAATTTCAATACTTCCAAATGAAATGCGTGGTTATTATTGTAGTTAATTGCATTTCAGTAAAAAATTATATAAATAAGCCGGAAATGTAACAAATAAAACTGATTGGTGATAGTGATTCAGTAAATTCCAATAATTACCATTCAATTCATTCGTCGGCAATACTTGAAAACTTATGTGCTTGTAAATTTACCCTAACAGGAAAACCGACCGTGGCGGTACACGCAAATGCGGAATATTTGGGAAACAGACCACGATTTCATCTGTTTTCTCTTAATCAAGCTGGCGAATTGTCTCCTGTTTTATCCCAGTTTTGCAGGTATGAGTCGACACACCAGGGTTTTTAGACATCGTATTCTGATACTTCATGCCTATTTGCAGATACACTAAAAATGTACAATTCTACATAATGGAAACGCCCCTGAACGTTTCCATGAGAGGTGAGACAAAGAGCCCCGCAAAATCCTTATGATATTGGGGTCACGTCAGAAGCTTTTTTCAATAGCATTTGATCAAAGCAATTTCAATTGAAAACATGTTTTTTATTACTCTAAGATTAAATTGGAGCATTGAACGTAATTTTCATCTGAATGTAGTTCAAAAAGCGTAAAATATCTCTTTCACTAATAGTGAGAAATTTAATTGATCTGCGATATCGTTTTCATCATTTAAAATCGAAAGTTTCGATATTGTTTACGTGAATGTTAGAATATAATGATAACCAGTGGCGAAACCTCTAACCATGTACGTACGATTTTTTTTCAATTTTCATGAATTATCCTAAAAAAATTTAAATAAATAAACTTAAAGAAATTTTTCAGAGAAAAGCTTTCATTTAAATGTACTAAAAAGAAGGAAATAAATCTTAAAATGAATTAAAGCAACAATTTCACTGGAGGTTTCAATAATGGACTCATTGAATACAATTAGACATTTCAAAGGTGCTTTATTCAAGCTGCAATATTCTATACATACAGTTTTCTTCAAATTTATAATAAGCCTATTTCTAGAACACCAGTTTTCAAATTCAATAAAAGTATTGTCAATTTTTTTTAGAAGATTCTTTTCTGAATGCCATGCCATGCATGTATCATCTGCATACATAAAGACTTCAGCTTGTGTTATATAATGAGGTAAGTCATTAATGTATAATAAAAAAATTAGGGGCCCAAGAACACTGCCTTGTGGGGTACCAATATCAATATCATATTCTTTGGAGATAACGTCGTCAATTTTCACGACAATTTTTTCTAGGTAGGAGAGAAACCAATCATTAAGACAACCACTTATGCCTATTGCATTCAACTTATCAGAAACAAAAGATTTATCAACCGTATCGAAAGCTTTGGTCAAGTCAAATAAAATAGACACAACGTGATTACCACTATCTAATTGTTTGTTAATATATTCGGTATAATCAACTAGACTAGTTTCAGTTGAAAACCCTTTTCTGAAACCGTGCTGGCAATTTGTAAGTAGTTTGAATGAACTCAAGTAATACTCAACTATTTTAAAAACGAGTTTTTCTATAATTTTGGAAAAAACACTCAATAATGCTATTGGTCTGTAGTAGTTTTCTATGCTACTAGGGTCATCCTTTTTAAATAATAAAATTATGGAGGCTATTTTAAGGCTTGTTGGAAATGTGCCTTGTGTGATAGAACTATTTATAATATAAGTGAGTATTGGAGCGATTATCTCTCTACATTGCTTGATAACGTTAATTGGAATTTAATCTAAACCAGTAGATTTTTTATTTGGTAAAAGTTGAATTGCGTCGATGACTTCTAGTTCCGAAACGGGAGCAAAAAACATTGTTTGAGGGGAGTTAGGTAGTCGCCTACCACGAGTACAGCTGACGAAGCGGTCATCGTTCTCTGAACCTGAAGATAAGAAGAATCTCCAAACTGCAATTATGCACTTTCCATTTCAACTGTTTTATTATATTCATCATGTTAAATTATTCTTTGTTACTACTCAGTCGAGTAAGGTTGTCTGTCTTTTCGAAAATAAATCTTTTTAAAAAAAGCTTTCCGTCGTCCGAAGTTCTTAAGTGGCGCAGTCGGTAGGATACGAACCTACGCTCACAGAGGGAAAACCACTGATTTTACCCGAAATTAAATTAGTCGCCGGAAGTTCAACTACGTTTTTGGCAATACCAAATATTACCAAAATAGATATGGAAGAAATTTATCGACTGAAGGACTATGCAAACTGGATACCACCCATCCAAAAACACGAGTCAACATGCAGTCGCCGGTTTATATTACAAGCTTCGTAGTATGTATATTCGTAACAATACTGGCGGTTACACAAAGAAAACGACTTCTCTCCCTTTGGAAATGCACTCACCGAAGAAAATCAAAGGAAAATCAAGTCAGAGAAAATGAAGAAGATGGAAGCGACGGGCCATCGAAAAAACGTTCCGTTATTTTCGATTCTTGAGGAGGGAGGAGTTAGGTAGTCGCCTACCACGAGTACAGCTGACGAAGCGGTCATCGTTCTCTGAACCTGGAGATAAGAAGAATCTCCAACTGCAATTATGCACTTTCCATTTCAACTGTTTTATTATATTCATCATGTTAAATTATTCTTTGTTACTACTCAGTCGAGTAAGGTTGTCTGTCTTTTCGAAAATAAATCTTTTTAAAAAAGCTTTCCGTCGTCCGAAGTTCTTAAGTGGGGCAAGACTACTTTTGGTACAATTGGTGCTGGTATTTTCACCAAAGTGATCAGAAATCTTTTTATGAATGTCTGAAGACAGAAACTCGCCAAAAGCTGCTGCTTGATCTTTTGGAGTACTTAAATGTTCATCGTTATAAATAATTTCTGATATATTGGCACTTTTTCGTTTACCCTTAACTTCATTTACTAAGTTCCAAACTGTTCTGTTTTTGTTATTTGAATGATCAATAATATTTTTATAAAAAAGTTTCTTTTCAGAGATGGCTTGTTTATTTACTTATTTTTTTAGTTTTGTATACCTGTCATTCAGGTTATCGTTATGAACTCGTTTTCGCAACCAGTCAAGATTACGTTTTTTGTTCAGTTGATCAGAAAATTTTATTTTACGAGACCTGCTCTTACTTACCAAAGTATTCTTCCGGAAAGCAATATTGAAACACCACGAGAATTCTTCAATGAAATTATCAAAAACAGTGTTGACATCCATTTCTTCACTTACATCAAATGTTATTTTCGAAAGCTGATATATAAATTCATTAATTGAAACATCATCAATTTTTCTGAATGTAAACTTTTTTTGGATCTCAGAGACAGCACTTGAAACTGTAAATGAATCAAATTTGATTACTTGGCAATGGTGATCAGAGAGACCAGGATCAAAGTTATATGTTGTATGTATACACAGGGTGTTTCTTAAGTACGTGTAGAAACTTCAGGAGCATGTTGCTGACGTCAAAATAAGAAAAAAAGTTCCTATAAACACATGTCCGCAAGTTATCCGTTTGTAAGATAGAGAGTGTCAAAGTTTAATTCTCATATTTGTTTTTTGTGAATAAATGCCAAAATATTTGTTGAAATTCGAGTAAAGTTTGGTATCTGGGATGATTTTTCAATGACAAAATTTTATGTCAATTGTGAAAAAAACTAATTTCTAATTGAATTAATTTTTAATTAAAAAATCTTGTCATTCAAAATCACTTGCAGCGATTATTTCAAATCTCAATAACTCGAAAACAGTTGCTCTCAGTGACCTCTACCAAGAATACATTTTTTGAACAAACTAAATAATAAATGTTCCCAGATACCAAACTTTACCCAAATATCAAAATTATTTTGAAATTATTCACAAAAAATAAAAATCAGAATTCAACTTTGACACTCTGTCTCTCAGAAACGAATGATTTGCGGACATATGTTTATAGGAACTTTTCTTCTTATATTGATGTCAGCAACACGCTCCTAGATTTTCTACACGTACTTAAGAAACACCCTGTATAATTATAATTAATTTCATCATTTATTTTTGTATTTTGTCTGTATGCATTGTATTCGCACCTATTTGTATTATTATTCCGTTTTTATTATCTATGTTCTACCAAAATTTATATTTATATTGATATTTATATATTTTGAATTTTTTTATATATTTTTGAGTTACTTTGTCAATGAGGATATTCTTGGACAACGAACTAACCAACTAACTAAGAGGAAGTGGTTCTAATTCAGCTTGCAAGATTTGTACCAATCTAACACACAGAGCAAGTTTGATAAAAGGTTTAAAAAAAAAAATGGCACCTCAACTCGTGAAGCCGAAAAAAATATAAAAAAGACCTGGCATTTGGAATGCTTCTAAGGTACATGTTCCATATGCAAACGCGTTACGAATGATTCACCCGGTAGTCGCGTCGTTTGCCTCGACGGGGATGGCATCGCCCGGCGTCGAGACGCAGAGGAAGGGGTGCAGACGCGCGTCCTTGGCCGACTGGTCGGGTGAATGGCCAGAAGCAGTACCAGCAGTGGCAGAATTTGATGCACTCCATGCCGCACGATGCGAAGTCTAGCAGTCCATTCGGCGCCTGCAACAAACAGACTGAAATTATGATAATATCGCGATCGTCATTATCAACGCTCAGCGTAAATACTTTCAGTTTCTTTGTTAATCACGTTCATTACTCTTTGACTGTAGAACTGGAAAATCCTCAACCAGAGAGAGAAAGTTTACGGGTATCCATTTAATAGAGCAATTTCATGGTACTGAAGTATTTTTTCAAACACGAGAGTCTAGTTCATTTGTTAATGTTTAAATTATCCAATATTTTGACAGTTCACTGTTCGTTCACTAATCGTTAACGCTTATTAAACGAAAATGACTTTTTCTAACGAAGAAAAACGAGACATGATAAGGATTTATTATATTTCGAATCGAAATTCAAAAACGGCTTGTGAGCGCTATTTGTTGGAATATCCAGAAAGACGACGGCAGCCGCATTGTAGTTATTTTGCTAATATTGATAATAATTTAGCTCAGTACGGAAGTTTTGTTAAGCCAAGGGTTGAATATGGAACACGAATCGATCCAGAAGAGGAACAAATTATCTTGAACACTGTAAGTTTGACAACTGTTACAAAGTAGAAAGTAAAATGAATAATTTTAAATTATTTTTTAAGGCCAATAATAATCCTCGAGCTTCAGTTAGAGTTTTCTCAGAAGAAGTAGGATTGAGAGTTTGGAGAACTTTAAATAAGCGTGGATATAAACCTTACAAAATCCATATTAGTCAAACACTAAGACCTGGCGATGCTGAGAGACGATTAGAATTTTGTAACTGGTTGCAAAATAAAATTAATGAAAATGATGACTTCCTAAATAAAACTATATGGACAGATGAATGCAGTTTTTCAACAGATGGACTATTTAACAGACATAACGAACACTATTGGTCAATAGAAAACCCAAGGAAGAATCAAGAAGTAAGACCTCAGGGACGACAATAATTTAACGTATGGGTCGGTACTCGGTATGTGGCACAATAAAATTATCGTCCGTTTTTTATTCAAGGAAAATTAAATTCCGATAGATATGCAGAATTAATAAGGATCAATATATTGGATTCCTTAATGGAAGAACCTTTGGGCGTATTACGTCAACTATGGTGGCAACAAGACGGTGCACCACCTCATAATGGGAGATGTGTTAAAAATTTATTAAATGAATTATTCCCTATTAAATGGATTGGAAACCAAGGTCCCGTACGTTGGCCAGCTAGAAGCCTCGACCTAAACCCTCTAGACTACTTTCTTTGGAGATTTCTCAAAAACCGTCTTTATCGAAACACGCCACAAAATCTTGAAGTATTACGACAAGACCTAATAAGGGAGATCAGGGATCAGGGCTATCCCTGCAAGGACCATTCAGCGTGCCATCCATAAACTTCACAGACTGACACGAAAATGCATTCAAGCAGGTGGATTACAATTTGACTATTTGCTTTAACTTTCATTGGGTATTCAATTTTATAGTTTTTGTTTGACTTTTTTGGAATAATTAAAACATCATGCCTATTGTTGAACATCACACATTGTTTTATATCAATTTTTAGGAGCTTCCAAGGTCCTTAAAACAATGATGTATCGTTCTTTTTCGAAAAAATTATTTTAACCATGTTCTGCTAAGATCTTACCAAAAATCTATATATAGTCTGTCTCTCTCTAACACATGAGTATTTATGGAAAATGCTATTAATATAAAATTTTCGAATAAGTGCGATACATCATTTGTTTTGGGACATTAGAAGATTTTAAAATCCATAATAAAAAATCCAGGGCCGTATTTAAAAAAACAAAGTTGATGATGGCAGCTAAAATACGAAACATCTGTTTGAAAATCTGATAACACCATCTTGTAGAACAGAAAAAGTATTAACGAGAATGTGAAATGTGTTTTGTTATATCTATTCAAATAGAGTCACAAAAAAATAAAAATGAAATCGCGAATAATCGGTTTTTTCCAAAAATCTTCGGAAGTATTCGGAATTTTTCAAATATGAAAGCGGCGTTTCAATGAGCACCAAATTGCGCAACTTTGCCTCCATTTAACCGACCTCGTATCTCTTCTGGTTTCCGAGATCCCAATGAAGAGGCTCGAATTTGGGACACCCTGTACATATACATAATTTGAAAAGCACTGATCAATAATTCATCAAGCTGAGTATACAATATGAGAAGCCCTTTCATTATTCATGCAGATGGTCACTGACCTATTCATAATAACGACTTATCAATACATGTATATTTTTAACATTTCAACCATGTTTTCCAGTTTCTTATCGACAGCAGCTATAAATTATGGGTTAGTGTTATGAAAGTTGAACTATATACAATTACATTGTCTGATTCATAAAGCAGAATTCGATGTGACTGCTTTCCACCAGAGGTTGATTTTTCTCGAGAGTAGTTATTTACGTAATAATTTCCAGTAGTGATGTTTCACAGGGCCAGTTCGTAGTTTCCGGAAAAATTTAATATTTTCCTGGAAGTGATTTCCATTTTCTGGATGATGCTTTTTATTTAGGGACGAGTATGCACAGAGAGAAATAAATGTATGTTTTCTACACAATTGTGAATAATTTCATCACAATTTGTTTCTTAAAAGTTGACAGCACCAATTTGTTCATTTTTCTTCTATAATATTGTATTAGAGATATTGTGTATGAACGATACACTTCAGTGTTGTATTATTCTGAATAGTTTTGTTTTAATTTTATACACAAAATATACAAAATTAATGGGTATGTTAATGTCAACAACTTGTGTACTGTTTATGCATAAATTGTAACGAATGGCAACAATTTGTGTACCTAGTTTGTACAAATTGTGTAGGTATTTTAGGATGCAAAAAATGACACAAATTTGTGTACTCCGCATACATGAATTGTGTAGGTATATTGACATATTTGTGTACAAAGCAAGGCCAATTTTTGTATTTATACCATTTATAATTTTAAGAAAGGATATACTTGAGGCACATGATATCCAAACAGAATAAGATAAGATAGTTTCAACCTGCTCGCTTCTTCATATCTTATTCTGTTCAGAAATTATAAGCTTCATTTTCCAGAAGGTTGAAATAAAATTAAATGTCATTCAAATAATGTTTATTTCATCACAAAGAACTAATAACAAAAATAACTGAACCATAAACTCTTATTACAAATGAAATAACAGAAACACAAAATACCAAACTGAAAATAAATGAACCATACATTTTGTTATTTTGAAACACGTTGAATAATAATAAAGTTTAAAGTAATCTTCGTGTCAAACTATATTCATTCAAACCGTTAAAAATGATCAAAATGAGTCGGTTTGTAGGATTCATGTTAAAACAAAAAATAATAGCAATACCAACCTTCAAATATTAGTATCAGTTTGAAAATATTCTAACACTTCCGTTGGACACAAAACCACATACACATGAGCAAATAATGAATAATAGGTAAGTACACTTAACGAGCTTCGCCCTTCGATCAGCATAAAACAATCAAACAATGATGGACTGGACATTCGGAGTGCCGCGCATGCGTATTTAGTTGGGTGAGACGACGCTTTGGTCAAGTTGTGGCAAATTACACAATTGTGTTGAAATAGTACACAATTTGTGCATATCAAATAGAAAGTGCACAACAGGTGTAAGATGAGTTCAATGCGTTGTAGATGTTTTCCATATAAACTGTGTTATGGTAGATGTGCATATTTTTGTGTATTTTTAGACAATGTGGAAGTGCATGAATACTATACAAATTGACTTGCACAAATATTTGTTGAATTTCACAAAACGCGGGTGATGAAAAAATGGACAATTGTGTAAAATGTCTACACAACTGTGTCTTACACAACGTTGTGCATGAACCTGCTGCAGTATTTTCTCTCTGTGTGAAATCTGCTCTGTATATATTGAAGACTGAAATGAGAAAAAATAATGGTTAATAACTTTTATGCAATAGCGGGCGGTAAAGTACACTTTACCGCCCGGTTCGCCTGGCGTAAAGTGGCACTTTACCGCCCGTGGGCGCATTATGGCCTGGCGGGCCGTAAACTAGACAAAATTCTCAAATTGTCTATACTCACACATCATTTCATGCAATTCCTTACACGAATTAGAATCATATCAGTTCAATAGAGCAATACTCTCTCTAACATTTGTTCATAATCGTTGGCAATTTTTTCGGTGATGATCTATTTATTTGAAATAGATTCTCCAATATAGCACTCAGCTACTATAGTTTCACATTCCTCATATTATGTTACCCTTAATTATTGTATGCATAACGTATGAAACGTGTAGACCATTGCAATTCAAGTCAGTATTTGTGATTCGCGCTATAAAACCGCTAGTGCATAAAATGTTGTATGTATCACGTGCGTAAAATGCGTTAAGGCCTTCGGCGTGTGATGGCCCTCGGCCAACGCCATCGGGCCATCATCCACGCCGCAGGCCATAAACGCCTACTTTACGCCCTTGATACATAAATAACTATTATGCACTAGCGGGCGGTAAAGTACACTTTACCGCCCGGTTCGCGTAAAGTGGCACTTTATCGCCCGTGAGGGCATTATGGCCCGGCGGGCCGTAAACTAGACAAAATTCTCAAATTGTCTATACTCACACATCATTTCATGCAATTCCTTACACGAATTAGAATCATATCAGTTCAATAGAGCAATACTCTCTCTAACATTTGTTCATAATCGTTGGCAATTTTTTCGGTGATGATCTATTTATTTGAAATAGATTCTCCAATATAGCACTCAGCTACTATAGATTCACATTCCTCATATTATGTTACCCTTAATTATTGTATGCATAACGTATGGAACGTGTAGACCATTGCAATTCAAGTCAGTATTTGTGATTCACGCTATAAAACCGCTAGTGCATAAAATTTTGTATGTATCACGTGCGTAAAATGCGTTTAAGGCCTTCGGCGTGTGATGGCCCTCGGCTAACGCCATCGGGCCATCATCCACGCCGCAGGCCATAAACGCCTACTTTACGCCCTTGATACATAAATAAATATTAAGCTTGGAGTTTATTGAAAAGAGGCAACTCAGCTGGTGGGGTAAAACAAATATGGCAGTTGAGAATTCAGAACAAAAAAGAAAAAGAGGAAGAGGAAGACCAAGACAAAAATGGGATGGTGTAACTGCTGAAATTTTGAAGAAATGGGGAAAACTTACACAGGTGCAGGAACCTTAGCAAGAAACAAGAAAGAATTGATATATGAATAACAACACCAATAAAATTATCTGCTGATCTCCCAATGTAATTTGTTCAATATTACATTTAAATGTGACTAAATTTGTTTTAGGAATATTCAGTGTCAGCTTATTCGCGTCACACCAGATTTTGATTTTTTGAATATCTGCGACAATAGACTGGACCAAGGCAGTATGATCTTGATTGTGCCAAAGAATTGTGATATCATCAGCGAACAATGTTAGGTGTCACTTAGGCCAACACCATTGAGCCTGTAGTTGTATTTCTCTAATTTCCATCAGTTCTGAGAGTTCCACTTTTCTGTCTCGATAATTACAGAACTTACGGTGGTGCTTCCATGACAAGTGAGACGCACTGGTTATCGATAAGTGAAACTACTTGTTATTTGTGATATTGAATACTCTTTCGCTTGTTTGTCCGCTAGCAGTAATAAAATGTAAGGCAAATATTTGCATTTCAATGAAATATCTAAGATGATAATGTCTCAATGCCATTCAGCGAACAGTCATTGGCTTATCAAGAGTTTCTCTCTATATTTGCTACAAGACAGTGCATAGTGGAAATCACGACCTTTTTGTGATTTAAATTTACTTGATTTTTTTACCTCCGCGATATTTTATTGTCTCGAAATTACACCTAAACCATTAGTTTATCATTTAGTTTGTATTTAACTCCATAAAACTTTATTCAAAAAGTGCATAATAAGCGCGCGGAATTCAAATTTGCGAAACGCATCACCATTGGTCGAAACGACGAATGGCGTCACATGGCACGTTATGAAATTTATCTGTGTTGATATTCATACTGTGCTGGTCGTCTTTCATAGAAAATTTGTTTTTATTTATATATTTGTAGTGTTTTCCATTACATAGTGCGATTTTGGTCTAGTGACAATTGTAACTTATCAAGAGCAACGACTTAAAGTGGTTTTGTCAAAGCACAATCCGACAATACCTGAACTGATAAGTAGTAATAAATAGTTTATCAAATGATAGTTTTCCTTTTTTGGCATTCCGGTAATAGACAATACCTATAAAATGTTTTTTTAGCATTTTCCATTATCGTAATTGCGATTAAAACTGCAAATCCCTAACCTAATTAATAACTGTCAATAGTGTCAACGGCCATAACTATAGAAAGGCTTACAAATTGTGAAAGGCTTTCGCGGCCATCGTTGAATGAATGATGGTTTTTCGGGTTTTTAGGCCGACGTTTATTTAGAGAAAATCTCGACGTTTCGCTAACACGAGTGGTTGGCATTTTCAAGAGAAATGTTTACTTAGTAGTGTTCAGTGTTCAGTGATCGAAACTGTAAACATTTCTCTTGAAAATGCCAACCACTCGTGTTGGCGAAACGTCGAGATTTTCTCTAAATAAACGTCGGCATAAAAACCCGAAAAACCATCATTCATATAGAAAGGCTTGTTCATTAAGCGCGTTCGGTTTTTACGTCGGACTGCTCAGATTAGTCTGCATCGTTCGTTTATTGCAACCGATTGTAGGGGAGGTAAATCTTGATCGTTCGGTTTTTCAAATCTATCCAGTCCGAGATTGATTTGTTTGCTCGGAGAATTTTGGCAGACGAGTACGATTAATTTGGAAGTGAGGTTATGGTTATCTCATCAAAAATAATATTTTGATTTTCCGTAACAAAAACTAGCATTGTTTTTTGTTATTCATCACTGAAATCCGCAAAAGGTTCAAATTCTTTACGAAAAAATCGATTCAAATTTGAATGTGGTTATTGGTTAACAGCATGTCAAAGTCTAACCTACGTCCATTTCGTTCTTTTATTACCGATTTATTCGACTGAGATCATAATACCGAACGCGACTATTGAAGACTGCTCTGGTTGATCGAGATCACTTTCACATTTGCTCATCTCTCTCTAACACTTGTACTGAATGTCGTCTAAATCTTACTTCAAATGTAAATTCAAGAACCCTGTAAAAGAATATGTCACGAAAACACTGGATTCGTGTACGCAAAACCATGCTACTACTTTGTGCCAAACATATACAGGGTGGGTCACGGTCGATGGTACCTTAGACGTTTACGAAGAACGGGAAATAGTATCATTCTGAAAATTTGGTTTCTCAAGTTGTTGCTCTTGGTCTATTATCTAAAATATTTTCAGCAATGCAGCGTTGCCGCTTATACCAGAAAGTAGCAGCATCTTTGTTATTTCAAATGGGTCACCCTGTATATTACCGCATTTTTGAACTTTTCATTATTTTCTGATTATTTCTCTTTCATACTCCCCTATACCTATCTCTAACGGTTTTTGAGATATTGGTTATTTTCCATATTTTTTTTCCAAAACATAGCTCGAATTGAATGTTTATTTCTGCGGTATTTGGATTCTTAGGAAGTTGCAAATTTGTGTTTAGTTCATCAAGATCATGTACATTGATTCTGTATAGAGAAGTTTGTTCTGCGTTCTACAGGGTCGTCAAAATTCATGATCTTACTGCTAGATACGAAAAGGGTTAAAAGTGCGTTTTTTTAAATGGAACATCCTGTATATTATGAAATATCCTGAAAGATGACTAAATTCCCTTCGAATTGATGTATCATGTTCCTATACCTAAATAGCCAGAATTCCGAGATAATAGCAATTTTCACTTGTAATCTCCCAAGTGCTTGAATTATTGCCGGAAATTTTTCGAGTACATGAATTTTTTGAAAATTACCCGAGTCGCGAAGCGACGAGGGTGATTTTCTTTGAAAATTCATGTACGAGATAAATTTACGGCAATTAATTCAAGCACGAGGGAGATTCGGAAAATTTCACACCAAGAAATGAAAATCATCCAACAATTCATAAGAAATAACTAACGATGGTTTCACCTAAACTATTTATAACCACTGAAATATTGATATGTAAAATGCTTAACAAAATTTTCGTCAATAAGTGTGTTTAAATTTGAAAAAAAATAAAAAAGTTATGTTCTTATCGTGGATTGAACCATAATAAGTGGAAATTTTTCTGTCAAACATTTGACATATAACAAGTTGATATTTTGCTTTAATGTACAAATAGAGGTCTAGTTTTCATATGAAAGGAGATAATTATGTATTTACTAATTGTCAATTCTGAAATCATATTTCAGAAGAAGTTCAATACACCATTTGTCACAAGTTTTTCCCGTAGCTCAGCGGTAGTGTTGCGGCCGGTCTCACCAGGCTAAGAGTACATGACAACCTACCCCGCAAACATGATGGTGGGGTGTTATATGAGTCGCTGGATATCTTCCAGGAGCGCTGGGTAGAACCGGCGCCGTAGGGAATCCAAGTTGAGAATCTAAAATGTCAAGTACTTCAACCCGGTTTTTTGCTTCTAGATTTTTCCAACCCTCAACTTTTTACATTGAATAGGACGACAACAGAATGATCCTATTTCCCGTTCTCCGTAAACGTCTAAGGTACCATCGACCGTGACCCACCCTGTATAAATGAATAAACCATTCCCAAATCAACGTGTCTCTTCAATAGTGGTAAAAATAGGTTTGTGTAGGAAATGTTCTAGGAAATGTTCTAGCGTGAGAGTTGAATGGGGTGGTTTTAGCGGGTAAGAGTCCGGCACTACTGGCACGTGATGGACATCAAGAGGCCAGTGTCCATGAGGATTTCCACCCCCAATTAAGGTTAAGTGGAAGAACAATTTAGTGGTGATTCATCATCTCCACCTAAATTGAACTTCGCCTTTTACTCATTTCAATTGTATTTTCATACTGATGTAAGATGTATTATCTTGTGAGTAATAAAGACGTTAATTATTATTATTATTATTAATTATAACTTTCAACACCGCAATTTTTTTTACAGTGATTCAAGGGTAATACTGGCCATAATAACTTCGTATCAGAGCAACTACCCCCTGAAAAGCAAAAGGTGAGTTGGTGGACCACCGAAATCACTAAACTTCGGAAAAAACACGCGAACTAATCAATAGAGTGAAAAACACTGGTGGGTGGGTGGAATATTCCAAAACACTACAAGAATATAATAAAATAATCAAAGGGGAGCAAAGGAAAGCATGGTGGAAGTTCTGTGAGGACATAGAACAAACCTGAGCAAGTCCAAGTCTGCGACACATACTCCCCAAAAACCCTATCAACCCAGTGGGGATTCTCACTGGAGGCCACACAAATACCGGGAATGAAACAATTGAACTTCAGCTCAATAAATACTTTCCAGGATCTACCATTGTCACGAATCCCAGCAACGAAAACTCATCATGTTTATGAACATGACAGTCTAAAATGAGTTATTTTTATTTATTTTGTCCTAATTTCAAAAAAATTGTTTTTGCGTGATTATAATAATCGATATTTTGTAAGATACGAACTTGACATTGAACTTTGAGGAGTAAACTCTTGTGAAATTTGAATTAATTCATATCAGTCTTCGAGTTGGTATGTAATTATTCCAAAGCTGTTTTTACAAATTCTGCAAATAATAAAACACAATTTTATTTCGACAGTGTTTACTCAAAAGGTAGAATTTTGAATAATATGAATATTTCATTTCTGATTGTCTGAATTTAAATCGAAAGTGTAGGTTCTTGAAACCCACTTTCCGGTGAGCCCTCATACAATATTCATGAAAGACCACTCGAATATACTGAATGCAGGTCGAGCACGTTACCTGATTTTTTTCGACGAAGGTTCAATAAAACCACCCAGTTTTGTTGGAAATATGTTGAAAGTTAGCATAAGCAGCTTTGGATCAGCGCTGGAACCTCACTGGAAAATCAGTATCAAGACAAGAACCTACAATAATTCGTTTTTTGGAAATGATATGGTTCAATGGCTTTCACTCAATTTATGGTTAGAAAAAAAATTACACAACAAGAAAAACATTCATATTATTTTCATCAAATGTCAATGTAAAACAAAGCAGGGAATCAAGAGAACGAAACTGTAAAATAAATTCGTACATTTAAGGGTGAATTTAGTCAACTTTAGGACAAGCATTATAGATAGTGACAGATTTGGGTGCCCCATTTTCGCATGCAAGCCTCGAATAGGGTTGAAAAGTACATCTCCTAGGGAGAACATATATGGAAAATTCGATTTTCCAGAACTCAAATAAAAGGAGTATGTTGCCCATAGTTTCACGCGTGCCGTGTTCACCTAATTATGAATTAATAGAACCTGATGGCTTCGGAATACCAAAGGCTTGAGTGTTGCAGGTGGCTAAAGAGGGGCGTAATCTTGTAAGACAAAATCGAGATTTTTACAGATTTTCCCACACAAGCCCATCGAAACTATGAAAACCCACATCGTCACTAGACCGAAAAACATAATGGCTTGAGTGGCGCGAATGGATAAGTAAATTTTGTTGTCGGAAAATTTAATGGAGATTCTTTTTGATATTTCCTTATGTTCTTCCCAGGAGCCACTCGTAAATTTTCCTCCATTTTACTCAACATCGATGTACTTTTCAACCCTATTGTTATTGTTGTTTTTGAAATTGTTATTTCCGTCAACCGATTGCACCCCTACGCTCAACCCTCAGAAGTCTTCGAGAGACTAGTGTGAGCTAGGGAAGACGCAGCCCTTACCTTTTAACGTGTGATGCCATGCACGAGACCGGTGAATCGGATCGAACCCACGACCCCACGCATGCGAGGCGAACGCACTACCAGCCAACCACCGCGGCGAACATGGGGCACCTAAATCTGTCACTATCTGACGGTCTATTATCATAAACATAATGGTAACATCAAATGTTTTAAGCATAAACTTAAGTTGTATAAATGGTGCCATTTGATAAAACAGATTCATCTTTCGCTTTGAACATAATTATATTTAAGAACAATTTTAAAATGATGTTGACAAAATGCACCTTCAAGTAGTTGAGAGTGAACTGAGTAACTGACACTATGTCAATAACTTTCTTGAGAATGTCAATCATTCGTGTTGGCGAAACGTCGTGAATATCTCGTGATGAAATTCGACGTCGGCGTCAGTCAAAAAAACTATTCACAGTTTATCAAAAACAATATTATCCCTTCAGGTTCGTTCACACGCATATGGAAATGAATGCATGAAAAAACTCGTCAATCAAACCAAAAAATATCGAAAAAACTAAATTACAACCATGCACCCTTGATTTTATTAGATGAAGAGATACAATTCATGTGTTCTCTTTTAATTCCTCCAAGTTTTATACCCTATAATTACAAAGCACAAGTGGTCAATGAACGAGAGGTGGCCATTCGATTACCATTAGTTCTGTCTTTGTTACAGAAATGGTTTATATCATCATAAAACGTTCCATTATTACAGAGGAAATAATGGATGTACAATAGTCCAAGAACCAGGGGTTTTAACCTGACACTAAAAACCAATAGAAATTATTTTTTTGAGGAGTACTTTGAGAGAAAAAATGTTCTGCATGCAAGCACCTTATATATTTCTATGCTAAAACCCAACAATAAAACCAATAGAAATAATTTTTGGTACATGGGCAGTTTTTGAAGATTACTTTGAGGAAAAAAATTGTTCTGCACGCGAGCACTTATGGAAAGTGGGGAAAATTCCCAGGAAAACTTGGAAAATCGGTATGCAATCAATAACTTGGAAGTTGTTGGAAAGTTCGAAATAACGTATAGAAACAAACTTGTACAACATAAATTTCACAAAAAGGGTAATCACAAGTTTTTTCGTAAATTGCTTCATATGAGAGATAATGAGCTGCAATTGATATTTTCAGATTTCCGCGCGAACAACTCGGGATATCATGAGATTTACCCCGACGCTCGACTAAAGTGTCTATCTCCCTTGTTTTAGGTCGAAAATTCATAAACTAAACGGTATATTAAAGGAAAAACCTTCAAAAATTATCGTATATAGCTGGCGGGTGTCGGAAGAAGTGGTTGTATTTGATATTCGGATGAATAAACAATGTAATTTTACTATTTCTTTATGTTTTCCTGTCGAATTAGCTCGAAAAGCTGAATTTGCTTCAGAAGATTCAGTAGGTCCGACCATGCACCCCCTAAGGTTGAGGCCCGGAAGGATGAACTCCCCAGCACTCGTACGTACTTGAAATCTCACCCCCCCTATCCACCACCCCCGCTCGTTAAAACGGTTCCTCATCCTGATGACTGGCGATCAGCAGAATAAAATCTGACCGTTTGATATGGAGTGCCCAGCCAATTCTCGGCTTGAAGCTCCCTTATATCTGACATGAGTTGACTTTTAAAACAATGACTTTACTTTATGTGCATGGTGCCCCCCTGAAACTGGCTGAAGGCCTGAAAAAAAAACTCTCGGCTGTGTATTGAAATTACTACTTGGTTGGTTCTTCTAGGTATCTGAAGCATAAAAGCATGATTAATCGTGATTTGATGCCTATTGAAGTAGACGTTGGCGTCGCCGAAGGTCTCGCCTCCGCCGTACTTCTTCAGGGGTGTCGTTGTCTCCTTGGTTTACTGGACGTCTGTATTTGTCTCTGTCTCTGTCGTCTTGCTCACGTCTGTTCTCGTGGAGCTCCGTGAGCAGCAGGTTCATGTGGGTCTCTACTCTGTCTAGAGTAGTCCCACATGTTGTCTGATCAGTCTGTCGATATAGTCCGGGTGGATGTCTAAGTCTCGATATATGAACCTGTTGGGCATATATTGTGGTGCGTCTGTTGCCGTCCTCAGGCAGACGTTGAAGAAGGCCTGTATCCTCTGCCTATAACTGTTCGCGCACTGCCCCCAACCAGTGGAGGCGTACAATATGATAGGCAGAAGAATTGTCTTGATGAGGCGAAGTTTCAACTCGAGTGCCATGTTGCTCCTACGTCCGATGAGTGGGTACAGCTTATGCCTTGCGGCTTTCGCTATAGCTAATCTGTGGGAGACGTGCCTCTGAAACGTGAGTTTCTTGTCCAGGGTTACTCCTAGGTAAACGGCTTCGTCTACCCATGGAATTCTCTCGTCGTTCATCGTAACATGGCCCTCGGGTGTCCTACGTCGCCTCGTGAACAGTATGGCCTTGCTTTTGTCTGCATTGATTCCGATCTTCCAACGATTCAACCACGGTTCCAGCTTGTTTATCTGAAGTTGCAGCTTCGATGTTACTCTTCTCTCATGAGATCACTCAGCAAAGATTGCCGTGTCATCTGCATAGAGAGCAAGTTTGGTCATGGGGTTGTCCGACATAGGCATGTCTGCAGTGTAGATCGAAAACAGGTGTGGCGACAGTACTGCTCCCTGTGGTACTCCTGTTTCTAGCCTCCTTCGTGGAGAGAGAGCATTTCCAACTGTGCATCGGTAATGTCTACCGCTTAGGAAGGAGTTTATCAACTTGACCATTGGTATGGAGTATCCGGCATCAACCAGTTTTGCGATCAGCCCATCGTGCCAAACTCTATCGAAGGCCTTGGAGACGTCAAGGAAGACTGCTCCTGTAAGATGTCCTCTTCTCGTGCGGTTCCAGCTCTGGATGGTGGCGTCCACTATCCGGGTGACCTGTAGTTCTGTTGAGTGTTCCTGTCTGAAGCCGAATTGCTCATCTGGTAGGATGTTCAATTCTTCAGACATTGTCTCAAGTCGAGTCCTGATCACCCTTACTGCGACCTTACTCATGGCAGGTGTTAGGCTGATGGGATGTGTGGTTCTTGTTGGGCTTCGAAATCATGATGACCGTTGCTTCTTTCCAGCTGGATGGAGTGTCTAAGTCTGAGTATAGCGTTTATGATGTTTGTCAGGGCTGCTAGTCCTTTCCTAGGTAAGGCTTTCAATGCCCTGACTGGGATGTCGTCTGGGCCCGGTGCTTTCCCGGTCTTGGCGTGTCTAAGTATGGCCTTGATTTCCTCTGGAGATGTCGGCTCTAGAAGAATGACTGAGTCATCAGTTCTTCTAAGCCGTCGGATCGTCTGGTCTACATGCGTTTCCATGTCCTCGACCTCATCGGTGTAATCGACCTCGTTCTCACGGCAGTGACGTTCGAAGGAATCCGCAAAAGATTCTGCCTTGTCCGTCTCCGTGAACACGATGCCCATCTTACCATGAAGTGGGGGGCACGGTTTCCTTCGGCCGTGTCTGAGGACTTTCTGAGTCCTCCATAGGGAGTTGTCTTCGGCGTCGAGTTCGTCCAAACGTTCAGACCATTGTCGCTCTCTGAGTAGCTTCAGCTCTTCTCTCAACCGTCGAGACACGTGATTGAGCTGTCGCTTGTCATCGGGCGTCAACGTTCTCTGGTAACGTTTTTTCTGACGTCTTCTCAACCTGATCAACTCCCTGACCTCAGGTGGGATCCCTCCTTGGAAGTCGAAGTTTGTCGTCTGTATGTCTCTGGAGCACCGTTCCATTGCTGTCGGTATTCCTTGTCTGAGTTCGTCCACCGCCGCCTCTAGTTGGCGTGGTGTGTCGATCCTGGGGATGTTAATTTCATTTTGGACTGCCCACAGTAGGTCAAATTTGAACAAATCAGATATAACATTCATTCCCAATTTATCTTGGGCCTAACTGCATCAAGTTTTTCTGTACCCATTGTTTTTAGCTCCCTAATTTTTCATGACTGATGTCTTTACAATCGACGTGAAAATACAGCTTGGCAAACATAGCTGCAATTGTGAAGATAAACACGCCCATGATGCGCATTAGTCGTACGACGGACTACGCGGTGTTCCAGTGATATTCACGTGATTGTTCGAGCAAGTAGTGGGAATTTCACAATCTCAGCTATGTTTGTCAAACTGTATCAAAGTAGAGATTTCTGAAATAGCTATGGAACGACAAATCCTCCCTAATGAATAACCCTGTGTCTTATGAAATATTCCAATCGATGAACTAATAACATCTTCCAAATCTTCTTATAAACTCAGTAGACTGTAATATCAAAACACTTTCGAACTAGAGTCGTTTTTATGACAAAATCATTATATTTTTTGTGACGTTTTTTCGTCGCACATATGGTTATGCTCAAGCTATATTCGATATTTTATGCCCATGGGATACTTTTACTCGCGGCTAATCGATACAACCCATCATTTTTGAAATATAATTTAAAACATTATCAAACACTTGCTGTCGACGTGTATGATAATAAATAATATTTTGAAGTGTTTTTCATCAATGACCTACCACAATCTGTAGGTTAAAATTTGACGCCGACGATATTTGCATTGTATAACATTTTTTGAGATAAAATAATATAAGTGTTTATCGCATATAAACAGTGTCATGCATTCAGATACCTTTTCTGACACAGTTTAGGATTTTTGAATCTTATTATCGTGTTGGCTTGATAACGAACATTCTATTTTTGTGGGTATTTCTGACTGCTAACTTTGCTTAGTCAAAACCAATGAAAGCTTTTTGATATTACAATTATATTTGGTTCGTAATTCAGATTTATGCATAACTAGTTCTAAAATTTCCAAGTCTTTGCGAAGATATTGGGTGAGGTGAATAAAATCTACCAAATGCTTATACTATATAACTATCCCTTTCATGTCTTTATGAAATAAATAAGGCTGTCTCAAGAAAGTATAAGCATGTACTTGAAATTTATTTTATTCAAATCCCCCATTGTTGCAGGACACTTTTTGCAGTTGAGACTGACGGGCGAGATAGAAAATCTTTATTTGAACCGCAAACGATTTGAAATTCGATACTGTTTTACACAGATGTTGGAATTTTAACAAACCGAGTCTGAAATTATGAAAAAAATAATTTTTGCTGAAAAAAAACCCTTTCAAAACGCTTTGAAGAACGGTAAGAGATAGAGAAATTCTGCAGACGCCAATCGACTCAAAGTGGTTGAATTAGTATGTTTGAGTCAATAGAAGAAAGAATAATTTTTGACCCCTAAATAGTTGTAAGGGGTAGACCCCTAAAAATCACCAAAAATACAAAATCTTTATTTGAACCGGAAACGATCTGAAATTCGATAGTGTTTTACACAGATGTTGGAATTTTACAAAACCGAGTCTGAAATTATGAAAAAAATAATTTTTGCTGAAAAAAAAACCCTTTCAACACGCTTTGAAGAACGGTTAGAGATAGAGAAATTCTGCAGACGCCAATCGACTCAAAGTGGTCGAATTAGTATGTTTGAATCAATTGAAGAAAGAATAATTTTTGACCCCTAAATAGTTGTAAGGGGTAGACCCCTAAAAATCACCAAAAATACAAAATCTTTATTTGAACCGGAAACGATTTGAAATTATATACAATGATACAAAAATGTTGGAATTTCACGAAACCGATTCTGAAATTATGGAAAAATTTATTTTTGCTAAAAAAAACCCTTTCAACTCGATTTGAAACATTCAATTCGAGAACGGTTAGAGATAGAGAAATAATTTTTAACCCCTAAATACAATTATACAAAATCTTTATTTGAACCGGAAACGATTTGAAATTCGGCACTATTTTACAAAAATGTTCTAATTTTACGAAACCGAGTCTGAAATTATGAAAACATTAATTTTTGCTGAAAAAAAAACTCTCAACACGATGAAACATTCAATTCGAGAACGGTTAGAGTCAATCGGAGAAAATTTATTTTTGACAAAGAGGTCGAATTAGTATGTTTGAGTCAATAGAAGAAAGATTAATTTTTTACCCCTGAATAGTTGTAAGGGGTAGACCCCTAAAAATCACCAAAAATACAAAATCTTTATTTGAACTGGAAACGATTTGAAATTATATACAATACTACAAAAATATTGGAATTTCACGAACCCGATTCTGAAATTATGAAAAAAATTTATTTCTGCTAAAAAAACCCTTTCAACTCGATTTGAAACATTCAATTCGAAAACGGTTAGAGATAGAGAAATTCTGCAGAAGCCAATCGACTCAAAGAGGTCGAATTAGTATGTTTGAGTCAATAGAAGAAAGATTAATTTTTGACCCCTGAATAGTTGTAAGGGGTAGACCCCTAAAAATCACCAAAAATACAAAATCTTTATTTGAACTGGAAACGATTTGAAATTATATACAATACTACAAAAATGTTGGAATTTCACGAACCCGATTCTGAAATTATGAAAAAAAATTATTTTTGCTAAAAAAAAACCTTTCAACTCGATTTGAAACATTCAATTCGAGAACGGTTAGAGATAGATAAATTCTGCAGACGCCAATCAACTCAAAGTGGTCGAATTAGTATGTTTGAGTCAATAGAAGAAAGAATAATTTTTGACCCCTAAATAGTTGTAAGGAGTAGACCCCTAAAAATCACCAAAAATACAAAATCTTTATTTGAACCGGAAACGATTTGAAATTATATACAATACTACAAAAATGTTGGAATTTCACGAAACCGATTCTGAAATTATGAAAAAAAATCATTTTTGCTAAAAAAAAAACCCTTTCAACTCGATTTGAAACATTCAATTCGAGAACGGTTAGAGATAGAGAAATTCTGCAGACGCCAATCGACTCAAAGTGGTCTCTCATCAGATTATTAATGCCAAAATAATGTCTCGTTAAATTATTATAAAATACAGTCGAAATTTAGATGCAATAAAAATAGTCGACTATTTATCAAGGTCTTGTTATATTACCCTTGATTAGAATATCATCAAAATCGATTTCAGATATCCTTCAAATTTTATTCTTTTATAATTTTTTTATTTATTTGGCAAGTGCGTGAAATAGTCAGTGTATAACCTCAACATCTAACTAGCACAAGGACTTTGGAGTCCGCAAAATATTGATTTCCGGAAACATCTGATATTAATATTTCAACAGTTACTCCAAGGACCGACTATGTAGAGCAATGATAAGTTCATTTCAAAATGTTTCAATGAAAAAGCATAAAATACAGTACAGAATATTCCAACGACCCTTATCGAGCACACATTAACCCTGAACCATAATCTATATTTGAATATTTCCCGACGCGATTTTTATTTTTGTGAGATTTGACTTTGACTTTTACTGTCACGGCCTTGCATGGGTCAAGTTATTTTCGGTAGATTTACTTTGTCGAAATATTTTATATGTTGGAAGATACATAACGTATTGGTTTTTTAACAGACAACCTTGCCAGAACATGATATCTGAGTTTGGAACAATCAGTGGCGTATATTAAATGTCACTGAAAAAGTTTACAAAGAAACGGGAATATACAGTGTGACACACTTAAGATGAAAACACCCCTGTATTTTAGTCATTTTTGAAAGCAGAGATTTGATTTTCGGTACAGACGTATACCTTCATGGGCCGCACTTTTCGCAATACTCAGCCCGAGTGACAGCCTTAAACCCAGCCTACTGCGATCCCGCGAAAAGGGCAAATTCTCGATATTTTGCGTCGCGTTGGAGATACCAAAAAAAGTTATTCGAAAAAGTTGCTTAGAAATCAATTTTGACCCTACATACCAAATTTCAACGAGAAATTCAAATTTTGAATTTTTTTGTAATTTTCAGATTAAAGTCCGATTTAGTAACAACTAATAAACAAAATTTGAATTTTTTTCATAATGAATATTAGGTTTTTCATTCTTATTCCTACATTATGACGAATTTATTGTTTTCGTAGCTTCTTATTCAGAACCATTAATTGAAAATCGGACCTTAATATGAAAATTACAAAAAAATTCAAAATTCGAATTTTGCGTTGAAATTCGGTATGTAGGGTCAAAATCGATTTCTAAGTAACTTTTTCGAATAACTTTTTTCGGTATCTCCAACGCGACGCAAAATATCGAGAATTTGCCCTTTTCGCGGGATCGCAGTAGGCTGGGTTTAAGGCTGTCACTCGGGCTGAGTATTGCGAAAAGTGCGGCCCATGAAGGTATACGTCTGTACCGAAAATCAAATCTCTGCTTTCAAAAATGACTAAAATACAGGGGTGTCTTCATCTTAAGTGTGTCACACTGTATCAAAAAGTCTCCATATACAGAGTTAGTCAAATGTATGGACCCGCCCATTTTTCTCCGTTAAAATGAGGGTTATCGAAAAAAAGTCGAATAAAAGTTGAAGGGTATTCCACTTTGCACTTCTTTAAAAGTTCAAATATTTTTTTAGATTTGCCATTGGAGGAGAAGTGACGTCAACGGCATATATGTCATATTCAGTATCGTAGGAAAGCTCGTTTTTTTCTCTTTTCAGCAGTACTAATTTTATTTTAACTCTCTTGATAGTTACAGTGTGCTTCGTATATTCAAATGGAACCATATCTCATGTTTACTATTGCAGGAGAACTTGTTTTTTTCTTTTTTCAGTGTGTTTCGTTTTTTTTGTGTCCACCTCTGTAATTCACTTATCTATTACTTAGTTTGTTCAAATTTTTTTCCCAATCGGGGAACGTAGCCAGTTGGATATTTTAAGTAAAATGGCAATTTGATTCAGATAGTGGCGTACCTACGTTAGTTTTTATAAAAAACATTTTTTATGTGCTACCTCGACAGTTGTTTCATTAAAAAAAATTCACTTACGATGTTTGTGATAATTTTGAGTCTTAAAAACTGAAATCAATCCATTAATAAAATGATGTAGCATGTATAAAATACTTTTTTTATAAAAACTTATATACGCCACTGTCTGAATCAATTTGCCATGTCGCTTGAAATATCTGACTGGCTATATTCCCCGATTGAAAAAGAAATTAAACAAATTAAGCAATAGGTCAGTGAATTACAAAGCTGGACACAAAAATACGAAACACACTGTACCTATTGAGAGAGTTGAAATAACTTTTTTTAACATGAATTGATTGTTTCATCAGGTTCAGCACCTGTTATTTCAATTGTTTTTTAAGTAATGGATAAAGTTCACTTGAACTTTTTGTAGCCCTACCCTATTAAGGTTTTTAAAACTGTTGATATAATTTTTTTCTATGTCTGGTTTTGTTTTCGAGTTTTTGGCGATTTTAGAGAAAAAGTACTAATTTTATAGTTTTTTTTTTAATTTTTCCACTTTTTAATCGAGTTGGAAAAAAACGGTTCAGAAATAATGATGTATACGAAACCATTTTTTCATTTATTTCAATAGTACGGTCAATATCTCCAGTTTCCATTATTTTTTTTTGAAATATTACACGGACTATTGAGTTTCAAAGAAAAATTCAAAAAAATTATTTGTAAAAAAAGAAACATAATTTCCTGGTAAATTGTAAAAAATTATCAACCGTTTCTGAGAAATTTTTTATTTTCCAAAATCCAAATTTTGATTTTTCGATTCTTCAAGTTTTCCCGGTTTTTCCGAACATTTTTGTGAAAAATATTTCCAGTGGATTTGTTGGTCTATTCGAACACTACCCGTCGTATATTTCGAAGTTCAAATGAACAATTCCGCATCTTTGAATTTTTTAAAAAATCAACTTTTAGTTGAACCCCGTAAAATTCAAACCCTAAATCACTAATTCTTTGCTTGGCAACATGAGATGTGTGTGCAGGGGCGTTGTCCTGCAAAAACAAAACACCTCTGGATAGCTTTCCGCGTCTTTTCTCTTTAATTTTTTTCCGTGGTCAGTAATGTCCAATGGTAATCTCCAGTTATTGTTCAACCCGTATCCAAAAAATCATTTATGATTACACCATGGCAATCCCAAAAAACTGAAGCAAAAACTTTTCCAGTAGATTTTTGAACACAAAACTTCTTAGGTCTTGGAGAACCGGAGTGTCGCCATTCCATTTATTGTTGCTTTGTTTCTGGATCGTAGAAATGTACCCAAGTCTCATCCATAGTAACAATTCGGTTTAAGAAGTTTACATCGTTTTCAAATCGAGCACATATCGAACGCGATGCTACTACCCTTGCACGCTTTTGGTCAACATTTGGGGATCCATTTTGCAGCAATTTTTCTCATGTCCAAATTGACGTGAACGTGAACGCGTTCGTATGAAATATTCGGTGCTTCAGATATCCGTTTTAGCCCAATTCGACTGTCTGTTAAAATCATGTCATGAACTGCATCGATATTTTTGGGGACTGACACAGAAACTGGCCTTCCCGATCGGTCATCATCTTCAATGGAAAATTTACCTCTTTTGAAGCTTGCAGTCCAATTTTTCACGGTCGCATACGAAGGACATTGATCACCAAGGGTATTAAGCATATCTTCGTAAATCTACTTACCTCTTAACCCTTTTAAATACAGGTACTTGATGATGGCTCGTTACTCCAATATTTCGATTTTCACAATTTTGGTGGACTTATTTTTCTTTTAATTTATTGCGTAACTCTGGTTTACTTTTTTGACACTTCTAATAAGTTATTGTTCGTTGCTATGGTAACGCAATATTTTGTTTATGCAGGGAACTGGTCTAGGCTAACTAGATATCAATACATCCTCGTATAAACGTTTGAAGTTCTTACGACAGATGGACGGAGCTACAGACAGACCGACAGAATATCTCCCTCTAGAAAAAAACAGTGGCGTACAATGATTTTTACCATAAATATGAATTAGGTTACCTTCTGCCGCTTATAATTTGAAATATAATTTCCTGAAAAGAACCCCATTTTGTTACTGCTAATAACCATACCGGGTCTCATCAAAATCAACAAAAATGATTTTAAATTATCAAGGAAAAACCAATTTACAACTGAAACTTTGACCCCCGCCACTGAAGTAAGAGTTACCCACAAAAGTAAAAATAGGTGATAAGGTTACAAAGCGATATTCGCCAAACATTATTTTTTCGAGGCCATTTAAAATAAGTTAGAGGACAAGGATTGTACTTCAGCAATAAATCAGATGGGGTGCGCATCACTTCCTCATTTCAGATAGAGAAACTAGGTTAGAATTTATCAGACATTAGACCTTGGCATGAATTAGCTTTCAATGAAAACTTTGGCGATGAGCATAAATAACTATTATGTGTGTTCAGATTAATGGGAAGTTCAAGATGGTCATTATTTCAACATCGAAAGAGGATTCACTGACAGACACACATTATTTCACCTCTCTCTATTTATAGGAAGTATGGAGAAAAAATACTGAAAACGTTAATTAAAGGTAGAAGATGAAAGAATAACTTTTGTCTAATTTCCTCTAAAACTTTATTAATTGCGACCGGTTTCAACTTTTACAACATTTCAAGAACGAGATTTTAACAACGAACGAGAATATTTCCTACTTATTCAACAATCTCAAATCCCTGTTTATGCAATTGCAGTTTCCTAAGAATTTATGATCTTTCCCACCAATCGATTTCCTGGAGTCTTTGAAGTCTACTAGATACTCGTTAGGACAACAAGAGGATTGTTCCGAATTCTTGGGATTCTTATTGAATACTCTTCGTGAGCAGGGAAATGACAAAATCAGTAGTCTCGACCGTTCTGGATCAAATGGTTCCGTACAGCTTATCTCGTCTTGTGTTTCTAGATCTTTCGCTGGAAAAATCCCCACTAGTTTATGTTGTGGTACATGTTTGAGATACAGTAAAAACGTATGTGACTTTCTGGAGCTTCAACTAGCATTTCCTGATATGTCTGATAGCCAGTCCGTGCGGGGCTTGCTTTTTTCATCATATAAATAGAACTTTTATCTGGTGATGATCAACTGTATTGCCCAATATGCGCCAAATTGACTGATAATTATAAGACAACGAGTATAACTGAGCCACCAGTCAATCTGATAATAACACTGATGCTCTTCAAACATGACTCAACCTCTGGCGGAGGCACCAAACTTATACGAAGATTGGAAATAGATGAACACCTCAATCTAGCAGACCACAATTATAATCTTCATGCAGTCATTGTTCTCTGTGGTTCCGGCATTGAATGTGGCCATTATTACGCATTGGCGAAAGATGGAACGGACTGGTTTAAGTTTGACGATAGTTTTGTTTCTAAACGCTCTGACGATATCTTGGGTTTATTGGAGACTCTGGGAGACACCCTACATTTTATTTTATGAGAGAGAGAACATTGGCAGATCAAGATCTTCAGATGAAGTGGTGCTGCAGGTTCTTCCGGGTTTTCCTGCAGCTGAAAAAGCAAATGCGCCACTGGAATCAATCAAGTCGCCCCGAAGCGCCTATTAATTTTTGTTGTTGTTTTATATTTTTATATTCTCAAGTAACTATCAAGTAACTACAAATAGTTTAGTTCATTTATTTCACTACGTTACATAATAAAACGTTTGTAGCAATTCAAAAAATAACATAAAAGTAATGGTCAGTAAAAAAATTTAAGAAGGTAGATAAAAACAATAAAAACGAACAAAAACAAGCAAGAGAACACGAATACAAAGTATAAAAATTCAAAAACAAAAATGGATGAATTTGTTGACATTATAAACATTTTAAATGATTCGCATATTCTTTAACACAATAGAAGCAACACCTCAACAGATAATTTTTTTTTTGTTTTTTTGAATTTGGACATACTAAGAACTTTAAAATTATCGGGAAGACAGTTGTAGAGGTTGAAATCCAGCGTGTGATTTACTCAAACGATATCGATTTGTACGAATTTTGGAATATTGTTTGTATTATGATCAAGGAGGTGTGATTGCTTAATTAATGAAGTTGATTTATTATGAATTTCTATGACATTTCACAAAAATAAAGTGTATAACGGCATTAATCTATAACCAGACTTCGTTATTATTCTGAGAGCTATTTCTGCAATTTAAAAATTTCTAAAGCTCCATTTGAGTTGCCACAGAGTATAACACCATAGCTAATGTGAGAATGACAAAGGCAGAAATACGTTATTTTCAGTGCATCGATACTAGTAACATTTTTCAACTGACGCAATAAGAAAAGTGTTCTAGATTGTTTTTTGCTCAGTTGGTCAATATGACAGTTCCAAGTGAGATTACTATCGATAACTAACCAAAGTAATTTAACGCTTTCTGCATTTGATGTAGCAGAGCTTGTTGACAACGTTTGTTTTATACGTAATCAATTTCAGTCGATTTGTCACGAACCAAGTTTCTGCCTTCTCATCAACTTCATTTGATATTCTAGATAGTTCAGTTGCATTTCAGTTCAGTTGCATCGCAAACAAAACAGATTTGTATGGATGCATGAAATTAATGATGTCATTTACATAAACTATGAACAGCAGTGGTCCCAAAACTGATCCTTGAGGAACACCATGTTTAACAAGTTTAAAATTCGAAATGGAATTATTGCTACTAACTGCTTGATATCTATTCGACAAATAAGATTTTATGAGTGATGGAGATACTCCCCTTACGCCATGATAATATAGTTTCTCCAATGTCGTGAGAGACACAGTCGAACGCCTTCGAGAGATCGCAGAGCATAATAGCTGTGTGGTTACCTTGCTCGAGATTGTCAAAATAGCCTTAGATTCTTGAATATATTCCAAAAATAAGCAATAATAAATTACAGTGTGTGTCCCTAATTGACTGATGTTCCAAAACAAGATGAGAAAGTACCTGAAAACTATTTTTTGAAATTTAACATTTTGACTTCATTCACTAGTAAGAGTACTTTAGCACCGTCATTAAGTAGCCATGACGAATTTATTTCAGATAGAATGAACACTTCCTCAATACTTCCCAGGAAATAAACTCAACTACTTTTACAAATTGTACAATAGCCATTTTTTATTATTAATTGGCTCAATTTTCAATCAAGCCCTCTCTTGAATACTCATTTTACTCTTTACACTGGAGTCAAAAGTGCTTCTTATTTCATTCATCTATGATCAAAACCGTTATTTTTAGCGACAAATGTACTCCGTATATTCAATCATATGAATCATGTGGGACAAATAATAACAAGAGAAATATAAAAAAATAATACAGTTTAATGATGCAGTTGTCCCCACAATATTTTAACCCTCTATAGGTTACTGATAGATATTTTGGTACCGCGGAGAAAAATAGTAGTCACCGAACAGGTGCCGGTATTGTTTTTAGCCAGAACGCACAAAATGACATCCATCAATAGGCGGCGGTCTTTATTTCGACCAGAGTATAGCTCCTGCGCAGATGGTAAGGTTTGTGGCTAACATTTCGACCAGTGTTCATTTAGTTACAAGCGGCCTTAAACTCATTGTTAAGTTATTCTGGATAGCATTACTGCAGTTATGTAACATATATAATGCTTTTTATACCGGAATAATCAGCAAAATAATTTCCATTGCCGCTAGAATGATATTCTCATATTTTGTTATTGATATAACATAGATTTGTGGTCACATTACTGCATTTAACTTTGAGAACGCTGGCTAGAAGTAGTTCAAAATGTTTCAAGTGTTTGTTTCTTGTTTTCCATAATAATTAAAAATACTTATTGAAATGTTTCTACAATTTTGATTATTTTGTGTTTGATATTTCCAGTGTCCTAATGCAGTATGATTGGGTGTTGACTGGACACTGGTCGAAATATCAACCACCAAGAAAAAATACTCCGAAGCGATGACATGTTGTTTTATCATTACATAACAACTTACTTCGAGATCTAGAGTGCGACATGAAATAAAAATGCTTTTATTTCATTTCGAAACTACAATCATATCCGCTATAATCTGTTGTTCTTTTCTTTTATTTTTGGAACATTCAGCGACTTAAGATAAAACATTATCGATGATGTTGTTGACAGAACGTTCGGTAAGGATATGTTAATGACAACTGGTTCAAGTTTTTGCAGCTCTTTTACTGCGACCTTGACCCTGAGAAACACTCTCGCTCTCGGGTTTTATAGTAACTTGATTTACAGGCCTTAGCACCGACCGAGAACATTATTTTTGTTGTTTGCTTTGGATGTGTGGCTGCTACACCCACGACAGCGGCCTATATGTTATTTCTTTAAATTGATCTGATATAGCAAATGCAAATGGTGATAAAAATATTTCAATGATACGAATAGTAGTACAGTAGGATAATTGAATAAATATAAATACTTAGTTTAAAAAACAAAACAAAATCACGAACTAAAAATTACAATGAAGATATTTTAACTTCATTGTAGAGATAACGCAAACATATATTTTTTTCTAAAATAGATGGTAGGTGACTGATACCTTAATCAGTTTAGAGTATATTGGTTGATATAAAAAAAGCTCATAGATCAATCGATTTCCTAAAGTCCAAATAATTTCAAAAAATATTTTTATTTTCAAAATCCTAGGTAGAATATTTTGGGCTGGGATGAATATAATTGTTTTTTTTTCTTTGGTGTATTGGCATTGACTGCTATGGTCATTAGCCATATGTTATGGGTAGGCCTTGTTGTTGTTGTTGTTGTTGTTGTTGTTGTTATTTCCGTCAACCGATTGCACCCCTACGAGCAACCCTCAGAAGTCTTCGAGAGACTTGTGTGAGCTAGGGAAAAAGCAGCCCTTACCTTTCAACGTGTGATGCCATGAACGAGACCGGTGAATTGGTGGATCGAACCCACGACCCCACGCATGCGAGGCGAACGCACTACCAGCCGACCACCACGGCCCACAATGGAAACAGGTTTTAGGTATAAACCTATCTGAAAACAATATATTTACATGCTTAATTAGCGCCGTGCACAGGTGTCATATATCCATATATGAATTGCATTCCTCGAGGTTCTGGGTTCCCTTTCAGCGGAGGAGCTTCATCGAGCAAGAGCCGAATCAATCCCTCTACGAAACCCTTCTTCACTTGGACGGATTGATTGTAGCTTCCCTACGAATCAGTGGAGAGTTGTCCTGAGGATCTTGTTAATAAGATTGGATTAGATAATTTGGGAAACACTTGCTACATGAATAGCATTTTACAAGTATTATTCATGACGAAGAATTTCAAGAACGAGATTTTTGAACGAGAACGTTTCCTACTTATTCACCAATCTCAAATCCCTGTTTATGCAATTGCAGTTTCGTAAGAATTTATCATCTTTCCCACCAATCGATTTCCTGGAGTCTTTGAAGTCTACTAGATACTCGTTAGGACAACAAGAGGATTGTTCCGAATTCTTGGGATTCTTATTGAATACTCTTCGTGAGCAGGAAAATGACAAAATCAGTAGTCTCGACTGTTCTGGATCAAATGGTTCCGTACAGCTTATCTCGTCTTGTGTTTCTAGATCTTTCGCTGGAAAAATCCTCACTAGTTTATGTTGTGGTACATGTTTGAGAGACAATAAAAACGTATGTGACTTTCTGGAGCTTCAACTAGCATTTCCTGATATGTCTGATAGCCAGTCCATGCGGAGCTTGCTGTTTCATCATATGAAAATAGAACTTTTAACTGGTGATGATCAACTGTATTGCCCAATATGCGCCAAATTGACTGATAATTATAAGACAAGTATAACTGAGGTACCAGTCAATCTGATAATAAGACTGATGCTCTTCCAAACATGACTCAACCTCTGGCGGAGGCACCAAACTTATACGAAGATTGGAAAAAGATGAACACCTCAATCTAGCTGACCACAATTATAATCTTCATGCAGTCATTGTTCACTGTGGTTCCGGCGTTGAATGTGGCCATTATTACGCATTGGCGAAAGATGGAACAGAGTGGTTTAAGTTAGACGATAGTTTTGTTTCTAAACGCTCTGACGATATCTTGGGTTTATTGGAGCCTCTGGAGACACCCTACATTTTATTTTATGAGAGAGAGGACATTGGCAGATCAAGATCTTCAGATCATGTGGTGCTGCAGGTTTTTCGGGGTTTTCCTGCAGCTGAAAAAGCAAATGCGCCACTGGAATCAATCAAGTCGCCCCGGAGCGCCAATTAATTTTTGTTGTTGTTTTATATTTTTTATATTTATTGATTACTTTTCTGTTTAATAAAAATTATTTTTATTTGTTGTTGACAGTTCTCTATAAATCGCAAATTGTTTGAATATTTCCTTACCAACAGGGTAAATAACGCTTGTTTTGTGGCAATGGACCTTTCCAGGAGATATGAGAAAACGCTGTAATGAGAAAGTATACACGCTAATATCACTCAGGATTTTTTTTTCTGATCGCTAGTTTTTCTATAATCAGAAGAAAAGTGATTCGTGACGTCACGTTCATCAAAACTGCACATGGCAACGTTGTTATCGTTGTGCACTATTGAACCTCAAATTCTCATTAAAAAATAATGTGTCATATTGTCGTGACTTGGGGTTGATTCACGACTAACTAGGTAGATACTGATCATTCATAGATTTAAAACACTTTAGAAAAATATAAAAACATTTATTTTACTATGTACAAATATGCAATTTAGACGATTGAAATTAATGAAGGAAATAATCAATAAAGAATTAATGAATTAAAGAATTGAAGAATCTCTCCTAGTTATTGATTGGATAAATTATTAAAAAAAAAAAGATCTTTACTTACAATACATATCGGCTTAAACAGTTTATGAACATTTTCCATTTATTTAATATCGAATCTTCCAAACTCCCCCCATAGCTGTGGGCACGGCAGAACTCTAAACTCGACTCCCAGATCGAACTATCAGTGGCCTTTTTGAAAACTCTTGTTTATGTTCTGTTGAGGACAAGTTGTGTCTCAAAAATAAAATATCTTCGCTCACGTACTGAATTGTAGAAGGTAAAAAGGTTATCCACGTATTGAATGATAATGAAATATTTTAATGTACAGGATGTTCCATATATTTTTGACAATATGACAGTTGTCATTTGGTACCAGATGGGTTCGTTCGTCTTTTTCACAGAGCAAACCAATAAGAATTGTGTGAACACTTTCCGAATGGTTGCCGAAAAATTAAATTTATTCAAAAAATGCGGCTGATAACCCCTATGAAATAGAACTACTGTTCATCACCTTCGTAATTTTGAATGACTGCGTGGCCTTTACCTTAACCGTGAAAATGTTTCCTTTAATTACTTGTTTCTATGTGCGAAAATGATTACCTACATACTAACGAAAACAATAGCGTTTGTTATCTTAATACCTTGGGTATATAGGTCAAATTTTCAAGGATAACCTTTCCACGTGCGATAGCAAAAAAAGTGAACGTAAATTGGCATAATCCTTGACCATTAAAATCGTTGGGTGTTTTGGTATTCATGCAAGTCAATGAGGAACTGAAATCCTGCCATGTGGTTTCATGGTCAAGTACACTATAATTAATTCACGAACAATGTAGTGAGCAGAACTTGAAAATTTATAACAATTATCAGAATTGTGCTAGCCATTATTATTCGTTTGAAATTCTATAAGAATTCATCAGGTGCATATAGACTTAGTTGCGAATTTGGAGCATCTTCTGATTGACTGAATTTGTAAATTTTACATTTTATACAGCAATTTCATCAATTTTAACACTGATAAAATTCATAATAGAGCACTAACAAAGTATTCTGGAGATTTAGAAAAGTGCTTTGTTGATGAATATATCCATCTTGGGCCGTGGTGGTCGGCTGGTAAAGCGTTTGCCTCGCAAGCGTGGGGTCGTGGGTTCGATCCACCGATTCACCGGTCTCGTGCATAGCATCACACGTTAAAAGGTAAGGACTGCGTCTTCCCTAGCTCACACAAGTCTGTCGAAGACTTCCGAGGGTTGCGCGAAAGGGTGCAATCGGTTGACGGAAATAACAATTTCAACAACAACAACAACAATCTACGTTCTTATATTTAACAACACCAGCTCAAGACGGTAAACTGCTCCTAACAACCAATGAGATTTTACAGGTTTTAAGAAATGGAGAACAATTTTGCAAGCCAAACGTAGACGCAGAAATTTTAATTTTTTTTACAATTGTCATTGATTGGGAAATTCATAAATTTATTTTTCGTCGACCTCTACAAAAAATGACATTTTACGTACTAATTTCCGGACGAAAAATCGACTATTTTTGAAGGCAAGTACTTTTCGTCCGCAAACACTTTTCGTCCGCAAACTCTTTTCGTCCGCTGTGGTCACTATGATACGGCACGGTACGAGAGCGGCGATTGAGTCATTTTCGTAAATCCACGTTTTAATTAATACATAGGCGCCTGTGACAATAACTGTCATTTGCTGTTGTCAAATTAATTATTTACGAAATCCGCTAGATTTCAGGTAAAGCACTTCAAGAGAGAAGTTTTGGAAATGGTACTGTTGGAGCACCTGCATCTGAAGTTGCATCAACAAGTACCCAAAATCAAAACTTGTCTCTTGCATCTTCTTCGACAGCAGGAATTAATATCAATAATTGCACAAACTGTACGTTCAATATTCATCTTCGAGATTGATTTAATTTTGTAGTATAGTTGAAATAGAGAGTTGTTACACTTCAAATACATTTTGTTTATATTCATTAAAATTATGATCGAGTCTGCAGTTCGAAGAGTTGGACGTAGCTGAGGCCAGCAAACATGCGAGTACTTACTTTCATAAAGGTATGTAGAGGTCGACGAAAAAATGTAATATGCACCTCGGCGAAAAACTGTCTACTGTCTCGCCTGCTTGCTATCCTCGGCTGCGCCTCGGCTATCAATTTGCAGGCTCGACTATAATAGACAGTTTTTCGTCCTTGGTACATAAATAACTATTTTTTTATCTCTGGTTCTTTCGAGGTTGGTGAAAATTGTGTGCTAGAGGAGCGCCTTTGAGGTGCTTGCCTAGGGCTCTCACCACATTTAATCCGCCTCTGATTAAAGTTCTCTTTATACCTATACAAAGCGGGTTTTCTGTATGGAATCAATAAATCATTCAATACGATTAAGGAAACTTAGACATATTATACAAATATGAATAAATTCCCTCCTGCTCGTAGAAAAGGACGTTTGATTTCAAACCCATTCCTCCTTATCCTAATTAAAATAAATGTCCGGCATATACAGGGCTAATGTGATAATGCGCAAAACCTCCAAGGAGGTTAATTCACTGATCTATATTATACAGAGATTGAATCATTCGAGGTTATGCGTATTTTTAAAAGAACCCTGTATATTTAATAAACAATAATCGAGAGATAAAAATTAAAGAATTGGCGAGGGGGCAGTAGACAGAAATTTTTGCCCTGCCTCGAAAAAATTCAGGCGCTGTGCGAAACAATGGAACTGAAAATATTTTCAATGTTATAACTGATAGCGGGGATACCTCGAACGGAGAGCGCCGGTTAACCGATATCTGAAGCCAAGCAACGCTATGCGAGGCCGTGGTTTGGATGGGTGACCTACGGACCTCCTTTCGATATTCTCCTCGGATCGTGCTAGGAATCGCACGTAAAAAGGTAAGACCCCGTTAATCCTTGGCTCGCACAAGTTTCGACTTTTGAGGGCTGCCGTTCGTAAGGGGACGACAGCTGGTTAACGGAAAAAACAATTTAAAAACAACAACAACAAAATTTTTAAAATACTATAATAATAATATAAGATTTTATTGACAGTATTATAACGTTATTATAATCTTGGTACAAGATGTTGCTCATAACACTGACAAAATGCAGAGCTAGCGCTTTGCCTGCATAGTCAACAGGTGTACGCTCTCTTACACTCAAGTTAAAAAAAGAGAAAGAGTGAAAAAAACAAAGAAAAAAAAATATGTAGCTTTAGTTATTACTAAAAGTAGCTAGATAATCAGCTGCATCTTACTGTAACCTAATAACTAACTTCAACATGTATAGTGTAGTTGACTCCTTCTGGATTGCTGTTTTCACTAGTTGTGTTCACTTCCCACCAAATGTTCAATCATCCATTCACTAGACTACACCGTCCTGACAAAGACCAAGAATCCAAAAACACGTGCCTACGGTTACTTTCCAAACTAAGAGCTTAACCCACTATAGTATTTTTTTTATAAATATCAAGTATGATGTTAATTATACAGGGTGGGGCACCGAAAACGAAACAGATCCAATTTCTTCAAAACGCATGTGTTGTGAATAAAATGCAAAAACAGGTCGATTTTTAATGCAAGGGGGACATCTTCCTATCATAACCTCAACTGTCATACCTCTCCCCCCACCCCTTGGGCACTATCACCCAAACAATTTGAATAGGGAAAGTGGTAAATGTGACACATAATTGAAAATGTAATTTCATAAGGAATTCAGCCATGTCAATTTTTGCCACCATACTTTTTATTTCAGCGGCCTCTTGCGGGAAAAATAACTGTTCCGTATTCCAAATTATAATACTGCATTTGCAAGCTATTTTGACATAAATTCGGTGACAATGCATTATGGAATTTTTCTAAGAGAAAAAACAAAATAGCGGCTCCAAAATGGCGGACATGATTTGCAATTATGGTCCGATTCAATTCAAAATTGATATGTGTTGGTTTTCAAGATCGGAAATTATGATTTGTTCGTCAATGCAAAAAAATAAGATGGTGGCTCCAAGATGGCGGACGAAATTTGTAATTCTGATCCGATTTGAATCAAAATTAGTATGTGAAGATTTTCAGGGATTTTCAGGCGCGGAAAAATTCTGATTCTGTTACGCACAGAATAACCTACGTCACACATCTAAATAAAATATTATTTCCTAATTTGTATAAAATATTTTTTTCATCAATTCAATTAATTCACTATAGTCATACTGGAAACTTGTAAAACCTTCATATGACAATTTTGAATCGAATCGAACCACAATTACTAAATTCGTCCGCCAGATTGGTTTTTTGCATTAACAAAAATATCATAATTTTCCACCCTCAAAATCCCAACATATCAATTTTGATTCGAATCGGACCAGAATTACAAATTTCGTCCGCCATCTTGGAGCCACCATCTTGTTTTTTTGCATTGACGAACAAATCATAATTTCCGATCTTGAAAACCACCACATATCAATTTTGAATCGAATCGGACCTAAATTGCAAATCATGTCCGCCATTTATGAGCCGCCACTTTGTTTTTTCTCTTAGAAAAATTCCATAATGCACTGTTACCGAATTTATATCAAAATAGCTTGCAAATACAGTATTATAATTTGGAATACGGAACAGTTATTTTTCCCACAAGAGGGCGCCAAAATAAAAAGTTAGGTGGCAAAAATTGACATTGCTGAATTCCTTATGAAATTTCCTTTTCAATGATGTGTCACACTTACTACTTTTCCTATTCAAATTGTTTGGGAGTTTGGGTGATAGTGCCCAAGGGGTGGGGAGAGAGGTATGAGAGGGAGGAGTCCCCCTTGGATTAAAAATCGACCTGTTTTTGCATTTTATTCATAACACATGCGTTTGGATATTCGATCTGTTTCGTTTTCGGTGCCCCACCCTGTATGTGATTTCTTTGGAGTCTCATATTTCAATAGTTGAACATTTCGATATAAGAAATTAATTGAAAACCAAAATAGTCAACTAACTTGTAACTGGTAAGTGAGGTATATGTTTAAAAATTTCTGTCAATTATTTTAATTAATCAATCATCTGCAAACCCGTACACAATTATTATTGGAAGAAAGCATTGGTGAGTGAGTGCATCTGAATTACACTAAAGAGTAATAACATTCCTTCAACATAGTAAAAATTGTGTAATTTCACTAGAAATGATAATGCTTTCATGGTGAACAGTTCTAGTAAAAACTGTCGGTAAAATTGGTGCTGATGTATTTGCGCTTACCTATTACTTCAAATACAATTGATCAAGTATGTGTTGGACACGTATATGTTTTGTTGTAACACGCAGCTGATATCGTCTAGTCTACAAGAACTATTTTGATTCGATTCGGAATGACGTCTAGAAACTTTTTGAAAAATTTGAAGGTGCGCCGGCAAAAATTCCAAAAATTATTAACCATTTAGTAAAAAAGGGGGGTAGGTGTTTTTTGCAAATATCTCGTAAACTATTGAAGATATCCGAAATTTGAAAAAAGATCCTGAAAGAGGAGTTTCCCAAAAAAAGTTATACCTCCTGGAACCAATATTTAGAATTTTAATTTAGAGGCGCTTAAAGCGATACGGACCCTTGAAAAATAAAAATAATCTTAACCCATCAAATATAAATATTAGGAAATGAAAAAATTCATTCGCACCTTTTAGACATTGAATGAACGAAAATCCATGGAAAACTTTTCCTGTAATTATTTTATTACATATGTTTTTGTTAATTAACTATTTTTTACAAATTTCAAATTTACATAGAAACCCTCAAAATTGTTTCACCTCTTGGAACTATTCTTGGAAGGCTTTAAAAAAGATCCCTATTGGAAAAATAAAAAAAATGTTGATTTTCCACTTTGTTATTAACAATCTAAGAGACTAAAAAATGAAAAATACAAATAAAGCTATGAATTTTTTTTTTCAATAATCCAATTTGTTCGTATTTCAATCATTTGAAATTACATAAAAATGATTTTTCAAAATTTCTCACTCTGACTGTTTAAATAATTGTTATAAACAAATGCATTGTTTATAAGATATTTTAATTTTTGTTTTTGGAATTTTAATCAGCAATAAATATTATGATCTTTAAGAAAAAAATCATTTCTTAAAAAAAATGTTTATTGCTTAAAAACGCTTTTGTTGATTAACTATTTTCTTCGCTAGCAAATATTAATATTAAGGAACCATTTGTTTTTTCAATCATAATTTCCATTGCTCTTCGATATTCTAAAAAAATATATTTATTTATATTTTCTTTGTTTATTTAATAAATAATTTGTTATTAATAAATTAATTTTCACGATACATTTTTTTAAGTACTGCAAAAAATAACAAATGTCATTTGTTGTGTAAAAAAAATTGTTCTATTTTCTACATAATTTTAAATATTTTTCTATTTTCACGTTAGGCGATTCCTCGAAGCTCTCAATCATTGTTATTAAAATAACTTAAAAACAAATGGAGATAGAACCAAGACAGAAACAATTTGTTATAAACAAATGAATTTTAGTGCTATATTTTTTGTAGTGCTAAAAAATACGGAAAACAAACATGTTTAATTTCTTTAAAGTTGATAAACAATCGGTTGAAAGCTCAATTTGTTCATTTATTAATAAATGATAAAATAGAGTGTTCTTGCCGTAACTTCAATTAATAGTAGGTTATTTTATTGACAATGAAGAAAATCAGAAAGTAAGCTGCAATTCCAAATATACAATATGTTTTAAATTATATAAAAAATGCCTTATAAAATACGCATGCTTGTTTTTAGTAGGTCCCTGATTGAAAAAAAAAGATAGCACAAAAATTAATTCGTTCTTAACAAATTGTTTCTATGACAAACATCTGAAAAGTAAATAAAAAAAATGTTCTTCATAATATGAAAGAACGTGATATATAACGATTTAAAAAATATTACTTACTTAATTTTAATTTTATAGTACCTCTACGTAGTTTTTAAGTTTAGTTTTCTAGTTTAGCTCTAAGTCTATGTGTTGTGAAGCACTAACTCTTATATGTAAATACTCCTGGTTGTGTTTGTAAGAGGAAAATCTTAAATAAATAAATAAAATAAATAAAATATTAGAGCCACAATAGGCCATTGGCCGCAGTGGAGGGCCTGATACGGGCCCACTCACGTTCAAACCTAACCTAACCTACTTAATATTAATATTTAGCAACAGAAAAAATTGATAATTAGCAAGTGCGTTTTTAGCAACAAAAGTTTTATTTTAAGAAAGAATTTTTTCTTAAAAATAATTATTTTCGTCAAGGATAGGATTCCCAAAGAATGATTAGAAAAATTATTAATCATGCATACGTATGTAACAGTAAGTTGAACAATGGAAGTACAAAATTTTCTGAAATTATCCTAATGTAGCTTTTAATGATAAAGAAAAAAATAGATGGTAAAAAAATCTGATTACTTAATTTACGTTTTTTATTCTTCAATTACATTGTTGATAAAAAAATTAAAAATCTAAATTTCTCAACTTTTCCAACGGGGATCTATCGTGAATCCTTTCAAGAATAGCTACACGAGGTAAAAAAATTCTAGGCTTATATTTTAGAAATGTCAGGTTTTTCATGTTAACTTTCAATTGGTAAACTAACTAACAAAATCATAGGTAATTAAAAATTCAGGTTAAACATATTTTGTTGACGGATTATTGTTCATTTATGTGTTTAGATAGTACTGATTTTTTGTATTCCTTAATATTTATATTCAATTAATTAGTTAATCAATTTATAAAGCACAGATCAGACCAACCAAAGAATACTGTTCCTATGTTTGGAGTCCTGGAGTCCAGCACAGAAACGTGCACTAAATCTTCTGGATTCGATACAGAAAAGAACAATTGGTCTTGATACTCCGTTCATAAGCAAAATTCATTGTTACCAGACCTGAGGATCAATGCATTAAAATTACAAACTGTGGCGAGAAGACAACAGTGTTTCTTCCAAATACTTAATTGATCTATATCCCAACTTACTTCAGGAAGAATTATAATTTTTGAATCACTAAACTACTGAGAAGCAAAAAACAAAGACCTTCAGTCAGGCCTTAAAGAGTTTTTGAAACACCCTTTTAAATCAGTTCATTCATTCGAAATAGTCGGTCACGATGAATCTAATTAATTTTCACCATTTTTTCAGGTACGGCACTGTTCTTCAGTAATTCCGAATGAACGAAAATTGAAAGCATGTTATCGAACTATAATATCCAAGGTAGTCTTATGGCCTAGAGCATAGAAGTCTCGAAGAAAAGTGAGAGTCGTAAGAAAGGCAGTGCCAGAGATCGCCGGATGTGTCTATTGTGATCTAGGAAGTGAGTCGTGAACGCAGTCGACCCAGATTTTTTTGGTCTGCTCACATTGGTCGTGGTTTTTGGGCCGTAAACACTCATATGGATCTTTTGTTTACGCCAAGGCTAACAGTCCTCGGGTCCTCTGGCGGGAAAAAAGACTTCGTAAATCTGTTTTTCATGACAACATATTTGGGACCGTCCCAAAAGTATGCCGGTACCTATAAAAATGCCCATCTACGTCTATAGGAACCGAAGTCTACAATATACTTACATAAATCCATTACAAATATAAATTGAGATATCTAAGTTAAATAAAATATATACTTGTTATATTACAATCAGTGATTACTGATTTAACACAACAATATAAAATAGCCTAAAATATGTCTAAAAACCTTGGTGTGTCGACTCATACCTGCAAAACTGTGGGATAAAACGGGACACAATTCGCCAGCTTGATTAAGAGAAAACAGATGAAATCGTGGTCTGTTTCCCAAATATTCCACATTTGCGTGTACCGCCACGGTTAGATTGTTAGGGTAAATTTACAAGCACAGATGTTTTCAAGTATGATGAATGAAATGAATAAAGAAACGTAATTATTGGAATTTACTGAATCACTATCACCAATCAGTTTTATTTGTTACATTTTCGACTTATATATACAACTTTTTTTACTGAAGTGCAATTAACTGCAATAATAACCACGCATTTCATTTAGAAATAGTGAAATTAAGCTCCATGAAAATTTACCATTAGAACCTGTCAATCTTGTGCTAATTTAATGGCAGGACCCCGTGTGATATTCGTGCCATGATTGTCATCAAAATGTTTTCTATAATAATACAAGATACTATGTGATAATCTTCATAATATGGTGGTACTCACTATTCACTTTCGGTACTGGATATAGGTGAATTATTTTGTTCGTCTCTCTGGATTGCCCACAAATGATACAAAAATGGAACATGATCAAATTATTATTATTCAAAATACACAGGAAACGATTAGATATTCAAAAATTTTATTTAATCAGACACTGCACACTAGATTATTCACTGTCTGATTAAATAAAGTTTGTGGAGATCGAATCGTTTTCAGTGTAGTTTGTACAGTTACATATGCATCTTTGGAATGGTCGACAAAGATAACAAACGGGAGCTATGAAAACAACACCAACATTAGCCATGGAATTACTGTTGGACCTCCCACCGATTGACATAGCAATCATGGGAGAGGCAAGAATGGGACTTCTGAGGCAACAAAATACGAGCAACAGATCGGATCACAACAAGATAAAGGAAATAGTGGGAGGCAACATTCTTGAAATGAAACCAACGGACCACATGACTCCTAGATACTTCTTCAACATCAGCTTCGAGGCTATCTTGCAAGATCAAAGGGAATGGACAGACGACAATAGATAGATAGATAGATTCTTTATTGCCTGATTTTCTAATATACAATAGATGAGACATTGTCGAAATAAATAAATATATATATATATATATATATATATATATATATATATATATATATATATATATATATATATATATATATGTACATTACTAAGTTCATGGGTTGAACCGCGTTGAGAGTTTATAACTCGACGTTTCGGCTCCTGCTTTGGAGCCATTTTCAAGAGTGTGACTGCGAGGCCTCTATCTGCCTACTCCTCGAGTCGTGGTCTTGAGAGATATCAAGGTCTCAACCTGCCTACTCCTTGATCTCAAAGTATGAATAATTTCCTGAATTAATACTAAATAAAATAATTTTGATTTACGATTTAGATTATGGGGGTTGAAATAAATACCAGAAAAAATTCAAATAATAGCAAAAATTATCAAAATATAACATGATAACTGTGAACAGTTATTTTTTTATCCTAGAAACTATAAATTAAATTTTTTCATACATTTCCTTTATTATTACACTACTCTACTATCCAGGATTTTGCGTAGCTGGACTTTGGTGATGCACAGATGTAAGGTTTTGTGATGCAATGAACACTCGACTCTTTTGTTGTGGGGCCTGGGGTTGAACTTGGACTAGTACTGTTTGCTACAGTAGGCAGTAGGACTGTCTGTTGGAGAAGCACTGGACACCGCGGATACTGGTTCTTGTTGGGGCGTCATTTCGGTGGTTTTGTCCGTGAAAGATACAAAAAAACTCACTTGCGTTACTTATAATAATAACAGTAGGTGGCTCGAAAAACGGAGAACATCGCGGCTTGAAAAGTGAAGTCCAACCAAGTATTTTCTCTCATCTTTTGAACTCCATCTTTTCATTGCAGGCCAGAAATTAAGAAAGAACCCAGCGCGAGTAGCCTACGTCATTCCAAATTTCCCAAATTGTCCGTCCGGCTTACGAAAGGGTTCTCATAAAACTAATAGCTGGTTTCGCATTGTAAGTAATCCGAGTTCTGAAACTATTTTAACGGATTTTAATGTCCCCCCATATACCTAAACTTTTATAATCGGACAAAGGCCACTATTCTATAATCTTTGAATTTAAGAAAGAACAAGAAATAAAAATGTAAAAATATTTAGAAATGTTGTTAAAGATTACTTTCTTTGAAAAAAAAAAATATTGTGAGTTTTATTGTTGGTAAGACCGCTACAATACTTACACAAAATTTCAAGGTGCATCAAACACTTCAAGAAACGTGCGTCACTAGCTCTCAGACTAATACAGATGGTACGCTCATGGTAACTGAATCATCCGAGTGCAAGTGAAGTGAAGTAAAAGTGAGAGCACCGCACTGCAGAAAGAAGTAAGAGTCTTCGGCGATTTTTACGACGTTACTTGTCCATCATCGAGAAACAGATGAAAACAGCCTACACATGCACGCATTCACGCACAATGAGGGGCACGCGAGAGTATTACGCCCCGCGACCCCAAATCGATAAGCAGTCACAGAGAGTTAGCTGGGTTCAGAATCCTGATTCAAGGACAAGGCCAAGCCCGACCTAAGCGCGTTGTAGCGGCATTACGCATCACACAGTCGAAACGATAGCACCGCGTTCAGCGTTCAGTTGCGCTCCTCGTAGACGGACCCCCAAATTCGTCGATCTCGCACCCCTCGAGTGCATGTGCCAGACATGGGGCGGTAGATTGCAGCGCAAGCGCACCCCTTTTTAGTTTCGATATCAGAACTGCATTTCGGTTTCACTTTCATTCTCGTTTCGAGAAGAAAACGCGCGTGATTGGCCTAGGACTGACATGAGCGGGACTTTTCATTTTTGAAAAATTCGACAGTGTATTTTTCGGAGGTGGTGCAACATGCAAACTGCTACGGTTGTGTACAAAACTGAGCCCAATGAGTTTGGTATTTCGTCGGGCGCGATTGTGTCCTCGACTTCTTCGCCTCCAGGCGTTGGGAACATGAGACCCCCGCCTCCGCCGCCTCCACCCAAGATGAAGATGGTTGATATTAAGCTAGAGGAACCATCCAGCTCCATACCTGATCTCGGTAAGTCACGTGGGATATACAACATTTCTGATGTTTATCAGTTGCACCATTTGTAAGGTCCTGTGTCCTATGAAGTCATAAATGAAAACGGCGTACCTCAAGGAAGTACATTGGGACCAGTGCTATTCCTGCTGTATATCAACGATATTGGTCACTCGGTTGAAAACTGTCAAATTCATTTGTTTGCCGATGACACGTTATTGTATTTCTGTTCTGAATATACAAACCCTAACAGATACACTCAACGCGGAGCTGGAAAATATTTTACAATGGTGTAATGCTAGTTTGTTGAAGCTTAATGCAAGAAAAACTAAATTCATGTTGATTAGCAACCACAAAAAGTATGCGGAGTTCAAGGATAATAATCATATGATTTCAATTGTTAAGGAGGAGGTGGAAATGGTGGAAAAGATTAAATACTTGGGCATTACTATCGATAGTAATTTAACATTCAAAGATCATATTTCATACATTACCAATTTCAAGAAACATAAACTTCTTGTTCAGAGTGGTATCATCTTTAACACCTTGGTCTAGAAAAACAGTATTTAATACGATAATATTACCCCAATTCACTTTTGCTTCGTTTATACTGTACCTGGCAAATAAAAATGAGATGGGACGGATGTAGAAATTGCAAAATAAAGCCATGAGAATTATATTGAATGTTCCAAGAGACACGTCCATCAAGTCCATGTTGCGTACATTGAATTGGCTCTCGATACATCATTACTTAGAGTACGATACAATGACTTTTATCCATGAAATGAAAATGTCATTAACCCCATCGTATGTCTTCTAAATTAATATTCGACAACAGTTTGCACAACTACAACACACGAAGAAGGGCAGATATACCAGTCGCAACAAAAACCAAAAAATGCTCAGAAAAATCATTTTCCGTAAAGGCTTAGTGCGTTACAATGAGTTAGAAGATTTTCTGAAAACCTAGGACACGATTACAACTTTCAAAAAATAATTGAAAATATGTCTGTTACGAGAGTGTCATACATGATGTCACTATTACTCAGTTTACATGTTTCAATGTGTATGAATTTCAATGTTTCTACTATTGTTTTATTGTATATTTTATTTTTACATTTTTGTTGTGATATATTTGTGACTGTAATTGATTTGTATCGTATATCTATTTTAATATTTTTTATGTTGTCAATGTGAAATTAGCTTTATGTGCTAAAGAAAGAAAGAATATTGAATAGGATTAGGACTTCTTTTCTGTTCTACGAATACTTTAAAGAACACCGAAACAAATGAATTCAAAGAGTACTCGTTTATTTGACAGTCGGAAATTCATCAATTTTTTATTTCAAAACCACTTTCAGTGATCATTTTTACACATTGCCTTTGCCCCTGACATGCAATAGATTCAAATATTCATATTTTTATAACTCGGTTATTTTTAAATTGTTATAATCGCATATTCATTGCCAGCTCTCTTATAATTGATTTGCTATTGACATTGAATATTGGTTATTTAGAACGTATACAGTGTCCTTCAAAAGTTTGGCAACTTGTAGGAAATAAGTTTAACTATAATTTATTTAGTGATTCGACTTGGGTTAGGTTATACTTCAAAAAATTTTAATAATGGTCTACTGAATCGGAGTTATGTGACTTCGCTACCTGTTTTTTTTTAAAGAATTGCTCAAAATTTAAATTACCTGAAATTTGCTTGGATACGTAAATTAGGTTATTAAATTATAGATATATAACATAGAAATATACTACAAAACAATCCCATGAAGTAAACTTGTAGTGGGATATTCATTGGTTTTCCCGCTGCCGACACTGTAAATAGTCCATACATGCTTAGCAACAAAACAGGTAAATGGCCTATAACATTCGTTTACTAATTCATCTTGACAACGGAATGTAAATAGTGTCATTTACATGCCTAGGGTAATAATGACTTTGCCTTTGACAAGTAATACCTTCAGCTTCATTCATATCAATTTTTAGGTTATGAGACCTTTTGAATATTATTGTTGTCTGCTTATTCGGTAACTTAGTTACACGCACAAGCAACTTAGAATGAAATAGCGAACGAATAATCATGAAGGAAGGGTAAGAAAACAAACTTCAATTCAGGCAAATTTTGAGAAATGTCAACAAGCAGCGGGAAAAACGTAATAAGTAACACGGAATGTATCGACTGTTATCATCCTCGGCAAGCGACAAGCCTCGGCTTTGCCTCGGCTCGTACTCGCTCACCTCGAATGTTAACACGTCTTTACATTCCTTGTTACTTAAATAACTATTGTTTTGATTCAATTATATTACTCTAAAACATTATTTGTGGTACTGTACTTTTAGTATCAAAAAACATAAAGGACCCAGCACCATTCTTATGAGTTTCTGGGTCCCGGTGGATTGGCTGAAACTGTAGTATCCTGATCAAAAGTTTCCATGGCCCAACTCGATCCTATGACTAGTTTTCGCATACAGCCCCTAAAAGATGGTTTGTACCTATGTGAAGGTACAATAATTTATACTGGAAAATTCATTCTGAGGCACAGATTTACAAAGGAATGTTTTGTCTACTATTATCAGTTTCTTCAAAAAATAAATAAAAATGGTGTCTTTTTCGAGGTTTTCCCGAATTTTCTCAGTGGAAAATGCACCGATCCGATCATATGGAAATCCATTTTGTAGGTTTCACAAGTCTCTACAAAAGTTCCATTGACTGTGAAACGATTGCTTGAATAATCTTTGAGATATTTCCAAAAAAACAAAAAAGTTGTATTTTTTTTCACTATTTCTTATTAAAAAAATTCCACAAAGCGATTTTGCTGGGGGGAAAACTTGGGTTTTCATTAACTATCTGATGAAAATTAGTATTGGCCATCGGCGTCTTTTATTTTGTGGGGGAAAATCCTCTATGCCTTCGGGTACACTCTTTGAGTATTTATGAGGAAGTATTATTATTATCATATTTGGAAGTGTAATTCTACAAGTCAAAAACAAGAAACTCCAGTGCAACATTCACTGAAAATATATAATGTAATACTTATATTGAAACAAGAACTCAAACTCATATCAAGTTTAGAGTAAAATTCATGGAATTTGTGACATCGAGATTAGAGTGAAATAAGTGGATTTTATGACATTTGAATATACTTTTACCGTTATAATATAGATGAAAAAATATTAAAATCATGATTTTCCATAAGTCTACAAAGCATCAATTCTTTCCAATAATCTTCGAAATTGTTTGAGGTTCTGAATTCGTGCTACAGGAACACACTGTGTCACTGTCCTTGCTGATAATATCATATCTAATTTGTCTGACATTGAAATTACATAGATATGTTTCCACACTGGTGTCACAACAAGGTTTCATCAAAACTTGATAAGGAATGATTTTTAATTTTGATATACGGTTATGAATAAAGTAACTCGTTCAAGCCTACTTATTAGTTATTACTGGGGTGAAGTGGAGTAAATGTAATCATGGGGCAAGTGTAATCAGGCACTCTCTAACTTTTGCGTTATCGTTTTTGATTTCTTTCTGTATAAAATTTGAAAGTAGACCCCTTTTTTGCCTTTATATGATGTTTGTTATCCTTTCCAAAGTCCTCTAGGTCAAATTATTAGTTATTTTATAGATCACCTGTATTTTCACTTGTTATGCGGTATCGATTGTAATTTTCAATTTTATAGTGCTAATTCAAATAATTCAATGAGATTTTAGTATATTTTGCTTCCTTAGATTATTTTCAACAAGGAATCCAATTCTGCTGTCAGATTTCGATTTGGATGAAGACAAAAAGCAAAATTCCTCATTACAGTGTGAAATTGCTCCTGAAGAGTATGTTTTCCAATTCTTCCGACCTCCCTGATGATCTTAGAAGAGTGAAATAGATTTTTGTCGACCAAAATGTAGTGGAGGCCTAATAGCGAAAGAGATGCAATTCACACATCAATGGAATGAGCGATTTTCTGTTAGTGATACTTCTGAATAACATTCTCCCTTATCTCATTCATATATAAGAATCTCCAATGGAAACTGGACATTTAATAAATAATCAACTATCTGCATGAAAATGCAAATTTTCACTTTCATATTTTTTCTTCAAGTTATATAGTCTTTCTCAATATCTATCAGATGTAGTTCAATGTCCAGCTTGGCTTTAGCCGGGGAAGTAGTTGTTTTCTGTTAGATATTAAGTACAAAAAAGTAAATTCAATTTTATCGTAGGGTTTTTCCATTTCCAGAGGAGTCATGTAATGGTTCAATTTTCAATTGAGAATGTTTCCCTTTACAACATGAATCCCGAGGGGGAAGTAACTCTTTCATTAGGTGTACATCATAACATTTTCATTACTTCATTAATCATTTCATATTCAACTTAAAATCGAAATCTATGTTTCTGGGGATCCGTGATATGATTTTTTTCGGTTCCAAGTTGGCAAATTTATGCCGTCTGACAATCGGTAAGTGATCGCCTCGGTGATCGCTGAGCAGACGCGGATGTTAATCAGTGATTTTCCGATGAATCGTATAACATCATTAACGGTAATTATTTTTCATTGATCATGGATCAATTGAAATTGCGATAAGAATTAACAATGCTGTACCGGAGGGACCTGGCACAGTAATTAACAAGCTTACCTGAATACCGCCAAATTACACCTAGGCTAATGACACAAAATTATCCACAGCATATATAAGAAGTATCCTTGAGATTGTCGCATTATACACTTGATAACGACTGTAGATTTCAACAGTTGAAACGTCGTGATTAAAAATTGCAGAGAATTGAATTTTTCTTTGTTCTTTTTTAGACAATGAAAGTCCAGAATAACCTTACTCAACAATTTTATTGTTTATTACCAATTTGTCACAAACAAACTCTGAAACAGTCATATGCAATAAAATACTTGAAAATGGTTCAGTTGCCTTATGGGTAGAAACATATTTTCTTTTCTTCCCCATTCATCCCCATCAGAACATCTATTTATTTGTAAATAAACAATAGCAGTACTTTCAGTTAGAAGCTACTATAACTTATTATAATACAGTGTGTCCCTTTTTTGAGCAGTTATACCCTTATATTTCATTTAGTATAAAATAATTTGAAAGTTTTTTTCTTTTCATATTTTAATACTCAGGAATACCTATCTTTATGTTGATGAAACATTCGTATATCCTTTTTCCACGGCTAACTATGACCAACTGTAAAGTGAAAAAGTAGGGAAAACATATTAGGGATTTTTTCATCACAAAATTAACATCAAATTCTGTTTCAGAATACTCTTAAACCCCTAGATCCCAATGCTTGAATCAAATGATTATACAGGGTGTTTTTTGTAGCTGGCAATGTGATTATCTCTTTTTCATCTGTAATATTTGCTTAATTTTCAAAATTTCTTCACATTTTACAAAATTCACAAAAACATTTAATGAATACTGCAAAAATAAGCAAATATTATTTTTCCATGGCAAACTGTGACCACTTGAATAGTGAAAAATTGGGAAAAAATATTAAGGATGTTTTATTGAAAAACTAACCCCAACTTATGGTTTTGAATGGCTGTTTCTGTTACTTTAATTACTTTCAGAAAAAAAATACAGTGCTGGCAGGAATTTCTTCATGGCAGTTTTTTACCTCTACAAACAATTCAGTTATTGATATTTTTTGTTACCATATTCAGAAATGCCATTATGATTTTCAAAGAAAAAATTATTCATCAACTAATTATTCAAACAATGGTGAATGGCAATAACATAACATTGTTGAAAAACTAAATGCCTTCTTCCATCTTATTTTGTTAAGAAAAATTGCAATTTTGTATATGCTGTAAAATCATTGAATTAAATTTTTCTTCACGTCATTCTGAATCCAATGAGCTATCTCTTATATTTTTAGAAGCTTTTTCACTAATTAGCATTGATTTGAATTCGTTGACTTCAGTTATTTTTGTAGATCCTTCGCGCAGTACTGATGAAATGTTCTCATTTATACAGTGACCGCCAAAAAGTATGTACCATATGGGAAAAATTTTTATTATTGTAGTATTGGATAAAATATTCTGGGGAAAAGTTTGTGCATGTCCGATAACCTAAAAATCGATTTTGACACATGTCACGTGATCGCTAGAATGGCGGCAAAATGAAAAAAATTGCAATGCAAAGGCAAAAAAAGGGGGAAGATGGCAAGATATCAAAAAAAAGTTATTCGAAAAAGTCACTTAGAATTCAATTTTATACACATAAACGAAGTTTCAAGAGATAATTCAAAAAAATTGAAAATAGCAATTTTTTAAAAATATTTTCCCATCTATTTAAAAATATTATTTTTTTTCTTATGAATAGCTTGACTATACTGAAACATTTGCATTTTAATGATAATGACAAAACTTTCTCATTTTCTCCACACCAGAGGGCACTAAATTAAAAAAATTGGTTTTTGCCAGAACCCTCGCTGTTACATTGGTTCTTATCTAACAGTTATGTCAGAATTCCAAGACTATTGTGTTGATATGGCTGGCAATCTAGAAACACCATGTTTCCTGATTTTAATCAAGTTTCATTAATAATGCTGTATGAGCGTTTTACTTTGCACATAAACTTTAAGAATCTTTAATTTGACAAACTATTTTCAAGTTTATGTGCGAAGTGAAACGCTCATGCACGATTATCATCGGAACTTGATTATAATCTGGAAATTACCATGTTTTTGGAGTGTCATGACATCACAATGGTCGTGGAAACATTTGCATTTTAATGATAATGACAAAATTTTCTCATTTTCTCCACACCAGAGGGCACTAAATTGAAAAAATGGGAATTTGTCAGAACCCTTGCTGTTACATCGGTTCGTATCTATCAGTTATATCCGAATTCCAAGACTATTGTGTTGATATGGCAATCTAGAAACACCATGTTTCCTGATTTTAATCAAGTTTCAATAATAATGCTGTATGAGCGTTTTACTTTTCACATAAACTTTAAGAATCTTTAATTTGACGCACTATTTTCAAGTTTATGTGCGAAGTGAAACGCTCATGCACGATTATCATCGGAACTTGATTATAATCTGGAAATTACCATGTTTTTGGAGTGTCATGACATCACAATGGTCGTGGAAACATTTGCATTTTAATGATAATGACAAAACTTTCTCATTTTCTCCACACCAGAGGGCACTAAATTGAAAAAATGGGAATTTGTCAGAACCCTTGCTGTTACATCGGTTCGTATCTATCAGTTATATCCGAATTCCAAGACTATTGTGTTGATATGGCAATCTAGAAACACCATGTTTCCTGATTTTAATCAAGTTTCAATAATAATGCTGTATGAGCGTTTTACTTTTCACATAAACTTTAAGAATCTTTAATTTGACGCACTATTTTCAAGTTTATGTGCGAAGTGAAACGCTCATGCACGATTATCATCGGAACTTGATTATAATCTGGAAATTACCATGTTTTTGGACTGTCATGACATCACAATAGTCGTGGAAACATTTGCATTTTAATGATAATGACAAAACTTTCTCATTTTCTCCACACCAGAGGGCACTAAATTGAAAAAATGGGAATTTGTCAGAACCCTTGCTGTTACATCGGTTCGTATCTATCAGTTATATCCGAATTCCAAGACTATTGTGTTGATATGGCAATCTAGAAACACCATGTTTCCTGATTTTAATCAAGTTTCAATAATAATGCTGTATGAGCGTTTTACTTTTCACATAAACTTTAAGAATCTTTAATTTGACGCACTATTTTCAAGTTTATGTGCGAAGTGAAACGCTCATGCACGATTATCATCGGAACTTGATTATAATCTGGAAATTACCATGTTTTTGGACTGTCATGACATCACAATGGTCGTGGAAACATTTGCATTTTAATGATAATGACAAAACTTTCTCATTTTCTCCACACCAGAGGGCACTAAATTGAAAAAATGGGAATTTGTCAGAACCCTTGCTGTTTCATCGGTTCGTATCTATCAGTTATATCCGAATTCCAAGACTATTGTGTTGATATGGCAATCTAGAAACACCATGTTTCCTGATTTTAATCAAGTTTCAATAATAATGCTGTATGAGCGTTTTACTTTTCACATAAACTTTAAGAATCTTTAATTTGACGCACTATTTTCAAGTTTATGTGCGAAGTGAAACGCTCATGCACGATTATCATCGGAACTTGATTATAATCTGGAAATTACCAAAATTACCATGTTTTTGGAGTGTCATGTCATCACAATGGTCGTGGAATTCGGATATAACTGTTAGATACGAACCGATGTAACAGCAAGGGTTCTGACAAATTCTCATTTTTTCAATTTAGTGCCCTCTGGTGTGGAGAAAATGAGAAAGTTTTGTCATTATCATTAAAATGCAAATGTTTCAGTATAGTCAAGCTATTCATAAGAAAAAAAATAATATTTTTAAATAGATGGGAAAATATTTTTAAAAAATTGCTATTTTCAATTTTTTTGAATTATCTCTTGAAACTTCGTTTATGAGTATAAAATTGAATTCTAAGTGACTTTTTCAAATAACTTTTTTTGATATCTTGCCATCTTACCCCTTTTTTTGCCTTTGCATTGCAATTTTTTTCATTTTGCCGCCATTCTAGCGATCACGTGACATGTGTCAAAATCAATTTTTAGGTTATTGGACATGCACAAACTTTTCCCCAGAATATTTTTTCCAATACTCCAATAATAATTTTTTTTCTATGGTACATACTTTTTGGCGGTCACTGTATACATCTGACTATGAAATTTCAATTGTATATTATACTATATAATGAGGTTGGATTTTAAACTCATTTGTTGATAATTTACACCTCGAACGTTTTTTATTTTTCTACCAGTTTACCAGTTGATTATGAAATTGGTCCTTACTTGTTTAGTTCGATCGGAATATCTCTTTATACTTCTAGCACACCCTGTATAGGCATTAAAAATATGATTCGATTACAGAAAGTGTATGTGTCTACTTCAAAAATCTCGAAGTAACTCGATATGCGCACTTTGCAAATCCCCTTATCATACAAGGAGAATGAGGCTTATTCACATCATAAAGCTAACTAACAGACCTGACCCTGACAATTTATTTTCGTACTTGCAAGGACAAGGTTATCGTTATCTGTTTATTGTGAAGGTAAATTCATTTTAGACTTTTATTATTGATGATTATTGCCCACTTAACTGTAGTTAGGACCTCCATCGACGATGAGCGGCAAAAAAACCTCGGTAAACCGAAACGACAAATGAATGCGATTGCTGGGAGCTACGAATATTCAACATGAACCATTATGTCATATATCAATTGATTCATCCAAATGAGAATTGGAAAAAACGAACAGAATTATTATGCATTACATATATGAGTTATTTATTTATTTTTATTTATTTATTTATCCCAAGAAACATTTCTGTTTATAGAGGGATTAAGTTTTAACATAAATTGTATAACGACAATTGGTACAATTATAAAAAAAGGAATGATACAGATGATCTGTGAAATATGAGTAAATAATATCAATCAGAAAGAAACAAAAGCAAAGACAGTCAAAGGTGAAATATTGTTATATCATGGGAAATCATCTGTTGAGTATAAATTTTTTAAGTTCATTTTTAAATTTAGTTTTAGTTCTAATTTCTTTTATTGCCTGTGGTATTTTATTATATATCTCAATTCCCTCGTAAAAAATAGACGTTTTTCCAAAGTTTGATTTGAAACGTAAAGCGTTTATTTTATTTACATTTCTTGTTTTATGGTAATGGATATTCGAAATATGATCAAAAGTAAGATCCGAATGTTTTTTTCCTGTATCAACATAGTGGATGAAAATTGAAATTTTAAATTCATATAATGAACAAAGATTCAGTAAGTTATTAGGTTTATATAATTTTTTTGAGGGTTCTAAAAAGGGCAATTTGAATATGCATTTTATAGCTTTGTTCTGCAAAGTTTGTAGTGGTTTCATAATAGAAATTTTGGCTGAGCCCCAAACAGAAATGAGGTATTGCAATTTTGAATAAATTAAACTGAAATATATGATTTTTAAATATTTCAGTGGGGTATACTGTCTTATTCGAAATAGTATTCCAATCAAAGGTGAGAGTTGTTTTCTCAGATTGTTGATATGATTGGACCAAGAGAGTGTTGTGTCGATATGTAAACCCAAAAATTTTGTATTGTTGGTATACTGAATTGGTGAATTTTTCAATGTCATTGGTCTTAGAGAATCAGTTGTAATACTTCGTTTAGAAATAAACATAATCGACGATTTCGAAAAATTCAACAATAGTTTGTGAGCGACTAGCCAATGAGATATAATTTGAAGATCCTGTTCAATATAAGACAGAATTTCGAATTCATTCTCTGCAAAATATACAATAGTTGTATCATCAGCAAAAAGTTTAATTTGACCTTTCAATTTGAGTTCTGATATCGAGTTTATATATATTAAAAAAAGGATCGGAGCAAGTATAGATCCCTGTGGCACCCCACAGTTTATATTTTTAATTGAACTAAGTGTTGGATTGACGTGGCCTTTACTTGATGGAAATTCATAGTATATGACACTAAGGTAAACACGATTAAATTTCCACAGATTTATTGTCTTCGCGACATGTTTCGATACACTGTATCTTTTTCAAGCGAATGTAATACATTCTAAGTGTATTTTTGATATATACTAGTTGTTTTCTGTCAGCCAAATAACTTTTGAACCAAATGTAAATTTTTCCCCTTATTCCAATATCATATAATATTCTTAAAAGAATGTTGTGGTTAACCATATCGAAGGCTTTCCGCAAATCTAGTGATAATAACGCGCATTTTTTTGTCGAATCTAATTCCAGTTTTATTCTTGAAATCATGTCTACTGCCGCAGACTCAGTATCACTAGATTTTCGAAAACCATATTGTTCTGCATACAAAAATTTTGATTTTTTCAGATATTCTCTTAACCTTCTATCCATTATCTTTTCAATTATTTTTGAAAATATTGGCAGAATTGAAATTGGACGGTAATTTCCCAAGTCATTTTTTTTTCCACATTTAAATATTGGCTTGACTTTAGCAGTTTTTAATTCATCTGGGAATATACCTTTGTCAAAGGATGCATCAATCAATTTGTTTAATAATGGTACTATTTCATCTTTGACTGCTTTGATAATTTTAACATTTATTCCATCAATTCCTGCTGCTTTCTTGTTGTCAAGCTCGTCAATTATTTCATGAATTTCCTGATACTCGATGGGATTCAGGAACATAGAAGAGGGAGAGGAACTGGTAGAAAATTTGTCTTGGGTATCTGCTACATTTCTTGATAATTCGGCTCCAATATTTACAAAATAGTCATTGAAATGCTCACATATTTCCAATTGGTCTTCAATTCGTCTGTCATTTATGGTGATGTATTCAATATTATTTCGAGATGATTTGCCACTTGTTTTATTATATAAAAGGATATTAATAGTTTTCCAAAGTGCTTTCGGTGATGTATCCTTGAATAATTCTTGAAAATATTCCTTTTTTGCTTTAAGGACAGTTTGTTTCACCAATTTATTAAAATAGTCGTATGATTGCAAGAAATTTAATACTCCAGGATTGGCTTTCTTCTTGTAATAAAATTTATCTCTTTGTTTAATGATTTGGGCAATTTTGCTATTGAACCATGGTTTTGAATTTGCTTTGAATTTGATATTTATGTTTCTGGAATTTTTTTCAAAGACATTGATGATTTTGTTATAAATTTCATGAGGATCTTGTATACTACATATTTTGTTCATTAGTAATTTCAGTTCTGTCTTCAAATTCTTGACGTTATAAGTTTTCATATTCCAAGAGTTTATGTGATTTTTAACATTTGCGACTTTCATTTTCATATCTGTTATTATAAATTTGTGATCACTCAGTGACGAGTTTATAATTGATACATCGATTTGTCCGCTAAAGTTACTCAAAACATGATCAATCAACGAAGCACTCCCGGATGATTCTCTTGTTGGTATTACTGTGTTGCATAGAAAAAAGTTATTCGATTTATAAATGTCCACAAAAGCACTGGACTCTAAGCTGGTTGTTAGAGTGTTTATATTAAAATCACCAAAGCAAAAACATGTTTTACCACTAATATTGAAATTCTGAAGTTTTTCATCAATAAAGTTCAAGAAATTTTTAGTATTATCTCTTGGAGAATGGTATAGTCCGCATATTATCACATTTTGAGGTTTGATTTCTACTGCTACATAGGAACAAGCATTTTCTTGTTTTTCAATTATTTCAAATACTAAATGTTTTTTTATAAAAATACCAACACCACCTCCACGTTTGAGTCTGGAAGAATAAATGGAGTTATATTTGCTCAGGTTATAATAAATTTCTTCTTCTCTTCTGATCCATGTTTCGGAAATGATTAGAACATCAGGATTTACATCTCCTGATATTACTTCAAGCTGGTCTAGTTTGTTTTTCAAAGATCTTGCATTCAGGTATAATATTTTCAAATGTTCAGCAGTTGTTGATATGGATTTATAATCAAGAAGCGATGTATATTCTGAAATGTTCACATTATTGTGAGAAGCCATAATTTATACGAGTTTCTGAGATTTTTCGATAATATTCAAAAGTGGGACATAGCTGATTATCTGCCGAGTGGTTGATATCATATTTCGTTTTATATTTGGAGTTAGAAGATATACAATTTCCGCATTATAAGTACTATTTGACATATTAGTCTATTCTACAAGAACTATTTTGGTGAATTTTTCTTCAAGGCACCCAAAATTATGATCCAGGGCTCATTCGATTCGGAATGACCTCTAGAAACTTTTTGAAAAATTTGAAGGTGCGCCGGCAAAAATTGCAAAAGTTATAAACAATTTATTAAAAACGGGGGGGGGGGGTTGGTTTTTGAAAATATCTCGGAAACTCTACCTCCAATATTTAGAATTTTAAGTCAGAGGCGAAAATAGCGCTAAGAGCGGTTGATGCGAGTCCCGCGTGCGCTGACTGATACGGACCCTTGAACAATAAAAATAATTTTAACACATAAAAAAATGGTGATTTTCCACTTTGTTATTAACAACCTAAGAGACTAAAAATGCAAATAAAGCTATGTATTTTTTTTTAATATTTCAATTTAATATTATTATTGCTACCAAATATTAGTATTGGGGAACTTTTTTCAAAATCATTATTTCCATTGCTCTCCTATATTTGAAAAAATATATTTATTTATATTTTCTTTGTTTATTTAATAAACAATTTGTTATAAACAAATGAATTTTCACGATATATTTTTTTAAATATTGCAAAAAATGTGTCATTTGTTGTGTAAATAAAAATTTGTTCTATGTTCTACATAATTTTAAATATTTTTCTATTTTTACGTTTGGCTTTTCCTCTTTGCTCTCAATCATTGTCATTAAAATAACTCGTAAGCAAATGGAGATAGGACAAAGACATTTCAGGTCTAAGTATTTAGGATAGGAGTACAGCTTTCAACCAAAGCTGTACTCCTATCATTTAGGGTCAGTTTCACAGGTCCCAGTTAACCTTCAGATAACTAACTGAAAGTTTAGACGGTGAATGAAATTCTTTCGATGGCGTTAACAGGTTCACATTCTAACCATTAGTTAATTGATCTGGACTCTAACTGGAACCTGTGAAACTGGCCCTTATCAACTTTTAAAAAACAGATTTTAGAAGTATTTATATAAATAATTGCTAAAAAAGTTGATAAATAATAGGGTTAGAGCTTTTGATTAGAAAATACTTTGTTTATTATTAAAAGGAGAACTAAAAAGACGTGCCTTTGTCCTATTTCAAATAGTTAATGAGTTTTTCAAGTATGAAATTCGTAAAAATCAGATTTTGGGGGTATTTTTATAAACAATAGCTAAAAAATTTGTTAAATGATAGGAGTACAGCTTTGGTTGAATGCTGTACTTCTATCCTAAAAAGACCTGAAGTTAGTAGAATTCTTCTGGACTTCCATTGTCTAGAAACAAAGAAATTAAATTATTTGCATGTGTTTGAGTCACGACGTTTCAACAGTTAACATCTACTGTCGTTATCAAGTGTATGAATGCGGCAAGATATCTCGGATACTTATTATATAGCCTGCAACTGATGTACCTGCTATAACGGTAATTATGATCTTCGGGGGGTCTCTCTCGGGTCATCAATGTTAATTAATGTGTTACAAAGACCTTTTTTGGTGAGTGTTGTTATTGATGACCGATTTTGATAGGTCTCGACACAGAGTTTTTATTGGAATCTCAATCGATCTATCTGAGTGATAAGTGGCTTCCACACATTCCTAATCTCTATGATCGGCTGACTGAACACTTCATTATTCTGAATATAAGCCGACTCTATAAACTTTCTCTTATACCAATTCTGTTCTTTGTGGATAACTTCGGCTTCCGACCATGCGATGCTGTGCTGATTAGTCCATACGTGATCTGCTATTCCCGACTTCGCTGTTTCTCCTCGCTGAGTATTTCTCTTGTGTTCACCGACTCTCACATTTAGTGGCCTCTTAGTTCCTCCAACATAATCCATCCCACATTCACACGGAACACGGTAAATGTAGTTTTTGGAGTCACTATTCTCGTTGGGTGGTTTCGTTTTTGTTAGTTGGCTACGGATGGTATTACTTGATCGGAAGCATGTTCCGATGTTGTACCTTGATCCTATTCGCCTTATCTCATCCGATAAACCTCTCACATAGGGAAGACATAGGGTAGGCTGTGTTGGTTCATCTGATTTCTCGGTGTTGCCTCTTCTGCGGTTAAGGACCGCTGTTATATGTTTGTCGGAGTACCCATTCCGTCGCAGATCTTTCTTGATGATGTTCAATTCGTTGGTCAGACTCTCATTGGTGTGACAGAGGCTGTAGGCCCGGTCAACCAACGAGCGGATAATTCCTCTCTTCGTCGCTCCATGATGGTTCTACTCAAAATTCAGGTATTGTCCGGTGTGAGTTGGTTTCCTATACACTGATGTTTGAAACTTGCCATCCGTTCTTTGGACTGTCACATCAAGAAAGGGTAACCCCTCCTGGGTCTCCCTTTCCATTGTGAAATTTATGGACGGCTAATGTTGTGTAGGAGCAGCAGAAAGGCCTCGAGTTCTTCGTCTCCATGGTTCCATATGACAAAGGTATCATCAACATATCTTAGCCACATCTTAGGTTTCTTGTCGGCTTTGTCTATAGCAAAAGCCTCGAACCATTCCATATATATATATATATATATATATATATATATATATATATATATATATATAAATAAGGATGGATATAGCGAGGGGCAATATATGAAAATATGAGTAGAAAAGTTATTGGGTTTAACCCTCAAAATGTTCTGCATCCGTAGACACGTGTTTCGAGCTTAAGCTCTCATCAGTACGGTAAAATCAAGGCGACGTTAGTTGTTGCCTTGTAAGCACAAGGTCTTCTAACCGAAGCCACAAATGTGTGGTTGGCTTCCTGTTGTTGACTTCCTTTGTTTCTATTTTTACATCCAAGTGTTGTACATCTTCGCCTTGATTTTACCGTACTGATGAGAGCTTAAGCTCGAAACACGTGTCTACGGTTGCAGAACATTTTGAGGGTTAAACCCAATAACTTTTCTACTTATATATATATATAAATATATATATATATATATATATATATATGTCTATATATATATATATATGTATATATATATATATATATATATATATATATATATATATATATATATATATATATAAGGCTAACCGAGCCAAATAAGTACCTAAGATCAGGTTGCAAGGTATAGGTACAATACGAGGATATATTGATATCTATAGTTAGCCTAGATCAGTTCCCTGCATTAACAAAATATTGCGTTACCATAGCAACGAACAATAACTTATTAGAAGTGTCAGTGTAAAGTTTGACGCAAGATGCATATAACTCCTGGTGCGTTTACTGATTCGCTTTTGTTTCAACCAAAGTTCTTGATCCTGTAATTGCGTCAATAGAGTTTGTTCCATTCGTCAATGGATGACGCTTAAGTCGAATATAGTGGAGTTTCCAACAATCCAAAGTGCCTACTAGATAAATTTTTTGAGTTTTTGAACGTTAACATTATTTTGAGGTTATATGTCAATTACATTGCATATTAGGCTATCCAAGATGCTGTCAAACTAAAATCAAGATGGCCGCCTGAAGGCACACATTGTATTTGTTATTGTTTGAACGAGACTGATTATTGTTAATTTTCATCTATTGGAGTGAAATTTTTGTATGAAACTTTGCCGAATAAAAAACATGCCTACAAAGTGTTATGTTGTAAATTGTGGAAGCCGTGGAGATCGCGACTTAGTGAAGTTTTTAAAAATTCCTAGCTAGCTACATTTTGATAATGTGGTATATTAAATCAAAGACTAGATAGATAGATGTTTATTAAGTAGGATACCCTAATATATATAGTTCTATGTTATAATTCCAGTTATAGGCAAGACTTTTGAAATTATCATTAAAACAAGATTAGCATCGTATTTTGACAGTAACAATTACATAAACGATCAACAATTTGGATTCCGAAAAAACCGCTCCACAATTCAAGCTGTTAGTAAACTGGTGACTGACATAGTCGGGGACTTTGAAAGTAGTAAACAAACTGCAGTGACGCTATGTGACCTCAGCAAAGCCTTCGACTGTGTTCCACATCGAGGGTTACTTGATAAGCTGGAACTCTATGGTGTAAGAGGGTCAGCCTATTCATTCTTCGACTCATATATATCGGGAAGAACTCAATACGTATTACACAATAACAATACGTCGATGTGTAAAACTCTATCTTCGGGAGTGCCCCAAGGATCAGTTCTTGGGCCACTTCTGTTCATAATATTCATTAACGATATATTTTATCACATAAAACCAACCCAGTGTGTCTTGTTCGCAGACGACATAACTTTTTACAATTCCGCTTCGAATACAACAGAGCTCAATCAGATGAATGTTGACGCATCTAACAGAATCAGTGAGTGGCTCACCCCCAACAACCTCGTTCAAAATGAGACCAAAACGCAATCTATAATATTTTCTTCCAACACGCTCCTTTCAACAGACGTCCCAGTTAAACTGTTGGGCATCACCCTAGATAGCAAACTTAAATGGGCTGAACACATTGACATTCTATGTAGGAAGTTGTCAACCCAAATCTTCATTCTTAGGCAATTGCGGAACACTGTTAACGCAAACGTACTAAGAATGACGTACTTTTCACTTTTTCACTCTCATCTGAGTTACGGCATAATTTTATGGGGTAACTCTAGCCACGCAAATCGAGCCTTCATACAGCAAAAGAAAGCAGTCAGGGTAATCGCCAAAACTGCCTACAGAGAATCCTGTAGACCGTTATTCAGAGAATTGGAAATATTGACACTTCCTGCACTATTTGTTTATTATTGTTTGATTGAGATACATAACCACATCCTTTGCTATAACAGACACAAAGATTTACACAGCTATTCTACTAGAAATAACGATCAGCTCATCAATCCTATATTTCGTCTGAGTACATCATTAAAAAACACAATTAATTTGAATATATACAATAAGATACCAGAATCAATAAAAAAGCTCAGCTCATATAAATTTAAACTAGCTGTCAAACAGCTCCTACTGAAACACAGCTTTTACTCGGTGGATGAATTTTTGTCAAGTGATTTAACCGAATAAAATAAGTATTAATATAAATACCATCACCATGATATATTTATGGAAAACATCCATTTTATTTTTATTTTTACATCATAATTTATTGTGTAACTTTTTATATATACAACACGTTGCTTTTATTTGTTATGTTCCTATATATTTATAATTAGATATTTTTACCCAAGGACATGTTCCAAACTTGCTGACTTGTGTAATGAAAGAAATATTCAAAAACACCAATAAAATTCTATTCTATTCTATTCTATTCTATTCTATGTTACAAAATATATAACAAGTGAAAATAATTTACTTTGCGATATCTGACACTCTGAAGCACTGAATATTTCATACGAACACGTTCATCATATAGTTCACGTCAATTTGGACATGAGAAAAATTGCTGAAAAATGGATCCCCAAATGTTTGAATGTTGACCAAAAGCGTGCAAGGGTAGTAGCATCGCGTTCGATATGTGCTCGATTTTAAAACGATGTAAACTTAAACCGAATTGTTACTATGGATGAGACTTGGGTACATTTCTACGATCCAGAAACAAAGCAACAATCGATGGAATGGCGACACTCCGGTTCTCCAAGACCTAAGTTTTGTGTTCAAAAATCTACTGGAAAAGTTTTTGCTTCAGTTTTTTGGGATTGCCATGAAGTAATCATGAATGATTTTTTGGATACGGGTTGAACAATAACTGGAGATTACCATTGGACATTACTGACCACTCTACGGAAAAAAATTAAAGAGAAAAGACGCGGAAAGCTATCCAGAGGTGTTTTGTTTTTGCAGGGCAACGCCCCTGCATACAAATCTCATGTTTCCATGCAAAAAATTCGTGATTTAGGGTTTGAATTACTAGAATTACCCCCCTTATTCACCAGATTTGGCTCCGTCCGACTATCATCTCTTTCCTCAACTGAAAAAAAGTTAAAAAGGTCGTAAATTTTCTTCCAACGAGGAGGTAATAAAAGCTGTGGAGGTCTGGTTTGCAGAACAAGAAGAAACATTTTTTTTTGAATTGTCCAGAGACGTTGCAGGTTCGCTGTTATAAATGTCCATCAAGAGGAGAATAAGTTGAGTAATAAAATATTTTGACATTGAAATTTTGTTTGGTTCTAACACTTGTAACTGTTAAATTATTGACGAAAGATATACCATAATCAACCACTTCTGTCATGGAGTTTCTCAAGACCGACGATCTCTTGCACTATCTGAAACAAACAGTAAACATCGATAAAAATAATGGTCGCAATAATCGTTCTTCTCATGTCATTGATACTAGTTGACTAGATCAGACCAGCGATGTAGATGTTGCATTCCTCTCGCAGCAACTACGATGTGCAACTGCAACTGCATACCGCGAAAGCGAAAAAGCCAACAACCCGAGCACTAGGTCGTTTCCCTCGTGTGCGACAGCGTGTTCTGAAAGAGAACTTGCGCATGAATATGTCGGAACGACTGTTGGTCATAACCTTCAGTGAAGGCGAACCTGTGGCATTGAATTCGGAATTTTACATTGAAAATTATATTAGCAAACTCAACTTTATGGTTTCCTCGTCAATAAAATGTTAGAAAATATACAGGGTGCTTCAAATTCGATCCTCACCATTGGGATCTCGGAAACTATGAGAGATAGAATAGAATAGAATTTATTTGATCAAGTTACAATTATGTTTTTGGCAAGTCACTAAGGTACAAAACGTTAATTAAAAATCATTTAAAAATACACCTAAAATATCACAAACACACATAATGACTGATGTTTGTTTTTTTGGGTTTGAGGTCTTGAATTAAAGAAAACTCTATTTCTTTACAGCCAACGTTTCGTCAGCTTATTCTGACATCTTCAGGACACTGTAAGATATAAAAAAAAGGTTGATGTTTTAAATTTATAAACTTTAGAAAATTTAAATATGATTTTTTTTCCAGAAACAACCTCTGAACTATTATTAGTCAACAGATAAACCTTAAGAAGAAGAAATTGGTATATTTTACTCACGAAAGGATGAGTCTTCCGCGTAATACGTATATCTATATCCTACGACCATATTAGGTCTGAATCACGTGTAACAGACAGAATAGTTCGATGTAAAAACAGGTTACAAACAAACAATACACAACACAAGACACGTTAAAATTCGAATAAAATACCACCTTACTTGGGTGCATGCCAAAATCGAAATGATAAAAGAGCAGAATGTATACAATTGAAAAAGCAGCAGTGTTTGGTTCTTATTCTCGCTATTAGATTGAAATAGGCACTGTTCAGGTTCTCCAGGTCTTTTCTAAAGTTGACCGTATGCTATTTCATTATATTGATCATTTCAGAGAAATTTCTTTTAAACAGAGAAGATTCATACCCCAATATTTTTGTGTTGGCCAGTTCAAAGTGATGGTCGGTTTTAATACAATGTTCAACCAATGAAGTGGGGTTTTTTAATGTTAATTTATTTTTCATATCTCTTTCATGTTCTTTGAGGCGTGTTTTTAAATATATTTCGTAGGCCAAACTAACACTGATACTTTATATCTTGGTAATATGCATTGGGTTTTGTGTTTTGTTTTTATATATTAATTTTTTTTCTTTCTCTGCTGCTTTTTCAATTGTACATTCTGCTCTTTTATCATTTCGATTTTGGCATGCACCCAAGTAAGGTTGTATTTTATTCGAATTTTAACGTGTCTTGTGTAGTGTATTGTTTGTTTTTAACCTATTTTTACATCGAACTATTCTGTCTGTTAGACGTGATTCAGACCTAATACGGTCGTAGGATATAGATATACGTATTACGCGGAAGACTCATCCTTTCGTAAGTAAAATATACCAATTTCTTCTTCTAAGGTTTATCTGTTGACTAATAATAGTTCAGTGGTTGTTTCTGGAAAAAAAAATCATATTTAAATTTTCTAAAGTTTATAAATTTAAAACATCAACCTTTTTTTATATCTTACAGTGCCCTGAAGATGTCAGAATAAACTGACGAAACGTTGGCTGTAAAGAAATAGAGTTTTCTTTAATTCAAGACCTCAAACCCAAAATAACAAACATCAGTCATCATAGGAATAGGTCGTTAAAACTTGCAAAATACATAACAATATTTAAAATCGAAACAAGAACATGACTTATTGTCGAAGTTAGAGTCAGGACACAAGATTGAGAAGTGGGAGCGCTCGCAGATATTCGTCGATAGAGTGGAACAGTAAGTGTCGTTTTAGTTTTAATTTGAAACAATTGTAATTGAGCATCTTCAACTCTTGAGGCAAAAAATTGTAGAGTCTAACATTCAGAGAATTCATCTGAGATTTGTTGAGCCTATATCGGGAAGGTCTTATGTCGTGCGCTGCACGAGTTTGATAATCGTGAAAATCAGAATTGGAACAAAAATTATTTTTATTTCTGTGAATTTCTAGAAGAGTATTATAAATAAATAAGGAAGGGACAGGCATAATAGCGAGATCTTTGAAGAATTGTTGACAATGGTCCCTGTAACCAGCACCAGCAGTGATTCTTATTGCTCTTTTCTGCATTTTAAAGACTACATGAGTGAACAGAGTTTCCCCATAACAGTATGCCGTAATTAATATGTGTGTGGAAGAAAGAGAAATAACACGACCGTACAGTGTTGTCGCAGAGTTGATTTTTCAAATTGCGCAAAAGAAATATTGAACTTGATAATTTATGACATAACTGTTCTATATGTGATGACCATGATAGTCTATCATCGATAAGTACTCCGAGAAGCTTGACATTCTTTTCATTGACCGCAATGCCTTTATTGAAAATCAGTTTTTGCGTTTTATTGTTGTTTAATTTGAGGTTATTTGCATTAAACCAGTTCTTTGCCCTATTCAAAGAATCAGCCATGGTGTTTAAAATACTATGAGTGGAAGAGTGTATTAATGTCGTGTCATCGGCGAAAGCAATGCATTTATTAGGGTACATGAAGTGAAAGAGATCGTTCACGTAGATAATGAAGAGTGACGGGCCAAGAACTGATCCCTGAGGTACCCCATGTGAAATAGTTTGAAACACAACTTTATGGTTTCCTCGTCAATAAAATGTTAGGAAATATATTATTAATCGATATTTAGAGTTTGGATAAATGTTCAAAAATGTTTTCGTGTAAGAAAATGAGTAACATTAGTTTACTTTCTCTATAAATAAAGATGGAGTATGTTTTCTTTTTAACTCGTTATTACTGCCTAAAGCATACTTCGAAAATGACAATGGAATACTTACTCTTTGAAAGGGTCGTACAACTATTGATTTCATTTCATTTATTTATAGGGCAGACAACATTATGTCTACCTACCCAATAACTCTAAGGGCCGGTCTTTTCACCTATAGATAAGTCCCAGATAACTCTATCTATCAGATAAGGATATGTAAACCTGTGAAGTCTATCCGACAGATAGTTATCAGAGACTTTATTGTGAGGTGAAAAGACCGGCCCTAAATCTGAAATGAAAAAGATTCTTCACGGTGTTCCCCAAGGATCTGTCTTGGGGCCACTGCTTTTTTATAATATACATAAATGACCTGTGCTTCCATATGATGACAATGTGTGAGATTGTTCTCTTTGCGGATGATACGACTCTCATTACTTATAATACCTTCTTCTTGAACATGCAGAAACAATAATATCTGAAGCAGAAACTTGGTTTTCTGCAAATAATCTTCACATAAACAGGGGACACATCACATATACATACTTAGTACTAGGCTGTCCAGTATTTTGTTTTTACTTAGGCAACTCAGTCGATGTTTGACTAGATTAGGTAAATTTTATAAAAATATTAATAAAACATACTTACTAAAACTTATGTATTCAATGCTAAACAGGGTGTCAATTTGAAAACTTCCCACCCTTAATATCTTCCTTCCAGTAAACAATATGAGTAATCGAAAAAACAGGTCAATTTTATTGTCAAGGGGGACACTTTCACGGACTATTTGTAGCCCTCGTGGTTCAACCCCCTAGGAGGGGTAGATGTTACCCTTAGAATTTTAAATGGGAAGGGGGGTCAAGTGGCACATCATTTTGATGGGCGTTCAATTCTTGTTCCAATGGTACCCTGACTTATTATTTTGTGATGAGCATTTTCCGAAAAATTGCGTTCTAAACTAACAGAAGTAATTATTAGAACGCCTATACTGAGATGCATTATTGTATTGACTCCCTTTAATAAAAATGGTTAGAAGAGTAGGTGGCACCGCTCCAACCCTTGAATGACAGGAATAAATTTATTACGCATGGGATTTTTTATTTGGTGGTTATTTTACTTCTACACAATAAAATTTAATTTGCGAAAAAGACATTTCCAACATAAAATCTACTTACGCTTATCTTATTAGCTGTTCGAAATGTTGTCCATTTTGCTCTAAACAGTAATACAGTCTGTTTTCGAACTCCCCTCTAACATTACGGAAAACTTCACTAGGAATTGACTGGCATGCTGCTGTAATTCGTCTTTTAAGTTCGTCAATATCAGAAGGTTGTGTTTTATAAACAACGGATTTAAGATGCCCCCAAAGAAAGAAATCTAAGGGTGTTAAATCCGGTGATCTCGGAGGCCATTCAACTGCTCCCCTTCTGCCAATCCATCTACCCGGAAATCTCTCGTTTAACCACTGTCGGACGGGAAGAAAATAATGAGGTGGAGCACCGTCCTGCTGGAAATGTAACAGATCCTGCTGCAAAAGTTCATTACCTTCTGCATCAATTTGAGTTTCTAGCTCGTGAGTTATAAGAGGATCGATAGTCTCTTCAAGCATATCAAGGTACAGATTGCCAGTCAAGTTTTCTTCCAGAAATAATGGACCAAGAATGGCATTTCCAAGAATACCAGCCCAAACATTAACTTTTTGTGGGTGTTGTGTATGCCCTTCCCGAAAAATATGTGGGTTTTCGTCACTCCAATAGCGACAATTTTGTCTATTAACATTGCCATTCAGAAAAAATGAACACTCATCGCTGAAACAGATGTTTAACAGAATATTAGGGATGGTATTGACTCGATGAGACATGATTTCACAAAACTCTATTCTTCTATCATAATCATCCTCGTGGAGCTCTTGAAGAATCTGCATTTTATATGGATGAAATTTATGCATTTTCAATGCTTTTCTTATAGTCTCGCGTGACATTCCCGTCTGTTCTGATACTGATCGTAAGGAGCTCGTGGGCTCTGCAGCAAATGTTCCCAAAACTTCAATTTGAGCTGCTTCATTTAGTACTCTGGGGTTATTCCTTTTTTTATTTGTCACTGAACCAGTTTCGTAAAACTTATTCACCAAATCAAGCACATACCGGTGACTTACATTACAATTTGGATGTCTTTCGTTAAAAAGACATGCCGCCCTTCGTGCGCACTTTCCAACTTCGCCATAAATTACAATCATTTCAATTCTGTCTTGAAGAATGTAAACCATTTTTACACTTTTATACACTTATTAAAGTAATTCCTAAACAGCCCAACAGGTACAACGGTATTCACAATACTACCACAGTTCAAATTTGCTAACCAATTTTTTGCCGGAAAACAGAAACTTTTTACAGCAGAAGTAGCAAAAAAGGAAGGCTATCTGTACAATTTCTGCGATGACACTTAAAAATTCAGCATTTAATAAACACAACTTTACTACCATCTACGTTTTACTATTAGACTACTTTTTTATTTAAGTGTTTGGAGCTAATGGCTAATGTTACCCCTAATACAGGGTTGGAACGGTACCACCTAATATTCTAACCAGTTCTGGCCAAACCATGCATCTCAGTATAGGCGTTCTAATAATTACTTCTGTTAGTTTAAAACGCAATTTTTCGGAAAATGCTCATCACAAAATAATAAGTCAGGGTACCATTGGAACAAGAATTGAACGCCCATCAAAATGATGTGCCACTTGACCCCCCTTCCCATTTAAAATTCTAAGGGTAACATCTACCCCTCCTAGGGGGTTGAACCACGAGGGCTACAAACAGTCCGTGAAAGTGTCCCCCTTGACAATAAAATTGACCTATTATTTCGATTACTCATATTGTTTACTGGAAGGAAGATATTAAGGGTGGGAAGTTTTCAAATTGACACCCTGTATATCCATACACACATACATCATATATACACATCATACACACAAACTTAGGTAATTGATTTAAAAGGTATTAATATTATGCAATGTCATACAGAAAGAATATGAAAATTGTTTTTAGAAAATGCTCTACACAATTTTTAATATAATTCGAACAAATTTTTTATTCTGATACTATTTTCCAATATCCAGTTGTGCAATTTTTTTTAAAGACTTTCAAGCAATTTTTTTTCAGATTTGATGGTAATATGTTTTAAATTTTATTTCCAATCTATTAGAGAATATCTGTTTGTTGGAAGATCGTTTTTGGATTAAATTCTAGTATCGTATTCATGCTGAATCATTCCACATTTCATAGAATATTTTTTAATATACGTTGTGGAAATTTTATAATGAATTTGTTGAAAATTCAGTATCTTATATTTATTGAATGAAACTTCAGAAGGAAATCGATTTTTTTTTTCAAGAATAACTTTAACCACATATTTGTGCACAGGATCAACTGGTTGCATAACATGATCATATAATCCCCCCTTGCAATAATTCCATAATACAAGAAAGAATGGAATAAAGAGTAATAAAACTTGAATAACATTTTTCTGTCGCAAATTTCACACCTCACTTTTAGAGAGAACCAAAACATTCGTTCTTATTTAGATGCCATGGCAACCCAAAAAATTTCCGGAAATTTTTATCCTCCTGGGTACCCTGGCCGAAATTAATAAGTGGAAATTTTTCTGTCAAATATTTGACAGGTGATAGTTTATATTTTGCTTTGAGGTACAAATGGAATTGTATTTTTCATTTGAAATGAGATAATATTTCATATTTATGTATTTATTAAATATTTCGAATGTGTCTGAATATTTTCTTCACGATAATCACAGAATTTGCAAATTCTGAAATCAAATTTCAGAAACACTTCAATACACCAGTTGTCTACATGTAAATCAAAGGCCCCGTGGCGAGTCGGTAAAGTGTCCGCCTCATGGTCGTGTGGTCACTAGTTCAATTCCCAGTGGAGCAAGAACATTTTTACTTTTTTTTTGATTAAATTTAAAAAAATCAAATTGAAATTTTGTTAAGTGTGTTTTACATATCAATATTTTCATGCATCTTTTTTGTACTATGCATATAAATAGTTCAGGTGAACCATAGTTAGTTATTTCTTATGAATTGTTGGATATATTTTGGTGTAAAATTTTCTTACCGAATCCCCCGCTGCGCGACTCGGGTAATTTTCAAATGTACTCGAAAAATTTCCGGCAATAATTCAAGCACTTGGGAGATTACAAGTGAATATATTCCGTAGTATTCTAAATTTGTAGAGAGTTTTTCTTTTTTCGTTAGTTCTAGAGTTTGAGTTTTCTATTTTAAACATGAATCGATATAAATTTGATTTCAGAAGTTTTATCTATTTTTATGGAACAGCCATAATGTGATGATTTTTTTTATGCATTTCAAACTATGAATTTTGATTTGTGTGAAGTTCGGTTGATTTTTGGTATAACAAGTACATAAATTTGGTTTTATCTATATTCAATGTAAGAAGGTCAGAATCTAAATTATTTTTCAAAATTGACATATCTTTTTCAACATTTATAACAGTGTCTGTCCAGTTATATTGATATGTAACGTAGCCAATAAATTTCTATTTTATTCTATTACTATTCCAAACAGTTTGAAAAATCCCACTTTGTTGAGAGGTTTGAAAATTTTACAATATCGCAGGTAAAAGTGCATCGAAAGAAAAAGACCAAGTCGAAAAATACAATAAATTTTGGCAAAGATTTGTCAAAGTTAAACAGCCACTCAATTCCGGATAGTGATGAAGGAAAAGTAATTTATTTTTATTTCGTGAAATCTTAGGGACGTTGAGATGTTGATTATAATTAAAATAGGGAACCAATCGAAGTTTCCGTGGTTATCTGTGCAGTGGCGATTCATCGCTCGATTTGAAGTAGGCCATAAATAACTCCAGTGACGTCTTACGGAGCGACATTGAGACGGGTAGAGGGCAATAAGCGGTAGGGCAATCGGACGTACATTGTTAGCTTCGCTTGTCGAATTTCCACGCGATGACAGGATTTTTCACGTGTGATTTCACGTTTTTTTGAATTGCTCATTCATGAAACTCCGCTGAATTGATGGCATGTTTCGAGACAAAAATAATGTATGATGATACTTTCTGATAAGAAAATAAACAAGTGAGGGCGTGGATTCGCGAAAAGCTTGGAAGATGAAGGGCCTCCTATAGTCTAGTCCACAAGAACTGTTTTGATGAATTTCTCTTCAAGGGCACCGGAAATTATGATCCAGGGCTCAGTCGATTCGGAATGACCTCTTGAAACTTTTTGAAAAATTTGAAGGTGCGCCGGCAAAAATTGCAAAATTTATAAACAATATAGTAAAAAAGGGTGGGATTTGTTTTTTGCAAATATCTCTGAAACTATTAAAGATATCCAAAATTTGAAAAAAGATCCTGAAAGAGGAGGAAATTTCCTACCGGAACTCTACCACAAATATTTAGTATTTTAATTTAGAGGCGAAAATAGCGCTAAAAGCAGGTGATATGACATGAAACTATTCAGACGGATTGATGACATAACAGATTCTATTTCACTACAAAATGATTTGAAGTCGTTGGAAGACTGGTGTACAGTTAATAAATTATCACTCAATGTTGACAAATGTAAAGTTATGACTTATTCAAGAAAAAATATTCCTTTGATGTACTGTAACAAGTAAATTGTTACATCTCCTCTGAATCATTTAAAGTCTCACTTCACAACAATTCTTTCTTAATTATCTACAAATATTACTTATCGTTGAGACGCAAATAAATGCCTATCTTAATGCTCGCGAATAAACAACTATTTCAATACTCGCCAATAAACGACTATTGATCGCAATTCTGACTTCTGTCATCTGTCACAGAATTTCTTCGATTAAAATCATGGAAATATTTTGTCGACCGGAAATATTTTTTTATGTACTGTGAACTAATAAAACTAGTGAGCATCTTGCTTCATATCCTTTTTGGCTGGTGAATTCAAGTGCTACAAATCAGAGGCGTAATTGTTGTGCCTGTGCACGAGAAGCCATCTTGATGTTTTCTTAATTTGAAGATTTTCACAATTTCCGATCCTTCAGGTTCCTAAAGGGACTAATAAAGGTTAGTATGAATACTTATTCATATCTGTATATTATTTGCTGTGTATAGAATTCCTTCCAGGCACAAAACAAGGTTGGTTTTATAATTGATCATTTTTTTTTGTATTTGAGATAGCGTCCTACAACTTACTGCATTTTCCTTTACTAAATCCCATAGCCTTCTTGCTTATTTAATGCTATTTTATTTCATTGAAGGTTCATGCATATCAGTGATTATTTTCACATGCTTTCAGTTGATCCCAGAGCTTCTGTTTTTACACTCAACAAATATTTGTATTTAAATTCTAACTATGTTCCTTATGTAAAGATCAAATGGTAGTATTGTCACTGTTAGATATGTAATGATTGAACACAGAGCTCGAATCAAATGGAGGTGTGTAGAAGAGGTACATATTGCGAATCAATAGTCGTTTATTGGCGAGTATTGAAATAGTTGTTTATTCTCGAGCATTAAGATAGGCATTTATTTGCGTCTGAACGATAAGTAATATTTGTAGATAATTAAGAAAGAATTGTTGTGAAGTGAGACTTTAAATGATTCAGAGGAGATGTAACAATTTACTTGTTACAGTACAATTATACTATTAATGAGGAGTCACTGTCACGAGTCATACAACATAAAGATCTGGGTGTCACATACGACTGTAAAGTAACCTTTACCGGTCATTATGAAATAATAATTTCCAAAGCCATGAAATCATTAGGTGTCTAAATTATCTTATTTTAGTTATGGATCCATATATTAGGGATGTTAACTTCATAGATTTTAACACTTTCGAAATGCAATCTGTAGATGAACTAAATAATCTCTATAAAAATATAAAAAGTAATAATATAAAAATTCTTAACCAAAATATTTGTAGTGTAAATAAAAATCTGGAGGCCTTGGAAGTGTACCTAGCTCGATTGAACTTTACATTTGATTTTATAATCCTAACTGAAACTTTCAACGAAATTGATTGCACTCTGTTACAGTTGGATGGTTATAATTTGTTTTTTAATGAGGGCAATATAAACAAAAATGATGGAGTTATCATATATATAAAGAGTAATATATCGTATAGTAATAACATTGTACAGATTGGTAGATGCAAGGCCATCCAGTCTAAAGTAAACTTAGAAAATCACGAATCCTTAATAATAACGTCAATTTACAAATCGCCACCTGTAAAGGCTGAAGAATTCGTTAGTGACCTAAACATCTATTTGGAAGAAACAAAAAATAATCTAAAAATCGAAAACCACTTACTAGTAGGAGATTTAAACATCAATATCAAATCAGACACTGACTTGGCTTCTGAATATCTAGACATTCTTGCTGAGTATAACTTTGTATCCCTGATAAACAAATACACAAGGGTGCAAGGAAATTCACGTAGCTGTCTTGATCATATTTTCTTTTCAACTAAAACCATAAGTATTCAAGATTCTTGTACTGGTATTGTTTTTGACACAGATATTACGGATCATAGAGCTTCTATTGCATTTATTCCTCTTTGCTTGACAAGTCCGCGAGAAAACCAAACGAAACATGTATTTAAAAATATAAATTATAAAAAATTAACCGAAAACATTCAAACTAACGACTGGAGTTTCTTCTACGAGGAAAATGATGTAAACATTAAAACTAAGTGTCTATTAGATACACTGAACCATTTAATTGAAAATAACACTATAAAAATTAAAAAGAGGCGCCAGGAAATTAAGCGGAAAGAGTGGATAACTCAAGGAATCCTAAATTCAATTAATCAGAGAAATAAACTACATGCAGAACATAAAAAAAATCCTGACAACTTAGCGAAGAAAGATGCATACCTTACTTATAGGAAAATTACAGATAAAGTAATCAGAAGATCAAAAATAAAATTCCACAAGAAAAAAATCACTGAAAATCAAAATAATTCAAAAAAATTGTGGGAAGTGCTAAATAACATACACGGAAAACAGAAGAACAATGATATTTCAGAAATAATTTCAGATACAGGGGAAACAATAACAGACGTAAAAAAAATTACAGACGAATTCATTAGTTTTTTTACTGGCATTGGTGAAGACCTTGCCAACAAAATAGTTAAACCGGTTAGCCCTTCTCCAATACGAATCAAACTTAAAAATTCATTTTTTCTGAGTCATATTAGAGAGAAAGATGTTATAGAAGTAATTAAAAACCTAAAGAACAAAAAAAGTGCTGGTGTAGACGGAATACAAGCGGAAACGGTTAAAGCAATCAGTACCGACATTTCACCACTACTTACCCACCTCATAAATGATATATTTGAAAAGGGTGAATGTCCACTAGAGTTCAAAAAAGCTATAATTATACCCATATACAAGAACGGAGAAAGAAAAAATCTCACTAATTATAGACCTATTTCTTTAATAAATACCTTCGCAAAAATTTTTGAAAAATTACTAAAAATTCAAATTACTTCGTTTTTTCATAAATATAATATCATAAGCACTAGCCAGTATGGATTCAAGGAGGGTGTATCAACTACGGATGCAATCGCCTCGTTGACAAGTCTAGTATATAAAGAAATTGATAAAACGTCACCCTGTCTTTGTGTCTTTCTGGACCTTGCAAAGGCGTTTGACACTGTATCTCATTCACAGTTGTTGGAAGCCTTGGAGGATGCTGGAATACGCGGAACGCCGCTAAAATTATTTGAGAGTTACCTGACAAATAGAACTCAAGCGGTAAGAATACAAAACGAAATAAGCAATTTTAAGAAGGTTAAGTTCGGAGTACCTCAGGGAACAGTCTTGGGACCACTTCTGTTTTCCTTGTATGTTAATAACCTCTTCTCATTGCACACCACAGGCAAAATTATTAGTTTCGCTGATGATACTGCCATAATCTACGCCGACAGTACGTGGACAGCCCTTAAGCACAAAGCAGAAAAAGATTTGAAAAAAATTACTGAATGGTTCTTACATAAGCAATTAACTATCAATTACAATAAAACATTTTTCCTCCCCTTCACAAGCTACAAAAATAACCTTCCAACGTACCAGAACTTAAAAATAACCAGTGGAGATGGTGACTGTGAAATCAAGGGAAAAAACAATTGTAAATACTTAGGCGTCACTATAGACTCTCAGTTACGCTGGGATACACATATAAACAACATTACAAAAACACTAAGACCTCTAATGTACAAATTTAAGTACTTACGAAATATTTTAAACTTAACTTATCTAAAAATTCTGTACTTCGCCCTTGTAGAGAGTCGTCTTCAATACGGAATATTAGCATGGGGTGGAACAACAAAAAATCACTTAAGGAAACTAGATGTGATTCAAAAAAGAATTATCAAGATTATTTACAAAAAGAAAATCAGGTATTCTACCGATATGCTTTTTGAGGAAACAAAAATCCTTGATATTAGGCAGATCTATGTTTATAATCTTCTTATTTTCACATTCAAAAATCGACGAACTCTCCTGGAAAAGGTGGACCACACATATTGTACTCGCAGTAAACAACATCTAACAGTAAAAATTCCGCTAACCCAAAAATCCATAGGCCAACGTATATTCACTTACTTATATAGTAAAGCGTATAATGCACTTCCTGATATATACAAAGAGTTTATTCTTACCATTAACTCACTGCCACTCATTAAGAAGCAAATTAAAAACTATCTGAAGCACACTCCAAGAAAGGATATTCATAATCTAATTGATTGATATTTATGTTATGAAAAAACACCAAGTTTCGCTATTAATTTCAGTTATAAATTGTCATTCAGCACTGATTGTTTATAAATTGATTGTTTATTGTTCACTTCTCCGAATATTTTAGCACTCTACTTTCACGAGTAATTTACTAATTATTAATATTATATTGATGTAGAATTGATGAAGAATTGTAATAATATTAGATAGTTGTATGACAAGTTATTTTAGGTTATAAACCTACCTATCCTTATAATACCAATTTACTATTACAACTAAACTCACTTATGCCCATGTGCAACCCTCTGGGGTCCTAAATGGGCTTTTCTTTGTTTTGTTCAACGTAAACAGGTATATATCATTGTTATACAAAATTAATTTTTCTACTGATGTGCTTGTTATATTTCTTGTTTTTGTTACTACTTGAATAAAAACGTTATTATTATTATTAACTCGTACCAGTAGTGAATTCACGTCTTTGGATGCACTTTGTCAATTGTATTATGCCTTAGTCAGAAGTAAACTGGAATACTGCAGTCAAGTATGGAATCCATATCACCAACAAACAACTTCAGCAATTGAGATTGTTCGAAGAAAGTTCTTGAAATACTTATTTTATAAAAAATATAAACGCTACCCTGAAAGGAATTATAGTTACGATCTTCTGTTGAGTGATTTCAGAACACAGTCATTAAAAAAAAGAAGAGAAATCAATGATTTACTATTTGTATACAAACTTATCCACAACACCATAGATTCTTCAACATTACTATCACTAATTAACTTCAGTATACCCCGACAATCCTCCCGGTATCACAATACATTCCACTTCAATGTACCGAACACCACATCACTTTCATTCCCCGATAAATTCTATGTGCAGAAACTATAATAAGCTTGGCTCAGCTGACATTTTTTTCCTCACTCAGATTCAATTCAGAAAAACCGTTTCCAGTTTACTCACTGATTAACCTATAACTGTTAATTTGTTATTACCACTTTACATTTCACAACCACATATATGTAATATTCATTAAGTAGTCCTGTAATTGGGCTTCGGCCTGCTGGATGTATATATCAAATAAATAAATAAATAAAAATAATTTTAACCCATTAGATATCATTATTAAGAAATAAAAAAATTCACTTAACTTTTAGACACTTGAATAAACGAAAATCCATGAAAATAAAAATTTCCCGTAATTATTTAATCACAAATGCTTTTGTTAATTTTCTAGTTTTTACAAGTTTCAAATTTACATACAAACCCTGATAAAAACCTCAAATCTGTTTCACTTCTTGGAACTATTCTTGAAAGACTTTAAAAAAGATCCACATTAGAAATATCAAAAAATGTTGATTTCCTACTTTGTTATTAACAACCTAAGAGACTAAAAATGCAAGTAAAAGCTATGTATTTTTTTTAATATTCCAATTTGTTCGTATTTTAATTATTTGAAGTTACATAAAACTGATTTTTTTTAAATTTCTTACTCTGATTGTTTAAATAATTGAATAAATGAACAAATGCATTGTTTCTAGGATATTTGAATTTTTGTTTTTGAAATTTTAATTAGCAATAAATAATATGATCTTTAAGAACACAGTCGTTTATATAAAAAAAATGTATTGCTTAAAAAACGCATTTGTTTTGATTAACTATTTTTTTTGCTACCAAATATTAATTTATGATCCATTTTTTTTTAAATCATAATTTCCATTGCTCTTCGATATTCTAAAAAAAATACGTATTTGTATTTTCTTTGTTTATTTAATAAACAATTTGTTATAAACAAATGAATTTTCACGTTACAATTTTTTTACTGCAAAAAATAACAAAAACAACCATGTGTCATTTGTTGTGTAAAAATAAATTGTTCTATTTTCTACATAATTTTAAATATTTTTCTATTTGGCATTTCCTGAAGTGTCTTTATCCTATCTCCAATTGTTTATGAGTTATTTTAATAACAATGATTAAGAGCTACGAGGAAACGACAAACATAAAAATAGAAAAATATTTAAAATAATGTAGAAAATAAAATGAATTTCTTCACACAACAAATGACACATGGTTGTTTATGTGAATTTTTACAGTATTTAAAAAAAAAATTCATTCGTTTATAACGAATTGTTTATTGAATAAACAAAGAAAATATAAATAATTTTTTTTAGAATATCTAAGAGTAGTGGAAATTATGATTTTGAAAAAATTGTTCCTTAATATCAATACTAATAATAATAATAATAATAATAATAAATTTATTCACCAATAATACAACATCAAGAATAATTTTAGATCAAGGCATAGTAAACAAATCAGAAACCACTAAAGGGAAACCCTTGAAAGTGGTAATTATCCTTATTATAATACAATGATCAGCAAGTAATTAATTTGATTGAAAGGTGAGTATATAAGAATAGAAAGAATTAAAAATATAGAAAAAATTATATATGTATATATAAGATATAGATATAAATATCGAGTGACAATAAATACAACATCGCTTATAAAAATGACAATTTTCAATGAGGTATTCATACATAAATTTGTTCATTTCATAATATCATGAGATATACAATAATCCTGACGAAGAGTTTTCATGTACAACTAATTTAAGCAATATTAAAATACACATACACACACACCCCCATACACATTTACACACAAAAACATAAAAATACCAAGCAATAACGCTTTGGCGCTACCTGTTTCACATTTGAAGGTGAGGAAATCATGGATGTGTTCAGAAATTATACAAATTGTTACAATCTACAAACTGGTGTATCTGAAGTCTTGGCAATTCAATAATCCATTTTTTGACTCTTTTTCGGAAGGAGTAAATAGGAAGCGTATGCTGGCAATAAACGGGAAGGTAATTATATAACCTAGTCAATATTTGGTATAAAAAAAATAGTTAATCAACAAATGCGTTTTTAAGCAATAAATTTTTTTTTAGAAATGATTTATTACTGATTAAAATTCCAGTAACCAAAATTCAAATATCTTATGCATTTGTTTATAACAATTATTTAAACAATATTAGTAAGAAATTTTTGAAAATCATTTCTATGTAAGTTTGAATAATTGAAATACGAACAAATTGGAATAATAAAAAAATATTTTTCATAGCTTTATTTTCATTTTTCATTTTTTATTCTTTTAGATTGTTAATAACAAAGTGGAAAATCAACAAAAGTCTTTTTAAAGCCTTTCAAGAATAGCTCCAAGAAATGAAACAAATTTGAGGTTTTTAGTTTAACAAATATCAGGGTTTGTATGTAAAGTTGAAACTTGTAAAAACTAGTAAATTAACAAAAGCATTTGTAATAAAATAATTACGGGTAAACGTTTTTTCCATGGATTTTCGTTTATTCGAGTGTCTAAAAGGTAAGTGAATTTTTTTATTTCTTAATATTGATATTTAATGGGTTAAAATTATATAAAAAATATTGTAAAAAAGTCCATATCCTTATTTAGTCGTTTTTAAAAAATATTTCCCATACTATTGATATTGCGGAAAAAAATCATCTATATTTTTTGTAGACCTAGTCCATAGGTGCAGTCGATTTTTCCGAGTTTAGATATGGAGAAAATTGATGGTACTTTTTTGTAAAGTTGTTCAAAGGCAATACAAATGTAAGTATAGATTTTTGTGATACCTCGTTTCGTTTTCGAGTTTTTGAAGATTTTAGAGGAAAAATACAATTTTTCCACTTTCTAATCGACTTGGAGAAAATGATTTGAAATGTTGATGAAGACTTATCCGAAGGGATTTAAAAAATTAAAATTCCATTAATAGTACGGTCAATATATCAATTTTTCCGTTTTTAGTAATATTTCCTGGGCTACTGATTTTTTCAAAAATATGTGCTGACATATTTTGCAGACTTTCTGGAGAAAGACATTCTGGTAAATTGTGATGGTATCAACCGTTCATGAGATATTTGGTATTATCGAAAATTCAAATTTTCATTTTCAGATTTAAGTGATTTTACCATTTTTCCATCGGTCGTTAGAAAAACGGTTCTTTTGGGATTCGTTCGTTTGTTAAAGCTTTATTGATTGCTATTTTGAAATTTCAGTTTTGTTTATCAGTTTAGCCTCATTTGGATCAGATTATTTTTTTAGTGAAATTCATTTCTTTAGTTTCATTATGAGTTCCATTTTTCAGTAAACCAAATTATTTTATTTATTTATTTATTGAGTACATCATTCTACAGCCAGGGCCTTTTACAGAATGAGGCAAAAAAAATTGAGGGCTTTTCGCCATATTACACAATAAAAGAAAAGTAGAAAATCGTATAGTAAAAAATATAACACATACAGAAATTCCGTGTGCACTGAAAAAAACTCAGTGAGAAAAAAGTTCACACACGGCACTACAGCAGTGATTGAAAGAATTAGATATATATATATATATATATATATATATATATATATATATATATATATATATATATATATATAACAGAAAGTTACTTATGACATCTACAGTCTTGCCTTCACGGTATTAATTCTTGAGTGGATGCGTTTTGATTTCGAGAGCTCCATAAATCCTTTCTGATGAGTGTGTTAGCACGAAACAGCTGTCAAAGGTTAGAACTCTCGGAATTAAAACGAAAAATACTCTATTTTCACCTATATATATATATATATATATATAAGGATGGATTTAGCGAGGGGCAATATATGAAAATAGAAGTAGAAAAGCTATTGGGTATAACCCTCAAAATGTTCTGCAACCGTAGACACGTGTTTCGAGTTTAAGCTCTCATCAGTACGGTATATATATATATATATATATATATATATATATATATATATATAGTGTGTCCCACTTTGAGCAGCCACACCCTCATATTTCGTTGAGCATGAAATAATTCGAAATTTTCTTTGACTCAAGTTGTAGTACTCGGAAATACCTACTTTTATGTTTACGGAACCTTTGTATATCCATTTTCCACGGCTAACTACGACCAAATGAAAAGTGAAAAATTGGGAAAAACATACTAGGCATTTTTTTATCGCAAAAATAACACCAGATTCTGTTTCAGAACACCTTGAAACCCCCATATCTCAATGCTTGAATCATTTGAATATACAGGGTATCATCTGTAGCTGGTAGCATTATCAACTCTAATCCATAAATAATGCTTGGAAAATTTCCAAAATGTCTTCTCTTGTCACAGAATTCCCAAAAATATTTAATTAACACTTTGAAAAATAGCCAAATATCACTTTTCCAAGGCTAACTCTGATTAGAATGAATGATACCCTGTATATTCAAATGATTCAAGCATTGAGATTTGGGGGTTTTAAGATGTTCTGAAACAGAATCTGGTGTTATTTTTGCGATAAAAAAATGCCTAGTATGTTTTTCCCAATTTTTCACTTTTCATTTGGTCGTAGTTAGCCGTGGAAAATGGATAATACAAAGGTTACGTAAACACAAAGGTAGGTATTTCCGAGTACTACTTACAACTTGAGTCAAAGAAAATTTCGAATTATTTCATGCTCAACGAAATATGAGGGTGTGGCTGCTCAAAGTGGGACACACTGTATATATAAAAAAAGAAAAATCATGTCAGAATAGTCCGCTTAATGTCGATTGGCTTACAATGAAAAATGTCCACATTACTCTGAATTGACAAATGGTCTCGACATATAGGATACAGAGGCGAGAAATGAAGTACATTCGTAAAATGTAGAAATATTACGTACAGGTAGCCGAGGCACATGTAAATTTATTTTTGAGAGCAAAAATAGACAGTCAATTCGTGAGACTAGGATTTCATGTAAAAATATTATTCCCAAATATTTACGACGTTTATATAGAGAGTTGACTTGATATCTTGAGAGCAGTTGATCGTGTGGAACGCCACGATTTGGATAAACTCCATCACATCTGAAACTCATGTACTTCAAAAATCGCCTCTGAATATTTTCTGTTATTTATATAAGTGCTGTATCCAGGATTCCATACAACGCTGCCATATTCAAGTTTCGATCTCACAAGTGCATCGAAGAGGAGTGAGTGTCAGTTTCAATAAACCATTTGGAATTTCTAATAATGAACCAAGTATTTTTAAACCGTTTTTAGCAATGGTACGAGGGCTGTTTGGTAACTCCGTGACTATTTGAATAAAGAAAAAAAAAATTGGCAAATAAGCGTTTTATTTTTCAACATAATCTCCTTTTAGATCAATACATTTAGTCCAGCGTTTTTTGCAGTTTTTTTATTCCTTCCAAATAATAGGTTTTCTCAAGGCCCTCAAAATAGGCGTTTGTTTCGGTTATAACCTCTTCATTCGACCCAAATCTCTTACCACCCAGCCATTTCTTCAGGTTTGGGAAAAGAAAATAGTCGCAAGGGGCTAAATCTGGAGAATATGCTGGATGGGGTAGTAGTTCGTAGCCCAATTTATGAATTTTTGCCATAGTGACTACACACGTGTGCACTCGTGCATTGTCTTGATGAAGCAGCACTTTTTTTTTCGCTAAATGTGGTCGTTTTTGCCTCAAATCAATATCGAATCTGTCTAAAAGCTCTGAATAATATTCGCCGTTGATCGTTCTACCCTTCTCTAAGTAATCTATATGAATGACACCGCGTGCATCCCAAAAAACTGTGGCCATAACCTTGTTGGCTGACAGACGCACCTTAGCCTTCTTTGGTGCACGTTCACCAGTTGACACCCACTGTTTTGATTGTTCCTTGGTCTCTGGGGTATTGTGATGGATCCATGTTTCGTCTACGGTTATATAACGGCGTAAAAACTCGCCCGGATTGCGATTGAACTTTGCCAAACACTCCTTTGAAGTGGTCACACGGTTGCGCTTGTGGTCGAGTGTGAGCAATCGCGGCACCCATCTCGCGGATAGCTTCTTCAAGTCCAAATATTCATGTAAAATGTGATGTACTCGCTCAGTTGAGATGCCTACAGCCTCAGCTACCTCACGTACTTTTATTCTCCGATCGTCCAATATCATTCCATGGATTTTATCGACGATTTCTGGCGTGATGACCTCTTTTGGGCGACCTGAACGTACGGCGTCACTTGTGCTGGTACGACCACAACGGAACTCAGTAAACCACTTCTTAACCATTGAAATTGATGGTGCAGAGTTCCCATAGTATTTATCAAGTCTTTCCTTGGTTTCAGTTATGGTTTTTTTACGCAAAAAATAATGCTTAATCAACACACGAAATTCACTTTTTTCCATTTTTGTTAAAATTCACGAGGTAGTCTGCTTCTAATTGCTGTCAAACACAAACCAAATGTCGCAGCTTGCTCAAAATTTGACAGTAGTCTATTGAAAGATGGTGGTTGACAGCAGCAGTGTTGCATTTAAAGTTACTGCGCGGGAAATTTAAAAAGTCACGGACTTACCAAACAAGCCTCGTACTTACGTGATGTGAAAATGTTAACTTTGCATCGAAGACTATTCCTAGATCTTTGAACTCTGCCACTTTCTGCAGATGATGGCCATTTACGGTGTAGGTGGATTCAATTGGTGTTTTTTTACGAGTCTAGGTGACGACATTACACTTTGTTATATTCAGAGGTAATGAATTGACTTCGCACCATTCATTCAATATAGTTATGTCGTTCTGAAGACAGCAACTATCACCCAGAGAGGTGATCAGACGAAACAGTTTACAGTCATCTGCAAGAGTGTGAGGAAAAAGAGATTAAAAATATTTTTTCTGTTTGGTGGAATGAAAGAGAAATCGGACAGAGAAAAAGATGATTCCAAAACTTAATTAAAGTTAAATATTAAATATTAAAACCCCAAAAACATTAAAAGAGTATACTGTATATGCGACTTACTGATTTTTGGTGGCGTATTCTCTTTCCAGCTGCAGAAAAATCCGAAAAACCTACAGCATCACCCCATGATATATTTATTGACCCTCTGAATCAGACACTGGAATCCATCTCTTGGAATTTTGGAAATAAATTGTTCTTCCAAATAATCACATTTTGGTTGGCCGAGCACATTCATCATTTCTTGGAAAATAATTACCATATCACAGAATCAGAAACAGCAATACAATAGCCACTTAGCGACATCTGTGTGAAGTAATTTCTGAAAAGCAAATATTTCTATTGTTGAGAGGCTTCCCTTACCCTTTCGAGCGACCCTTATCTAAAATTACTCATTTCCACCCTCATTCATGAAATAGATCCACCTCCGCTGTGGCAAAGTTGCCGAACAATGTGCAACATTTTGAATACAGTGGCGTTCATATCAAGGGAAAGACTGTATTGATGATAAATGATAATAATATACCTAATTAAATTTGTAGCCATTAGACAAATATTTTATCGGCTACAGTCTCTGACCAACCAGCTCGATCGTAATACATTTCCTCATTGCAATTTATCTACTTGTACTGGATTTTGACCAAGTCTAAAAGGGAGAGTTAAATCAACTGACACCTCCATTTCAATTGCGTCCCATTGATCTCTTTGGGAAACGTTACATATATTTGTGGAATGTAATTCAATGCCCGTCGTGGCATTAGTCAAGAAAGTACTTATTCTCTGAAGAAGTTTTCAGTTGATCCTTATTTAATGAATTACATTTTTGGTATTGGTATTAAAATATCAGTAATACTTGTTTCTTTGTCAAAAGAATGATGGGGTAGGAGTTCTCAAAGTATCAACTGTGTATCGTTATCCGTTTAATGACCAACATCTCAGAGTATGATGAATCGTTGATACGCGTGCGTGGGCGTTTACATGACATGTGCCACTCATTAATACCTTTAACCTAACTGAGTGTAAATACCATTCAGCAGCTGCTCTTTATTAGCGCATTAGGAATATATTGAAACTAGTTTTCTGATGTTATCTATACCGATTGCTTAATAACTGTCATCTTTACAAGAAAATGTTTGAATTTGTCCACGTCTATTATAAACATTAGAAAGATAACATGACAGCAAATACTGTGGATTTCCCATATATTATATCACAAGACCTATGAATTTGACCGACTATTTCGAAAACATTTGAACACGATTTTGATTGGAAAATATTTGAATGTACAATAATTTATTAAAAACACGAGATCGCGAAGCGGTTGAGGTTTTTTATTTTAAAATTATTGTGCATGATGCATCATGCCAAAAATATTGTGATAGTTCAATCCATTTGAATTTGTAGGTCGAGTGGTATACAGTTGATTATTTCCTGAATAACTCAGATTAAAGCCAACAACAAAGAATTTGATCGATAATAAAATTTGACATTTTCTAACAATTTTTTTACAAGCAACAAATCCAAAATTTGATATTTTTGGCATCCAAACATGCATTGAAGTAGCCTTTTTGGCAAATTCTGACGTATTTTGTGTCAAAATATTTGTATAAGAATTCTATCAAAGGTGGAGTTTTTACTGATAAGAATCAATAATAGGTCATTAAAACGATTTAGATATAAAAATGTTTTTTTTCTAAAAAGTTACCACGAATTGAAAGAATGAGTGAAACGAAAACCAATATGGAGGACAAAAATTTAACACTTAGTTATCTAAACAAAATTTAGTTAAAAAATGATTGGTCTATTTCATGATAAGGGAAATAATGTCCGAAATAAACTCACATGGGATTGTTTTATCGATCACCCAACGCTTAGTCACCGTTTGAACTTCGGAATTGGTCATCGGGAATCAGAATAAAGTTTCATGCATGCGCCAGAGGCGATCCCCTAAGTCGAATAACACCTCGTTTTGGAGGATTTTTCTCTCCATCAGATTAATTAATTATTTTTGTAACGCAAACAAATTTATTCTAAATTAAAAAGTATTAAAAATTATTAGAACTTCATAATGACTTGTTCGGTGTTCAACTGGAACTTCTTTAGACATTCGTTATGGGAAAATCAATTTCTACGAGGAAAAAGAAGAAATATTTGAGACAGGCTTCAGAAAGTGATGTGTTGAAGATTTTCTTTCAAATAACAAGGTATGCTAGTTACAAGGATCAAAAGTGAACCGATGACTGTAAAACAGTCAATACAAATCTTTCAGGGATAGCATTAGTTTTGTACAGATTTCATGGCCTATGCCCAACAGAAAAGAACTACCTCCCTGGCTAATACCTCGACGAATATTGAATTATATCTGACAGACATGTGTGCAAAGATTCTCACTTTGGAATATTTATTCCACAACAAGAGTTAGAATGTCAACAATATACCAAAGATAGACTCAAAACGCTGAAACTATGATGTTGTTCTGTTTGTAGATATATTTCATCAATATTCACCAAAGACCAAGAGTCAGCGACGTATTTCAAGTCTTGAAAATTTTGGTATTGTATCTCATATACCTGTTTGGTTTAAGTTAAAAAGTAGTAGTAGTAGTATTTATTGACCATAATCAGTACAGGGTACAATTGGCAAGTCAGAATTTTGATAGTAGATTTCTAAATTAGATAGAGTAGATTCCTAATTTACATACAATTTAAAATTTGAGAGCAGTTAATACCTATTATAACACAGTGGGTTGGTACAATTTTACAGACTATATACAATTTAAAATTTGTATTGCATATTGCATAGTTACACATTAAAAGTGAAAAAATAGAAAATTAAAAATATTTAAAAATATTTCATTTTGTTTTGTGAACACTCAGTGTTTGATTTTTTTTGCTAAAAAATTCTTCTATTGTGTAAAAACAGTTTTCCAGTAGATATTTTTTTGTTGTGCTTTTGAACTTTTTGCAGTCAGTGATGCTTTTTAAGGAATTGGGAATATTGTTAAAAAGAGAGATGCAGTTGTAAAAAGTGGATTTCTTAAAGGTTGTTGTATTGTGCTTTGGTATGTCCAACAAGAAATTTCTTGATGGGTAGTTATGGTGACTTCCCAGTATTTTAAAGTCAGAAATATTTTTTTTACAAACGTTACACATTTTAAAATGAAAATGGAATGGAGTGGTAGAATAGAGTATTTTTTAAATACGGGTCTGCACGAGTCGTTGTAATCCAGAACAAACAGTAGTCTAATAATACTTTTTTGAGAAGTAAAGACTCTCCTGTGTTCTATTGCTAGTCCCCTGTCGCAATGTTACTTGATAAATGGTTGTAGGCAAATGCATAATATAGGTTTCTTTCAATTCTTTCTTTTTGTTCTAGGAGTATACTTTTCATAGTATTTTTTTCATTCTTGAAAACCATAGACTTAGATTGTATTTCGAATTGTCATTTCAATAGTTTAAGAATAATCAGTTTTGTAATCATTCGAGTATTTTTTTGTGTTACTAGTAGAAAAATTATACACTTGATGGTTCTAAAAAACTCAAAAACCATTCTATCTTCAATTCAAACATTAGAATTGATGTCTTAATCAACAGTTGTGAATGTTGAATCAGTTGCAAATGAAAAAGGACTCAAATTCTCAATCATTAGAAACCTATTAACAAATTATGAATTGATAATAGTTTCCACCATACATTTTTCTGGTTACCTGAGAAAAAAAGTGGCAGTAAAAATGTTTATATTCCCCTAAAAAAAACTCCGAATTCGAACCTGCTATCCTAGAAAAATTTACATGACGTATTTGAATCAAACAAACTTTATTTCTTTCTCTTTTAATTTTTTTTTGAGTATATCCTGGCCCCTGGGGTCCGTCAGACTCGACTTTTATTGTTCTACTGGTACATAAGATTCAGTACATTGTTTTTTCACTGTTTTGTCGTTTTCATTTTTTCTTATCACTCAAAAGGCATACATTAATTTTCATATTGATGAAAATTCTGAAGTAAAACTTCATTATGCTATTCATTATTTTTATAGGACATTAAAGTTTTGAGAAGACTTTAAAACAACCATAGAGGAACTAGAAAGGTGTGTAAACATTGATTTTTTGATAGCTGAATATTTATGACTCCCAAGTTTTTAATTTAGTCCGATTAGTAGCCACTTAAATAGCCTTCTAACTGGCTTTATATTTCAGGAATTTAACTAAATAGGGAACATGTTAGCATGCCTGAAATGGAGTTATAAATTTTGGAACACACATGATCACACAACTTATTTATTAAATAATTGTAGCGTCCAGCAATTTCACTGTGTAAATGTGCAGATGTTTCTTCGAATACACTGCAGAGGTGACTTGGATCTTCGGTCATTCCACTCGAAGAACAACGAACGGCCGATGAACTTCGAGAGCTTTTTGACTACCCCAGCTGAATGCGTGATACTTTTTTTAAATCTTTGTTATCTCGTAAATGCATGTACATGCTAAAATGCCTCAACCGTCTTTCATCTCACTCTTTCTTTTGAGTGATTTACCTCGAGAAACGCCTTGCAAGGTCTGGACAATGACAAATTGGGATTTATTATAGGTATTGCCAACCGAAAAAATGTTCGGGGAACGTCTCGGTCTCTGTGTAATGGAATTTCTAAATATTTGCATGGAATCAAACCAGCACGATTTCAAAAGTACAAATTGTCTTTAATAATAGAGCGAGTCGTTGAAAAGATCAATAGCAAATATCAGAAGTGTAAAGATACCGCCATTTGACTAAAACTTTTGAAATGCTGGGCGGCTCCATACGTGACCCATGGTATCACAAACAATATAATTTAGGACTGGTTTCTGGGAATGGAAGCATTCATTAACATTTTTTCTACTGATCCCTCAAGAATGCTTTCAGAAAAGAGCAAACTGGAAATAAGTGATTGTTCATAATAATATTTGGTTTTTGCCTTTAAGTACTGATATCGAATCAATACACAAAAGACACTGGTCTCAAATATGAACCTTGTGATAAACCAAGATCAATATATTAATTTTTTGATATCTGAGTTTTAACAAACATATTAAGAAATATATATATTAAGATAAGATAATAGTGTTCGAGATATGTCTACATGAATTTTATCAAATCATAAGAATTTCCTTTTTCATGAATATATCAACATTATTCATCCAAACCAAATTTACAATAGAAATAGTAGCAGAAAACTCATTTATATTCTTAGATTTGACAATATCTCATTCAAGTAACAAACATCACTTCGCAATTTTCCGTAAACCTTCCCAGGTAGCACATCATATCGGCTGAATCTTGGTTCCATATTGGGCCAATATAGATATATTGTAAATGAAAAATCAATATTGGTCCAATATGGGTGAATATTCAAAAAGTAATATTATATTAATAATATTGGTGGAATATTGGTTCAACTAGTTTTGAATGTAGATTATCACACGGAATATTGGGTCAATATTGGTTGAATAATTTCTACCAATATCGATAATACAATATTGGTTATATATTGTTTTCCACATCTGAATAAATATTGCAATCCAAATATTCCAGTCATATCGATTATAGGGGAAAAAACTATATTGTATTCCCAAGTTTGTTAGAATATTGGTTGAATATCATTTCCACTTTATTTGAAAAAATTTTAATAACTCATATTGAGTCAATATTGGTTGAATGATATTTACCAATATCGATAAAACAATATTGTCTTCACATCGTTATTAACATCTAGAATAAATATCGCAATCCCAATATTCCCCTCATATCGATTCTAGGAATAAAAACTATATTGTATCTCCAAGTGTGATTACACATTGGTTGAATATGATTTCGCCAATATTCAACAAATCTTATTAATTAATATTGGGTCAATATTGGTTCAATAATATTTATCGATATTGTTAAAACAATATTGTCTTCATGTTGTTTCCTACATCTAGATTGAGATGAAATTTGAATATTGGCCGAATATTCAATGAAACAAATTGAAATTATATCATGATCAAACCTGGATAAAAATCCGCTAGGGGGCTCTACATATAGAACGTCTTCTAAAACCTACGAAAGTATATTAAATATACTTCCCAACTTGTTTTCAAGACAGCTCACTCAGTGGTTATGGCGATCAAAAGGCAGACTCTGGTGTCACCTTCATCAACTAAAAGACATTTAATAATTTACCAAGGTATATTGACATCTACCAATACATCCAAATGATATTGTACCAATATCGATAAATATTGTTCCAATATCGATAAATATTTTGAGGCCATTATTGCTTCAAGAATATTTCACCAAAACTATTTCTAAAATATTCAAACAATATTCGACCAATATCGCAAAATGTTCACATTTTACTTCTCGACAATATAACTTTTGAATATTGTGCCAATATTGTTAGAATATTGTATCAGCGATATTGTACCAATTTCGCCGAACTTTTTGATGCCAATATTAGTTCAAGAATATTTTGCCAATATTATTCAAGTAATATTGGACCAATATCGCCGAATGTTCACTTTTTTTTTCTCGCCAATATTGCATTTCAAATATTTCGCCAACATGTTCACAATATTGTACCAATATTTTACCAATATAGGTGTGCTACTTGGGTTTCCATACAGACATTACCATTCTAAATAATTTGGTACCTACATCCATATGAACATAAAATGTCAGCATACGACAGAATAATACACAGATTGGTAAATGTTCCTCTTTCAGAAAAAATTTTTTAACAAAGAACTGAATATCATGAAGCAAATAACAGTCAATAATGCATATCACGTTGATTTAAAAGAAAATATTCTTTCTAAAAAACTCTCCAAGAAGGCTATCCAAGAAGTTTACCCAACTATAAGGCACGATGAGAGTAATTACATAACTTAAACCTATTCAGGACCAGTTAATTAATCAAAATTTAAGAATATCCTATTGAACAATGTAAACATTGGTAAGGTTTATCAAAAATAATAAAGGCAGTACACAAAACTTAGGAGTTTTTAAATTGATATTTGGATCTTCCCTCAAAGTAAATGTAGGTCAGACAGGTACACCATTCAAACGCCGAATACATGGCCATCCTATAAATTGTGTCAAAAAGAAAGTGAATTCAACATATGCCAATCATATTTTTTTAGAGGAAGATCATATCTTTGATGAAAAGTTCGGAATCCTTCATGTCGAAAATAAAGGAGTCAAGCTTGATTGCTTAGAATGTTTGCATTTGTCCATTTCCTTTATGCAGCCTACAGGTAATAAATATACAGGGTGTTGCCTAATGATATGCGAATATTTGACAGTGTGATTCTACGTATGAAATTTTTGGACCATAGTTTGTATAGCATTAATTGTCCATCTAGAACCACACCCTTAAATATTTTCATATCATTAAGGAACACCTTGTATCTTCAGTTCTAACATACTACTTCTACTAAACATACTAAATAATTTTAGAAAAACTTAATGTAACTGTTACTGACTCGTAGTTGTCTAATCAAAACTTAAATCTTGGTTTATATTGTGGAGAATTTTTGTCACCTAGACAAAGACATTTCTGTTCTCTGGACTAAATTGGGTACCTGAATATTTAAGTGAAATGTTTAGACGAAAACAAAATAAAAAGGGTTATTTAGCACCCCTGAAAATCCACCACTGGCGTATACCAAGTGGAATTTCGCTTTCACCAGCCTTCATAGTTTGAAGATGGTGTTGGTAAGCCATAGTGTTCATTGAATATCTGCTTTTCCTGTTTTCTTCGCCCAACACGTGTTTTCAACGAATGTTAAATCTTCCGCCACACCAGGACAAAAACTGTCCTAATTTCAAGTATACTATTTTTATGTCTATGGTATCCATATTGCCCGCGTCTGAGTTCATTGACGCCTTTTTGTAGTACGCATTGCTGTGGACTACACAACAGTGAGAGTATTTTTGGTGCACAGAAAGTGAAATCAAGGTCGACCATTCTTAGAGTTGGTTTCTTTAAGAATTTGTTATGCAGTTAAATATAAGCATCGATATCGGGTCTGACAAACCTACTGGAAAACAAGGCCGCAGTTTCTTGTTCTATAATTATGGGTTTTTATTGGAGTGGATGTATTTTCAAGCGATTTTAATTTAAATAAACCAAGAAAATGTACTGAATAAATGTACTGAATAAACAATTTTTAGGTACCTATTGTTATAATATTGATATTTGTTACTCATTGAGAAAAATATAGAAAGGAAAATTGTTATAAAATATAGTCACATAAATATTATTATTATTCAAATTTGCCCAGGCCAGTAATTACTCCTTTACTCTTTGTATTTGATATTAAATCAAATTTTGCACAGTATATGATTGTAATACCAATTAAATAAATTGGAAAGATTCAAAACTCGAATTTGTATGTTTATTAATAGAAATTTAGCAAAATCTTCAACAAAATTGTGATGATTCAATTTAAAACCTTATATCTGCGATAACCTTACTCTAGAACAAACCCTCTAGTGTTCCAAAGAAACGCAATTAAAATTACCATAGAGTTTGTGTTATTGGAACGCACCCTGGCTGTCTTGCCACTGTTCAATTGACATTTAAAATCGGAACATACGAACGTGGCTCACAAAATCTATGGTTATGTTTATAGTTGGGAAATTGAACATGCAAAACATGAAATATTTGATAATTATTCTAAATTATACTATGAATAATGACCCGACACAACAGTAAGTCTTTCTTTCTTTCTTTAAATACTCAGTTTGTAGTACGCAAAGATAAAAGTTCAAGAAATGTTTTTTCAGACCAGTATTCTTGACCTTGGATGTAAGTGAAGTTCAAATACTTGGAAACATTGTGGAAGATATCAGTTGTATAAATACCTTGGATGCCCTTTGTGCCCTAGCAGCTTGGCTTCACCAAAATTCCAGTCCTGGAATTTATCCCAGTTGACTCCTGATAGGTAAATTGCATGTCTTTTGATTGATTTTTATGTAGTCAAACCTTCTCAACATGAATTATTCTAGTTTCAATCAATTTGCTTCAATAATATCTTTTTCCAAAATATGCAGGTAATTTTTTTTTTCTTCTTCGTTGTTGTTTTCTTTTCCGTGGTAACCACGTACTTTTTCTCTTCTCAGCACACGATTTTGTCAGCACTTTATATCATTTCCACGCACAGGGTGTATTTTAAAATGTATCCTAATTAAATAATAATCATTCATTACAATTTATTTTACAAAGAAAAGTCCTGCTAAACTTCATTTTCGTCTTCTTTCCAACTTGAACATTTCCTTTCTAATGATAATATCCATGAAATTTCTAAACAATATACTGTGTTTTTTTTATTTAGTGTTGAAACGAGGAATGGTATCGTATCGGAACAACCTAACTTGCTTCAGAAAAAGTGATTTACGATATTCTGGCTGGATTTACACGAAATCTATAGATGTAAAGTTGAAAATGTGATACTTCAGAGTTAAGGTAAGGTATTTAGCCTTTCTATTGAAATAATAATAATAATAATATTCTCTTAAATTCTTATATACAACTATTTTCATAACACTATATAAAGTAGTCATGAAACAAAATGGTATATTAAAGTATAAGTGGATTAAAAGGTCTTTCAAACACGCGCGATTTTTCTAGCACGACGGCAGAGTTAAAGGACCCCGTACTTTCCTAATGGAAAATGGCTTTCGGTTAAATTCCCAGAATTTTTGGTATGTTGTAGATATCGACTTCCTCGGCAAAAGTGTCCACAGGCACAAAAAAATCGGCAGGCTAGATACAGAATTTTTAACAACTCCGAGAATTGACAAACCGCCCATTTATTCATGGAATAACATGCCTGAACGATCGTACAATATCATCTGGATCTCGTATCCATTATATTTTCACGTTTCGTGCTCTACAACAGGGTGAACAAAGAAAAATCCAATTCAATTAATTTTCAACCGACCAGTGTAAGTTCGTTCATGAGACTTAAAGATCCAATTGAGCCTGGATGAACTTCCTCAATCTCGATCGAAGTTTACTGACATTTCTTTTATATACAGGGTGGTTCGAAAATAGGGGTGCGTCAACCCCTAGTTTTTTTAATTGGATAGGGAAGAGCATGTCATATATATATCAAACACTCTTTAACGTTAGGAACGTCGCATAGTCATTTCATATATATAGGGTGAGTAAAGATACAGTCCAAGTTTCTTGCAAAAATTCGGGTTTTTTCAATGAATACCCTGTATTTTGAAAAAGAATCGGTTGATTTTCTTGAATTTTTGATATTATGTTTGATTTGAGGGGTATGAGATATTATCATCAATCTCAGCATAGGTCTCCGGACTCGTTTGTCGGCTATATACTTTTGAATGTTCGGATTTTATTGATACCTGATACGCTCCATTGGAGACCGAAATGGGCTATTTTCCAACAATTCTTGTAGAAAAATATTCGGGCCAGATTAGTGCGGTACCTATTCCAAAAAAATACAATAGGTACCTTATATACATGGTGAATGAAATGTTTTTCATTTGAAAGCCGTTTCCGAAGAAACTAGAGAAAATTGAAATGTACCAGAAGCAATAACCCTCTCATTGGGATCTCGGAAACCAGAAGAGATACGAGGTAGGTTAAATGGGGGCAAAGTTGCACAATTTGGTGCTCATTGTAACGCCGCTTTCATATAATTCCGAATACTTCCGAATTTTTGGAAAAAACCGATTATTCGCGATTTCATTTTTATTTTTTTGTGACTCTATTTGAATAGATATAACAAAACAAATTTCACATTCTCTTTGCTACTTTTTCTGTTCTACAAGATGGTGTTATCAGATTTTCAAACAGACGTTTCGCATTTGAGCTGCCATCATCAACTTTGTTTTTTTAAATACGGCCCTGGATTTTTTATTATGGATTTTAAAATCTTCTAATGTCCCAAAACAAATGATGTATCGCACATATTCGAAAAGTTTATATTAATAGCATTTTCCATAAGAACTCATGTGTTAGAGAGAGACAGAGAATAGATTTTTAATAGAGTTAAAACAAACTTTTTTTGCAATAACGCACTGCATAAAACTCAAAAACTAACATAAAAGTGGGTGGTTAATAATTGATATAATTGAAGTGTCATCCCTCAAACTCTAGGCCCTAGGCTATATTTACAAAAATAATTGCATTTCATCAAAGTGACTGAGCATCGTGCAATCTGGCTATTTTAGTTCATTTGTTAATGTTTAAATTATCCAATATTTTAACAGTTCACTGTTCGTTCACTAATCGTTAACGCTTATTAAACGAAAATGACTTTTTCTAACGAAGAAAAACGAGACATGATAAGGATTTCTTATATTTCGAATCGAAATTCAAAAATGGCTTGTGAGCGCTATTTGTTGGAATATCCAGAAAGACGGCAGCCGCATTATAGTTATTTTGCTAATATTGATAATAATTTAGCTCAGTAAGGAAGTTTTGTTAAGCCAAGGGTTGAATATGGAACACGAATCGATCCAGAAGAGGAACAAATTATCTTGAACACTGTAAGTTTGAAATCTGTTACAAAGTAGAAAGTAAAATGAATAATTTTAAATAATTTTTTAAGGCCAATAATAATCCTCGAGCTTCAGTTAGAGTTTTCTCAGAAGAAGTAGGATTACCGCGAATGAGAGTTTGGAGAACTTTAAATAAGCGTGGATATAAACCTTACAAAATTCATATTAGTCAAACACTAAGACCTGGCGATGCTGAGAGACGATTAGAATTTTGTAACTGGTTGCAAAATAAAATTAATGAAAATGATGACTTCCTAAATAAAACTATATGGACAGATGAATGCAGTTTTTCAACAGATGGACTATTTAACAGACATAACAAACACTACTGGTCAATAGAAAACCCAAGGCAGAATCAAGAAGTACGACCTCATGGACGACAATCACTTAACGTATGGGTCGGTATGTGGCACAATAAAATTATCGGCCCGTTTTTTATTCAAGGAAAATTAAATTCCGATATATATGAAGAATTAATAAGGACCAATATATTGGAATCCTTAACGGAAGAACCTTTGGGCGTATTACGTCAACTATGGTGGCAACAAGATGGTGCACCACCTCATAATGGGAGAAGTGTTAAAAATTTATTAAATAATTATTCCCTAATAAATGGATTGGAAACCAAGGTCCCGTACGTTGGCCAGCTAGAAGCCCCGACCTAAACCCTCTAGACTACTTTCTTTGGGGATTTCTCAAAAACCGTCTTTATCGAAACACGCCACAAAATCTTGAAGTATTACGACAAGACCTAATAAGGCAGATCAGGGCTACCCTGCAAGGACCATTCATCGTGCCATCCATAAACTTCACAGACTGACACGAAAATGCATTCTAGCAGGTGGATTACAATTTGAATATTTGCTTTAACTTTCATTGGGTATTCAATTTTATAGTTTTTGTTTGACTTGTTTTGGAATAATTAAAACATCATGCCTATTGTTGAACATCACACATTGTTTTATATCAATTTTTAGGAGCTTCTGAGGTCCTTAAAACAATGATGTATCGTTCTTTTTCAAAAAATTTATTTTAACGATGTCCTGCTAAGATCTTACCAAAAATCTATTCTTTGTCTCTCTCTAACACATGAGTTCTTATGGAAAATGTTATTAATATAAACTTTTCGAATAAGTGCGATACATCATTTGTTTTGGGACATTGGAAGATTTTAAAATCGATAATAAAAAATCCCGGGTCGTATTTAAAAAAAAAAAAGTTGATGATGGCAGCTCAAATACGAAACGTCTGTTTGAAAATCTGATAACACCACCTTGTAGAACAGAAAAAGTAGCAATGAGAATGTGAAATTTGTTTTGTTATATCTATTCAAATAGAGTCACAAAAAAATAGAAATTAAATCGCGAATAATCGGTTTTTTTCAAAAATCTTCGGAAGTATTCGGAATTTTTCAAATATGAAAGCGGCGTTTCAATGAGCACCAAATTGCGCAACTTTGCCTCCATTTAACCGACCTCGTATCTCTTCTGGTTTCCGAGATCCCAATGATGAGGCTCGAATTTGGGACACCCACACCATTTTACTATTGTAACATTATTTTCTGTAAATAAACATTCGTTCATTCAAAATTTCAAAATGTAACAGTAAAGCTATTACTTTGAAATCAATCTTCTACGCCTATGTTTATTCAACACCTTGTGATCTAGAATGGTGTATTATTAAAAGATACTGAATGTACTGAAAATTGTTAGGTAAATACACGACTCATCCACCAGCAGCATTGGATCTAGGATCAGTAGAAAAACTAGTTCCCACCGGTATTAGAATCCAGGTGCACGAAGATGCTGGTACCCAGAAAAACTATTAATGAATGTCATATAATAACTATAAAGTAATCTGCTACAATATGTATATTTAATATTGGTAATTACAACACTTAGGCAACTTGGGTGTGTGAGATAATAAAAAGTAAAATGATGTTATTGCTGACTTCAAGTTCATCTGTCAAAATATAAGAGCTTTTCAACACACAATTTGGATCATAATCAAGGGAGTTGAACTAAAATGAGGTATTTCCTGAAATTAATCTGTTTACACATTTGATGAAATCATGACTGCCGATTTCTTATCTTTTTGTGACGTGTAAAGAATGAAATGTTCCAAATTTTAATTTTAATTTGATATTCCAGGTATTTTTTGATCCATGTATATGTGAACTTCTGTTATTTTGACAAACAGTGAATTTAATGAAGTATAAAGAATTATTTATCTTCCAGGTCTCCAAAAAAGCTATTGAGTTTGTAATACCCTGTATATTAATCATTCTTTGTACAACCTTTTGCATGATCTTGCTATAATTCATCACATTGACCATGAAGAATAAAAAATGTCATCAAAACTTCATTTGAATAATTATTGTCTTTCATTTTGATTCTTTTCTAATCAAATTTACGTTAATGAACACGCAAACGTTTTATTATTGATGTACTAATTTTCAAAATTTCATAATGACATTTCCTATCTGCCCAATACAAAATATGGCAAAATAATCCAATTTTTATTGAAAACATGCTTTTATTTCGGAAACCTGACTCTTTAGGTATAGGAACATGATACATCCTCTGAAGGGAAAGTCAATTGTCTTTCAGGATATCTTTTGATACACAGGGTGTCCCATTTGAAAAAATGCACTTTTCACCACTTTTTTATTTTTCGGTGAAAATACAAATTTTCAACGACCCAGTATAATGGAGAACGAATTCCTCTAGTCATAACACATAGGACATTGTCAAACTATATCCAAAATTTCAGCTGTCCACGTATCCAAATACTGCTATGTTTCACACAAAAAATAAGGAAATTAATGATTTTCTAGAAAACCAGTGGAGTTAGGTATAGCAGTTGAAACTATTTTTGTATATGTTATTTCCCTCTGCATATATTTTCATTTCCCTATTGAGGCACCTATGAAAATGTCAATAAGAAAAAATTAATTTTTGGAAAACTGTCACAAGTATATTGATCCGAGGTTTTTCAACGATAAATAAGTACATTCAGAACAATAGGGAAGTGTTATATGAAAATAATCTAAAAACAATAGCAAAGCGAAAAATGCAATAATATACAGGGTATTCCATTTAAAATGAGTTTTTGCTACTTTTCGATAGAACCGGCAGCGCTAAGAATATTTTAGATAAATAGAGCAAAACTGATCATCTAGGAAACCAAATTTTCAAATTAATCCTACGTCCCTTTTGCCAGAAACTTCTAATAGGCCAATCACCATTCTGCAGTTTCCTTTTCGATTCCTTGCGTCAATATTGATCAATTGATCTTTTAAACTTTTAACTAATGAATATCAGGTGCTCATATAAATATTTGAAATCTTTGCTGTGGATATACAATTCAAAAACAAGAAGCTAAGATCTCCTAAAAATGCTAACTGCATCCAGTGAAATTGACATGATTTTGACGTCTTTTTGGACTGACATTCTTTCTCCAAAACGAATAGGGCGATGGCTTGAAAATAAAACTCCAGGTATTAATGTTGCTTTTTTCATTTCGATTTCAGCGAACTTATGGGACCCTCTTGCTTGCGTCACCCCGTACGTGCCTGGCGCATTCCCATGAGGGCGCATCGCGTGCCATTAACCTTGGCCCAGCGTTAAGATACATAGCATGTTGCCAGATTGAACGGAAATTCGTACAAATGTTGGTACCATTTCATTATTACATCAATTTCCAAATCGATTAGGAGACGAGGAGGAATTATGCAAAAATTTGTTGTTTTATTTCACGCATATGGTTCAACATTAATACTTCGACTGAATTTCTAACATCAACTTACCTTCGTTCCTTGTGTGAAAAGCAACTGAGTACCTATACGACAAATTATTCAGATGGAGTTAAACTTAAAAAAAAAACAATCTTTCTCATTGTTCAAGATTGTTCAAGAAGGAACTTGAACAATCGGTATCCTCAAAATGAATTTAAGCCCACAAGTAACATTTACTGTTGTGACTATTTAGCTTTCACGAATACGACTAGATTGATTATTCTCAAGCAGCAAATCAACGTTGCCGATATACTCCAAACTCTAAATACAAAATTCCTCAAAATTTTTCTGCTCTAATAAATCTAAAATACCTTGAAATTATGTTGGAAATTTCCCTCACGTGTAAAAACGTCCATAAGAGGAATGCAATTACCGCTGGCTCACAGCGATAATTGCACTGTAGTGACGCGTTTCGCGTCACGGCAGTGCAATTATCGCATTAGATGTCAATTCAAGTGAAGTCGCGCGATTTTAATGTCAGAAGTGAGACTTCAAATGTGTCATCTACCTACAAGTGTTCATATCGTGATTGCTACGGAAGTAACTGAGAAGCTTACGGGCATAGCAACGCTAATCTGAAGTAAACAAATATCATTGTTTTCATATTTCTCGTCTAAAATGAACCGTTTCGGAACTTTTAATGAAGCCGAAATCGATAAGAATATCGCAAAAATGACTCCAGCGAATACTAAGAAAAGTAAGAAGTTTATTTGGAATCAGTTCATGGATTTTTGTAAAGCAAGAGGGTATAAATTAGAAAAAGACACGCCAGTATGCGAAATTGCGAAAATCTTGAAGGACTGGGCTCATAACACGAAGAAAAATAATGGTGAGGAGTACAAAGAAAGCACCGTGAAAACTATTTGGAATGTCACCGCCAAAATGATTATGGAAGAATACTTCCAGAAATATGGTATGGGAAGCTTGGGATATAATGTTACTTATAATAATTGTACTGTTTATTATAACATTAAATAATGAAAATTCATTGTGCATTCTTGGAATTTTCACTAAACAAGAACGAATTTTTTGATTGGCTAAAAGAGTGAGGTGTGAAATTTCCTACCGAATACCACTCGTGCATTGAAAATGAACCAGATAATTCCGAAAAATACGTGTTTTTTTTAATAAAAAACCGCACTCGGTTATTTTTTTCGTTGTTTCAAAAAATTGCCCTCCGAAAAAAATAAACTCGTGCAGTTTTTTAAAAAAACACGTTTTTTTCAGAATTATCGGTAATTTTCAATGCACTTGTGGTATTACCCCCGGAAACCTATCACACACAGTGACCGGCAGATTTATGGCACCAAATGGAAAAAAAGTTTATTTCAAATTTCACAGAAAATTTTATTCTTCACAAAGGTACCAGCATCCTCCCAAACTCAAATTGCACTATCCACATTTCAATTATATCCTTTCGTATACGAGGGAGGTGAAAAAAATTGAAAGTGGCTCAAGAGTAAAGTACCCTTATTTTTCAAAAAACACAAAAAAGTTATTCAAAGCAAAGACTTAAAATTTAGAGAGTGTTCCAAATTTGAATTCACAGCCTCCTATTCCGAAAACAAGTTTTTACTGATTTTCTCCTTTTTTATCTTGCCCGCCCTAAGTATTATGAGGATTTGTAATATCAGAGTAGACTCATCATTGAATATTATCTAGACGACCGGATAAACTTAAGTTTCGCCCAACTGTCATCTAGAAAATTGCATTAATCGTACTTGGTGCTGACAAAACCTCATTTACTGTGGCCATTCAGAAAAAAACAAGTATTTTTCGAAATCAGCTACAACAAACGACATCTACAGTTCAAAATCAATTGAAAGCACTCCAACTGTGTTGTAACCAACGTGAAAACATGTCTCCCAAATGAATGGTAACCGTAAATGATCGTTTATTATCAAAACGAAGCTCTACACTGTATGATAGTCTTCTGAATCCAATGCTCTCCAACACATTCATCAACGTTTGTTTGAAAGTCCAGAATAACCTTACATTCATCAACTACTCGTGGCAAACTGTATCGAATGCCTTCCTAAGATCCACAAATATACCAAGGATTGGAATTTTTTCATCAACAGATTCTTCTTCTGTCGATTTATTTTCTCTGAAGCCATACTGTTTGTTCGATAATATCTTATATTTGTTCAAAAAACTATCAATCCTTTTTTCAAGATTTTTTCAAAATTTTTAGAGATATTAGAAAGAAACGAGATTGGTCTGTAGTTACTGTTATCCATGCGGTCACCACTTTTGAACACAGGCTTTATTACTTTTCATGTTTCGAGAATCACCCTAACTTCCTCTTATAGAATCATCCTATAAATAAAAAACAGTATATATCAATTTTGTTTATAAAAAGTCATAATAACATTATAACGATTCTGACTGTCAGTAATATACATTTTTAACCAAGTATTTATTAATTTATTCTCCAAAATCAACATTACTGCTGTTTTGAGTGCATCTGGGACAGTTCTGAAACATAAATTTATAATATGTGCCAAGGGTATTTACTGATCTTTTCCAATGAAAGATTTTTTGTGAATAAGTGTTTAGTCAATATTGTAACATTGTGATAATCGGTCCGATTCTCTAAGAGAGTGGTTAACTGAACAACTGTCATTTGGGTGATTAATATGAAGTTCAGTGATTATTTCAATCACTTTATATATTTAGTATTCTCTAAGGCCAAAGTGGAAGAAAATTTAACAACTGACAATTGGATAACCACTATCAAAGTGATTAATTTATCCACCCTAATTTACTGATGGAAATAGAAACATTTCTGATTTATGACAGTTTTGGTCTGGAAGATTCATCTAAAATGGCTCTAGTTGCAGGAAATTTGTTTCATTTTTTAATATTGGATGTTGGTGAGGAAATAATTCAAAGGTAAGAAAGGATATACCTATATTACTTAAAAAAAATAGTAGATAGGTGAAGGTACTTATTACTGTTGATTATTAATTAATTATTTACAGGAGACAGATAGCATCGAATAATAGACACTTGCGGGACTCCACAAACCCATTTAATATTAGTGATTTGAAATTCAGAAAAATATACTACATGCCAAAAATACTGGTGTTGGAGGTGTTGATACCTTTAATAGAACCCCATGTTCAACATTTCAGTAAACGAATAACTTTTATACCACTGCACTTGAAGGTAAACTGAGATTGATGAATACTGGACATAATCATCATATACCCATAGATAGTTCACTATTTTACTATTTTAGGTGCTTGCTGCATTACACTTACTAGCACAAGGTTCTTATCAGGCTTCTTTGGGTACTGATTGCAATGTAGCCATGTCACAGCCAAGTGCTAGTAGAGCAATCCAAGAAATTATAGAAATTCTAGGATTACATGTATTTCGTAACCTAGTCAAATTTCCAACTCGACCAGAAGACAAACTGGAAATAAAACGAAGGTCAGTATATTGCGCTTGTAACTATGTAATAATAATTGATTGAATATTATTTTAGATTTATGGAAAAGTACCAGTTTCCCAATGTTTTGGGAGCTATTGATTGTACCCACATAGCTATAATCTGCCCACCGATAGATAATGAAGACAACCCAGGAATTGCCTATTTGAATAGAAAAGGTTACTATAGTATCAATGTGCAAGCAGTAAGTATATCCAACTACATAATATTGATAACTATGAACCAAAAGAATATTCCAATATTTGAGTTTAATCCAATGACGTTTAATCAAGTAGTACTCTGCACTTACTTTATTTTGATTATGAACCTAAAAAATACCAGCAAGGAAATATAGTCCCTAGAAGGAATAATCACAAACTCTTTAGTAGTTGAGACGTATAAAGTTGTGACCGATTGGGGTCATGTTAGGATGTTGTGTAGGGTACCTACTTCATTACTGTTAAGCAGATATAAGCAGTAGGTATATTAACTTTAAATTGTTTCAGGTCTGTGATTCTAGAATGAAATTATTGGCAGTCAATGCCAGATATCCTGGATCAGTCCATGATGCAGCAATATGGAATGTATCTACTATCAATTTCTATATGAGAAGATGTTTTGAAGAAGGTGATCATGAGTCATGGTTACTTGGTGATTCTGGATATCCGTTGTTGCCATGGCTCATGACACCTATTCCAGATGCTGAAGAGAATACTCCAGAAGGGCGATACACAAAAAAACATTGTAGAACACGGATTGTTATTGAAAGGTGTTTCGGATTGTGGAAACAAAAGTTCCGGAGTCTACTTCATCACAGAGTTCTACACTACAGTCATAGAATTTCAGGGCTGATTATATATTCTGCGGCTGTTTTACACAACATTTGTGTAGAACATAATTATATAAACTATGAAGAAAATGAAGCAGTACATGAAAATGATGTAAATATCAATAATGAAGATTTAGGTATGGATATTCAATACCTAGATTATTTATTTCTTTATATTCCTAAGATTTTCTCCCCCTATTTCTATAAATAAAGATAAGTATTTCAAAATATCTGTAGCACAGACCTGCCCTGACCTACCTTCTAAATTTCACCTTTAGATACCTAAAAGAGAAATTCAGCCGAGTCAGTGACACTTGGTTTTCAAAAAAAAAACAGATTTACCATTTTATGTCGGACCCAAAACCTTCATAGATATTGAAATACTTGTCATATTTTTACTTCTAGAAACGAAAAGAGAAAAATCCCAAAAGTATCAAGAAACAAACATAGAAGTTATAGAACCTCCTCTATTAACCTTCAGACATTATTCTATAGATTACTGATTAAAAAAAATTATTTTCAGAACTGGGTGGAGATGTATTAACTGCAGGTAGACACATCAGGAATAGATTGATTAGGATACTGGATGAATGAAACTACTACAAAAATTACAATATTTGTTAAATTAAAATCACATTCTGAGATCCAATACTGTTTCATTTATGCAAGATAATAATGAATGAAAAATACATTCAATTATACCTACTATAAAACTAAACATTCTGTACTTCTCTCAATACAAAAAAACTAAGATATAATCTCTATATTAAAATAAACAGGTACAAAGCTCTTCTTCAAGTTTGAAATTTAAATATCAAGTTCAGTTGTTATCATATTTTTCTCCTTCTCCACTTCAGCATAATAACGGCTTTAACACTTTCTGAAAAGGTGTTGATGCTTTCAGCAAAGTATTTTAAAGATTCACTCAAGTCTCTGGAACTTTCAGCAAAAACATTTGCAGATTCATGTAAAATGTTAGTAGATGTAATTTTTTTGGCTTCTGTCTCTTCCTTTTTGTTGTATATATGACTTCATGGATATCGCTCTCATTTTCTAGTGGTTCCTTTTGCATTTCATTCCCTACAATCAGGAATTCCTTATTTCATATTCTGAAGAAACAGAACCTATATAGAAAGAAAATAATGTTTCTTACCAACAGTATTTTCATCATCGATTTCAATTTCTTCAAAACCATTTCCACACAATTCTTCAATTATTAGATTATCCTGAGTTTCCACTTGAGTTGAAGTTTGTTCATGGCCTATTTGAGATGTAGATGAATCTAAGGCTGGATCCACTTCGTCTGGCATTTCACTGTTTCCAGCAATAGTTGCCCAGCCTATTATAGACATCAATCGCTCCTCAATATCACTTAATTTTTTTGGATTGCCTCCTCCTCCAGTGCATCGGATATTGACAGCTACATCCCTTGCTTTTTTCTTCGTTTTTGATTTCAATTCAATAAAGTATCTTTTCCAATCTTCTGCCGTTTTCACGGGTCCATTAAATGTGTTTAATTTTGTAGCCAATTGACTCCATAATTTCGGCAATTCATCGATATTCAACGGATGAGTTTTTCCGCTGAGCATAATTTTATTATGGCCCAAGAACTGAATAATGCATTCTATCTGCTCAGATGTTACTCTAGGTCCTCGATTTTTGGGGGCCATTTCCACAAAAACTCAGAAAATTAAAATATTTTAGAGGTTATTAAATTGACAGTTAACCATTAAAAAGAAGATGTGTACCTAACTTCTCTTCTCTTATTAACAACTCAAGTGGATATGTCATAAATATAACAACTTTGATAAAATGGGATCATACAGAATGCCGAATGTATAAAGTGGAATTATTTAGGTGGTTAACAAAGTGGTTATTTAACAACCTTACTAATTATCCACTATGATAAACACTTTTTAAAGAATCGGACCGATTAGGTTAACTATTTAGAGAAGAGATAAAACGTTTACAGGGTGTGAACATTTCACAATTTCGTCAGAGTGTAAAACTGTCCCTCCAAACGGAAATATGACAACCATGTATGGAGTTCACGATCAGCCATGAATCTCCCGTGCTACTGTTCGCATCCCCAAAATAGACCGACAGAAGAGCTGGTCCCCGGACTTGTGTTCTGGCCGACGAAGAGGGGAGTAACCCGGCGAATTTGAAGGTCAGGCTCCGACGTAGGGATGAATCAATTATATTATGCCTTTTCTTCAAGGTCCGTGTGGGAGCTTCAAGACCCACTCGTAATTTTGATTAGAAAACCGACGTTTTATATCGCCCTTCGCCCGAACTTTGACGAAAGGGGAGCAAAATTAATTTGATCGGACGATCTCATTTTGTCGGTTGGGAATTCATGACGGTATTCAAATTCTGTAGTGAAAGAAAAACGGACTTATTTAAATGGTAATTTATGTCAATGTTGGTTGTGTTTTTTTTGTTTTGTTAGAATAATAATAATATTCTTTCGATATAAAAAATACAAATATATAAAACATAACACACGATCAGATAATAAATATAGAGAGTGCGGAGCACTTGTTTCGCATTTAAGAAAATATTGAAAACATATTTTGGATAGGTAATTTGAATCGAATTGGTTGAAACATGTCAAAATCATAGAATATATTTATATGAAAACTATGAAATAAACAATTTGAAATTTTTGTAAAATTCGGCATAAAATATGTGAGAGTAACTCAATAAAAATATAAAATAAAAAATATAGTAGTGTCATCGGCAAAGCTAGTTATTTGACCCGAGATCGGTAAGTCAAAATAATGCATTCACGCATAGAATAAAAAGAATGGGGCCAAGAACCGTCCCCTGAGGTACTCCATAACGTACATATTATTTTTTACTGCTGATGGTATTTGATTTTTACACATTGCTCACGATCGCTCAAATAGCTTTTCACTAAATTCGAGGCTCTTCCACGGATTCCAATTGTTTCAAGTGTTTTTATCAAATCTGGAAGGCTGACGATATCGAAAGCTTTTGCGAGATCTATAAACAAACAAATCGCTGGTTCCTTTTTGTCTAAAGCCTTATACCGAGGGGGAAACATCTCCTTTAAATCTCGTACAACTAGAAATTTTGAGTCACTTGAGTCAATTTTCAGTCATTAAATCTCCGCTTCAGTCATCGGTTTGAGTCTTTCAGTCATCGGCTTGAGTCTTTCAGTCATCAGTTTGAGCCTTTTAGTCTTTTCAATATTTTAAATCTCGTACACATTTTAGCGAGATGTTTCCCCCTCGCCTTATACACTCTTTCCATCAGGTCAGCAATGGCATCATGTGTAGATCTCTGTTTCATAAAACCATATTGATTATTCAATATCAATTTATATTTTTTAACAAAATTAGTCTGTTTTTTCCAATTTTTTCCAAAATTTTACCAAGATTTGAAAGGAGTGAAGTTGGTATATAATTCGATACTGTCAGCTTATCCCCAGCTTTGAATAATGGTTTAATGACTGCAACTTTTAAAGTGGTAGGAAAAACTCCGGTTTCAATAACCTTATTGACTACGTAGTAATTAGTTCCGCCAAAAAATCTACACATGTTTTAATCGTATCTATACCAGTATTATCGAGTCCTGGTGCTTTTTTGATTTTAAGTTCACCTAGACTTTTCATATCGTTTTCATCAGTTTCGCGTAGATATATGGAATGTTGCACAGGGGTACTAGTATATCTTTTATTTGTACTATTGATTTTATCTGCAAGATTTGCACCTACGTTTGTAAAATAATTGTTGAAAGTTTCTGCAATTTCAAATTCATTCGCTATCAAAATATCTCCTGATTTAATTTTTTTATATTTCCTGTATTCTCGTTCTGTTGTAAGTTTTTCAGAAAACGCCACATGTTTTTGGGACAGTCCTCATTTTTAATAACATCTTTTTTGTAGAATTTTATTTTTGTCTGTTTAATCAGTGCACTGAGCGAATTTCTGTAACTTTTGAAATTACTCAAAAGTTCTAAGTTTCCAGAATTTCTCTGTGCCATTCTATACATATTATTCTTTTTGTTAATTGATTCTACGAGGCCGTTTGTAATCCAAGGGTTTCTTTTCAAATTATTTCTTTTTATTCTGGTATATTTGGTGCATACTCTCATATATTCTTTAATTTTTTAATGAAAAAGTTCGTTGCTGTATTTACGTCATGCAATTTGTAAAGTTCAAGCCAATTTTCGAAAGATAGTTTGTTTTTTAGATCACTGTAATGAATGTAAGTTTTAAACAAAAATTGAGACATTCTCTCGATTTTTTCAGAACAGAAATGATATTGTAGAATATTTGAGAAATGATCTGACAAAATCTGGTCGCACCTAGCCGGTCCGAAATTTCCTACGCCCATTTGACTCTATCAAGGTAGTAAAAACAATCTAGGAGTCTGGAGTGAAAAAGATTTCATTTGTGTTTAGAATGTTTTTTTTTATTGCTAAAAGATTTTATTTTTTACGGTAATAGAGTTTAGTGCCGATATAGGAGTAACTCCTCTGATGTTAAAGTTCAGAATAGTTATATTGTTCGAGCGTCAAAGGATATGTCAAACTTTTTACTTGAAAACATGATATAAATACAATCGGATAAGAAGAGCTATACATCTTGCGCCAAGAATAAATCAGATCTCTGATCTTACAGTGTCAACCGGTACATAACATACGTAAAAATCGTTCAAACACAATATCATTCCAATAATAAGATAGGCAGAGGAATTGAAGCCGCAAACTGACCTTGTTCAGTCTGAGGACCTTGATACCATCCTTTGTTTCAAATCTAAATCACTTCGTTTTCTCTACTATTTTTGCAAAGTACTGGTTTCCATTGGTAGTGTTCATCTTTTTATATCGGATCAAGGTACTTTGGAATGTGATTAATGGATATTCATTGAGAGATTATAACTGCAGTTAAGAGATTTGTTATGAAGTGAATTTGTTGTTTATTCTTAGGTTGTTTTGATGTTTTCGAAAGTTTATGATTACATGATATATGTCAAGGGTCAAAACAGTAGTATAAAAGACTTAACTGAGTTCCATATACAGTGTGTCCCTGTTTGAGCAGCAACACTCTTTCTTCTTGAAAATAAAATGATTTCAGATAATTTTTCACCTAGTACTTAGGAATATTAACCTTCAGGTTCTTGAAATATCCGTATATCCGTTTTCCATAACTACCTACGACCAATAGAAAAGTGAAGGATTGGTAAAAACTTACCTACGATTTTTTTTATCCCAAAACTAACATCAGAGTCTGGTTCAGCTTGATTCTTAAAAATATACAGGGTGCCATCTGTAACTAGCAATATACATGGGCCGTGGTGGCCGTGCTGGTAGAGTGTTCGCCTTTGGAGCGAAGGGTCGAGGGTTCAAATCCCCGCATGGTCATCGGTCTCGTGCATGGCATCACTCGTAAAATGGTAAGGGCTGCGTCTTCCCTAGCAATCGGTTGACGGAAATAAGATGTTTTTTAACATAATTTTCATTCATCTTTAATGTTTGATTGATTTCCATTTTTTTTACTGTAGTCACTTACCTGAAAATATTCAATTAATGCTGTAAAAAATAACAAAATACTACCTTTATAGCGAAGTGATTGAGGTGTTACAGCGTTTGGCTTCCACCCAGACGGTCCGGGTTCCATCCCCGGTCGTGTGTCACTGAGCTGAAGTGGTTCGGATTCCACTTTTATTTAAACTGTAGGTCCCGGATCTCCCTTGCTCGCACAAGCTCTGCTTTTGAGGGGTTTTCTCCGAAAACCTGTGAGTTTCGTAAAAACAAAAAAAAAATTCTTCATGGCTAGTTAAGCCCTTTCCGTGTCTTTTCTCTATGATTTTTTCCCGTAGAATGGTCAGTAATGTTGAATAGTAATCTCCAGTTATTGTTCTACCCTTATCCAAAAAATCAATCATGATTACTCCATGGCAATCCCAAAAAACTGAAGCAAGAACTTTTCCTGCTGATTTTTGGACACGAAACTTCTTAGGTCTTGGAGAACCGGAGTATCGCCATTCCACTGATTGTTGCTTTGTTTCTGGATCGTAAAAATGTACCCAAGTCTCATCCATGGTAACAATTCGGTTTAAGAAGTCTACATCGTTTTCAAATCGAGCACAGATCGAACGCGATGCTACTACCCTTGCACGCTTTTGGTCAACTTTCACACATTTGGGGATCCATTTTGCAGCAATTTTTCTCATGTCCAAAATGACGTGAACTATATGATGAACGCGTTCATATAAAATATTCAGTGCTTCAGATATCCGTTTTAGCCCAATTCGACGGTCTGTTAAAATCATGTCATGAACTGCATCGATATTTTCGGGGACTGACACAGAAACTTGCCTTCCCGATCGGTCATCATCTTCAATGGAAAATTTACCTCTTTTGAAGCTTGCAGTCCAATTTTTCACGATCGCATACGAAGGATATTGATCACCAAGGGTATTGAGCATATCTTTGTAAATCTGCTTACCTCTTAACCTTTTTAAATACAGGTACTTGATGAAGGCTCGATACTCCAATTTTTCGATTTTCACAAATTCGGTGGACATATTTTTTCTTTCAATTTATTGCGTAACTCTGGTTTACTTTTTTGACGTCAAACTTTACACTGACACTTCTAATAAGTTATTGTTCGTTGCTATGGTAACGCAATATTTTGTTTATGCAGGGAACTGGTCTAGGCTAACTAGATATCAATACATCCTCGTATATTGACTAGAATTTTCAACGCTTAGGGCCCCCATGAAAGGACTAAATGTTTGAGTGTGATAAAGAAACTTGTTGCATTGATGAAAGTTTTACGACGTTTTCCTTTGTTTCAATCAAAGTATACAATGCCTCCAATCGGTAATCTTCTTAGGAAAACCCATTACATCTCAATGGATTTTCAATTCGTACATAACCGCTAATTGTATATCGATCCAAGATGGAAAAGCCCATATCTACTCGTATGCGAAAAACGAGGGAAGGCATCAGTCGCGATGAGTCAACAGACGCACAAAAATCCTTCAGCCGGAGAAGCTGAGGGGTTGTGGAGAAACGTCTGAGCTATAATTAAAAGGTAACCTTGACTAGATTTGTCTCATCGGTAGACACAGTGGCGCTTCGAAGAATTTTCACATTGCGGTAAATACGACATCAGGTAATTACGAAGGCGTAGAGGGCCACTATTTTTCAATTTTTTACTTTTGTTAATTCCAAGATACCAAGTCTGAATTCCCAGGAGCGTTTTATCCATGAGACTGATATGCTAAAGCCTGAGGCGCCGCACATTTTAGGGGCGCCAGCAGTTCCTAGGAAAAATCCAAAAGTTGGCTGCCAAAAGTTGGATGATTCAACCAGTCGTGTTCGTTTACTGAGCAATCACTAAGATTCACGAAAAACAAAAAATCACATCAACTTTTCCAAATATTGATGTGGATTTTAGAACTTTTTTTTCTACGACAACCTCGATAAATATTCATTTTATAACCGTAACTTCAATCATAAACAAGCACATTTTGTACAGAATTTCATTTTTGCATCGGCTGCAAGGCAAGTTGCTACGCAACAAATGCGAAATGGAATATTTCGTGTTAGGTGTAGGTTCACTCTAAAATCACGACGACTACGGCTTGTCAACTTATGACGTCCAGCGACAAATTGATGATATGTCAGCAGATCGTTTCTGTCAAAGTTTTAGTAGGTAACGAGTTTAATTTCATAGTTGTTTTCTATAAAAACTATTGATTAAAATGGAAACTGATAGTGATATCGACTTAGATTTGCCACCTCCGAACATAATACACATTTTTCTTCTATAATATTGTATTAGAGATATTGTGTATAAGCGATACACTTCAGTGTTGTATTATTCTGAATAGTTTTGTTTTAATTTTATACACAAAATGTACAAAATTAATCGGTATGTTGTGCGACGAATGTCAAAAACTTGTGTACTGTTTATGCATAAATTGTAATGAATGGCAACAATTTGTGTACCTAGTTTGTACAAATTGTGTAGATGTTTTAAATATAGGATGCACAAAATGTCACAAATTTGTGTACTCTGCATACATGAATTGTGTAGGTATATTGTACATATTTGTGTACAAAGCAAGGACAATTTTTATAGGTACCATTTATAAATTTTAGAAAGGATACACTTGAGGCACATAATATGCAGACGGAATAAGATAAGAATAAGCATCAGTTTCAACCTGCTCGCTTCTTCATATCTTATTCTCTTCAGAAATTATAAGCTTCATTTTCCAGAAGGTTGAAATAAAATTAAATGTCATTCAAATAATGTTTATTTCATCACAAAAAACTAAAAACAAAAATAACTGAACTATAAACTCTAATTACAAATAAAATAACAGAAACACAAAATACCAAACAGAACATAAATGAACCATACATTTTGTTATTTTGGAACACGTTGAATAATAATAAAGTTTAAAGTAATCTTCGTGACAAACTATATTTATTCAAGTAGGAAGTAGGTACGAGGATGCACCTTTCAAACCGTTAAAAATGATGAAAGTGAGTCAGTTTGTAGTTTCATGTTATAACAAAAAATAATAGCAATACCAACCTTCAAATATTAGTATCAGTTTGTAAATATTCTAACACTTCCATATGACACAAAGCCACATACACATGAGAAAATAATAAATAATAGGTAAGTACACTTAACGAGCTTCGCCCTTCGATCAGCATAAAACAATCAAACAATGATGGATTGGACATTTGGAGTGCCGCGCTTGCGTATTTAGTTGGGTGAGACGACGCCTTGGCAAATTACACAATTGTGTTGAAATAGTATACAATTTGTGCATATCAAATAGAAAGTGCACAACGGGTGTAAGATGAGTTCAATGCGTTGTAGATGTTTTCGATATAAATAGTGTTATGGTAGATGTGCATATTTTTGTGAATTTTTAGGCAATGTGGAAGTGCATGAATACTATACAAATTGACTTGCACAAATATTTATTGAATTTCACAAAACGAGTGTGATGAAAAAATGGACAATTGTGTAAAATATCTACACAACTGTGTCTTCACAACGTTGTGCATGAACCTGCTGCAGTATTTTCTCTCTGTGTAGAAGCAGCGAAGGTAACAACACTGAATTTATTACCGGAAACGTCGAAGAGTATGTATCAACGCGCTTATAACCTTTTTTTGGAATGGAAGATAGATCAAAAGACAAAATCGTTTTCCGAGAACGTTTTAATGGCTTATTTTGGCGACTTAGCCAGAAAATTTAAAAGTTCCACTTTGTGGTCACACTTCTCAATGCTGAGAACGACTGAGATATTGCCAAATATTTGAAACTGAAAGCATTCCTCAAGCGGCAGTCTAACGGCTACAAACCCAAAAAGTCAAAGATCTTTACAGCAAATGACATATATTTGGCAACAAAAGTAAGATGTCATAGAAAAAGTATAGTATGCAACTCGCAACAAAATGGGCATCATTTTGTGCTCATTGCATAATATACTATTTTCTGAATTCGTTCAAGAATGCCCACTTTCTGGTAGCAACTTCAGGCCTCAAAATACGCTAATCTAGTATTTTAGTCCGTTGCTAAGCAACGAACTTTCCCGGACCGTTTTCGGACCTAAACGGTACGGGAAAGTACTTTCCCGTATCGAAAACGATACGGGAAAATTTTTGCCGGCTTGTTTACATTTTAAACAGTTATTGCATTCACGCAAACAATATGTGGAATTCCTTAGTTTTTGATAATGCTGATTGCGATTTCAGAAAAAATAGTATGTGTACCTCCTAGTAAAAGCACATTCCCAGACTTCAATGCTGGTTGGCCTCGGCTTAATGCCTCGGCCAACAATTTACATTGTCGTCCGGGAATGTATTGCTTTTACTACTAGATACACAATATACTATTATGTTTTCCGGCAACAAACTATTTCAGTTCAACTGAAATAAAAAAATTTTAAAGTACTTTTTATATAAAAGCTTTTATTTGAATGCACTAAAAAGAAGAAAATTAATTTTAAAGTGGGTTAAACCTGTCATTTTGTTACATTATAACATTTTAAATGAAATGAAAGCTTCTCGTGAGAAGTATTTCTTATTGTAAATTAAATTTAAAATTACCTCAAGATTTATTCTCGCGACATGCGAGAGCGGGATCGAGTCCACCGTCAGATATATTTTTTGTCGTAATTTTCCATTTATAAAACCGTTGGAAATTGCTTCGAATTTCTACGCGTTCTCTACCTAGCTTTCGAGTTAATAGTAATTTACGTAACAAGTCCGGAAAATACTGTTTCTTTGGACGAGTAGACCAAATTCTAGGACGAGCGTCAGCGAGTCCTGGAAGTTCAAAAAAACTGTTTTCGGACGTGTTGCGTACTGTTTCGGACGTGTTTCGGCAACCATGTAGAATAACTAATCAGTGAGACGCATTTAGTCTAAGAGACGAAGAGAGGTCGACCTTCACCCATCTGTTATAGACGAATACGCCTAAAATGGTTTTTTTTTTTTTTTTTTTTTTATTGCTTTGACATTTCGTCATTCGGCCAGACACAAGTAGAGTATGTGGTATTGATAGTATAGATGATAGAAGTATTTCTAATTAAATAGGTCCCTACAAAACAACAAGAAATAAGAGCTTGAAATTGAAGACCGTACAACAGGAATAGACAGGTACACACGCTTCACGTCCAGGGGTCCTTCGGGACGACTTTTTCTGAGACACACAACAATTAGACCACGGATTAATAGGTACATGTCACACAAGGTGTTGCCTATCAAAAGGTGGTCATGACTATATAGAGTGAGTTTAAAAAATTTCACCATATGGAAACTTTTTTATTACCGATTTGTCAGAAAATGTTATTCTTCATAAAAATTGGTGCATTACGGAATACTTGTATTCAAGTTATCAAAATTCTAAATTTACAAACGGTGTACAGGGGGGAACGAAGAATAGAATTTTGATCAAGAGTAAACTACCCTGGCTGTGATTCCAAATTTGAATATTTCGAAAATTTCAGTTCTTATTTGTATTTTATATTGAAATTCGAACAGAAGATAGGTACCAACAGAAACATTCTAATTCTTATTTATATTAATATTTATATTAAAATTCGAGCACTTCCCAAAGAAAAAGTGTCCGGGAGTGAACGCTTCCCGGATGGTTGCCGTAAAATGAAATTTTCAAAACTCAATAATTCCAGATGACATGTTTTACGAATGATATAAAAAAAATATTTTTGGTGCATTTGATAAAAGTCTTAATGTCTTAAAACATTTTTCTTTTTATATTTATCAGGAAATACACTGTTCACTTCGTCAAGGCTATTTAGCGAGAATCTCGGAGTCAGTAAGGCATAAAGCTTGCACAAATTCAAGAAGAAGACCAATTCCTCTTTTTGGGATTTTCTTCTTCCTGGCAATCAAAACATAAAAATAATTTTGAGTACTTCCAAAGATAAGACATAAAATAAAGAAAGGTTGCGAGAAGAAGTATAGGTCAAACTAGGAGGAAATGAATGTACGGTTCAAAGAACACATTCCTTGGGATCAAAAAAAATCGAATGTGGCTTAACATGCTTTGGATTACAACCACCGATTTGATGATACTAGTTTAAAATTAATTAGACAGATTCATGACCGTAGACTTCCTGATGCATTCAATTGTCAGGTGTAAAAAAAGTATGAATGCTGTTAAGAGCCCTACTCCTTACAGCACTTTGTTCAAGTTCATAGTACAATGAAGGTTTCTCCTCTTCCTAATGGATATTATTTCCAAGAATTGTATATTATTAAATCCAAAACGAGTAGGTATTGAATAAATTCAGTACGGTGTAGGGGTTTTACCAACAATAAAACTCACAGTAATTTTTATTTCCAAAGAAAATTATCTCTTACAACATTTCCAAATATTTTAATTTCTTTTTCCTTCTTAAATTCAATGGTTCTTTGTCCGATTATAAATGTTTTTATGGGAAAATATTTAAATCCGGTAAAATAGTTTCAGAAATTGGAACTCCATAGTTAGATTTCTGGGTTCTTGGATTTTTTCAGTTTTGAAGCCGCGATGTTCTCCGTTTTTCGAGCTCCTCGACCGGCTTTTATCTGGTCGAGCTTGTTGAGTGTCATTCTTTAGGAACTGTATATACGTTTAATTGTTAAGTGTTTTTTATTATGTAACATATGTAAATAATATATAATAATAATAATTTTATTTACCCAAAAAAAATATATATATATATGTATAAAATACAGTATATGACAAATAAAATAGGGGAACGCCCATAAAAGGTAAAGCCTTGTGCGTATGAAGAGGGTGTTATTTCAAAATTGAGGAATAGGCCTTAAACATTACATACAAACATATGGTAAAATAAGTAAATTAGTTATAACTATAGTTATGTTATATTATTAACAATTTCATTCTATGTATATATTTGGGATCAACTAAACAGAGAGATCAATTTTAACCGTGAGGTTGTGCATGGATATTCAATGTATTTTTACTTATGTTATATTGAATATATCATTACGTATACAACAAAGGTAGAATGTAATGTTTTGATGATTTTTTATAATTCAATAAGGAGTACCTATACATTCACTTGTAAAAGACAAAATTGAATAAGATTGAATTATAGCACTGGAAATTTAACATTTTTCCTTGGGAATTTCGTGATTTCAATTGCATTGTGGAGTTTATTTGCAGTTCATTATTCCGTGTAAGATAAGTCTATCAATTGATTCTATATATCTTTTGAATTTGCATTTAATGAGCTGTGCGGAGTGTATTACTTCTAAATAGGTTCTGTACATTTCTGGAAGTGTATTATATATATATATATATATTTTTGTTTGATACATTAGGGATCGCTGGCCGATTGATTTGTTCATTCTGTCTATTGGGATATTTTGTTTAGTTCGAGTTTCGTATCTGTGTTCGATTTTTTTTATTAAATGTTTATTTTTGTATAAATATACTATTGCATTGTATACGTATAGTTGTTTAGGATCAAATATTTTCGTGGTTATGGTTACTTATTAGCTGCTGTGTACGTTATTTGATTACATCAACTCACCCGTCACACCTGTCTTTGATGTTTGATGTAAAAATGGAAAATATGTTTTTACGAAACCCCCAGGTTTTTTGGTGATTTGAATATGATTTGTAAATAAACAGTGGAAATTCTATTGATTGATTTTCAAATACATTGAGAAGAGGATATGGCCCAGAACTGATCCTTGAAGAAAACGGATCCCTAAAAGTAACTTTTCCCAGGAAAATATCACACTGACTTCAGTTCGAAGCATATCTTTTTAGAAGTTTGTCAAATTCCTTTAATGCTAGTATTTTTTAAAACACCAAAAGTTGCGAAGATATCCCTGAAACACTCATATTGAATCAAAATCATAGGTACCGCAACTATACCTACACAATTTATGTGGGTTGTTAAATTTGTTAGGTGATGTTCTAGTTTAGTTCAATATCCGCATTGGAATTCCTGTCAAAGTTTTGGAGTTGCCCATAAAAACAATTTTAAAAAATGAGTAAGAAAATAATACCTATTACACTAGTAATAGGAAATTTCACAATTAAAACAACTCTCCTTTCTTACTTTAACTGTTTCAACATGATATGACTAACAAGTAATTCATAAGCCAAAACATCTATTTCCAAAATTGGACCGTCCCAGAAATCAACCCTCCGGCTTCCCCACAACCACACCCCTGCCCTCAACTAACGCATTTATGATGAAAGCAGAAGCAAGTGTACCACACAGAGAGCACAAAACCCAGCCAGACTTGGATAGGGTGAGACCATCCCCCCTCAAAACACCCAACTCGCGTCGCTGATGCAAGTGGAATGCACGCGAAAAGGGGGCGGGACTAATCGAGGTCAGGAACCTGTTGATACAGAGTTGCCAATTTGGTGGTTATTGAGTGGAGTTGGGGAGTTTTTCTTCAGCTGGTGAGAGTAGAAATTCAACTAGAAACTTCTTGGAGAGAGACTGCGAAATACCCAACTTGTTCCAAAACTTCACATTTTACCAACATTTGACAGAAACATTATTAAATGCTTAACTGTTAAATCTGTTTTTACTGAATGTTAGCAGTAAAAAAATCAGTGTGACAGCTGAAAAATCCACTTGGGGCTTGCGTAGGAATAAGTGACTCAGTTGAGAGAACTCCAAAACGAATAAGTTGCCAATAAAGTACCTGTTTGTTCCAGAATTGTTTCCTATCTCAATAAATTTACAGAAAAACGTAAGAATACTCTTTGGTTTCACGAATAGACTCTATTGCAATAGTTTCTCATAGTAAGTTTCTGAAAACTCTGAAAAGAAGAGATTCTAATTAAAATTAGCCAAAAAATATGAACATTTCGATATAGACCGGGGGATAGTGACAGATTTTGGGACACGATTTTATTCTTTTGGAGGACAGTTTTGTCCGTATATCCTCATGATGATGATGTATGAATCAAAGATTCATCGTAGGTTCTTCATATTAAAAAATAATAATAATATTTTCGAAAAATGATGTGTTTCGGTACGATTCCAATCAGGCTGCCATGTGTTTTGTAATAAAATAATAGACGTAAAGTACTCAAAAAACCATTGGCATACCATTAGGATAGGCGGAGAATTCCTTTTTTCAAATACAATTTCACGTGACCATACCAGCCATTCGGACCCACCCTAACAGCCTGCCAATGGTTTTTCGAGTATTTTAGTTTTATTATATCATCACGAAAAACATGGCAGCCTGATTAAAATCGTACCGGAATAATAATAATAATTATAATTATTATTATTATTTTTCGATATGAAGAACCTACGACGACCCTTTGATTCATGCATTATTATCATGGGGATATACGGACAATACTGTGCTCCAAAAGGCATACTGAGTAAAATCGTGTCCCAAAATCTGTCACTATCCCCCGGTTTAATAGTACAAATTGAAAATCATCAATCAATCAATATACTATATTGTCCAAGAAAAAATATTGTTATTGACAAAGCGTTCCATCTAAAGTGAGTATAGATTTATATTTGAAAAATAGTATTCTAGTACCTAATACAAGTTGACAATTACAAAATTTTTGATTCATCTAAGGATATCTTGAGCAGGTCGTTATTGAAACATGCAAAAAGCAAGGCACCCAAGACGCTACCCTGCGGTACTCCTATTAGCACATTTTTGTACTAGATTTAATGCCAATAATTGTTGTTTTTTTAAACCTATTATTCAAATACGGATCAAACCAACCATATGCATGTTCCTTTACTCCAAAGTAAAGATTAAGTATTTTAATAGAATTTCCCTACCTGCAAGTTCAAATGATCGACGCAAGTCCAAGAAAACTGCTACAACAACATAACCTTTATCAATCGAGTACTTGAAGTCATTTACAACATTTTGCAATGCAGCTTCACATGAAAGCCACTACGAGATCCCGATTGGTTTCAACACAATAAATTTTGTTCATAGAGATATTCTGTGAATTGTTTATATACTGACAACTCACGTATTTTTTCTACACACGGTAGAGTGTTTATAGGCCTAAATTCTTCATTATTCTTAGTCCTCGCTACTTCAGGTATGAAAATAACAACTGACGTTTTTAAATTATCAGGAAATAAACCATTTCTTAAACATGTGTTAATTAATACACTGCAGTAGAGGATAACCGATTGTATCAAAAGTATACTTTATTATTTATTATAAGCACCAGCCTATCTCAATATCCTACTCTCTATGTTTACGAAACTGTTTTCTTATGCCTTACTCACTTGAACAGAGCCGACAATAATATTCTCATTTCCAAACTAACGCAGCGGCAACGCTGTTCGTCAACCCCACCCCATCCGTCTGCATCACACCTCGCCTCTTTCTCTCCGAACTCCCTCGCCCCATAGACGGTGTGCCCTTATTAACCCTGGTGCCAGTGAACTCTACCGAGTCACCTATTTACATCGCTTCACTTTCAATTACTTCCTTCTTGTAATGTTGGCTCGTACCCCATTCACTTCTGATTAAAAGGGCGGCAGCCAGACGACTTTGTTTAACGAGTCTGAGTGTATATGTCGGACAGGAAGCACGGTTTTTGTCGGTTTATTGGGACAGAATATTTGAAACGCAGATGGTCCTGCTTCCAGCCCGCCTTTCGGTATCTTTATTGTTTGGTATAAAATTAGAATTGATCAAAGTTATCGAAATAGCAGTCCTAACTCCTAACCCATGTTAATTTTATCAACAGCAGCAATGATGCTAGGTCTCACGCATGGACCACTCATATTGAAACTCTCAATAACTGCAATAATTTAAGGAAGAATTGTTACGCATTGAGGTTTATGTCTAGACATTGTAGTAAAGAGGTATTGCTGAATCTGTATCACAGAACAATTCACTGTCATCTTCGGTATGGAATACTGAACTGGGATACAGGGTCAACTGCAGAAAGGGTTTTCTATCTGCAAAAGCAGGCTATCAGAATCATTGCTGAAATCGGGTGGAGGCAATCATGCAGAAGTTCATTCAAAGAACTCCGAATACTAACGGTTGCAAGTATTTATATTTATGAACTATGCATATATATTTATAAGAACAGGCCGAACTTCACATCTAATGAGCATCAATACTCGACTCGCTCAAAAAAACTTTTTAATACCCAACATGCACAGAACCACCCTATACCAAAAAATGGTCTCTTCCTTGGACCAACGTTTTTCAATAAGCTAGATGAATCGGTTAAGAACTCACCTAATTTATCAATTTTCAAATCGAGATTGAAAACTACTCTTATCCAGAAAAATTGCTACACCCTCGACGTTTATATTGTCCCATTTTATTAGTAATTTTATTTGTGATATAAGAAACATGTTTTACTGTGAAGTCGTTTTAGTTATTCTTGCTTCTGCATACCTTCATCTTTTTTATTTCTACCATATTTTCGTTTCAAATGTATGTAGGTATGTGTTGTGTATGTTTGTATACATTTATATTTTGATTTATCATTATGTGACATTTTTCTTGTTATTCCACCATTGAAGTCATCTTCTATTTTGTACTTTTCAACAAGATTAATAATCCTACTATTATTATTAGGCTAAAAAATCAAATGCTTTTTTGATGTAGTGAATTTTTGGCATGAACCAAAACCCAAGAAATCATTCAAATGAATTACACGGTCAGGCCAAATATTCAAACAACTTGAATCACTTGAAAAGCAAAACACGAAGTACTCTGAAAATTCTCTATAGTAGTAGTAGTTTTTCATTAGATTTGAAGTGGTGGTAGAATCAAATAATATAGAAGAGGGCAATGGTTGGCTATGAGTCCTGCGAGAGCCCTCTGCCCTGGTTTGCTGAGATCAATCAGCTTATGTGCTCTATGGTTCCAATACACAACTTTTTTTTTAATGTTCCATTTCCTGATTTCTGCTATTCGGTGGCCTCCTGAGATGCTCTAAAACGGTTCTTGGCACACTTGTGTTTTGACAAATACTTTAGGGTTCAGAAACATTTAATCAGCTGGCTTTTGGAACATGTAAATTTCAGTTGAAAGATGATGCGAATATTACTATTACACAGTTTATTGGAGTATATATAGGAGGCAAAAATATAAGTCTCTTGTACTTCTGTGATTTAATTGAAAAGTTAAGAGAAACGGGATCAGTGCAAAATAAAAAAAAGAAAGCTCCATGATAACTGAATGAAGCAAGCTAACCATTCGACCATTGGCAAATGGCAAATTAGCCAATGGCAAATGAGATAAAGACATTGTGTGAAAATATACAGGGTGGGGCACCGAAAACGAAACAGATCGAATTTCTTCAAAACGCATGTGTTGTGAATAAAATGCAAAAACACGTCGATTTTTAATCCAAGAGGGACATCTTCCTATCATAACCTCAACTGTCATACCTATCCCCCCACACCGTGGGCACTATCACCCAAACAATTTGAATAGGGAAAATAGTAAGTGTGACACATCATCAAAAAGTTAATTCCATAAGGAATTCAGCCATGTCAATTTTTGCCTCCTAACTTTTTATTTTGGCGCCCTCTTGCGGAAAAAATAACTGTTTCGTATTCCAAAATATAATACTGCATTTGCAAGCTTTTTTGACATAAATTCGGTGACAATGCATTATGGAATTTTTCTAAAAGAATAAACAAAATGGCAGCTCCAAAATGGCGGACATGATTTGCAATTATGGTCCGATTCGATTCAAAAAGATGGTGGACGAAATTTGTAATTGTGGTTCGATTCGATTCAAAATGGGCATATGGAGGTTTTACAAGTTTTCAGTATGACTAAAATTAATTAATTAAATTGATAAAAAAACCTTTTATACAAATGCACTAAAAAGGAAACAATGCTTTTTTTAGATGTGTGACGTAGGTTATTCTATGCGTGACAGAATCAAAATTTTACCTCGCAAAATGACCTATTTTGTACTCGCGGCAAATTTCCGAATCTGTTACGCACAGAATAACCTACGTCTCACAGCTAAAAAAAATAATATTTCCTTTTTAGTGCATTTGCATAAAAGCTTTTTTTTATCAATTTAATTAATTCATTTTAGTCATACTGAAAACTTGTAAAACACCCATATGCCAATTTTGAATCGAATCGAACCACAATTACAAATTTCGTCGACCATCTTGGTTTTTTGCATTGACAAAAATATCATAATTTTTCACCCTGAAAATCCCCACATACTAATTTTGATTCAAATCGGACCAGAATTACAAATTTCGTCCGCCATCTTGTTTTTCTGCATTGACGAACAAATCATAATTTCCGACCTTGAAAACCACCACATATCAATTTTGAATCGAATCGGACCATAATTGCAAATCATGTCCGCCATTTTGGAGCCGCCATTTGTCACCGCATTTATGTCAAAATAGCTTGCAAATGTAGTATTATAATTTGGAATACGGAACAGTTATTTTTCCCGCAAGAGGGTGCCATAATAAAAAGTTAGGTGGCAAAAATTGACATGGCTGAATTCCTTATGAAATTAAATTTTCAATGATGTGTCACACTTACTACTTTCCCTATTCAAATTGTTTGGGTGATAGTGCCCACTGGGTTGGGGAGGTGTGACAGTTGAGGTTATGATAGGAAGATGTCCCCTTGGATTAAAAATCGACGTGTTTTTGCAAATATTCACAACACATGCGTTTTGAAGATATTCGGTCTGTTTCGTTTTCGGTGCCCCACCCTGTATGTTAGTTTCAGTATTTAACAATTTTTTGTTATTTACTACGCCACTGACTTTCATTATAAGTTCACAGACACATAATATGCGCGTGCGGGATCTTTATTGTGTAGTTGCGCCCTTTGTTCGATTGAAAAGAGTCTACCAGAAACCCAGACGTATTAATACAAGATAAACTTGAAGGATGGTGGTAGCGAGGCCCTTCAAAATAATCTTGTATGACAACAAGAAGGTCAACTAGTTTTTTTCAGATTGGGGTACCTACACGCATTAGCTTAGAGACAGTGCTTTGGAATTTGAAATACTTTAGAAGATTTAGTGGGAAACAAATGGTATTATATTATTATCGAACATGTATTCATTTGTAGAAACTCGAAAGCAGACATAATCTGTTATGTCTTTGTGGTCGAGGGAGTAATATAAAACCTGTTTATTTTTCGGTTGATATATTCCAGACCTTGTATAGGCTGAAATGTAGGTCATGGTGCCAGTATTGTTTTCCAGGGCGCTCGCTGTAATGAACCAGACGTTTGAATAATATTTTGAATTGATATAGCCCATACATGATGAAAATCCATTATACTCTATATACAGGGTGTTTCTTAAGTACGTGTAGAAAATTTAGGAGCATATTCCTGACATTAAAATAAGAAGCAAAGTTCCTATAAACATATGTCCACAAATTATTCGTTTCTGAGATACAGAGTGTCAAAGTTGAATTCTTATTTTTATTTTTTGTGAATAATTTCAAAATAATTTTGATATGTGGGTAAAGTTTGGTTGCTGGGAATATTTATTATTTAGTTTGTGTTAAAAATAAATTTTCTTGGTAGAGGTCACTGTTTTCGAGTTATTGAGATTTGAAATCATCGATGCAAGTGATTTTGAATGACAAGATTTTTAAATTCAAAATAAATTCAATTAGAAATTAGTCTTTTCATAATTAACACAAAACTTGATTTTTTCATTGAAAAATCATCCCAGATACCAAACTTTACCCGAATATCACAAAAATTTTGGCATTTATTTACAAAAAAACAAATATAATAATTAAACTTTGACACTCTGTATCTTAGAAACGAATGACTTGCGGACATGTGTTTATGGGAACTTTTTTTCCTATTTCGACGTCAACAACATGCTCTTGAAGTTTCTACACGTACTTAAGAAACACACTGTAATGAAACTATAGTTCAAATGATTCTCACATAAAGAGGGTTTCAAAACCACGGCAATTGTTTCGCTTTACAAAAGCTTCTTCAAGTGGTGAAGATATACAGTATATCTTCATCACTTGAAGACTCCCGTAGCCCTCACTAGCTGCGGGCACGGCAGAACTCTAAATTCGACTCCCAGATCGAACTATCAGTGGCCTTTTTGAAAACTCTTGTTTATGTTCTGTTGAGGACATGTTGTGTTTCAAAATAAAATATCTTCGCTCACGTACTGAATTGTTAAAGGTAAAAAGGTTACCCATACGTATTGAATGATAATAAAATATTTTAATGTACAGGATGTTCCATATATTTTTGACAATATCACAACTCTAGCCCTAAATGAAATAAGTGCATTGCTAAACCGTTTTGCCACTTGATAAATCTTATGTTCAGTAAAGGAGAATGCCCAACTCAGTTCAAAATCGCTGTAATAAAACCGATATTTAAAAATGGAAATCAAAACGATCCAAAAAACTATCGCCCTAAAATTTTTGAAAAGGCTCTTAAACAACGATCGGTAAACTTTCTGGAAAATAATAAAGTTATGTCCAAATTCCAATTCGGATTTAGAAATGGAAAATCTACCAGTGATGCTATTGCTTTACTTTTGAATAAAATGTACACAAGTTTGGATAGCAGTAGGCCATGTGCTGGGATATTTATATAAGTCACAGCAGACTATTATCGAAACTTAATGATACAGGTATTCCTGGCCCCACTCTCACACTTCTCCAAAACTATCTGAAAAAAAGAAAACAACTGGTAAAAATTGATAATACGATTAGTAATCAGAGAGAGGTAACTTTTGGAATTCCACAAGGAACAGTATTAGGCCCCATATTATTCCTAATGTATATGAATGAACTCTTAACGTTGAATTGCCATGGAACGATAATTTCATTTGCCGACGAGACCGTGCTTTTTTTAGATGGTAACTCATGGGAGGAAGTAGAAACCAAGCTGAAACAAGACTTGGAAATAATGATGAAATGGTTCGATGAAAATCTTCTCACCATCAATATAAATAAAACTGTTTACCCACCTTTAGCAAATTATAAAAATGGAATTCCAAATACCGTTCAATTAGACTTTTAAAAATAATACATTTCAGATCCAGACTACAACCAGCACAAAATACCTAGGCATCATTATTGATAACAACCTAAAATGGGGTAGTCAACTTCAGAATTTGACCAAAAAAATAAGATCGTTATTGTATCTGTTCAAACAAATCTAGTATGAGGGTCTACTAGATGAAAAAAATCTTAAAATCATGTATTTCAGTTTGGTCCAATCACTTCTACACTATGGCATAATCGCATGGGGTGCTGCATATTCTAATAATATAAAAAACCCTTAGAAATAATTCAGAAAATAGTCATCAAAATAATGTACAATATTTACCAACAATTTTCATCGAACTGACTTTTCCAAAATTCCAAATTACTGAATATCAGACAACGATTCTACAAAACTGCCCTAATCGATGTAGTAAAGAATAAATAATCTGATAAACAAGAATGTAACACATACTTTTATCCAACAAGAATTCGAGAAAATGTAGTTCTCCCTAAGACTCAAAGGTCTATTGAACAGCGATGTTTCATATATGTAGGACAAAATTTATTCAGTAATTTACCAATACATTTAAAAATAGAAATTTACATTAAACATTTCAAAAACAAACTAACATATTGGCTTCTAACATCAAATATCAAAATACTTTCATAGACCTATAATGGATAAGTGTGTATGGACACGTGTGTATAAATGTATGTATCACTTACTAGTGTTTTTTAGTTGTTTTTAGTTGACTGTATAGGTATAATCCATGTTGAGTATGTTTACAATATTTTAATCATATATTTAAAAAAACTTCATGTACTTAGTGTTTATTAATGTATGTATCAACTATCAGTATTATACCATTTAATAATTTTAATAATTAACTTCATATTATTTTAATGCTAGTGTTGAATAATTATTATCTCTATTTATATTATATTCCATTTTATTCTATATTATTATGTTGATTATTTTATTATATTTTATCTATTTATATTATATTTTTATCTTTATTTATAGTTTTATAATTTAAAATGACCTAAGTTCTAACGTTTAGAATCGCACCCAAGTTGGTAAAATATTGGTACAATATTGTGATCATATTGGCAAAATATTTTAAATGCAATATTGGCGAGAAAAAAATGTGAACATTCGGCGATATTGGTCCAATATTACTTGAATAATATTGGCGAAATATTCTTGAACTGATATTGGCCTCAAAATGTTCGGCGATATTGGTATATTGTTGAAAAGTAAAATGTGAACATTTTGCGATATTGGCCGAATTTGTTTGAATATTTTGGAAATAGTTTTGGTGAAATGTTCTTGAAGCAATAATGGCCTCAAATTATTGATCGATATTGGTACAATATTTATCGATATTGGTACAATATCATTTGGATATATTGGTGGATATCAATATACCTTAGTAAATTATTAAATGTCTTTTAGTTGATGAAGGTGACACCAGAGTCTGCCTTTTGATCGCCATAACCACTGAGTGAGCTGTCTTGAAAACAAGTTAACGGAAGTATTTAATATACTTTCGAAGGTTTTAGAAGACGTTCTATATGTAGAGCCACCTAGCGGATTTTTATCCAGGTTTGATCATGATATAATTTTAATTCATTGAATATTCGGCCAATATTCAAATTTCATCTCAATCTAGATGTAGGAAACAATATGAAGACAATATTGTTTTAACGATATCGATTAATATTATTGAACCAATATTGACCTAATATTAATTAATAAGATTTGGTGAATATTGGCGAAATGATATTCAACCAATGTGTAATCACACTTGGAGATACAATATAGTTTTTATTCCTAGAATCGATATAAGGGGAATTTTGGGATTGTAATATTTATTCTAGATGTTGAAGACGATTTGAAGACAATATTGTTTTATCGATATTGGTAAATATCATTCAACCAATATTGACTCAATATGAGTTATTACATTTTGTCAAATAAAGTGGAAATGATATGCTATCAAACTTGTAAATACAATATAGTTTTTTTTTTCCTATAATCGATATGACTGGAATATTTGGATTGCAATATTTATTCTAGATGTGGAAAACAATATATAACCAATATTGTATTATCGATATTGGTAGAAATTATTCAACCAATATTGACCCAATATTTTATGTGATAATCTTCATTAAAAACTAGTTCAACCAATATTTCACCAATATCATTAATATAATATTGTTTTCTGAATATTCACACATATTGGACCAATATTGATTTTTCATTTACAATATATTTATATCGGCCCAATATGGAACCAAGATTCAGCCGATATGATGTGCTACCTGGGCAGTCTAGCTATTGGCTGAAGTGAACCTAAACATGACACAAATAGTATCAAGAAAAAAAATCGACCGGCCATTTTGCAATACCTGATATTTATTCACAATTTATATCTTTAATTGGCAATTCATATCTTTAATTGGAAATGAACTGAATGAATATTATTATTATTACCATATAATATGGGTCGTAGTGGTCGATTCCCATCATAGTCACCGGTCTCGTGCATGACATCACACGTTAAAAGGTAAGGGCTACTACGTCTTCCATAGCTCGCACAAGTCTCTCGGGGACTACTGAGGGTTGCGCGTAGTGGGGCAGACGGTTGACAGAAATAACAATTTAAAAAATGTATGCAACCAATTTCCTCACCTTTTCTTTTAGTAAAAAATAGATGTGATGAGTTCTAAACTAATACATTTTTTTTTTGTTTCAGGTACGTACATTTTATGATATACACCAGCAAATGAAATGTAAGTAAAGAAAAAAAATTCCATAAATAATATTTGAAGGTTTGTTATAAATCCGTATTTCGTATTTTCAATATTTTGGCAAATGCTGTGATCTGGGCATTTGATGAATATATTTAATTTATTGGCGAATGCGCTGATTTTTGTTGTCTCTGCATAAGTGGAAAAGAAGTTAAACCACTTTCGTCGAACAATAGATGTACCTTTTTCTAATGCGAAAGACGGGTAATCTATTCTCTGGGAGTAATAGAACGTCTCACTCTTCTTAGGTCTGTACACTGCGGTTGTACAGACCTAAAAAAGTGGCATAACCAATGGCATAACAACCAAGCTTGAATGTCTTAGAACACCTTAAGTTATGGGTATGGGTGCGGCGAAGTTAAAAAAAATCGAAAACTGCACTTGGCCACTCTTAAACTTCCAAACTTTACATGGATCTTCTTCAGTGGCCAGAAAACCTAATTTCCAAAGGGAAAACTTTTTAGCCAACCTCCCACCTCTTTGAATTTCCTCTATTTTCTCTGTTTATTCCTGGTAATCTTTTTCGTGTATAAACTTCAATAAAGCTATCTCAACTAGTAGTGAAAGCTAATAGTCAGAAAAATTACAAATATTTTGGTTTTTTGGAAATATCTCAAAGATTTTACAAGGAATCGTTTCACAGTCAATGGAACTTTTGTAGAGTTTTATGAAACTCATGCCATCTTACTTTTTATTTTAATTGTAATATGATTTTACAGTTTTTTTTTTGTAATATTTATGATATTCGACATTTTATCTTCCACATCTGATTTTATTTTTATAATATTGTATTCCTCACATTGACAGTGAATATCATGTTATTTCGTTATTTATCCCTGTAATATTTTATAATGTTGACATGTTCTACATTTGAAAGAACCAATAAAGGAAATCTATCTATCTCTATCAAATTCTGTAAACGGCATATAGAAGTAGACATCAATATCTACAATTTGTATATTTTGGATTTTCACCTGAGAGGTAGGAAATGTGTTGAAAATGTCAGTGGAAGTTAATTTAAATGCTTCAAAGCGCATCCAAAGTCGCCCGAACTCAACTCGTATTAACTCCAGTTCGACTTCGGGTGATTTCGGGTGACATCTTTGAAGCGTTTTGATCAACTTTGAGTGACATTTTCAACACATTTTCCACCTCTCAGGTGAAAATCAAAAATATAAAAATTGTAGATATTGATCTTACTTCCAGGTGCCGTTTACAGAATTTGAATACGACGATTTCCCTCAAATTGTTTATAATGCGATTGTACAGTCTAACCAGATATTATTATCTATCAGTTTACCCTATTTTGTTTGTTCAGTTTCAAATTTATAAAAATTATGAAATTTTGAAGATTGATAAATTGTGAAAGGCTTTCGCCGCCATCGTCACTTACATGATGGTTCTTCGGGTTGTAAGGCCGACGTATATTCAGAGAAGATCTCGACGTTTCGCCAACACGAGTGGTTAGCATTTTCAAGAGTTATTTTACAAGTTTCTGCTTTCTTAACTCGCTGTCAAATGCTTTATATTTGTTATACGTTGTCTCAATAAATACCAACGATAACCATAGAGTGAAATCTGAAGAAACCCAAGTCATCTCTTCAACGTGTGCCTATTACCCAAGACTCTTCCGGGAAGCAATTGAAATCCAGAAACACCACAGCAACTTCAACAGAACCGAAGGAGGACTACAATTGAACAAGGTTTGGCTTCCAGTTCTCAAAAATTCTCAATTAGCTCCCTACCCACAAAATAACGGTACGAACGATTCTATGATGTCTGCTAACGCTATGGACCAATCAGATGTAATAACGTCAAATTACAGGTATTTATTGAGACAACGTATAACAAATGTCGAGCATTTGACAGCGAGTTAAGAAAGCAGAAACTTGTAAAACAACTCTTGAAAATGCTAACCACTCGTGTTGGCGAAATGTCGAGATCTTCTCTGAACATACGTCGGCCTTACAACCCGAATAACCATCATGTAAGTGATTTTGCAGATTGGTTTTTTCGAGGTTTTCTCGGATATTCTCAGTGAAAAATGCACTGATCTGGACGTATAAAACCATTTTGTAGGTTTTATAAATTCCTACAAAGGTTCCATTGACTGTAAAACGATTCACTGAATTATCTTCGAGATAATTCCAAAAAACTAAAGAAAGTTGTAATTTTTTTCATTATTGCTTGTTTAGAAAATTCCACAAAGCGATTTTGCTGGGGCGAAAACTGGGGTTTTCATTAACGAACTTCTCATAAAAATGAGTATAGGCCATTTGCGTCTTTTTTTTTGTGAGGGAAAAACCCTCTATAACTTGATCTATTGGGATCTTTCTGTGACAAATGCACTCATGCTATGAAATTTTTCTTGAAAAAACATGTAGTAGTACATTTTTCGCGAAAAAAATCTGGTACTTTTTCACTTTTGTCAATATAAGTGAATGTTCACTTACATTGCTAAGGACATTCATTCTTCGTTCAATGTCCATTTGAGTGTTGGTGTTCTTTTTGATATTGCGAAATGAATAAATTCTCGTGCATTTTATATAACTCGACCTAATATTCTGTCGGTATTTTTTGGAATATTCTCTGCAGTTGGTTCTTCGTCGTCAGCAAAAATTTAGAGGAATAGTGCATTTTTCAAAACGTAATCGTGAATCTGATACTTTTAGGAATTATTTTCAACCCCAGACTCAATGTCGTCAACATTAAATATTCACATGATTATTGACATGATTATGACAATTATATCGAGAACGTGCCATTCGAAGCACTCACTCTCCATTTTTCCATGAATAGCCAAGCAGGAGTCGTCGAGTCGTAACTTGCATCCTCGTCGCACCGAATGCACTTCCCGGTGCATACCCCTTGCGCCTATTGTGTTTCAAATTCTGCGATCGCAGAGTGCAGACAGATCGATATGTGGGAGACGGTAACTAGAATGAGTCACTCTCGCTATTGTGCATCGGAAAAACAAGTGAATGGCGCTCTTCTAAGCACGCTTCACTTGGTTTTGGGGCAGTGGAATGCATTATGAACGCGTATCACAATGTTTTGTTTCCATGACAGATGACAGATAGAACTGAAAAGGTTAACGACGTCAGTATAATGTGTAAATGACAAATGCCACACCCTTTATCTTTACCATAGAAATATATATTATATACTTAATCGACGAAAAGCATGCCGCGTATGTGACCCGTTTACGATTGTGCGCATGCTCGTCATCAGTGTAGTTTGGGTAGATCGTTGCTAAGTTTGAAAATCATTTGGTGTTCCAATTCAGAGTTTTGTGTCATGAGGCAATAAAACCCATTTCATTTGAAAGAGAGAAATTTGTCAGCGTATTCAGGACCTTTTTAAACCGAAATAACCTTTTAGAGATAGATTCCTCCGAATTTTAGGCACGAAAGAAACTTATTTAATACGATAATGTACCCTATCTTACTGTAATTATAATGACCGTGCAACAGTGCTTTTTCATCAACAGGAAGACTCGTGTCACTAATAAGATCTGTAACTCTTGACAGAGATCAGAGACGGTTTTTAGAATTTCAGATTTTGTCTTGTCGTTTTGTGTGGTATTTGTTGTCGTTGGTTCTTTCATAATTCGTGAATTTGCATTAATCTTGTTCCTTTAAGATAATTTCTAATAAAACCGTTTCATCCTACAGATAAAAAATGAAGTTTAGTGTTGTGTGGAAGTAAAGGAAAAATACCTTAAATAAATAATTTTTTAATATAAAATAGCTTATTATTATTATAGCTTGACACAAAAGGCATGATTCTGGTTGATGTCTTTAGGAAGAGACCGCAATGCAGAACATTTGAGAGAGAAAGTTGTAATATGTGGCATTTTTCTCATGAAGATTTATATAAAAAAGGCAATAGAATCATTTGAAACCTAATGCCGTACCAACAATAAGTCTGCGTACGCATGACGAGTGATACAACTTTTTGCAAACAAATTTCAAGTATTAGCCACACCGCGTATATTAAGTTCTGACTAATCTTGAATTAGTTTTTGATTCCTACAAAAAGTACTAAACTTAAAAGAGTCTCCTCAGAAAATCAATGTCAATATGGAAGTGCTTTTCTTTGATGATAAAAAAAGCTTCTGGTCTCACTTTTTCATAAACCTCCATTATGGAAATTGCTCTAAGGTAACACAACCAGAAATATATATGTTAATCTCTTCAAATTATTTTAATAAAATCAAATGCAGTTAAATATTTTGACATGAATCGTTCTATAACAAGAAAACCTTGAACTTCTTATAATATGGACGCATCAAATTTTATAAATACAAATTTGAGTCTGAATTATTTATAATATTATCATAGTTTCTTGTTCTTTCAATTTATTTTCCAATCTAGTGCCTGCTTGAAATTCGCACCGACTACTTGGGGTGGTTCCGTAGTTTTTTGTTGAGTTTATCTACAGCTGAAAAGTGATTGCGATACCAAAAATCAATGAGTCGCTTCAGAGCGATAAATAATAATGATAACAGTACTCCACTTTCTGCTGGCCTTTGCTGAATATTTGGGATCATAAATATGTGAAAAGATGTATTCAAATCGGCTAAATAGCAGGTACAAGTACATTGAGTTTTCCAATACCTTATTCCCCGAGATTCAGAATTAACAACGTTTGTTAATTACCAGTACCATAATATTTTACTAAAACTGGGCCTGTTTCAAAAACACTGATGACGCACATGCGCATTGCGGAATGATCTTTACTCGATATATTAAAGCACTAATACGATTTTGTCATATCCGTCCATAAGTCACAACTTTTTGAGTTCCACATTGGTTTATTACTGTTGACCCTTTTTTACAGTTATTTGGGGTAAGTTTTAGACACTACACAGTGACTATCCCACTGAGTGGGATATTGCTGAATGGGCCTTCAAAAAGGCAAATCTGTATAATATCTTTCATTTGAAGGATGCTGTCAAGTATATAATTTGTTCACATAAATTAATTAAATTTTTAATGCAAATATTAATAAATTATCCTTTTAAAAATGACTGATGAAGAAAACTCAAGTTGCCTCCCTCCTGGCTTGAGAGTAATTGCTCAAACAGCTGTGAATGATTTGTTGCTTTGTTGCCCAAAAAATCTCGTTCAGTTCACCACACTCCCACTGCAGTCAATATAACTTTTCAAACAATCAGACCTCTGAGCATAGTTTTGTAAATCCAGTCCAAACCACACCAGGTAATTTAAAACCAGTCATGCAACAATTAAAGTTTATAATAACTGCACCATCCAAGGCAACAAATAACACCACAACATTCAAAGGTTATTCTTCTTCTTTGTTTAATATCTGAAAATTCCATCGCTCTTGTCTGACGTTCATCTGACAGTTGACCATTGTTACCAATATCGAAAACAATTTTAAATGCGTATCGAAATAGAAGCCATTTCGATGCGCATCTGGGTTTCATATTGACTTCATTTTAGGCTCCGAATAGAACAATTCTATAATCTTATACAAAATATGTTCATTTAGAAATCGGCATCCATTTCCTGATATCAAATTCAAGTATAAATGAATATTAAAAACTTCTTAGAGACATGCGTATGTTATTGATCGGAAGAAACCTGATGAAGTCCGACATCTACAAATTCCATTTCATCTCCCCTAAAAGTATCCCTGTGCCATTTCCGACGAACGGGGACCCACTAAACTTTCTTCCCCCAATTTCTATATCATTCCTAACCATATAACTGCGAACGCAAAGACACGCCACCCTGAGCAACGGCCACCCTTGAAAGTTCTAGAAATAGGAGTTTGATCCCCTCGAATACGTTTGTTCGTTTGTTGTGTTCTATCGATTCGATGCGAATATGAGTGCAACGCGCTTTATGTTTCACGGGTGGTCCTTCATCATGTAGCCGATGTAACGAATCGGAAAGGTAGCGCTTATTCACTATTTCCGAATTCATTTTTTTTTCTTCACATACCGGATGTCCGCGGAAGGTGGCTTGTCACAATTTTTTTTTTGCTTTTGGAGATGATTAAATGAAATTTGGAGGATCTGTATACTACTTAAAACTGCATTTTTTGACAAGTGCATTTTTTTTCAAAGGACCCCGCACTAATCTTATGGAAAGCCGGTTTCGGTGAAATCACTGATATTTGAATATGATGTAGCCCATGCCATCCTGAACAAAAGTTACCTTTGCGCCAACTGTCTGAATGCCGGCGTTTGGATTCTACAGGGAGTCAAAGTTTGATATTTTGACGAATTTTCAAAAAATCCGGAATTTCATTTTCATCGTATCAATCTTAATTTTTATAATGGAATAGTCCACAATATGTGCATCAAAAATTTTAAATGACAAAAGTTTCTAGAATCAAAACTGGCGGGTATACAGAGGGGTAATTTTCATCGAACTTTTTTCGAGAAAATATTTATTATTATTATGTTTTCCTGCAGATCCATAAGCAATTGATGTTACTTTTAATACATGAGAGGGCGATCATATTTTGCATTTGAACTAACCATCCAACTTTAAGTATTTGGAAGATACGAGGCGATCAAAAATATATTTTCAATTTCGGAAAAATGTATCCCTTTGTATAGTCAGCTTCCACCAATATATTAAGCTGATTTTCTGAAACTATGTAGCTAATATATATAGAAATATGTCAACTTCTGTGCTCATTAATCTGAATCCAAATAAAATTGCGTTAAAAAATCGCACTTCTGTCACCAAATGTCGCATATTTATAGTCCAATTCACTCTAAAATAATTTATTTAACGAAATACATTGATTCACAATAGTCTAATTTATATAACAATCACTCTATTCACTCTACTATTTATATTCGACTTTCAGTTCATTGACTGTCCGTCTGTCTGTTGCGTAGCTCTTTTCTTTATCCACCGCTCACTTTTCCGAATGCTCATTAAATTTCTCGAAGCCTCGAATCGTCCAGATTCTTCTCGGTGCATAGCGCATCGAGAGTCACCCGCGGCCGGGCGCCGGCCACGCGACAGTTCAGGTCCGGCATCGCCCGCAGCTTCGCCACAAAATCTCCGATTCAAGAAATAGCCAAAAAGGGGAATGAAATGTCGAAAATTCAGAAATTGCGGGAGTACAATTCGAGAACGGTGAGAGATAGACCAATTATGCAAACGACAATCGATTCAGAATGGTCGAATTAGTATATGGTGTGAATGTCAGCCAATCGAGAAATTAAAATTATTCGGAAAATGTTAGAATTCACGAAAATTAAAAAATAGTCAGATCCTTTTGAAATTCACGCTATATACGTAAAATTTTATGCTGATTCCAAAAATTTATGTTTTGTATATCTCAGATTCAAGATATAGCCAAAAAGGGGAATGAAATGTCGAAAATTCAGAAATTGCGGGGGTACAATTCGAGAACGGTGAGAGATAGACCAATTCTGCAAACGCCAATCGATTCAGATTGGTGTGAATTTCAGCCTATCGAAAAATTAAAATTACTCGGAAAATGTTAGAATTCACGAAAATTTAAAAATAGTCAGATCCACTTGAAATTCACGCTATATACGTAAAATTTCATGCTGATTCCAAAAATATATGTTTTGTATATCTCAGATTCAAGATATAGCCAAAAAGGGGAATGAAATGTCGAAAATTCAGAAATTGCGGGGGTACAATTCGAGAACGGTGAGAGATAGACCAATTCTGCAAACGCCAATCGATTCAGATTGGTGTGAATTTCAGCCTATCGAAAAATTAAAATTACTTGGAAAATGTTAGAATTCACGAAAATTAAAAAATAGTCAGATCCACTTGAAATTCACGCTTTATACGTAAAATTTCATGCTGATTCCAAAAATATATATTTTGTATATCTCAGATTCATGATATAGCCAAAAAGGGGAATGAAATGTCAAAAATTCAGAAATTGCGGGGGTACAATTCGAGAACGGTGTGAGATAGACCAATTCTGCAAACGCCAATCGATTCAGATTGGTGTGAATTTCAGCCTATCAAAAAATTAAAATTACTCGGAAAATGTTAGAATTCACGAAAATTAAAAAATAGTCAGATCCACTTGAAATTCACGCTATATACGTAAAATTTCATGCTGATTCCAAAAATATATGTTTTGTATATCTCAGATTCAAGATATAGCCAAAAAGGGGAATGAAATGTCGAAAATTCAGAAATTGCGGGGGTACAATTCGAGAACGGTGAGAGATAGACCAATTCTGCAAACGCCAATCGATTCAGATTGGTGTGAATTTCAGCCTATCGAAAAAAAATTTATTAAAATGAAGTCAAATATTCATGTTTGTAACTAATCACGCTAGATGACACTCGCGTTTGCGTCCAACACCAATTACACAGGCACTGACTAACTATCTTACTTCTATATAAACAATGGTCTTAGGTTTTGCTAATGTTTCAACATTTTTCGAACCAATTTCAGCCGTTTTCATTGGCGCTACCCTTGCACAAGCTCCTTCCGCACTACAAATCCAGCCGCCGCAGTCAGAGGGGTCGGGCGGCTGGCAGTCCCCATGACAACACCCTAGTGCCGCGGAATCCAGACGGCTATGCACCGGCCGTCGACATTGGGTGGCGGGTGGCTGGGGAGCGTCGAGGGGAGCAATGACCCAGACAGGTGAGGGTGGATGGAAATTTCGAGCAGTAGGAGGATGCTGGATTGCGAATACAACAGCGAGAGTATTTTGTTCTTGTTCGACGGAGATAGCGCCAGTTTCACCCTCGTTGGGGCTATATTTATGCAACTTGGAGCGGCTTAATAGAGCAGTTGTTTCATGGGAGGGTTGGTTGAGGTAATTCCGAGTTCAGCGAGTTGGTGAATATTGGCTGAAAAATAAGTTGCAATAGCACTTTATTTCTGAAAGGGATTACTGAATAGTAGCGAAAACATTCAAGATACTGTTTCCCGAGCTCTAAATTATTCTTCTACGAGGGTTCTTTTTTCTTGGAAACGTTGGGAAAAGAGAAAAATCAACAGAAGATGCTATATGCTATATGTCAAACTCATTGAGAGCTCTAGAAACCCACATATAGTTGAATATAATACCAAAAGTTCTTTCTCTAACCATATTCTCAACTACAACCATAATTTTGATATAAATACAGATTTAGATATTTTACATGTTTGCCTAAAAGATGCCTTGCTTAATTTTCTTGAAATCTTGGAATGGTTGTAAAGAGAATTGAATTCTCTTTTCAACGATGTGACACTTGACCCCAAATGCCATTTAAAAATTTTGAGTTGATGGGCCTCAAGACGTCTTCATAAATCTCTTGCAAACTATAATAGGGTCTATCACTTAAAAGGTCTCTAGTAGCCTTCCTGAAATGAGTGGCATCATTTATATTCCTCACGTGGTTTGGTAAGTGGTTAAACATCTTAACGCCGTTGTAAACAAGAGAATCTTTAATAAGAGTTGAAGTAGGTATAGGGAGTTTGAGATCAGCGGTCTGTCTGTTGGCATAGTTAGATGATACCGAAGAATATTTTGTTTTATGTATATTTATCAAGCAAACCGTTTCCATGATAAAAATGGCATGTACTGTTAGAATTTTATTTTCCAGAAACATTGTATACATATCTTATTGCTCTTTTTTGAAGAACAAAAACCGACTGTAAATTTGTTTTTGCGCAGACTCCCCAAAATGGGATTCCATATCGTAAGTGCGATTCTATCAACGAGAAATAGACAGTTTTTGCTGCAGAGGATCCAAGTTCAGCTGAGGTTACTCTTACTGCGTAACACCCTGAAGAAAGCTTTTTATTGAGCGAAGTAATGTAGATATCAAACCTGAGCTTGTTATCTATAGATAACCCTAGAAATTTAGTGTTAGTTTTGTTTTCTATCACGCAACTGTTTGGGGCTAATAGTATGTCGTCGACACTGCATCGGAAAGATATTATGTTGGTTTTTGAGATGTTGAACAATAACAGATTTGAGTCACACCAATCTTTGAGTTTTTTAACATCTGAACTGATGATTTTATGAAGATCTTCCGTGCTTTTTTCATACCATAATATAGTTGTGTCATCCGCAAATAAGGTAAATTTTCCTACGATATCTATAGTTGCCAAATCATTTGTGTAAAGCAGAAAAAGTGTTGGTCCCAGTACTGATCCCTGTGGAACACCGCTGTTTATATTGGCCTTCCCAGAAGGTGTTGTAGTTTTCACAATCTGACTTCTACTTGCTAAGTATGATTTGAACCATTTGTGAGCCACACCATTGACTCCATAGTGAATCAGCTTTCGGAGCAGTATTTCGTGATTTACACAATCGAACGCTTTGGATAAATCACAAAATACTGCTGCTGTCGCTTCTCGGCTATTAATGTTGTGATAAACTTGATTTAAAAATGCAAAATATTGCATCATGGGTACTCTTTTTTGACTGGAATCCAAACTGATCACAACTAATCATATTGTTTAATGACAAGAAGTCAGATAAACGATTTTTTACTATTTTTTCTATAATTTTGGCTAACGAAGGGATGAGGGCTATAGGGCGAAAGTTCGATGGATCTTCTAGATCACCCCCTTTGTGAAGTGGGATTATAACCGATGTTTTAAGGAAGGACGGAAATGAGCCAGTGTCGAAAGATTGATTCATTACTGCTACCAAAGTATTCAGAGCACTGTCAGGGAGATTTTCAAATATTCTCATAGAAATGTCATCAATTCCGGATGCCTTTTTATTTTTTATGGAACAAATTACCTTCTTCATTTCGCTGACACTTGTAGGATACAAAACAAGTTTCTCGCGTGAACCAGGGTTCTCCATATATGTAAGTGGATCATGTGGAGATGAAGTGTTAGCTTTTTAGCTATTGAGCAATGTATACTAGAGCTTGAAATTGGATCAATAACTTTTCTTTTCTTTTCTTTTTCAATAACACTGTCAGGACGAAAGTGTCTTTAATGTCAAGAATATTTGTATCCCCACTGCGCCACCCGCTAAAATTGCATCACTCCGCAATACTGCAAATGAACTAGACATATCCTAGTATTTTTTATTGAAAATATAGGTATTGAATCTCAATATCCATGAAGGTGACTGCTGTACGATGATTACTGCGCCTTCCAAATTTTTTTGAAATAAAAAAATTATCTCGGCTCCTAGTGATCGTAGGAATTCAATTTTTTCTGAATGCGTGAAGTCATGCTAGAAATCTGTTTTCATAAAAGTCATTTCTATAAAATCATGTAAAAAATATGTTAAAAAATTGTGCAATTTTTTAAAGTAATTTTTTGACACTTAAAATAAATAAAATCAATATACTTATTCGATAATATGAAAGTACAACTAGGAGTATTACAGAAAAAAATAAACCCTGAATCGTTACTATAGTATCATTCTTCGAGCTTTAGTAGCCATATTGAGAGAGCATCTTTTTTGAGAAAACTTCATATATTTTGAAAAATAATCAATATTCATCAATTTTTTTGTAACAAATTTACGAATGTTACAATAACTGAGCTGAGACAGTTGATTTTCAAACAACAAAATAAGTTTTCAGAAGATGAAATTGATTTTAAATTATTAAAAAGCACAGTTGATGTTATTGGATATCCATTGCTGCATTGCATAAATACATCCTTGAGTAATACCTACTTTCCATCTAATTTGAAAATTTCTACAGTTATACCAATTCAGAAGGTTCCAAATACAAACAAGATTTAAGAACATAATAGACCGATTACTCCCTTGTCTAGAAAAAATATTGGAATTATGTGCCTATAACAAACATGAACAAAAATAATTATGCCAAAATCAGTCTGGTTTAGACACGGATATTCTTGTGAAACCGCCTTGCAAAAAGTCATAAATGATTTCAACTATTCAATTGATTCAGGTAAATCTATTGTTGTAGTATTTCTAGATCTATGCCGAGCATTTGAGATAGTGAATAGAGAGTTACCTACTATTTAAAAAACTCAGCCTTTACTTTGGTAATCGTGAAAATACGTTGAAGTGGTTTGAATCATATCTCACTCGTAGACAACAACAAACCAAAGTCAATAATGAGAAATAGAATACATAGAACAGCGATAATGCAGTCCCACAGGGTAGTGTACTTGGTCCCATGCTTTTTATCTGCTTTGTGAATGACCTACTACATCTGAACGAGGATGAATGTAAAATACATCTATTTTCAGATGATACAGTTGTATACATTGCTGGCGAAAACATCAACACATTAATCTCTGAAATGTTCAAAACTCTTATCAAGATTCAAAATTGGTTCACTAATAATAAATTCATAACCAATCCGCAGAAATCTAAATATATGATATTGAAAAGTAAAAAACACCTGAACCAACGAATCATAAATAATGTTCGATATAACAGTTATGATTTGGAACAAGTTAGCAACATAAAATATTTGGGTATAATCATAGATGATAAACTTAATTTCAGTGAACATCTATATTATATATCCAAAGAAATATCCAAGAAAATCGGATTCATGTATAGAATCAGCAAAAATGTAAGTCACAAAACACCTTATATACATATAATTGCATCATCAAGTCACATTTCCAATATTGTTCTTCAATTATGTTCATTGTTACTTTACACCCTGACAACCTATTATTTGTTCTTATTTTTCCTTGTCGGTATGTATTGCGATTGACTGAAATAATTTTGCTCGATATCACTGTCAACACAATTAAATTTGGACGAAAAATATCGTAGTAGTAAAAAAAGGATAGTGTACAACGAGCATGGAATATCCATTTCTCAATTGTATGAATTGCAGCACACGCTTTCGGGTCATATCATAATTTTTCATACTGAAGGGTCCCAAAAAAACGTCCCCTTACCGAGAAATTTTGCCAATGAAAAAGTTACCCGACTCAACATAAAGAAGCAGATTGTTGAATATTTTAATATTTGGTGGAGGAACCGGTACAGGGTTTAACTTTAAACAAAAGCAGAAGTCAGTATTTTGGTGAAGGATTGCATTTGTGTAATTATTGGCGAAAGATCTAGTAGAACAGGAAACCACCAAATTCTATGGGAAGTCTAGCAGTAATACGATATACTTTTTTCACAGAACAGAGTATCAAAATTGTAGATATTCAAAAGGATTGCTGATATTGTTGAAAACGAATATTCTGGCTTCTAGGATCTTCTGAATCTTTCCCTATTAAGAACTGCTGGAACACATATCTTCAACATTAGGATAATATTACAAAAAACTGCACCTTTGAAATGAAAATTGCACGAGAAATTTAAAAAAATAAAATACGCTTTTCATTTCAAAATTTTCAATAATCAACAACACCTACCATCCTTCTATATTCTGAAATTATAAAACTGATCGTTGGTTGATTTAGTTTCCACAATAAACTTCGAAAGACTGACACTGAATACTTGTGAATCTTAAAAATAAAGAAACTGAAACAACCTTCACAGTGATACTTCATCTCATTGCACACGAGTAGTGTTGTCATGGAAACCTTCCGGGAGAGAATAAGATACTCCAGCCTATTTTAACTAGGGGCACTACTTTGAAAGAAGAATGGCAATTATAAGGGATTGGTCAAAATTCATTAGTATTCTCGTGTTTTGTTGAAAACGCTGAGATGTCAAAAATTATTGATAACTAATTATCTAAGAGTAACTACTTGTAGCAGTTAGTATTACACAGTTCATATGAATGAATATCCTTGTCTTAGTACTTTTTCCTCTCATTAGCTAGACAAACTTTGAAAAACAAAGTGGTGTTGAATGGATAATGAAGTAGCCTTCAAAAAAAGGAGTCGCAATACTCTCGTTCCTATAACAAAAAAGGTGATAGTTTCCTTTAGGCATTAGGTGACGTTAAGCAAATCATTTTACTCTAAAAATGTAGTAAACATTGCTGCTTCAAAACTCTGTATGCATGTATAAATAAGGTAGCATTCTAAACATCATGTCTGGAAATGTGAGATGAAGAAGCTTTGAAATTGCTCGTCATTTCCAAGAAATGTATTTTATGATGAAAACGAAATTATTAGAAAACGCCTGGATACCCTGGAGCAAAGATTAGTTAAAATATAATATTGATACATATTCGTAAGTTTTCTCCATTAAGGATCATTTTAAATAGATGGATAGATTGATTTACCACCAATTTATGTTTATTAGCAGATAAAAGAAAGCAAGTTGATGTGGTATACACGAATTTTGGCCAAAGCCTACGACAAAATTCCCTATCATCGGCTACTAGAAAAATTTAAGAAATTTGGTATTTCCTCGAATATACAACGTTTATTGAAATTGTTTTTAATCAACAGATAATTGTTTGTGGAATATGAGGTGGTTAAATCTATTCATCTATTGATTCCAATGTCCGAAGAGTTGCTTCTAGGACAAATGCAACATTTCACTTGAATATATCCAATTTACGACACCACTATCATATTGTGTAGATGTTACAATAATTTGCAATTTGTAAATGTTGACATCTTTGTTATGTCTTTGAGAGCAATTGAAAGAGAAATTTCGAATATTATCACAAACTGATTTTTTTATGTTCAGCGTATACCTCATATATGTAAAACATTCGTTGGAACAAATAAAGCAGAAATCGGAATAATAGAGATTTTGCCAGTTTTTGTTCCAGTCCACAGATACAGTAGATAATATCATAAGAAAAAGAGTATCAGATAAAGGCAAAGTTAAAATATGCTTCACTGTCACTGAGATATTCAACTTGAAGATAAGCATCAATAAACTATAAAAAGTATAAATTGTAAATTTTAAGGTTCATCGTGCTCCCGTGCGACAAAAATAAAAAGTTACTAATTCGCTATTTTGACGGCTAGGAACACCTAATGAACACGAGAGCGTCACATTTAGTAAAATCACGTTACCGAAAAACAAGAATTATTTGTTTTCTAACTCCGATATCAAATGCCCATTATATTAAAAAAGCTCATGCTTTCTTCTGAGATCAATGGATGCCCAAGAAAACATATGAGAATAAATTACTCCCTTCCTTTACCTTGCTGTCCAAACATCTGAAACAGATTTGCACCTAGTCCTGCTCTGGTTTCGTGTTATTTGCTTGCATCAACTCAGTTGAACAACTATAGAGAAACAAGCTAAAGAATGAGCTGAATAGGGTTGAGAATGGCGTAAATCGAAGCATGCTCCATCGGCATTTCCCGGGCTAAGGAACTCGAATGTGGTTCATGGCCATCAGTGGGTTTCCACGCACGTTCAGGAATCAAGGTTGTGCCAGAGGTGTTGCCGGAAATCATTCTAGAAGGATCTGTAACAATATTTAATTGTAGATCTGTCATCTCTTTGCTCAATCAGGACGATGCTAAATTCATTGAAGAAAGTTTCAGAATGATTAGAAAAGGGGGGACTTGGTCTCAGAAACACCACAATAAATACATATAAATTTCTTGAATTATTACAGATGTCATACTGAAACAAGGACCAATATATTGATAAAGTGTGAAGAGCGAGGATATCAGATTCTGAGTCAGATAATATGATATTCTATCATAACACGATTCTATTTAGAGACATGTGTCAAGTGTGAAGTTTACTACACATAAGAAACATTATATAAATAAAAATTAAAAGAATGTATGGATTTCAAATGAAAATTGAATTAAAACGATATCTGAAAACGAGGATAAGCTAGGAATGTTCTTCCACTTGGTACGCACAGTTTTGGATAAAAACAAACTGTGCTGTGCTGTGCTGTGAAATTTGGAAATTAGTAAAAGAACACAGGAAACACCTATATGTAAATGTCAGGAGGTTTAACCGACAAGGAAACCTTATGTTCATGTATGTATCCTATTGTTCTTTACACCTGTAACATATTTATTTGAAAAAAATTGCACCATCACTTTTAAATGTTTTCATTCGACACTGTTTCATGAGGAACTGATATTGTTTTAATTCAGTTCTTATTTGTTATGTTCTATAGTGCTCTAAAGTCGGCTTTATAAACGTTGAATCGTCGGCAACAGATTGATAGTGGTCTCAACTATAATCAAATTATGGTTCGGTCGTAATAAATTAAAACTGATTGGTGGGAACATGAAATTCAAATGTTTCTATTTTCTGGCGAAGGAGCCGGGAACGTTCGTATTTTCAAATTGGTGCGTTTGCTCGCAAATGTGAAGTATTGTTTCAAATTCGTTCAGTTTTCTTTTTATACTTTCACTCCGTTCGGCTCACCCCTATAACTTTTTTTCTTTTGAAGATATGGAATGAAATTTGGACATTTTTCAAGAAGTGCTTCATGCAAGTTCTGGTTCACCTGGTATATTTTCACTTCTTTTGTCTCCATAGACATTCTGAATACAATCATGTATCAATTGCCACTTTTTGTGACCAATTTTTCAATAAAGTAGGCTGTGGATGCATTCACATCGTTAAAAGATACTACTTTACAGTTTTCGGTCAAAATGTACCTGTAGTCCCATCAAAATGCATTTCTTTCCTCAACCTACGTGCCATTTGAAAAAAATTACATAGAAGATTAATTTTGATCGAAAACAGTAAAGTTGTATATTTCTCAAAATGTTATGACTGAAATTAGCGATTTGAACTTTTCCAAAGCCGTATAGATAAAAGAACAAATTTAAAATTAAAAAAATATGGTTATCAAAAGTGACAACTGAATAATGGTGGTACTCCAAATGCCATATAAAGTGGGGATATACCATTTTGAAAATCGAAAGTCTATGTCATTTTCGATGAGTCCCTTTTCAAAAACAAAAAAAATATTGTGTCGAGCTATTTTCCTTCGACACCCGGTATATTGAATATTGATATTCCTTGACAAGCAGCATTCAGTGTCATGACACTATAAAAATACTGCTTAATGAATGATTATAATATTTATTTCCAAGGGCAAGGTACGAATGATTCAAAATATTATTTGCACGATATTTACATAGGAATTTTTTCTTTCTCTAATTACGTATTATTAATGTAATGACTGGTGTTAAATTCACATTTCTGTATTTCAATGAAGATATTCTACTTAAACAGTGAAGTTACAATGTGGAGATATTATTATACAAATTTAATATTTTCTTACCAATGGTCAATCCTGTGTATGTCATGAAACTGACTTCTGTAATTAAACAGAAACGAATTATTAAGTTTCAGCGTTTTTGAACAATCATTTAATTTCCTCCGAAATGATTGTTTTAGAGTTAAAATGTCCACAGTTCAAAGTTTGAAGCATTTCCTTTCTTTCTATGTACAAAATGTAACAGTCCGAAATTTTCAATTGTGAATTGTGTTATTTTACTATTTGATGTTTATGAAACTTTCAAGGCAATTAATTAATGTAATTATATTCAAATAACTCATTTCTGAAATTCAGTTCATTATCCCCTCTATGTCCCTTCTGTAAAATATAACATGGTTATATAAAAGCAGAGTAGGAGAAATTATTAAAATTCTGAATTTCATTTTTACAAAATATTATTTTTTAATAATATTATTTCAACTTTTTCGCAAATTACATTTTTGTTTATATTCTGAGAAACAAGAAAATTAAATTGGGCATTTATCGATTCGAAGAAAACTTTTATCGGAGAGATTTTCCTATTTATTTGGGTAAATTTTTATACGTTATTTCAAAACAAGAGAAATTCTGTTGAGTTAGGAAGGAAATTGAAATACGAATCAACCGTCGGTATGTTTTCTTTTCCTTGCCCCAAATTGCTCTACCATACTTAATTTTTTTTTATTTTTAATCTTTTTTTTATTTAATATATTTAGGTTTGAGTGGCTATCACATGTTTGTCATGTAAATGGATTTATCTGTTAATAAAATTTATTTTTCTTTTCTTCTTCTTTTTCTGTTTGGCATATTCTGATTCCGATCATGGCATGAAACTGTGTACACAGAAATCATCTTCTACCACTACATTAATTTGAATCATCGCAGTCCTGAAAATTATTTTGTTGAGATATAAACTTGAACTTGCACGCCAACTCCAAGTTCACTCAAGAACCGCTGGGCGAATGATTTGAGTGCAGTAGCAGTAGGTGCCGCCATCTACTGAATCACGGATGAACTACAGCTGCAGCGGGAGCGTGATGGATACCTACGAAAGTTATTACAGTCCCAAGCCTACATGAATTTCGAAATGGAGTTGGATTATATGTATTAATTTTCCAGGTATATATATATATATATATATATATATATATATATATATATATATATATATATATATATATATATATATATATATATATATATATTCATTTCAAAGGACATATGGTTGGATTAGAAAAATAGAGTACTTTATTTGTCTAGATTATGTCAACATTACAAATGTAGAATGTCGAGTTCGTATAAATGTGACTATTTAGTGTCTTTTAACAAAATGATGGATAAGTAAATGTTTCCTTTGTTGATCAAATATCCGAAATAAGAAACTTCTTGCACACATTATTTGGCCAAAAACATTTCCACAAGACGCTTGATGTCAAGAAGCCAATGACCCTTAAAAGTATTACAACTATTAAATATACACAAGGTATGAAGAGATATTCCACTAATTCATCTATCAGTATTGTCAGGCAACTTTATTGATGACTTTTTTATTTTATGGCAATTTACGTCCACTAAGAATAAAAATACTTTTGTCTATTTTCCAGTGATATGTACTCTTTTAATTTGTGACTAGTTTCAATAAATACATCATCCTTATAACTTTATGAGTTATTAGTCATTGAAAGTTCAATTTTTTTGGTGGAAATTCGCTTATTGACATGTTCTTTTAACCTCCGCAGTCTGTAAGTTCATTGAGAATATATCCAATTGTGAAAGGGCAAATGATCGATTTGTTCTGATAGTATACAATGTTTACAAGATTGTGGTCTTGAATAAAATTATAAAATTTTGTCAGTAACGTATAGTATTATGAATTTGTCTCTCTCAGAAAAATAAGTTCAAAAACTACTTCTCTTTTATAAAAAAAGTTTCGTAGAGTATATCTGTCTTCCTTATCAAAATTCGTTGAAAACTTTATTTCTATCATGCATGGACAAAGTGGAATGAAATCTGATTAGTTATGATCATTGGAAAATGGACAAAAGTGTTTTACTCTATTCTAGTAGGCGGAATTTACTGAAACTTTTCGTTTCAAGCAAAATAACAAAACAATGATACAAAATATATATACAGTACTGTCATAAAGTAGTGGATACAGAAACCTGCCGTCCCGATCGGTCATCATCTTCAATGGAAAATTTACCTCTTTTGAAGCTTGTAGTCCAATTTTTCACGGTCGCATACGAAGGACATTGATCACCAAGGGTATTAAGCATATCTTCTTAAATCTGCTTACCTCTTAAACCTTTTAATTACAGGTACTTGATAATGGCTCGATACTCCAATTTTTCGATTTTCACAATTTTGGTGGACATAATTTTTCTTTTAATTGATTGCGTAACTCTGGTTCACTTTTTTGACGTCAAACTTTGCACTGACACTTCTATGGTAACGCAATATTTTGTTTATGCAGGAAACTGGTCTAGGCTAACTAGATATCAATACATCCTCGTTAGTATAAAAAATGTACATCTTCGATATTTTTGTATCAACAACCCCTATTTTTTATAGAGAATCTGATTGGCCACTCAATCGGCCCCTTGGTCCATCCAACGACAACGACAAGAATTTGAATTAAATCGTATCATTGCATAGATAAGGCACGATGGACACTCCAAAAATTATGGTTTCCTTACATTCTGTAAAATTTCGTGTTGATATTCTCGATTTGGAAAGTCAGATTTGGTTCCCGTTACCAAGAGAAGTATTTGTTGGAACTAATTGCATGAGTACGTGAATAATGCAATATTACGTGTAAAAAACCGTCTTCAAAACAATAGCAAAATCAAAGAATTCTCTGAGAAGATTGTACAAAGATACATAAAATAAATCATCAAAATATTGTCAGTTTCCCTTTCTGGATTTGGCCCGTGATGGACTTTAAATGCCACAGTGCAACGCATGCGTGTATTCACTATTAAAATCGATGTAGCCCTGCACTTGGCCTTCAAATTTCGCGGGTTAGAGCACGTGTCGCTGAGGGTTTTCACCCTGGTTTTCCCGGGGAAATTGTTTGAGTGACTCATGATATTTTCAGTGTTGCTTCACGAAAAAACTTAATAATCAAATGCCTTAATTTTGGACAGTTTAAAAGTTCGAGGATGATCGTCTGTTGAAGTAATTTCTTTATTATTCTACAGTTATTTTTAAAATGTACAAGACTTTGTAAGATGGTGTAAGTAAAGGTACCTAGTCAAAGTCAAAATATACTTAGGTTCCAAAAGTTTTTCAACTTCGACAAAGCTTCTTTCTCAACTATAAATTAAAATGTTAATTCAAATTATTAAACAAAAATGGTGGCGCATTTGCCATTCCAACGCTGGAAAAACCTACAGTACCACCAAATAGTCACGAGGCGAGAATGAACGCTTGCAACTATACGAGAATAAAACTGATTCATGTTTTAAAAACAGAGATCGACTGAATCATGTTATTTTGTTTTGCACAAATAGCGCAGAGCACGATTCTGCAAAATTAGAACATTCTAACTTCGATAACCACAAAAAACTCCCCAAAATGCTATTTCATAATGCAGATGTAATTCAATAAGAGAATTGTACACAGGTTTGGAAGCTGAAAATCCTGATTTATTCGATATAACTCCCAATGAATAAAAGCCAGAAGAGAGAATTTACATAGAATTGCATTGTGCTGTCCAAATTATGATGATCTACCAAGATATAGATCTAGGTACTATAGCATATTTAAACAAATCCACTCTAAAATAATTTATTTTACGAAATACAATGTCTCAATAACTTCAACACAATACTCCAACCACACTGGACTATTTATATTCGACTTTCACTTCACTGACTGTCCTCTGCTGCGTGGTTATTTTTATATACACCGTTCATTTTTCTAGAATGCTCCTGATATTTCTCGAAAAGCCTTAGGAACGTTCTCCGATTAGACCAGATTCTTCTCGAAGCAAAGCGCCTCGGAAGTAATTCGCGGTCACGCGCTGACTACGTGAGCGTTCAGGTCCGGCATCGCCCGCAGCTTCGCCACAGTACTTTCAACCTAATTTATTTCAAACAATGTTATTGTCCATCGGTATATCTTCAAGATGACATCTGAAGGATAACATGTTAGCTTTCTTTATGTTAAATAGACAATTTGAATCACACCAATCTTTTACAGGCTTCAGATCAAATCTCGAACAGCACGCTTCTGGAGAGTCTGGAGAAACACTGTTTATTGCAGGTTTCCCAGAAAAGAAAACCATACCTAATGTGCGACTCAATTGGAGAATGGTACTCTCTTTTGGCCGTAGTCATACCCAATTCGCTAGACATCACACGTAAGGCATAGCATCCTGAAGACAGATTTTTGGTCAACACCTCAACATGGTTTCGAAAGTTCAGATCATTGTCAAGACGGATCCCCAAAATTGCATTGCTATTAGTAGACGAGATGGTATATTTTCCTAGAGCAAGGTCTGGAATAGTGCACTATGTAGATATGTTTTGCATATAATGAATGAAAGCAAATTACTATCGCACCACTCTTTAACAGCAGCAATATCTCGCTATGAAGAATAACATATAGATCCCTATCATACCATCATCAGCAAATATAGTAAATCTGCCTTTAATTGTTATTTTCCCCAAGTCATTGAAATACAGTAAAAACAGAATAGGCACAAGAACAGAATCTTGTGGAACACCATACTGAAAAACTATTCGTTTTCACGATTTGGGTTTTTTGGTACAGATAAGATTCAACCCAGCAGTAGCTCTGCTCTCTGAACTCGTAGTGCTTTAATTTGAGCAGCAGTTTCTCATGATTGCACCTAAATAAGAAAAAGTAGGTATACATTTTCTCAGTAATAAACTTTTATTAAAACATACTACTTCAGCATGTGAAATAAATAAATATATCACTATGCAGACCTGGTCAGGACGAAGAGCTAATACTACTATCCATCATCTTACAATTGATTTCCATTTTCTTTTGTTCAAGGCCCTACGAAAACTCCAGAACCTACTAAGGAAGTAGGCACTGAGCCCCATCTGTATGACCCACAAAAAGCATTTTGGCTGATGAACCCTAACTTCAATCTGAAGCCAAAGAATTAAAGAATATTTCAGCATGTGAAATAAATAAATATTTCTCATGTGGAAAAAAAAAGCCATAATTTCATCGAATTAAAATGGATTATTGTTATCATCCAGCCTTTCGCCAATTTCCTCTATAGAAGTTTCGTCAGCTGTTCGAAAAATGGTGGAGTCAAGCGACAAAGGAAACAAAAGAAAAATTACATAATTTTGTAAGACAAAAAAAGAGGAAAGATAAAACATTTTCGAAATAAATGCTAATGTACATTTTTTCTTCTATTGTTTCGGGTTACATTTTAATGGTTTGTATAGGTGTACCGAATTTCAAATCGTTTTCGGTTCAAATAAAGATTTTGTATTTCTGATGATTTTTAGGGGTCAAAAATTAATCTTTCTCTCATTGACTTAAACATACTAATTCGACCACTCTGAGTCGATTGGCGTCCGCAGAATTGCTCTATCTCTAACCGTTCTCGAATTGAATGTTTCAAATCGTGTTGAAATGGTTTTTTTTTTTTCAGCAAAAATCTATTTTCTCATAATTTCAGACTTGGTTTTGTAAAATTCCAATATTTTTGTAAAATAGTACCGAATTTCAAATCGTTTTCGGTTCAAATAAAGATTTTGAATTTCTGATGATTTTTAGGGCTCAAAAATTAATTTTTCTCTCATTGGCTTAAACATACTAATTCGACCACTCTGAGTCGAGTGGCGTCTGCAGAATTTATGTCTCTAACCGTTCTCGAATTGAATGTTTCAAATCGTGTTGAAATGGTTTTTTTTCAGCAAAAATCAATTTTCTCATAATTTCAGACTCGGTTTTGTAAAATTCCAACATTTTTGTAAAATAGTACCGAATTTCAAATTGTTTCGGTTCAAATAAAGATTTTTTATTTTTGATGATTTTAGTATTCAAAAAATCACTACAACAATAGCTACTCTATTATTATTGTTTTGTGAAAAGATGAACCTCTTATTCCCCCGTCGCGTCGTTGCATTCCTTTCAGTTGTGGCACCCTGTAAGATAATGTTATGCCATATTGCCACTCGAAATATTACTCCATAGCAGTGTGAACGAACTTGGAAAATAAGTAGTTCAAGCATCACTAGGAGAAATCTGAAATTTCTAATGGTACAACCGTGCTTAGCTAATAATACTTTCCTGCTGAAGACTTGAATTTCACTTTCATTAATATAAATGGAAAGTGATTAAGGGTAAAAAGTGTAATTTGACTGTTTTTGTGGGCTGATGCGGTTTCTCGGTTTAATTGTTTTGATTGTTATTGAGAATAATTTCTATTATCTGGATCTACTGCAAGATGCCGTCAATAGTTTTAGGTTAAAAGTAACGATTCATACACGAAGTGAAAAATTCTTCCCCGATTACAAAAAAATAATATCTTTGCAGAATCGCAAAGTTCGTTGATGGATAGATATTGATATACAGGGCGTTCAAGTTAAAAATCAGTCATTTTTATTCAAGTATTTTCTCGGGATTTGGAAGTGCCAACTGCATTTTTTTTGCTTTCATCATCAACGTACTTTCTTATTACTAAATATCATTAAGATGGTGCAGATTATATCAGACCATTTATTTCACCAATTTCAAATCACCCTGTACGAATCGCATGAATTGTGAATAATGATATAAGAATAAGAATAGTATATTGCATGCAAAAATAATTTTATCAATATATCATTATTACATCGAATTTTCAGACATTACTAAAATGTTTTTATTTTTCACTCTGCACATAATGATATAATCTGCACCATCTGAATGATATTTAGTAATATGGGCCGTGGTGGTCGGCTGGTAGTGCGTTCGCCTCGCATGCGTGGGGTCGTGGGTTCGATCCACCGATTTACCTGTTCTTTCCCATAGCTATATTACATTCATTTTGCAGAGAACTGTCACATTTACTTGATATCAATAATGACGTGTCATCAGCGTATGTGACAAAGTAACCTTTTTCTTCGAAGGTTAGATATTTTTTACTAAATATCGTTGTTACTAACAAAGTTACAAGGAAAAACAGTTAACGAGAATACTCTTTCTCTTTGCATTTTTTCTTCTAGTTTCCACGAGAAGGAACATCAGTTATCATCTGCGAAACTGTATACCTAGTTTATATCTGAGATCTTAAATAGTGTAGGTGCGAGAATAGATCCTTGCGGGACACCAGCATTTATGGCTGTGTTAGATGAAACTCCATCGGCCACCACATGGAGAGATCTATTGTGGCCCTTTTTATTTTACAAATGTAATCAAAATTAGTTATTTTATTTTCACTATCAATATCTGATGCGCTCGAGTATTTCCCTGTGACCGTTTTTTAAAATATTTTTACATCATATAACCTTTTTTCTTTCTACCATTTAATCTTTAAAATCCCCACAGTAAATCACCATTTGGCCTCGTGGGCTATTGGCGAAAGAAAATAAGATCGCAGCGCCACCTATAGCAAGACTTTGAACTACGAATCACGGACAAAGGTTTTTGACTTTACACGTGTTTATATGGAGTTTTGACGATCTGTACTCCTATTTTCAAACAATTTGTGAAAATTTGGGATTTCTCTAACTAAAACGTGATTGTGTTTCTATTGAAAGACTCTAAAGAACGTTTCAGTCAGGTGATTTAAAGGAATTTCATCTCCGATTAGTTTTGAATGCTTCTGCAATTCAAGTATGCATGGCGTTTTGATGATCTGTTCTCCTATTTTCAAACAAGTTGTGAAAATTTGTAATTTCTTTAACTGAAAAGTTATTGTGTTTCTATTAAAAGACTTGAACGATAGTTTCAGTGTAGTTTACAAATATTTTACGTGCTTTTTGAAGTCATGATTTGTGAGTTATTGATCTGATTCATTCTGTTGATTAAGGATATTTCCATACTCGATTTCTGTTTCTGTTCGTATTTTTTTGGTTTATACTGTTTTGATAGACTGCCAAATATGGGAAAATACAATCCTAGTTGTTCAGTCCCAGGATGCAGGACATATGGCAATAAGGAAAATGTGGGATATCACAAATTTCCCTCAAAAATAAAAGCAAGGTTAAAAAATCACCAATTGGTTCGACCAGATTGAAGAAATTGACCAAAGGAAAGCATGGATTTTGAAACTGAAAATTGGCAAGCTAAATAATATCGAAGTATATGCTTGTTTGACAAACAGACTGATGAATGAATCAGATCAATAATTGATCGCAAATCATGACCTCCAAAAACAAGTAAAATATTTGTGAACCACACTAAAACTATCGTTCAAGTCTTTTAATAGAAACACAATAACTTTTCAGTAAAAGAAATCACAAATTTTCACAAATTGTTTGAAAATAGTAGAACAGATCATCAAAACGCCATACAACCTTGAATTCTAGAAGCATTCAAAACTAATCGGAGATGAAATACCTTTGAATCACCTTACTGAAACGTTCTTTAGAGTCTTTCAATAGAATCACAATCTCTTTTTAGTTATAGAAATCACAAATTTTCACAAATTGTTTGAAAATAGAAGTACAGACCGTCAAAATGCCATATAAACACGTGTAAAGTCAAAAACCTTTGTCCGTGATTCGTAGTTCAAAGTCTTGTTATAGGTGGCGCTGCGATCTTATTTTCTTTCACCAATACTATAAAAGGGGTATCAACGTCACCTAACTATTGACCAAATAAATAAAATATCCTGATCAATATCAGTCATGGGATTAATGACGATTATGATACATTTTTAGAAAATATTATGTCGATATTTTCAACACGTGCCTTGTCTACTCCAACCAATCTATTACCATATGAACTATTTTAGGTGTGCCAGAAAAATATCGGTCATACATTGTTTTTCCAGTCGTTCCGCTTGTCTACTCTATGAAAACAGTAAAAAGTAAATACAAGGTAACTATGATGAAACACAACAAACACCCTACATGATTACCGTTAGATATTTCTGGTCATCGAATCGGTGTCATTAACCTCGTCGCTGTCGACACCAAAACTACACTGGGAAAAAATGTTCTGGCGTGAAACGTTCACCACGGTGAGAACTTCATTTCATTACAAATTCTATCTAGGCTTCTGATCATTGATATCTCATTCTGTATATCAACATTCTTAAAAATACTAATTCGTAATTTGACATACACATTGTTAAGAACCTAGAATTTTGGAAAACACCCAATCAAAAACCACACACTAATTTTAAACTATTCTTATTACTTTATTGGTATACCGGGTGTCCAACATTTTATGTGACAGGCAATATCTGGTTTGTTGAAGGAGACACAGAAAAATCTTTCATACAAAAGTTTTAGGAGTTCATGAGAGCTATATTTTGATATAATTTTTAAATATACAGGGTGTTTGGTGTAGGTGCTACAGACCAAAATAGTATTTTTTAAAAATAGAACGCCCTGTATATTGTCACATATTCAGATTTCACGTTGTATTCTGATATCATTTCACGTTTAGTTTTTGAAATTCGGTTACGGCGTTGTTGAGTTATTGCTTGAAATGTAAAGTCTTGAGAACGACTATTATTTTTTAAAATATCTCATACAATTATTCTCTCTGCATCAGATCACATGAAAATTAGTCAAAATTTTGGGTGTTCGAAGTAATGGTTTCAATTTTGAGTTGTGGAATTCAGTCAGGAATCATTTTGAATATGAAACAATTGCGAAATGAAAGAGGTGTATTCGAAAACAAATCGTTAATAACAATGTAAAAAATATAACTTGATAAATCATTTCATAAGAATGGTAGGTACCTAGATATAAGTCATAAAAATTGTTCAAAGTGACGCCCATTAGATATTACACAGGCTTCGAAACGTCGAATCACTTCTCTCGTACAAGTCGCTCTTATAATATTAGGCGTAATATCACTGCACGCTAGTGGAATTTTCATTTTCAGATCATCCACATTCAAATGGGGAGTAGTGAAAACAATATCTTTTAAATAACCCCAAAGGAAAAAATCGAGCGGTGATAAATCTGGGGAACGAGCCGGCCACCGAATTGGACCCTTATTACCAATCCATCTATTTGGGTACGTTCTATCCAGATATTCAGTAACAACCTGTGAATTGTGAGGAGGAGCACCATATTGTTGCCACCAAATTCCTTGTCGTTCTGCTATGGGAATATCTTCCATCAACTGGATCAAATCATTTTCTAGAAAATGTAAATATCGCAATCCATTGAGATTTTCATTGAAAAAGTAAGGTCCTATGATGCGGCCATTGAACAATCCACACCATACATTAATACCCCAAGTAGTTTGAAAATTACTTTCGCGGACCCAGTAGGGATTTTCTTGAGACCAATAGTGACTGTTATGTCGATTCACAACTCCATTATTGTGGAATCGCGATTCATCGCTCCACAAAATTTGACTGAATATGTTAGGATTTTCATGTAATATTACCTGAATACAAGCAATGAATTCAAGTCGTCGTTCAAAGTCCGTGGGTTTCAAACCTTGTATATGCCATATATACAAGAATTGACACCAAAATTGAAAACGTTTTTAAAGTTGACAATATTAAAATCTCCAAGAAAAATATTACTACAATATCAAAATTACATAGTAAAGTGAAAACACCCATTTTAAAATTACAAACATCAAATGTTATTTATAAAATTCCTTGCATGGACTGTCCTAAGTCATATATTGGTCAGACGTCTAGAACACTGAATGGTCGCATTATTTCACATAAAAGCGACTGTAGACGAAATGTTGATTCATGTGCTTTGGCAGGACATGTTATCTCTAGAGACCACAGGATGGATTATAATAATACCGAAATTTTGAATAGTGAAACTAATCTGTCTAAAAGAATTTTCATGGAAATGGTTCAAATCAATAATGAAGAACAGTCGATGAACAAAAGAACGGACCTGAGTAATCTCAGCAAAATTTATACGTATCTACTTAATTTTGAGAAACATAGTATAAAATCACCCTCTAATCAGAATCTTCCAACTTGATTACTGAAATAAATTAAGTCACTGTCATTCTTACATCAGTCATTTCATATCACTTCATGTATATTTTATTTTCGTTTTTTGCCAATTTCATTATTCATTCTCACGTTAGTAAGTACTCCATTTATTATTTCCTACATTTATTGTATAATGCGTATTTTCAGTTGTCCTGAGGAAGGTATCGAATTATACCGAAAGCTTGACAGTATCAAAGAGTTTTCTTTGAAATAGCCCGCAACCCTGACTGCAACCCCACAAATACTACAAACTATATATATATATATATATATAAGTGAAAATAGAGTATATTATATAGTATATATATAGTATATATATATATATATATATACAAATAAGGATGGATTTAGCGAGGGGCAATATATGAAAATATAAGTAAAAAAGTTATTGGGTATAACCCTCAAAATGTTGTGCAACCGTAGACACGTGTTTCGAGCTTAAGCTCTCTTCAGTACGTTGCCTTGTGAGTACAAGGTCTTCTAACCGATGCCACAAATGTGTGGTTGGCTTCCTGTTGTTGACTTCGTTTGTTTCTATTTTTACATCCAAGTGTTGTACATCTTCGCACTTGATTTTACCGTACTGAAGAGAGCTTAAGCTCGAAACACGTGTCTACGGTTGCACAACATTTTGAGGGTTATACCCAATAACTTTTTTACTTATATATATATATATATATATATATATATATATATATATATATATATATATATATATATATATAATACCTCTATAATTCACTCGCGAGGTATGACAGACGTTTTTCTGAAATCAGTAGCAATTTGAACAATGAGGATAGAGTTTTTGTCTGTTTTCCATGTTTTAACAGTATTTCAAGTAGTCACTCCCAACTCATTAAACCTGATAGTGATTCTGCATTTCTAGGACACTTATAAAAATTAAAATTAGTTTAAAATGCAAAGTTCTAGTCCCAAACAAGCATTTATATTCAGGATTAATCAGGATAGTTATTTGCCGGTGCTTCCTGTTAAATTCGTGGTTCATAACAATTGAACACTTTCTCGTACTTGTTTTCTCCGTGTACATTCCTATAAACAGCTCTAATACGGTACCTCACCCCACCACATATCAATTTCGTTATTTTTCACTGTCACTTTTATCCTCAAATATGACCGTACCGCTCGCCCATCGCTCTCTTGCACGCGCTTAGTGTATAATGGCGTCCTTGTCTTCTGTGTCGTTGTGTGGCGACCTACATTTCAAGCGGAGTTCAAGAAACTGAATGTGGGCCTGAGGTAGGCAAAACTGTGACGTTTTACTTTCTCATGGACACTGAACGGACGGGGCTATCATTTCTTAACGAAATCGAAATTTGTTGTCGGTTTTTATGGAAGAAATGTACAGGGATGGGTGCGGAACAACGTAACTGTTACGTGTCACTGATTTAAAGTTTTGGTGTTTCTCTTACCTCAGAAACAAATAAACGGCTTTGGCGAACCTAGAGAAACACATCTCAGATACGGACCAATCAGATATTCGACAATTTATGGAATCCAGCCAACTACGACACAGTGCAAAGAAATCTGATGTCAATCAGATTTCAGAATTTTATTTTTCACTTGTACAGTGACCGCCAAAAAGTATGTACCATATGGGAAAAAATTTTATTATTGGAGTATTGGAAAAAATATTCTGGGGAAAAGTTTGTGCATGTCCGATAACCTAAAAATCGATTTTGACACATGTCACGTGATCGCTAGAATGGCGGCAAAATGAAAACAATTGTATTGCAAAGGCAAAAAAAGGGGAAGATGGCAAGATATCAAAAAAGTTATTTGAAAAAGTCACTTAGAATTCAATTTTATACACATAAACGAAGTTTCAAGAGATAATTCAAAAAAATTGAAAACAGCAATTTTTTTTAAATATTTTCCCATCTATTTAAAAATATTATTTTTTTTTCTTATGAATAGCTTGACTATTCTGAAACATTTGCATTTTAATGATAATGACAAAACTTTCTTATTTTCTCCACACCAGAGGGCACTAAATTGAAAAAATGGGAATTTGTCAGAACCCTTGCTGTGACATCGGTTCGTATCTAACAGTTATATCCGAATTCCACGACCATTGTGATGACATGACACTCCAAAAATATGGTAATTTCCAGATTATAATCAAGTTCCGATGATAATCGTGCATGAGCGTTTCACTTCGCACATAAACTTGAAAATAGTACGTCAAATTAAAGATTCTTAAAGTTTATGTGCAAAGTAAAACGCTCATACAGCATTATTATTGAAACTTGATTAAAATCAGGAATCATGGTGTTTCTAGATTGCCATATCAACACAATAGTCTTGGAATTCTGATATAACTGTTAGATAAGAACCAATGTAACAGCGAGGGTTCTGGCAAAAACCAATTTTTTTAATTTAGTGCCCTTTGGTGTAGAGAAAATGAGAAAGTTTTGTCATTATCATTAAAATGCAAATGTTTCAGTATAGTCAAGCTATTCATAAGAAAAAAAATAATATTTTTAAATAGATGGGAAAATATTTTTAAAAAATTGCTATTTTCAATTTTTTTGAATTATCTCTTGAAACTTTGTTTATGTGTATAAAATTGAATTCTAAGTGACTTTTTCAAATAACTTTTTTTGATATCTTGCCATCTTACCCCTTTTTTTGGCTTTGCATTGAAGTTTTTTTCATTTTGCCGCCATTCTAGCGATCACGTGACATGTGTCAAAATCGATTTTTACGTTATCGGACATGCACAAACTTTTCCCCAGAATATTTTTTCCAATACTCCAATAATAAAAATTTTTCCCATATGGTACATACTTTTTGGCGGTCACTGTATATTATTTTTTGTATTTTACCTTAGATACAGTTGCTAATACGCTCAAAACGCCCTCATTCTACGTGGAGAAATGAAGCAAACGCTAAAACGAATTTGTCTATTTGGAAAAAATTTCATACAAGTAGAAACAAAAACTCAACAAACAACAATAAACTACGTCAAACAACCAATTTTTTTCAATAATAAATTTAAAGTGCAATTTTCGAATTTTCCTGAAAAATTATGTCTTTCATAAAAGAACCGTTAGGAAATTCATGATATTCTGTAGACGAATGTACTATGATTGTTGACACTTTATTTTTAGAGAGGTTATATGTAACCTTCCACCATAGATGCATTCTTCAATTTTCCATGCTTTTTTAAAGTTTCATGCAATACGGCCTCAATTAAAAAAGTTGCCAAAGTTCTTCTCAAACAATGTCCAGTATCCTCAAGGATCTCACTTATTTAATATCTATATTAATGATATATATCTCTCAATGTTTCCGATTCGCCAACTTTTTAATGTATGCTGATGATCTAAAAATATACCACTCATTTTCTGAAGCTGACGACATCTTACTGATGCAACAGGATATCAATAACTTCCATGTCTACTGCGATGTAAATAGTCTATACCTGAACTTCGATAAGTGCTACCATATTTCATTTGGACGCCGAAAAAGTATCCTAAATCACTCCTTTCAAATATCTTCTCGACCCTTGAAAACCGTCACAGAAATAAAGGACCTAGGAATAATATTCGACTCTAAAAGGCTCACAAAATTTTAGGTTTCATTATGAGAATTCGTCGTGAATTTGAAAACACACAGACTCTCCGTACTCTCTATATGTCATACGTCTTTAGTGTTTTGAGTTGTTTCCGTAATATGGAACCCTGGATACGACATTTATATAAAAAAAAACTTGAACTTGTTCAGAATATATTCTTAGATTATGTCAACAAAAGATGTTTTCCATCTAACCTCAACAACCGTATCTATGTTCGGAATGAGCTGAACATAAATTTACACTGGCGAACAGAAGGGAAATTTCAGACGTGAAGTTCCTCTGCAAAATCATTAACAATTTAGTTGATTCGCCTGCCATCCTTAGTAACGTTTATCTTATACTACTAGGCATCAGCATCTTTTCCATAACGAACAATCGCAAACAAATTATTTTTTGAACTCTCCCATGCATAGATGCAACATATCATATAATGCAACATATCATATTTCATTAATGTTGATATTTTCTCTTACTCATTGTCAAAATTTTTCTATATTTTTAAAAACACTTTCTTGCTTCACATACTTCAGTGTATGGTTTACTTTAGCAGAACAATGTTTCTGGCAAAAAAGCTGAGACGTTGCAAAAGATCGCAAGAGAAATGGCCCCTCTCCTATGACATCTGATAAATAAAATATTAGTAGAAGGAGTATTTCCTTCACAATTCAAAACTGCCACTATAAAGCCCATCCACAAAAAGGCAGACAAAAAAATCCGTCAAATTACAGACCAATATCATTGATAACAAATTTTGCTAAGATATTAGAAAAAATCTTGAAAATCAGACTAGACTATTATTCAATGCAATGTAATATTCTTTCTGCCAAACAATTTGGCTTCCGAAATAATAAATCAACTCAGGATGCTAAATGTATGATGTACTTGATAAAGGAGGGGTGTCACTTTGTTTGTTTCTCGACTTAGCCAAGGCGTTTGACACTGTGGACCATTCACAGTTGTTGGCAGACTTGGAGTGTATTGGCATTAGAGGAAACGCTTTGAAACTATTTCAATCATATTTGGACTCACGAAAACAAGTCGTAATTATAAACGGATGCATGAGTGAAGAAAGAACTGTACTTTGCGGAGTTCCGCAAGGAATAGTTCTGGGGCCACTCCTCTTTGTGATTTACATAAACAGCTTACTCACCTTGCAAACCTGTGGAAACATCATTAGTTACGCTGATGATACGGCTATCTTCTATAGCGCAGATTCTTGGGACAACTTGAAACGTATCGTTGAAGAAGATTTCAGTCAACTGATAGATTGGTTCAATCACAAACTACTTACCATCAATTTTGAAAAGACTATGTTTCTACCGCTGAGTTATGCTGCCAACTTACCCAACTATGAAAAACTATCTTTCAACAATCACGGAAATACTTTCGAAATCAATGCAACTGATCAAATCAAATACCTTGGTATCACTGTTGATAGACACTTGAGATGGAGTATACATGTCGACAACGTTACAAATTCCCTCAGGAGATTAATATATAAATTCAGAATATTATCAAAGATACTGGATATCCCTGAGTTAATCACAATTTATTTTGCACTCGTCGAATCCAGGCTCTCATATGGCACTTTAGGCTGGGGAGGCGTAGCTAGCACACATTTAAAGAAATTGCAAACTTTGCAAAACATGTTGATCAAAATAATATTCAAAAATGATAGATGTTACTCCACAGATCTCCTCTACAATGAAACAAAACTTTTTGATATCAGACAGCTATTCTATCAAAAAATCTTAATACACCAATACAGAAATAAATACTGCCTTGTTTTAGTATCGCACTCTTATCAGACAAGAGCTAACACCAACAAAAATTCAGCTATACCTTTATCCTATAAAGTTATTGGGCAACGATGCTACTCTTACCTTGGACCCAGACTCTTCAACACCTTGAGCTCAGAACTTAGACATTCTTCTTCATTTTTTATATTTAAAAAAAAAAGAAATATATCACGAGTATAGATCGAATAAAACTACATGACCTTATTGATATGAAAAACGCCTATGAATCATAAAAAATAAATAAAAAATAAAGGTATATTTTTAAATTTGTCGTTAATATATATGATGTTAATTGTGTTATTACTTTTTATTGCTATACTACTTACTAACCATAACTTATATAAATATGCATAATTTTCTTCAATATTTATCATGTGAAAGGTGTTATTACTGTTTAGATTTATTATTCATACTAACCATATTTATATTTATGTAGAATTATTACTAATATTTATCACTTTTTATGTAAGCAGTGAAATCCTGTTAATTTCACTCTTTCGAGAAAGCACAAACAACACCTTTAGGATTAGAAATTGAAATTAACATCAATCCCTACGGACAAGATTATCTTTTGTAGGGTTTTTGTTTATTTCTTGTACCTAATTCACCATTTTACATGTACATACAGTGACCGCCAAAAAGTATGTACCATATGGGAAAAATTTTTATTATTGGAGTATTGGAAAAAATATTCTGGGGAAAAGTTTGTGCATGTCCGATAACCTAAAAATCGATTTTGACACATGTCACGTGATCGCTAGAATGGCGGCAAAGTGAAAAAAATTGCAATGCAAAGGCAAAAAAGGGGTAAGATGGCAAGATATCAAAAAAAGTTATTTGAAAAAGTCACTTAGAATTCAATTTTATACACATAAACGAAGTTTCAAGAGATAATTCAAAAAAATTGAAAACAGCAATTTTTTAAAAATATTTTCCCATCTATTTAAAAATATTATTTTTTTTTCTTATGAATAGCTTGACTATACTGAAACATTTGCATTTTAATGATAATGACAAAACTTTCTCATTTTCTCCACACCAGAGGGCACTAAATTGAAAAAATGGGAATTTGTCAGAACCCTTGCTGTTACATCGGTTCGTATCTAACAGTTATATCCGAATTCCACGACCATTGTGATGACATGACACTCCAAAAACATGGTAATTTCCAGATTATAATCAAGTTCCGATGATAATCGTGCATGAGCGTTTCACTTCGCACATAAACTTGAAAATAGTGCGTCAAATTAAAGATTCTTAAAGTTTATGTGCAAAGTAAAACGCTCATACAGCATTATTATTGAAACTTGATTAAAATCAGGAAACATGGTGTTTCTAGATTGCCATATCAACACAATAGTCTTGGAATTCTGATATGACTGTTAGATAAGAACCAATGTAACAGCGAGGGTTCTGGCAAAAACCAATTTTTTTAATTTAGTGCCCTCTGGTGTGGAGAAAATGAGAAAGTTTTGTCATTATCATTAAAATTCAAATGTTTCAGTACAGTCAAGCTATTCATAAGAAAAAAAATAATATTTTTAAATAGATGAGAAAATATTTTTAAAAAATTGCTATTTTCAATTTTTTTTAATTATCTCTTGAAACTTCGTTTATGTGTATAAAATTGAATTCTAAGTGACTTTTTCAAATAACTTTTTTTGATATCTTGCCATCTTACCCCTTTTTTGCCTTTGCATTGCAATTTTTTTCATTTTGCCGCCATTCTAGCGATCACGTGACATGTGTCAAAATCGATTTTTAGGTTATCGGACATGCACAAACTTTTCCCCAGAATATTTTTTCCAATACTCCAATAATAAAAATTTTTCCCGTATGGTACATACTTTTTGGCGGTCACTGTATTTATGTAACCACTGCCGTTCATGAAATAAATTGATTGATTGATTGATTGAATTGAATAAGTACGCTTTCATATTCGTTTTCATTCACTTATTATTATATGCACTTCATTACTTATTGTTTTTTTTTTCTATATCTATCACCAATTTTGATAAATGTAATAACCCAATGCTGTTAAAACCTTGAATTTTTTCGGAAAATATTCTTTGGATTTCATTTTCAATAATGCTATTAGCCATGAAAAATGGATGGGTACCCCTAATCGCTCCTCCCCAACTTTCACGCCACTGGAATAATACAGATTTCGTCATCTTGTCTTTACTTTCAATATATTCTGTACAAAAAAGGGATAGTTTTCATTACTGGAAATATCATTGGTTTTCAAGATATTTGATATAGAATATGTGCTTGCTTTTAATGGATTGTTTCCAGAGTCGCTCTCGTTGAATAAATTAAAACTTTGCTTAGAGATAACAATTTACCATCGTGAGGTTTTTCCAATTTATTGTTTTCGCTTTTAGGAAAACCAGAGTTGAACAAAAGTGAAGTACAACAGAGCGAAATACACACAAAATGTTATCAAAATCTCCCAATTTCAAAAAAGAACTGTCTACTCATCTACTCATAACAAAATTACCAACAGATTTTCATGACTTACAAATTCAAAGATATCTGTCATTTGTGATAGAAGAGGTTTTTTAACTGCAGTTATTCTGGATGTTTTTTCGCCACTTTCAATACCTTTTAACTCAAAAAATACTTATCTTTGAGTGTATCTTTATTGGAACATTGAACTTTGAATTAAAGTGAGAATTCTACCATTGGAGTGTGATCCCTTTATTCTGGGACACTCTGTATATTATTGTTTGGAAAGTAGAATTTAAGAACTAAAAACAGAACTACTTATGGATAGACCAATTGAAAACATGGTTCTAATGGCTTATTCATAGTGTTATCTCATTGTCGCTTGTTGAGTCAGTACTATTTTTTTCAAATCGTTCCAGTGAGTTTGACCATGCACAGACAATTGTGACCTAACGAATAAGATAATTACAAAAATGGTAAGATCGATAAACCTTGAACTTTGTCGAAAATTTTCACCAAAACTCAATTAAAACATATCATCATAGAAACATGAACTCAACCAAATTAACTGCGCAAAAATTATGTCAAGCCACAATTTTATAACAAGTGTTATAATAATAAACGAATAAATAGCTAAGACCTTGAGCTGATAAAAATTATCATTGGAAAAGATAACAGTCATGCATAAGTGATCATATCAGAGCGGGTGAACGACCTGCGAAGCGATTTAACCTCAAAAATTGAGGTCGCTATTTTTTCTAATGGAAATTCAGTGCCATTGGCGTATCTTTTTCAGGAAATATGGGACAGTTTCGTTAAATATTGACAGTGGAGTAAATCGTCGGTCAATATTTCGTATTTATATATATATAAAAATGCCATATCAACATTTTTTCCTTGTAGGTTCCGTCTACAATAATTGCAATTCCATAGACACTACTTTCAAAAAGGCTTACTTGCATTCTAACACCTACTCGTCTTGTTTGAAAGTGGTTGACAATGTTTCACTTTGAGTAAGGTTATTCTGGACTTTCATTGTCTAAAAAAGAACAAAGAAAAATTAAATTCTCTGCAATTTTTAATCACGACGTTTCAACTGTTACAATCTACAGTCGTTATGAAGTGTATAATGCGACAATACTTCTTATATATGCTATGGATAATTTTGTGTTATCAACCTAGGGGTAATTTGCCGGTGTTCAGGTAAGCTTGTTAATCACAGTGCCGGGTCCTCCGGTACAGCATTGTTAATTCTTATCGCAATTTTAATTGATCCATGCCACTAATTAAGGGTTTCCACACATTACGGATTTCTATGCTTGCTTGACTGAAGACTTTGTTGTTCATAATATATGCACTCTCTTTGAACTTCCTTCTATACCAGCCCTCTTCTTTATGGATGACTTCGGTTTCAGTCCATTTTATGTTGTCTTGGGTCGTCCAGACATGATCCGCTATCCCTGACTTTGATGTTTCTCCTCGTTGAGTGTTTCTCTTGTGTTCAGCGAGTCTAACGCTAAGTGGTCTCTTAGTTTCTCCAAGATAAGCTTCGCCGCATTCACAAGGGATGCGGTAGATGCAGTTTTTGGAGTCAATGTCAGCGTTACGTGGTCTGGTCTTTGTGAGATGGCTGCGAATAGTGTTACCTGTCTTGAAACATGTCCGCATTTTGTATTTCGACCCAATTCGCCTTATTCTTTCAGATAGACCTCTAACATACGGAACGTACAGGGTGGTTTGTGTTGGCTCGTCTGGTTTCTTGTTCTTATCCCCCCTGCGGGCTAAAACCTCTTCTATATGTTTTTTGGGGTACCCATTTCGTCGCAGATCTTTCTTGATATTGTCCAATTCGATATTAAGACTTTTTTCTGTGTTACACAGGTTGTAGGCACGGTCCACCAGCGATCGAACAACCCCTCTCTTTGTAGCACCATGATGGTTCGATTCGAAGTTCAGGTATTGTCCAGTGTGAGTTGGCTTTCTGTATACTGATGTTTGGCACTTAACATCGTTCTTTTGAACTTTCACGTCTAGAAAAGGTAAACCGTCTTGGGTCTCCTTTTCCATCGTGAAGTTTATGGACTCTCTGATGTTATTCACATGTTCCAAAAAGACGTCTAGTTCCTCGCCTCCGTGGTTCCATATGACAAACGTGTCGTCAACATATCTCAACCACATCTAAGGTTTCTTATGGGCTGTCTCTGTAGCAAAAGTTTCGAACCATTCCATGTAGATGTTTGCTACCAAGGGCGATAATGGGGATCCCATCGGTAGTCCGTCTTCCTGGGAGAAAAAGCGGTATTTTTTTTAAAGTAGCTATTTCGAAGGCAGCATTCTAGCAGGTCCATAATGCCTACCAGTACTGGGCATTATGGAGATTGGCCAAAGAAATGTCTACTTCCTTAGCAACAGAACTCAGTTCAGCTGAACTGTTGGTGAACTTGTTTTGTACAACCCGCCCTTAGAGGAGGACAGCACCTGCATATTCTGTGGGGAACATCCAGAAACACCCCACCATATATTGAAGGAGTATTATGCTGTACATCAGAAGAGACTGGGATCAAACCAGCTGACGGTGGGCGAAATACCACGAAAAGACCCCTCAAAATCCTTAAATTCCTTAAGGAATTGAGGCTTGAGGGGCTACTGTAAACGAGAACACCTTGAGATAGCAGAAGAAGATGGGGCACAATAGGTCTAATCAGGTCGCAGCGCATCAGTTACCATCCACACTTACCATTACCATTAAGATCCTATTTCAAGTTGTAGGAAAATAACAGATATGCCTACCAGATGGCACTAAGAAGGCTCACGATAAAAATATTTTTGGGCGCCATGCATAGTAAAAGTAAGTTTAACTAAACTTTAACATTGAAGCCAATCTCTGTAGAACGACCTTTCTGTCCTTTGGGAAAATTACCAGATATTCATCAAACACCCCGATGAAAAATATGGTGAAACTCCGTGGTATTATAACTAAGGCGTTTGATTGCATTTGGACCTAGGGACTCCACCTTTCTAATTACCACCTTTTCAATTTTTTTCCAAAAACTTTATTAATATTTATCATCAGGAGGATGAGTCTAGAACTGGTGGTTTATAGTTCATTTTCAGCTTATTTTAACGATTAAAGAAATACTCCTGACAGCATCTATTTATATGAAAATGATGGGAGCCGATACTAACACATTATGAGGTCTCAATATTTATCCAATCATAAACAGGGGCTCTCTTACTATTAAACTCATATTTTATCTCTTTTCTCCAAAGGTTAGAAAAATATTGAATTAAGTAGATTTTGCATATTTCCTATATTCATTACATCGATCTATTTGATCAGCAAGAGACTCGTTAATGTCTATAAAATATATGTAAATAAAATCGACAAAGTCTAAGTACCCTTCTCTCCAAATATTTCCATAAAGTGGAAGATATGAGGCAGAAATCTGACAGAAAACAACTACTTCCCTGGCTAATGCCACGACGGATATTGAACTACATGTGACAGATATTTGTGCAACGTTCTTCCAAGAAGACTTAATAGGGAATATGCAAGTGATTTAAATTTACTTGATTTTTTTACCACATATAATTTATTGTCTCGAAATTACACCTAAACCATTAGTTTATCATTTAGTTTGTATTTAACACCATAAAACTTCAATCAAAAAATGCATAATAAGCGCGCGGAATTCAAATTTGCGAAACGCATCACCATTGGTCGAAACGAAGAATGACATCACATTGCACGTTATGAAATTTATCTGTGTTGATATTCATACTGTGCTAGTCGTCTTTCATAGAAAATTTGTTTTTATTTATATAGTGTTTTCCATTACATAGTTCGATTTTGGTCTTGTGACAATTGTAAATTATCAAGAGAAATGCCTGAAAGCGGTTTTGTCAAAGCACAATCCGACAATACCGGAACTGATAAGTAGTAATAGTTTATCAAATGATAGTTTTCCTTTTGTAATTTAGGTGAGGCAGGTATATACAAAACATTTATGCATACAAAACTTACTTCTGATCAATTCACTTCATGTTAACTATCGAAATACAATGTACTCACATTGAAATGATCTTCACAACAATGTAAATGTGATATTGGAGATACTTCGCCTGCTCTCATAACCTTACACCATTGTTTACGTATTTTCGCATCTCTTGGAAGAGAAAAAAATACTTTACTTGGTGTACTTATAATTGTGTTTTGGCATTCCGGTACTAAACAATACCTATAAGATGTTTTTTTAGCATTTTCCATTATCGTAATAGCGATTAAAACTGCAAATTCATAACCTAATTAATAACTGTCAATAGTGTCAATGGCCATAACTATAGAAAGGCTTGTTCATTGAAGACTGCTCTGGTTGATCGAGATCAGTTTCACATATGTTCATCTCTCTCTAACACTTGTACTGCATTTGTCTTACTCTTTTATAAAAGATCAACTTCAAGCAAGTAGAGCAAAATCAGAGTACGTCAAAACGAACGACACTGAAGAAGAACAACGCTGATAGCGCTATGTGACGTCATCCACAGCGCGCGAAAATGGAGGCGTTCAAATAGGTCAAATTCAATCGGTATATTATTTTTTATTTTAAAAATTAATTCCAAGACTTTCAACCGTATTTATACTTTTTACTATGTTGTAACGAAGTAAAAAATTGATTAAACAAATAAAAATAAATTATGCATATTCCCTATTGCAAGTGCCTATTGTAGACAAACAAAATATTATCCCTAATTTGGCTGGGGATGACCACTTGCAGACATGTTTCGAGGTTGTTGCCTCTCATCAGTGCAAGGGTAGGTTCGACAACTTTGAGTTGTCTTGTCCCTTCCAAATGAATTATAATTTATTGTAAAATATGTTTCAAAAATATTTGTAATTTAAAATTTCTTTGGCACAAATATCTTTCACATGATCCAGATTTGATTGGAGTCTTGGCACCTTCAAATTTGTTTTTTAAGGTATTGACATTATCATATCATATTTTAGCAACTAATCCACGAAGTTTTTCCTGTTTACATTCTTTACGTTTATGTTTTTGTGTACGTATCTTCCTTGAATATTGAAAAATTATTTTCTCCTGACTACTTTGAATAAAGAGTTGATTCTGCTGCATCATCCAAGTCATCTTTCACATTCAACGAATTCATATATTATTTTCCAATATCTTTCGGAAAAAAGATAATAGAAAAAAAATTAGCATCCACTCAGGCTTGCGTACCTATTCAATACATCAATTTCAATTTTACTTTGGTACAATAAATAAATGAAAAAATCATTTTCAAAAACGTGCTTTTATTTAAATGTTCTAAAAAGAAGAAAATAAACCCTCAAATCCATCAATTTATAACATTTTAAATTCTGTTCATGCGTCCTGAATAATAAACTAATTTAAAAAATTGGGTTCTACCATTTCTATGGTACCTAAGAAGGGGTTTTCAACCACTATTAAATTCTTTTGATTTGCATTTCTCAAAAAGAATTCCGGAGATAACTCTTATCAGTTACCACAAACTTTCCCAAATCAAACAGAGAATAGTATAAGTATATTTCCAAAAACGTTTTATGTTTGGAGCACCTCAAACCCTCCCAAAGGGCGCACCACTGGAAATCACGACGGCAAGCGAACAATCAAGTGACACACATGCAGATCACTGAACCGATATCTAGAATGCTATTTTTATTTGATCTTAATTATTGCAAACAATTTCGTTTTCACTTCAGATATACGCTGAGAAATAGGTTTACAGGGTCATTCTTAAATGACTTGAATCACCTACAAGGTAGTCAAGATTGTACGGTTTATGAAACGCGAGTTGCTTTGAATATTATTATTATTGTTGAAAAAGGAAAACATCAATTAAAAAAGGGAAACATCAATTGAAAAGTGAAAAAACTTGTCTCTGGAAATGGAAAAATTAAGCTATTTTTGTAATATCTAACAGAATACAACTACTTCACTGGCTGAGACCACGCTGAATATTGAACTACATCTAATAGATATTGTGAAAAGGCCCTAACTTGAAAGGAAAAAAATCCAAAAGTGAAAATTTGCATTTTCATTCAGATGGTTGAAATGAAATGAAGCTATTTTTTTGTAATATCTACGCTGGACGTTGATATATGGGTTGTCCGCGGAAGATAACTTTTTTTGTTTTTGAAGGTAATGGAATTTGGAGGATCTGTATACGACATACATATGAATGAATATCCAAATATTCACTTTTGATTTTTTTTTATTTATGTCAATCAGATGTAGTTCAATTTCCAACGTGACCTTATCCGTGGATGTAGTTGTTTTCTTTAAGATATTACAAAAAAAATTGTATCATTTTTATCCTATGTGTCTTTCAATTTTCATCAAAGAATTTTTCCCTTTTAAACATGAATACTTTCCAAGAACGATGAAAAATAGCGACTTTATTTTGTCTTTCAGTCGTAGATGATTCCACATCTGATTTTATCAACACCCTGTTCATATTTTGAAAAAAATCAATATTATTGAATATATTAAGATTAAATTTCTTTTTGTTCAAGCAAAAGTGTTTATGTCAGAACAAAAATTATCAACAAAAATGCCATGTGTCATGAATTTATTACCTTTATTACAATATCATTTTTCTCTCTAAATTTTTGCATCATTCAATATTCATATTCATGAAATTCAATTTCGATTTCAGTTTCCGATATCTGAACTGAAATAAATTACTTTCTCATTTGATTAAAAATAAAAAAAAATGTAAAAAGCTTTTATTTATAAACTAGTGCAGTAAAAAATAAAAAATAATTATATTTTAGGGAAGAAAAAATAATTTTTTAAATTTTTAATATTTTCCATGTCTTACGCTCTCTCCATAAAGCCTTCGGCGGACAGGGGGATAATACTTTCAGCAATTAAATTATGCAACTATCCGATTTTTTTTTCGCAATTTTTACGGAATTTTCTGATTTTTAATTTTTGCTGACCATCATGGAAATATATTAATTATTGCCATCGAAGTTGCATGGGTCCCAAATTTTATCGCTATCGGTTGTTGCTCGAATTAGTTATGGAATATGTTTGTGGGGCAACTCCACATTCTCGAAAGACATTGTTGTAGTACAAAAAAGAATATAGTAGCTGGAGTTCCTAGTACACATTCTTGTAGAGACATTTTCAAACAATTGAGAATATTGACTTTAGTATCTGTTTATTTTTATTTTTTAAAATAGACACAAATTCGTTGTCACTGAATACTTTCACTCCGTTAACACACGTCTAAAATTTTTTACCATATTCCTTTCACAAAATGTAAGGTTTCAGGTAATTCACCTACAATTATGGGTTCGTCTGTTTTCAATCATCTACCTGAAAAAAAAATTCAGTACCTCTCTGAAACAATTCCTGACCTAAAAATGTTCTTATTCATTAGAAGAATATTTTAATATTTGTGTGTATATATTTTGGCTTTTATATATTTTAATATTTAAATTTTTAATTATGTATGTGTTTGTGTGTATACTTATATGTTAACTTTCATTTATTAAACATTCATTATTTTTTATATTCACAGTATAGGCTCTGACATTTTGCTATAACTGTTCCTAATTGACTATTCCTATACATTTTGATATGTCTTGTTGAAAAATAAATATTGTTATTATAGGAACTCGTCTGAAGTTTCTCAAAAATTATGTCAATGTTACAAGAGGCAGTTCACGAGTTCTTCTTGTTTCGAAATTAAATTATTCGACAGTCCTATGTTTTTCACTATTTTTACACATTTTTATTATTTTATTTTAGTGAGTTTTCGCAATTTTTTTGTAATTTTCCACGTCGAAACCGCGTTCTCTATCTAGTCTTCAGGGGGGAAGGGGAGAAATGGTAAAATCATGGTCTGATGTTTTTCACTATTTTTACAGATTTTTACGGAATTTTTCGATTTTATTTTCGAAAGTTTTTGCAAATTGCAGTCTTTTTGACGTCCGAAACCGTCAGAATATTTTTAGAATTCCCACGCGTTTTCTTTCTAGAATTCAGGGGACAGAAGGGGAGTTTCTAATACGTGTGCAAAATTTCAGCTCAATCGGATGCCAGCAAGTGCCTTGAAAGTGTAAAGATTTGAACCGGAAAGACAGACTTGCGATCAAAATTGAATGAAAGCTTCTAAGAAAAACTAACATTGTCATCAAATGACAAGAGATCAAGGACATCCTAGAGCACACACCTAAAAAAAACTTCAGATTAATGAAACGCTCAACGCAGAAACTTTTCTGGAGTTTCTCCGAGGCGCTTTTGAGGATTATCTTGACAATGTACATACCTGTAGTAAATTATAATACAAATGTGGAAATAATGGCTATGTAAAATGGCCAGCACGGTCGCCTGACCTGACATAACTTGATACCTTTTTGTGGGACACGTTAGAAAACCGAGTTTTTGGACAGCAATAATTTGATTATGTTGAGTATCTTAGGAATCATAATTGAACACTGTCGGTCAAATAGGAAAATAAGATATAGACAAATATGGACGGCTAACGAACGTCTGTGTATTCAGGAAGGAGGCATTATTCGCATTATTAGGTGCCGTCAAAACTCATGAAGAAGAATTTCAAATTGAAAATATATTTTTTCTGCAAATAAAATTTCTCAACAAGTGAAAATTTTCTTGATTCTAAGGATTGTTTCGGACTACCTTTTATTATAGCATTAAAACGAAGCTTTGTCTCGGAATGGAACGTGATGAGAATGAAATATCAATCACAGGCGTGTAATCAAAACATTAGTCAATGGTTTTTGGCGCAATCCAGTTACTCAATAAGAAACTATTTGCGTGCAAAATTGTTCCGAGGTCACACCCAGGAAAATATAGTCATTTGGTCAATGGCCGGTTGAATAATATTTTTATACCTAATAGAGTTCATTTATTATTATTATTATCATTGCCATTTTTTATGGTTTATTCTTGTATTCGAATGAAAAATTCAAATTAAGATGAATATTGAGTATTTTTTATAAAATTTATATAAAACGCTACATTTAAAAAATACCCACCATTGCTTTTTCCTTAAAAAAATTATTGTACTCAAAAATGAAAAATAAATATAGGCATGGAAAATTTAAAGCGTTTAGTTTATGATAAAAAAGGGAAAATTCTCAATAGAAAATTGAAATAAAAATTACTCCTCTCTGGAAAAACCTACGATAAAAACGAAGCCATTTTTTTGTAACATCTATCAGAAAACAACTACTTCCCCGGCTAAAGCCACGCTAGATGTTTAATCAGCTGCGACTGAATGACAATCTTTAGTCGCTATTTTCAAGCTAACCCAAAAGGGAAAACATCCTCAATTAAAAATAGAAACATAAATGAACTGAGTCCAAATTCTGCATAAATCTTTTTCATTGATTTTTCTCGTTCAGAACAAAGTTGAGTAATGAATGCTTAAATGAAATATGTGTAATTATCTTAATTGTTTGGAATGAAAGCAAATCATATCTAATTTTTAATGTGAAAATTGGAACATTACTAATTATATTAATGTAATTTGCACAATTAGGTATATCTGGTAATATACCTCGTTTCAACAGAAAAAAGGAAAAAGTGATATTTGATTGGTCGCCATATAATGAAAGGAAAACGACAACTTCGGATAATGTTTTAATTTAAAAGAAAGTACAGTAGATTCGACGAAACACATTCATTAGATGAGCTTGAGTTGTTTGAAGAAACCATGGTATAACTTGTTGTATGGTTGTCATGGATGGTAGAAATAAGTACAAATGAATACAAATCAGGTCTCAGTACGGCTCTTAATGGAATGCAGCAATGCAATTCGAAATATTATCATATTATAAGAAAGAAAAGGTAATATTATGTATTTTTCATTTTTCTATCGAAATTGTATGATGTTTGAAAATGTTATGTTGTGCCACGTTTCAAAACTGCCGCTTTGTCAATCTATTATGAAAATGTTACATTTTCACAACATAATCCGGTGGGGAACCGTTATCGAAAGTGCATAACTTCATTACAGTATGTGGCACATGAAAGTATTCATTAAAAATTTGCAATTATTTGAATAAGTAGGGCATTCAGTTGAGCCCAATTCTTCATTCACAAATGGAACGGTTGGTCAGATTCTTTGTTTGTACTTCATGGGAATGCTTTGTACTCGTCGGCGCAGATCAACTTGGTCAGTTTGTATTGAAATTAACATTTTCTTGATGGGAGTTGCATCTTCCACAATTCCTTAATATTGACGTTGTCTAACTTTCATCTTCCGACTGTCGATTGAAAAGAGCAAGAACTTCTCATTTTCTTCATTTTGAATGTCTGATATTGCTTGTCATAGAGGTAGTTATGGACAGGCATGCTGGTAATCACCATCATGTGACCTGAGTAAATGCGAGATGAACCTATAGATGGCTTTTGGTATCCGTCCTGGTTAAAGGACACCGCACCAAATACATGGGAAAATGACGTTCAGCCAATTTTAATAATTTTTTGAGATATTGTAGTACAAGTCACTAGAAGTTACCCATGCAAGTTTAAATAAGTAAAGATACGAATTTTTGAAAATCATAAAAACTGCTGTTTTACCAAAACATAGCAAGGTTCACTCATTCAAAAGTATTACTTTTTATTTGATTAGTAACAAAATAGTAGCATTACTGGTTTGAAAAAAGTCGAATGTCATGTCAGTCAGTCGGTGGTTACGATAGAAGAAGCCACCTATTATACAGGGTGGGTCAAAAATAGCGACAATTTAGGATATTTTGCCAATCTTTATCAACGGTCCCTATGGTGAGACCGAGCATTTTTCATTAGGAAAATACCTATTGGGATTCTTTTCTTACGACAAGAAGATTTTCTCTAAAAGTTTAGACTTTTTTACAACACAGTAATATTTTTTTCAAATGTCTGGTTTTTGAACTATAATTTTCATCAAGAAATAAGATTGGATAATATCTTCTATAGAATATCAATTTTAATTTATAGTTCAAAAACTAGACATAGGAAATGAATGAAACTTACCCAAGTGTAGGGTAATTTACTCGGAAGTATAACTGAAACATATGATTCAAATTGGGAGATCCATTCAAAAATAATTGACAAACGTACAAAACCGATTTCAACTAATATTTCTAAACAGCCCCCGTATAAAATGTGATCGTAACTTTTTGAAGCTGATCATATTTTGCAATTACTATAAGCCTTTCTCAAATTCTTTTGGCTCCAAAGCGGATTTATTGACTCAAAACGGCTATTTTGTGTGGCTTTTGCTAAAAACATGTAGTATAAGAAACAAACATTTGAAAAAAAAATGTAAAAAAGTCTAAACTTTTAGAGAAAATCTTCTTATCGTAAGAAAAGAATCCCAATAGGTATTTTCCTAATGAAAAAATGTTCGGTCTCACCATAGGGACCGTTGATAAAGATTGGCAAAATATCCTAAATTGTCGCTATTTTTGAACCACCCTGTATAGGGTGATTGCGCCAGTTTACCGGCCACTTCCAGTTGTCGGCCGTTTTCATCGTTTTCATGGAATAATAAGAAAAATAACCAGTCTTAAAATTTGAAAATGCCGCCAAACTTTCGGTTACAGTTTTCCCTCCATTTTCCGTTAGATTTACCCGTCCTGACAATAAAATTATTAATTTCCTGTCAGTTCTATTCACGGTGGTCGAAGTGATCGTTGGCCGGACGTTGCTCTGTTGGAAAAAAATAGTGGAACACAACTTTTTCAACGGTAAGTTTCTGTCTAATTTCGCTAGATATTCTGAATTTTTTTTATTTAGAAGGTGCCTGGACGTGTTAAACTTTTACTTTAATGTAAAAAACTGAATATTAATGATTTTTTCTTTGTATTAAGCGGTGGCCGGTGCACTGGAGTCTCCAAACAACGATTTTCCAGTTTTCGGCCAGGGTGGCCGAGAACTGGAATAATAAGGTGTCTATTCGTGGTCCCTCAATTTCAATATCGAATGCTGTGGACACTTATCGTTCTGTCCTTTTTAAAGGTACTACTGACGGTAATACTATAGCCAGTTTCCGGCCACCAAAATGTTTTATATTGAGGAATTCTGATAGGTTGCTTTTTATGTGGCCGAGAATAGGTTTAATGTGAGCCAGTTATCGGCCAGCATATATTTCTATAGAAATCATGCGGTCGACAACTAGCTTTATAAACGCCTGTTCTCGGCCAGTACTATTCATCTATATGTTAATACTTTTTTATTAACTTTTTTTATTGAATTGAAACAATGTGCCGTGGTGGCGCGCTGGTAAGACCTTCGCCATATAATTCAATGGTTGAGGGTTATTCGAATCCCAGCGTAGTCACCGGTCGCGTGCATGATATCACACGTTAAAAGTTAAGGGTCTCGTCCTCCCTAGCTCGCACAAGTCTCTCGAAGACTCCTGAGGGTTGTTCGTAGGGGTGCAGCCGGTTTTAACAATAACAATGTTTGCTTCTAAAATGAGCGTAACTTTGCACAATCTTTATTTTACAAATATTTAGAAGTAGACTCCATAATTTTTTTTTTCAGATGGCCCCAGTCAAGAAAATTAAGGCAAATAGGAATCAGTTGAGATCTACTGAAAAAAGGCACATTTTGAAATATGAAACTTGCTGAAAGACAAGCAAAGTTGAAATCTATGAAGAAACATAAAAAACCAAAGCAGAAATGTCGGAAGTGTGAAGATGAACTGATTAGCGATATTGAGGACGAGGGAGAAAAAAATATCGGCTGCGACAACTGCATAAGATGGTACCACCTGAGGTGTACCAATCTTTCTAATATACCGTATATTGAAGCTGCCAAAAAGGAATACATCTGCGAACATTGTGTGTGATCGCAAATACATAAACCCTGGGCTCCAGACATTTTTAGTTAACTGTAGTTCCTTATTTTGTGTGATATGATTTTTAATTTTTTAAGTAGAAACATTCTTTTTGCGTTTTTATATTTTACTTTTGTTTTTGTTAATATTTTATTTTTTGTATTTTAAATAAACTCATATCTGCGTTGCACATTTCCATTGTCAATTGGAGAATACACTAATATCGGCCTTATTGATGGGTAGCACAAGATTAATGGCCGAGAAAAGGCATTAAAATAGTCGACAACTGGGAAGGTGGCCGAGAACTGGCGCACTAGTAGGCTGAGAAGTGGGATCTCGTGGCCGAGAACTAGCAAAAGTGTATTTTTTGTAAATACTAATTTTTTCAAAATAATGTGGACACTCTATGAATTTCTAATATGTAAATTTATGATTATAAGGACTTATTCTGTCTCTCAATTTTTTTTATTAATTTATATGTTAATATCCACCTACGGAGCCATCGCAAACCTATGATTTACTCTTAAGTGGCCGACTATTGGCGCATTTACCCTAATAGGTGGCTTCTTCTATCGCAACGATCGACTGACTGACATGCTATTCGACTTTCTTCAAACCAACAATGCTACTATTTTGTTACTAATCAAATAGAAAGTAATACTTTTGGATGAGTGAACGCTATGTTTTGGTAAAACAGCAATTTTTCAAAAATTTCAAAAATTCGTATCTCCGAAACTGGACATAGAAACTAATTTAAACTTTCATGGGTAACTTCTAGTGACTTGTAATACAATATCCCAAAAAATTATTAAAATTGGCTGAACGCCATTTCCCATGTATTTGGTGCGGTGTCCTTTCTGACTTCTTACGGCAAACCGTTCTAATAAGAGTTCAAGATATCGAAAGCATAAACCCAACAAATACGGGTCCTTGTTGGAACCAGAACCACTATATTACCAGAGTGATCCAGGTGTAGTCAGCAAAGTTCAAGAAGTAAATCTCGATATTCCGTCTGTTTTTCATTATCTTTATGGATCAATTCGCTTGAATTTTTTATATTTTATAGTACTTGACTTCCACTGGCCCAATTTGATTCTACAGAGTGACACATTGAAAAGGGGGGCACCAATATAACTTTTTAATTTGTTGTCCGATTTAAACGATTTTATTCCTATGAAAAGTGCTGCAATATTTCTATGATAAGCCATACTTCTTCGTTATTGTAGTAGCGGTTAAATAACTGTAGGTTAGAAATTTTTGCAATTTTAACTGATAGCGGTCTAATGGAGAATTACAAATTACAATATTTCACACATGTGATATACAGGGCGATTATCCAAAATATTTCGATAACGTAGGTAATGTAAATTTTTATTTATTTTATTTATATTTTATTTATTTATAATAAAAAATTAACAATTGAACAAATTTAATTAATACATTTTTTAAATAATTATTAATTAAAAAAATTAATCAATGCCCTTTTTTCAAAATACAATTAGTAAATCTTTTTTTTTTAATTAATCATTTGAAAATTTAATGTTTTTTTTCAATTAATTAATTAATATTAATTACTTAAAAAATTACCTAATGCATAATTTGAAAAAATTAATAATTTAAAAAAATTTGTTGATTAATTTTTGAAAGAATTATTTATTAAATATTAATAGTAAATTTAAAAAAAAGATTATTAATGTTTTTTTTATGGAAAAACGTGGTAACGTGGTTACGAATTCCTATTATATTACATTTCTTAGACAGGTAAAATTTATCAGGTATTCGGACCTCTTTCAACCTTATTTCAAACAGACAATAAAATCATTCAGAAGTATAATGTGGAGAAATAAATACCGACTTTCTCTGTAGACTATGCGTTATATCTTTACAAAAAAAAATATGTCACTGTCTATATTTGAAAAATTAAAGAAAAAACGAAGATTATATATTTATATTCATTTAGATCAACTTAATATTCTCATTTAATTATATCAATGGCTTAAAAGCGTCGCACAGCCGGCAATCGCTATCTTCGTCTGACAAATGATGTTACGCACTAACTCTCTTTCACTCTACCTTAAATATTTATCGTTTTTAACAACCAGCAACCCTTATTTGAGGGCGGATTTAATTAGGCAACCATATATGATAAAAAATAGAAAAAAATTAGCTTTAATTTTGTATATGATTAATAAATAAATGTTATGAACGTATGGTGTATCGAAATCATACCTGTTTACACCTGGCTGCGAAAAGGTACGGCCAGGTGCGCAACGGCAACCGTGATTTTTTTAAATCTTCATATAAATCGTGATGTAGACATTATTTTATTCAAAAAACAAGTGAACGAAATTTTTTCCCAAAAATCAATTAAAAATAATTTAATTCAAAATACTGGCGGCCAAATTTCAATAGGCAACCTGGTAAATAAATATTCATTCTTCTGATTATAAATATAAATAAAAATTTGGTTTTGAGCAAAAAACCGAGCGCACTAATACTGCAGCCGGATCTCGTGCTATACTGAGCGGCATCAATTGTTCAATTCATCTCAATATTTGATTGGGTTCATGTGATGTTGTGTCAAATGCCTTGCGATTATGGATCCAGGTCATCGAAAGATTACGCCTATAATGCATAGAGTCATGCGTAATACATCTATCGATGCGGCCAGCGACTTCCTTCTTTGGCCCTCATTCCTGATATATCCGTTCGTACACCTGGTCAACTGCGGTGAGTATTCGCATGTACAAAATGCGAGTGATTATTATTATTATTATTATCATTACTATTATTATGTGGTTTGAATTACAATTCTCTAGTCCGGCCCTGTCTCCGATACATTCGGAGGGCGCGCTGGCAACATCATTACCCCAATAACCACTCCCCAAACTATGGGGTAAGCAGCTATTGGGTCCGCGAATCGTGTGCCCTGAGCAGACGTAATAATAATAATAATTATTATTATAAAGGGTATTTAGTTAAATATTTGGAGAACGGTACATGTAAATAGTATGCAATTTACGTGTTTAGTCAGTTTTGATCTCATTTCATTCGCAAAACTTGTGCTGAGAGTTTCCAGAAGAAAATTTCTCAATTAACTCAATGTTTTTGTTTTGTTATTCATAATTTTGAAATACTGATTTTTGAAAACATTTTTCAACTATAATCAGTGACAGTGGAAAAAATCATATATGATGCCCTGTATCAACCTTCTCGGACTCAAAACTGCACTAAACCAAATGGGATAGAAAAGGACACAGCTTTCAGATAACTCTTTGTTCCTATCAATTTCAATCACAGAACTATCAGCATCTGTGGTCTTTTCTGTTCATTTTCCACCACAGCTTTTTTTTTTCAAGTTATCTCACCAGACCTACCTATATCTTATTTGTTCTACTATATATGTTAACTACTTTTTTCAAATCCAAACTTCCCTTGATAACGATTTAACAAATAATGTGGGACACTCAATTTCTAGAACGGGTCAACGACCTCCTAGTAGAGCTCGGTGTATGTCTGACGCATATTCAAGCCCTGGACATACGCGATGTTGCCAGAATGCAGATTATTTCTAGTTTTTCCGGCAAATATCAAAACGAATCGGGAAAATTACAATTTTCTGAACGAAATGATTTGTGTTTGTTCCGGCACATATTTCTAGGTACCTAGTCCAATACGTGAATTCTTCAACAAAAAACTACCAGTTTCCTAGCGAATACTATGACGGATATTGAATGATATTCGAAAGTTATTTGTTTATATGGGGTTCCACAATTTCCAGTGTTGTCAATGAGCGAACAGCAGAGCCATGTTCAATTTAAATGAGATAGCGGCCTGCAGAACGATTTCGGAGCTCTTGCCAATCATCAGGGCTAGAGTAGGTCATTACAGACGATATTAAAGCTGTTTGTGCACCTCCCAAATTTTTAACAACCTCAGTATTCCATAACTTTTTCTTGAACTGCAGCAGTGTTCACTTTTACCGCTCCATTTCTGGCAGATATTTTTCTCAGTTGAATTTTCGAAAAGAAGGACTTTTTCGACCTGTTTGAAATAGTTATTTCATCTCATATATTTCAATGATGAACCAGAAACGCCTAAAATATACTAGAGGAAGAAAGAGAGAGGATAAGTTCTGTAAGCATCTGCATGATGTTGAATCGTTTTCAAGGATCACAGCATTGTTTTATCAATTTAAAATATGGAAAATGACATTCAAGTCAACGAAGACAAATAATCACAAGAGTATATATTCAAGGAGAGATGCAGTTCAAATCTTGTAGAAAGTTTCCGGAGATAACACAGGCAAAAGCGAAAGAAACGGAGGAACCTATGCTCACCGTAGATCTTTTCAACTGTAGACACAACTACTAGAATTCAGTGTGACAATTGAGGATCATAGACCTTGCAAAAAAAAACGAATGCAGGATATTCTGCTATGGTTGATTTTATTCCATTGACGAATGCCACCTTCGTCTCTTAGACTAAATACGTCTCATTGATTTGTTATTCTACATGATTGCCGAAAAAATCCGTCCGAAAACAGTTTTTTTGAACTCGTAGACTTCCAGGACTCGCTAACGCTCGTCCTAGAATTTGATCTACTCGACCAAAAAACCGTATTTTCCGGACTTGTTACGTAAATTACTATTCCCGTACCGTTTAGGTCCAAAAACGGTCCGGGAAAGTTCGTTGCTTAGCAACGGACTAAAATACTAGATAAGCGTATTTTGAGGCCTGAAGTTGCTCCGAGAAAGTGGGCATTCTTGAACGATTTCAGAAAAAGTACTTTCCCGTACCGTTCACGTCCGAAAACGGTCCGGGAAAGTTCGTTGCTTAGCAACGGACTAAAATACTAGATTAGCGTATTTTGAGGGCTGAAGTTGCTCCGAGAAAGTGGGCATTCTTGAACGATTTCAGAAAAATATATTTCTGAGTATCTATTATCCAGTAACTTTATTACCAATCAAATTACTTATATCTTCCTTCGACTGAATACGATTTTATTTCTTTATTTTAGTTTGGCATCACTGCCTGAAAATTTATGTTTGCAAACATTTGTGCTAATCAGATGGTTTCGCAGTATTTCGCTATTGACGAAATTTAACTGAAACTATTACATCAACAATAGAAATTTATTCTGTTTGAATATGAAAGCAATAGTTTGGTCTGGCCGGTCTGGGGAACTTTCAAGTTTGCTTTTAGCTTTTATGCAGTTTAATCAACCTGTTGTAAAGAGAAAGAATATGAAAAAATAAAGACTTGCATGGTTTTCTTTTCCCTTTAGCAAAAGTAATGTTACTTTGGTTTGTCAGGAGTAAAAAAAGAGTTTTTTTCTGTGACGGGAAAAAAATTTGACATTTTTTCTCTGTTGCTAGGTAACAAAATATAACTTTTCATGAAATAACTTTTTTCCCCGGGAAAAAAGTGAGTACTTTTTTCCCGGACATATTCACACATAGATAAAGGAAGATACTTAAAGAATATTTTATTGAACATAAGTTACATTTCCTTTATATTAAAAGTACAATTATTGAATGTGCATTGCATGAATGACATGTTCCTTGAACTATTCGGTACAACAGTCGGATTTTCTTGTGTTGAAATAATATTTTTTTCTGACATGGACACAACTGCCGTTGATGTACCTGGTCGCAAATCGGGTGTTATTTCAGCACTGCCACACGTTCTGAACACTTTATTAGCAATTTCTGTCCTGTGTGCCACCGATTCATCAACATAGCCCTCAGCGACCGTTGATGACTTCCATCCGCCATGTTTCTTTACTGTCATCAAATCTCCCCCAGATTCAACTAAAAGTGTAGCAGCCGATCTTCGAAATGAATGAAAACTCGGAATCAGACATTTTTCAACTTTATATTATTCAAAATAACTATTAAACAATTACTGAGTTAGCAATTTTCAAATCAAATCACAGAATTAAACTGACAGATGTTTGATTACTTTGAAGTTTTCCTTAGCAACGCTGGTCACCAATGATTTTGAAATATTTGATGATGATGATGTAGTAAGATACCGAATTCTGACAGGGTAATAAGAATAATTTTAAATGATCTTCCTTATAGTTTTCAATTTTTTGAATGCACTGGGCTGCATAAAAACTTTAAATAAAATGATTTTTTTTTTAATTTTAAATAAATTGAAATTTTATTTATCATTAAACTTTCATCGAAAATGGAATATTCAGAAACTTGTGTAAATGTTTCTAATTCTGACACCAAAAATAAAGTTTTGGCCAAATTATGACACTCATTAGGTTCAAATTATGACACTGTCCCTATTAAGGGCACCTTGTTCCTAATTCTGATTATACATATCTATAGAACATAAAAACAAGTAAAGCAGGTGAGTTTTGAGATAGAATTCGTCTTATAGGAGTATTAAAATAGGTGAAAAATATACAGCAGAACTTCTAATTAATTATAATTACTTGTTATTCTCTAAATCTCAAACTTTCAATTTCAAGGTATATGAATCATATCGACAATTTTTTTTCTACGACATTCTACGAAACACAGAAATTTCCCATAAAACATCATATATCCTAAACGTGACACACTAGTTCCTAATTGTGACACCCACTGTCAGAATTAGGATGCACCATTGAGAAGTTACATTTTGCACATTTTGAGTAAAGTAAGCAAACATCATCATCATTTTAGTACGAGCAACAGGGAGAAAAATATTCACGTGTCAGAAAAAAAGTTGGATATTTCTTGAAATATTATACAAAATACATAATACAAACACCATCTGTAAACTATCTAAAACGATATTCAGTATTTCAGATCAAAAAACTCACCTTGAAAATATAACTCAACTCAAGATTCTTATACGAATTAGCACAAAAATCACAAGAAGAAGGTAACGGTCACTTTTGATAGAAAAATTACATTATAGTTTCTGTGAATGCTGGCGATAATTTAAAAAACCTGGTAGATTTCTTATTCATCTCATAAAAACAAAAGTGTCAGTTTTAGGTACGGTGTCACAATTGCGTTAATAAATTTAGATAACTTTCAATGTTTCTGCTTTCAGGCCGTCATATACCGGAACTTGTTTTTGTTTGCGCGTGTTCATTTGTACTTCAAGTTCATTTGTTGGTTCTAGAAAAATCTAATTTTGTGAAATTTTCTTCTTGACATTATAGTTTGTATTTGTGCTGATTTCCGTCAAAAATAGTTATTTGTTTTACTAGGCATAAAAGCTCAAGATTTAATGCCGCGGCTGGTGTTTCATAGCCGAGTGTAGCGAGGCTATGAAACCAGCCAAGGCATTAAATCTGCTTTTCTGCCATGTGAAACATATAATTTTTTCTTCAAATTTGTTCCAATTCCACGCAAAATCGACTTTTTCATATTTAAATTGCGTTTCATTATCAATATCCAAATAACTTAATTATTTTATCAAAGGTAACTGGGCCCTGCGTTACTATGTTTACCGCTGATGACGTTTGTTGAATATGTTTGTTTACTGTTTACTTTGTCATTGTCAATTTTGAAAAGTTGTCATATTAGAAATGGATTTACTGCAAAGTGAGGATGAATTGATGCAATTAACACCACCTGAGATAAGAGACCAGGCGCGAGATGTGGAATTTAACCTTTTACCGGAAAAATCAAGAACTGTATATGAACTCACATACAGCAGATTCATGGAATATAGACAGAAGAAAAATATATTCGATGTTGAAAGCTACCCTGAACATAAAAAATAACATTGATTTGGCAAAATACCTGAAGTTACGGGCTTTTTTGAAACGCCAGTCAGACGGTTTCCATGCAAAAAAATCCCGAGTTTTTCAAAGAGAAGAAATCGAGAAATTTTTATCAGATGCCCCAGATGAACTGTATTTGTGTATGAAGGTAGGAATATATTGAAAATGATCTATTATGGATTAAAGAACTAATTTTCAATTTATATTTTAGGTTGTACTTATTGTTGCAGTCGCAGGGGCTTGTAGATGTGATGAGCTTTTGCAAATGAAAACAGATGATATAAATGATATGGGCGACAAATTGCTAATTATGCTACCAAATACTAAGACCAAAAGATCAAGATCTTTTGTAGTAACGGAATATTTAAGCGTTTACAGAAAATATGCATCCTCCAGACCCTCAAATTTAAATAATCGGCGTGTCTTCTATAAGTGTGCGAACGGTAAAGCACATCATCAATTCATTGGCATTCACAAATTCGGTAAAATGCCAGAAGAAATTGCTATTTTTCTGGGACTATCCCATGCGAAAGAGTATACCGGGCACTGCTTTCGCAGAACTTCGGCCACGTTGCTGGTGCATTCTGGTGGGGACATAACAATGTTGAAGCAACATGGAGGATGGAAGTCTTCCGCTGTCGCGGAGGGCTATATTGAGGACTCGCTAGCCAATAAGTCGAACATCGGCAATAAAATATTTTCTGGCGTTTCCGGAGTATCAAGTGTGGATACTAAAGTTGTTAATTTTACTGGAAAGGAGGGAAGTGAACAGAGTTCAATTGTATTAAATGATTGTTCACAATTCACCATAAATATATCTAATAAATAAAAATTTCGTGTTGTAGTTTGTAGTCTTAATGCAATAAATCCAGTTTATTATCATCAGCATCATTTTGAGTTTTCTTAATGTCATTGTCAATTTTAATAACCAGTTTGATTTAAATTATTACTTGGAAGGTTGCCTAGCAACGAACTTTTTCTGCCTAGGCAGTAAAAGTGGACTTTTTCTGCCTAGGCATTAAAAGTACAACTTCTAAGTCTGCCAAGTGTCATTAAAAGGCCGCTTTTAATGTCATTTGGAGAAAAAAATTATTAAATATGTTTGTTCCTATTTCTTTGGAGTAATTTTCTGAATCATTATTTCACTGTAGTATCATTCTCATATTATAATGAAATCAGAACCAATTTGAAAAAGTGTAGAAATCAATTTCTGTTTTGTGAAACAATTGAACAGTTTTCAAATTATTGATTTTTTTATGTATAAACAACAATAAAAAATATTGTTATTTTGGGTATTCTTCTTGTTTGTTATAGTTACTGGTGACCTAATAAAATTTAGTTATGACTTTTATTATTGAATCGACGCGTTCGACATTGACAATTTATTCCAATTTCTCAAGTTGAACAACTGATTCACGCGATTGAAGGTTTCTGAAAAGGTATGATGGTTTTTTCGTTAATTGTGTCGGTCACAGCACAATTCTGAAATTATACTTATTGCATCAATATTCAGTTGTTGGATGATTCTGGAAACTTTCGCTAACACCCTCCCTCCCTTTATTGGAAAGAAAGTGCCAGTGGACAGAATTAACAGCAGTTGATTTCACTATCGAATAGTGAATTCAGGTAATTCTAGTTTCAATTTTTTTCTGATAACAATGCCTATACCCAAATTTGTTAGATATTATTTTTTTTCTGAACTTCTCCGAAAAAATTATAACTCATAGATATATAGATAGGCTGATGAGGTCTTCAGAGCTCAAAAGAGAATAATTAGAATTATGTCATTTAAACCTTATTCCTATTCTTGTAAACAATTATTCCCTGAGTTGAATTTACTAACATTTCCCTCCCTGTTCATTCTTGCGTCAATAATGCACGTCAAAAATAACCTATCTGACTATCTAGTTTCTAGAAACAATCAATATTGTCTTAGAGTAAGCATGGATTTGGCTTTACCCAAGTACAAATTGACTAAGGTAGCCAACAGTCCTATCGTGCTACCAATTAAATTATACAACAAACTGCCAACTGAATTAAAGAAAATCTCAAATAATTATAAATTCAAAAATACTCTGAAAGTCATTTTAATTAAGAATTCATTTTATTCTATTAATGATTTTGTTAATTGCAACGTCTCTGACCTAGCATTTATTACTTTGTTGTGATGTCTTTTTTGTTTGTTTGTAAAATTTCTTTGTATTATTTGTATTCTACAAATTATTTGTGTTAATTTTTACTGTAAACTTTTCTAAGTTTTTAAAACTTATTTTGACATTATCCAATACTGCAAAGTCTATGGAAATAAAGATTTGTATTGTAGTTACTGTTGGATATGAAAAATTTCACAGGATCACACCTGAAGCATCAAGTCAAGAACAGGTCCATCGAAATTTCAAAATTAATTTACTTGGTGATCAAAATTTCCACCTTAAACATAACATCGAGAAACCTGATGAAGCACAATTTTTTCAAATGGAAACCATACACTATTCTATTATTTTTGGATCAAATTCATGAAGAATGCCCTATACCTAAAATACATCCCTTGCAAGATATATCCAATTTTGGGAAATACTTGAAATGTAAATCATTCGAAGCTATACCACAGGGTTGCAAACTTCCCGATAACATGAGAAATTCTGAAAATATACATATTTTTAAATCAAGACTTAGCAACTACTTAATTCTGTCAAACAACTGCTACATTTTTTTTATAAATATTTTTGCGATTTCCATTTTCCCTACCGGTTGGTACAGATATTTTTCTGTGTGTACGCATTGATACTTATGTGTTTAACAGTCTCTGTGTTATTTTGAGGTGACTCGCACCGTAATTATTGAGAAAATAATTTTTTAAAAATATATTTGCGATTTCCATCTTCCCTACGGTTTGGTACAAAAACTTTTCTATGTGTACGCATTGGTATTGATGTGTTTAATAGCCTCTGTGTGATTTCGAGGTGACTCGCGCCGTAATAACCGAAAAAATGTTTTATTATGTATTGTTATATTTTTAGATTTTGATTTTATTTTCAATGAAAAAAATAAGTACAAATTTTACATAAAATAATTTTCCTTTGATTTCAGATTTAGCCCAGCTCAATACTTACACCTTTTGCTTTATACTCCATCCTTTTTCTCTCCATTTCAGAAACTTATCTCAGTCGTCGTTGATCATGCAGTATCTTTTTCAAGTTGGGTTCTTCGGAAGGGTTGATCAATATCAAAATTTGAAAATTTTATGATGATATCAAAGTAAATAAATTTCCATAACTCAAACTCAAATGTTTTATTTTTATCAATTTAGCAAAACTCTCAAATTGAATATGAAATTTCAAATAAACTCTTATCTATTCCTGTTCTGCGATAAAAAACTTATTTACTAAAACCCCCTTTAAAATGACAAAAGAAATCACTTATCGAGCCTATGTTGGAAGTGTAACAACTGCCAAACAAAGATATGACATCCGAACGTACCAGGCATGATTATTTAAATTTTGAGGTTATACTACTGATATAAAGTAAGCAATATGATATATGCAATGGAAAAGTTTATAGTTGAGAGTTTAGAAATTCCCTGAGTTTTTGTGCACGTTAAAATGGTTGTGAGTTTTCTTTCGGGGACATTCAATATGGTGTCAGTGACCTTTTGAAGTGCCCAAATTCTGCACCTTGGGTGATGGTTTGGAAATGATATCTTTATAAATACCTTTGAAACGTAACTCTTGAAGCTTCCACCAACGTATCAGCTTGGATTAGTTCTGTTTCTTCTTGCTGTGGTAGGTAAATTGTGCTCTCTTCAGCTGCTTTTCGTTCTTCTGATATAGCCTGTATTTAGTTTTATTAGTTTCTTCATTCTATTTTGTCTATTTTAATTTAAAGCCAGTAAAATTTTATCAGTTTTTCTGCTCTTGACAAAAAAATCCGCTTTCTTTCAATCATCTCCGTTTTTCCTAGCAACAGCAAACTACTTCTTCCCTTCAAAATTCACTTTTTGTCTGGCACCCACGATTTCACTAAACGAATTGTTATTACCATGCAACGGGATTAATCAACAATACTTACTTATAAATAACCCTTTCTATTAATTTTCACTAAAAATTCTGCTAAACTTTATTTGCTGTCATTTCAAGTTATTTTATTCTAAATCATAGTTTTAAATTGTATTTTGCATTATAATTTTGAAATTGTAATATTGAACAATTAATAATTTTAACAAACTTAGCTAGTAGTTGTATGTTTCATGGAGAACATGGAATGGTATCGGAACCACCTAAATTGATTCGGAAAGTACATTTTCCTGCCTTTATGCTGGTTTTGAATAAAATATTTTATTGTTGCTGAGAATTTGGATTGGTATAAAGTTAAAATAAAGCATTGAGCTGTTTTTTTTTTACGTTTACTGGGATGTGATAATAATAATAATAACAATTAATTCAATACTTATTTTCATAACAATATATATATATATATATATATATATATATATATATATATATATATATATATATATATATATATATATATATATATATATATTTGCGATTTCCATCTCCCCTATGGTTTGGTACAGATATTTTTCTATGTGTACGCATTGGTATTGATGTGTTTGATAGCCTCTGTGTGATTTCGAGGTGACTTGCGCCGAAATAACCGAAAAGATGTTTTTTCCTAAAATATTTTTGCGATTTCCATCTCCCCTACGGTTTGGTGCAGATATTTTTCAATGTGTACGCATTGGTATTGATGTGTTTGATAGCCTCTGTGTGATTTCGAGGTGACTCGTGCCGTAATAACAGACAAAATGTTTTTTCTTAAATATTTTTGCGATTTCCATCTCCCCTACGGTTTGGTACAGTTATTTTTCTATGGGTACGCATTGGTATTGAATCTGTGTTATTTCGAGATAACTCGCGCCGTAATAACCGAAAACATGTTTTTTAAAAATATTTTTGCGATTTCCATCTCCCCTACGGTTTGGTACAGATATTTTTCTATGTGTTAATAGCATCTGTGTTATTTCGCCGTAATAATCGAGAAAATGATTTTTTATAAACATGTTTGCGATTTCCATCTCCCCTACGGTTTGGTACAGTAATTTTTCTGTGTGTACGCATTGGTATTGATGTTTTTAACAGCCTCTGTGTTATTACGAGGTGACTCGCGCCGTAATAGACGAGGAAAGTGTGTCGTCACAAATGTCATTCTTGTCAAATACTGATTCCAAACAAAGAATTTTAGGTGACTTTCTCTGTTGATGATTTGCTGCTCTGCTTATTAGTTTGTGTTTGGTTGTTTAGATTTTGTTTTCTCAAGCAAAAGAAGTTGAAAAATCTTTACGGAAACAATCGAACAAGCTGATTTAAATTTGACGGATGTTTGTTTGGAATCAGTTTTTGACAAGAATGACATTTGTGACGTCAACACTTTCCTCGTCTATAATCGAGAAAATAATTTTTTCTGAGATTTTTGCGATTTCCTTCTCAGCACAGAACAGACATTTTTCTATCTGTAGGTAAAACAAAAAATAAACATTCCTCTGGCCCAGATGGTATATCTGCATATGTTATAAGACGTATTTCCACTCAAATCACAAAACCACTATGTCATATCATAAATAGGTCGTTTCAAGATGGAATTTTTCCAAGAGGTTGAAAATGTCACTTATAACACCTCTTTTCAAAAAAGGCATCCAACATAATATGGAAAATTACAGACCAGTATCTCAGCCTCCTGTAATATCGAAAATTTTTGAATATGTAATGCTGAATTCTTTGATGGGATTCCTGATGAAAAATAATATACTTAATCGGAACCAACATGAATGCTATATACTCTCTCTATGAAAAAATTTTGGAAGGTGTGGATCAAATGAAATTACTACAGCTGTATTCTGTGATATGAGTCGAGGTTTGGACTACGTCCAACATGAGCTTTTATTGCAAAAATTATATAATCTCGGAGTTAGAGGAAAAACTCATGATTGGTTCAAATCGTATCTTCGAAATCGTACTCAAAGTGTTAAAATAAATCATAGAATAGAAAATATTCAAAATCAGTTCGTATCGACACTTATGCCCAATGAAATTGGAGTACCCCAAGGCTCTGTTCTGGGTCCGGTTTTATTTGTGCTTTATATTAATGATCTGCCTGCAATTTCACCAAAAGCCTTCTATTGTTTGTATGCTGACGACACAACGCTTTTGTTTCGTGAACGGAATGAGTGTATTCCACAGGATACAATTCACTCCACTCTCCAGAGTCTTAATAACTGGTTATCCACAGGCCCGGATTACCCATAAGGCCAACCTAGGCCATGGCCTAGGGCGCACGCTTGCGGGGGGCGCAGCGCAGGATACGGAAAAATCCGCATAGCGAGCGTCCGAGCACCGGGTGACTCACCCGACGAAGCCGATCACGTGACTGCCGCCATCTCTCCAAAATTAGAGGAGAACAAGAAATACTTTGGGACAATAAAAAATTGGCTGTCAAAAGAAGACGAAAATAACCAAACCAAAACAGATGACTGCTTATTTTTAGACTGCAGTACTCCTAGTACTAGTCCTAGCACCACTGTTCATCGTTTATTTGAAAGTGGTTGACAGTGTTTCACTTTGAGTAAGGTTATTCTGGACTTTCGTTGTCTAAAAAAGAACAAAGAAAAATTCAATTCTCTGCAATTTTTAATTGAATTTTTCTTTGTTCTTTTTTAGACAATGAAAGTCCAGAATAACCTTACTCACCACTGTTCATATGATGCAGTCTTTTACTTCAGGAACAGAATCGGAACGAGACACAAAATTTGAATCTGAACCCAAGGAAGACACTGAGAGCCCCTCCAAAAGCATTGAAAATCCAACTCCAATTCAACAGAGTTTATAACGTGAACCTGAAACATTTAGTTTTGATCCCGTCGATCCCGATCCAGCAAACTGGGTTGTGAATAATGAACTACGTGGTTACGTATCCCAACATGAGTTAATTCAAAATAAAGAAGCTAATTTTTCAAAGGAAAAGAAGGATTATGGTAACCGTTTTTGAAGTTTTTTAGGTACTCATTTTTATAGATATTTAGCAAATGGGAAAAAACAAGACGGCTTGTGTACTCTGAAACTGAATGTGCAGTTTTTTGTGGTCCTTGCCGTCTTTTTTATTCGGAAACACAATCGGAATCATATTTTGTGAAAAATGGTTTTAGTGACTGTAAAAACGTTACATCAAGGCTCAAAGAACATGAAAACTCCCTTTCACATAAAACAACACCATCACTTTAAAAGAGAGATGAGGAAACTAGGCAAGGTTAATTCCCAACTAACTAAAATGATAGAGATATCGAGAAATTAGCTACTGGCAAATGTTATTGCGAAGAGTTGTAGTGGTGATAAAAGCTCTAGCATCTCGAGGATTACCATTTAACACATTTCTTGATTTTAATTGAATAACCCGATAGAGGTTGAACTTGGGTATAGGGAAAGCTGAAATAACTCATCCTAAAATTCAATTTTCTTTTGAATGGTTAAGAAAAAAATGGTAGGTGCCATTTGAAAAATTTGAGTTTTTGACAATTTTATAATGCGACATCCGAAAATCGCCTGCGCCCATATGGTACAAAATGGGACCGTCGATGGGACATCGGGTGTTAGCCTGGACTACCAGCTAACTGCTCTTTAAATTTAGTTTCCTAATTTTGAACTGTTTGCAGGCTACACGTGTTTTCGTAAACTACTACAGCGGTAATTTTTTAAAGAAAAATAGACATAGACAAAAACTGTAATAGATAAGACACAACTGAGGTTTTCTGAAGTGATAATCAGAAGGCCAATCGAACCATGACAAAAAATTAGGTTTCAAAATTCAAAATAAGAAAGTTGCTACCGACTTTTGGCATACCCTGTATAGTTGTAGGACTAAAAACATTTGAGATAGAACGCACATTATCAATTATGACAGCATACTGAATTTCAAGTTTCTAGTCCAACTGCAAGTTGTAAAATTTCTAATGCACGGCCTACGTAAATCACGCTGTATACAGTGCTGTTTATTAAACAGTGTGAGTGTGTTTTATTTTTTAACATGTTTTTTTAGTCAATATTTGCTTTTCATACATTTTGAAATTTTAACCACTGTTATTGCGGATTGATACAAATTATTTTCTTGGAAAACAGTTAAAAATGTATTCAAAAAGACTAAAAATAAAAATGTTTCAATAGCTCAAATAACCCCAAAGAAGCTCTAGAACGAGGTTTACAGTTAAATATGCCAAAAAAATTCCACACTCTCCAGACCTCCAGGAAGGGGGAGAAATTTAGAACTCTGGCCTAGGGCGTAAATAGCTGCTAATCCGGGCCTGGTTATCCAGCCATTCTTTATTCCTAAACCCATGCAAAACTCAATATATGTCTTTTCAAAATCATCATCGTTATAGTACCACCAAAATAGATATAAATATAAATAATAAATCAGTAGAACAATCAAACTGTGTGAAATTCTTAGGAATAGACTTTGATTCTTATCTCTCATTGCGTAAATCTTATGAAGAATCTGAATAGCAAGTGTTATCAAATTAGAGTTCTAAGAAAGGTTCTGGATAAACGAGCATTACTATTATTTCATTATGGTCAAATTCAGTCAAGATTGATATATGGTATTTTAATTTGGGGTAACTCGTCTTCCATGAAAGACATTTTCATAACACAAAAAAGAATATTAAGAAACATTGTTAATGTATCTTCAAGAACTTCATGTCGAAGACTATTCAGAGAGTATAATATTCTCACAGTTTATGGTTTATTCATCGTTGAATTATTGATGTATATACACAAAAATCTAGATAAGTTCATGAAAAATGAATCGGTACATCATCACAAAACAAGAATAAAAAATGATCTACATACGAGGCTTGTTTGGTAAGTCCGTGACTTTTTAAATTTCCCGCGCAGTAACTTTAAATGCAACACTGCTGCTGTCAACCACCATCTTTCAATAGACTACTGTCAAATTTTGAGCAAGCTGCGACATTTGGTTTGTGTTTGACAGCAATTAGAAGCAGACAACCTCGTGAATTTTAACAAAAATGGAAAAAAGTGAATTTCGTGTGTTGATTAAGCATTATTTTTTGCGTAAAAAAACCATAACTGAAACCAAGGAAAGACTTGATAAATACTATGGGAACTCTGCACCATCAATTTCAATGGTGAAGAAGTGGTTTACTGAGTTCCGTTGTGGTCGTACCAGCACAAGTGACGCCGTACGTTCAGGTCGCCCAAAAGAGGTCATCACGCCAGAAATCGTCGATAAAATCCATGGAATGATATTGGACGATCGGAGAATAAAAGTACGTGAGGTAGCTGAGGCTGTAGGCATCTCAACTGAGCGAGTACATCACATTTTACATGAATATTTGGACATGAAGAAGCTATCCGCGAGATGGGTGCCGCGATTGCTCACACTCGACCACAAGCGCAACCGTGTGACCACTTCAAAGGAGTGTTTGGCAAAGTTCAATCGCAATCCGGGCGAGTTTTTACGCCGTTATATAACCGTAGACGAAACATGGATCCATCACAATACCCCAGAGACCAAGGAACAATCAAAACAGTGGGTGTCAACTGGTGAACGTGCACCAAAGAAGGCTAAGGTGCGTCTGTCAGCCAACAAGGTTATGGCCACAGTTTTTTGGGATGCACGCGGTGTCATTCATATAGATTACTTAGAGAAGGGTAGAACGATCAACGGCGAATATTATTCAGAGCTTTTAGACAGATTCGATATTGATTTGAGGCAAAAACGACCACATTTAGCGAAAAAAAAAGTGCTGCTTCATCAAGACAATGCACGAGTGCACACGTGTGTAGTCACTATGGCAAAAATTCATAAATTGGGCTACGAACTACTACCCCATCCAGCATATTCTCCAGATTTAGCCCCTTGCGACTATTTTCTTTTCCCAAACCTGAAGAAATGGCTGGGTGGTAAGAGATTTGGGTCGAATGAAGAGGTTATAACCGAAACAAATGCCTATTTTGAGGGCCTTGAGAAAACCTATTATTTGGAAGGAATAAAAAAACTGGAAAAACGCTGGACTAAATGTATTGATCTAAAAGGAGATTATGTTGAAAAATAAAACGCTTATTTGCCAATTTTTTTTTTCTTTATTCAAATAGTCACGGAGTTACCAAACAGCCCTCGTATTCCAAGAAATCGTACATCGTTGTGTCAAAAATCATATCAAATAATGGGCCCTAGGCTGTATAATTTATTACCTAATGAATATAAAAGATTTACCAAGTTGGACCATTTCAAATATAATATCAAGGAGCTTATGTTAAATATAAGTCCTCACAATATTGATGAGTTCACTAATTATTTTAAATAGAGTCGTTTTGTTGTGTCTGAATATTTTAATGTTATTAAATGTACAACATAGGTATGTGAGTGTGTTTGAGTGTGTGTATATCTGTATATATTAGTATAAGTACGAGTATATGTACTTGTGTGTAAATTATTTTTTGAATTTGTAACAGTGACAAATTTGTATTTTTTTGACTTGTACCATAACTTGTAAAAGTTCTTTTAAACGGACCAATAAAAATCTATCTATCTATCTATCTATCTAAATATTATAGTAATTTTTTTTTCAACCACGCTCCAGTAGGGCAGATTATCATTATTCAAGTGATGTATGTATGTATGTAAAAGGGGTGGGTTGGCATTGGATGAATCCATTTGCCACAGACTTTTGTTAGCTTATAGCTTTAGAGATCTAGACCAATATTTTCCAAAAATGTTACCAAAATGTCAAATATATCTTTATTCTGCATATTGAGTAGATATGTTATATTTAACGGAAATGAAATAGTATGTATTTGCAGTAGATTAAGGAGTCGTGTTATTTCTGGAGTGTGATTCAAGCAGGAAAAGAATATGTGATTTAAGTCACAGATCGATGAGTCATCGCATGTGCAATAAGGTGTTTGGGATAAACCGATTTTATATAAATGGGCTGGAAATCTGCCGTGATTTAGTTTAAGTCTTGTTATGGTGACTGCTTTTTTCCTGCTCAGAATGTAATCTGACAGGTGTTGAATTCTCAATGGTAATGTGGGATGTACTGGTTAGTGGAAGTTGCGGTGAAGTCCTGCCAATGTCCCTCCCAACTTGTTCTCATTTTGTTTTCTTCTAGTTGGACTATATCATTATAAGGATGAGTTTCGATCATGTTTGTGGAAGACGTTGCTATTTTAGCTAACTTGTCCGCTATTTCGTTTCCCAATATTCCGCAATGGCCCTTCACCCATACCATGGTAATGTTCACATTTGATTTTGATAGTGTTGATAGGAGTTGCTTTATGTTACATAAATGGCGAGAATTGTATATTTTATAAAAATTTAGATTGTTCAAGGCATTTAGTACAGATTTAGAATCAGACATTAAAACTACATGTGTTGTTACTTTATTTTCATTTATCCACTTCAGAGATTCTTCAATGGCTATCATTTCTGCGGAGAATACCGAATAAAGATCAGGAATTTTACCGGAATAGCTAAATTTGGTGTTAGATATATAAAAGGCGAAGCCCGTTCCATTGCCTGATTTGGATCCATCTGTATAGATGTGGAGGTGATTGGTATAACATCTCAAAATGGATTGAAGCAGTGCTTGGTTATAAGAATTTATCTCGTTATATTCAGGGAATATAACAGTTGTCTTGAACATTACTGCCTCTAGGTCGAGATTAAATATTGGGAAACATTTCAGTTGGTTACACAAGTATGTGTTTGTATCTGTAAAAGCATCAGCCAACAGAGGAGTTTTCTTCTGATTCCAATATTCATAAGTGAGATTTCCAATAGATAACTTACAGATGCCCCTTGCAAGTGGGCCATCCGTGGAGAAGGATTTCAATTTGATAATTTCTTTCGATGCTAGATAGGTGCGTCTTATTCCAAGGGGCGGTTCTTGAGCCTCAGTTAAGAGTGCTTGCACGGGTGATGATTTCAGTGCTCCCAAACTTATTCTAACGGCATTATATTGTATTCTGTCAATCACGCTGAGATGACAGTCCGCTGCAGAACCATACAAAACACTTCCATAATCTATGATAAAGCGAATATATGCCCTATAAAATTGAAGTGCGATATTAGGATCTGCACCCCATTTAGTTTTTGTTACACATCTTAGCATGTTGATTCCCTTTTCACATTTAACCTTGATGTTTTCTATTTGTTTATTCCATGTCAGTTTACAGTCCAGGACTATTCCTAGATATTTATAGTGTTTTTTGACAGGAATGTTCAGGTCACTCTTACAGCCGTATGCATAGTCAATTTCAGCGATTCGCCAGAGTTTCGCCGCTCGCTACACAAGAACTATGATGCAAATTCGAGCTCCAAAAAAGTGGTACATCGCCAGCGTTTCGCCAAAATGTAACTTATCGCGTAGTTGTCACTTTTTTGGAGCTCGACTGTGCATTTTAATCCTTGTGTAGCGAACGGCGAAACTCTGGCGAGTCGCTGGCGATTGACTATGCATACGGCTGATAGTGATATAATCAGCTGTGTGGAGCCTGTGTCTCGTGAAGAAAACGACTGCAGATTTTTCGGGAGACATAGCTAGATTGTGTACACTTAACCAATTTTTCAGGCAATAAACAACATATTTTAGTTCCCTCACACATAAACCGAAAGATCTCTGTACAGTATAGAAGCAGAAGTCGTCAGCGTACTGTATACATTTTATGCTATCATCAAAATATTCATGGAGTTCCCGGGTATAAATATTGAATAACAATGGGCTCAGAACCGCTCCTTGAGGTAGACCCTGATTCACCCATCTAGGGCCATGGAGATTATTATTTTGGTCCTTAATATATATTTCTCGATTTCTGAATATGTCAACGATATTGCCTGATGCTTTTGAGCCAATATTCAAGGAATGTAACTTTTCTGATAGAATGTTCAAGTCGACTGAATCATAAGCGCCTTTTATATCGACGAATAAACAAGCCAAATAATGATTATTAGTGAATGTGTTCTGAATATCAACCACCAGATGGGAGACCGCTTCAATCGTACCGAAGCCTCTACGAAATCCATATTGAGTTTTTGGTAATTTTGAAAAATGTTCGAGATACCAATCTAACCTAGCGTTGATCATCCTTTCATACGTTTTTGTCATGCATGACATAAGTGATATGGGGCGATAAGATGAGATCAGATTGGGGTCCTTGTTTGGCTTCTGTATCAGGATGACTATCATTTCTTTCAGCTGTTCCGGTAAATCACCATTACTCCACCAGTTATTATATAAATCTAATAATTTGGTTTTTGCGCTATTTGTTAGATTTTTTAAAATATTGTATGTGATCATATCTTTACCTGGAGAGCTCTTGCGGGTTATATTTAAAGCCGATTCTAACTCTGTGTAACTGAATTTTTTTTGCAACAATTCGTTACTTTGTGATGGGAGATTTTGTGGAACATTGGGAACGGTATCTGGTGCAAAGTATTTTAATAATTTTTCAATTGTTTCTAGGGGTACATGAGATTTGCCAACGAATTTTTTATTTGAAACTTTTTTGATGAAGCTCCAAATCTTACTAGGGGAAGTGTTTTTATTAAGATCATTCAAAAAACGTTTCCAACTTGCTTGACATTTGGTTTTGAAAAGGAGTTTTGTTTGAGCTTCCGTGTTCTTAGCATCAAGATAATTTTCCCAATTTGACGTTTGTTTGTATTTCCTATAGCTTTCTCTCCTCTTCATGACCATATGCGAGCATTCTAAGTCCCACCAGATCGGTCGAGCTACTGAAGGTAAAAAGGGTTTGTTTATCAACATCGATTTACATTTATTCAAGTGAATATTACTTTATAGTAAAAATTTGAATAGGTATATCAAAATATTTGCCAAATTCTGGATCGCCAAGCTCATTCAATAAATTTTTTTAATTCATGATGCTGTAGCACACATAATGATAACTAATGAATTTCCTTGAAATTTGGCAACACTGCATAAAAGTGTGGATGGAAATGATTACTTCATTCTATTACTGTCCTACTGAGCAATCAATACGATAAACAGCTCTGAATGTCTTATGTGTCATTAGTTTAAAATTTCTACCTTGACAAATCTGTGGTCAATTTCATTAGCAAGCTGTGCTTGCGGTAGGTCGTTAACAACCAACGATCCATCACATCCATTTGTTTAGACAAACGAAAGCGAAAACAACACAAATCGAGCAAGACGCCCTCTTTCTCGAAGACTCTCACTAGTCCCCGAAGAGGTAATCTAGAGTGCGCTGACCGGGCGTCGAAGGATATGAGTTAGTGGGTCAACGCCGTAACAAACGAACAGCGCTGAACATTCTCGATGCGAGTTGCGCGCCACGAGCAACGCGTCAAATTCAAACCAACTTCAAAGTTCGAACTCGCGCGATCTCATCGGTGCATCACGGCTGCAGCATTTCGAGCAAAAGCAATAACGTCCATGTGATAATAATAATAATAAGTTGGAGATGTGTTGATAGCGAGAAAAAGTTTGTGCCAAGGACTTAAATTATTAGATAAAATTTGTACAATGACGGTCAACGAATACAAAGAAACTACCTGTGCCACTGCCAGACCTGTGGAAGATATGGAAATTGGAAAGAATTTCATTCAAAAACCTTCGCCGCAGCAATCTTTGCAGCACCAACTTTCACTGGGTATCCAGAATGCACTGGATAAGAAAAATGTACTGATTGCCGAAAATGAACAAAATGCCGAAAATGGAGAGACTGCCGAAAATGCAGAGGATGCCAACAACGCACTTGATACCGAAAATGAAAAACTTTTAGGCAGAGTCTTAGCAGGTGAGGCATTTCCTGTATTAAAATAAGAGTTCCTTCGTGTTACCATAAAGTGTGTATTTTCAAACGTATTGAAATTTTTAGCAAATTATCAGAAAAACATAAAAAATTCGTCCCTTACTGTGACAATCCTCTCATTGTGGGAATTTATAATAGATTCTCCGTTTTGTTAAAACCTCTTTTGACTAGGTACTTGTATTTTTTTTCAATTCTCAGGAGTCGGGAGACACTCAATTTGTTCGAGCGTTCAGTATTCTTTTAGTATAATCTAAAGTTAATTTGATATTTTTTATCCTTGTCCACCTTTTACAGGAATCTCCCACAACTCATATTTTTCAAAAATCTCTTCATTTTATCATACCATTAATGCTTGTGAAAATTGTAGATAAGGAACTTCAACCCCTCGAGAAAGCAATGGGGTCAATTTTTTTGTATAATTTTTTGATATCTGAAGCCAGGCGGTTTCCAAAAAGACATAAATACCTACCTACGTATTCGAGTACCTATCTCTGCCCTTTTTTAAAAAACTTTTGGAGACATCATCAATCAAAGTTATTTCTATAATATCTACCTGCCACGTGTCTTAAAACTTGCAGACAATCAGTAGTAATTCGGTAATTTTCATCTCGCGTTAGTTCCACTCGCCGCCATTTTGAAACCAATGTCTGTTTGATGCGGACTTGGCAATAGTTTAAACCCTAGTCCAATCAATAAAGATTTTCTTTGTAACAAAAATACTAGTAGGAAACCGACTCTGCCATCATATTCTGTTGTGTTTTGTTATCAATTTGTTATAAACATTTAAATGCAAAAAAAGTGTTTAATTTTAGTCTTTTGCCTATAAAACGAATACTAATAGAGCAATATTGTTGCTCCAATGGGAAACATTGTAGCTAATGGAAATACGAACAAAATTTTCAAAAATTAATTCAGTAGGAATTTTTACAGTAAATAAAAATAGAAAATAATGGGCGCAGTTCAAATTTGATGGTGAAGCACCACAAAACTTGCTCCTCCACTCAACCCTGTGAAGCTGTGTATCGATAATTTTTTTAAAACTCAAGTTATTCTTCAGTTTGCGGTTCAGTGCACTTAGGGAAAGTATGTGAAATATCTATGTAAAAGTAAGTTATATTATTTGAGACTCGTTCAGTAGCAGTTTCTATGAAAGCATTCAAATCTCTGTTTATAGGCTCACAAGCAATGTCTTTTTCTACTTCTGGAAAGCTGTAATATAACTGGGTGTCACCCGCATATAAATAAGCTTTGCAATTTAGGAGACAGTTTATGAGACGCGAGGTGTATATAGAAAACAATAACGGCCCTAGGATGGAACCTTGGGGTACTCCTGATTTGAGATATCGACATTCTGACCTCTATTCACCAATGCATACTTTTTGTTGTCTTCACACAAGCGTGTAACGTTGATGCTGGTAGCCACAAACCTAATATCGTTAATTCGTCTCAGAAAAATAAACAACCCACCTCCCTACATTGCACTTCCTCAAGAAATAATCTCGCACGCGACCCCGCGGCGAGCAATTCAGTTTTCACTTTTCAATCTCCCAGACGGTATCTAGGGCGCGAGCTCCGCCAGCGAGGCTAGTTCATTCACCTTCGGCCTTCAACGCGAGATCTGTCTCTCGCGCTCGCTATCGCCGTCTCGCTCGTCGGTTCACTCACTTTTATTCCAACAACAGCCCGAGGTTCCGCGGATCCGTGTCAGCGAGCAGTCTCGTCGCGAGGCGGCGATTTCGAGCCGTCGCAGAGCGCGAGAATACGAGAGTTCTCGAGGTCGTCGGACCCTCGCGACGAGGCTAGTGCGTTCACCTCCGCTAGGCGGTCGGCCGAATGTAGGGCAAGATGAAATTAAAACTGGAGGTTGAATGTTGAATGCAAAAACAGCACATGTGCCTAGGTTCAACCAATGGCCGTTGCGTTTCTCCCACTACCTAACCTCGAGCGCGAGTTCAACAAACCCGGCCGCTAAATAGGTTACCTGAGTATCTTTACGACACGAAGTGTTATGTACTAGAATTATCGCAATAAAGAGATACGAATTTGTCGATGGGCCAATATTATTTTTCGGAATTGATAACAAGACGTTGAAGTTGAAATGAAGCAATTATGTACTGTCGTATGAATGACTCGTTTTCAATGCGTAAAATTTTGCCAATGCGAATTAAAGGACTTGTATCATGCATGACTAATTATTATTCTAGTCAACTTGTACCATTTATTACAAAATTTTTGTATAGTCACCTAAAATTATGATCATGGTGTCAATCGATTCGTTATGTCAAGTAAAGTAATTCCTCCCAAAAGGGGATTAAAAATATTGCAAAAGTTATAAACAATCAAGTGGAAAAAGAGTGGGGCTTTGTTTTTTTTTAATATCTCGAAAAATATTAAAGATTTTCGGAATTCAATTCAATTCAATTTATTCACATACCATAATTTACAGAATTTACATTGTTTAATTTTCAAATACATGTTCCACTTCCAAAAAACAAACAACCCACCTAAGCATTTAAAACCGAGAAAGATCGAAAACACTAATTAACCTCAGCAAAATTAGTCTAAAGACAATCACAGGATTTCTAATGGGGCATTGCAGACTCAAAGAACACCTAAGGAAGCTAGGCTTAGAGAAGGACAACACCTGCAGATTCTGTGGGGAAACACCTCACCACATATTGATGGAGTGTTATGCTATACACCACAAAAGATTAAATATACTGGGATCACACCAGCTGACTGTGGAAGAAATACCACAAATGGACCCCCTCAAAATCCTAAAATTCCTGAAGGAATTGAGGCTTGAGGGGCTGCTGTAAACGAGAACACCTTGAGATAGCAGAAGATGGGGCACAATAGATCTAACTAGGTCGCAGCGCATCAGTCACCATCCATACCTAACAATACAATACAAGCATTTAAAATGCTTGTGTTGTGGCGTTGCAGTGAATTTGGAGTGGCTTATAAAATTCATCAAATTTAGCGGTAGGTAACAGATTTCAATAATATTAAGGAATATAAAAAGTATTATAAAAAGTAAAAGAGATTCAAGATTAGGAAAGTAATAACAATAGCAAAAAAAAGTAGGCGGTAAGAGAGAATGAGGTGAGAAACAAGGGTTTAGTTAAACAAAAACGAGAAGGTAGATATTATCATTAAGTGATTGTTTTTTGTCGGTCAGAAAATGTTTATTAAGTTTTTACTTTCATATATGAATCTTTTCATTGATGTTTTGTATTTTTTCAAGGAGGTGGTAGTTTTTATGTTGTATGGTAGGATATTGTACAATTTAGGTCCATAAAAACATATATATCGTTGTGTGTGTGCTTTCCGGTAAATTGGTAATATCATAGACTTGTTTTCAGCGAATCGGGTTTGCTTAGTTTTGGGAGTGATATATTTTTGTTTATTATGAAACATCCAAATCAGAGACTGATAAATATATAATCTCCCTGTATCAAGTGTTTCAACATCCTTGTAGAGCTGATCGGTGGAATAAAGTTTTTTTTTTTGAATATTATTTCCAATAAGGAATTCTGGGTTGATTACAGTTTACTCAATGCATTAAAATATTAAAAAAGATATGAAAAGATCAGAAAATTTACTGAAAAAAAGTTCCTACTCCCTGAAAATAGAACCAAAACGGGTTGTTTGGCTTCAACAAAAAATATTTAAACATATTAAATATGAATATTAACCAATAAAAAATTCATCAATTAACAATAATCCGCGGTCAAAACATTTTTATTCCGATTTCTCCATAAATTATGCATTTGTTAATTAACACATTTTTCTAAACTGAATGTTAACAAAAAGACCCGATAATTATGGAACTAAAACCCTAGAATTTTTTTCACTTAGTGAAGTTATTCTTAATGAAAGAAAGAAAGAAAGAAAGAAAGAAAGAAAGAAAGAAAGAAAGAAAGAAAGAAAGAAAGAACTTTATTCATCTATGAGACTTATACATAATAAAATATACAATGTACAAACCTATCCGACTAGTCAATTACAAAGAAAAAAGAAAAAACAGAAAATACATAAAATAACATTGATGATACAGTGACCGCCAAAAAGTATGTACCATATGGGAAACATTTTTATTATTGGAGTATTGGAAAAAATATTCTGAGGAAAAGTTTGTGCATGTCCGATAACCTAAAAATCGATTTTGACACATGTCACGTGATCGCTAGAATGGCGGCAAAATAAAAAAAATTGCAATGCAAAGGCAAAAAAGGGGTAACATGGCAAGATATCAAAAAAAGTTATTTGAAAAAGTCACTTAGAATTCAATTTTATACACATAAACGAAGTTTCAAGAGATAATTCAAAAAAATTGAAAATAGCAATTTTTTAAAAATAAAAACAAATTTTTTTATTCCAATTTCTCCATAAATCATGCATTTCTCAATTAACTAATTTTTCTAAACTGAATGTTAACAAAAAAAAAATTTTTGAACCCTACGATTTTTTTCACTCAGTGAAGTTATTCTTACTAGGCTTACAAATAGACATTTTTGCCGAAATATCATTTCGGCAATAATAAAGCAACATCACGAAATCACCACTATAAACACACGACTTCATAAACAACTTATCTATCAAACTGTGAAAAAGTCAATTTTACAAAGATCATATTCTTTCATGTCATCTGAATTATATAGCACTGTACCTGACAAATATTTTTTTTTTATTCCAAACTACTATTTACAAGACTAATAAAAAGATTCATCCTCGAAAAAGACAGGCAGTTCGTTAAAACTCTCTTAGAGTGAAATTATTATTGAATTAATATTTATATACATTTTATCTGTTGTTCTTCTAGCGTTATATATATATAATATATAAATATGTTTTTTGAACCATAAACATAATATTAAACCTTTTTTTATTGTACTTTTATTGTACTTATTTTAATTTTTTTCTACTATGTAGCATAATTTTATCCATATATGTCTAAGATTTCATCTATTTTGTACATAACTTTTTTTTTATAGTGTGTTTCATATTTGTTCAACCAACGTTTTTATATCTTACTCTCTTACGGTGAGTCGTAGTATTCATACATATTTTAGTTATTTGTCATATTTTCCGTTTTGTATACTACAATTATTATTATTATTTTAGTAATATATTTTTGCGAAACAAGAGCTTTGCTCTTATCGTCGAACCACATTTTCTTTTGATTGTGCCCCAATCTATATTGTGAATAAAGTTATTATTATTATTATTATAACCGATGCAAAAATTGTAAAATTTTAATTTTCCACTTTTTATCAACAAAAATTTAAAAAAATTTAAAATAGTAGTTTTTTTATATTTCGAATATTTCGATTTCTAAAGGTTTATCTACATAAAAATATTTTTAAATTTTTTTTACCACCATTGTTTAAAAAATTGTTATAAACACATACATCGTTTATGGGCAAATCAAAAAAATTTATTGAGAATAACTTCACTAAGTGAAAAAAAAACAGGGTTTTAGTTCAATAATTATCGGAATTTCCATTCAAAATAACTTGAACTGCATCATATCAAAAATTTAGAAAAATCCACCGAAATTTTTTCCTTTTGTGTCATTTAGGGGGTGGGGGGATAATCATAAAAAATTGCTATTTCCCTTATTTAGGCATATTTAAACATTCGACGATTCATTTAAAGGCACTCGAGAAATATTTTTTTTTGCGTTTCGTAATAGGAGTTGTGGGAAAAAGAAGGGGAGGGGGGAAGAATTTTTTTTATAAAACAGCACAATATTGTGCAACATTAGCAACAATGAAACAAGTCAAAATATTTTTACCGGGTTCAAAAATAAATAGTCTAATCTGCGCAAGGGATGATTTCAACGCCCCCTAGCAGCAAATCTGTTAATTTTTTTAGGTTGGCGCAATGGTAACATTGGTTGAGAATTACATGGACTACGTCATACCAAAAATTCAAAAAAATCCACCTGGACCCAAATTCCATATGGAGTTTGCGGGGTCCTTTGCTGATCTTTTCATATCTTTTTTAATATTTCGAAAATCTTTAATATTTTTCGGTTACTATACAAACATTTTGTAATAAATGGTACACCTTGACTAGAATACATTCTCGATTCGGTAAGTCCCTAGTACGTCCGTTCATTTATTATATAGAATTAATGTGGTGACAAATTTAAAATGTTATTTTAGGGAATTTTCATCGGTTGTTGTGGAAGAATCGGTCAACACTTAACACCAAACCATTTATTTACCAACGTTGTATTATATTATCGTGAATGTCTATACATAAGTAATTTCTGAATGTATTGTTTTATTCTATGGTAAATAATAAATTATCATTATTATTATTATTTCGATCCAGGCGTGTTTGAAAGACTTTTTTATCCATTTGTACTTTAATATACTATTTAACTACAGAGGGCGTATCTTCAGCTTAGTAGTAATATGGTGTACTTAAAGAACATATTCCAGAAGGGTCGTTAGTATAAATACAAAATTTAATGGGACCTACAACAGAGCCTCGAGGCACTCCATAACCAATTTCCTAATTTGAAGATGTATTCTTATAGCATGTGACATACTGTACACATTACTAAAATGATATTTTAATAGTAGAATATCCTGAATATGCATCAAGCATCATTCTTAAAACTGCATACTTTTAATGAAAACAGTTAATCTTCCGTCAATAACCACTTCCACCGTCCTTTTTTAAATCAATCACTGGGAACCGCGAGAACAACCGGTCTTCCGTAACAATGGGAGAAATAATCTCTTCGAATGAAAGTCCTATAAAGAATGACTTGACTGAAAGTGAAAACTAGGCAGCGAGCGTAGAACTCGTAACACTGACACTATTAATTTCTAATATATTTGATAGCCAGTCGACTTTCTCCATTCAAGACTCGATTTCATTCAGCCGATGAAATCAAAAGTGATTTGTTGATGGTGGCAGACAGGAGGTATTGAAGATAAACTTATGTTGAGTGGTCTCGTGGAAAAAATAAAATCGAATATAAAGCTTTTGGGAAATGTTGGATTTAGTGAGGATTCATTGTTACTCATTCTACATCACAGAGAGCATTATAACAGTATGAAACAAACGAATAAATTATGTCAGATGTAATTCAAGCTCAGTCGTGGTATAAGCAAAGGAAGTAGTTGTTTTATGTCAGAGATTTGCTTCTTATACTACTTTGTGGAAATAGAGGAAAGGGTATTTCACTCTCCTGCAAACCTCTCAAACTATGACCAAATCCATTGCTTTACTCATATAACAGTATTATAGATTTTTCGAAAATAGAATCAAAAACACATTTCGGGAAGTGGCAAGAAATGTTAAATCTGCTTGTCTGGCTAACCACATACTTATTGATTGTCTGAAATGATGAAATTTCTGAATTGTTCTATGTAATAATACGTTTGAAAATAATGCTTGGATTAATATTATTCTCCTAATCTCAATTTAAAAAAATGAATTGTATCAGCAAGAATCTAACAGAAAACAGCTACTGATCCCTACAAACATTGATTAAATCTGTTAGACCCTGTTGTAACTGGTTACATTTCAAATTGGTATGTTTATCAATTATTGTATGGTTTTCTGTCAAGAATTGTAAATATTCCTCTCCGTATTTTACTCCATATCCAAGTTGGCGATGGTCAGGGTACTCTCTTTCCGGTTCCTGAAAATGGCAGTCGTGCTCACATTAATAATTTTTGTTTTATTGGAGAGTGGTATGAAGTCTCTCCAAATATTTCCGCCAAGTGGAAAATATGAGGCACGCATCTGACAGAAACAACGATTTCCCTAGCTGACACCACGACGGATATTAAATTACATCTGTCAGATATTTGTGCAACAATCTTTCAAGAAGACCCTATTGCAAGTGCTTATTGTAATTATTGAATGAAAGATTATCCTTCATGTTGCTGGGGATGACCACCTGTAGACATTTTTCGAGTTTCTTGCCTCTCTTCAGTGCAACGGTGGGTCCGACAACTGCAGAGTCGTCTTGTGGTATACAGTACAGGAGGTCCTCTGTTTTGAAATAGTCGTTTGCAAAGTTAATCTAGAACTTTTGCACGTGTGTTTAATTCAATGTTTCTAAAGGACACTAATTGTTTCTATCATAAAGGTACTTGCCTATAAAATTTTAATTCATAGAATGTTGGATTTCAAGTCCATTTGTTTATTGGTCAAAAATTACTCTGTTTTCGCTCAAATTGTTAAAACACAGGAAGTTCTCAAACTTCTAAACGGAAAACTATACAATGAACACAGTAAATTTGGTTTACATAAATAAACATTATAGTGGAAGAGATCGTTGGTATCTGTTGGTTGGTTAAAAACTTTCGAGCGAGATACCGGGTTCACCTTTGAGGTTTCCCTTAACACTGAGACCAGCTGGGGTCTATTGTATTGTTCTGTCCTCAGTGGTTCCTAGTTAAATAGGCCTGTGTTTTTCACTAGGTATTGTAGTCTAATTACTAGGTGTTTCGGATTTATGCCTGTTTCTAGATTGATCTATCCGAATGTTTTGTTACGCTTGTTGAGCAGCGCGACGCATTTGAAGATGATGTGAGAGGATGTTTCCTTCTCGTCACCACAGAGTCTACACTCGTAGGTATTCCATGAATGGAAAAGGTCATTCTTGATTAAAAAAGATGTATTCTATCCGTGGTATTTTTCGTATGAATACCTAATTTTGGTAGATACAACTAGTTACCATTGAAAGTGACTCAACGATGTTCCTTGTCAAACGCTTCTATCATTTATGTATAAATTATATACAGTGCGGCTTTTTTTAGACCCCCCCTGTTAACTTTTGAACGGTTCGACGTACAAACATGAATAAACCGTTTGGAGAGTTTTACCGATACAACTTTTTGAAACAAAAAATATGGTGATTGCTTGACAGGGGGCGCGGGGGGCAGAGCAATTCAAAATTTTTAAATGGCATGGGGGTTGAGTGTCACATCGTTAAAAAGAGAATTCAATTCTCTTTACAACCATCTAATTTTTTTTGAATTTCGTTAATATTTTTTTTGCAATTCAAATTCGAAATATCATAAATGCGGATCTGAAAACTAGTCATACCTTGATAAATTTGAACGGTTTGTTGTGGAATAATGAAACCAAAAACATTGCGAAGGGTATTATCGATACTACTTTTTGAGAGCACATCAACTAGACAATTTCGATAGGAATAAAAATCGAAATTGGGAAAAAATTCCTTAACTAAATTCAAAAATATTTAGATGGTTGTAAAGAGAATTGAATTCTCTTTTCAACGATGTGACACTCGACCCCCCATGCCGTTTAAAAATTTTGAATTGATGTGCCCCCCGCGCCCCCTGTCGAGCAATCATCATATTTTTTGTTTCAAAAAGTAGTATCGGTAAAACCCTCCAAACGGTTTTTTATTAATGTTTGTACGTCGAACCGTTCAAAAGTTAACAGGGGGGGGAATGAAAAAAGCCGCACTGTATATTATAAATGGTAATGGTAATCAGACTTGGTGCTATCTCGATATATCATCGCATTGTGTATAGTTCTGAGATATCTGTGTTTCTGTCTTTTTCTACTCAAGAGGAGTTCATGTGAAGAAGTGTTTTGTAGGGGCTTTATCAACAATAAAATAATCTTTAACAACATTTCTTAATATTTTATATTTTTATTTCTTGTTCTTTCTTAAATTCAAAGATAATAAAAATGAGGCCTTTGTCCGACTATAAATGTTTTTATTGGGAATCATTTAAATTCGAGCAAATAGGGAGTTAGGTTTCAGTTTTCAAGCCGCGATGTTCTCCGTTTTTCGAGCTCCTCGACTATCATTAATCTGGTCGAGCTTGTTAGTCATTCATAAGCAAACTTTATATACGTTAAATTGTTAAGTGTTTTTATTATGTAACATGTGTAAATATATCATTATGGTTATTTATTAGCTGCTGTGTCCGTTATTTGATTACAACAACTCATCCGTCACCCTGTACTCAGACAGTTTTTTATCTTGTCTCAGCTCTGACGGTAACAAGAGAAAAAATATAAGAAGACATCGAAAAATTCAGTTTTTTCAATATAATTTTCAAATCAAAAATATTTTTGGATATTTCATCTTTTTTCGTTTTAACCAAAGCTAACCCGTGGTGGATAACCTTATCTTGGACTCACTGTATACAGATTTTTTTCAATGGTGTTTGGCATCGACTGCTATGGTCATTAGCCATGTGTTATGGGTAGGCCTTGTTACTTACTCCATACGCCACCTTAGGAGCAGCACTGTTAATTGGAACGCAACAGCGAATCGTGCAGGACTCACCCCAGTCCAGCCACGAGATTTGAATGATTTAATCGGTCAAATTAAATTGAAAAATCCCAGCCGCAACTGGGCTCGAACTCCGGATCTTTCGACCCAAAGTCGGACGCTCTAACCACTGTATATTAGTTGTAGTTATAGCATTTTATGGCTAGTGGAATGAGTTTTGGAATATGTGTGGCAGGTAAACACGTACATAACCTATTATCCATTAGTAGCTGTATACTCGTAATAGTCTGATGAATTTCTGTGAGATTTTTTTTTCAACTCTTTGTTCCCCATTACCTACTATCAATTTAATTCAACATATCCACATAAAAGGAGAAAAATAATAAATTCTGGCATACATTGTACAAAAATATCCAAAACGGTCACAAGAAACTTCCTTTGCACGTGCTAGAGTGAGACGACTACCTATATCGACGCGTACAGAAATGGCCATGGATAAGTGAAATGAATAAGCTGACGTAGCCGACCTCAAAAACAAAAAGGCAATGGCCTGCTCTCGTGCCAGGGTACTCGTCGACCTCGATTGGCAAGCGTTCGCGAAAAGCGAATCTCGTGAGAGGCTACATAGATATTCTCGACCCGCTACAGAAGTCATTGAACTACTAGTCTCTCGCCGGGTGCGATGTGACCTGAATTTCCTAGATCCGACTCTGCAATAGTAGAAGACAAACGAAGGTTGGTGTAGCGAGGCTAACAAAGTAACATAGGGAATTTCGTTCGTCCCACATAATTTGGCGCTCAAGGTGAATGGCCCGCGAGCGCGACTATTTTCCAACCCTGCGAAGGGGTGTGGGGGGTGGGTTGAATGTTTTCTTAACGAACCCTTCGCTGGTATTTATTGGGTTGATGTTTTTCGCTTTGTTTGTAACGCCAGCAGGAGTAAGTGGAATTTATACCTACCAGATGGTTAGGTTTTTATTTTTAGATAAACTTTAGACCAAGCTATAGAGATTTTTTTCCCACAATATAAAGTGGCCTATACTAATTTTTATTAATGAATTTTTCGTTAATGAAAACCCCAGTTTTCGCCCCAGCAAAATCGCTTTGTGGAATGAAATAGTGAAAAATATTACAATTTTTTTGTTTTTTGGAAATATCGCAAAGATTATTCAAGGAACTACAGGAAATTTTGTACAGATTTACAAAATGTACAAAATGGATTTTTGTACGTCCGAATCGGTGCATTTTCCACTGAGGAAATCCTGGAAATCCTTGAGTAAGAGACCATTTTTCATAAGGGACCCCGCACTAATCTTATGGAAAACCGGTTTCGGTGAAAATCGCTTATATTTCAATATGATGTAGCCCATGCCATCCTGAACAAAAATTTCTATTGCGCAAGCTCTCTGAATGCCGGCGTTTGGATTCTACAGGGAGTCGAAGTTTGATATTTTGACGATTTTTCAAAAAATCCAGAATTTCATTTTCATCGTATGGATCTGAATTTTTATAATGGAATAGGCCACAATATGTGCATCAAAAAAGTGAATTGACAGAAGTTTCTAGAATCAAAACTGGCGGGTATACAGAGGGTTAAACTTTGTTTTTGGTAATTTTTATCGAACTTTTTTCTAGAAAATATTCGTTTTCACGCAGATCCATATGCAACTGTTGTTACTTACAGCCACAATAGGCCATTGGCCGCAGTGGAGGGCCTGATACGGGCCCACTCACGTTCAAAACCTACTTACAGTACATGAGAGGGCGATCATATTTTGCATTTTAACCAATCATCCAGCTTTAAGTATTTGGAAGATACGGGGCGATCAAAAATATATTTTCAATTTCGGAAAAATGTATCCCTTTGTATAAAGGGTGTTTCATAATGAATGCGCAGGACTTCCGGATGTGATAGCTCGTTCAAAAATATGAAAAAAAGTTTCTATCAACTTACCCTCTAAAATTCAACATTTTCGAGATACAGGGTGTTGAAATTAAAAAAAATATATATAGTTTTTTGCGAATATCTCTGGAACCGTTTATCGCATAAAAAACAGATTTTGAATACATTTTCTACTCATAATAGGCTTTGTTTTGTGCAGATTTTTTATTTTTTAAGATTCAATTGGTGAAGATTTTGAAGGGGTAGTGGGTGTTTTTTTCTCCAACTTCTACGCCACTGGAAAAATTATGATTTTGAGCCGTCTACTTGAGCCGCCAATATTTTCTACACATAAAAGGTACTAATGGTCATAAGCTCTAAAGTTGACCGTTTTCAAGAAAAATCAACGTTCATGTTGAAAAACATGGTAAATTTTTTTAAATAATTTTTTTCATAATTATACAAAATTTATTTAAACGTTAGAACAAGTAACAAAACCAAACGTTGACTTCATAATTGCAAAATAAAAAAAGAAATGATAATAATAATAAGTTGAATTATTGGAAATGTCCGCCGTTAGCTTCAATGCACGCAGCAATTTTTCGAGGAAAAAAACATTATTTAAACAACATGAAAGTTGATTTTTCTTGAAAATAGTCAACTTTAGAGCTTATGACCAAGAATACCTTTTTTGTGTAGATAACATTGGCGGTTCATATAGGAGGCTCAAAAATGTACTTTTTCCAGTGGCGTAGAAGTTGGAGAAAAAAACACCCATTACCCCTTCAAATCCAATTATGAATTTTAAAAAATTAAAAATCTGCACAAAACAGCTTATTATGAGTAGAAAATGCACTCAAAATCTGTTTTTTGTGCGATAAATGGTTCCAGAGATATTCGCAAAAAACGATTATTTTTTTAAAATTTCAACACCCTGTATCTCGAAAATGTTGAATTTTAGAGGGTAAGTTAATAGAAACTTTTTTTCCATATTTTTGAACGAGCTATCACATCCGGAAGTCCTGCGCATTTATTATGAAACACCCTGTAGTCAGCTTCCACTGATATATTTCGCTGATTTTCTGAAACTATGTAGCCAATTCATATGCAAATGTGTCAACGTCTGTTCTCATTAATCTGAATCCAAATAAAGTTGCGACGATGGTACAAAAAATATGTAGAAGGGATGTTTCGGAATAATTTTGAAATGATTTCTAAAATCATCTGTGATTTTTTTTTATTTTTTGACTGTAGATGAGTAATTCTTGATCAAATAGTTCCACAGTGCCTACCTCGCGAATGCCACGGTTTGAATTATACAGGGGTTTGAAATATAGTACTTATTTCATCGATATCTCGAATACTTAATCAACAATTTCTTTGCAACGGAAAATATATTATTAAAACTGTACAATTTTGTACTCGGTCTAGGTGTATCGAAAGTGAGACCTATCAGAGTGTGTACATTAAAAAAGCCAAGAAAGTATCCAAAGAAAGCGAAAGTTGATGCGTGTCTTGAGATGTTGTTCAAGTAAAGAAGAAAGTTGATGGCGTTATGTTTTCACCAAAGGCTACTCTCACTGCGGCCTACTTCTCTCGATTTGTTTCGAATTTCTCAAATGAAACGATTAAGTAAGTGATTTGTGAACTCATGTTTTGATTTTGTTTATTTGATGAAGTGAGTAGGTACTATACGTAACGCCTACAGCAAAATGTAGTTTTGTAGTTGAATTTTATCATCAACTAAGTGTTGAACTAAGTAGACAATAATAGGATCGAAATTCAGGACGACAAAAATCATCTTCAAATATCTTTGAATCGACAAAAATAATTTAATTATTGTTTTTCTTCTTGAGCAGTTTAACGAATCAAATCAAAGTGTGCTTTAATGTTGAAAAAACATGAATTCTTATTGATGAAGCTCATCAGGAGACAAGTATACAATATAAATAAAAACATATAAAATGGTCGTCAGACGACAAAGAAAAACAACAACAAATAAAGATAAATAGTCAGAGATAATATAGTTGTATGGAGAACTAACTGAGTCAAAATACAAAATGGGAAAATTAGCATATCATGATCTCAAAATGAAAAGCACAGTCAAAATACAAAATATTGAAATATACATAAATGTCCTAATATTAAAATGAATAAAACATACAATAGTTACAGATGACATCCTCTCCGCAATCGACCGAAACCAATTGACGGCATTGGTTATGCTTGATTATACGAAAGCGTTCGACAGAATCAAACATCAACTTTTATTTGCCATCTTACATTTTATCGGATTTTCTACAGATGCAGTATCATTACTTCAGTCCTGTTTAATCGATAGAATGCAAGCGGTTATGTTGGAAAGGGATGTCTCTGAGTTTTTGACTGTGGAGAATGGGATTCCACAGGGATCGATTTTGGGCCCACTACTTTTCATTATTTATACTCATGAGTTCCGCAATCATATACATTTCAGCAAGTGCCACTTTTATGCCGACGACATGCAAATTTATCAGTCATTTCCAGAGACCGGTCTGATGGAAGCAAATACTCAACTGAACGCAGATTTAGAGTCAATCATATCAATTTCTGGGAAGTTTTGTCTCTCAATAAATCCTGGAAAATCTGTGGTGATCTTGTTCGGTAGGAAAGTGACCCGGTCTCGTTGTCATGATGAGTTGAAGATCAAAATCAAGGATATGTCAATTTCTACCTCTGACAGTGCTAGAAACCTAGGAATCATCTTGGATTCCTCTTTTATTTTACCAGCCATGTCAACTTGGTGATAAGACGAGCATTTTGCATTTAAAATTGAACTACGCCAACAGAAAAGTTCTCGATAAACGTGCTAAAATATCCTTATTCGAATCCCTGGTTCTTTCGCACTTGAATTATGGTGATATAGTCTATGGACCTGCTGTTACGAAAAGAGACTCGCAACGAATCCAGCTAGTTCAGAACTCCTGTGTTCGTCTGATCTGTGGATTAGGCAGGCGTGTCCATTTATCTCAATCTCTAAATGAGTTGGGATGGCTAAATATTGAGAAGAGAAGGATTCTGCATGCCTGCACCTTATTTCATAAGATAGTCACGACCCAAAAACCATCCTATCTATACCGAAAGATCACTTTTCGGACCGATGTCCATAATGTCAATGTACGATTTAAATCTCGGCTCACGCCACCCATTCACACCTCAGCTCATTATCGGTCCTCTTTCTCATACACAATCACTAAGCTTTACAATTGGATTCCGGAAGCCCTGAAGGAAATGAACATACTGAGTTTCAAAAAACATTTAAAAAATATCCTTCGTACTTGTGATATGAATTTCTGACGGGTACTCTCCTGATATGAGCAATCCTAAATAATGTTACTTTGTTATTAGTATTATTTCAGGCGTTATTTCTTGTTTTAACCTAGGCTTAATTATTGAATTGTATTGGTCTATTATTGTATTTTCGTTATGTTATTTTTTTTTTGTTTTTTTTTCCGAGGTTGAGTGGTAGAAAGCACTTGCCTGACCCCTGTGGCTCAGGCAAAAGCTAACTCTGCCTTTTGGTAGATCTGTATACTTTATTGTCAATGTTTGTTTTCCTCTGCTTCTACCAATAAAAGCGTTTATTATTATTATTATTATTATTAATAATGTAATTTTTGGGATTTAATGGTAAAAATAGACAGAATCTGCTGCAAAAGTAATGAATGGATACATACAGAGAGACCCATTTCAATGCCGTTCACCCTGTAACTTTTCTATTTGTTGTCCGATTAAAACGATTTTTTTCTGAAGAAAAGAGCTTCATCAGCTCTATTATATCGCATTTTGAAATAAAATTGGAAATGTTAAGACCTTCAAATTTTCTACAAAGCCAGGACGAGTATTCCAAATAATTCGATAACGAAATTTTAATTTGAATTATGCTATATTTCTGTTAGGAACCAATATTTTTTATGAACTTCATCGTAAGCTTTCCCAACAAATAACTGTTTGAGGTTGTTTTTGAATTTTTGCTGATCTCTAATTTCCTTTATATGAGTAGGAGGTGGTTGAACATCGTCCATCCATAATATATAATCTTTGATTGAGGAAGTTGATGGTAAAGGTAATCTCACATAATTTTGTTGCCGAGTAATATCTGCTAATTAATTATTTTCAAAGTTAATTTAATTTTTATGGGCTAGACTGGCTTATTCGATAATAAGAGTAATGTCAGAGTGAGAATACCTTGACTTGCACACAAAGGTGTGTAGAGTATACAGTGTGTTGGCTACAGACTCCCCAGAAAGCAATATGTATGTGAATGTTTGATTGAGCACGTAAAATCTGAAATCAATGAAGTTTTCAAATTAATGGAAGAGTTAATTCAAAATAATGAATAATAGAATACGTGAGGCATAAGATGTCCGGAGCACAGCTCATTGCTAATATCCTATACAATAGGAAAAGTTGGGTCAAAAATCCATCAGAAAACAACTACTTTCCTGGCTAATGCCTCGACGAATATTGAATTACATCTGATGAAATTTCCGTGCAGAGTTCCTACAAGGTTATCTCTGCAATTGCTTGTTGCATGGAAATGTTCATCGAAATCGGACCACCTATATATCGATTTCGGGGTGTTGCCCCTCATCAGTATAGGGTAGGTCTAGCAGTCAATAACTAATGACTGCAACGAATGAATCGTAAACCAAATCCATTTCAAGACCGAAACTGAGATCGCGCCCGCACAGTGGATAACTCCAAACTGCGAGCGCCATCTCAGCGCCGGGCACCCAACTTAGCAATACCCATGAACCACGATCGTCAAGACCGCATAAAACGGAGAAGAAAACTGTAGTTCACAATGAGCTTATGACTTGAGGCATAAGATGTCCGGAGGACTGCTCATTGCTAATATCCTATACAATAGGAAAAGTTGGGTCGAAAATCCATCAGAAAACAACTACTTTCCTGGCTAATGCCACGACGAACATTGAATTACATCTGATGATGATGATGATGATGGAAATTTTCATCGAATGTTTCGATGAACATTTCCATGCAACAAGCAATTGCAGAGATAACCTTGTAGGAACTCTGCACGAAAATTTCATCAGATGTAATTCAATGTTCGTCGTGGCATTAGCCAGGAAAGTAGTTGTTTTCTGATGTATTTTCGACCTAACTTTTCCTATTGTATAGGATATAAGCAATGAGCAGACCTCCGGACATCTTCTGCCTCAAGTCATAAGCTCATTGTGAACTACAGTTTTCTTCTCCAATTGAATACGTTTTGTTGCAACAATTTATTATCAAAATTCGTGGTATTTTTGAGAACCGAATACATTCTACGAAGGAGAAACTATATTTTCACTTATGTATGGGCTTGACCAATACGACTAAGTATAAATTTTTAGCTAGTAAATCACATGATTTGTGCAAATACATTCCACAAGTTGCACAACTTTCAAGTCTCAATATATCATATACTTCTGGGCTGATTGATAGAAGAGTAGACAAACAAATACAAATCCGTGTCTTTATTGCAATATTTGAATATTCAAATTCATTTTTGTAAATTATTACAAGTAGTTGCTATGGGTATATATTCGTATCTTCTTCATGAACTCAAACGAATTAAAACATGAATTGTGGTCTGTTGCCTGGAAAATGTATTTATTACTCTCAACATAGATGTATGCAGCAATATAAGGAAATTGAGAAAGAAAAAGTTATTTATTTCAGTAAAATAGATTTCTCATGATGAAAATTTGCTGAATCGGTTGAAAATTAAATTTGATTAGCATGTAATTTTTTTCATAAAAAAAAAACAATAAAAATCTCATGTCAAGAAAAATACTTTGCAACTCACTTTCCAATATTTAAGTAAATTCAGGAATAGTTTAGATGTGTTTTTATTGAAAATGTTAAAACAGTAACAATATATTTTCTGTATAATTGATAATAATAATAATAATAAATTTCTTTATTATTCGCAAAATAAAATAATTGAACATTTAGTCACCAGCATTTGGAAATAATTGGCGAAGTTCATCTTGACAAAGATACAGGTATCTCATCAACATGATCCTGCTTTTGTTATAGGTAGGCATATGAAAAGTTATGAAACAATTATTTTGTGATAGATTCCATTAGATTGGAACAGCTCAACCAGGTTTTCCAGATTTGGACGCACACTAGACTGAATTTTTCTTTCCGATGGAAAACGGTGGTCGATCTTTGTCCCATAGTTACTCCTTTTGTTTATGGTTTAGATTGTCCTTGTTTTTATTATTTGTGGAAGCTGACAAATATTCTAAAATACAACCAAAACTACTATTTTTGAAAAATTATCAAAAAAAACTTTTTTATAGATTTTTCTCTACAATACACTGTAAGTTTACCCTTTAAATTAATGGCTCTGGCAGAGTGACGAGTCAAAGAATATTCACAGGCGAAGCGGTAGTTTTTGATGAAAATTTCTATGGAAATGGGTGAACTTAAAATGGCTGTAATATTTTTTTTATAGTCAGGTAAGATTTCGTGTTTGAACATGACTAATAGGTAATACATAATAACAATTTCCGATATTGTCACAAATAAAATACCCTTTTACCATATTCATATTTTTTTAAACTAATTGTAACTCACAATTAGGTTCTAGAACATGCAAAACTTTTTCTAAAGATTGGCTTTTTGCTAAAATGAAAAACAAAAAAAAAATTTCTCGCTAACCTAAATGAACACACTGTATATAGGTTGTCAAATTAGTCTCAGCAAAGACGTGTATTAGTTGACTTTTTATCGAATAACCAGCCGGCTATTCACTTCAATATGGTCCATTATAAAACATTTAACTTTCAGATGCAATAATTAAACCTAATATTTTAATCGAATGCTCTTAGAACAAAAATCATTCGCAGTAGGCGACACTGAGTTAACAAATCAATTAATATATTTTCAGAGACCAAGAATACAAATGTTTATCCCCAGCTGGTATAAAGTCATATTGTTTCTCTTTACAAACGTCTTATGAAGTCAATAATACACTAGTGTCAGCTGTGTATAAAATTTTGTAATGTATTTAATGTGTTATTAGCACGTAAAACTAGGTAGAGCATTTTTTTCAAATAATAATTATGCTTCTGAAACAACCAATCACAGTTGTATCGACCAACACTCCTAAAAATGAACTTGTATCCTTTTCAGGAAAAATACCGAACAATATAATAACTATAGATCATTTATCTGTCGCCAGCTAATTTGCATTTTCACACCAGTTCACAGCCTATTTCATAAGCAACGCGCCATATAGGTAGGTAAGAATATGAATGCAGTTTGGATAAAAATTACCCCACACAGTTGTGCTTTGATACTCGATTAACCAGCCTAAAGGCGTTTGTGTCGATATGCGGTCATTCCACAGAATATACGCAAGGTTCCTAACAGTGGCGTGTACAAAAAAAGGCGCGAAGGGAAAAAAAGACTCGAAGTACATTTTTTCACAAGATTATTTATCTACTCACAAACAAAAATTATCTTGAACGGAAGTTATTGACAGCTTGTATTATATTTTTTGGGATAATGCTGTTCTCATATAGAAATTCATATCTCAAATTGATCTTAAATGTTCCATCTTCATGAACTATTCAATCATTGGAAGAACATCAACTCTACAATTGAGGTATTGGGCACCAATAGAAAGTAATGTTGATCTCATTCAGACAGTTTTTGTTGTTAATCAGAGACAACAGGTATACACTATCTCAACTGTAACTCAAGGCTACTGCAGTACTGCACATAAAAGTAGTTATGAGCTCAAACTGACAGATTATGATTTTCATTGATGATATGAAAACTTTCTATCAAAAACGAATTCTCATCTTATGATCTCAAACTGAAGAATTCAATTTCGGTGCTACAGAGTTTCAATTTGAGGATATTTAGTTTCATAATGAAACATTTGTGGACTTAGTGTACAGTTTGGCAAACATAGCTGAGATTGTGAAATTTCCACTTCTTGCGCGAACATTCACGTGAATATCAGATAGCCCGTCGTACGACTAATGCGCATCATGGGCGTGAACATTTTCACAATTGTAGCAATGTTTGCCAAGCTGTACAGTATTACATTTTCATTGTGAAATATTCATGTCTTGTTACTATAATTCAGTGCTCTCCATTCCAAAATTCCGTGGTGGCATTTCGATTTGGCAGAATTTTAGTTGAACTCAAGAAATGATAGATCTTAAGATGGAATCAATGCTCTTTCTCAATTAAATGTTTTCAATGTAACAAATGGATTGAAAGTCAAGTCCAATGATCACTAAGATTTATGCGATTTGTAATATTGAGAGCTTTCAATTGAGGAAGATCAATATTGTTTTTCAATATTCATTATGGAAACCGAAACCAAAAAAAAATGCGAGCACGAGATTTTTGACTGAAAAACTGTAAATTAAAATGATAATCTATAAACAAATTGCCAAAATGTTATTGACAGATACGACCACTTTGAGGTAGACTTCCTCGATGAATTAGGGGTTTCAATGTTCAATTTTGAGGAAATTGTGAAAAGTTGAGGTAAACCAAGCGAGAAATTGTCATACATTTTTGATCAATTACCCTATATCTATTATTTGCTATTGAAGAAAATTGAAATTTTTACTTATTGGGAAGTAATTCTCAAATGCACATAATACAGTGTGTCCCACTTTGAGCAGCCACACCCTCATATTTCGTTGAGCATGAAATAATTCGAAATTTTCTTTGACTCAAGTTGTAGTACTCGGAAATACCTACCTGTTTACGGAACCTTTGTATATCCATTTTCCACGGTTAACTACGACCAAATGAAAAGTGAAAAATTGGGAAAAACATACTAGGCATTTTTTTATAGCAAAAATAACACCAGATTCTGCTTCAGAACACCTTAAAACCCCCAAATCTCAATGCTTGAATCATTTGAATATACAGAGTATCATCTGTAGCTGGTAGCATTATCAACTCTAATCCATACATAATGCTTGGAAAATTTCCAAAATGTATTCTCTTGTCACAGAATTCCCAAAAATATTTAATTAATACTTTGAAAAATAGCCAAATATCACTTTTCCAAGGCTAACTCTGATCAGAATAAATGATACCCTGTATATTCAAATGATTGAAGCATTGAGATTTGGGGGTTTTAAGATGTTCTGAAACAGAATCTGGTGTTATTTTTGCGATAAAAAAATGCCTAGTATGATTTTCCCAATTTTTCACTTTTCATTTGGTCGTAGTTAGCCGTGGAAAATGGATATACAAAGGTTACGTAAACATAAAGGTAGGTATTTCCGAGTACTACAACTTGAGTCAAAGAAAATTTCGAATTATTTCATGCTCAACGAAATATGAGGGTGCGGCTGCTCAAAGTGGGACACACTGTATATTATTAACCTGTATATTAGGTTGTTCTGAATATTTTTTAAGGAAAAGGATAAACATTCAATAATTCAGTTTTAATTGTGGAAACAGAATATATTGTAAACCTGGAAAGATTCATGCAAAGAAACCTCAAAAAATAATAGATAGGTGATTGTATAAAAGTTAAAATCGGAAATTCGCTGTAAAACCATCTAGAACCCGAATATTTGGAAGCGGAACTGAAACACTTGAAAAGCGCACTTCTTTCAAATGGATATAAGGAAAGCGAAATTGATCGGTGTATAAAACGCAAAAGAAAGAACTCTAGTGACAGTGGATCGAATGGCTGCCAGGAACAAAGTAAAGCATTCCTGCCGTATGTTCCTAGGGTCACAGATCGGATTGGCCGTATACTACGAAAGTATATCAAAACCATCTATAAACCTTCAAAGAAACTGAAGGATCACTTGAGATCGGCGAAGAATAAACGTGATGCACTAAGCTCATCTGGACCACAAGGCCAACATGCGGTTAACAATAACAATCACAGAGTGGAGTTCGAAGAAACCCAAGTAATTGCCACAACACATGCATATTATCCAAGACTCTTCAGAGAAGCAATCGAAATCAAAAGCATCCCAACAACTTCAACAGAACTGAAGAAGGGTTACAATTGAACAAAGCATGACAAGAAAACGGTAATAACACCATACCGGGTAATTAATGAATCCGAGGGGGTACCCGACGCAGGGACGATGGCACCGGACGCAAGTACGAGTACGTCGACCCATAAATACAGGCTGAGACAACGCATACCAAACAAGTAGCGTTCAGTGATCGAAGCTGTAAACATTTCTCTTGAAAATGCCAACCACTCGTGTTGGCGAAACGTCGAGATTTTCTCTAAATAAACGTCGGCCTAAAAACTCGAAAAACCATCATTCATAGAACCAACTGTCAAGATCATCCACTTGGTCTGGACCCCGCAAACACTTTCAATCAGAATGTGGGTTTTGTCATGCTAGTTTATCCAATTTATCTTCAATTACTATTTTTAAATTTAAACGTTTCTTGAATTAACTACCACTACATCCATTTCCTGTACCCGCACGCCACTGGTTTACAATAATTTTATAGTTGCATAATGAATAGAATGAGAATGAGCGACCCATATCGTTTGACCTCGAGCAAGTACTGGTGAACGACCTGAGGACCTCGAAACGGCAACGGATCCCTTCCTTTCCATATTTTGGAGAAACTTTCCTCTTATCTTGTTTCCGGCGATGCTCATGTAACATCGAGGTTTCGTGGTGACGATAGGGGATGGTAATAGAGGGTCCGACCCGAATTCACGTAGATCGGGATACAGAAATAATCCTCTTTTCTCTAGTGTAAAATATGTATGGTTTTCAATTTTTTTTCCAATTTATTAAAGAGTTCAAGGAGAGTGAGATATTGAAGAAGCTGAAAACGTCGAGTATGTCAAAACTCTGTAATGTTGTTCAAAATTCAAATGGGCCAGTAGAATTCAAAACTTGAGGAAATACTTTCATTGATTCGTTTCTAGACCACATTATCTGAAAATGATCCTGATACTTCAACCAAAGAAGGTGAAATAGTAACTGATGATACTGTTTCTTGTAACTCTGAAGTTGGTAAGATTTACTTTTGTCTCTGATGATCGTGAGTAAACTAAATTTGAGGCATTTTCTACTGAAGAAAGTAAAACTATTGGTTATGGATAGGACGGTAGCATATATCAATCACATCGTTTCCATGGATGAGTCTGTTGATTGCTGTTTTTCTGAAGATGGGTATAATTGTGCAGAGTTACTAGATAGTTGTTCCTGACAATGATTGATCCATAATTAAACCTAAAACGCCAGTCAATGAAAATTTTGTTTCCCAAATTTGGCCTGAATGACAAAATTTGGCCTAAATGACAGATGTTATAACATCAACCATGGATGCTGGGTTGGATAATGAGGATGCGCAGCTGAATATTTAACAAAAAATGCAGGTTTTCAGATGTTTCCCATGTGGATGTATTAACCCAGATATCCCTTTATTGAACAACGTGACAGATTTGTTTTTGATACCAGTTCCAATATCTACCATTTGTTTGAAATAAAACTATTGGTATCTAGAAGATTAAAAAAAACATACACTGTAAAACAATGTGTAGAACTATAAGGGAGTGTTAGCTTTAAAAAAACAACCATTATTTTCAAATACAAGAGCTATTAGCTCTAACTGGACTACATTGTTGTGGACTGGGATTTGGATCTCATACCAGTTTTGAATATTTCAAATACAATTATGAGCTATATACTTATCGTTCACTTTGGTTTTGGAATTGATTCTGGCCACTACTACATACTTTGGCCAAGAACAGAATGGAATGGTAAGTACAAATTTGATGACAGTTGCTTAAATTTTGTTTTTTTTTCTCTAATTGGACCTGTTGGATCTTCTTGGGACATACATCCTATTTTACCGAAAAGCTGATATTTATAATTGGACAGACCTCCTTTAATTAATTCCAACTCTTCAAATGACGTGGTGTTGCTGGTTTTTCCGGGTTTTCCTGCATCAAAAGCGAATGCACTACCGAATCAATTTAAACCTCCCCGGAGGTTCGATACATTTTTTTATTGTGTCTTCCTTATTGTTGTTAGGTTAGGTTTGCACGTGAGTGGGTCCGTATTATTTTGATAAAAGTTATAATTATCAATATTGATTGAAATAAAATTCTTCTTTCTGAAAATCGATGCTTTAGAGATGTTTTTAGTGTTTTTACCAGTTTTTCCATATACCCAACTACCCAAGGTTCTTTGGTCCTATTGGTTTGATGCACAATTGATAGCTCTGGTGGCAAACATAACCTCACTTTCGCATTTGTGTGCATTTCATAACAGCACAATACGAATGCATGATCATTTACGAATTCAGCATTCTAACTAACAAGCAATAAATGTATTTCTCTGAAATTGGTGAAAATATTGAACTATTCAACATTAGCAAAACGAACAGGTTATTTTCTTCCTTTTTCTGAGGTTATTGAGAAAGTAAGAAGTGAGACAGTTTACACCAAGAACTGTTAGTTGTGCACCAAACCAATATTAGTAGCCCTGATGATAAATAGTCCAAGAGCCCGGTAAAAATTTGGTCAGTCATTTCCTCTCAAGCGATATTTAGTGGAATGCATCAGAGAGTCGTATTATAAAGATTCGTGAACGTCAGCTGCGATTCCGTTGGTGGGGGGGGGGGGGGATGATCAGCACAGTAGCTTCCTACGCACGAAGAAAAAAAATATATTCAATTATGTCCTCCTTCCCGGAAACATGTTAAATTGACGCAATCCGAATATAAGGTAAAATTTTATTTGAGAGGATATCATAGAAGGTACAATTTTTTTTGTGTTCGACCAGCTAGCTGTCGTATAATACACCATGCTATAGTCAGCTGATTTTTTCTTTCTTCAAGATATTGCTTCAGCGATAATTTAACATGTTTTCAGGTAGGAAAACAAAATTGAATACATTTCTTTCTCTTTGTGCGTGGGAGGCTACCACCGCTCATCCCCCCCACGGAACCGCAGCTGACGTTCACGAAGCTTTATAATATAACTCTCTGATGCATTCCACTAATTTTCGCTTGAGAGGAACTTGGTCATGGAAATCTGTCACTGGCTCCCGGACTAAAACAATTCCTTGAAATTGACAGATGACATAATTATAATTGACTTGAATCAGTGTTTACAACATTTAAAAACAAAATATATCACCAACTACAATGATAGTAAAAGTTCCGTAGAATTTGCATTTTTAAAGTAAAATTAACAGCCATCAGTACCCAGCTGCTTTCGCCAATAATAATTCCGATAATTCCAAAACAAAACCATCCGCACAACAAATTGAAACGTTATAATTATTATTATATTTCACAGGAAATATTAACGTTCCATCTCCCTAGATATCTCACACATATGGCTATGGACCCGACATGAAGCCAATGCACTTGTATCCAGGTTACCAGCGTATAATGCACCTACACTGCAAGGGTCATCCACAGTACGTCGCCCTTCCGGTTCAAAGCTGTTACTGTTTCTTGGCTGTTATCTTTTGCGGTAGTTTTCGTGGGAAGACGCTAGAATATCGCTTGTGAATGGCTGATGGTGGATGCACCACGTCGCATTCGCTGCATTTCAAATCGTTCGGTGCATAGGACTCGTGGGGTTTATGCATCACTACCCGCGTGAAACTATTACGGGGGTTGAAAGTGTCGCATTTGTCTTGGAGCATGATGGGAAGACACAAAGAACAAATCGGTTTCAGTGCATTTTTCTGAATGGAGATTGAGAACAAGGACGAAAACCGAATACTGATTTTCATTCGACTCAACTCCTAAACCAATGATACCGTAGAAAGAAGTCTGAAATAGTATATTGTACAATGAGCATGAATTGGTACACTATAGTTCTTCTATGACTGTTTGAATCATGTCATATGTATCTGATTTGGAAGGTAACTTAATAAAAATTGTAAAATGTATGTACAGAGAAAAACGGAAATTTAACAATGAGACTGTTTTCAATTTCTGTCAACAGTTTCGAGATGAAACTTGGGAGGATGTACATGGCGAAAAGGGCATGATGAGTCCTTCTCATGTATTCTGCGTATATTTCTTTATGATTTTTATATTAACTTTCCCAAAATTAAAAGTAGGATTCAAAAGTGCGAAACAACTATGGTTATAACGAAAGAGCTAAAATTCATGAATATTCAACTTGTACTTTTTCAAACAATATAAAATTCTGACGTGAAGTATAATAACAATTTATCATAATAAGGGCTACGACGTTTTGAGAAATGTCAATAAACATCATTATGAAAAAAAAAAATGCTCAGTCAAATGATAAAATGAAAGCCATGTGGCAGACAGTAAAAGAAATGGTACAACCAAACAATCAAACTCATTTTGAGGCAGAAAATCCAATAGGAAAAGCTTGCCAATTGAAAAACATTTTGTGATTCATTCATCTGTTCTTGAATCTTATCTTCAATGAGAAGAATGATTTATTTAGTTTAATAAATTTACTCTTTTTCTAAATCCACTAACAACAGAAGAAGTCGTAGCCATCGTCAAGAATATGAAGAACAAAAGAAGCAGAGGTACCAATTCATATCGTGAAGGCCATAGAAATATCCAAAATTCTAACGGTTTTGGCAAACAAATTTTTCGCTTGAGGAGTTTTTCCAGAAATTTAAAAATTAGCTATTGTGAAACCACTCCATAAAAAGGGTAGCACTGGTACTCTGTCCAATTATAGGCATATTAGTGAGCAAAAATCTTTGAAATCCTGATGTCACTAAGGATAATCAATCGAAACCGCATTGTTTCGTTTTAGTACCGAGATATTGGAAGCATTTGATGGTGGTGATCTGTCCTGTGAAATCTTTGTTGGCCTCTCAAAGGCATTTGACACCATTGACCATGAGAGGTAACTCACACAGCTTGCTAAAATCCTACTTGAAACAAAGAAATCAGGTAGTAACTATAACTACTACGAGGTACGATTAGGTCCAATAATCTTCCTAATTTTCATAATAATAATAATAATGTTTTTATTCCTTGAAATGATCATTTTACAATGATATAGTAAACGTCAAGTAAAAGAAACATATATAGTACGGAGTTAATAAAAAATATATCATACACATTACAAACATTGAACACAGTTACTTGGAAGTATACACAAAATATTCATTAATAGAATAAAAGCATCCCTCTAAAAGGAGTTCTTTAAGTTTCCTTTTGAAAGTAGATATTATTGAGATACTCTTTATTTCTGAAGGCAGACAATTGAATAGCTTGGAAGCTGCTAGAGAGGGCGATTTTTGAAATAGTCTCGTACGATGTTGTTGCAGTTTAATTAGGTTTCCGTTTCTTGTTGGGTAGTTGTGACACTTCGAATTCGTTTCGAACTCAGACTCCCGTGTTTTTACAAAAAGCAAACAATTATAAATGTATATCGATGGTAGTGTTAATATTTTTCTTTCCCTAAAAATTGGCCTACAGGAGTCTGTGTGTCGAAGACCATACATCATACGTACAATCCTTTTTTGAGAGATGAAAGCTCGGCTAATATTGATTCCTTCTCCCCACAAAAGCACATTGTAAGAAAGTACTGAATAAACCATTGCATAGTAAATGTTCAACAAATGCTCTTCATTCATAACCTTTTTGAGTTGTACCAATGCGTAAAAACTGGTGTTTATTCTCTTGCAAACTTGATTTATGTGAACTTTCCAACTCAACCCAGAATCTATATGAAGTCCTAAAAATTTTGAGGATTCCGACGGATAGATAGTCACATTATTGATTTCTACCTGTATAGGTTGCTCCAAGTATCTTCGGTTGAAAAATTGAACTAATACCGTTTTATCGGCATTAACTATGAGTTTGTTTGTGTGACACCATTTCGAAAATTCGCGACTTATTGTGTTCAGCTTCAACTGGAGTTCCGCAGGACTATCGGCTTCTTCTGAAATTGCAGTATCGTCGGCAAAAAGTGACACTGACTTTGTACCTAAATGTTGTGGTAAGTCATTGATATAAATCAGAAATAATAAATAATTCAATGGGTCGTGTAGGGGAATCTTCAGAACAAACAATATGCTGACAGTACCTGCAGTTTTTATTATAGAATCAATTACATTTTTAATCAAAAATAAAGAGTATTTCCACAACTAAATAATTACTTATGATCACAGTACTCGGTTCAAAAATATCTATAACTGTATTAAACATTCAAGGTCTGCTTTTAAAAAAGGTCCACTTTATACAGCAATTGAATTTTTCAATAATATTCATAATAAAATTAAAAGTCTTGAAGCTTGTTCTTCTCTTACATTAAAATGTTTACAAGTTCCAACCATTATATTACTCATCCTATTTTCTGTACCTTCTCTTTTTTTTCCTCGCAATAAATTGCCTGCTCAAGTAAACCTACTTCAAAAATTCAAATAGCAAGAACTTTATCATCGAACTTGTTGGATTTATTCTCATTTACTCTTTCTGGAGTCTTTGCTGTCTCGAGGAGTAATATTATTGATTTTCCTGGCTGGTGGCGCTGCGACTGACTTTACTGTAAGTCGCTGCTTCATCCGTAGGGAATTATTAGATAAACAATAAATTATAATTCATCTGGCAGCGACAAGACTAAGATGCCTAAAAACCCTGTTGTGTCGAGTGATTCGATTTTGTTTTGATTTTTCAGAAGACAAATAAACAAATGAAATAGTGGTCTGCTTCTTTAGTCGGTTCCAGAGATGGCGCCCTTATATAGAATTTTAGTCCTGTCAATATTCCAGGGATATGGTGATTGATGACTGGTTGTCAGTTTTATGGAATTTCAACAAACTTCAAAACAAGCGGCTAGCGATACGCCTGCAACTTTAGACTGAGCATGCGTCAAACTCGAGCGTGCTCCGTAGACTTCAAAAATGAACAAAAATATGGCTGCCATGGCTGCTACATATCACTGCTCTCTGAATTTTGGTTAAATAGTCGTTATATGGTAACAATTTTCAAATCGCAAGGTAGGTTAGTCAGGTTAGGTTTGGCTAATAATTCACGCATTTTCGACTCGCAAGCTAGGTTAGTTTGCTCAGGTTAGGTTTGTGTGTAAATTGCGAGCGTAAAACTAATTCAATGAATTTTCAAATCGCAAGCTAGGTTAGCTTGCTCAGGTTAGGTTTCCGTGTAAATTGCGAGCGAAAAAACAAATTCGCGCATTCTCAACACGGTTTGCTATTTTGTTTTTCCTTCCTATTCTTGCTTCTCCGCCATTAAATGACCCTCTTGTTGTACAATAGACGAGGAAAGTGTGTCGTCACAAATGTCATACTTGTCAAAAACTGATTCCAAACAAAGAATTTTAGGTGACATTCTTTATTGATGATTTGCTGCTTTGCTTATTAGTTTGTGTTTGGTTGTTTGGATTTTGTTTTCTCAGGCAAAAGAGATTAAAAAACGTTAACAGAAACAATATCGGATTTATCGGACAAGCTGATTTAAATTCGACGGAGGTTTGTTTGGAATCAGTTTTTGACAAGAATGGCAATAGTGACATCATCACTTTCCTCGTCTATTGTACATCAAATAAATTCTAGTTTGGCGCATGCTCAGTCCAAAGTTGCAGGCGTATCGCTAGCCGCTTGTAACTTCAAATACTATTCAAAAATGAATAGTTCTGACGGAATCTCAACTTCATAGTGCAATTTCCTTGTATTGATGACTATTATTAATTATATTATTAATGTGTGTGTGCTGTATATTTTCTTAGAAATTCATCATTCATTCAATAATAATTCAATTTGTCTGATTGACTCGGCCGTTACTTGATGAAGTTCCATAGTCATTGTATAAAATACACAGGAAACGATTCGATCTCCACAAACTTTATTCAATCAGATAGTGAAGAAGCTACTGTGCTGGCGAAACATTTCTGATTGAATAAAATTTGTGGATGTCTAATCGGTTTCTGTGTAGTTTGTACAATAATAATTTGATCATGTTGCGTTTTTGTATAATTTGTGGGCAATCCAGAGAGACGAAAAAAATAATTCATCTATATCCAGTACCGAAAGTGAGTACCACCATATTATGAAGATTATCACAAAGTATCTTGTTTTATTAGAAAACATTTTAATGAAAATAATGGCACGAATACGGAATCCCGCCATTCCTGCTTATATTAGCACAAGATTGTCAGGTTCTAATGGTGAATTTTCATGAAGCTTAATTCCAACACTTCAAAATGAAATGCGTTGTTATTATTGTATGTGCATTTCAGTAATATATTATATAGGTACCTAAATTTGTCGAAAAAGTAACAAATAAAACTGGTGATAGTGATTCAGTAAATTCCAATAATTACGTTTTTTATTCATTTCATTCGTCGGCAATCCTTGTAAACCTTGTAACCGACCGTGGCGGTACACGCAAATGCGGAATATTTGAGAAACAGGTCACGGTTTCATTTGTTTTCTCTTAATCAAGCTGCTGGCGAATTGTCTCCCGTTTTATCCCACAGTTTTGCAGGTATGAGTCGACACACCAGGGTTTTTAGACATCTTAGACAAGACAACTCAAAGTTGTCGGACCTACCCTTGCACTGATGAGAGGCAACAACCTTGAAACATGTCTGCAGGTGGTCATCCCCAACCAAATTGAGGATAATCTTTTGTTTTTCTACAATAAGCACTTGCAATTGAGTCTTCTTGGAAGAACGTTGCACAAATATCTGTCAGATGTAGTTCAATATCCGTCGTTGCATTAGCCAGGGAAGTAGTTGTTTTTTGTCAGATTTCTGCCTCATATTTTCCACTTTGTGGAAATATTTGGAGAAAAGGATACTTCGACTTTGTCGATTTTAATCACATTTATTTGTACTCCGGCAAAACCATCGAACTTTTTCGAATTATTCGAATCGAAAAACCAGTTTTTCTAGGCAAACATGGATTCATCCATGTTTTGAATGTAGTAAAACACTATTCACAAAAAAAGTTGTTGTTTTTATAAAAAAAATCAAAACAGTAATGTGGAAACAATAAAGTCTGTGAAAATTCAAACATACTGTTTTGTTTGCGAACTCTTACTGAGGAAATGCTTCATTAGTAAAGTTGAAAAAGCAGTAAATAATTTTATGTTGCGATGATACATTTCTCTCAGCAAACGCTTACCTAATTATTGTGAAACGTGCGATTAAGAATCACCGTGGGTGCGTACGGTCCTGCAAATTGCGCAATGATGTAACAAAACGAGAGTTCGGCCCAGATATACGCGGGGCTTCGACCTGAATGTCGGTCAAGAATGAAGTCTTACAAATTAATAATATTCAAGATCTACTGCAATTTTCGCACACAGAAAAGATGCCAGTGATTTCAAAAACAAGTTTGATGGGAAAATTTAAAAGTTACGAAACAGTTCAGCTACTACTTTTTTGTAAGAAAATGGCTATGAAAACGAAAGTGTTCGAAGAAATTCCTGAACTTAGCACTTGGCAGCAATCAATTTTTTAATATTACAATAGAAGATTGCATTGCGTCAAAAGGTAATTAGGTGAAGCCAGTTTGTTGAATGTTGTTCAATCGCCACAATCGAGTTATTTTTAGATCTGCTTTATTTACTCATTAGAAAGTAATTTTGTTATTCAACTGTTTTAGTTATTCTACGAAATGCTTCAATTGTTTTTTATTATGAGTTTGTACTAAAAAATAAAATGAATGATCCTGTAAGGAACTTCGTGAAAACCAAAGAAAAGGTGATAGGAATTGGTGTTGTTTTTGAGCTTTTCAACGTGATAAGCTTCGGAAAATACCTTCCTGGGCAATGCATTTCAAAGCGTAGTCGTCCGTTGAAAACCCGAGTTTTGAGAAACGCATGTTTGGCAAGTATCTAGGCTGACGACGAAGAGGTTGACAGACACAGAAAAACTTTGACAATAGACGAGGAAAGTGATGACGTCACAAATGTCATTCTTGTCAAAAACTGATTCCAAACAAACATCCGTCAAATTTAAATCAGCTTGTCCGATTGTTTCCGTAAACATTTTTCAACTTCTTTCGCTTGAGAAATCAAAATCTAAACAACCAAACACAAACTAATAAGCAAAGCAGCAAATCATCAACAGAGAAAGTCACCTAAAATTCTTTGTTTGGAATCAGTTTCTGACAAGAATGACAATTGTGACGACACACTTTCCTCGTCTATTGAAATATGTACATTTAGAGGAGAGAAACATCGACAACTTCTAGGCGGTGTACCAGAGAAGTAAGCGAGTTTGTGAGCGAAGTATCACCGACGAGACGAATTGCCCGTAATCAACACTGAAACCGGCGTTGATGATTTTTTTTCACTTAAAATCTCGAATTGATCCATCAATGGATAAGTGATATAAGTGTTTTCATGATTTAATTTTGATAAAGTAGCATTATCGAAGTTTTTCATTCAATTTATAGACTGGTGTCTATAATTTTTGGGAAAAAGGAAAAAAGTAACAGGCAACGGCCAGGTGGAAAATGTTGTTAAGGTTCCAACTGTGAGGAAAAAAAATATTTATATACGAGAATACTCAAAATGGTGAAATGGGGATGCAGTTTAGGTGTTGAAAACGGTTTGCAATTTGCAGTGAAATGTGATCTCCTAGCGGAAAATGTTCAATAGGAAAGTTGTACATAAAAAAAATCCAAAACTTTTGCATTCAACTTTTTCCACATAACCTCAAATTAACATATTTTTTTACAGATTTTTATGTACATTAAATCATTTATACTCGGGAAATTAAATACTGAATAATCGGTTTCTCGCCATTTTAATGGTTAATTTGAGGTTATATCGAAAAGTGTTGAATACAAAAGTTTTAGATTTTTTTATTATCTACAACTTTGCTATTAAACATTTTTCGCTAAGAGGTCAGGTCTCAATGTAAATCTTAAAAATCTATTTTGAACCCCTAAGCTGCATTGCCATTTCACCATTTTGTGTGGTTTCGTGTTTTATTTTTTTTTTCCTTAAATTTGGAACCTCACCAACATTTCCCACCTAGTCCTTGTCCGTTACTTTTTTTTTTACAAAAATTATAGGCACCATATCAATGGAAAACTGATTTAAATGTTTTCATAATCTGAAAAAGTACCTAGCATTGTCGAAGTATTTCATTTCTCAAGTAAAATTTACTTGCTTTTTGTCTAACTAATTTTACTTGTAATGGACTTCCTGTACAATTCATCGAAATATAAATAGCAGTTTACCAGAAAATAAAGTTCCAGTGTTTATATTAACCATATATGATTTGTAAGACGGCTTGTTCTTTTTTTTTAAATAAATACATCAGAGCACATTTAATTAGGAATATCTTGTATGACGCTCTCAGAGATATTATATACCCATTACGAGGATAACATTTGTTCCTATTTTAATTATCGCTGACGTATTCCCTTTTCTCCAAGGGGATAATGCAACACGTGTCAGAACCAACAATTTTTATGCAAGCTCAACGTCCGTCACACTGGTACTGACGCGATCTGATTTTACAAAGAAAGAATAAAAGAGTGAGTGCGTCATAAGGACTAATATTATCACCCCTTTGACGTCAGCAATCTAAAACGTACCATGGTCACGTTCAAAATAACATGATATCCAAACGGGGTCTTTTCTCATGCAAAAATGTTTACAAATTTCCGATTTGTTTTTATATCTTTAAACGGTAGAAAATACGCTTCTTCTTTTCTTTATCACGTTTCCGGAATGATTGATTGTTTTCTCTTTTCAACTGCTATCGTATATACCGGTTTTTAGGCATGTGTTGACCAATCATTTATTCATGTAATTTGAACTGTGGAAGTTTTTCCATATGATGCAGAGTGATTACCATTACTTTTGATAGAAGTTCAGAATATTACGTGAATAACACTGGCGAAAAATTCTCGAAGCAATATTGGCATCAAAATTTTCGGCGAAATTGGTACAATATTGCTGGTACAATATTGGCAAAATATTCAAACGTTATATTGTCGAAAGGTAAAATGTGAACATTTTTCGATATTAGTCGATTATTGTTTAGACATTTCAAAAATAATATTTGTGAAAAATTCTTGAAGCGATAATGGCCTCTAAACATTTATCAGTATTGGTACAATAATATTTGGATATATTGGTGGAAGTGAATATACCTAGGTGATTAATTAAATGTCTTTTAGTAGAACAAGGTGACACCAGAGTCTGCCTTTTGATCGCCATTACTAGGGTCACTGAATCCTAGAAGGCTTTGGCCTTCTTACGGGTATGGCGAATGGGTGGAGTCTAATATTTCCCATCTCTTTAAATAGTTCTAAATAACCCACAAAAGCGCCAATTAGGAAGCAAGGGTTATAAGAGAGAGAAAACCGATAATTTTGAGAGAAAAGTTGGGTTATATTTCTTTTGTAAGTCAGAATGTCAAATGGTATCATGTTCAATTTCAATGGATACATATCAATTCTAATTTTTTAATGGATTGAAATTGCTAGGTGTACAATTGACTCGAATTATAAAAAAGCGTCGACTTTCGGACACGGCAAATTTTTTTTCTGAGATATATAGTTCTGACAAAGACTGTAATTTTTGGACAATTGCATTCCATGAAAACAAGATGTTCATTTCCGGGAAAAATGTATTTCTTAAGTTTGGGTCTGAAATTTTCCAATAAAAGTTTTTCAATATTTTTTGGTAGGCAGTTATCCTCTCGCGTTTGCGCAGATCGTATACAAGTGTCAAACAGAATTGTGGCCATAATCATAAATTGGTAATACCATCCACTCAAATAATAATTTTATATTTGGTGATAAGTAATGCCTAGCAACGTAAAAAAGTTTCAGAAATAGTTATGCTCTTCGAATTAGGTAATTTACCTGTTTTTTGAACCTGAAGTCTATATCCACACCAAGATTTTTTGTATGTTCTAATGTAACAAGAGCTGGTTATTGTGAAATCATGCGGAGATACATTATTCTTTGACTCAAGAATCATGACATTTCCTTTACTAGGATCGATGTACAGACAATGTATAAAATTTGTATCACTTTCATTAATAATACTATTACCTTTTCCACGTTATTAGAATAGAAACTAAAGTAGATTTATATTTCTTCTACATAACAGTGAACAGAGCAGTGTTTTGATAATTTCAAAATTGTTGATGTATATATAAAAAATAGTAGGGGTCCAGATATGGAACCTTGAGGCACTCCAGATTTGATGCTCATACTCTGTGAGTGAATTTTGTTCGAGGGCTTGTATATAGTTTTCGAATAACTCAAGAGCAGACTCAGAAATTCCAAAATAGTGCAGGATAGCTGACATCAATACATGATTCAAGGTATCGAATGCACGATTGTGTGCATTCCTTGGTGTCTGGCTCTAATTATGTCATCCAGAACCTAACGGAAAAAACGGTTATTTGCCGTTTTATCGTCAACAACAAAGGTTAATAACACGTAATAAAACGTCAAGTAACTATAAAACGTGGTACAACAAAAACGCATCTGACATTTAGGCCATGTCTATTGAGTTTCAATAACATTTACTAAAAATTTCCTTACAACAAACGTCTCTTTAGCAGCGGGAAAAAAGTCATTGTAAGGTTTCCAAAACTTAATTAACATTACATTTAGTTATTCAGTCAACGGACTAAGAATTTTACATACATGTTATTTTTGCTGATTACATAACTTATAAATTGTTCTTATTGCGGGATCGCGGGAATGTAACAGATTAAAATGAATGCATTTTCCAAACTCTAGATACGTGAAGAATAAATTTGGCTACTTATTTGAATAGAATTCGTAAAAAACATTTTAAATTTATTTTCTACAGAAAATTGATGTCACTGAGAAAATTTAAAATAACAGAAAAATTGTTCGCACTTGAAGCTAGGCAGATTTCAACTTCACTTCTGCTCATTTAAAATCTGTGCAAATCAAAACGATACTTCAATTAAATTTGAAGTCCAGATCTAAATATGCAATTCTATAAAGCACTCTGCGAATCGGGCGGGTAACAGCTAGTTGTATACAGTGTGTCTCACTTTTCAAGGAAGCTCCCCCGTAACTTTCGTAATTATCAAGGTAGAATGATGAAACTCTCAGGACTGAAGGAAATCAAAGAAATGCACCAACTGGTTCAATGGTGATGGCCTAAGTGATATACACTGCCCGCAAGTCGCGATGGAACAACCCATTTTTACGGGCGACTGGCGGGCAGTGTACATCACTTAGGCCATCACCATTGAACCATTTCCATAATTTCCATTTAGTCCTGAGAGTTTCCTTTAGTCCTGAGAGTTTCATCATTCTACCTTGAAAATTACGGAAGTTACGGGGGTGCTTCCATGAAAAGTGAGAAAAATTCGGATTTTTCAGGACTGAATTTTTTTCAGGAAAAAGGAGTATCTGTAATAAGTTGGTGGTCGTGATCACGAATCTGATGGAATTTTGCTTCTATTTTGCCCCCTAATATGATTTACCGTAAAAATGGATGGTTCAATCGCGACTGGTGGGCAGTGTATATCACTTAGACCATTACCATTGAACCGGTAGGTGCATTTCCATAATTTCCTTCAGTCCTCAGAGTTTCATCATTCTACCTTAATAATTACGGAAGTGCTTCCATGAAAAGTGAGACACACTGTATACAATTTCATTCATGAAAACATTGTAAACAATACATTTTATACGGTACTAGAGGAGCTCGTCAATGAAAATTCTAAAACTGTGTTATTGACATAGTTTATGAAAGTTTATGTTCCAATTTTCACAATCACCGGGTAGACCGAGTTCTTGGGACATTGGACCAAACCATAGTTTTTTGATGACCACAACATATGTACTTTTTTTTAATGGGCTTTCTATCATGTTATGTCCTAAAATTTGGGTGAACTGAAATGTTCATACCTCTGAAACTAAAGAGTCCACTGGTCCAACTAAATATTTTACTAATTTGGGTCGGTGATGTTGAGAAATGTCCTCTTCTCGCTAACATAATGAATTGTTGATAAAAATTAGTTTTATCTGTTAACCAGCTGTCGTCGCATTACGAACGGCAGCCCTCAGAAGTCGAAACTTGTGCGAGCCAAGGATTAATGAGCTCTTACCTTTTAACCTGCGATTCCTATTACTTTCTCTGGCCGTCAGGTTTGAACCTTCGGCGGACAGCCAAATCAATTAATCCACTCTTCATCATGTTTTCAAAGTCGAGGTGTTCGGAAATGCTTGACAGAATCATGATCTAGGCAGGAACAACAAGGTGATCCTCCTCTCGGTGCGGTGGCACGTTGGACTGGAGGGCAATGAACAAGCAGACACCCTGGCACGAAAAGCGGCATCAACGCCACTGATCGGGCCAGAACCATTCTGCGGACTTGGAAAATCTTACTTCCAAGGAGAACTCAATAAATCTGAAGAATCAATGAGAGCAACATACTGGCAAATACTTCCAGGGCTAAGGCAGGCCAAAGATCTCCTCGGCAATTTCAACAGAGCAAGATCGAAGACACTGATTAACCTCAGTCTAAAGACAATCACGGGGCATTGCAGACTCAAAGAACACCTAAGGAAGCTAGGCTTAGAGGAGGACAACACCTGCAGATTCTGAGGGGAACATCCAGAAAGACCCCACCATATATTGATGGAGTGTTATGCTGTACATCACGAGTTTGAATATACTGGGATCACACCAGCTGACGGTGGGAGAAATACCACGAATAGCCTCCTCAAAATCCTTAAATTCCTCAAGGAATTGAGGCTTGAGCTGCTGTAAACGAGAACACCTGGAGATAGCAGAAGAAGGTGGGGCACAATAGATCTAATCAGGTCGCAGCGCATCAGTTACCATCCACACTTACCATTACCATCATTTGAGAAGTTATTCTTGTGGAATATTTTCACGGATGGATTAGAATAAACTGAATAAAATTGGCAAATGTTTCCCTTTTCGTTATCTTGCGATTTTGACACTATTTCAGTTCAGTAACCTCGCGATAACAATTCATTAATAAGATTCTTATCAGTTCCAATAAAACAAATCCATTATTAATATTCCTTTGTTCAACCATAACAGTTGCTGGTATCCGCCGCGGGTTTGGCGTAGATTTCCCCGTGTCTCTTCCGCATACCCTCCACATCCACGTGGACGATACCGCGAAAAAAGACGCTTCCCTGCCGAATCTACAGGTGATTGAAAGTGCGCGCGTCGCGACGCCCACGTTTCGATGGTAACAACCCCGACGCGGCCACCCTTGAACCGTCAGTCGAGTAAAAGTTCTTCGTCAGTCATCAATTTAGAGAAGTTCATCCGTGGTCGGTGTAAAATGTTTGCTCCGGAGCATGGCAAGTCCGATATTACGGAGTTATCACCAGGTATGACTGAATTCATTCTTGAAATAGCTTTTATTTTCACGTTTACATTGATTAGGTACATTCATGATTCCCCTATTTTTCATTATGAAGAATGTACTAGAATATAATTCTTTTGAAGGTTATTATTGATAAATAGAATTTCAAAAAATCAATTAAATGTTTTTTAAGCACTTGGCAACAATAAGGAAGTTCGGTACGACACAATTATCCACCAATAAATTTAAAATGACAAGTAAATACCCCAGCATTAAATACGAAATGAGCGTCAACCAGTGAATTTTTGTTTGATGTTGCTCATTGAATAGTTGCTCATAATACCTATTAATAAACAAACCATTTTTGCTCTACAATAGGTTGGTAGGTATGTACATTTTTTTTACAATATGGACACATTAGATTATTCTTTCGTATATTATCAAAGAGCGAAATTCCCATTAAAACATTCAACATTACAGTCACTTTTTCTCCTTACAATTGAAGGTATATTGACTATCTACTTATATTTATTTTCCTCTTCCACTGTTGATATGCGGTAATTCAAATCTCTCGTTTATTAACCTTGTAAACACATTTTTATCTTGCTTTGCGAAGCACGTGTATAAATACCTCCCGAGGAAAAGGCAAACACCTCACTTCGCGCCCTCTAGCGGTTTCAGTTCTAATCCACTTTGAACGGAACTTCCCAAGTTCGCCGTTAGATGGGGCGGTCAGTCCTCTGTGGCAGCTCGAACGTTTCTATGTGTGAGAGTATGTTTGAACTTGAATTTGAATTATGTAAAATCGATCAATTATTTTTATGGGTTTTTGGTTCAAAGTTGTTTATGGTCCGAGCTTCTGTTTGGTTTGGGTTTTAATGGATCCAATTGATATTTCGTAAATTGTTTGCATTAAGTAATGATCTTGAAAGTGTGATGGATATAAATTGTTGGTTGGATGAATAAACATTGCTTGAAAAGAATAAAGGAAAAGTCAAATGTCTAATTTAAATTACTGCTCCCTCTGAAATATGGAATAATTGCTGACTTAAACTCCGTAGCCAATAAATTATGTTTTGTAAATAAGTTGGTGGATCATCTAACAAGTCCTTTCAAAATTGATTGATTATGTAACTGATGGTTATAAAAATAGTAAGATGGTAAATAAAATGTTGGGAAAAAAATCAATTAATCATGATCTGAAAGGTCCGAATAATGTTTTCTAGCGTTTCAAATAATTTTCAAGATTCACTGAATGGATATTGGGAGTCTTTTTTTGGTGAAATTAGTAGTGGACACAAAAAATGTCAAATACGTACGAAAAAAAAAACAATTAACTTCTAGCCGAAAACCCTTGTATGGGTTTTTTGTTTATGACTATTTCAAAAACCTTACTTTTGTAGTACAAAAAACTATCGTCATCTTAGCAAGCTTCAAAACTGTCATGAATGAATATATGTATTCATTGGAAACGTATAGAAAATAATATTCCATCAAAGTTCAGTGACTTCAATATCGAAGGAGATTATACTCGTTATTTAAAAAATTTTTAGTGGTATATTTGACACAACGAAACCGATTGTAAAAATGTATTGTGTTAATCTAAATGGGTAATGTCAAACTGTACGCTAATTTGAATATTACGGCCATTGGCTTTTCGCACCTTTTCCCAAACTAGTGACCTCGCACAAAATGTCACTCACCCATTGTTATCCATGTTATGTATATGGACGAATTGGAGAAATAACTAGAAAATACAGTTACTCTGCAGAAAGGTTTGTTTATCTTTAAATTAGCGAAATATTTCAAGCTTTTGTGACACTGTATTAGAGGACCAAGATGAACGAAATAATTAATAATAATAATAATAATGATAGGTCTTCATTTCCCACAATATAAATGTCACAAAAAAGTACATAAAATACATATTCATAGGAAAATGCCGAAGATCAGGTGGTCATGTATCATGTATGAATTACACAATACATAAACCTCTGTTGTTATTCTAATTTTATACATATGAGCAAAGTCATATTTTTCGATATGTAGTTATGAGCAACAATATAATACGATGTACTTATATTTGAGTGACCAAGTCGTAGCTCGTCATCATGGGATCCCATATCCCATTGCATCTGATCATTCAGGAGATATTTTTCATTTGCTTTTTTAAACTGACTCCTCTAAAAGACTTCAAGTGTTGGGGAATTGAGTTATAAATCCGTGATACTTGATAGGAAAATGACCGTCTGAAAATTGTTGTTCTGTGAATGAGGGATGTTATAAGTCCCTTGAACCGATATAGATATTCATTATAAATTTAAAACTGCGGAAGGACTAAAATGTGTCAGTGAACTTTTGGGCTTCAATTTCTCAGTTTTGATGACAAATAAAAATCGTGTATCTCCCAAAGAAGAAATTAAATCAATGAGACCACTTATAAATACTCTCCTGAGGCTCGCGTAAGTCATATAAAGACAATCAACCATCCCGAACACATAAAAGAATGAAAATAAGTTTCTATATAACATATTATACTCTAGACTATATGCCACGCAAGTACCTAGATGAATTATGAAACAATCACTAATTTTTTTTTCAATTTTATTACCAAACATGCAATTTTTATATTGAAATTGAGTTGACGCAAAAAACCTGAATTATTTTATCTACAATACTATTATTTTTTCAATTAAATATGAATGTCTTCCTCAAAGACGCAAATTTCATTTTCTTCATTACAAAAATTTTGATTTGTAAGTTGAAGGTATATGTTGGGTCTAACTAATAGAAATTACTATGAACGGAGAGGAATGATGGGGATCTTCGGTCAGGAACGTATCATTTCTGAGACTTCCTCAGGGTACTAAAATACACGATTGTAAATACGACTAGTCTAAATTCTGAACGATGTGGATGCTAAACTTATAACAGGAATAGTTTTTCTCTGTTTGAAATCAATTGATTCCTTGATGTTTGCAATATCTAGTAGTTCGTTGAAGAACCCATCAGTATTAATATATCCGTAATTAAAAAGATGCGTTTTTTATCGATAATATTAACAAATAATACAAAAAATAGTGGCCAAATCACTTTTCCCTGCGGAATGCCCACTGAAAGAGTTCCCACTTCAGTGCTGTTCTTTATTTTTTCTGTTACTGAAGTTTGTTGGTGATTGGACATGCGTTTTCAAGCAATAACATTTTATTTTCAAGAAATGGTTTTGTTCTCAAAGATCATAGTATTTATTGTTGATTACAATTCCAAAAACAAAAATTCAAATATCTTATAAACAATTGTTTATAACAATTATTTAAACAATCAGAGTAAGAAATTTTAAAATAATCATTTTTATGTGGCTTTAAATAATTGAAATACGAACAAATTGGAATATTGAAAAAAAAATTCATAGCTGTATTTGCATTTTTCATTGTTTAGTCTCTTAGATTGTTAATAACAAAGTGGAAAATCAACATTCTTCAATTTTACCAATGGGGATCTTTTTTAAAGGCTTTCAAGAATAGCTCCAAGAAGTGAAACAAATTTGAGGTTTTTAGTTTACAATTATCAGGGTTTGTATGTAAATTTGAAACAAGTTAATTAACAAAAGCATACCTATGTAATAAAATAATTACGGGAAAAAATTTCCCATGGATTTTCGTTTATTCAAGTGTAAGTGAATTTTTTATTTCCTAATATTGATATTTATTTAAGGGTTATAATTATTTTTATTGTTCAAGGGTCCGTATCAGTCAGCGCACGCGGGACTCGCATCACCTGCTTTTAGCGCTAAATTAAAATTCTAAATATTGGTGGTAGAGTTCCGGGAGGTTGGACTCTTCTTAGGAAATTTCCTCTTCTTTCAGTATCTTTTTTCAACTTTTGGATATCTTTAATAGTTTCCGAGATATTTGCAGAAAACCAACACCTCCTTTTTTTTACTAAATTCTTTTTAACTTTTGCAATTTTTGCTGGCGCACCTTCAAATTATTCAAAAAGTTTAAGGAGGTCATTCCGAATCGAATGAGCCCTGAATCATAATTTTCGGTGCCCTTGAAGAGAAATTCACCCCAAAGTGGTTCTTGTAGACTAGACTATTGTCGCCCCAATCTCATTGCCTGCGCTTGCGATGCAGTAGCATATTTTATAAGAAATCGAATACTTAGAAAACACACATCGAGAAAAGCAAAATTTCAGATGACGTTTATTCTTATTTCCCCATGTCGTTGTACTGATACGTTACAACGTTACACTCGGTTGTTGCAGTCGGTAGAGTGGGAAAGGTGTTTGAGCTCTCGCAATCGAGGTTACTCACACTAGATCGCGAGTAGTGACCTTATTCGCGGTTACAAACCTTTGGTGACCCCTTTTATAGCTCCACCATAAACAGTACGTTCGGTCCTTCTCTGATCACTCTACGCAGAGAGTTCAACAACTCGGTGATCTGCTAGGAAATAGTAGAATACGTAATTCGTCCTGTTTCCGATCAGTCGTATTATGGCTGGGTAACTGTGGAATATTCCAATTTGATAATGAAGTAGTTTTACGTATGCAGTTAAATTAAATTCGAAACTGAGTTTATGGCATAGCAGACAGAAAAATGAAAATCAGAACTGAATTATAAAAATGTGGATCAACCGGGATTCTAAGCCGGGATCTCATGGTTTCCGGCCATGTGCTTTAGATCCCATGTCAAAAACCATCGATTCACATTACAAATTCTACCGGTAGATCTACATATTTTTAATTCATTTATGATTTTCATTTTCCCGTCTCCTAATCCATAAACTTATTTTCGAATTCTAGTTTGATTTTGAGGCTGTATAGAAATTCGCTGGACATTAAATCAATTGGTACGAAAAACAAGCTTTATAAATCTATGAAAAAATATCCGAGGAATCATAATTTACAGACACAATATAAAAAATAAGCTAGTCAATTTGATGAAAGAGCAAAAGTACAACTACTACCAAAAACAAATTACACAGAGTTAATCCAACACAAAACAACTATGGAACTTAGTAAATGAAATAAGTAACTGTAAACAAAATAATAATACCATAACTAATATACAAGATGTATCTGGGAATCTTATTGAGGATACAAAACAAATTGCAGACTATTTCAACAAAACGTTCACATAAATCGGCTTCAAACTGGCTAGTGATATATCGCAAAATCCTAATTATATGCTAATACAACCCACCCTTCCGAATAGTTTTGTTCTAGTTCCCACTGATGTCAAAGAAATAGTCGACATTTTAAAAAAAATTTAAGTTGAAAGAAGCCCCTGGACATGACGAAATAAGAGCGGAAACCTTGAAACATGTAGCCCAATACATATCAGAACCTTTGGTTTACATATTTAACAAATGTATGGAGAATGGAATATGGCCTAATGTCTTCAAAAAAAGTGTTGCGACGCCTATCTTTAATAAAAGGTGATGAAACTGTTTTTACGAATTACCGACCTATATCTCTAATTAGCACCCTGTCCAAAATCCTTGAAAGGATCATAGCAAATCTCTTGAATACTTAACTTCAAAAATATAAAATAACCTCAGATAATCAGCTCGGATTCAAAACAATCTCTTCAACTGAGGATGTAATCTTACTATTGACAGAAAAAATATATAGCGCAATGGATGCGGGAAAACTCAGCCTGGGAGTATTCATTGACTTATCAAAGACGTTCGACACACTAGAAAGTCTGGAAGATATTGGAATTCGTGGAATAGGGCACAGCCTCTTCGAAAGTTACTTACAAAACAGAAATCAAATTGTAAGAATAGAAACCACAAACAGCGGCAAGCTAACAATTCAATATGGTGTCCCTCAAGGTAGTGTCCTCGGTCCAATACTATTTAATATTTATGTGAATAATGTATTCTCTATAGCGTCGAATGGTACCATTGTGGGATGTTATGGTAGTCATCTATACTGTTGACAAGTGGCCAGAGATTAAACCTTTTTCTCGACAAAATTATTCAAACTGTCTCCATATTGATGTTTTGGTTTTTTGTGTTTTTTGAAGTGGTGTTGTCTATTGCAGAATTTGTTATAAAAGTAGTTGCACTATCAAATCTACCGTTATCGCTCATTTAAAATCAACACTTTGTAACAAAAAATAGGAAAATTTGTTGACATTTGGCCATGAGGTATTATTCACTACACAATATAAAAAAAAACTCAACGTTGACATTCAACAAAGAATGAAATGTCTTTAGCAATTTAAGTAAATAAACAATCAATTGTATTGACAACAGTAAAGAAATACCCGATTTTTTTCTAGAAACATTCTCTAGTGCACGTTTTTTCATAAAAAAATCCTTGGCATGACTGCATTTGTAGAAAATGTAAATTCCCAAACAAGCTAAAAAAATTATCTTCAGGTTAGCCTTCATAATTGTTATTTATCTATTTCACACAATCTAACCATTACTATATCTGTATTTTGTATAATTAGTTTTTGAGAATTCATAGAATATTTTATTGCTTATTTTGTTTATGTGTTATTTATACTTGAAAAAATTGTAATACACTTTTAACGCCTAATTATAATAATAACCACACCTGATAAATATTAAATGAACCCCCTTTTTTATTTCTCATTGAAAAAATCACGAATAATATTGAAAACATCTTTTGCTCAAAAGAAGAATAAGAAATGGATGCGACCCCCTACAGTTTACTGTCGTTGTCAAAAGAATAACCATACCTAGCGATAAGTATTTAACGAAGCCCCACGTCTTTATGTTAATCAATTGGGAATTGTTTGAGAATTCTCTTGTTTTAAATAATTATTTTATATTTAAAAAATTACGAATAATAATCAAAAAGGTATTCCCTTTATTTCTTTTATTTTACAAATGAAAAATGAAAGAATACATGAGGCTATAGGGTTCCCGACTGTTTACTGCAGACATAGAAATTGGTAGTTAAAAATGTCCTTATCTATTTTGTATTTGTGTTTTCATCATTTTAGACTTTCGTTTTTACATTAGTATCAATTTAGTCTATCATTAATGAGCTGTATTTGGCTATACTTGAATGAAGGCTATTATATAAATAATGAAAAAATGGCATAACATCCACCATAAGTGTTCTGGTTTGTAGTGACCCAAAACTGTACTGATGAGAGATGAAACAGGTATACAGGCTGAGTAAATTCATGATATTCGATATACAAAAGGTTCAACAGATATAATTCAAAGGTAGTAATGGACAGTATTTTTTTTTCTGTTGGATGCTTGCAGGTGCATTTCTTATTGAAAAAGATTCAACGGAATGCTGAATATGAAATGTACTTTTCGTTTTATAGAAAGGGAATAACTGAGCTACTTGCAATATCGTCAATCATTTGTATTTCAGATATTTCATGGTATCGTTTTCCATAAAGTTATTATTACTAACTGATATTTCTTCAATGTTTACTGATTATTTGAGTACCAAAACTATATCTTTCACTGCTGAAAAACGCCCAATTATAGATTATGATTTACTGATAATGAACTAATTACATGTTATCGCTAGTATCTAGTTATTTCAACAATTCTTTCTTTTGTTACAGGTAATTCACTCTCATATTGCTTCATAAAACAATGCAATTTACCAAGAAACCAGTAAGTACCTGCCTATATAATAATGATGTAAAATTCCTGATAAAAAAATAATTAACGATTTCGTTAACATCATCATCAATTTCAACGGTGGTGGTTTTCGAAGTTTCAGCAAAGCGAGGAAGAAATCGTTGTTATGGAAAAGGTACCAGAAAGCACTAAAATAGTATATTTTATTACGAGTTCAGAAAATAGGCTTTTTCCATGAGCGACATGTTCTCGTGGGAGCCGAAGCCGAACACGGGAAGTCTCGCAAGCACAGAAAAAGTATTTATGGATGAGTAATGAACAATATTTTTAATTATATCTACCTGAAAACCAAAGATTGTTAAGAAACATTTATTTTTAATGATGAAGGGACAAAAACATGTATTATTAATTGAAATATTTATGGTACAAAAATATCCAGAAATTGCCACAAAACAAGCGTTATTTACCCCGTTGGTAAGGAAATATTCAAACAATTTGCGATTTCTAGAGAACTGTCAACAACATATTATTTAATTTTGACGAGTAAATAGGCAGCTATAGTGACACCAGCGCACGGAAAATTTTTCCATGCGGGAGCACGGAAAAAAACCCTTTTTCAGTATGCTAAATATGCATGTAAATAACTATATAAAAACACTAGTTTTCAGATAGGTATAATGAAAATATAATTTATTTTTCTCCGATTGTTAGTTAGAGGGCTAAAGTGAGCATTAATAGAGGTACTAAAATGGCACATTCACTGACTAGGCAATAACAGATTATTCCGTAAAGCTTTACTGTCTCTACACAGGCATTATGGTTTAGCCTTACTCAAATGATATTACAATCTTTTTTGGGAAAAAATAATGAACAGCTACAGTCGAAGAAAAATTGCTTGTTCAACTAGGCATCAAATCCTATAATTTAATGTCTAGTTATTCAAATAACTATTTCTGTAATTTCTCTTGTTTTCGTTCGGTGAGAAAGAAGCCAAGGGCATCAGGTGCAGAAATAGAACCGAATTCATTTTCATTCTAAATTCATTGTGATGAAAATTACTCTCTTTAGGTTTCCCTCCTGCTTGATATCAAACCTGTTTTTATTTTCATACAACAATTTTCAACTTCGCATAGGACCCAGCATCAAATTTCCATGAGTTGAAAATCGATGGACACGCAATTTTTCCGTATTTTTAAAGTAAAAGCATTAATTTCAAATATTTTCAATAATGCATTTTTGTTTCCAACACCAGACATCCTCAGCATGCCTACATTATTTGGGTATATGACTTATATTGTCTATATGCAATAGCATTTTACAATTCTTATAAGCTGCTACTCTAAAATCAGCAGATTTGTTTATTCAAAAAATAATTATTTTCGTTCTAAAGTGAGATAAATTCATTCCACCTTTGTAAATCACAGAATTCAACAAGTTCAGTTACTGATATTGGACTGACAATTTCGGATATTTTCGTTTGTTCAAAATGTTTTATTTTTGTCAACCAGCTTTACACTCTCAAACAGGAGAACTTATGCAAATATAATATTGATGTTTTTGAGTTAGGGTGACCAATATCGAGAAATGCACTATCAGAAGGAGAAATGATTGTTCTTTTTTCATTCAGGGTCCATTCCACATGAATTCGGAGGCACTGCTGTTAAGAAGTCTCAATGTGGTGCCCCCTGACAATAATTATAGTTTCTAAACTTTACATGTTGTAATTTACCAATATTATATTCCGCTTCAACAACAAACAACCCACCTAAGCAATTAAAATGCTTGTGTTGTGGCTTTGAAATATATTTGAAGTGGTTTGTGTTTCATCAAGATTTAGCGGTAACAGATAAAATACATTAACATTAAGTAATACAGAGAGAAAAAAAATTATTCAAGATTACGCAAATAATAACAGTAAAAAGAAAAATACGACGGCAAGAGAGGACGAGGTGTATGACGAGGATTTGGTTCAACCAAACGAAAAAGTGGAGAGGTGATATTATTAATGAGTGATAATTTGATTTTTGTCAGAAAATTGTTAGCAGGTTTTTATTTTCATGTATAAATTTTTTCATAGTGTTTTTGTACCTGGGCAAGGAGTTTATAGTTTTTATATCATATGGCAGAAAATTGTACAGTTTTGGTCCATAAAAAATATATATAACGTTGTGTGTGTGCTTTCCGAAAAATTGGTAATTGGTTAATCTAGTTTGCTTAGTTTTGGGAGTCGTATATTTTTGTTTATTATGGAACATCCAGATCAATGACCCTCTTGTATGCAGTGTTTCAACATCCTTATAGAGCTGATCAACGGAATAAAGTTTTTTTTTTAATAATGAATTTTGTGTTGATTGAAGTTTACCCAATACATTATCGTACATCACACTGTTATGCAATATCTAATAACTGATTCAACCAGGGAGTAGTATAATATTAATAGATTTTTTTTGTTCAAGATCTCTCTGATACTATAAAATGTATGGATCAGTTGTCTGAACCTTTTTGTTACATGATCAACCCACCGTAGATTTTGATCCAATATAATACCGAGATATTTCATATTGGGTGTTTTTTCTATAGTTGGGCAAGTGCACTTGTTTGCGTCATTACAGTCATGTATTGTTAGATAGTCGTAGAGAGGCTGTTCGGATTTATATATCTAAAATGATATAAATTTGGTTTTACTTACGTTGAGACTTAAAAGACCATATTTTTAGATTTCGTAGATCCATTTCTGAATGAGCCTTTAGTTGCTGCCATGAGTCTTCCATACATAATAATGCATCATCATAAGAAATAATACTCGCTTTGAATTTTTTTATAGTTTAAAGTTATGCTATTGATGATACAAGAAAAAGTACCGGACCCAATACTGTTCCTTGCGGAACTCCAATTTTGATATCAATTGGTTCACTCAGACAGTCTTCAATTTTCACAATGTTGCGATAGTTAAAAAATAGAAAATTGTATTCTCAAAAACTGATGAAGCTTCTTTCCTATATCTGTCACCATTCATATATTACAATTCAGTAAATCGAAGCGAGTGGCAATGGAGTGCAAAATTAATTAATCTTCTTACACAATATTCCCCTTAATACCAAATCTAATCTAGTTTGAATTCGTGAGAACTTTTTTTACAATCAACGCTACATTTTCCACATTTTTTAAAGCGTGTCTGGGCATGGCCGTTCGCGATCAGTTGAAAGTCCTTAGGGTCATTTAACTCTTCGAGGACAACCTGCAAAACCGCTTCTTTATTTGTCTTTCACACAATGTGGGAAAGAGACAAAGTGTGTCGAGCGAGAGTTTCGACCTTGCTAGCACCAAGCCCTACTACGATTTCGATTTATCAAGCGATCGCTTTTTTGTTTTGTAATCGTTGATTGATTGTTTCTGCCTCGGTGCTAGGGATGGGTCGCGAGAAAGTATGTGTGAAAAGATTCAATTGCAGAGCGATGTTTATCATACAGTGTGACCCACTTAAGACCGGAAGATCCTTATAAAATCTGCATTTTTCAACCGATTCGAATGTTTTTTTTTCATTAGGTAGACATTCAAAAAGTCTACTAGGACACCAAATTTCATGAATAAATCTCCAGGGCCAAGTAATCTAATTTTACATGGTCAAATATTAAAAAAAATTACTAGGGATTGTTTTAGAAAATTTCTACACCATTGGATTTGCGACATTTTCAAATGGTTCTTATGTAAATAACGTCGAAATACGCCAATCAATAAAAAAGTTATGATGGAATAAAATTTGAAAAATATGCCGTTTAATCAACCCACCAATTGAATTTCAAAACTTTTGTCAGAACTTTGACTACACCACTGGATTCAGGGAGTCTTGAAATATCACTGACTGTAATTTCATGGAAATCTGTTGATAAATAAAAAAAATTATGAAATAAAATTGACTCAAAAAAATTATGAGTTAAAATTGACATCTCAATTTTATCTAATTTTTTTTATTTATCAACAGATTTCGATGAAATTACAGTAGATTTTTCGCGTACGAAGATATATTGAAAATTTTTTAGCCTACTATAGAACCATACAAAATTTCAATGTCAAAATATTTTATTACTCAACATATTCTCCTCTTAATTGGATACATTTATTACAGCGAACCTGCAACGTCTCTAGACCTTTCAAAAAAAATGTTTTTTCTTGCTCTGCAAACCAGACCTCCACAGCTTTCATTACCTCCTCGTTGGAAGAAAATTTACGATCTTTTGAGAGTTGATAGTCGGACGGAGCCAAATCTGGTGAATAAGGGGGGTGTTCTAGTAATTCAAACCCTAAATCACGAATTTTTTGCATGGCAACATGAGATTTGTGTGCAGGGGCGTTGTCCTGCAAAAACAAAACACCTTTGGATAGCTTTCCGCGTCTTTTCTCTTTAATTTTTCCCGTAGAGTGGTCAGTAATGTCGAATAGTAATCTCCAGTTATTGTTCTACCCTTATCCAAAAAAATCAATCATGATTACTCCATGGCAATCCCAAAAAACTGAAGCAAGAACCATTTCAGCAGATTTTTGGACACGAAACTTCTTAGGTCTTGGAGAACTGGAGTGTCGCCATTCCATCCATTGTTGCTTTGTTTCTGGATCGTAGAAATGTACCCAAGTCTCATCCATATAGTAACAATTCGGTTTAAGAAGTCTACATCGTTTTCAAATCGAGCACAGATCGAACGCGATGCTACTACCCTTGCACGCTTTTGGCCAACAAACATTTGGGGATCCATTTTGCAGCAATTTTTCTCATGTCCAAATTGACGTGAACTATATGATGAACGCGTTCGTATGAAATATTCAGTGCTTCAGATATCCGTTTTAGCCTAATTCGGTGGTCTGTTAAAATCATGTCATGAACTGCATCGATATTTTCGGGGACTGACACAGAAACTGGCCTTCCCGATCGGTCATCATCTTCAATGGAAAATTTACCTCTTTTGAAGCTTGCAGTCCAATTTTTCACGGTCGCATACGAAAGACATTGATCACCAAGGGTATTAAGCATATCTTCGTAAATCTGCTTACCTCTTAACCCGTTTAAATACAGGTAGTCAATACTCCAATTTTTCGATTTTCACAATTCCGGTGGACATATTTTTCCTTTCAATTTATTGCGTAACTCTGGTTTACTTTTTTGACGTCAAACTTTTCACTGACACTTCTAATAAGTTATTGTTCGTTGCTATGGTAATGCAATATTTTGTTTATGCAGGGAACTGGTCTAGGCTAACTAGATATCAGTACATCCTCGTACTTATATCCCATCAAAAACACCCAATTGAACACATAAAACTCTTTTCGAGAAAAATATCAACTAAGTAAGTCAAAATACTTGAAGTACAAGTATTTTGCTACTTCGTTGGATATTCAATATTTATTCATTCTGTTCCTGTGTATTGTTTCCTTAAGATTAAATATTATTAATATTATCATTCAAATACAAACAACATACTTAGGCGTCAGGGTATATACTTATACTAGCGTGAATGGGAGGGTTATGTGTGTCTCTACTATTATGAAAATGTCAGAAAGTGAAGTTCTCATTCTTCTTCTTTATAGCCATTTTTACGCTGTTGCCACACATTTCGAATAAGGATCAGTAAAGTTTTCTACGGTGCAAAATATCATCTTCACCTTAAGATCCACCTGAAGCTAATCCTTCACTTTGCTAAATTTTTCTTTTATTTGGTGTTTATAGTGGCTACCATATCTGAGATTATTACTCACTATGTGTTCTGGGAGACTGACAAAATCATTTTAGCTGACTTCATTTATTTTTAACAATTATTTTCTAATACAAAATATTTTCCTTATGATATAATACACACAAAATCAAAATTAAACACACTTTATTCTTAATAATTACTACAAATCAAAATATTCTCTATTGAGATATTTGTCAGATCAGAATATACACGCCCAATTAGCTCATTTTGGAAAAGCGTTGATGTTCCAAAATCAAATCAAAATTTACAGTTTTGAATCTTGGAATTTTTGATGTGTCAATCGAGAGTACGAGGTTTTCGACCCCAGGCGGGAATAACTTTTTTGATTAAAAAATTGAAAAAAATTGTTTCTTTTTTTAATACTAAGGCTGTGTTTTGTGATTCAAATGTAAATATTACATGAGTTAACCTAAATAAAAATGATATATTTGACAGCTTGACAGCGATATATCTAAATGGCAATTATGCATTTGACGCACACTTGTGAGAAGTAACTTTTCCCACGTGTGTAAAAAGTTACTTTACACACAGTGTGGTAATAAGGCACTTTCCGTGGGACTGTAGAGCGCAGTATACGTTTCTTTTCCTTGTGGTCGTATTTTTATCAAAACCGCAATGAACTCTGAGTCCCATTGCATTCAATTTTTTTTTCTACGATTCTGATCCAACGTTGGTCAATGGTTTTTGCTGAAAAGGATTTTTTTTTACAACAGTGCGTAAACTAAGCTTTTACGCACTGCTGACAGTGTGTAAAGTAATTTGTTACACACTGCTCATACATTTATGCGTTTTTGAAAAATACAATATTTTGCGTCAAATATAACTCGGAAGTCTCTATTTGATAATATGACGACAATTCATATCATTAAACATTCAAATTAATGATATAATTGCTACAATTTGGCAATATAATAACTGTCGAAGAATAAACTTTGCACGAAACACTTTCGTAAAGTGCTTTTTTGTACTCGCGTGTTTGTTGAACTCGGCTGCAAACTTCACGCTCATACTAAAAAGTCCTACTTTACGAACTTGTATCATAAATAGCTATTCTCGAATCAAACATTCAAGCAACAGAAATATTGACGTTAATAATCCTTACCAATAACCAACCAAATAATAGAAGAAAATATTTAATATTTTTCTGAGAACTCAGAAAAGCTAAAGTTCATTCATGACTCTCTGATTCTTTTTCCATCAGCCTCATCAAGCCAGAAAATACTTATTCTAAAGAGAAGTTTCCTTTAACTGAAACTGCATGTTGCATATTTATTAGCGAATATTTAATGAAGTTTGAAATTCACTGCTAATTTACAATTGCATGGATTAATTCAGTTTTTATATCCCACATGCAGAAATGCATTCATTAATTGCAAAGAGAACATTTAAACATATAAATATATGCATTAAATTGTAACATTTTCACTTTCGTTGGAAATTAATTGGCTACCAGCAGAACTATTAAATATTTGAGTTATAATATGGATGTTTATTTCGAATAATAATCGCTAATGAACATTTTTCAATCAATTATTTTAAAGAGAAATTGATAAATGCGATGTACCAACTGCTGATGGACTCCAAATAATATGAAAGCGGAAAAAATTAAAGTCATGAGACCTACTGGAGGAAGAGCAGAGTATAGTTCGAATGGCGGGAAAAATAAATTGTAGTCAAAAAAATGGAGAAGGAACGGGGTAAAAGTTGTTCCTTCTCCAGGGGTTGAAAGTGATATTTCACGGTTTTTCGCGTTTGACAACGACCTCCTATCGAAAAAAGTTGAATGGCAAAATTATTGAAAGTAAAAAGATCTAGAACTTTTGTTTCAAACATTTTTCCACATTACCTCAAAGTTTCTGGAAAAATCAAAAAATTATTTAATTGCGAGAAAAAACTTAAATTCTGATAAATCGGTTTTTCGCCATTTTGACGGTCAATTTGAGGTTATGGTGAAAAGTGTGAATACAAAAGTTTTCGATTTTTTATTATCTACAACTTTTCCATAAAATATTTTCCTCCGCAAATCGTAAAAAAACGTTTTCAACCGCTGAACTGCATCCTCATTTCACTATTTTGAGTGTTTTTGTGTTCAAATATTTTTTTCCTCAAAGTTGGAACCTCTACAACATTCTCCACCTGGTCCTTGCCTGTTACTTTTTTTCTTATTTTATGCGTTTAAAATTCGTTTCGGCATGAAAATAAAATATTTCACTTCAAAAGAAAAAGGTCTAATCCAGAACATAAAAAAGTATATTTCCACTAGATTTTCCGACTTTCTCGAAAAATTTGAGGTTATGCGGAAAAATCTTTTTATTGTCAACCAATTTTTTCTTTAACTTTTTTTTGTAGGAGGTTAATTTTCGCTGCAAATCGTGAGAAACTATTTTTCCCTCAAATGTTCACCCCCTTTCGCACTTTCTTCATAATTAAATCCTTATGACCTTGTTTATTCTTTGTAGCTATTAAGGTAACTTGAAATTAATATCCTCGAAAGGTTTCATGTTAATTTCAATAATTTTGATAAATTAATATGAGCTTAGAACAAAAATTTAAAAAATTGATTTTTAAAAATCTATATTTTAATTTTTTCGCTTTTTCTGGAAAAAAATTCAACAGTAGTGTTACTCTTTTATTGCATAATCTAAAAGTAGATGCTTCGACGAAAAGCTAGCTGATGGCGAGCTTGAAAAGACAAATTTTACCGGAGAAACTTTTCAGTTGAAAATGAGGTGGTTTTTTCGAAATTTGTCGAATAAAAAGAAAAATCTGTATTCCGAAAAAAAAATTACAGTTCACTTGAAACATAATAAGTATGTTTCGTGAAAAAAAATAAGTTTTGGGCGAGAAAAAATTTAATAACTAAAAAATTGTTTTTTTTTTAAATTTTCTCGGTAAATTTGAGCTAATGTGGAAAAATGTTTGGAACAAAAGTGAAAAGATCTACATTTTCACTTTTAACAACTTTGCCATTCAACTTTTTACGATAGGAGGTCAAATTTCTTTTTGTGAATCGTGAAAAAAATGTGAAATATCACTTTCAATCCCTAAAAGTTCACCCTTCTCCATTTTTTCGTCTCCAATTCATTTTTTCCGTCATTCGCACAATATTTTGCTCCTCTTCCACTGTTTTAAATTCATCGTTACGACAAATATACGAGATTTAAGAAATATTTCACATCTTAGTTAAGAAAGTATTCTTATTACTAACGCAAATTCTAATTTATAGATATCTGAGTTTTTTCTAGAAACTCGAGATTAATGTTTCGAATTTTTTGTCGAAATTCAAATTTTTTTCTCGAAATGTCAACACTAATGTCGAAATTTCGACATTAAAGTCGAAATGGTAGAAAAAACCATTGGGGCACTCCTACGCTTTCGTACGACTTTAATGCCTAAATTTCGAGTTTTGTCTCCAAATTTGAATTTTTTCTCAAAATTTCGACAATAAAGTCGAAATGATTAAAAAACCTTTGGGTACCCCTACGCTTTCGAAGAAAACAGAGTCTCATCTGTTACACACATTTAGATAGATTGATAGATAATCTATCTTCTTTGTGTCATATTACATGTAGGTTCGTCAGGTCATACAAGATATTGATAATTGAACATATGCTCAAAGCTGAGTACATAGTTAAATAATAATGTGATAAAGTTACAGTGTGGTAAATGGTAAAATTATTTGATAGATATTAGATGTGTTTGAAATTTAGGTAAATCATAAAAACAATTTGAGGTTAGAATTTTTTTAAGTTCAGCCTTGAATCTTTTCTTAGATTGGGATTTCAACGATTCAGGCAGTGAGTTGTAAAGGTGGTTCCCGCTATATTTCGGAGACTTTTTGTATGTAAATATTGTTGAGATTTCTAGTATGGTATTTATGTATTTCCGAGCACTTTTTGAGGAGGGGTTTACTTTTGTGGATGTGACACAATATCTTCAATTTGTAAATGATGCTCACTGTCAATATTCGATGTTTCCTAATTAAAATGATTTCTACGGGTGTTTTGATTCTTCAAGTTGAAAATAAGACGGATTATATGCTTCTGTAAGATAAAGACTCTGGTTGTCTCTGTAGCTTGGCCTCAGGAAATTATGTTATAACTGAGACATTAATGAGATATTTTTGAGAGAGAATATGACAAAAAAAGTTTTTTAAGTTTATACAAAGGTCATTTATTTGATCATTCCAAGATAATTTTGAGTCAACAACCGTGCCCAAAAAATGAAAAGAGTTAATAGCCTGTATATTTGTATTACCAAAAGGGATACTCGTAACAATGATAGGTGATTTATGTTTTCCAGTAAAGTTAATATAGCTGGTTTTTTGCAAGTTAACTACAAGGTGGTTAATTTCACACCAAAGCGAAAATTGTCCAATTGCTGATTCAACTTTATGTGTCATCAGGATATATAAATGACATACCGTCCTCAAAAAAGTCGGGAAAGTCAGTTATATAGACCAAGAACATCAGCGGTCTTAGAACACTGCCCTGAGGTGTTCCTAGTTCACTGGTTTGTTCAACAACAGTACGACGATTTTGTGTGAAAGATATCAACCAGTCGTTAATAGAGTCTCTTACACCCATCGCATGAAGCTTCGCCCCTAGGAAAAGTGGATTTATAGTGTCAAAAGCTCTTGACATGTCAAAAAATATCGCAGCTGCATGAGAGATTTCATCGAGAATTTCGTGATGTATCTATGTTTTGTATCAAATCGGTTGATGCGGTTTCGGTCGACAGCTCCATGTGTTGATGAGGTGATAGTAATTTGTATTTATCAAAAAATTGATCAATCCTATGTACTTTATGCACATAATTTCACCCTCTTCATCGTGTTGACCATAACAAGACAATGCAACTGCTCACCGGCGACCAATAATATCTGACGTAACGAGCGCGTGGCAGTGGATTACCTCAGAGCCAGTGTCCCCTTTGTGGGTCACTCACCTGCTCATTCCACCTCTCGACGCCGTCGATCGCTGGTGGCGCACTCTTTTCCTTTCGCTAATTACCGACAGAGCACGCGACCGTTCCGATTACACGGCCGAAAAAACGCGCAAGACGCCGACAAAATCTAGTTTCAGTTCAGATGACGAGATTAGTTTGGTTTCATTGATTGGGAGGTTATGATTTGGGATATGCTCCAAGGCTCTTTTAACGTACTTTTCAGTATCCATTTGGATTTGGATGAGAAATAAGTATCCTGAGACCCTTACAGATGCTTATAAAAAAAAACAAAAAAAAACATGCTACACTAGTAAGACAATAAAAAAAACATTTTATCAGAACCGAGTCACAGATTCTCCTAATCCCAGCAAAACAGCATGGAAAGTAATATCCGAACTTTCAAATAGGAAGGGAAAAGTAGAAAAGAACATTCAAATTATGATGACCCAGGTGACCCAGGTGATTTATCTAATTTATTCAATACATTTTTCATTGATTCTCCTTCAGAAATAATAACCAAAATACCACCGTCCCATAAACATGAATCAGCATTCCATTTTTCAAGAGCCTTTTATTCCAGAGGAATTAATTTCGTTGCTCAGCAACAAAATCAAAAATAAATACTCATCCGGCACTGATGAAGTTCCATTATTTCTCTTCAAAAAATCTCTACCCTTCATTATAACGCCAGTCACCTCTCTTGTCAACTTATCATTCCTAACTGGGTCGGCCTGAAAAAATGGAAAACTATAGGCCAATTACTATAAGTCCAGGCTTTTCCGAGATATTTGAATACTCTTATTTAAACTAAAATTCATGAATAAACACAACATTTTCTCAGATAAACACATGGTTTTCGCACAAACAAATCCACAAATAGTGCAGTAATTTATTTATTGAAACAGTTTCTGAAATCAGGAGAATGCCCCGTTGGCATATTTTGCGACCTCAGCAGGGCATTCGACTGTGTCAACCACTGTCAACTCATGTCAAAGCTTTATTCGTATGGTATAAGAGGTGTTGCCTAAGACTGGACTCTGTCATTTTTGAAGAATAGACAACAATTTGTCAGTTTGAAACGTTGATTCTGAACGCTTAGACGTTACGATGGGGGTACCACAAGGATCTGTTCTTGGTCCAATATTATTCCTACTCTACATAAATGATATCGACAACTTCATCAGAGATTCATTCATAACGATGTATGCGGATGATAAATCCTTAGTGGTGTCCGATAATGTGGATCATCTGCTGTTTGAGAAGTGTGCGAGTACTCTGAAGTCAGTTGTGAACTGGTGCGGAGCCAATTCATTGTATCTCATTGCTGACAAAACTGAGTTGGTGAGATTCCACAATCGTCAAAGACCGTGCAAGGAAGTACAAATTCAAATAAATGATCAAACACTCAACAGTTTAGATGGTACAAAATTTTCTGGGATAACCATTGGCAATTTTTTGGGCATGTGTTGGTATATCACTCATTACATTAATTGTGGAACATACAGTACACGACATAATTTTTTGTGATTGCACATCGATTCGTGGATCACCTGACATTTGAGAAAATATTCTTTCAATTTTCCGAAAGTGGAAACTCTGCTGGATTTATTGCGGCGATTCCGCCATTTTTTCGGATGGCTTCTGAGGCCAAATCATGCGTGCCAGTTTGGGCCAATGGTAACTTTTAATCACCTACCCATCCTAGGTCACATATCAAAAACGAAATTCCTAGAACCCCAGAAACCCATATAATCCATGCCATGTCCTTTCAAAGCTGTTTTCACTACAACCTTTTTTATATAATTGAGAGGTATTACATTCAAATTTGAGTTACATATTACTGATCGTTGAATTATTATTATTATAACAAAGAACTGGTCCCTTTTAATTTATTTAACTATTTGTTCGACTATACCGTTTATATTAGTAGTAAGGCAGGAGGTGATATCAAAATCTCACTCAATTTTTGCCTTTGTGATAATAATAATAATAAAATAATTGGTCTTTATTTTTCTTTTACAAATACAAAAGTTAATGTAGACGATTACCTTTGGGAGGTGATGTTCACCATAGTTGTTCTTCCACATAATCCCCCCCCCCCAGATACCAACCAGATAAAAAATCGATACATGACAGGTGCTAAACCTGGAAATAAGGATAATATTAACAGAAGAATTACTATTACATACTACCAAAAAATATATATAATAAAACTCCAACAACAAAAACTACTAATTTGTTCTCAAAGACAGTAAATGGGATTTCATATGCTTTCGGAAAGAGAATAGTGTATTTTTGTTTTTTACATATTCTGGAACAGAACAGATCTGAGAACCGTTGATCAGCTTAGAAAAGAGATATCTCGGGGTATGAAATATGAAACCTGTTGACCTTATAGATAAGACAAGCCATGTGGAGGGTGAATATTTCATCAAGACTGAGCCAATTTGATCTGCGAAACACATTGCTAATGTGGTCAAATTTTCGAAGGCCAAAACAATATCTATTGCATGAATTTTGTATTTTTTGTAAGCTATTTTTGTCTCTGTAGGTCAGAGCAGGCCAATATACCATGTTACAGTACGCCAGAGATGACAAAATCAGATAATCACAAAGTTTCAATTTTAACTCGGTACTCAGTACATCACGGTGCATATAGAGCAGTTAAAGTTTTCTATAAGCTTTCTGTATAAAAGAATTCACATGTCCATTGAACTTTAATTCATTGTCTCTCTGAAGACCCAAATTTTTACATTTATCTACTGCTACTAATCTTGAATCATTGATCCTAATTTCAAATAGCGGACTAGCAGCAAGAGCCTCTTTGTCTTTACCAAAGATCATGAATTGAGTTTTGTTTTCATTGAGAATGAGGTCATGCACATTTGAAAGTGAAGAAATGTAGCTCAAATCAGAGTTTATTCTTTCGCACGCAACTTGTACAACATTGATTGAAAAAGATAAATACAATTGTGTGTCATCCGCATATTGGTGGGTGGTACAAAATTCGATACTTTGTGGAAAATCCACCGTGTATATGGAGGACAACAGAGGCCCAAGGATACTCCCTTGGGGTACACCTCGCGTAATTATTCCACTGGAAGATACCAAATCTTCGTCAAGCACTGTTTTTTGAGAGCGATTACTCAGGTAATTCCTGAAAAACTCAACATCGCCTTCACTGATACCGAAAAATTTCATTTTTTTATACAGGATGTTATGGTTAATAGTATCGAAGGCCCTACTGAAGGAAATATAACTCAACTTTTGTTACAACTTTTTTTTATGTGTAACAAACATTCTGCGGGATATTATACAGTGACCTTATAAAGTCTTGCCCTTATGTTCATTCTCAATTTCGACTAGCAAGTAGCAAGGCAGACCATCAAAACGCCTTGTACAGCCTGCAGTAAATCGTTTGGGAAACATACGTCACGTATCGGGCAAACGCCCGTACTACCAACGACACCACAGTAGACCATCTGCCGGTCGAAAAGGGGTAAATGCACTTGACGTATGCAGTCCGTGGCACCGCGAGCGTCGAACTCGGACACCGTTAGTCCTTCCTCCGCGCGCCGCACCAATCTGGCGCGATCTCTGCCGACGACGACGACGAGAAGAATCGCGATCGCCATTGTGGCTGCCTCCTGAGACTCCTGCTGGTTCTGCCTGCCGCCCGCCGCAGGCCGACGATGCAACGACCTCGAGCACGATGAACCCGCGCACTTGCCGATATCGCTTTTCCCGGTCTGCAGGATCAGGGCAATCCTTCGCAATGTTTTATTCATCTCGCTATACTACTTGAAGTCTCATTGTGCCGAACCTGAAAGGTACTAGTGCACAAACGAAGCATACTGAGTGTGGTGTGCCCCAAAGCACGGTCTTGGGTCCAATTTTGTTCAATTTGTACCTAAACAACTTATTTAGTGAACACCGTTGGCAACATAATAGGTTATGCTGACGATACTGCAATCTTTCAGGAAGCAGAAACATGGAACAAGCTTAAAAATAAAGTAGAGACAGATTTTGTTCTACCCAAACAGTGGTTTAATCATAGACAATTAATTTGGCCAAAACAAACGCTCTACCATTCAGTTGCAACATTCAAACGTCTGCCCATTTGAGAGCATCAACGTGACTATACAAGAAAATACTTTTATATATATATATATATATATATATATATATATATATATATATATATATATATAGCAACCTGAAATGGGATTACCATACACGATATATTATTAAAAAACTGCAAACAGTCCTTTACATATTCCGTTGTATGAAAAATTGTTTGCCAGCAAAAGAACTAAAATTTCTGTATTTTGCACTTGTTAAAAGTTACTTAAGATACGGCATAATTACCTGGGATTCAGCTACACGAGTACATGTAACTCCCTTAGAGATACTGCAGAAAAGATTCCTCAAATCAATAATGTCAAAAAACTCGTGGTTTCCGTCATATCGTTGTATGAAGAATGTCAAATGATGGACATAAGACAATTATACTTATTTTGTACAATCGTGAAGTATCAATTCTGTGGTAATATAGCAAGCTCTAGAAATCACCAACTCGCTTACCCCACTATCGTGAAAAAATCAATTTCACAAAGAGCATACTCCTTTTGTGTAATTAAATTGTATAACACATTACCAAAAATCATAAAAGATACAACATCAAAACCACTTTTTAAAAAACACCTAAAGCTGTTCGTTTTTCAGAGAGACAGACAATTCGTTAGGAATCTGAAAAATTATTTACAAAAAATTTAAACTTGCTGTCTATGTCTATTTTCATATATGTGTGCATTACTTTTCTGCATTTTTCTGCATTTTAATTTTAATATTGCAATGCATTTTATCTAATTTTTTTTAATAACATTTATAACCTTTCATATCATTGAAGACGAATATGTATGTGTGAGTCCCCCAATTGTAAATATTATTTCCCCGATATAATTCTTGTGTACATTATCGTCCAATTATCTTCATTGTATCTATTATCTGTTCTGATATACAAATCATGTAATTTTTAATGTTTCCGTGAAAATCCTTTTTTAATAAACATTTCATAATTTATTTTATCTATTGAATTACTGTTTTACTACTTCAGCTTATATACAGTGCGGCTTTTTTTAGTCCCCCCCTTGTTAACTTTTAAACGGTTCGACATACGAACATGAAAAAAAAATATTTGGAGGGTTTCACTGATACTACTTTTTGAAACAAAAAATATGGTAATTGCTCCACAGGGGGCGTGGGGGGACACATCAAGTAAAAAATTTTAAATGGCACAGGGGTTCAAGAGTCACATCGTTGAAAATAGAATTTAATTCTCTTTCCAAAATTCTCTTTCCAGCCATGTAAATATTTTTAAATTTAGTTGGTAAATTTTTTCCCAATTTCGATTTTTATGCCTTTCGAAATGTTCTATTTGATGTGCCCCTAGCGCCATCTGTAGTGTAATTACAATGTTTCTTCTGTCAAAAAGTAGTATCGGTTATACCCTTCAAAATGTTTTTGGTTTTGGGGATAGCTCGAACGGAGAGCGCCGGTTCACCGATATCTGAAGCCAAGCAACGCTAGGAATCGCACGTTAAAAGGTAAGACCTCGTTAATCCTTAGCTCGCACAAGTTTCGACTTTTGAGGGCTGCCGTTCGTAAGGGGACGACAGCTGGTTAACGGAAAAAACAATTTTAACAAAAAAAAAATTATTCCACATTAAACCGTTCAAATTTATCAAGGTATGACTAGTTTTATATTGGGAGTGTCTGAAATGAATTATGTTGATGGCCTTCTAACTTTGATGTCACTGAAATGGATTTTCACTATGACAAAAATCATTGCATAGAAATACACCAAAAACAATTCAAAATGTGGAGGAAATGATTAAAAATACTTTTCAAGTATAATACCGCAATACTAAGGCATAACATGAAAAAATATTCGTTAACAGCAGCAGCAGGAAGAAACTCATTCTCATTTTTCTGATAGAAATACCCATAGAGGCCGTTGGATTTTTTTGAGATGATATAAGAAGTATTGGCCATCTTTAAAAATTTACTCAAGTCACTTGAACAACGTACAAAAAAAACATTTCTATTCACTTTTTCACTTGACTTGTTTCATTATAAAACTTCACCATAAACATTGGACTGTTTATTGTTCTTCAAAGAGGCATTCTCTGGATTTGTTAGTTACAAACTGATATTGTGAATTCCACTAAGACTCGTTTTAAGAAGTATTCGACCTAGACCTAAACACGCTCTTTCGCAACTGCATCTTCGGATCTCAAGTACCGTATTTTGGAGAACATCTATTCTGGTTTGGTTACGAAACTTTTACATTTCTGACACACAATAGCGGCACGTGTAACAAACACGTGGTCTTCGGTTCTTGTTTTGTGTAATGTGGAACGTTCATTGAGTAATTGTGATAAAAGAGTTCGAGGTGCCCAGTATTATTTATCTGTTCGTAGAAAATAGATAAATCGGAATATTTTATAGATTAACAATAGATTCGAATAAGCTTTCCAATGGTTAATTTCCTTCAGAAACTCTTCAGAAAAACTTGAAATCCTTGACTGCGTTTTTAAGTTTGTTGGTAACAGCAGAATATTTTTTAATGCCCCTTAATAGAATTCAATCCAAAATTGTATATAACTGTTTTTGTAAACGAACATATGAGAATTGTTCCATTATTTTAATTTTTTTTAATAGACATATTACATCCAACAGGACTAAGCACAATAACAGAAGTATATAATAATAATTATCACAAATCAAAGAGAATATTATAACAGTACCACAGGAGTATATGACAGCTATGGTAACAAATTGAAGAAAAGAAGAGAGTGCGAAGGTTACATTATAGAAATCGTGATAAAATAAAATACAGGTGCAGAAAGAAAAAACATTGAAAAAGTAGAAATACCGAAGCTACTTTGAAATAAGACTATATAATTGCTCTCTAAATTGGTTCAAATTTGAAAAGAAAATGTCTACGGAGGGTACATTGTTGAAGCTGAACACACTGCTTGAGTTGGCCAATATTGAAACTATCAAAGAATACATAAAAAATATTTCAGACAAATTCCAAATCTTGGGAAGTCCGTTAACTAGATATATGACTAGCATTAGAACAAATAGTAATCAAAGGTATAGAAAGCATGGAGGGCTGATATACCGGACCTTGGATATTTTTAACGAAATACTAGAACATTAGCAAAACCAGAGCCGCAAAGGCACCCTATGGCTTTAAACCCAGTTTTTTACTGTATTTTTCTGGGAACACCCTTTCGCATGAACATACTCAAAGATGACAACCACGATAATCTGATGACCAACAAACAAAACTGAATGAATTACCCCACATAATTCAGAGGAGGTGGGGTATTTTTTTTGTTACGTTTTCTTATTTTTCCTTTTGTTAGGGATGTAAATTATTGGATATTTAGATAGCTTATACATTTGGGATTAATATTGAGAGTTAATTTTCTCTTAAGTGCCTATGTCGAAGGTGTCGATCGTTTTTATGTCTGAGAGCTGTGTTTATAGTAAAAAGAATGTGTGTATTCCGAGCACAAAGTGACGTTACCGCTCTCCAAAGATTACAATCAATCAGTTTGTGCTCTAAATACACAAATAGCTATTATCATTGACATAAAAGACAAACTTGAAACAAGACATGAAGAAGATCCACCATGTGAAGTGAATTCTGTCGTCTAATATTTGATTGATTTTTGTAGGATGTAAAAGTTTTTTACGTCGTAGATGTAATAGTATATTGTGTATATAGTAGGAAAAGCAATACATTCCCGGACGACAATGTAAATTGTTGGCCGAGGCGTTGAGCCGAGGCTAACAAGCATTGAAGTCTTGGAATGTGCTTTTACTACGAGGTACACATACTATTTTTTCTGAAATCGCAATCAGCATTATCAAAAAGTAAGGATTTCTACATATTGTTTGCGTGAATTCAATAACTATCTAAAATGTTAACAAGCCGGCAAAAATTTTCTCGGATCGTTTTCTGTACGGGAAAGCACTTTTTCGGCAATCATCCGGGAAGTGTTCACGACCCGGACACTTTTTCTTTGGGAAAGTAGTACTTCCCGGCCTAGTCCGGGAAGTACGTTCTTCCCGGACTAGGTCGGGAAGTGCTCGAATTTTAATACAAATATTAATATAAATAAGAATTAGAATGTTTCTGTTGGTACCTATCTTCTGTTCGAATTTCAATATATAATACAAATAAGAATTGCGTGATGTTTTGACGAACGTTGCACAAGTAGCTGTTAGATTTAATTCAATACCCGTCGTGGTCTTAGCCAGGGGAGTAGTTGTTTTCTGACAGGTTCTTGCCATAATAAGCCTACATAGTTAGGTGTTTATGGGAGTAAAGGGTTCATCATCGGTCGGTAACGACTGTTCGTTAGCAAACGATCTCCCAAAGATTTCTGTCTTCTTCGATAAAATCTCTCAACCCGGAGATTCGGAGTGTCTTCCTCTGCTCGCTAGGTGGAGCGGCCTAGAAACTGCTTTCATCTCGTGAACCAGAATTGACTAATCAGCGGAGTGTGTATTGGTTTGGACGGGGAACAGATGGCTTCAGTGCTGTCTGTGTTGACCTGCCCTTGCACTGATGAGAGGCAACATCGAAACTAGTCTGCAGGTGGTCACCCCGTCCAAATCAAAACATAGTTCTGCTGGTTGGTCATAGAGGGCACTTGCAATTGCGTCCTCTGATGTTTTGAGGAACGTTGCACAAGTAGCTGTTAGATTTAATTCAATACCCGTCGTGGTCTTAGCCAGGGGAGTAGTTGTTTTTTGACAGGTTCTTGCCATAATAAGCTTACATAGTTAGGTGTTTATGGGAGTAAAGGGTTCATCATCGGTCGGTAACGACTGTTCGTTAAAGAACTGAAATGTTCGAAATATTCAAATTTGGAATCGTTTCATCCGGTTAACAGATGGGTGAAAGTCGACCTCTCTTCGTCTCTTAGACTAAATGCGTCTCATTGATTTGTTATTCTACATGGTTGCCGAAAAAATAGTGTACGCAACAGGTCCGAAAACAGTTTTTTTGGACTCGCAGACTTCCAGGACTCGTTAACGCTCGTCCTAGAATTTGGTCTACTCGTCCAAAAAACAGTATTTTCCGGACTTGTTACGTAAATTACTATTCCCGTACCGTTTAGGGAAAGTTCGTTGCTTAGCAACGGACTAAAATACTAGATTAGCGTATTTTGAGGCCTGAAGTTGCTCCGAGAAAGTGGGCATTCTTGAACGATTTCAGAAAAAAGTCTTTACAGTGTAGATAAAAAAGTGTCTTCTTGACACTTGAAAAATGTCATGTAAAAATCAACTTTTGACGACAGTTTTCGAAAAAAAACTTGCCTTTCATTGACGAGGCTTGCCGCAAGTCAATGTCCGATAAGTGAACTCCAAGGAAGCATGATGTCATGCGAGGAATTGAAAAATTCACTGAATTTCCAACCGTGCCGGTTAATATTTATTTATCGTTTGGTCATCACTGGTCAGTATCTATGCACATGCAGGTCGTTGTACGCTGTACTTTGCGAAGATATGCAAGAGGCGCATGTGACGTGGTACTGCGTGTGTCGTACTACTTCTCTCGTCAGAAGCGGTTCGATTTTAATTCCTTTATAAACGATACTTTTTATTTTCAGCAAATATTCGATTACCAGACTTTGCAATATTTTTTCGGTTTCTGAACTAGTAATTAAGTTATCTGGAATAATAATTTTAAAGGATTTCAGAATTTACTTTTTATTATATTATTATTATATGATCAGTATTCTCTCAAATAATTAGAAAGGGTACTGTTTTTAGAACCCGGTAGTGTCTCACCCTGAAGTGGTACCTACTGTTGCTAAAATTATTATTCCGTCGACCGATTGCACCCCTACGCGCAACCCTTCGAAGTTTTCGAACGACTTGTGTGAGCTAGGGAAGACGCAGCCCTCACCTTTTAAAGTGTGATGCCATGCACGAGACCGATGACCATGCGGGGTGAACCCTTGACCCTCCGCTCGAGAGGCAAACGTTCTATCAGCACGGCCACCACGGCTTATAAAATACTAAGTTCATTCTCAATTCTTAAGTTATTACCTTTTTTGATAAATGACATAGAAATAAACTATGAAAAAATCACACGAAGTAAACTTGTAGTGGGATATTCATTGGTTTATTTTGATTTAATTATAAAATTCTTAAATCATCCTTTGTAGTACTTCACTAGTCGGGATTGAAACATATAAATTTATATTTTGAGTATTTTATGAAAAATTATCCTTGAACATTCCAATATCCAAATTTTCAGAATTTTATTATTTGGCAAAATCGATGTGATGGATTTTACATCAGATATCAGGTATCATATCATAAACATAAGGAACAATAATTGTACAGTTTTTTGTCCAATTTTTTTGTTTATTCTTATTTTTGTTGTTATTTCATTTTTGAACCTGGCAGTATGAAAATAATTTCTGTGCATTATTTTATTTTTGTTCTTGAAAAGGTATATCAATATATTATAAAGGTATAATTGTCTAATGTCCATTTTTTCCGGCTTTCTTTGAATAAAAGATAAGATGAATATCTTATATTTTTTTTATAAATAATTTTTTTGAAACCCCTCTATACAAGAAGGCTATTGCCTAATGCCTAGTTGTATTCGTATGAGTGAATAATAAAGCATTTCTAATTCAGAAATTGTTTAAGAAACTTGAATTTTGATTACAATAAGCTTCTCAGTATTATGGTATACTTGCCCAATTTTAACAACTCTCTGAAATAGATATTCGACTGAATTTACGCATGCCATAAATATGACGAACACACGAATTTTGCACTTTCTGTATTCGACGAACATCAGCTCCATTCAGACAAGCACCTTAAACTGCATCGCAATGATTGAAGTGTGAGAGTACCAAGGAATCACATAGCAATTTTTTCACCTCCTCTGACAGAAATTGTCTTTGTGTGTAGTGAAGAAATGCATTTCTCAGTTTATTCGTAATATGTTCTTTGAAACCTATAGATGTATCTATTGTCAAGCCCACATTTTTATGTGACGATTTTCTAAGAGACTTGATTATTCGTGGAGGCTGAGATATTTTTTCTACCAAATATCATAGCCACCGATTTTTTGGATTAACTTTTGAAGCATGATCGGTTAATACAATTTATGGCTGTACCCAACCCAAGTAGCACACCTATATTTGTAAAATATTGGTACAATATTGTGAAAATATTGGCGAAATATTTGAAATGCAATATTGGCGAAAAAAAAATGTGAACATTCGGCGATATTGGTCCAATATTACTTGAATAATATTGGCGAAATATTCTTGAACCAATATTGGCCTCAAAATCTTCGGCGATATTGGTACAATATCGCTGATACAATATTCTGACAATATTGGCACAATAATCAAAAGTTATATTGTCGAGAAGTTAAATGTGAACATTTTGCGATATTGGTCGAATATTGTTTGAATATTTTAGAAATGGTTTAGGTGAAATATTCTTGAAGCAATAATGGCCTCAAAATATTTATCGATATTTGTACAATATTTATCGATATTGGTACAATATCATTTGGATATATTGGTGGATGTCAATATACCTTGGTAGATTATTAAATGCCTTTCAGTTGATGAAGGTGACACCAGAGTCTGCCTTTTGATCGCCATAACCACTGAGTGAGCTGTCTTGAAAAGTTGAAAACAAGTTATGGGAAGTAGGTATTTAATATACTTTCGTAGGTTTTAGAAGACGTTCTATATGTATAGCCACCTAGCGGATTTTTATCCAGGTTTGATCATGATATAATTTCAATGTTTCATTGAATATTCGGCCAATATTCAAATTTCATCTCAATCTAGATGTAGGAAACAATATAAAGACAATATTGTTTTAACGATATCGATAAATATCATTGAACCAATATTGACCCAATATTAATAAATAAGATTTGTTGAATATTGGCGAAATGATATTCAACCAATGTGTAATCACACTTGGAGATACAATATAGTTTTTATTCCTAGAATCGATATTAGGGGAATATTGGGATTGCGATATTTATTCTAGATGTTAAAAACGATGTGAAGACAATATTGTTTTATTGATATTGGTAAATATCATTCAACCAATATTGACTCAATATGAGTTATTAAAATTTGTCAAATAAAGTGGAAATGATATTCAACCAATATTCTAACAAACTTGGAAATACAATATAGTTTTTTTCCCCTATAATCGACATGACTGGAATATTTGAATTGCAATATTTATTCTAGATGAGGAAAACAACATATAACCAATATTGTATTATCGATATTGGTAGAAATTATTCAACCAATATTGACCCAATATTTCGTGTGATAATCTACATTCAAAACTAGTTCAACCAATATTCCACCAATATTATTAATATAATATTGTTTTTTGAATATTCACCCATATTGTACCAATATTGATCTTTAATTTACAATATGTCTATATTGGCCCAATATGGAACCAAGATTCAGCCGATATGATGTGCTACCTGGGAAATCCAAAAATTTTTATGAGAAATATAACTGGGTATCATCAGCGTAAAAATGATAATCACAGTATTTTAAAATGTTAATAAAATTCGAAGCATAAAATGTAAATAAGAGCGGACCAAGAATACTTCCCTGAGGTACTTCAGAAAGCAGTTTCATGGGAGTGGATGTCACCTCCTTGATTTTTACAATTTGTGTTCTGTTATGCAAATATAGTTTCATATTCGAAAAACAGTTTTCAAAATGAATCCATATCTTCTTACGCTTTTTACACGAATGATATTCAATAAAATGTGTACCTACCTACATTTGATATTAGGGAAAATGTTAATCAGTCAAAAATTTTTATGAATGCTGTACTGAGATTGGCATCATAATCCTAATAAATCTGTTGATCTTTGCATTGAACACAAAAATTCATGTGAGACAATTAGTAGTAATTTGAAACTTCAACGAATGAATCAATTATCGAAATTAAAATTTTATTCAATGCTCATATTAATATTTTATTCTGAATAACTTGCTTCAAGTTGAAATTCCAGCTTGACAGGAACATTCAATTAACATTAGTGGAAATTTTTTCTCAGATAGCGTTGCTGGATGTTTGTTGTTTTTCTTCTCAGGAGTGTTATCGAGAGAAATTTCAGAAACTTCTAACTACTTTAGAGGTGTTCCTTCAATATCCCTTATATTACACAATCCGACATTTTTTCCCACCTTGTACCGTCATTATTATGGGACCGTTTCATGAATGAAATAAAGTTGACGTTTTCTTCATTTCTAAAAGGATATATTTCCAAATTAATGTATAAAATGTATATTTCAAACGTAAACTGATACACAACACTTCGTGCGTTTTTAAAATTCCCTTTTATTTCACGATACCTAACTTAGGATACACGGCCTTGTTATATCACCCACATAAACATATCAATGATATTACTTCCTCTTTTATCATTCATGTATATTACATTACCTCTTGGGCGGATTGTATGTAATGCGTCATTTTTATCTCCAAATTAGTGTCACGTGAACCTTCCAATGAGTCACTAACCTCTATCGCTTTTGATTCATAATGAACTAGTTTTGAAAATTAGGAGGGCATGACATAGAATGTAATCTTTAGAGGCTGACTTGAAGTACTTGCATTTCAGTTGTTTCCGAGAATATTACGGAACACTGAATTGTTTGCCATTGCAGTTGGAGAACAGTGCCGTCCTATAATAGAATGGTGTGACAAAATGTGTCAATAAATCTGGTTGTTTTGTAATGTTTCATCAAACTTTGCGTCAGGAATGGTGTTTAATTTATTAGTTCGTTCGGAGATGAATATTTTTATGGTCCACAGTTTGCATTCATATTGGGTTCATTATACTCGTCTCGAAGGCACTTTCTCGTCTCATCTCGATCATCGAGACGAGAAATAAACCAACTCTCGTCTCGATGTTTTTCTCGAAGGCAATTTCTCGATCTCGATTCGAGACTCTCGAAATTTCGAGAGTCTCGAAAATAAAAACTGAATGGTATTAAAAAATACTATGTGTAGGTTATAACGTATAACACAAGGCCAAGGCTGCACCAAAATACAAGGTATTTAATTTTGTCTATAAAAAAAATTACGTTAAAATACAGAGGCTATATGCTATGAACTAAAAGCCACGTATAACAAAAAACCGCCGAGTATCAGCAAAAAATAAACAATATTGTTCTAAAAAATGAAAATTGATGTTTTAATTTAATCTTTCATCCTTACATTTAAAATTTACCTAGGTACGAAAGGTGAAAGTTTAAAATTGTTTCTTCGTTCGTGAAGAGAAGAATGTACCAGCACCAGCAACAAATTCATTTTCTATAATCGAAACAGTCGTCTGTTGAAAAAAAAAATATCGATATTACTCAAATTATTTTATCTCAATAGTAGGGGTCGCAGTACTGCATAGTGAAATTTATGCAAAAATGGTGCCTTAAGAATATGAAAATATTTATTTTTACCTTTGTCCTTTTTATTCGCTTTGTTATCTTCGTATTTTTTTTTGTTTGTTATGTTCTGATGTTTAAAATGAATTAAAATTATTTCTTAGCATAGTATTTTATTTTCTATTTTCTGGCGTATTTAGAGCTGTGATTTATTGCAGCACATATTTTTTTTCGAGATCGAGAAATCTTGAAATAATTTCTCGATCTCGAAAAATCTCGATGTGTTTTTCTCGATCTCGTCTCGAAAAAAAACATTAGTCTCGTCTCGATCTCGTCTCGAAATCGAGACGAGACGAGACGAGAAATCTCGAATTTCCAAAGTCTCGTGAAAGACTGATTATGGCATTATAAACATTTCCTAATTCCTAGCTAACTGTATTACTATAATAAGTTGAACCTAAGATTTTTTTTTTCAATATAATTTTAATTTGAATTAATGTCAGTTCACAAAAAAATTATGTTTTTATTTCCCCTCTTAAATTGATTAACCACATTTAGTATGATAAATTTCATGTACACGCATAGAAAATAAGGTATTATAACATAGAAATATATTTTCTCGGCAATTGAATCAATTTTATTGAAACCTTTAAATATTCGGTTTGTTAGATCTATGTTATCAAATTTTTTGTAATTTGTCACGTTTTCAGCGGAAGGTTAATTAGCGTCATAATTTCTATTGTTTTCAAATTGTACATAACACATCATTCATTGCATATGAATATCCACTTCATATTAATTGACTTTGTCAAAAACAGATCTTGTATTCTCCAAACATAATAAAAAATTTGAGTAATCAGCGAGTTTTGATAACGGATGCAGAACATTTTTATCTTACATATTTGTTGAGAAATAATTCAAAATTCAAATTGACATTAAACGTGAAAGAGATCAGAAAGTTTGTTAGATAACTCAACTAAACTAAGAATTTAGAATCATCAATTGAAAAATAACACTTAGCAATTGGCAATTTAGAATTACGTTCGGGCTTGACATATTTTGACGTAAACTAGTAGAAGAAAATTGTTCTATAAACCTAAGACTACTAGGTTTTGAAGATTAGTCACATGGAATTTGAATTACCATCATTTTCATTTCAAAAAATTTGGAAACAGTGCATACATGAGTCAAAAACTGCAATGAAATGTTAAATTGTGCAGCCAGGAACAACACTGCACATAAATTTTGAAATGTCGTAAACATATCATGTGCGCATGCGTTTAATAGCTCAATTGTAATTCTTAGTTGAAAGATGGCCATTTTCTTAGTTAGTTAATTTAATTGACAGATGAGAGTATACAAATCTCCATGGTGTTTTTTTGAATTCATGTTTCTAAATTCTCAATTGTGAATTTAATTCTTAGTTTAGTTGAATTTATAAATCCAGCATAAGCCAGCAAATAGTACACCAAGTTTCCAACGTACTAGTCTATTTGTGCCAACTTTGCCCATTGGTGGAATGATTATAAGCCGAAGAATCTCAAGTTTTTGTTGCTTTATATCACAAGAAGTTTTGTACATTTTTTTTTCAACGAGAAACCTGAAGTGGTTCAATTTGATAACATAATTGACGGATGTCGCCAAGGAGGTAGGAAAATCATCATAAAAAAATATTTCGTCCAATGTGGACAAACTATCAAGACTGAAGTAATCTTTGATAATGTTCATGCAGACCAATATGACGAAACTGCAGTAACATTGGTATTACAAATATAACTCTGGTATAAAAACGTCACGATCGATTCAATATTAGTTCGGGGTCACCTTTTTTGAGTATATTTTGGTAAATTTTTCCCATTTTTGTAGATATTAAGACATTTAACACACCTCATTTTTTTTCATGAAAAACTCACCTGGTATCGTTTATCATTCTTTTAAGATTCAATTTCCACTTTATTTTCCGTCCTAGACGAGTGAAGCGCTAACTCTGCCTTTTGATAGTCTCTGTAACCTGTCCTACTATCAATAAAAGCAATTTATTATTATTATTATTATTATTAACTAATGTGAAACGTTCAACTTTTCGCAAAAGTGTTTATTTTACTGTACGACCGTATATGTTATTGGAAAAACTCAATATAACATTTTTCAGTTATGAGTTTTTTGCACTTGATCTCTGCAAAAGGAGATACCTACGCCCTAGCCCGTGCTTCTCTAGTAGAATGCATGTATTGCATAATGAGTGGGAGGAACTGCAACCAACTTCATAGCATGTGCCAGAGTTGAACGACCATATTATTAGCTTTGATTTATGATAGTAATAAGTCCTAGACGCCAAGTTCCCTATGGCTATTTGCAGTTATTTAACACATTTCATATTGGCAAAGGTCGAGAAGTAGCTACAAAAGTCGCTGAATTGAAGAAACTAACTGTGTTCGTAATTGGCAATGAGGAATGTTACAGGCAGTACCGATGCAGTTCGGTTGTCATCAATTTCTGATACAGAAAAGATGAAAATACGTTTCTATCTGCTTCTATACCCTCGTCTATACCAAAGATAAATAGGCACTTCGCTTTGAGTAGTGTTTTCTTCTAGTATTTTCATCGATGACTGATGCCATTAAATATGCATTCATATAATTGTTCGTTTATGGAAAATGTGTCTCAGGAAACATTTCTAATGTACAGGGTGTTTCTTAAGTACGTGTAGAAAATTTAGGAGCGTATTGCTGACATCAAAATAAGAAGAAAAGTTCCCATAAACATATGTCCACAAGTTATTCGTTTCTGAGATACAGAGTGTCAAAGTTGAATTCTTATTGTTATTTTTTGTGAATAATTTCAAAATAATTTTGATATTTGGGCAAAGTTTGGTATCTGGGAATATTTATTATTTAGTATGTGTAAAAAAATATATTCTTATAGAGGTCACTGCGAGCAACTGTTTTCGAGTTATTGAGATTTGAAATAATCGATGCAAGTGATTTTGAATGACAAGATTTTACTATTCAAAATAAATTCAATTAGAAATTATTTTTTTCACAATTAAAACAAAATTTGATTTTGTCATTGAAAAATCATCCCAGATACCAAACTTTACTCGAATTTCGCAAATATTTTGGCATTTATTCACAAAAAAACAAATATAATAATTAAACTTTGACACTCTGTGTCTTAGAAACGAATAACTTGCGGACATATGTTTATGGGAACTTTTTTTCTTATTTCGACGTCAGCAACATGCTCTTGAAGTTTCTACACGTACTTAAGAAACACCCTGTATAATGAAATTTGCACTACTTATACCATTTGCACTACTAGATATTTGTTTGAACGTCACTTCTTAGCTTATATGGCAAAATGACTGTGGATTGAAATGTAACTCTTTTGTGAAAATTGAGTTATCAGCAGAAGTTTTTTACTATAAATATTGGATATTGATGAAACGTGCATTAGCTGACCTAATTTTTTTATAAAGTGGAATAATTTATATACTTGAATAACAAGCTAATAGAAATATATGAGGTTTTGTGGTTATTTTTCTACAATGGATTCATATTGAAGTTTCTGATTACAATGGTCAACAGAAATGCTTATCAAAAATCCACTGAGCATTGTTTTTTATCAGTGACCAAGAAATAGCTACTGAAGCAGGAACGGTTAATGCTGATTTGATATCTGATCATAGAATGGTCTTTTGTAAACTTGATATGAAGACGGAAAATGTGGGTGTTAAATTTGTAACTTTCCGTGACTACTCTAGATTAAATCAAGAATATTTTTATCGTGATCTCCAGAAGATGATCTCGAAAAGAAAATTGAAATATTCAACGGCTTATTATTTCGTATATTTGATCTACATGCTCCAAAAAGAAGGGTTAGAGTAACTAAGCCAAGGGCTCCCTGGCTAACAGAAAACTTGAAAAATTTGATGAATGAAAGGGACAATGCGCTGCGTACATATAAAGCAACTAGGACCGTTGAACACTGGCAGATTTATAAAAGATTACGCAACTTCACTCTCACTTCTTTGAGAAATGAAAAACGGGCGTATCTCAACAGTTTCTGCAGAATCAATGATAGCAAAAAAAATTAAGGCAACTTTGAAGTCAATAAATGTTGTTCAACAGAAAAGGAACATAATTCCTGAGGAAATCTCTGATCCAAATATTATAAGTGACTATTTTTCTAGAATTTGGAAAGTTTGTAATGATGATATTTGTAGATTCAATACGCCACTATGATTCAAATTTTTCTAATATTGATGTTCATAAATTCGATTTTAAAATGGCAACGGTTGACCAGGATCATGACTTCTTATTCGAATTAAAATCAAACGCATATGGTATCGACGATATCTCAGTGAACATGCTGAGATACTGTAGTCCTTTCATTGATCCTTTCATTGATCCTTTCATCACACTTCTTGTCAACTATAGTATTGAAACGTATAAATTTCCCAGTTTATGGAAAATTTCCATAGGACGACCATTGTCTAAGGTATCGAGGCCAGTGAATTTGTCTGATCTTCGAATTATGCAACAAATTACTTTGTGCCAAATAAAAATACTACGGCTTTTCTGTAAATGCTTTATCCATGATCGACTCATATCTGATAGATCGCAAGCAGAAAATTGTATCTAATGATAGACAATCGGAATATGTTAGTTTGATTGCAGGCGTGTCTCAGGGTAGCATTTTTGGACCCCTTTTTTCATAATTTATACTTCGGATATTCTTAAATCGTTGGACAGGTGTAACGTTTATTCGTATGCTGATGATACTCAAATGTTGCTTAGCTTTCCTAAGGAACATATTGTGGAGGCGCAAGATGCCATCAACAGGGACCTTGAAAAAATTGAGCAGATGTGTAATTCCCATAGCCTTAAGCTAATCTCAGCTAAGTCACAAATATTAATTTTCTGTCCTAAAAATCTTTACGAATTTACTCGTCGTAATCTCTTCATTTTATTGAATAATTCTCCTTTAACAGTAGTTGATACTACAAAAAATTTAGGACTAATAATTGATGAGGACCTACGTTTCAAAAGCCACTTGATAGTATACTAAAAAGAATTTACATTTCCCTCAGGACTCTATATAGTAACAGATTTGTGTTGAATTTCAACTTACGTAAGACTCTTTGCGAAACTCGAGTTCTTTCACAGTTTACATACTGTGACTTCTTATATGGGCATTGTCTTGATAATGTGTATAAATACAAGATGCAGAAGGTACAAAACTTCTGTGTTCGCTTTGTTTATGGACTCCGAAGATATGATCATGTTTCTGAAAAACTAAATGAGATGATGTGGCTCAATATTGAAAACCGAAGAAAACTTCATTTATCCCTTTTCATTTACAAACCGCTAAGGAATGATGCTTATGACAACCGTAATAAGTTGCTGGCCAGATCTCAGACTCACTCGTTTAACATAAGACATAAAGATAATTTCACGATGCCACATCATTCGACAGCCTTATTTCAACGAGGCTTCACTTATAACTCTGTAAAACTGTACAACACAATTCCAAAGCATGTTAGAATAATGGGTTCACATTCTTTCAAAAAATATATGATAGCATGTCTTAGAGCCACTCAGTAGCCCCATTTCTGATTCAATTTCTGATTCAATTTCTGATTCAATCCTGTATAGCTAATATATAATGTAGGTATTGAAACAAACGCAATATTCTTATCCATGCTAACGAACAGTCGATACCGACCGATGATGAACCCTTTACTCCCATAAACACCTAACTATGTAGGCTTATTATGGCAAGAACCTGTCAGAAAATAACTACTCCCCTGGCTAAGACCACGACGGGTATAGAATTAAATCTAACAGCTACTTGTGCAACGTTCCTCAAAACATCAGAGGACGCAATTGCAAGTGCCCTCTATGACCAACCAGCAGAATTATGTTTTGATTTGGACGGGGTGACCACCTGCAGACTAGTTTCGAGAATGTTGCCTCTCATCAGTGCAAGGGCAGGTCAACACAGAGAGCACTGAAGCCGGAGATTCGGAGTGTCTTCCTCTGCTCGCTATAGGTGGAGCGGCCTAGAAACTGCTTTCATCTCGTGAACCAGAATTGACTAATCAGCGGAGTGTGTATTGGTTTGGACGGGGAACAGATGGCTTCAGTGCTGTCTGTGTTGACCTGCCCTTGCACGGATGAGAGGCAACAACCTCGAAACTAGTCTGCAGGTGGTCACCCCGTCCAAATCAAAACATAATTCTGCTGGTTGGTCATAGAGGGCACTTGCAATTGCGTCCTCTGATGTTTTGAGGAACGTTGCACAAGTAGCTGTTAGATTTAATTCAATACCCGTCGTGGTCTTAGCCAGGGGAGTAGTTGTTTTCTGACAGGTTCTTGCCATAATAAGCCTACATATTTAGGTGTTTATGGGAGTAAAGGGTTCATCATCGGTCGGTAACGACTGTTCATTAGCAAACGATCTCCCAAAGATTTCTATCTTCTTCGATTCTTATCCATGTTATAATGAATAGTTATAATATTATCCTGTCATGATGTCGTTTGGCTGTGCCATTTCTTTAATTTAATTGCTTGCCACTAGGAGGTTAGGTGTAAGAGTAGCCCTAGGCTAAATCTCGCCTCCTTCTGATCGAATAAAATGTATAACTGATTCATGTAAATGTTATATGTTATCAAATATAAAGACCATATTATTATTATTGTTTTTTATTGTACTATAAAGAAATGTTTGTTCTCCTGATACTTATAAATTCATTAATTATAATAACTAATAATCATTTTCTAAAATATTACACTACTTTGTTAGGGGTTGATAAATTCCTTCCATTTTCTTTAATTTTTCTGTTAAACTGTATTTTCATCTACACTATTTTGTTGACGGTAAATGACCCAAAACATTTTGAACGACTTTTTTCGTCATAAAAATTTCAACTAAGTTGAATTTGTGGTACAAACATCCAAGTGAATTTTACAATCCTATGGACACGCTTCGTTTACTCAAGACAAATTTCAGGTAAAATGTACACCCTCAAAATCAACTACGGTTTATGGGGGAGTCACAAATGTCAAGTCACCATTATGGACTAATAATTTCTACAAACACTCAATTTATGTTTGCTTTATTGGAATACTTTCGTTGGATTATTTCATTTATTACGTTGGCAGCATTAATGAAATTTTGTCGAGTAGCCGTTGAATGGTTATCGGATGGTTCATGGTCACAAAACAGCCTGCGGTTATTCAAGACTTTCTTTATAAATTCATTCCTGACACAACAAATATTGCCACATTGTTTGAATTTGTTTTTGTGGACTCTAATCATATTTATTTATTCACTTCGTATTTCTATGTAACATATTTCAAATTTGTAGAAAATATGAATAAATATATTACTATTATTATTTCCTATTTGACCCCAACATAGTTTCTATGACTGGTCATCGGGATAAAAGTTTTGACAGTTCAATTTTAAATAATCAGGATTGTTTCATATCAATGTAGGGCTGAGGTTTGTAAGTGTTCGGCAACCGAGGTGCATATAAGTTTTTTTTTACTACCAGCAATAATTTCAATTTTCAAGCAAGTTCATTCAAAATGTAGTGTATGTTTACTGTCAATAAACTTGTCGAATTCAAAATATAATTTTTTCACCATCGAGTTATTCTAGATTTTTTACAAAAAAATATAGATTGTGTGGAAAGTAGGTATAGATATTGAGGAGTCAATGTTTGCTTAAACTATTGCTAGAAAAGTCGATAGATCATAAGAGACTAGTGCACTTCAAATTATGACCACAAGTAGTTTTTGCTGCAGGAAATAAGTAAATCCTGTTGAAATACATCTTCGACTACATATAGAGACAGAACTAAAAATTGCTTGTTCATTATCATTGAACTATTGTTTACTTTGAAATAAAATAAATATTTTCCGGGTTTTTCGAGGCCTTCGTATATTCGCTAGCTTCTTCAGATTCAGAGGTATGTGTCTTACACCTCCGATGTTAGTAGGCAGTTTATTTTGTTAGGAATCTCGAGATGAAATCATTTCCACGGATTTGGAATAAAATCTTTAGAGACAATCAATGAAAAGTAAGAACTCTTCAGAATCTCAACTGAAATTTACTCTTCTATTTTTCAAATGTATCAGTCGGGTGCGGAAATATACCTTAATGATTTGATATTGTTGGATAAAATTTTTAATCTTCATTCTACCTGGGTTCGTCTACGCCTTCCTGTATTTTTTATTTCAATAGCTTTTCTGCCGTTACAAAAGGTAACTGATCCGTTCTGCGAAAGGGTGAAGAAACTTATAGCAAGGAAGTTCCTTGTCAGTTTTAATTAATAGTTAGTATCATGAGAAGGCTCACGATAAAGTCTATTGAACAATAGACGAGCTGCTCTGCACGTGGCAAACACGATCCAAAACGGCCCTATTACATCGAAAATTGTGAGAGCGAGTGGTGGTTTTTTTTGTTATTTGTAGAACTCAAGAAATGACGATACGTTTCTGATCATATTACAAATATATAGACCCCAATCCAAGTCGAAACCATATTTCTGATATTGATTTAAGTATAGTTATTTTATTCGACATTTTACTTAAACGAGCCACTTTGGAAAATATTTGTAGAAACGATATTTTCCAAGATTTTTCAAATTTTTGGATAGCTACATACTAGTTCCCTTAGCTTCAAGTGAATATTTCAGAGATCATATTGATTTTTCAGTTTCTGAAATAGGTAGTTCTTTTGAAATTTTATATATCTTCAATACAAACAGTTTTGAAATAAAAAACTTTCTGAAATCCAATCCATTCCATTCTCCTACCAAGCCAACTTTAAAGATTTTTTAGTCTTCAACTTCTCTATTTAGTTTTGAAAATATATGAAATTTTTCAGTCTTACAAAGAAGAAAGAAAATCTATCTGACTGTTGATAAATACTCTTTCGAGAAAATAGTGTGTAAAACAAAATCAGTAAGTATTTTTATCAACACAGGAAAGGAAAGTCTGAAACTCTCTAAGTCTCTAGCTCTAAGACGAAAGGTGTCGATTATCAAAAAGTCACTTGTTGTTTCCAATTTGTATATAAAACATGAGAAATTGAAATATTTTTTATTTTTTTGTATATTGAAATGGGAAAGTTGAAACCAAAATTTCATCAAAATATTGTATTCCTTACCCAAAAACATATTTTTTTTAAATTCTATAACTCTTTCAATTCAATACTTGTTCGCAAATTCTCATTTATTTATGAATTAGAACCTAAAATTCTGCCCAATTTGTTGTAAATAGAAAAAAAAATTACCACAAAATATGGTCAGTGATTTTCTTCTCGCTGTCTGTCATATGTTAAATTCATTCACATTTCAGATATATTTGCAAAAAAATTTAAATTGTTTTCCAATGCCATTTTTTTTTTAATGTGATGAATGAAAAAATATATATGCAAACCTTTGTTCTTCACATGTTTTGATCATTTTCAGTTTTTACTTCTACAATTATGTGATGTATTTTTTGTGACCTGTGTAAAGATTTGTTAAAATCAGCTACACCAATAAACGCTCTTATCTCTTGTCTCATGATGAGTAAGCATGAAAAACATTCAAAATTTGCTGCCTTAATCTCTAAGATAATTGTGAGATTTCCATTATTCATAAGAAATAAATTACACCTGTTTTTGTGAAATATTGATCAACAAATCTATTATTTTCTTTCCTAACCAACTCACCATATCACAACACGGTTTCCCTCGTATTTGTGGGACATGCTCTGTTTAGCCGAATCAAAAATTTTCGATTCGGTGACTATGAACCATCTTTCTGTACCAGTGGGGTAAGTGACTTAACATGACCTCGGATTCGCCAGCGGACTCCGACGAAGATTCTCGATTCTTCGCAAAACGTAAGCTTTAGGTCACTGTCCCGAAGAAACCTCTCAAAAATCCCCACCTCGGTGGAAGAATGTGCCACGGTATATCCTCGGATCACGGCTCTCATTTTTATCGACGCGATGAACGAGTTATGAGGACAGGAAATGGCGCGTATTGCCGATCGTACCTGCATGGCTCCTACCTATTTAAATCGTCCTCAATATTTCCTCGACAGACACAAAAACGCGGTGGGTTGTTAACAACATAAATAAACTTTTAAAAAACTTTTTAGAGAAAAGCTTTTATTTAAATGCACTGAAAAGAGGAAAATACATTTTAAAGTTAATTAAACCATATTTTCTACTACCTCACTACAAAAACTTTATTTTCGACCCCTAAAGAAGGGAGGAAAATGGTACTTTTCCTCCCGCCAGGAGAAAAATAGTACTTTTCCTCCCGCCGGGAGGAAAATAGTACTTTTCCTCTCGATTTATCAGGAAGAAGATGCATTGAAATCAATTTGCCTCTTCAGCGAGATCTTTTGGCGGGTCGTCTTCGCTAGAACTCATTTTCAAAACTTAGAAGCAACTTAAAAGGGTAAACAACGTGACAGCTTATGACAACTGTTATGTTTGTATTATCAAACAACGCCATAGCAACAAATCGTTGTCAACTCGATGACGACGACGCAACGCTTACTTAATATTTTGTCATATAGCCGCATTATATAGTTCCACAACTTTCTGCAGTTGTTCTTATAAGTATGCACGCATTATAATTTTTAGGATGTTATAAAAATGACGACCTTAAAGGTAGTAGAAAAAAACTAAACTATATACATACCTCAGAAGGAAAATGCTTTTTCCTCCTACAGGGAGGAAACTCATACTTTTCCTCCCTAGGGAGGAAAGTACTTTTCCTCCCCCTCATTTCAAGTAAGTTGTAAACGATGAAACTTGTGATCTATTATAATCAAATTGTTTCCGTAATTTCTAGAACATCTTATATATCCTGTATTCTGGTAAAAATCAAACATGAATGTTACTTCTACTCTAGTTCTTTAATAGCTATTTGTATATTTAGAGCGCAATGTGATTGATTGTTGCTCGACAAAGAGATTAATCTTTGGAGAACGACAATGACACTTTGTGCTCGAAATACACACATTATTTTTTCTACAAGCGCAGCTCTTAGAAAAAAAATGATCGACACTTCATTCAAATAGGCACATAACATTACTTATGAATAAGCTATTTAAATGTCCAATAATTCAAATCACTAACAAGAAAAAAGTAAAAGTTCTTGAAAAAAAAAAAAAAAGTTGTAATTGCCAGGACGTGAACCTCTAGCCATTGCACCACCGCAGATTCAGATACACATGACTGTATTGTCTATACTTTCCATCAAGAATAGGTCTATTTGCAAACAAAGTCATAAAAAGGTTTTATTGAGTGGGTAGGAGGAAAAATCATATGTATTACATGGGAGTAAAGTGCCTTTTCCTCCCTAGGATGTTTACTGCCCTCCGCTTCGCGTCGGGCAGTAAACTACATCCTGCGGGAGGAAAAGTGGCACTTTCCTCTCTAGTATTACAAATAGCTATTCCTCCCGCGGATATTAATGCGGAACTATCCGCGGGAGGAAAAGCATGATTTTCCTCCCTTGGTATGTAAATAGCTATTGTTACATTATAAAATTTTGAATGATATAAAAGCTTGTCGTAATTTTAAATTTAATTTACAATAAGAAATACAAAGATGCTTCTCGCGACAAGCTTTTATATCATTTAAAATTCTTTGCGGATGACTTGAAAATATTAAAAAAATATTCAAACAGTAAGGGACTGTGTATTACTACAAAAAGACACTAATAACATTATAAAGTGGAGCCATGATAACAAACTATTTTTCAATATAAAAAAATGCGCTATTTCAACAATAACTTGCTCAAAAGACTCTGACAAGAAAAACTGAGATAAAAGACTTGGGTGTCACATATAGTGAAACTTTCTCTTTGAAAAGTCATGTTACAAATGTAGTGAGATCTGCCAATCGTATGTTAGGATACTTGATGAGGCAATCACGATCATTTTATGGAATAAATACAGTCAAACTTTTATATTATACGTTAGTTAGGCCTAAATTAGAGTTTGTATCAATAATTTGGTTTGCATAATTTGTTACAACTTTAGATACTTTGGAAAAAATTTAAAACAAATTCCTTCGTTATTTGTATTTTGAAAATTATAAGAGATGACCTGACTTTACCACTATACGTTCAACACATTTAAAATGAAGATATAACAAGAATATTTGTTGCACAAAAACGCATCATAAGGCTCATTTTCAACAGTAATAGTCGCCAATCATGCAGGCAGGTCTTCAAAACAAGACGGATCCTCACGGTAACATCAATTTATTTGATGAATGTTTTAACCTATGTTTTCAATAACAAATATTCATACCCCATTAACAGTGACTCACACTCCTACAATACCAGAAATAAAAATAATATAAAACTAAACAAGCCCAAACACTCATATTACAAAAATCTCCCATTAATGCAGGCTGCCGTTTTTTCAACTGTCTGCCAAATGAAATAAAAAACGCGGGATTCCCGGCTGTTTTTAAGTCTGGACTCAAGGAACTCCTAGTGAGAGAATGTTTTTATACTGTTGATGAATTCAAATCCCACTTTTCAGTTTTGAAATAAAATAGTATTTTACAATTTATATCAATCATTATTGTTATATTGTACTCTGACTTGTTTGTCATTGAAACCCATTTTACACGGTTCTTTAGACTTGTAAAATTTCATATTGACTTATCCTATCTATATTGTTATTGATAGTTGAAAGTATTAATAAATATTTTTTCTACTCCCGTATGTGAATTACTAACGTCACACATCGATAAAAATGTGTAAAGCTTCATTTCACGAATCGGTGTGTGAAGTGCCATGCTTTTCTTATGGGATTTATTTCACGCACCGGTGCCATAAGAAAGAGTCAATACAAATTCACACACCGGTCGCTGGTCTAGGTAGCGGTGGCGAGAGAAATTGACAAATATGACAGTTCCCGCAGAGTGAAGTTCAGAGTTACATCAGTTAATAGACCGTAAATAGTAATTAATTACCCTCTGAATTAATAAATAGTACGACGAAATTGTGATTTAAACCGATTAGCCGTATATTTCACGCAAATTCCTGATGGACAGCATTGAAGTACTCCCATCAACTCCTCCAAATATAACGTTAGCAGCCAGTGAAGCAAGTTCATCGTTATTGCCACAAAAACAGTACAAGCAGCACTAATTTTGTAGAGAAAGAGAAAGTAAATGTACATTTTGACAATTTACAAAATTGCAATATAACTGTTCATAATAATTATTATTGTAATAAAGAAAATTAGTCAAATTTTCCTTTAATTCAGTCTCTAAGTAAAAGGTCGTAGAAAAAGTATAGTGTGCACCACGTGCGTGAAGACTTTTTTACGCTCGTGCGGATTGTATCACACTCACAATCACACTCGCGTAAAAAAGTATACTTCACGCACTAGATACACAATATACTATTATTTAATAATGGAATTTAAAGTCTTAGCGCTGGATCAGAGAAGAATTTTATCAGCTTTTATGTTTTTGCATAAATTAATTAATAACAGGGTAGATTCAATACAAATTCTAGAACTTCTCCCTTTTCATGTACCATCACGCCGTACTCGAAACTCTCTACTATTTAATACTTCCGTCGCCGCCTCCACACCTAGAACACCTCTTACAACTCTGTTGAAATTGGCGAATCAATTCAACCAATTCATTGATATCGAATGGACAATGCCTTATTTCATCATTTTATAAAGAAATTTTAAATCTCATCTTGTCGACATAATTTTCAACAAAAATTTCATAAATAAAATAGGTACCTCTACAGTTCTGATTATTATTATTATTATTGTTACTGCTAGAATCACCCGGCATCACCCTGGTGGGGTCCAACAAACCCCACGCAAATTGAAACTGACTGAATGATTGCTAATATTGCTTCGACGTATATGTGGCTGCCTATAGCTTCGTCAATGACATCGATCTAAAGTTCTGTAGCTTTCAATCGTGGACACCAGTTGTTGGCAAGAATTTTTTTTGTTTATTAGTTTCTTTATCGAAAATGTAGACGTTTCTTATGTGTGACGCACATTACTTGAGTAAAAAAAAATCCATTATCTCACTTATTCAATTATTTTAGGTAAGCCTCGTATGTTCAAGCTCTGATCTCAACATAGGCGTTTTTTCAAATTCTGAACCTGTGCAACAAGGACCGAATCTTAGTTGTATTTCAACAAAACATTAATTTTCACGTTGTAATAACTTCAAACACCATCTTGTTTACTTCCCGAAAACCATTCGACGTAGATCGAAAACGAGCACATTCCGACGATTCGGTCAACAAGTGAATCTCTTCAAGGTGATTCGGAATAAAAAATTGAGAGCACGTTGATCCTTCATTCGGCCATAGTGTCTTTCTGCCTGGTGGGCGCCAAATATCCAACAAAGTTCAATGTCAGTCAATGGTGCTTTTTTCCGGGGTCTTCGGCTGGCCGTGGCCTCTCGCAGTCGAATCATCGCGATTCTTGGAGAAATACGGGGGCATTCCAAAGTAAGCTCGCCTACGAGTGACTAGATCCGGCTGTTTTGATAGTGTTTTAACTGAGTTTTTTCATCAATGTGGACTAGTTTGTTTTCATGCGGCTCTAATCAACAGTTCCAAACTCAAAAGATGAGAAATAATCACTTGTAATTTTTCAGTTTTTTTTACAACTTTTCTGAGTCACGTAATCATGTGTTGTACAAGATAACCTCTCTTGTACGATGGAAAATAGCGACTAAAGTTAATCTTTCAGTCACAGTAACTGACTTGATGAACATCCTGTTCATATTTTCAATGAAATCAACATGCCATTATACCCATGACAGGTTTTATGTCAGAAAAATATTTTCAAAGTGTCACCGCGCAAGAAATAGTCCAACAATTCCTCATTACAGTGTGAAATTGCTTCTGAAGATTATGATTTTCAATTCTTCCGACCTCCCTGATGATCTTAGAAGAGTAAAATAGATTTTTGTCTACCAAAATGTATTGAAGGCCTAGCGAAAGAGATGCAATTCACGCATCAATGTAATGAGCAGAGTGAATGATACTTCTGAATAACATTCTCCCTTATCTTATTTTTATAGATAAGAATTTCCAATAGAAACTGGACATTTTAGAAATAATCAACTATCTGAATGAAAATGCAAATTTTCACTTTCAGATTTTTCTCTCAAGTTATATAGGGTTTCACAATATCTATCAGATGTAGTTCAATGTCCAGAGTGGCTTTAGCCGGAGAAGTTTTCTGTTAGATATTACAAAAAAGTATCTTCATTTTATCGTACTTAGGTTCTTTCCATTTCCAAAGGAGTTATGTATTGGTTCAATTTTCAATTGAGAAAGTTTCCCTTTACAATAGAGTACTGTTGTTATTATTATTTATCGCTCTGAAGCGCCTCATTGAATTTGGTATCGCAATCACTTTTCATCAGCTGTAGATAAACTCAACAAAAAACTATGGTACAACCCCCAAGTAGTTGGTGTGAATTTCAAGCAGGCACTAGATTGGAAAATAAATTGAAAGTACAAGAAACTATGAAAATTGATTTCAGCTAATATTATGAATAATACTCAAATTTGTATTTATAAGATTGGACGCGTCCATATTATAAGCTCAAGGTTTTCTTTTTATAGAACGATTCATGTCAAAATATGTAACTGCATTTAATTTTAAGTAAAATGATTTGAAGAGATTAACATGATATTTATAAGATTATTTCTCGTGGTGTTACCTTGGCGCAATTTCCATAACAGTGAGACCAGAAGCATTTTTCTTAACATCAAAGAAAAGCACTTTCATAGTGTCATTAAATTTCTGAGGAGACTCTATTAAGTTTAGTACTTTTTGTAGGAATCAAGAACTATTTCAAGAATAGTCAGAACTTAATACAAGCGGTGTGGCTAATACTTGAAATTTGTTTGCAAAAACTTGTATCACTCGTCATGCTTACGCAGACACAGTGTTGGTACGGCATTAAGTTTCAAATGATTCTATTGCCTTTTTTCATAAATCTTCATGCGGAAAATGTCTGCCACAAATTACAATTTTCTCACTGAAATGTTCTGCATTGGGGTCTCTTCCTGAAGACATTAACAAGAATCATGCCTTTTGTGTCAAGCTGTAATAATAATAAGGTATTTTCTTTTGCTATTTTCAGCAAAGCATAGGTACATAAGGGTGGATTTAGTCAACTTTAGCACAAGCATTATCATAAACGTAACGGTAACATCAAAGGTTTAGATAGATAGATAGATAGATATATATTTATTTCAGTAGAGTAGTCTACATACAACATACACAAAGCACATTCTATATACACATAGTCTAAGAAATACGTCAAGTAAAAACAGTAAAAACATTTAGATAAAAATCATTATATATATATATATATATATATATATATATATATATATATATATATATATATATATATATATATATATATATATATAAACTACATCAATAATAGACACAATGGATCCAAAGTCAAGTATTACTCCTGCAGAAATTCTTCCAGCGTATAAGGCTCTGAGTTGCATAAAAAGGTTTTACAAGATTTCAGGAAGGCACCCGCAGCTTCAATGCTCTTCACTTCATATGGAAGTTTATTATAGAATTTCATTGCTTTATAGTGTGTGTTCTTTTCATAAAGTGCTTTTTTGTGTAGCGGATAATTAAAATCGTCTGGTTTCGTATGTGTGATTTTTTTTAAAGCTTCGAAAATCTTTGGTTGTTTAGTTAAAAATTGTATACATTCATAAATATAAATTCCAGGCACTGTCAGTAATTTATTAGCTCTAAAGACTCCTCTGCATGTGTCTGTCATTTTCATGTTGAAAATTATTTTAATAGATTTTTTTTTACATAAAAAAACTCTCTTTAAGTCCGAGCTGGAACCCCAAATGGATATTCCAAACTTAACGGCGGAGTAAAAGCTTCCATAATAAACCATCATAAGTGCATCATGGTAAATATGATTTTTCAGAACTCTCAGTGCATATATTATTGATGACAATCTCTTACACAAATTGTCTGTGTCCTGCCCAGTTCATCGTTTCGTTTACGTGTACTCCTAAAAATTTAACTGTGGATTCGCAGGCTATTTTGCTGTTACCGAAGTGTATGTTGTTGGGGGTCTCAATGCCATTATTCACCTTGAATAGTATACAATTTGTTTTGTCGTTGTTCAGAACAAGCTTATTTTCCTCAAAATAATTTTTTGTTCTTTCTAGCATTTGACTGCCTAATTCCATAATATCTTTAAAATCTGGGCCTGATATTAAAAAATTTGAATCATCCGCATAATTTATCAAATGAGTGGTAGTTTTATCAGTTACTGTGTTCTGTATGTCATTCACAAATATAATGAAGAGTATGGGGCCAAGAATACTCCCCTGTGGAACCCCCACAGAAGTCTCCAAGACCTCCGACCTCGCATAACTTAACATTGTTGTATAAATGGCGCCATTTGATATAACAGATTCAACTTTCGCTTTTGACATATATTTAAGCACAATTTTAAAATGATGTTGACTAAATGCACCTTAAAAGTGTCATCTACCAAAAATAATTTATTTCAGGTATTTTTTCTTTACTTCCACACTACAACACTAAACAGTTAATTTTTTATCTGTATAGGACGAAACGGTTTTATTAGAAAATATCTTAAAGGGACAAGATTAATGCAAATTCACAAATTATGAAAGAACCAACGACAACAAATACTACACAAAACGACAAGACAAAATCTGAAATTCTAAAAACCGTCTCTGATCTCTGTCAAGAGTGACAGATCTTAGTGATAAGTCTTCCTATTGATGAAAAAGCACTGTTGCGCGGTCATTATAATTACAGTAAGGGCCGGTCTTTTCACCTCACAATAAAGTCTCTGATAACTATCTATCGGATAAACTTCACAGGTTTACATATCCTTATCTGATAGATAGAGTTATCTGGGACTTATCTATAGGTGAAAAGACCGGCCCTAAGATAGGGTACATTATCGTATTAAATAAGTTTATTCCGCGCCTAAAATTCGGAGGAATCTAAAAGATTATTTCGATTTAAAAAGGTCCTGAATACGCACAAATTTCTCTCTTTCAAATGACATTAGTGTTATTGCTTCATGACACAAAACTCTGAATTGGAACACCAAATGATTTTCAAACTTGGCAACGATCTACCAAACTACACTGATGACGAGCATGCGCACAATCGTAAACGGGTCACATACGCGGCATGCTTTTCGATGAGAAAATTGGCGGGATTAGCATTCTAGAGTAAGTGTATAATATATATTTATGTGGGATATTACTACTGATAACATTGAATTTAGTCAAAGAGCATAAAACCTCCCTTTTCAACAAACCATCACGAATCCTCGAGGCTAAATGTGACGAATTTCATATATTTTCTTACCACCTTAATGAAGACCCAGAGACCCTACACATATTTAAGTATTGGAAGTTCACGCTTTAAATCAAATTTACAACTGAAAGTCCAAATAGACCCTTTCGCTCCATTCTCTGAAACAGTTTGAACACCAATTCGCTTCCCGGGTTCCTTGGAAGGGCATAATGACTTAATAACTCGGGGTGCAATAATCCAATAATTACATTTTGACCTTCCCTTCAACAGTTCCAAATGGTTTTATGGTCACGAATTATCACCCTTGATTTATTTACTTTTTTGTTGTGATGAATCTACCACAATGGTCACAGCAATAAATAATTCTGACAAAATTAAAGTGTACCATTAAGTTTCCGAGAAGATGTCATTTGTGTCAAGATACTGGGAGGTTAGACAAGAAGCTGTGCGAGGATAATTCAAGGATAAGTGGCGAATCTTCGTCATACGCTTTGAGGTTTTTGTCTAGAGGAATAAGGTTGTGGAATGTCGATGAAACAATTTGATGGCCATATTGGTTGAAAGTTTGATTTTGCGGTGGAACTTTTTTCTTGTCTTTTTGGGATTTTAACCTTCCACAGTCTGGAAATGAAAAAATGTTGAATCAAGGAAATCTATACAAGTGTAGGAGGAAAAATTGATGCGTTTACAAGCTGGAAAAACTGATATAATTGAGGATACGATAAGTTACTAAGAAAGTTAAATTATTTCTTCAAGACATCAAAGTGTACTAACTTATCGTGGCAAATTGATTCATTTTCCCTTCTACAATTGCATAAATACCTTCATTTTACATTTTTTTATTGTCGTACTGTCGAAGAGTAAAATCCCAAAAAGTTTCGTGCTGACTATAATTAAAATCGCCAAAGCATTTAAAAAAACAAAGGATTCTCAAGAAAAGGTTAGTTGCGTACCTACTTAACAAAGTTTAATCTCATATCTACCCAACAGTATGGTTTTAGAGACAATCTCTCCACACAAGATGCAATGTTGTCACTCACCTCAAGGATATCCACTGCTCTCGAAGAAAATTTGCCAAACTTATGTATTTTTATTGATTTGTCGAAAGCGTTCGATTCAGTAAGTCATGACCTTCTCCTACAGACACCGGAAGATATAGGAATCAGAAACAAATGTCTCAAATTATTTGGAAATTATCTGAACACTAGATTCCAATCTGTGGGAATAGACAATGTTAAGAGCGACAAGAGGAAAATAAAGTATGGCGTGCCTCAGGGGAGTGTATTAGGCCCTATCCTATTCAGTATATATGTTAATGGCATGTTTTCGTTAAACAGTCGGGGGGAGATATTGGGATTTGCTGACGATACTACCATCTTTCATAAAGCAAATACTTGACAAAAGTTGAAGGACATTGTAGAATCATATTTTCCTTTGTCAAAGAACTGGCTAGAATACAAATTATTAACTGTAAATTTAGAAAAAATCATGCCATTTAGTTGCAATAAATCGAACAATCCACCCTTCGAAAGTTTAAAGATAAACACCATTGGACAACATCACACTATTCTGACAGAGAAAAAAGTGAAATATCTAGGCGTTATAATGGATACAAACCTCAAATCGGATGCACATATAAATTATATATGCAACAACATAAGATTCATTATACACAAATTTAAATACTTGAAAAATATTCTACATTTTTACCAACTAAAAGTCTTGTACCATGCTTTGGTGGAAAGTCACCTGAGATATAGTATAGTATGCTGGGGAGGCGCATTAAAAACACACCTTCGTCGGCTGGAAAATCTACAAAAGAGGTTTTTTTAAAATTATTATGTTCAAAGAGTTCAGACGCACTATTCCACGAAGCCAAAGTGTTTGACATTCGTCAACTATTTTATTATAACATCAATACGAAATATCACCAAAACAAACGTTTCAACCTGCCTAGTCATTCTCATCCTACAAGGAAAAAATATCATCATGTAGTTCCACAAATGCAGAAAGCCATAGGACAGCGAAGTTATCAATATATAGCACCAAAATTATACAATACTGTTCCACAACACATACAAAAAATCAATAATTCACAGTCGTTCAAAAAAGTCCTGAAACAATTCATCTTCTGTCAACCACGACGAAATATTTCGGAGATGATATAATTTTTTAACTCATCCACCTATAATTACAAAAATATTACCCCAGTTTCCATGTACACATGTACATCAAGTTGGTTTTCTTTAATAAATAAGGTTTTGGTCCACTAAATTTAAGTGTATTAAAAATCTTATTATCATAAATAAAATGTGTTTTGAAAGTTCGCTAATAATATAGCCTTCTTCTTAACATCGTTATTGACATTTTTTAAATTTTGTTTAATGATATTGTCTGCTGTTTTATATTTCTTATATTTTTGCATTATTGTTAGCGTTAAGTTATTTTAACATATATGCGAAACAAGTGTTCTTACACTTATCGTGATATTTATTAAAATCAACATTTTGATCCTAATGTATATATTGTATTTACCTAATAAATATCTTTATTATTATTATTATTTACACAATACAGGACCCGGAATAGAAAACAGTCCACAGATATAATGATAATAATAAATTGAGGCATAAGATGTCCGGCTAATATCCTATACAATAGGAAAAGTTGGGTCGAAAATCCATCAGAAAACAACTACTTTCCTTGCTAATGCCACGACGAACATTGAATTACATCTGATGAAATTTCCGTGCAGAGTTCCTACAAGGTTATCTCTGCAATTGCTTGTTTCGATGAACATTTCCATGCAACAAGCAATTGCAGAGATAACCTTGTAGGAACTCTGCACGGAAATTTCATCAGATGTAATTCAATGTTCGTCGTGGCAATAGCCAGGAAAGTAGTTGTTTTCTGATGGATTTTCGACCCAACTTTTCCTATTGTATAGGATATTAGCAATGAGCAGTCCTCCGGACATCTCAGGCCTCAAGTCATAAGCTCATTGTTTGTGAACTACAGTTTTCTTCTCCATAATAATAAATATTTATTCCTTTCAACGATAATTTCACAATTACATAGGAATCATCAGTTTGAACACGAAACACATATATAAATACACACAATTATTAACATAGAAAGAATAGGTACAAGATAGTAAGTAGATCTACGAAGAAATATATGAATACTAAAAATATTCGTCGATGGAATAAAGCACCCCTCCAAAAGGTACTCTTTGACTTTTCGTTTCAGAATCAGAATCAATGTGAATGCCTAAAAATGTCGTGGTCACTGATGGATGTAAGACCACCTTATTGATTTCAACATGTATTGGTTGCTCAATATGTTTTTTTTCGGAAAAATTGAACCAGCATTTTTTTATCCGCATTTAGAATGAGTTTACTTTTTACCTATCGTGTTGAGTTTGGCTTGAAGTTCAATAAGACTATCATCTTCTGCTGAAATGGAGGTATAATCGGCAAAAAGAGATAATGAGGTTGTGTCTATATGTTGTGGCATGTCATTGATATTGATCAAAAAGAGCAAACTTCTCAAAACTGGGCCCTGTGGAACACCAACGTCCATATTGAGTCTGAGTCCGTATCGCCCCATTTCACATATATTTTTCTGAAATTCGTGGAGGATATAACCCTTACAAAAAGTTTCCCTCGAACACCAAGTGCATATAATTTATTAGCAAGTATATCAACATTTATTGAGTCGAATGCCTTGGTTAAATTTAAGAAAAGTGCAGCTACAAATTTTCCCTTGTAAATAAATAGTATCCATAAAAGTTGTTTATTGATTACATAATGCTTAGGCAAAAAAGTGAATAATTTATTTTAAACATATTCTGATACCATATATGAGCATAGTGGGATGACATAGAATGGGCGGAATGGCTTTTATTGTTGTGATCATGTCTGTTATATTACTTTGGGGCTACACGTTGTGAACATTTCAAACTGTTGCCAATATACCTACTCTTATTTAGTTTCATTTATTTGGTTCAAGTTGCTGAAGCACATGGTATATAGATATTGTTTACTTGGCATCGTTGATGGGAACTACCGTAAACAAAAGTTTCAAACTGCGTCATTACTGAACTTGTAAACAATTTTTTATTCATACCTTTCACGGACTTACGTTGCGATTTTATTTAGGTTACGCTTATACAATGATTTCTTTAGAAATATTTTGTAGTAATCGCTGAGTTCAACAGAGTTCGTTGAATTTTGCAAGAATCACTCAAGTATGTGAAACCAAGAACGCAGTTCGGTAATTTATATTTTCCGATGATGTTTTTTTATGATCAGTCGCTATATGAAATCGAATGTAAAAGAACAAGGAAAAAGCGAGCATAAATGTAAATCTCCATAATAATACTCTGGATGATTTGAGTTCGGATTTCATTGAAAAAGAGTTATCTCTTGTTGATTTTCGAATCGTATAACTTTCCTGTAGTGAAGTAAACTAGTTCGTAAGCGAGGTATCACAGACAAAATGAATTTAACCAAACCTTGAAAACAAGATGTCATGCTCAGTTTCTGAAAATTTACAGAATAATTTCTTGAATAATTTCTTGAATAATTGGTAATTTTCTGAAAATGCTTCGATAATTTTGGATTTTTATAATTTCGACATGAACATGGGTGCAAAAGATCTTCTGGAAAACGAAGCGTGTAGGTAATAATAAGAATAAAGCACTTGGCCAGAGAAGCTTCTGCTTTATTGGATCTAAATCATGGAACTATTTACCAAAGAGCTTGAAAATATTAAATTCAGTTCGTCTTTTCAAAAAGAAATTAAGGGAATGGATATTTCAAATGACCGAAAGTATTTCGTCAATGTAATTGATCCAATTTTAGTTACACACATTGTTTGTTATTCTATAATAAGGTTTCGTTTTTAGTTTATAAAAATATTCACTGTCCTACATGTATGTCTTTCAATGATAGTTTGGTCAAAACTTATTTCAATTTGATCAGAGTTCGCAGCAAAAAAAATTAATAAAGCAACATAATATTCGTTATACCTATTTATGTTTTTTCAGTTTATTTATCAAATATACTTCAATTTTTGTTAAGATACATTTGAGATTTTTATATACACATTTATTTTTTGTAAAGAAGCAATACCCGAAGACAAGATCTTTGATGAACTTAGTTTATTTAGTGTACCTACTTCATTTCTGCTATGAAACACTATATAATACCTCATCTTTACTATGTTTCTATGTTATTTTTTTATTATTCAGGTTATGTAATAGTTTTAATGTTATGTTGTGTCATATTCTGTTACGAAGATATGTATTTTATTTAAACATGTATCTATGTATGTATGTATTCGTAAATAAACATTCATTCATTAATTAATTCATTCACTCAATAAACATTTCAAATGGAGTAGATGTCACAGTCAATATTCCTTTCATCAATAACCCACATGTCATGTTGAGCCCAACTCTCTGGTAGACCTATATGAACCATTCTGACGGAACACTATCTACTATAGCTTTGTTAGGCAACTATTGGAGACACAGTTTCACCATCTGCAAACCATTAATACGGAGATGATCTCTTTTTCAGAACTTTTTTTTATTTCACTTTCAGATCTAGAACTTTCCTAGATTTTGGTCACATCGTTCATCACCATTGAAAATACGTTAAAAATTAGGCGTTTTAGCATTTTGGAGGTAAATTTCCCGGAACCATATTCTCATGCTCTTCAGTGATAAGGCCCTTGGTTTTGAAATCTCTTCATCTTCTCGCAAAGTCAAATTTGTATGCCTTTTCAGGAAATAATAGTACCAGTTTTACTCTGATTCATTATTTTAGAAAGTGGTTTTTTCCTTCTTTAGTGATCATTCTTTCAACTGCTTTGAGGATGTCTTGTTTCCTCTGTGGAGTGGAAACCCATATTTTGCTAATTTTTTTATCCCACACAACCAGTTCTGATTCTCTTTTCCAGTTATAAACATTCTGGGTTCTATTTTCCACTGTCCCACTTCAATTCTTCCATGCAGCCTATTTTGTCTGATACCATTGGGTACATCATATTTTCTACACATTTTTTTTGGTTATTTGCAACTCATGAATTCTGTACCTGAAAATTGTAAAAAATAAACATAAAAATTATGCAAAATGAGGTGGCTGAGAAGTGGAATATTGCAACATCGACTCAACCATCAACCAACGTAGACGTAGAGTAGAAACATAACTATAAGAAGGTCGTAAATCAATATTAGCCGCCGACCCTCATTATTACCTATTGTTCGAAATATAGATAAGAATTAAGTGTGTGTCCCTTAAAAGATTCCCAGGTCCGGATTGAAGTATCTCATGAAATAGTATGGCATTTTAATAATAGTGGGCTCTTCAATCTCTCTGTATAGAATTGACTGCTTGACAGCCTGTTGATACCTCCAGTGGTTGGTGATTTACGAAGTTCTACTATAGATGGTGCTGACTACTGGTGAAATATTAATGAATCAATGATTTTGATACATAAAAATGGTTAGGGTTCATATTTCAATTTTTCACCATCCTTCCCAAATGACAAATTTCTATGAGAAAAGCCAAACTCCAAAAGCTTAAAGAATTGTCAGCCAACACAGCATTTATGACTATATCTCACACGCAAACCAATCACTATGTTTTTAAGGTTATATTTGGATGAGTTCAGGAAGCTCAGAATGCACCATTTTATGTTTGAATAAGAATGCATGAAGGTCTGACCAATGGGAGTGGCTGGGATTAGGTGTAGTCACTATGAATAGGTATTCTTAAAAATCAGAGTGACACTGACCCTATTAATCAAGAACCTTTGAAACAATGAATGAAATCAACAACCTTGCTTTTGTAACGATATCTCGTCTTTTGGTTCGTAAGAGGTCAAATGACATGAATTTTGAATTTTAAATATTTTATTTCAACAGAAATTCTAGACGTCATTCTTCCGGCTACCAATCTGAAGAGTTCGATGACACTTTGTTTTGAAAACTTTTTAACGCGTAATAATTTCTCGAAAAGGTGACTAATATCGGTTAAATATATTCTTACCGAAGGCTTGGGCATTAGTGGTAATGTCTTTTTTACCCGTTAACTCAGTATACGCGATGGCCTGAACAAATAATCAGTCAATAACCCCGAGCCGGAAATCAAGAGTGTGTCGTATTGTTATTTTTTATCGGGCGCTTACAAAAACAATTCAATAAATGAGCATCCTAAATCAAATTGTAACGTATTCAAATAGATGTTCTCATATTAACAGTACTGTTCAGAAATCCGGTTGTATTGGGATGTTCCGAACACATGTTAGTGAAAATAGTCGCATTAAAAAATAATGATAATAATAATGTCAAGGATGAGATGAATTACTAATATTATTTCTGTTGATTTTTTCCGATAGAATGTGCGTACCCATGTATTACATTGGTTAAAAACAGAGTGCAGATGTCAAAAAATTGTCTTTCCTAAACCAGCTGTCTCAAATTAGTATTTTACATTATTAGTGCGGAAAGTGACATTTTTCACACGAGTGGGAAATATTGTGGCGTAAGCCGAGTGCGGCAATCACACGAGTGTGAAAAATCACTTTCGCACGGGTAATGTACACTATTTTTCCTACATAATAATTTTACCAAATAATGTATAAAAATATTATAATTAAAGACGACATAGTAAAATATTTTCTTTATGATATAATATGTGTCCAATACCTCAGTTGGTAAGCAGCGGGACTCGACGTGACTTCTGACGAAGAGTACCCGGGTTCGATCCTCGTCCGCGGAAACTTTTTTTTTTAAGAAGATGAAAAAAATTACACTTCTCAAACAGATTGCTTCAAGATTTTGTTGGTACGATTTTAGATATTATATATACTGATTTTTAGATGGTATCAGTTGGTAGAGTTTCGACCTTCTGAATGAAAAAAAAAATCTTTTCAAATAGATTTCTTCAAATTTACATTTTAAATAAGTAAATCTAAATTGAAATTATATATTTGACAACTTGACTTCGGTGAATCTTAATAGAAATTATGCATTTGACAACTTATCCGAAAGCGTGCGAAATACTTTCCGCATGCGTGGAAGGTATTTCGCACGATTGTGGATATGAGCCACTTTCCGCGGGACTGTACGGTGCGATATACGTTACTTTCCTATGTGGTCGTAGGAAATAGTGTATTACGTTACTAGTGTGGAAAGTGACCCATTTCACATGAGTGGGAGAATGTTGTTTAATCCCACGAGTGTGAAATTGTCACTTTCCACACAAGTAATGTACACTATTTTTCCGACGACCACAGATTAATGTATAATTGCAAAAAAATTGATATATTTTCAGTTTATTTTGAGAATTTGAGAATTTTACAAAGAAAAGTAATAATTGAACAAGATTACTGCTGCAGTTTCTCGAAGAGGCGGAGTGACAGCTTTCGAAGTACTGCTGATGGCACCCATAATTTAATTAGCAATATTCGACCTGTTAGTAGCAGAATCGTCAATATATTCTTCTGCGACATTGGACGATTTCCAACCCCTATGTGTCCTTTCAGAGAAGTTAGATTTCCTCCTGTATCTACAGAAGAACGGCGAAATGAGTGCACCGTGTATTTGTTTTTCCCACGAGCGTGCGAAAAGTAACTTTTCCGCACGATTTTTACTTTTCCGCACGATTTTTACTTTTACGCAAGATTTTCTCTTTAAAGCACAATATTTTAATTCAAGATTAGTATATTGTACAATGAGCATGAAATGACATACATTTCCCACGAGTAGGTAGGTATATGAAATTTTGTAGTACGAGCGAATTATTTTTTTCATAACAGATTCTATCAAAAACACTCATGTCGTCATTGAATATACAAGTATTGAAAATTTTAACAAAAATTGAACAGTAAGTACTCTCATCGATTTCAAAACAAAAACAAAAAAAGTAACTTTCCCGGGATTCGAACCAACTACCCCATTAACCATTAACCAGCGTAGAACGAACGACTGCTCCCTTACTTTTCAACTGAGCTATTTCAGAAATTAATTTAATTGCTATAATACCATATCAAATCCTGTCAAATTTTAAATATCACTATTTATTTTGATAATGTCTTAATTACTTTATATTTTGAAATTAATTTTATGAAAATTACGGAATATCGGAAAGTTATTATCAAACAGTCGTTAATAGACTAGATTCGATCTCATATTATAAATCTCGCGGAAAAGTTACTTTTCCGCACTAGTGCTGAAAAGTTACTTTTCCGCACGATTTTTATATTGCTGAAAATGAGGATATTTAGGACTAACTAAATGATCTATGTAACTATTTTGTCTTATGTGTCATTTTGTAGCATTATTATAAAATCTTGTTTGATAAAAACCTTTTTTTTATAAATAAGATGGACAAAAACACTCGTAGGAAAAACATTGTACCTAACTCTTGCGGAAAACGTCTTTTCCGCGCTTGACGGCTTGCCCGAACTCCGCTCCGCGTCGTTCGTGCAACTGCCGTCGCGTGTGGAAAAGTACTACTTTCCGCACTTGTTAGGTAAATAACTATTGTGCATTTTTGGTCTCTATAATTAAAAAAAAAGCGTGTTTCGGTAGTTGGCGGTCTTAGATTGGCATATTTTTACATATTTTTTGGATTGACGTGGCCTTTACTTGATGGAAATTCATAGTATATGACACTAAGGTAAACACGATTAAATTTCCACAGATTTATTGTCTTCGCGACATGTTTCGATACACTGTATCTTTTTCAAGCGAATGTATTACATTCGCTTGAAAAAGATACAGTGTATCGAAACATGTCGCGAAGACAATAAATCTGTGGAAATTTAATCGTGTTTACCTTAGTGTCATATTTTTACATATGCTATAAAAGTTTCCAGTAATAGTGAATTTGCGACAGCATTTATTTTTGGAATTAATTTGAATGACAGACGCAGTCCCCAAATCTTCAATATTATTTATACAAAACTGTGTAAGTTCTTGTTTGCGACATGCACCAGATATACCCATAACCAACACAACCTAAAAAAACATAATTAAATAAATGTATAGACTTTGTTTAAATACCGATGACTCACCTTTGTAAGTGAATGAATCTCATCGGAAGCTTTATATATAAATTCACAAATTTCTTGTTGCGTCAATATTTTAGCTTTTTTCGGTTTATATCTGTCACTTTTCCTTTTTATAAATTCCTTAAGTTTACTATATTTGGAGATATCTACATTGTGGTGAATGGATAAAGTGGTACGCAATATAGAATAATGATACTCCATAATGGTGAGCATTGGATTCTATTGGAAAGTTCACCCATGTATGCAAGCAAAACGTTTTCAGTAAAGGAGCTTCTTATTTCCTTATTTCTTCGCTACTAGTACTATATAAGAACTAAGAGTTCATAACTCCTATTCTTTGACTATATAATTCTTAGGTTTAGTTCTTAAGAACTGAACTTACTGTTCCATAAACGTTCGCGTTGATTCTCTATTCATGAACTAGTTCTTAACTTTAGGTTTAGGTTTAGTAGTGACGTTAATTTTGCGGCCTCTTCAATTTCAGGTGATCATCACTATTAATCTCTGCATCCATGTTTTATGGAATTTTAGATACTATTTTCACGGTTTTGTATATGATAAGAATGATGCATATGCTAAACTTACACTTCTAAAGTTTTCGCAAAATTAATTTCAAAGCACACTTCAATTCCATTGTGCAATACATTCTATTTATATTTTTATATATTGCCCCTCGATAAATCCATCCTGATTCATAACTATAGATACCTACACATATCAACGAATTGTTGGCTGCCTGTCAACGAGTAGATAAACATCTAACTTTGGATTCCGTGGTTCGTGTCAAATTAAGTTTCAACTAGTGACTGTAGACAAATATCTAGAGAGTTATTTAACTTTTCATCTCTAGGGTGATATTTGTCATTTTCGAAGTTACTAAATAGAAGTGCTATATGTCATTTTCGCATGTGGTCGTCGGAAAAATATAAAGTAGTCTCTATATCCCAACCCATCATCTGGAAGATAGCCGAACCAAATCAAATGTCTATATTTCTCAGGTAATACGATACCCAACGTCGTACTCACGACTATAACTGTAGAATATCAGTGATTAGTTTTTTTTGATGTATAACAGATTGAGTTTACTACATCGAAGACATAATGAAATAAAATTATATAGTGCCACGTGGCAGCCATATCGAAACAAAATACAGACATTTTAGATAACGGTCACATTGTCAGGCGTGTGCGCACCAATTTTTTGCCTACGTTTTATGATTATATTCCGGAAACCCCATTGTATAACCGCAGATGAGGAGTCCTCACGCCTGACATGTGTCTGGGCGGTATTCCAGGCCGAAAAATTATAATTGCCATTATGCAACAAAAAACCGAACATGTTGGGATTGCAAACAGTATGTCCTCACCTGATAAATGGGATACATGAACCCCGGAAGAGACAATGAATTTTATTTCTGGGTTTAGATTTTCTTTGTACAACTGGTACTATGGATAACTATATAGATAACATCAGTTTCTAAAAATAAATGTTCTAAAAGAGGTTTGTTGATATTTCATATAATTCATGTATACTCAGATGTGAAATTAGAAGATTTAAAAATAGCTATTTGTATTACTAGGGAGGAAAGTGCCACTTTTCCTTCCGCAGGATGTAGTTTACTGCCCGACGCGAAGCGGAGGACAGTAAACATCCAAGGGAGGAAGAGGCACTTTACTCCCATGTAATACATATGATTTTTCCTCCTACCCACTCAATAAAACCTTTTTGTGACTTTGTTTGCAAATAGACCTATTCTTACTTGATGGAAAGTATAGACAACACAGTCATGTGTATCTGAGAATCTTCGGTGGTGCAATGGCTAGCGTCTTGGGCTTGTAATCCGAAGGTCCCGGGTTCATCTCCTGGCAATTAAAACTTTTTTTTTTTTTTTCAAGAACGTTATTTTACTTTTTTCTTGTTAGTGATTTGAATTATTGGACATATAGATAGCTTATACATTTCGGATTGCTATTGAGTGATTTTCTCATAAGTAATGTTATGTGCCTATTTGAATGAAGTGTCGATCATTTTTTTTCTAAGAGCTGCGCTTGTAGAAAAAATAATGTGTGTATTTCGAGCACAAATTGTCATTGTCGTTCTCCAAAGATTAATCTCTTTGTCGAGCAACAATCAATCACTTTGCGCTCTAAATACACAAATAGCTATTAAAGAACTAGAGTAGAAGTAACATTCATGTTTGATTTTTACCAGAATACAGGATATATAAGATGTTCTAGAAATAACGGAAACAATTTGATTATAATAGATTCACAAGTTTCATCGTTTACAACTTACTTGAAATGAGGGGGAGGAAAAGTACTTTCCTCCCTAGGGAGGAAGAGTATGAGTTTCCTCCCTGGTTTGAGGGAGGAAAGTGTGTACTTTCTATAGGGGTAGGAGAAAAAGATATTTATTTGAGGTCATGATGCACACTAATGTTCCTCCCACTAGTACATGTAAGTGTCCAGGATTTCGACAGTCATAAGGGACTGGTGGATAATTTTCCATTTAATACTTGCCAATAAAATTCCTATAATACGGAAATTTGCGAGAGGCAGGATTATTATTAATTTATTTTCAATTGAGGAAATAAATAAAAGTAACTCCTTCTAGAGCCTGTCTGATTTGTTAAATTATTCCAAATCTCAGTAATTTTTGTATATATTGCATATACATAGATATTTTATAACAATATCTTTAATAGCATCAGCTCTCAAGTACAGAGTATAAAAAAAGTATAAATAAAATGACACAGAGTATAAATAACATATAGAGCACACAAAAAATTGCAACACACAGACAATATTATATTTACACAAACCACAAATAAAATTGAAATACTACAAGTATAGATAAGAACATGATGGATAAGCCTTTTATCTATTTTACACAATAATTGACTTTTGAATTTTCCCAATGATGAGCATTCTTTTAATTATCTTGGTAATGAGTTGTAAAGCTATAAACCTTTGATGAACACTGTGTTTGTAGCAGCTTTAGCAGTACTGATATAGAAATCATTCGCAGCATGTGATCTGGTATTGCGACTATGTATTTCTTGAAGATACATTGTTTCTTCGGTTAGGTAGGTTGGTTAGCATCCCGATTTCAGTTTATACACAAACTTAAGCATATTATAAGTATCTCTCTGTTCAACATTCAATAAATTGAGGGATTCCAACATGTACGCTTTTGATGTTCGTTTTCTACAAAATAAAATGGCTCTCATAGCACGATTTTGTATTTTTTGTAATGTCTCAATTTGTTCATTATTCATCAGCTGAATGTTCCACAGAAATCAAGATTTAACTCATTGAGTGAGCCCAAGATAAGGATGTCCACCACTGGGATATTGGAAACGTTAATAGATACAGTGTTGGTAAAATGGCAAACAAGTTGCGTGACAGATGGGCCAGTCTTATGACAGAATAAAAATTGATTTTTTGTTTTAAATTAATTGATCTATAGCACGTATGACGGTTTCATCACGTTTCAGATCTTTTTAGCCATCATATAACGAATTGGAGGAATATATCTATTAACTACGAATATGGATAATAAAGACAGCCTATGTGATGCCAAAAAATGAGCATCGACTTCGAATTGGACGCTGCTGAATTAATGCGCTTGCGCTAGAGATTCCTATTCAAAGACACGATTTTGTTTTTTCATCTCTTTCTAGCGTGCATGGTTCGGCAGCAACAATTTCGAAGATATGGGAAGCATATCTTATGTTTTGCTGATTCGGCAAATTCCAACATAACCTCATAATATGGATACGTTTACAGAAAGCAAGTGTAGATTGTGCTAATTATAAGAGGGCGGCACTATATGGGTTTTATTCCTGAGAATATTACACATCTTATAAATTTCTAAGTTCATGCCTGAAAGAATTTAAGATCGCCGCGTTTTACTTCGAGTTCGTGTTCAGTAGGCAAAAAATACATCACACTAGCAAACTATTTTTCTTGACGGTTATGAGGCCGATGTGGAACGAGATTTACCTTTTCAAACAAAATTATCCGTCACATACCTAATCCATCTTTCTTCAAGTTTAATGAGTTTTCATCCGTTTTTGGCAGAAAATTGATTGATGAAACTCTGGTAGCAGGTAACAAACAGACATTTCATTGTTAGAGTTACAAATGGATCAATGAATCGTTTTTTTAATGACACGAAGTTTAATTGACCGTCTTGCATAATTCTCATTCTTTATTTATCCACATTATAGAAAAATGTTAGCCCATTTTCAATATGGGACGGTTGAAAATGTCAAAAGAAGCATAACCTTTAAAATGTATGACATTTCTCGTGATTCAGAATTCGGCATGCGCAATAGTTTCCCAGCGTCCGTTTGAGAAAAGGTAAGATAGATATTTTTGGCTTCAATTTGATTACATTGCATCTTATGGCGTGTTATCAATATTTGTAGTTAATAGATATATGATTGGAGGAGGTTAAATTTAACTTTTTTTCCATTTTCTTATCTTTCGCTACGTTGACTTAGTTGTCACTTTTTCTAAACACAAAACAAACCGCACGACGTATTCCCTTTATTATTATGTGAAATAATATTTGACAAACAGGGATCAATCAATTATTATGTCAAAGTACTCCTTGTATGTATAGTGCTTCCTGTAAGTTATACATACCTTTTGTTCAACCCTGTACAACGAGTTCAAACATCTTTGTTTGAGGAACCAATTATATAACCGACTTCTTATAATTTATTCTCAAAGCAGACGATGTTACTTCCTTCTTTTCAACAATGTGAATTAAAAGTATTAACATGAATCCAATGGCAGCGAGCAACACTTAAAAATCGTAAGGTTATTGTCCAATGTCAACCTTGAGTAGCTGATTATATTATGGTGATTATGTGTCCAAGGCTAGCCATCCAAATTATTAGACGAAACTATAATGTGAACAATGCACCCTAGAGACAGTGGCGTCGCTTTGGTTAATATTATAACCACATGATTTTATTGGAAATTAAAATGGCATTTTTTGTAGTCTGAATACTGGTCCTTTCATTTATTTCATAAGTTTAATTTTCCAGAATTACTACTAATTTGGTTATTCAACTTCTGCTATATAAATCACTTGCAAAAGACTCATATTTAATTGGGATACTGATCAACTAATTTGAAGAAACACTTCTTGTCATCGGGTTCATAATAAATCAGTTCTTTCTTGCTAAAATTTTCAAAAGAAGTAATATTCACAGACGTACACAGAGAAAATTGTTTTAAATTTGCAATATATTTTCAATGCTTAGAGTGGAACATTATTTCAGATTCATGGGAATCCTACTTCTATCGGTCAATTTTTAAACTACAAGATGTATCTATACGCACTTGAAATGATTTTTCATTCAGCGCGTAAAATTTCCTTCGATATACTGAAGATAATTGTGTGAATATCCCTCGACTATTAGAACATCCACCTGCAACTGGAATGTACGTCCGTCTTGGCGTAAATTTTCGCGTTGGTTGTAAAATTACGCATCCACAGGGTAAAGTCAGCTCCTACACGTTCCTGTTCATTCCTTTTTTGTGTCCAACTGAGGTATTGAGGCATTGCAAGTAATAAGTAATGAGTGTATTTTGTGCTTTGCAGCACCAATACAAGGTGAGTGAACTTTATTGAAATCATGATATTTACGAGATTGCATTCAGGTTTCTTCTTCATAATGTCTAAATATCTAATGAAATTGAGAAATATAACCTCAAAATCACTGTGATGTGTGGGAAACACCGATATCATATGATGAATTGAGTACCAAAATCGCATCAAAACTTTTGATTTTGGAAGGTTATTTAAAAGTTATACCTATATGTTTTGAAACGTGTAATTTTCGATTAATGAATCCCATATTATGGAGAAACCAATAAATTCCTCGGTCGTTTTTTCTTAACATACACTTACTATTTTTAGAAATTGTTGGCTGTTGCTGAGTTTATTTGTGACACTTGCTCCCAAAAATTCGAATTCTTTAAAAAAACAACGTACACCAAAAACTCCACAAGTACTTGTTCCATCATTGTAAAATGACATTTTCCCGAATAGAAAGCATCTAGCTGTCGAATAATAGTCCATATTCTATGATAAATTAAATTGAATGTTATTGGTCTCTGCCCTAACTGTTTCAAGAATTAACAAGACGATAGAAAGCCTGTGGCTTGTTGTATAATACATTTTTTTTTGTTTTTAGGACAATCTCACTGAATAGGAAGACCAGCCCATAAATCTTTATAATATATTAATTATGATTAATGTTAGTTTATGATAGGCAATGTATTATTCGAAAATGTTTTCAGTTTTTTGATATATTGGAATTAAATATTCAGTTTTTTTGAAATTTATTTTTATTTCCAATTATTAAAGAGAACTGTGCATAATTAACCGAAATATCGTAAGATAATGAAGACAAGGACAGAATCTGTTTATACTTATAAAACATAGAATTTTTGTTTTACGACTGAACGCCACATATTCAATTATTTTTTTCTAGCTCCTACATGAAGTGTGCTAGACGATTCTTACCCAGATAATACGGGGACAATCTGTCTGCCATTCAGCCAGAGTGGTTAATGAAGGTATAGAAGTGGATGGAAAAATATTGAGGATTTTGGAAATGTTCAACGCTCAAAAATTTGAGCAATATATCTCCGCTTCACCAAAACACTTTATTGCTATAAATACTCATCTGGAGACTATTATCAGTCTTGATGATGCTAGTTTTATTAGCGAAACGTAAATCGAGTGCTTTGGTGACCTGGAGACCAATTTCTCAAATTGATGGATACATCTATGGTGTGTTGAATGAAAGACAAAATGTACCTACCTATACAATAAAGAAATATACAGTGAAGTCTTAAAGTAACGGCATTCACTGTATAAATTCATGATAATGAAAGACATTATGAAATTCCAAAGCAAATTCACATCGGAGTGTATTTTTCAAGTTAGAAAATCAAACCGTAATATTACAATGTAAAATTTCACTGCAAATTATTTACGTTAGAGAATCAAACCGTAATAATACAACGTAAAACTCTAATACAAATTTTTCTTGTGAAGTAATATAACAATGTAAAGTTCCATCGTAAAATTATGTCACAACGTAAAGTTACATCGAAGAAGTGCACAGAGTTGATCAGAGTAAATATCCAAGGTGATATAACACGCGGTATGCAAAATTCCACTCGAAGGTAAATTCCCGTTAAAACGGGCGGTAATTAAATTGCCGCTGCTGGGGGCGGAAAAAATTCTCCCAGTGTATCAGATGAAAGTATACAACGCCAAAAAATGTGAAGTAACTCTAATTCTCGGCTTCTTTTCCTAGATTCTCTGAACGATACAGGATTTTTCCTTTCCGGGTAAGCTGATGGAAAATACTTCAAAAGAACTGAAAAATAATGATACGTTTGAGTCGAGCTCAATAGATGATGTGTATAGCAATAGAGCAAGCACCTCCGATATCAGCATACTTCTCGTAGCGAAAACCAAATTGTCGTCGGTCATTTACAATGCCTTAGTGTTTCAAAAATTTTTTTGGAGGTAATTTTTTAATTAGCAAACTGTGCATTTCGTATCAAATGTGGGCATGTAGATTGAATTATAATCTTGCAAACTTTATGATCTCATTAAAGTCTCATAGTATTTTTCAAAAATTATAATTTTTAATTCGAAATTCATATAAATTTATCGTAAGTAACCTACTTACCAAAGAACCCCAAATTTGGCTAACTGTTCTCTGAATGAAATCCAAAAGCCTACAATGTAAGTTTCACCACATATGGAAACAAAATCTCAGGATAGGTTCGATCTGGTTGAAGTTGTTATTGAGATATTTGAGAGAAAATGTTAACAAAATATTATTCACCAGAAGACGATTGCGGATTCAAGCAATTGAAACGTTGTGAAATAATTTGAAAGAGATAGAAATCTTTCAACCATTAAGATGATGGACGTCCGAAATATATGTAATCAACAAAATATTATATTCCTTATAATTATTTCCGTACGTCATATTTCATTCATAAAAATAATGATATTCTGTAGACACCTGCATTTTTGTTACCATTTATAAAATACCATTGAAACGGTTCTTTCAATCAGGTAAATCTACATAAAAGCTTCTAGAGCAGATACTGTGTTTTGATTTTTTGGCACGTCTATGGCTCAAGGATACTCACGGAATACCTGCTTCCTTAGCAACTCGAGTATTGCGAACCTGAACGAGATACTTTATATAACGCTGTAACCCTTTAAGTTTTATTAATTTTTACAGCCGTGACCTTATGCCAAAATTGTCAAAACGGACTTTCACTTTAACATCTATAATTTTATGACTTTGTAAAATTTTACTTTCTTTACGAATTATAGCCCCTCAATAAATTCTGAGAACGTGGCCCCTTTGTGACCGTTGCCGACAGTCTTATAACTTTAGAAAAATTATGATACTTCTATTCATAGTGGGCCTTATTTACGTTCAGAATTATGTTTTCCATGAAGACCGTATTGTAAAGGCAAGCTGTCATGACTTTGACCTCCTTTCCAAAGCCCTTTGTCGTGGCACATTTTTTGGAATATAATACCGACAATTAGATAGTTGTTCGAGACATATTTTTTTTATCACTGTCTAAATAGACTAATTATCTCACTTTTTTAAGAGTCAACCTTGAAGGGTCTGTACTAATTTTGATATGCCATTTTTTAAAACCGTTGATTATCATCATTCTTCAACAACAACAAGTGATATAAACGTCCTTATTAAAAGAACAAAACTGTATTTTGTTAAGTTGGTTTATCTTATGTCATCATGACAGTTTCAACTCTCAGACCAAGACCTGGAAAGTCAGGTGGGTTTTTAACCCTTTCACTCATGAATTTTTGTATTTTGAAATAAAAAATTTTGAATTTTGCAAATTTAATAAATGAATTTTTCTAAGATTATTGAGCCTATAGAAAAATTTTTGCGACAGCCAATTTTTGTGATATGGGTTGTGCTAAATTTAGTACACCATGAGCAAACGGTATATGGGATATTATAATATGAGAACACAAATTTTGTGATAGTCATTGCAATTCAGTAAAAATGTTTCGTGCAAATAAAAAAATATCCGAAAACGAAAGTAGAAATGTCGCAGCATACTCTGTAATATTCCAAGACTATTTTTATATATCAAAATGTAGGTAGGTAATTCAGTTGATTCTGGCAAGTTTTTGTGCTAATGTAACTACCCGTATTCTTGTTCTTCCTCTAAACCTATGTCCAAGTAAATAAACGAGCATTCTGAATCAATCTCGTACTCATGAAATTTACCCCCAAAAGCTTCCAAATTAGTGCCCTAACTCAAGCCACTTTCGATTTCATTGACATTCTATCAGATAAATTGTTTTCTATTATTGATAATAGCTTCCGATTACTTAAGGCCCTTCTAATAACCATGTCAATCAATGGTACTGTGAAAATAACAAAAAATACATTTTTTAATGATATAAAGTGAGGTTATGTCTACCACATATGCAATGCCACTAGCTCACAGTGTACTAAATTTAGCACACCGAAATTCATGTTCAAAACTTCAAAATAGTGATAAAATGTTTAAATATTTTGAATCGAGTACGTAAAACACTCTAATGTGAACGCACAGTATTTTTTTCGATGAATAAATTCCACACTGAGAAATTCAAAAATGATATACACCAAACTGGTGACCCAGATGATAGGATTCGTCCATTCTCGTCAGCTGAAGTTTTCCAAAATACTTCCTGAAGAATCTGATAGATGACAGATAAAATTACAGTTGGCAATTAAAATAACAACTTATAAAACCATGGCAACAATACTTGGATTAAACAGTTTTCTGCACACAAAAAAAAAACAAGAAAGTTGTGTACTAAATTTAGGACACCATGAGCGAAAGGGTTAACCACTGAAATCTAACATAGTGATGCATTTGGAAAAGAGTTGCCATAATTACGTTTTTTAAATGTTGGATTGGAAAACGCAGATTGTGGGTATGTGATGTATCGATTATTTAATTTTGTTATGTGGAAAAATCTGATGAAAGTAAGCAAAACCAACACCTCTCTGAAATTAATTGAAATGAAGTAGGATGACAAAAAATTAATTTAAAATTCAACCAATGGAACCCATAATATACTAGTCACAAAGCTATATTTTCATTTCCAGAATATTTCGATTTTTTTTTCGATTTTCGACTCTTTTCGATTTTTTACTGTATTGTACATAAGTATCTCACTTTTAGTCACAGTTGCCTAAGGTATTATATATTTCCACTGATTGTTAGTCTAGTCATATTAGTTTGTCCAAAATTTTATCTATTACCTTTTTTAGCATTTGATCTAACTAACTTTTTTCTACTATAATGTATATAGCATAATTTTATTCATATTTGTCTAAGATTGTATTTACCTGTACATCATTAATTTACTTTTATAATATGTTATATTATTTGTTTAAGGTTTTATCTATCACAATATTTCGTCTACTGCTATTATTATTATCTAACTCATTTCCAGTTATCACTTTTTGCGAAACAAGAGCTGTGCTCTTATCGCTAAACCACTTTGTTCACATATTTTTGTTTTATTAATGCCCAATATCTGTATATTTTTGTGAATAAAGTTATCATTATTATTATTATTATTATACAAAAAAACGGTTATAAATGAAATCAAATGGTAGATCATTCCACAAGCTTATAGTTTTGTACACCAGTAAACTATTTCTTGTCTTCAAATTTTACGTTTCAATAAGAAATGTTTCAACTTAAATTCGTGGAACATCCTCTGAAATATTCAGCCAACTTCATTTTTGGTACAGACACTTCCAGTTGACTCAAGAATGATATACTTGGAGATGACGGATTTGGAGGCCGTCTAGAGGGTAGAAATTCCTGAAACACCGTCTAAAATATTAAACCAACTTCATTCTAGATACAGACTTTTCCAGTTGACTCAAGAATAATATACTAGGAGATTTGGAGGCAGTCTAGGGGGTAGTTAAAATTTATAACATTTTTGAAAAATTCGTATAACACCCTTTAAAATATTTAGCCAACTTCATTTTTGGTACAGACACTTCCAGTTGACTCAAGAATTATATTCTAAGAGATGACTGATTTGAAGGCTGTGTAGGGGGTAGTCTATCTATATTTATCGAAATTTTGAAAATTTCGTATAAGAACCTCTAAAATATTTAGCCAACTTCATTTTTGGTACAGACACTTCCAGTTGACTCAAGAATTATATTAGTAGGTGACTGATTTGGAGGTCATCTAGAGGGTAGTTTAAATTCATCGAAATTTAGAAAAATTCGTGAAACAACCTTTAAAAAATATTTAGCAACTTCATTTTTGGCATAGCCACTTCCAGTTGACTCCAAAATGATACACTGAGAGATGACGATCTAGATCTAGAGGGCAGTTTAGATGCATTGAAATTTAAAAAAAAATCGTGAAACACCATCTGAAATATTTAGCCAACTTCACTTTTGGTACAGACACTTCCAGTTAACTCAAGAATGATATTAGTAGATGACTGATTTGGAGGCCATCTAGAGGGTAGTTTATATTCATCGAAATTGAGAAAAATTCGTGAAACAACCTTTAAAAAATATTTAGCAACTTCATTTGTGGTACAGCCCCTTCCAGTTGACTCCAGAATGATATACTAGGAGATGACTGATTTGGAGGCCGTCTAGAGGGTGTTTTATATTCATTGAAATTAAAAAAATAATCGTGAAGCACTATCTAAAATGATTTTATTGACAATATATCTCCTTGCTTAACAACCAATCAGTCTATTTCAAATTTTGAAATGCAGCTAATAGAATCGGAATTACAGTGAAAATATAGCTTGTCGTTGTATTTTCACGGTGATAAACCTGCTTAGTTTTTGTTTTACTAGCTGTCAAGTGAAAATAATGATTTAAATTATAAACGTCAAATCTTTGTGTTTTGACTAGTTATATTTCTTAATCAATATGAGCGATCGTTGGGGACAAATGGCTATTGGTATCACAGATGAAGCAGTGGAAAAGAGTATTCCGTTGAATACGGCCAGAAATAAAGAATCAATTACCAGGCAATTCAACAATTTTTGCACAAACAGGGGTTATATTGTCAATGCGAATACCACAATTGTGGAGCTGGCTGATATTTTGAAAGATTATGCCTGTAATATGACCCCAATTTTTCTCTTTAGTGTTCACGTTAGATTTTGATTTCTGTGAATTACTTCAAATTAAAACTGTGACACGATTTATTTATTTTTTCAAATCGATATATTGTCGTCCTAAATATAATTCGTGGTATGATTAATAACCTATAATTTTTTGGAATATCAATTCATTGGCATTCCCAATACAAGAAAATACAACGAGTCCGCAGGACGGGTTGTATTTTCAGCTTTGGGATTGCAATTCATTAATATTCCAAAAAATTATAGGTAATAATCATACCACTTATTATATTACCCATGAAAATATGAACAGGATGTTCCTGAAATAGCTTCTAATATATGTACTTTTTGTTCTAAGAATTATTTATTGAATTTAATAACTTATGGTTGTTCTACCAAGTATACACCTTTTTTAAACAATTCATTTATTTGATTCGTAAAATCATCAAATACAAACATTCACACAATTCATTTTGCGTAAAAAGTATTGCCTTTTGTTCATCATTTTTAAGTTATAGTGGTCGAAGACAAACAGTTTTCTCCTCCTAAGATACATGAAGCGGCACCTTATCTTCTCTATCGCATGCCATCAGGTGAATGAATGAAAACGAAAAGAATTCGTCGCTGATTACCCACATAGGATTATGGATGCGTATAGGCGCGTAAACGCACGCGAAAGTGACAACTCGTTCGAGAACAACGAGTTTGACCTCATCCGAACCGATGGATGTGAATGCTAGTTACATCTAATTTCTTACATAAACCGATGGCATCCTTGTGACCGAATAATTATTATGACAATGAGACTAACATCAATATTTAGTTAGCCTTGTCTAGCTGCCGAAAAATATTTCTTTGTAATGAGGCACAATTTGAAGTGGCTTTGGAGTGTGGCTATGTAAATATGTTATGTTCATTTCATTGCGAGAATAACAGTGAAAAAGGAATCTGTGAACGCACAGTAGTTCTCACAGTGCACGAACAACAAAATAAACTCAAAACTTCTTAGAGATAACCTTTCATTTAATTGCACTAAAAAGAAGAAAATTAATTTTGAAGTATCAATGTATTTCTTATTATGAATTCAATTTAAAATTACCTCAAGATTTATTCTCGCTTTTGTATCATTGAAAATTTTATAATGTAACAAAATTATGGGTATAGTTCACTTTAAAATTTATTTTCTTATTTTTTAGTAACAGGAAAGGGGGCACTAATTTCAGTGTCCGAAACTGTTGAAACATTTTCCGAATTCTTTGCGTTCTCTATCTAGCTTTCGAGGGGGGACAGGAGAGTTGAAATTTTTTTAAACTATAATATTCGACGGTTAGATATTTTTCACTATTTTTACGGATTTTTCCGATTTTAATTTCGCAAGTTTTTCAACTTTTTTCGAGAAAACGGGGGGTTAGGCCCCTACCTAATTTTTTTTCGCTATAGTTTTTTACGTCCAAATCCATCAAGAAAACTTCCGAAACATTACGCGTTCTCTATCTAGCTTTCGGGGGGCAGGGGGGACAATTTCTTCGACATTAATGTATTGTCATCGGAACTGAACCAACATGTAAAATTTTAATTCCATAGGATAAGAGGAAATGGTTCTAATTCAGCTTGCAAGATTTGTACCCATCTAACACATACACACAGAGCAAGTTAAATAAAAGCTTTTTCCTCCTACCCCTATAGAAAGTACACACTTTCCTCCCTCAAACCAGGGAGAAAACTCATACTTTTCCTCTTTAGGGAGGAAAGTACTTTTCCTCCCCCTCATTTCAAGTAAGTTGTAAACGATGAAACTTGTGAATCTATTATAATCAAATTGTTTCTTAATTTCTAGAACATCTTATATATCCTGTATTCTGGTAAAAATCAAAAATGAATGTTACTTCTACTCTAGTTCTTTAATAGCTATTTGTGTATTTAGAGCGCAAAGTGATTGATTGTTGCTCGACAAAGAGATTAATCTTTGGAGAACGACAATGACACTTTGTGCTCGAAATACACACATTATTTTTTCTACAAGCGCAGCTCTTAGAAAAAAAAATGATCCACACTTCATTCAAATAGGCACATAACATTACTTATGAGAAAATCACTCAATAGCAATCCGAAATGTATAAGCTATCTAAATGTCTAATAACTCAAATCACTAACAAGAAAAAAGTAAAATAACGTTCTTGAAAAAAAAAAAAGTTGTAATTGCCAGGAGATGAACCCGGGACCTTCGGATTACAAGCCCAAGAAGCTAGCCATTGCACCACCGCAGATTCTCAGATACACATGACTGTATTGTCTATACTTTCCATCAAGTAAGAATAGGTCTATTTGCCAACAAAGTCACAAAAGGTTTTATTGAGTGGGTAGGAGGAAAAATCATATGTATTACATGGGAGTAAAGTGCCTTTTCCTCCTCTTCGCGTCGGGCAGTAAACTACATCCTGCGGGAGGAAAAGTGGCACTTTCCTCCCTAGTAATACAAATAGTTATTAATTTTAATCAAAAATAATAGAGCACTTGACAATAAATGTCTGGAGATGGGCCAAAGATAGTCTTACAGTGTATGAATTACGAGCTGGAATAAAATAAAAAAAATGAAAAAAGAATGAATGATAAATAAAATAAACTTAAAATAAAATAAAATAAAATATAAAAATTAAATTCTTATTTTCCTAGGCCAGCAACACGTCTGAAAATGATCTTTTTCAACGACACCTTTGAAAAACGGATGTTTTCGCACTGTGAAATATCCCTTTAATTTAGTAGTACTTAGTTAGGCATTACTATAACTGACTAGCATTTATATCATTTAACATTAAAAACAAAAATGCCCGTAATCATTGGTCGAAAGAAATCCGCAAGAAATGCAGTTGCGGTGCTTCAAATGCCGTTTACAACATCGTGACAGGTGATGTATCTATTTCAGTTTGTAGAACTGTGTGCGTCTTCCAAAATGAGTCAAACCCAAAAACGTTTGATCTCGAAGTACTAAGAAGTAGGTAAATGGTCCTTATTTTTTCCGAAAAACTGAAAATATCACAACCGTGGCTTAAGAGGATCATAGAATGATCAATTTAAATTATTTTTCAGAAGCACATGAGAAATAAAAATAGAAAAAACAGCGCGCGATGCCAGATGATTCTTCACTATGCCAGATGATTCTTCACTATGACAGATGATTCTTCACTATGCCAACTGACTTTTTTGTAGTCAGAACATCGAATTGAAGAGTGCCTTAGAATCCTGATTGGCACCTAATGATTTTTTTATACGTGACAAAAACTTCATGATTTTCTCATATTTATTATGAATTAGTCAGTCCACAAATTATTTTTATTTTAATAGTGACAAACTACTATATTCTTAATAGTATATACGTATTATGAGTCGTTTTCTCCAGTTAACTTTTCACCCTTATTCCTGGAGGATTCGTTGTAGACACTTCCTTAATAACTTGATTGGAACCGTCTTTTCCCTATTTTGTACGTAAAAAAATATATCCATAACAAAATAATAATTTATCAACAATCACAAAGTTACATATCTACTTATAAATTATCATTGAAGAAAGGCCCCAATCCGTTCCTTATAGCACTCTATAATTTGGATATATATATATATATTTTTTTATTCAGACAATTTTTTTAAATAATAATATGGTACACAATTATGAATAAATATACCTAATCGATAAGTGCAGAGCACTTGCTTCGTATAGGCGTATAAAAGAAACATATCGTCTACATAAAAATACCCTAAATCTAATAATATATATATGCAAAAACAGAAGTTAAAACTATCGGGGGGGGGGGGGATAAAATAACATGTAAATGAAATCCTAATTTTGTTTATCTAAGATGAGTGTTTTTTTTTTCTGGATCCATATCTAAAATCTTATTTTAATTGTATAAATAAAATGAAGGACAAGTTGAAGTTACAAAGCACTTAGTTACTGTGAAGGTTCATATAAATAAACAAAACGTAACTGTAGTATATCCCAAATGTGTTTACGGTTGCCCAACAATTTGAGGGCTTTACCCAATAACTCTTCTATTTATATTTTTATAGATATATACATATATATATATATATATATATATATATATATATATATATATATATATATATATATATACACATATATACACAAACAAACATATACACACATATACATTCATAAAATGGAGGATGAAGTTAAAATTATAAAATATCTGATACAAGTAAAATGTACACCAAAAATATTAGTAAAAATAATACATGGAAATAGAACTATCTCAAATGCATAGGAAATTTATTTTTGAATTTACTTCGAATTAAAGAAATACACAAACAGTAGAACAGACCATTATATTGTGGAATTCTATAACTCATGACGTTTGACCGAGTATAAATGTTTTCAATTCTCTTTTGAATGGTATCAAGTTATTGATGTTCTTTATACTCACAGGAACAGTATTGTACAACTTGGGGGCGTTATAAAGGAATGAACGTTGTCCTACGGATTTTTGCATTTGTGGTACAATAAAGTGATGCCTTTGGCGAGTTTGGTACAAATGGCTAGGTAGTGAATATTGGTGTCGTTTACAGTGATATTTGGTTATCGTATTAAAACGAAAGAGTTGGCGTATATCGAAAATCTTTGCGTTGTGAAATAACATGCGGGATGGGTATTTTGGATCTTTTCCTAAGATTAATTTCAGAAATCTTTTCTGTAAAACCTCGAGGGGGTAAATATGGGTGTTCAATGCCCCGCCCCAGCACACTATAGCATATCGTAGATGGCTCTCGACCAGAGCATGATACATGATTTTTCTTTGGTTCAAATCTAGTATGTTTTTCAGGTGTTTGAATTTGAATAGTATGGAGCGGAGCTTTCTGCAGATGAATTTTATATGTTCATCCCATTTTAGGTTAGAATCTATCATAACACCTAAGTATTTTACCTTATTCTCAGGCAGAATAGTTTGCTTTTGTCCCTTAGTGACAACATATAAACGATCGAAGGTAGGTGTGTTGGATCTATTGCAGCTGAAGGGAACGTAATGAGTTTTATCTAGGTTTACAGTTAGTAATTTGTGCTCTAGCCAATTCTTTATTTGTGGTAGATCATCTTCTACAATTGTCTTCAGTTCTTGCCAACTATTCGCCCTGTAGAAGATTGCAGTATCGTCGGCAAACCCCAGAATATCTCCCTTGCTCCGCAATGAAAACATACCGTTTATATAAAGGTTAAAGAGAGTTGGTCCCAAGACGGTTCCTTGTGGAATTCCATAATCTATTTTCCTCTGGTATATCATCGACTCTTACAGACTGTAATCTATTTGACAAGTAACTTTGAAACAGTTTCAGGCAATTTCCTCGAATTCCAATGTCTTCCAGTGTTTGCAAGAGAAGACTGTGACTTACAGTATCGAATGCCTTTGATAGGTCGATGAAGACACACAGGCTCGGCTTTTTTTCGTCCAGAGCAGAGGATATCCTATTGGTTAGAGCCAGCAAAGCATCTTCAGTACATATTTTATCTCTAAATCCGAATTGTTTTTCTGATATAATACCATATTTTGATATGTACGCCGATAATCTCTTTTTAAGAAGTTTCTCGAATATTTTGGTGAGGTGTGTTATGAGAGATATTGGTCTATAATTTGTAACTAACTTGTCATTACCTTTTTTATATATTGGTACTATCACAGCTTCTTTTAATGCTTTGGGCCAAGTGCCCGACTCCATACACAAATTTATAATATACGTCAGTGGTTCCACAATGACGTTTGATATTATTTTTATTGTACTTGCTTGAATTTCGTCTATGCCTGCTGATTTTTTAGATTTCAATTCACGTATGAGACTACCGATTTCCTCCGTATCTGTCGGTATAGGACGAAGGAGTTCAGAGATATCGATCTAAGTGGAATGAAGTTGTGATCTTTTTTTATTTCATCGGCCATTTTTTTCCTATCTGTGTGTAAAATACATTGAATTCGTTTGCTACTTGCCTTTTATCGGATATGATTTGTCCACTATCGTTTATTATTTCTGTAATGTCGCGTCTTTTTTTTTTGGTGTTGTTTATTTCTTGTATTACTTTCCACAATTCTTTTGTATTTGATGCATTTGTGGTAATTTGATTCTGATAATATTCTAGTTTAGCTTTTTTAATAAGGTTTGTTACTTTATTTTTATAATTATTGTAGTATGCCTTCAGTTCAAGGTTACCAGGATCCCTATGAACATTTTTAAAGAGTCTGTTTTTAGTGTCGATGGATTTTACAAGTCCGTTTGTGATCCATGGTGCAATTTTCGAGTTTTTTCGTTTTGATCGGATAGAATCTACATGTTTTGTTTAGAGGAAGGATTTCAATTTGTCCGTCCATAAAGTAGGAATGAACAATAAACAATATGGTGCATAATTTTTGGCGGCAACTATATAGGTACGAGGGAAATATTCGAAAAGATGGCATTTGTTGGTATCCATAAAAGTTATTCTTCCCAGTTTTTTTGTGAAATAATCATTGTTCTTCAATCTGAATGATTTGTTTAAGTTTGCTTCAATATCACCTATAGTTCTTATTTTATGTCCCACCTTTTTGTATTGGATGAAAATTTTGTCGGAAATTTTGCTGTCGTATAGAGAATTGAAAGAAGTTTTGAATCACTTGACCCCTTTTCACCATCGACAATGGACTAGTTTAAATTTTCTTATTATGGATTAATTCTGAAAATTTAAGTAAAATGAAACAAAAATGTGAAAGAATCATTGAAATATCTCTAGAAATAAAAAAGTTATGGGACTTTGAAGTTGCGCTTGGAAGAATAATTTCATAGTACACAGCGCTCTAGTGTGTGACGTCACGCCACATGAACGAGGCGACTGGATTCGCAGAGTGCTTACAAATGTATCGGTGTACAATCACTTGCGCCGTTTGTGTCGTGTATTGTTCATTAAAAAAATCCTACAGATATTGTATTGTGTCTATGTGTAAAAGCACGACAATTAAAAACCCCAATAGATTGTTTTTTTCATGTACCAATTGAGATGAATAAAAGGAAGAAATAGATTGTTTTTTCATGTACCAAATGACATGAATAAAAGGAAGAAATGGTGCAAACTAATGAGGCGTGACTTAATTGGACCTAAAAGTACCACATATGTGTGCCTTGGCGCGGCTAAGGATCTAATTATTTGTGGTGTGGCGATCTCAGACATGTGGCGTGACGTCACAGACGAGTCGGACCCCAAAGACGTTCCGCGCTAAAATACGTAAATTTAAAAAATCAGTATCTCAGTCATTTATTGATGGATTGAGAAAAAGACACCTATTTACTAGTTCTGATGTATATTTTAATTCCATCGCGTCAAATATAGTATTTTCAACATCACTAAACTAATCCATTAACCCTTTGAGGCCGAAATTTATTCGAAAATTTTAAAAGTGAAAAATAATGAGAATTTACGATAGAAACGTTCATTAACATAAGCTTCAGGAGAAATAAGACTTAAATAAACAAAAAATAAACAAATTATCCTGCAGGATGTGGTTACTACTGCTAACCACTAGCAACTAAATCGTGCAAAATTGCAAATTTGCAACTTAACAAATGCCTCAAAATTATCATTTTTTGTTTACAATGAACTGAAACTTAATTATTCTTTCATTTTGAATGAAGCAACGCAAAACAGTACCTGTCTTTATTAAGGAAGAACCCAACTTGGTACGTTAAATATTTCCAAATTTTGGGCTCGAAACGCCATCAATTCGACATGATATAAATGTCACTAAAGACTACCAAAACTCGTTGCAATCGGCAAGAGTAACAATGATGCGTAGGCAACACAATAAACACTGTGGATACGATATAAAACCGGTAGGAAAATAAAAGTATGGCTATTAGTAATGTGGTTTTCACTGATAACCAGTAGTCCTCAAAGGGTTAAAAAAAACTTTCAAAATGGCGATCCGACGACACTCTGAAAGATGGATTTTTTTATTGTTGTCAAAGAGTAATTTATCAACTACATATCTGCGATTTGACAAGAAAAAATATAAAAACAAAATTTCAATTCGTTCAATATTTAAAAGTGGGAGTTCCGCTATGGACGGCAAGTAGGTAGGTTATTAAAATGTTTTGTACGGAGTGACAATATTTATATTTAATGTGGCTAATGACCATAGCAGTCGATGCCAAAACACCAAAGAAAAAAAAAATATTTAATTGAGAACTTTCAAAAATTCATTAAACCATTTTGATACCACTGATATACCTAGCCAATTATCAATCAGAGATCATGCAATAGCCGGAGAATGTGAAAAAAGTTCACAGAAGTCATCATAGTATACTTGTTTCCATACATGTAATTAGTGTGATTGGTGTGAATTAATTTCTGCGGAATTTCTTGTACCCTGTATAATATGGATGAGTGATCGATGCCATTGGTTTTCCTTGATGTCACGTCATTTCCGTGTTATGCATATTTCCTAAACGGTGCCATAAGTTGCTGACGACGATTGTGTCATTAAATAAAGTATCATCTTCTCTTCCTTGTTTTTCGATGCAACCACGATTAAGTCGATTCCGTCGATTAACTTCTGGCTCCAGTAGCAATCGAAACCTTTGCATGCAAACAAAACGAACACTGGCCGAAAAATTTAGTGAAAGGAATAAAACAATTTTTGATTTCGATGAGAGTGTGAGTGCGCGCAATCAAAGCGACCTTGGCCGAAGTTGCGTTGCTCATTTGTCTGGGTAATTCAGTCAAGGTTCGAGTCGTTGAACTTGCTTCCTCGCACCAGCTCCCTACCACGGCAAGGAGGAGCCTGAAAGGCTCTAAGCCAATCGCTACGCCCGAGCCGCGCCGCGATTGGCCAGAAGCAGCATTGTTGTCAGTGACCTCCAACTTGAAAATGCGATGAACTCACAAGTTCGCGGTTATGCTGCTAAAATCTCGTCCCCCCGCACCGCTAGAATGGTTTGTTGCCCTTCAGGTAATATTTACTATACAACCGAGCGAGAGGAAGCCCAGTATCAACTGGGACTTTCACTATCGTCAGTTCTTCGGTTGCTCTTGGACATTGTTGTTCAGTGTCATTGCACATGTGCTTCTGTCTTGTAGAAGATATCGGTTCTATTTAGTGCTTTATTTGTGATGACAATTTAATCAGTGCCTACTATGATCATGTCGCCGGATAGCAGCGTAAACAGCCTTCCTCAAGTACCGGAATCTACATCGAACAATTTGGATTTTACTAATATGTCTCCTAGTAGCAGAGAGCCGGTTTTGAATTTAGGTATGGACGTAACCATAATTTCAAAAAAGTAATTTCTTATCATGGAACAGTAACATTTTTCAGAACAAGTTCAGCAGTGCTTGTTACAGTTATTGCCTTCTGACACTGCAATAGATTTTATCGGTACATTTTTTGTAAATTTTAAATTGTACCTGGTTGAAAGAACTATCCCTGTGTTAACAGCATTATAAAATATATGGTACCAAATAACAATTATTTGACAAAAACTCATGGTACATATTATCAATGCTTGAAATTGTGTTATGAAAGTTGAAGATAAAAAGAAATACCTAATTTATAAATGAACTAGATTTTCTCTGGCGTTTACTGAAAAATTTACCATTCATCAGGTATTTTTATGCTGAAAAATAACAAACCCTAGAACTCAAAAACAAATTGTGCTGAAATGTGTTCCAAGCTAATTAATAATGTCCATAAAAAATCGAATAAAAATCAAACGCATCTCTTAAATTCCCACACGGAGTTACCTAACCGATGCACCGTGTGTACCACTTTCTCCAGTGATGTAACCAACACGCACTCGCTTGCATCGCTTGGAGAAAGCAGTCCGCTGCTTTCTTTTTCTTCGATCGCTCGCATCAGTGACATCACATTTTATTCACTATTCGTTTTCTTTTTCAGAATTTGATGGGACGACGGTTCTGTGCAGGGTCTGCGGGGACAAGGCTTCTGGCTTCCACTATGGTGTACATTCTTGTGAGGGTTGCAAGGTAAGTACCGATTCGTGACAGATTTCGCGTTCGTGGCACAAACTAAACCATCCAAAGCCGAAAATTACTGTGAAAAAAATTGTTTTTAAACATGTTGGATTCTCCTTGTTCTTGTTCTTCAAATTCTCAATGTAAAATACTAATATTATGAAACTTTTGTTCAACTACCAACAGCAAAAACCCAGCAATCACAATCACATAATTACATCACAGAGATATTGCAGCGATGCAACAATTAGACATGCGATATCGCAATCTAAGTCGAATAGACGTCGCCGTGATGTCGCAGGGATATTATGTCCCACTCAAGATTCATCCTTGAGATGTCGCTGCAACGTGCAGCAATGTAACGACGATATATATTTTGAGATGTAACTACGATGTGTTTTTGCGATGTATACGAGATGATGCCATTTTGATATCGCAGGTATGTGAACTTGTGACATAACATGTACTTTTGTTACGCGGGGGTTAGGTAATACATGGGAAAATATATCAGGGAAAAAAAGCATGTACTTTGAATGAATGAAACGTACTCAAAATTAAACAACATTTTTCCAATCAGCAATCAAAAATTGAAGATACCAAAAACAATGAAGCATCATCATCCGTCTTTCATGACGATAAGAGAAAGATGAAAACGAAACTTTGCCGTAGTTTCAAGGGAAAAATTATTGGTACTTGCTTTCATTCTCACAGCCTTTCCTAGAAAAAGTAATTTTCACAGCTTTGTCGTAGGAAAGGGTTGAAAATTTTCGGATTTTCAAAATACAAACGAACGACAAAACATAGACATTGACGCGTTTTTTTTCAGTTGTAATCAATAAGGATTATGATAGGGCGTTTTCTGGTAGAAATTAAATTCAATATTTTCTACATTTTCTAAAATTTTCGATTATAACCTGCTCGACTTCAGAACGAGGCATTCTCAACTCATCATAGATTGGGGATATTTTATTTTCAAATATGCATTGCAATATTCGCGGCGGTATATAATTTGTGAAATCGCGACATCTTAGAGATGACAGTCACAGATATACAGGGGCCAATGGAAACTTTCCACCATAATTTGTAGGATTTAAATTAAAAAAATTTGTAAAATGTTAGGACACGTCCATATTTGATTTGAGGGGGAACTAATTTTCAGTTATTTTCACCCACCTAGCTTTAACCCTGTTGCTGGGGGGGGGGGGGGGGGGTGAACAACCCTAGAAATTTGAATAGGGAAAGGGGTCGTGACATACCCCTTTTTGAAGGTCTCATTGAGTTATTCATGACCCTATAATTTTGTCTCATTATTTTCATCGATAACGAAATGACAGGTTGTCAAAATATTGGAAATAGACTATTGTGTTCGTAATAAAAATACAAAATAATTGAAGTTCCAAGTTTAATAATCAGGTGTACACGTCAATTTTATTTTATTATAAATTTGACGTGTACACTTGATTATTGGACTTGTAACTCTAATTATTTGGTATTTCTATTAAGAGTAGTCTATTTCCAAGATTTTGACAAGCTGTCATTTCATAGGGTCATGAAGAACTTAATGAGACCTTCAAAAAGAAGTATGGCACGACCCCTTTTCCCTATTCAAATTTTAAGCGTTGTTCACCCCCAGTTGCAGGGTTAAAGCTACGGGGGTGGAAAAAACTGAAAATTAGTTACCCCTCAAATCAAAAATCGATGCGTTCCAGTGTTTCCCAAAATTTTGATTTTAAATCCTGCAAATTATGGTGGAAAGTTTCCTTTTCTTTTGTACATCGCAGCGATGCAACATATGTGATATCGCATCATTGCCTCATTGCGACTTCTCAGAGATGTTATGTTACAGATGTGTTTGCTGGGGAGTTGGTGTTCTGGTATTTATCAACCTACAAGTAATTTGCCTAGAAATTGTTTCTTTGTCTCTCATTGTTGAATACTTTTCGGATCCAGTCTATAAATTATTACCTATGAATGGCAATCGAATAATCGTAATTACAAGAGAAACAAAACAGTCACAAGGTGTTGATTCAACAACAATTTTCATTCATTTCTGGTTGGTTTAATTTTGCTAGGAAGCAACCACTAAGGACTCGGTCAATTCGGTATTGAACAGAAACCTTGACTAAATAAAATAAGGAAGCGTTTTTTTCACGTAATGTTTACCTTGATATTTTGGCCACAGAAATCGCACACCCGGAAACCGATTTCCAAGGGTGAGACCGGATCGAATATCGGTCGGGGTGTTGTCGGAATAGAGAAAAATCGAACGATAAGCGATAGAAACCGGCCGTCTTTGTTATTTCGAGCGCCGGTTGCCTACCTGGTATTCTGTTGTGCAAAACGAAGGTTGAAGGTCGGTTATTGTGATGTCAATGTCCGGTGTACGAGCGGGCCGAAGACGCGATGGGTGGGAGAAGACATCGCCAGCGTTGAACTACATCGGCGGTGCCTCGGGAGGGGGTGGGGGGATCGTGCCTTACTACGAGTAGCGCTAGTTCATTTCGTTTGAGCGTTCGGACGTTCTAACATCACTTCTAACATCAAAGTTGAAGACTACTTACTCTTAACGACGATTTAAACTTGTGAATTGCCAACTTTTAAATGCTGAAAGTTGGATAAACTTCGGTTAGAGTGAACCATTGAGTTCTCAAAAAAAACTTTTTTGGCACTCACGTATTCGATATCCTTTACAAAAATTCCAAATGAAATTCGGAGATACAGGCCTATTTTGTTGTGAAACCCATGTCATATCAAATTCTGTTATTGAAAACACAAAATGTGTTCTTCTTTTAATCAAATCACCACCCTACTTACTTGTTTTCAGAAATTTTTAGGGGAAAAAAGTATTATTATTTCAAAAAATTCACCATTCTTTGTTTCGTAAACAAATCATGATGTTTTTAATTATTTTTGTTTGTGAATTTTTTGGAAAGATGGTAATTTTTTCTCTATACCTACAGTGATGAAAACAAGTAAATCAATAACAGAAATTCCATCTATCAACTGGTGAAGTTCGAAAACAAAATGGAGCTGTATTTTCTAAAATAATCGTGCCCACCAAAAATTTCATTTGTATTTTTTGTAGAGCATAACGAAATACGTAAATTTCAAGATTTTGTTTATGTCTGGGAAAAGTCAGTGAATTCAGAATAAAGTCAGGGAATTCAGGATAAAGTCAGGTAATTAGGGAATTCAGTGATTTGAAAAAATTATCTGTAAATAGAATTAATTTTCTGTTTTGTTCTTTCGTTCATTCCCAATATTTTTTCTAAAACTGTATGAAGTAGTATCAGAATTTACTTTAAAAAAATTTATAGGCATAAACTTAATGATGATGTAAAAATTAATTAATACTATTACTTTTCATTATTAACAAATTGCAGAATAAATACTTTTTCATTTTCTATGTCTTCAAACATTTTATATACTTAACAGTCACGAAAAACCTGGAAAAATCAGGGAATTCACAATGAAAAAGTTGGAGGCAACTCTGCAAAAGATTTTTTGACGTTGACGTCATTTCGCTTATAAACATTACTCAAAATGCAAAATTTTTCGGCGAAATAGCGCCTTCTAAAATTACCTTTGCGGAAGCGTACGCCGCTGGTAGGTAGGTAAATACGCTCTTGATGTGCTCGAGGTCTCTGCCTAAAATAAGAGTTCAAGTACGAACCCTGAGGTCATTACTATGTAGGAAGCAATTTTTTATGATAGCTCAATCGTATCTTTGTCGATCGAAGCAGATGTCAGCACTGTGGGACGCAGAACTTGAAATAATTGTTGTTACAAGGTTGGCAACTTGCTACGCGGCAGTTGAATGGGAGATGAGTCTGGAAAAATAGCATTGAAACAAATGAAATGTATACAGATTTTCAAGAACGTATTTGTCATGCTTCCTGGTTACCAGTAGGATATACTTATTTCAAAGTTGTGGTCCAGCAAACAACAATTCAATTCAACAACAATTTCTTTCTGCTCAATTTTCAATTCGTTCTCCATTTTGATAATTATTGTCAGTAACATGACATGTGAAAATGTTCCAATAAGAAACTCTATCATCTTATTTTTATTTGGTGATTTGGTATCGACTACTTTAGTCATTAGCCATGTCTTCTGGGTAGGCCTTGTTACTAACTCCATACGCCACCTTAGGAGCAACACTTTTGATTGGAACGCAACAGTGAATCGTCTAGGATAGAAAATTTGCCACGAGCCTAACAGATATAGTTCAATGGTCGTAGGGGCAGTAGTTGTTTTCTGAAAATATCTATCTAAATTTCTTTATTAGTTGATGTTCTTCCACTGTCAATGAAACGTTTTGACATCATACTGAAGTCAGAGTAATCTTTGAAACCTAGAGATGGCGCTGGATATATACTTTTATTTTATTATATATTTTTAGGTCCAACGGATTTTTACAGCTAGCTATCCTTCATCGATGATTTGGCCATAACAATTTTTCATTATATAAAATAATATTTAGGTTCTGTTTCCAAAATTGTCTATTGTCTCTTGAATAAAAATAATGGCTTATAAGATTCAATAGAATATCTAATTATTATTATGCTACAATATTTTGTTCAGTTACTCTATAAGTAACTCATTTTAAAATACTTAATTTTGATACTTTTATTAAAAAATTAAAGAAAGAAAGAGGCACTGTAATAATCGATATTCCGATGATAAAAGAATCAATATGTTTCTTTCTTCTCATTTTCTTGTCAATAAATAACTTGGCATCATTAAATCATAAATATATACGAAAGATATGCCAGACTGGTCATATGTTATAAAAGTGCCAATTAAGCTTCTTTTCAGCTTGCCCGAAAGCATTAAAAAGTAAAAGTGGTCCATCGATTGCCCAAAAAAAAAGATTCGTGCATCTGGCCTTTACTGCGTGCGTGTTACCTGTAGAAATTCGAGATATTGGCAGCGTTGCCAAGATGTTGAATGTATAGGTAGATCTCAAATAAAAAGTTCGCCGAAAATTCTACAGTTTGTTTCAAAAACCTTTATTTACACCTACATGCTTTTTCAGCGATAAAATCCTCAAATAATATATGTAATATCTAATTGAAATGTTCCTTGTTTGTGGCTTTCATAACATTTTTTAATTTATCAACTGATATTTTTTGTATTTATCAGAATATCAGTAGATACTTGTCAACTTTATTTCAGATCTAAATAGATTGTTATATATCTAATAGGTTGGAATTTCCCAGGAAAATGTGCAAGGAACTCGTTTTGCTGATTTTTTCTGAATGAAAACTCGAAGCACAAATCTGGCTTTCTAAAGTTTAAATGGACATAACGAATAATACGGTTTGTTTCTGTATAATACTCATTGAATTTTGTTTTGTGCAAACTTTTTGCCAAACTCTTATCTGGCAGATAAAATCGGTACAATAATTCTGTTATTTTATTTTTGGGTTCACATTAAAAGAAGAATCCTGTAATCTTCAAAGCGCATAGTGAGCACCAAGGAAAAGTAGGCTGAACATGGTCATAATTAAATTTAAAAGTTGTAACAAAAAAAATATATGTATAATCAGTTTTGGCAACAAATTGATTTTCTTATCATATGCTCCCTACAAAAGCAAGTTCCCAAGTCGATCAATGGGTTTTTTCAGGTTTTACCGAGAAATACCACTCTGGTCACGATCTGGCAACGTCGCGTCCGCGTCGTCATCTTCTAAAGTATGATGAACTCAAGCTGGCATTCCAAGGCCAACAGCCTACCTGACCGAACCCGCCCGCATTGACACCTGCGTTTTACTTTCATCTGCAACCCTTGACAGAAAAATTATAGCGAAAGAGTCCAGCAAAAAATGTTGATCCTACTACCCTTTTCCATTAAGAAGGGTTTGATTGAGAGGATCTAGGGCAGATGGCGAACGCAATTTTTGGCAAAATTATACCTGTCCGCTATTAATTCCTTTTTCTACCTGACGTTACCCTTTTTCGATTTATAGGGAATCTGGTTTGTGGGAAATTGGAAATTTTGAAAGGGGTTGATTGAAAGGGTGTTATTTTGCAACATCCGTTCTGATTTTTTTCGACAGCCTTTGTGTATTTCACAAAAAATGTAGTTTGATGAGAGGCGGGACAATGAATTAAGCGAGGCCTAGATTTTTTTCCTAAAAACATTCTGAAGACACAGGAAAGGGTTTTGAAAGTCTTTGTTGCCTCTATTATTTTCCGAAAAGTACCTATTTCAGGGTAAAAAACTTAAATATTTTTCAGAGCATGGATTGAATGATAACCAATTATTTTTCGATAACTGAAGGCTGATGGTGAATAATTGGTTTTTATCGATTTGTAACAGCTTGATTGAATCATTTGACTATAATGAAAAATTGTGAAAGGCTTTCGCGGCCATCGTTGAATGAATGATGGTTTTTCGGGTTTTTAGGCCGACGTTTATTTAGAGAAAATCTCGACTTTTCGCCAACACGAGTGGTTGGCATTTTCAAGAGAAATGTTTACAGCTTCGATCACTGAACACTACTTGTTTTGTTTTGTTTGTTGTTGTTGTTTTGTTTACAAAACAAGTAGTGTTCAGTGTTCGAAGCTGTAAACATTTCTCTTGAAAATGCCAACCACTCGTGTTGGCGAAACGTCGAGATTTTCTCTAAACGTCGGCCTAAAAACCCGAAAAACCATCATTCATATAATGAAAAAGTTGTTTTTGATTGAAATGAAAAGTTTGTGAAATAAATTAACATGTCACAGTATTCTGATGAGCAATATCAACTTTTTGTATGAAGTCCTGTTTCGAAAGATGAAAATTTAATGTATACCTACCTATATGAGTTGACTTTTCTGGAACGGAAGCAAATTTTACAAACTGCATACAAAATGCTCACATCTGAAAACGTTTAAATAAATGTTGGTTTGTTGTTTTATCTGTAACACAAAATATCAAAATTATCAGCTTTGGGCAATGTTAGAACAAAGTATGAAAAAATTATTGATCATTGTTATGGCTTAGTGAAATACAAAACCGTCCAATACCTATTATGCAGTGTTGGCAAATATGATATTTATATCAATATCAAAATATCGTAATATTGGATAAATTGAGTCATATTCGAAATATATATATATATAGGAAATTTTAAAATTTTCTGTTTGTTTATATTCGTAAAGTCTTTTTTCATATTATTTACAATTTTAAACTGTAATGTCACTATTCAAAGCATTAAGAACATGTCAAACAACCTCACTATAGTTGTAAGTAAAATTTAATAACATCAACATGTAAAATTGACATAATAATTCTTTGTAGTTCCCTGAAGATGTAAATAAAATTTACGAAAGCTTGGAATAAACTCTATAAAAGAGTACACTTTTGACTTTGCTGCAATCCCCAATATTAACTGGTTTTATATCATGATATATCAATTAATAAATATTAGATAAAAGATCCTACCCTTTGTTGGTAAAATTACACGAAGAATTACTCGATATATTCTTGTGAAATATAACAATAGATAAGCCTTAATCTTTTTATCAGTTATTTTATAAGTATTTTGGTTTTAGATACGAAATTTAATATCTACGTTTGTTAGGAAAAATTTAAACAGAAGCTTGATGATGAAACCTGATTGCTGAAAATAGAAAACAGAAATATAAAGCAAGGGAGACAATGGCCACGTTTATGCCGTCTGTCTCTTGGTAACGTGATTATTGCCTTTTTTTTAACCAAATAGTCTTGGTCATCCTGGTGCCAAAAATTGTTGCATACCAGACCAAATTAGTTAGATGACCAAGATGGTGTAAACACCTACGGCATTGACTTTCCAGCAAGTTGCAAAATTTGGTTTAAATCCTTGCTAAGCCCGTTACGAATTGTACCCTAATGAGTTTTAAATCTTTTTTCCATCATTTCATCACAAACATAACGTCAGAAATTCGCAGTTAACTTTTTCTTATTTGTTTGTCTGTTTTTTTCTTAAATTGTGAGTTAGTAAAGTTGCAAACCTTTTTTAAAGTTGTGGTATGCTGTCTAAATGATAACCAAACATACCAAATGAGAACCAAACTGTTTACTGATTAAACATGATGTAAATAGGCAGTAACTCATTCTCTTGGTCTAAAATTGGTATTGTCAAGTCAACTCGGTCAGAAATCAGAAAACCAAATTTCCGCACGGTATAAACGTGGCCAATTGATTTTTTTTATATAAGCAGGGAAACATTTTTACTTATTGTCAGTTTTTTTATTGAATTGACTCATGCGTTTTAAGGGCATCAATAAATCATAAGTGAAATTTAGTCCATTACTTGAAAAACCAGCATAGAATTAAATCCTCTGACGTGCTGTTTAATATTCTTCATTATTATTTTTGTTGCTATTTGGTAGTATACGCCACTGATATGTGTTATCTCTACGCTCTCAGCCGTAAGGGTAGAAGACTATGTCACTATCTGCCCTTTGGACAGTCAAAAAATATCCACAAACGTATGCACATGCAGGTAGAAGTGTGTTTGCTTCTCTGCCAAGTATTTTTATAACAAGTGTGTAAATATCACGGAAATAAATTACAGCAAGATATTCCAAAACACGTGCCTTATGAATTTATTCGTACCTATATCAAGCCACTTCCGATACGAACAATGTTCATTACATGCTCACCAAAACGACACCATTACTTATTTATCAAATCATCCAACAAAAAAACATTCTCCTCGTTCGGTTCGCGCCTACATCTAGAACGAAGCCTCATTTACCGAAGTTCATTCACTCTGAAAAATTTTACAAACGATCATTATAAATTCCTCGTAAAATTTGTTTACCGGTGCGAACTGGTTGGTCGTTCGGGCCGCCAGGTGGCGCTACGCGAATCGACTGATAGGTGAACGACCGTAATTTTTTAAGACGTCGATTACCCCTCCTTCGAGTTTTGTGAGCTTTTTGTAACGGTATTAGGTTAGGATCGTTGCACTTACTAAGTATAGAATGGACGGGTTATCTTTGATCTTGAACGAGGAAGTACCCGGGTGCTTCACGACGTGCGTCCATTATAAAAGAGAAGAAGAAGACATAATCATGTTTGGCGGTTGATGTAAGCGCGTGGGTGACTACTTTATTGTTTGGACTCATGTTACGATACACTTGAATCAATTAGGAAGGAATAGACAGTTGAAACATTAAATCCTGGATACCGGTCGTATTGTTGACTTCCCGTTTGACTCATGTGAAGTTGGCGACGACTTTTTTCAAAAATACAATAATTTTTTTTGAGTTCTGGGTAGAATTGAAATAATTCTGGAGTTCCTGATACAATCAATTGTAGAATGGTTCCAGCAAATTGTGGATTTTTATAAGAAAAACAAATGAGTAGCGCTTCACGCGGTGCCTTCTTATTCGAAAAAAATTGTTCTGATGGTATTTTTTGATAAATATGGAATAGTTCTTGATTGTTTCTGAAAACAGTTCTACCGAAATAATAAAGTTATTGAAAAAAAATCTATTTTCGAAAACCATCCTTTTGAGAGAAAAAAATAATATTCCAGTTCTGATGAGAGTTCTGAGTAGCACCCGACGAGGTTTAGAAAATATGTTGATCGAGTTTTATCGAAAAAGCAAAACCTTTCAGATTATTAGCTATCTTTTAAGATGCGAAATTCGAAAAACCCACATTTCGAATGAAGACAGAAAGGAATCTCAGAACAGTTCTGATGGGAGTTAGTAGCATTCGTCCTGTTTGGAAAAATAGAATATAAATTTGTATTTCGTGACCTAATATCGAAATGTGGGTAAACCAGACGTATTCTTTCATAGACAGAACAAGAAAGAAACCTCAAAACATGACCTCCTGAGAAATGTGTAATTTTTTTTAACATCATTAGTTTCGCATTTTTTTTTAATTTTTGGTATTCACCCTAAATACGTGCGATCTACTATTAGTGAATTTTATGATCGGACAATTAGATTCATTGAACGAGAAGGTGGGCATACAGCGACGCGCCAATAATTTTAAATATTTTCTATTCTAATTCATTGTGATTTGGTAATTGTTAAGTTATAAAAAAATAAACTTATAAAAATTGGCGAAATAATCGTCACCACGTTCAAATACGTTCAAAAACATTGTATTATTGCTTTTGAGACTTGAATGCGTTTAGTGCATACATACATTGTTTTGTTGATTTTAATTAATAATAATAATAATGTTTACTTTCATTTGTTTTGTTCCATGGGTTACTGCGATTATTTTAGTAGAATTTCTTGTTTGCCGATTAATTTGTACAGTTTACTCAATAGAATTACTCAAAATGGATTTTTTTAATATGGCCATTATCGTTACTAATGTTTTACTTTGTTAAAAATAATGTTTACGAAATTTCGTAGTTGCGTTTAATATTGTAGTAACAAACATGAAGTTTGTGATTCCCTAAAAGAATTAAGGTCTAAGTTAATTTCACAAATATGCTTCAATTTGAACATAACATAAATATGCGCAATTGATTTGATGGTGAATTGTTCAGGGTGAATGTAAAAAATAAAAAAAAATGGGAAATAGGGCACCTAATATGATTATCAAACATTCACTAACTTTCAGCAATATTTTTGTTTTGAATGTACAATTATTTAAAAAAAAAATCCAAAATGTTGCACACTTGAATGGACACACTGTATTGTATTGACAAAAAATCTGCTTTGACTGGGGGGTCGAACCCGTGAATTCTGGCAAAAACAAAATAGTTTAACAAATATCGTAACAAACTTTCCACAACAATTTTCATGCTTCTTTTCTACGTTGTCATTTGATTTATCCCTTCCCGCAGCTGTTGGGGGATGTCTAAAAGCCACATTAGTTATATCTACTCAGTAAGTAATTATTGACAATTATCCCAAGTTTTATTGGAGTTGGTTCTGTATTTAAGAGGAAATGAGGATCTGGCATATGTAGATACATAACCGTATAAAACGACTATTAAGATTAGGATTGAAATATCGACCGGTCTCGGGATGGCACCACTGATAAAAATGATGTTCAAAGATAGGTCCCATAAGCCAAAGATAAGTATCAAAAGCAAAAGCTTTGATACTGTTTCTCATTCATTATTGTTGGCAAAAACTTGAACACTGCGGAATGAGGGGAAGAATCTACAATTTATTGAAAAGTTACTTATCAAATCGCCAGCATAAAGTGAATATAAATGATTTCTTTAGTGAATCCAGGAATGTGACTTGTGGTGTTCCACAAGGAACCGTATTGGGGCCACTGCTGTTCACAATATATATAAATGGCTTACTCCGAAAGGAGCGCAAAGTCAAAATTATTAGTTTTTCTGGCGATAGAACCATTTCATATCAAGATGAAAATTGGGTTCGTTTAAAGGAAAAGGCTGAATTCGACTTCAGATCAATCGAAAAATGGTTTAGACAAAACAAACTCACTCTTAACTGTGATAAAACCAAATATCTACCGTTTACATGTTATGCAAATGGACTTTCAAATTTGGGAAGCCTAGAAATTGGAATTGACACAAATATTCCAGAAGCAGAATCTATCAAATATTTCGGTATAGTAGTTGATAGACATTTGAGATGGGACTCACAAATTAATAATATAATAAGAAAAATTTGAGGATTACTTTCACGATTCAGTTACTTGAGGAATTTTTTAGACATTAAACAACTCAAAACAATATATTATTCTCTTGCTCAGTCACAACTGTCATATGGTATCGTAGGATGGGGTGGTGTCGCGAATTGCTATCTCGAAAACCTGAACGTTATTCAGAAATGGATATTTAAAATAATTTATAATCAAACAAAATTATATTCTTCGGAAAAATTAAATGAAGAAGCTAAAGTTTTCGATACAAGACAACTTTAACTTCTTCAAATTGTTGTTAACTGTGTTTCAAAGTAAAATATTCACTCAACAAGTTAATCACTCTTATGCAAGAAGAAATTAGAAAAATAAAATTATAATACCGAGATGTGAGAAAACTATTGGACAACGATGCGGTTCTTATTTGGGTCCAAAATTATACACAGTTATACCGGATAATATGAAAAATATACATAGTTACTCAGTTTTCAAATCAACACTAACACAATGGATATTGACCACCGACAGATCAGTATTATATGAAATGTTTTAGAAATTAGGTATTCTATTCAATATTTTTAAAGTGTATTAAAATTGTATTCGTGAGAACTTCCTGAGTGAAGCCTGCTGTGGTAATTTCCAATTGTAATTTTTTTAGAATGTGATCTTTCCTAGCCATGTGAATATTCCCGATTGTGACAATCACCAATTGTGATAATTCCCGAATTGTGACTTTTAAAGTATTTTACAGATTGTTTATTTATTTATTTAGTTTCATATGTAACTATTTTACATACAAGCAGTATTTACTACAGCTTTCGTGAATTCCTCTGTTTATTTACTTTTCAACTTACTTTTGTAATATTTTGATTTGTTGTTATCAATAAACATTAATATTATTATTATAAACAATCTTCGAACTGAATCATCCATGTTTCCGTATTTGTGAACTATTCTTTCCACAAAAATGGGGATTTTGAATGAAATTAAATTTTGGTACCAAAACCAATTATGTTTTCCTTTTTTGGTAACATACTGTTTACCAAAAAAAGGAAAACCTTGACAAGGAAACCTTATTTTCGTCCCCTGGAATATTCTTAGGCCTACAGAATCACAATGAAGTTGGTGGTAATACGAATTTTACTGGAGAATTTGAGGTTACCGATTGTCATCAGTAAAAAATATGCCACTTTTCTGTCTATTCCTTAGGTATTCGAAATCTAGCGATCGTAAGTCATCAGGCCTACCTCAATATATCGTGATCACTCACTCTCCACACTTGGCGTAATGAAATTAACGCAATTGACATAATAAATAAATGCTAACAAACTTTCTTCTCGGCGCAGAATAATTGTTCCAGGCGAGCGAGTTCCCAGTTCGTAAAAATGAAGGCCAATGAGAAAACTGGGTCCAATCCACGACCAATTTCGCAATAGAGATTGAAGTAACCGGGTCGAGTCGGCCAAATAACGAACTTTGTGTATACGGGAATGCTCGCTTGGGCCAATGAACTCTCGAGTCGGCGCATGCGCCGACGCAGCCGTTATCGCAATGATGCAATGCGAATGGTCTCGAGTACGACAACCTACATCGTCGTACGTTGACCTGGGGAATACTAGACTTGCTGGTAAAAAACAAAAGCGAATAGCTTTGTTCTGCTTCGTATTCATACGAGAATTTCTCGAAAGAACGATCTAGTTTGGGCTAAGCTGATACGGAAATAAAAAACCCAAAAAGATTCGCCTTTGCGTTGAAAAGAAATAGGTGTGTCGATATGATTTTTCAAAGAATAAAAATGGTAAAATTAAGTAGATAGCTTTTTGGAAATTGTATCCATCTACAGTCTGAAAATGAAAAATGTAAATTCATATTGACAAGGGAAATATTCTCAATATTCTCGATTGAAATTTGAAACAAACATGACCCCTCTGAAAATGGAAAAACCTACGATAAAAATTAAGCTATTTATTATAATATCTAAAAGAAGACAACTACTTCCCTGGCTAAAGCCACGCTGGACATTGAACTAAAGTTTGTCTTTGAGTCACAGATGATTCCACATCTAATTTTATTCACCCGCTTTAGAAAATTGTTGTCTTGAAAAAAATTATTATATTATTAAATTAACTAAATAATGCTTCTTTTTTTAAAAAAATCGTTGATGATTCAAATACTATATCTACTTCCGTTATCTAAACTACGCTTAAAACGCCATTTTTTATTGGGTTTGGAGCAAATTTCTTAATTCTTCCATTTTGAGTTTTGACTGACTATGTTGAAAAACAGTTCTTCGATAATAGAATGCAGGCAGTTTTTTTCAAATTTCTCCTTGCTTGCTTTGATTCTCTCATTAAAATGTTGGTGTCATTCATATTATGGTCATATTATGTGAGAATATTTTCTGATATTTTGGAACCAGTTATATTTTTCGATTACAGACTGTGGAAAGTTAAAATTTCCAAAAAGCTATGTCAAGAAATGAATGTCCTCCAGAAATCCAAACTTTCAATAAATTATTAAGTAGATACATATTGAACAAACTTGGGATTTTGATTTCCAGGAAGTGGACAACAGTCAATAAAAATATAGGTATAGTCAAAATATCTGTCCTAATATTCTTTGGTTACATTCTAACTCTTAGATTTTAGTTATCATAGAAAAGAAATTAATAGAAAAATTGAAAACCGCTGCATGTTATGAAAATTTGCTCAAATTTTATTTCATGTAGAAGGTTTAAACCAATGAAAATAGACAAATCTGATTGACCGATGCTAAAGAGCAAGTAGCAATGTCATAATTTTGAAAAAAAAATCCTAAGAATAATCAACTGAAATTATAAATTTATAATCAATATATTCGTTCTGATACATCTTTTGAGAAACTACCACTTTACTAATAACCAGCTTTCCGAAATTTTTGGTTAACAGAAAATATATAAATCATTTTTCTTCTTCAAGCAAATTTGAAAAGTATTCTAAATAATACCTACCTACACTCAAGTTTGCGCCAAGGAAAGTTTTTTTAATTTTCGTTTTAGAAAAAAAAGTTCATAAAAAGTTCTACTCATTCTAGAACGTAATTATATAATTATATAACTAATTAAATTTTAAAATTTGTCAATCGCATACGAGTAGTGCCAAAAATGTGAATCTGGAAGAAGAGAAGTACTCTTATTTGTTACAATATCGAAAATTGTTACCATGAAAACAGAATTATTAACGATATTCAAATACGCAATCATATGTACCTAAAAAACAACAATTTTTTAAAAAATTTCTCTGCAGTAACACCAAGTTTTCCCATTTCTACAGATATTTTTATTGAAAACTAGTTGAGCCTGCTGCTTCTCCCGCAAATATTCTTTGACTTATCACCACTGCAAGAGCCATTATTTTAATGGGAAAACTTTTATTATTGTAGAAACTATTATTATTGTGGAGAAAATTCTATGAAATCACAGATGACCAACCGGTGTCAAAAAAATTTGTTCAAGGAAATAGAATCGTGCATTCATAACTTTAACACTTGTATTATTTTATTCAATGATGTAATAAACATTAATAAAACAAATTCATAATCCCAATTAACCAGAAAAAAATAAAAATTTCATTCTGAAATATAAACGGTATTTACCTAATATTAAATTGTAACGTGGAAGGCCAAGAGGGGTCAATTTTGACCCCAAATTCATAAAATATTTTTTATTCCTGAAATATTCGCCTTTGCTGCGAATTTTGCATGTAAACATTTCAAATCCTGCCGTATTTTCGTTGCTGTCAAAATATTTGTCTAGAAATCCTATCGAAAATGGAGTTTTCACTGATGAAAATCAATATTAGGTCATTCAAACGATTAGAAATTATTGTTTTTTTATAAACTGTTGCCAAAAATTGTAAGAATCCCTGAAAAGGGACACGACGAAAACCAATATGGGGGACGAAAATTTAATCGCGATTAAACAGCTGTTTTGAAATAATCACTTATTTAAACAAAATATATTCGAAAAATGGTGGTGTCTGATTGTTCTATTTCATCATGAATGAAATAATCAGGTAAAAATTTAAATGTTTCTGAACTTGTTGAAGAAAAACACACATTGAGGTCAAAATGACCCCCCATGGAATTCCGAAGGATAAGAATCCAAATTGATTTACGAACTAATGTTTAAGGCTACATAATAAGGGTGATTCAGTGCTGCAGCAGAGTTTTTTTATCATTTTGTACTGTCTAGTATCGACATGTTAATAAGGAAAAATTCTAAATCCGTTATTGAAGACAAATCAGATGATTGTACGTATTTTTCACATATCATTGTTTACTGTATTACTGATTATGTGCCCTGTAATTCAGCAAATATTAGTAACTGGCAAAGCCTACGCGTCAGTTGTCAACAGGGCGTTTATTAATCCCGTTGGTCTCTAAATATAGTTACTTCCTCTCGGACTTGTACAAATCCCCAATTTATTTCGCATTTCCTCGCAATGTCAACTACCCGAAACAACAGTATATCTCATAGTTATCATAGAAAAGTTTCAGGTGAACAATTTCATGAAACAAAAGAATAATTACCGTCGTTCGTTGACACTGAAACGAGCAACGCGGGTACTCCCCCTTCTTCGCACGTTGACGTAACAGTGTAATAGTGACGTCAGTAGATTCGAGAAACCCATATCGGTGCTTGAAGTCTTTGACCGGCCAGCCATCTACTTTTGTTTACTGCGAGGTCGACGAACTGCTCTCTGAATCATTTACCGATTCGCAAAAATAATCGTAGATAACCCTATTCGGTGTCACTCACTGGACCACTTTTGAGCGTTGCTAATCATTTCGACCCCGATATTCCTGCTGTATCTTCACCAAATATTGGCCTAGTTTCATTTTAATTTGTTGACACAATGTTGGGTTTTATTTAACTTATTTTTTATTCGAAGTGATAAACAGCGAAGTAGTTCAATATTGTTATGTATTATCAATGCATTTATTTAAAACTGGAATAATCAAACCATTGTATAAGATCGTAGGATTTTGAAATTGACAGACATCTCAGAGGGGAAATACAAATCCGAAATATAGTCAGAAAGTTGAGGGACCTCTTGTACAAATTCAAAAATTTGAAAGATTTTTTTAGACATAACCATCTTAAAGTTTTATATTATGCATTAGTGCAATCACAATTGTCTTACGGAATCATAGGATGGGGGGAGTGAATGACTGTTATTTGGAAAAGTTGAATGTTATACAGAGATGGATACTCAAAATAATATACGGAAGAGTCTCAACATATCCAAGTGACAGTCTATTCAAAGTTGCCCAAGTGTGCGATGTCGAATCTAAAAGAGACCAATAGAATTTTACTTCTCTTTTAGTAGGTATCTTTCCTGGATTTAGTTTTGAAAATGTTTAGTGTTTTAACGTATTGAAATTTCGTTGAAGTTGAAGTTTTTTCGAATTTTTCATTCGCTTCAATATTCTGATGTTTTTAACCTACTAAATATGAGAAATTGTGAAAAATTACATAAAACGCTTTACATCGCTTATGAAAACAATTGACTGATCAACTAAACTAAAACATTTGGTATCCATTTTTTATAGTTCAGAGTTTGAAGTGAATTAATTGTAATTAGAGGAATTGTTTCACTCGAACTAGGTAAATGTTTTTTTAGCTTTTAAATATATAAAATATCTTGTAAACTCAGTACCTAATATCCAACTCCACCTAGGCTTCATTTTCAATAGCTTTGAGTAAGTTTGGATTCTATTTTGCATTATTAGTAGTTTAAAAAATATTGAAAAACTGTGAAAAGACTCATTCACTTTTCTATTGAAATATTTTTTTTCTACCACCTCAATAGAAAAATCTGGTTTTCCCCTCTGACTAAGTAGGAAAGTACTAAGTTTATTGCAAATATCGATTAGCAATAATTTGAATTTGATATGATCGAAAATACAATAATTCTTAAGAGATTTGATTTTAAAAATTTAGAAAATATTGAAAATACGTCCAAACAGTAATAATAGTAATCAATAACTACTACAATAGGTATTATATCATGAACAACGAGTAGAAATAGATGGAGATAATACAAAGCTCGAAGAATAATAATGGTAGAATTAATGTCATAACATTAATAATAATAATCGCTCTTACATACTCGTATGGTGTACCTAAAGGCATATGTTCAAACAATTAAAAACAGATAGGTTCAGAATTTAAAACCTTTCATGAAATTAAGTTTTATAAAAAAGAAAACGTATCTTTGGTGGAATATTATTCAAAGATCTGACACGGAATTCTGTTGCTCAGTTGTTGAAATTATGGAAGTGAATTTTGAGCGTTGTTGATCATTTTGATCCCAACTTTTCCGCTTTATCTTCTCCAAATATTGACCTAGTTTCCTTCTTGTTGACACATTGTTCAATTTTCATTTAAATTTTTATTCAAAACGACAAACAGCGAACTAGGTCAATACTGTTTGTCCTACTACTTGCGTTTTTATTTGTAATTATTCGAATTGCACCAGTTTGTTGACAGTTCAACGACCCGCCGTCCGAGGTAACTCAAAATGTAGTCAAGTCTTCAAGAACTATTTTGGTGAATTTCTCTTCAAGGGCACCGAAACTTATGATCCAAGGCTCATTCGATTCGGAATGACCTCTAGAAACTTTTTGAAAAATTTGAAGTAAAAAAAGGGGGGTTTGTTTTTTTGCAAATATCTCAGAAACTATTGAAGATATCCAAAATTTGAAAAAAGATCCTGAAAGAGGATGAAATTCCCCACCTCCTGGAACTCCATCACCAATATTTAGAATTTTAATTTAGAGGCGAAAATAGCGCTAAAAGCGGTTGATGCGAGTGATACGGACCCTTGAACAATAAAAATAATTTTAATCCATTGAATATCAATATTAGGAAATGAAAAAAATCACTCACCTTTTAGATACTTGAATGAACGAAAATCCATGGAATTTTTTTTCCGGCAATTATTTTATTACATATGCTTTTGTTAATTAACTAGTTTTTACAAGTTTCAAATTTACATAAAAATCCTGATAATAGTTCCTCAAATTTTTTTCACTTCTTGGAGCTATTTTTGAAAGGCTTTAAAAAAGATCCCCATTGGAAAAATGAAAAATGTTGATTTTGCACAATGTTATTAACAATCTAAGAGACAAAAAATAAAAAAAGGAAAAATGCAAATGAAGCTATGAATTTTTTTTTTTCAATATTCCAATTCGTTCGTATTTTAATTATTTGAAGTTACATAAAAATGATTTCTCAAAATTTCTTACTTTATTTAAATAATTGTTACGAACAAAAGCATTGTTTATAGGATATTTGAATTTTTGTTTTTGGAATTTTAATCAGCAATAAATATTATGAACTTTAAGAAAAAAATCATTTCTTAAAAAAAATGTATTGCTTAAAAACTCATTTGTTGATTAACCATTTAGGTTTGTTACCAAATATTAATATTAAGCAACTATTTTTTTTCAATCATAATTTCCAATGCTCTTCGACATTCTAAAGAAAAAATATTTATTTATATTTTCTTTGTTATAAACAAATTAATTTTCACTATATATTTTTTTAATACTGCAAAAAATAACAAAAACAACCATGTGTCATTTGTTGTACAATTTTTTTTCTATTCTCTATATAATTTTCAGGATTGGCAAATATCATGATATTTATATAAATATCAAATTATCATAATATCGGATATATATCAGATCTGATATATATCCGATACATATCAGAAATTTTGACTTTGTTCCTAGGGTAAAATGCAAAAATACATAAGTTATAAAATACCTTTATTTTGGTAAAAACTAAAATCAGACTATAGTTTAAAATAACAAAAAACGAGACAAAAAATAACATTTTTCCTAAAATATGTAATATAAAAAACATTTTTAAGAAACGCAAAACCGGGAAAGAGGAATACCATCATCATTATCATCTTCACAACTAGTTCATCATTTGACGAGATCCAGTACAGTCCAGTTCTGGCTTTTTTATCGGTATTTTGATTCAAACATTTGAAAATAAATACTAGTTTACTGGCCGTTTGGCCGTTTCGTTTTCATTTTTTCGCAAAATATTTATTTCGTTCAAAATATGTAAATGATATATATATATATATATATATATATCAATCAATAAATATCAGATATATATCGTGATATGTATCATGATATTCACATGATATATATCGGCCAACCCTGATATTTTAAAACTTTTTTATTTTTACGTTCGGTTAAAAGCTGTACTCTGTTTTGGAATAATACAACTCGATATTCTCGGTGTACTTTATTTCCTTGATATTTACACACTTGTTATAAAAATACTTGGCAGAGAAGCAAACACACTTCTACCTGCATGTGCATACGTTTGTGGATATTTTTTGACTGTCCAAAGGGCAGATAGTGACATAGTCTTCTACCCTTACGGTTGAGAGCGTAGAGATGATCATGCCAGATGTGTAAACACATATCAGTGGCGTATACTACCAAATAGCAACACAAATAATAATGAATAATATAAAGAATATTAAACATACTCCTATCCTAAAAAGACCTGAAGTGTCTTTGTCCGATCTCCATTTGTTTATGAGTTATTTTAATAATAATAATAATTGAGAGCTACGAGGAAACGCCAAACGTAAAAATAGAAAAACATTCAAAATTATATAGAAAATAGAACATTTTTTTTTACACAACAAGGGTTGTTTTGTTTTTTTTTGCAGTATTTTAAAAAAATGTATCGTGATAATTCATTTGTTTATAACAAATTGATTATTAAATATTCAAAGAAAATATAAATAAGTTTTTTTTAGAATATCGAAGAGCAATAGAAATTATGATTGTAAAAAATAAATGGTTCCTTAATATTTTGTAGCAAAAAAATTGTTATTGTATCAACAAAATCGTTTTTAAGAAGCAATGCCATTTTTTTTAAGAAATGAATTTTTTCTTGAAGATCATAATATTTATTGCTGATTTAAATTCCAAAAACAAAAATTCAAATATCTTATAAACAATGCATTTGTTTATAACAATTATTTAAACAATCAGAGTAAGAAATTTTGAAAAATCATTTTTATGTAACTTCAAATGATTAAAATACGAACAAATTGGAAAATTGAAAAAAAAAACTTTTTTTCATAGCTTTAGTTGAATTTTTAATTTTTTAGTCTCTTAGATTGTTAATAATAAAGTGGAAAACCAACATATTTTTATTTTTCCAATAGGGATCTTTTTTAAAGCCTTTCAAGAATAGCTCCAAGAAGTGAAACAAATTTGAGGTTTTTAGTTTAATAATTATCAGGGTTTGAATGTAAATTTGAAATTGTAAAACAGGTTAATTAACAAAATCATATGTAATAAAACAATTACGGGATGTTTAATGGGTAAAAATTATTTTTATTGTTCAAGGGTCCGTATCAGTCAGCGCACGCGGGACTTGCATCACCCGCTTTTAGCGCTATTTTCGCCTCTAAATTGAAATACTAAATATTGGTGGTAGAGTTTCGGGAGGCAGAACTTTTTTTAAGGAAATTTCCTCGTCTTTCAGGATCTTTTTTAAAACTTTGGATATCTTTAATGGTTTCCGAGATATTTGCCAAAACCCAAAACCCCTTCTCTTTTTTACGTTTATAACTTTTGCAATTTTTGCCTGCGCACTTTTAAATTTTTCAACAATTTTCTAGAGGTCATTCCGAATCGAATGAGCCCTGGATCATAATTTTCGCTGTCCTTGAAGGGAAATCACCAAAATAGTTCTTGTAGACTAGACTAATGGGGAATTTCGCACAATTAGCGAGTACCCTCCGAATTTCGCAGCTCGCCACAAATGTGGCACCCGCAAAATAATGCCAGAAAATTATTTCGCGAAACGCGATGGGGCAACAGACCCGATAGACGCTTAGCGAGTGACGAAACTAGCGCCGTCTCTGTCGGCGCGCTTTCCGGGCAGCGGGTGGAACAGAGACCGCCACTCTCACTTTCACGAACTGAACTGGCCTCGCAAGCTCACTTCGGCGGGTGAACAACCGGGAACTGGGTCAACTGGTTAACTCTGGTAAACTCGAACGCTAGGCATCAGTATTCGCTGGTGTATCTCTGAGGTTAGTCGCGATACAGAGCTCTCCACACGATATTTCTGCTCAAGCTTGATACGACAATATGTTCGATTGTTTATGAATAATTCAGTAATACCGATGAATATGGCCGTGTTGAATTGTACCGAGTCTTTAGTGCCGCAAGGGCCGAAGGTCCCCAGTGTCGACGAAACGAGCAGTAGCTCCGGATGCGATAGTGACGATTGTCTACAAAATAAGTGTTCTTCGCAGGGCTTCTTCAGGCGCAGCATCCAACAGAAAATACAGTACAGGCCGTGCACCAAAAACCAGCAGTGCCTCATCCAGAGGGTCAACAGGAATAGGTGCCAGTACTGCAGACTGAAAAAATGCATCTCCGTTGGAATGAGCAGAGATGGTAAGTATTCGTAGGTTATTGTTCCAAACACAAAACAACGGTTACAATTTATAGCAAGTTGTGTTGTGTTTTTCCCCAAATCGTGGCTCCCCCAGTTGGAAAGGTCCCATTTCTTTGTGCATTGTATTATAATGAGCGAAAATCAACTGGGGATTCCACGCTCCCAGGCAATATAGGTCGTCCAGGTCCCGAGTTGAACGACCCCGGCGCGGAATTACCGCGCGCAGCCACTGAGAAAGTTCATCCAAGCAGAGGTGAATGACCCTCGTGACAATACTGGGTCATACTAGGCACCTACCCTGAGTTCGGTCATTTTTGAAAGTGTGCGCTATTCAGGCCGGTGTCGCAACAACACTTGCACAATTCCACATTGCTGGCGCTAACTGTGTTGAGGTCATCAACTGGCTTGAACTCCAGTTCGTTGTGCTACATAGCTCACTTTTACTTCGCGCAACCATCCCCATTTTTCACAATATCGGTTGGTAAATCTCGCGACTTCTCAGAGTCGGATATACTTTTACTTCGGAGCTTTTAGCTCGGACATTAGTAGAAAGTAATCGGTAGCGGGTTCAATGAAAGCTTAGAAGCTCGCGCCGTTTCTAACTTCCTCACGCCGGAGAAAGTGAGTTTCGTAACGCGATTGAAACAATTCTGTTATTGTCGAAAAGAAATTTAATTTTTTTTAGATCACTGACCCGAGCGCGCCGGAGATCTCTAAAATAATTGCCTCGTTCAGCGCCAACTTTCTATGACTTCGTTAATTCAAAAGCGTTGCGCGGTATAGATATTTGCGATACATGGAACTGATTTGTGAAATTGGGACTAGGATCCACACCACACGTCTTGAAATAAATTGGCGGACTCATGACAAATGTGGGTTCGACAAAATGAAAATACTTCGGTTTAGGTATATTCTCTCACGTATTTTTTCTACTAGCGTGTGGAAAAGTCCACTTTTCCGCACTCATTTTAGTGTTGAAGAGTACAGAAAAGTGAATTTGTTGAGTTGTTGGAGACTACACTGACATTTGAATATTTAAAATATATATATTTGTATGGTTGTAGTTTACAAAATGACTGAAAAATGAAGTTTATTAGAATTCTGCTATAATTTTTAATAAAAAGAAAAGTAAGTTTCAATAATTTTTTAATGGCGCTGGTATAAGCCTCATCAAATGAATGTCAAATAGTCATAAACATCTGACATTTTTTATTTGTCACTTCGAATCATCGTAGCAACAAAGAAAAAATAAACCTGTCTGTCAAAACACTAACTCGTCAAAACCAATTTTACCGTCGCAGCTTTTTCTAGTAAAATAATTTTTCATGGATTCTTCAGACGAAGATTTGCCTGAGTCAGTTTTGGAAACGACTAGAACTGCAAACTTGGATCTACTACCATCAAAATCCCGTCATAGGTATGAAAAAAGAGTATATTTTGTTTGTTTACTGGTGCCAGAATAAGGGAATTAAAACTTTTAAAGATTTTTTTTTGGTATTGAATGTAAGTTTGTTTTTGTGGAGGATATTCGTTTCTTGACATACATTTTTGGGAATTTTAACCTTCCACAGTCTGAAAATAAAAAAATGTTAATTCAAAGAAATCTGTACAACTGTAGAGGGGCAATAATCAATTTGCCCCGATCAGTTACTGCGCTTAGAAAACTGTTGTCTTGAAAATAGTTTATTAATTTCGTCAGTAACGTATCGTATACTAAATTTGCCTATATGACGAGAAAAAAATTTAAATTGACTAAAATTACTTCTCTATTTCGAAAACGTTGACGTTTCGGAAACTAAATCTGTCTCCGTTATCAAAACTCGAAGGATGAAAACTTGTTAAAATTCATATTTTTATCAGCTTGGGTATGAAAGGAATTGTTATGAGAAAGCCAAATGAAATCTGCCAAATATTTTTTATGATGACATTTGCTATTTTGCTGAAATTTCCAAAACATGCAAGCCAAACACTCTTTGGTCCAGGTACTCAATGTTTAAAAGTGTAATTAAACTTAAAAAAGACGTCGATTTGAGCAAGTTTTTCAATGTCACGGCATATATAAAAACAACATTGGATTTAGACCAAAAAAGGCTAAAATTTTCTTAAAAGAAGTAATTTTTAAGTTTATAAATGAAGCACCTGACGAAATTTATCTTCATATAAAAGTCGCTACGATTTTTGGTTTGGCGGGCGCATGTAGGCGAGAAGAATTATCTAAGATATATTTAGATCATATTGATGACAAAGGAAATATTTTATTGATAAATATCCCAGACAGCAAAAAACAATCTTTCAGAAGATTTGCAATTTCAGAGGAAGCTGAAAATGGAAAATTGCTCACTTTGGTCAGGAAAAAAATTTTTAACAAAAAACATACGGGCCACAGTTTCCGACGTTCCGCCGCCAAAATGCTTGCAGATTCCGGAGAAGGAATAACAAATATTAAACGCATCGGAGGTTGGAAATCTTCCAGCGTCGCAGAAGGTTATGTAGAGAGCTCACCAAGTTTTCAAAAGGGCCTATCCAATAATTGTCACTTTCCTTACTTTTATTAGGTAAACTACTATTTTCGTTGGCTGTTAGCAACTAGTCCGAATAAACTTATTCTATAAAACTGTCCCTAGATTATCTCATTTAACTAGGAATAATACGAGCAGTCAAATTTAGTTTGGTTGCAGATCTAGTACCAAACTGATCTAACTGGCTCTGCGGAAGTGGCATATTGCAAGGTAGATAATCATAACCAAACTTTGACTCTGGAATTAAACTCGCGAGTCAATTTTCATCTGGAATTAGCTACCTACGATTTTATTCAGTTCATCCCAACTCTCTTTTGTCCATTTCTTCTGAGTAGATCTTTGATTTGCGATGTCGAGTTGTCGACCGACAAATATCGATGGCCAGTTCAGCGTTCGAGGGAGGTGGCGCGCCCTAGCGGCTGAAACCTGTAGTAACGCGTTAAACCATATCGAACGCTTGCGCGACTCTACTCTGTATTAATCACGCTGTGTCAATAGCCCGCCTACGCTCGAAATGGCAAGAACCGTGTTGCACGCTCCAACTTCCATTCGGTCGGATAAATAATTACATGTGGCACTCGAGAGACGAAAGTAGGTCTCGTGCTTTTTTTTGTTTCCGGATCGGATCGAAGATGTGGGCACTATTGTTTTAGAAAGCTATTTCTAGGTGATTTATTTTTGGATTGTCGTCGAAATCGGGTTAGCAAAGATCGATAGGATGGATCTGATATCATTGCATTTTTTTGATTTTTTTTCAGATTTTTATCCAATGAAAGTATTTGCAGTAATAAATAATTTAATGAGAGTATTTTTCATTATTTATGTGAAAGAACATGAATGATATAGGTACCTATATTGAAATGAAAAAAGTACAAACGATAGAGGTACAATGAAATTGGTTCTCTCACATTATTATTATTATTTTCAAGCAGTAATTATTTCGAATGCCATTATTGAAAAGTACTCCAATTGAATAGTGCATTCTACATTAAAACTAAGCTAAAACAGAAATGGACGGAAAATATATGGAAATCAAAAAATCATTAAAAAAAGATTATTTTCTAATATCTGTGTCCTGCTAATTCATTCAAGTTTAACAGATACAGCTTGACTTAAATTCGGAAAACAAAAATTCAAGTAAAACTTGTTTTTGTTTTTACGAATCTCCCAGGTTTTCGCTGAAAAAAAACATTAGCTTACTTCAGAGCTTCGGGATGTTTCTATGAGAAATACTAACAAATATAATTTTCTACGACAGTGAGTAAAGTGATACTTTTCAGCACTAGTGTGTAAAAAATCAACTGTGCATAAAGTAATGTTTTACACACTGTTCATGTATTTTTCAAAAAGGCAGTATTTTGTGTAAGATTTTACTTGGAAGTCAAATTTAACTGAAGTAAAATTGAAAACTTCATAGGATAAAACATTCAACAGTTGCTGCAATTTGTCAATATAATAACTGTCGTAGAAAAAAATTGGATGATACACTGGAAACTTCATTCAAAAATGCAAAAACTGCAACACTTTCAAAATTGTTAGAACTCAATTTTTTAACTTTCTGTAATTACTTCGTAAACTACCCATTTGCTTCTTATTTAGTTATACAAATGATATTTACAACGTTCCAAATGAAAACAATGATCATTTTCTAAAAAAAATACTGTTTTTATTATAGAAAACAAAAATGGATTTTTGTTTTCATTTATTGCTTTTTGACAAGTATACCCAATTCCACATGTTTAAAATTCATTTATCTCACATGCTGAAATACTTTGTTCGAAATAAAAATGGCAACTAAAGGAATAAAAACATGTATTATTAATTGATATATTTATGGTGCAAAAATATCCAGAAGTTGCCACAAAACAAGCGTTAAACTTGTTGGTAAGGAAATATTCAAACAATTTGCGATTTCTAGAGAACTGTCAACAACATATTATTTAATTGTAGAGTTGTTTTTGGGATTTAGGTCTCAGACCAAAGAAAACGATATTTCCCTAAAGCCGACGTTTCGTCAATTTATTTTGACATCTTCAGGGCACTGTAAGATAAATGGGAATGTTACAATTTTATAAACAGTAACAGAAAAAAAAACAATTATTAATATAATTATATAAAGTAATTTCTTCTCTTTTTGGACATTACTATTATTATTCCCGAAACAACAACTGAACATTGTTAAGGTGACGGATAATCAATAAACTTGTTTATAAAGAAAATAGTATTTCTTCTTACATAAGAGGAGTTTTCCGTGTTAAAAATTAATAAGGTTGTCCACCATGATAGTTGGTTTCTGTCTTATTATTTTTTTAACTCGGAAAACTCCTCTAATATAAGTAGAAATACTATTTTATAATGACCAGCGCACTAAAAATTTTTCCGTATGGGCGCACGGAAAAAAACCTTTTTCAGTATGCTAAATAAGCATGTAAATATAGTGTTTTCAGACAGGTATAATGAAAAGTATTTTTCCAAAATTCTGCATTTTGTCGGGATATTATTACTGAAAATTTCGCGGATAATTCCAGAAACACCAATAACTTTAAATGCCTTGGAATGTTCCCTTCAAATTGCAGAAATTTCAAAATACTGTCACTCAAACTGTCCAAGCAGGGTTGGCACGATTAAATTATTTTGATTTAAATCATGATTTAAATCGCGATTTAAATGAAATGATTTATTTCAAATGATTTCCCTTTGACGTGACGATTCCCCTTTTGGCGCGGGGATTCCCCTTTTCTCTAACATTCAAAGGCGCATTCCGTTTTGGAAAAGTGGCGCGCGATTTGAATGTCTCATTTGATAAAAATAGGTTACTTTTTCATGATTTTACATCATTTATTTTGGTTGGCTACACATATTAAATAGCCGCAGTTAATTAACCTTTTACGTTACTACGTTTTATGCAAAAATATAGTTAAACTGTATGATAAAATGAAAAAATCAGTAAAGTCGTGATTAATTAGGACTTTTTCAAAAAATCGTGCTTAAAAATCATGATATCTTCCAACCCTGTTTCTAAGCAACACAGTTTTCGTGATAGAAAGGTGAAACTATTTTCGAAAATTCTGCGGTTTGTCGGGATATTATGACTGAAAATCTGACGACCCCAATCATTTCTATGGATTTCTTATTAGTAAAATTACTAAAAACCGTTTTTTAAATGTTTCATGAATTTTTACAACGTTCGAACTAAAAGAAATACTAATTTTGTCAGAAATCCTATTAATTTGATAATCCATTGTGCTTATCTTCTTGCTAAAACGCTCGAAAAAATCTCCTCCAACGATTTGCATATCACCGAGTTATGCAAATGTTTTATGCTTGTTTACAACGTCCAAAATAGAAGCAGTCCGCCATAGAAATGTTTTTCCAAGTGTTGGGGTGGTGCCAAACGGGTGACCCGAGCCGCGGGGTGTCCCCTAGGTGGGTGACGGCGATATCAGGGCACTCGACGGCCTTGGCGTCCCCCCTTCGAGCCATCGAGCACCGCTAGCGTCAAAGCGTGATAGGCAACGCGGACGCAGCAGCTCAAGTTCAAGGGTGATGGAGGGGAAGCTTCGCCGCGAGTGGGGAGCCGCTAGAGGGGAGTCGCGGCCGTGGGTGCTACGCCTGTCTCTGGTCGGCGAGTTCGCGCCACTACTCGCTACTACTTCACTTCACTCAGTTCGGGAATGCCAGGTCGCGCGCTTCGCGATTGCAGCCCAACTCTATTACGTGCACATGTGACTGGTGAAAGTGCTACAAGGTTCAAAATGGGCGAAGAATTACCCATCCTCAAAGGGATACTCAACGGAGTCGTCAAATATCACAACGCACGTACGTTTTTTTCGCAAATTTGTCTTTTTTGTTCGCTCCGTCGGAGCACTTTCGTTGACCTACAACACTTTCATCGGCGTGAAAGCAAGTAAATTTCTCTCCCGCGTTTCCAACTATCTTTCGTATTGTCGAAACGATTACTTTCTCCTGGCGCTCACACTTTTTTAACGGATTATAACAGATGTAGAGCAGCTGGCGCGCTCCTAATAAGGGTACCTGGACGACCCCTCAATCTATATACACCTCTTATCGCACGAGCTTGTTTACATTTTATACTAATAGCCTTATTCTTTTCAGCTGTCAGATTCGGTCGTGTGCCCAAAAGGGAAAAAGCTCGGATCCTGGCCGCCATGCAACAAAGTTCAAACTCGCGCTCCCTAGGAAAGGCCATCGCCGCTGAACTGGAGAACGAAAACAGGGTTACGGAAACAGTGGTTCAAGCGCACATTGACACTTGCGACTTCACCAGAGACAAAGTCGAGCCCATGCTGCAGCATGCAAGAGATCATCCCTCGTACACCGCCTGCCCACCCACTCTGGTAAGTAACCCAAGAATTAAGCAGTGTGTGTATATGCCAATGTTCGAGTACCTAGTGAGTTTTTGTTTTTGCTCGAGCGGAAGGAAATAGGACACAAATTGACTGTGCCCGAACAAAAGCGTACATTGCCAGACCGGGCGACCTTGCGTGCAGGGGGACAAACGGAAATATTCAAGGTTCCGCAGTGTTTGTGTCTCTCTCGCTCCTCTTGCCATTATCGGGTTTCACGGCAAGGTTAACGCGCACTTGAACAAGTTAGGATGACACTAGCGAAATTTATCACCTCGCTGCTCAGATATTCAAACGACGCTAAATTGGCTAATATCGCACTATCTCCGCCTGATGCACCGGTTCCTATAGCAATTAATAATCTAGCTACGTGACAAACCTTCATATTGATCGCATTTATTCGCGACCTTCTCCCGAGACTCGCAGAGGTCATTCTATTTTTAACGTTGGCAGATAACACGAAAATATTTAGAGAACTGTGTAACTTTCTCGATGTGTAATTTTTCTTTTTTTCTTGCAGGCTTGCCCTCTCAACCCGAACCCTCAACCGTTGACGGGACAGCAGGAGCTGCTACAAGATTTTTCCAAGAGATTTTCTCCGGCTATACGAGGTGTGGTCGAGTTTGCGAAACGACTTCCTGGATTCTCCTTGCTGGCGCAGGAGGACCAAGTTACCCTCTTGAAAGCTGGAGTTTTCGAAGTGTTGCTAGTGCGGCTCGCGTGTATGTTTGACTCTCAGACCGCCAGTATGATATGTTTAAATGGACAAGTGTTGAAACGTGACTCTATCCACAATAGTTCGAACGCCCGGTTCCTGATGGACAGTATGTTCGAATTCGCGGAAAGGATGAACGCCCTCGGATTATCCGATGCCGAAATTGGACTTTTCTGTTCGGTCGTTGTCATCTGTTCGGATCGCCCCGGCCTGAGAAACACCGGGTTGATAGAAAAAATGCACAAGAAACTCAAGACAGCGCTGCAAATGGTCGTCAGCCAAAACCACCACGACCAGCCCCATATACTGGACGAGTTGATGAAGAAAATTCCCGATCTCCGCACGCTGAATACGCTACATTCTGAAAAATTGCTCGCCTTCAAGATGACTGAACAACAGCTGATGATGCAGCAGCAACATCAATTGTGGAATACTCCCCTGGAGGATGAGTGTAGCAGCAAAAGCCCCGCGGCCTCCTCCTGGTCGTCATCTTCTGATGTCACCATAGATGAAGCTAAATCTCCCCTGGGCTCAGTATCGAGTTCGGAATCAATTTGTTCCTCAGAAATGACGTCAATACACGATTATCCCCATCACGTCAACCACCATATCAGCTCAAATATTACAAACGCACCGTTACTGGCTGCCACGTTAGCGGGGGGCGTTTGCCCCCACAGGCACAGGGCAAATTCCGGTTCCACGTCGTCCGGGGACGATGAGTTACCTGCAACGTCACATCTAATACACAATGGATTGACGATTACCCCAGTTTCGAAACCACTCAACTCGCGCTGCAGATTCAGAAAACTTGATTCACCCACCGATTCAGGCATCGAGTCCGGCACAGAAAGGATGGAGAAGCCAACGTCGGTTTGTTCCAGCCCGAGGTCTTCGGTGGAGGACCATCACATAGTCGAAGACATGCCAGTTCTCAAACGTGTGTTGCAAGCTCCCCCGCTGTACGACACCAACTCGCTCATGGACGAGGCCTACAAACCACACAAAAAGTTCAGGGCGCTGAGGCACAAGGACTCGGCTGAAGCCGAACCGGCTGTCATCATGTCTCCGCAACCAGTGCAATCCCAGCTGCAGATGCAGCTCACGTCGGCCTCCCAATCGAGTCTGTCCAGCTCGCATTCGATGCTAGCCAAATCGTTAATGGAGGGTCCCAGGATGACGGCCGAGCAGATGAAAAGGACGGATCTGATGTACAACTTCATCATGAGGGGCGGCGATTCGCCGGCAACGTCTCCGATGGTTACTGCAGTGACTACAGCCTGTCCCTACAAGCCGAACCCTCAGACCGTTTGGGCGACGAGTGTGATTACTACCACCGCCCGTCAAAATCAAATGCAGAGTAGTCACACGCCTCCCCCGCAGCAGCAGCAGCAGGAGTATACGAGACTGTACCTGCATCCGCAGTCTCCTCACTCCACGTCACCCGCTCCCCCGCAATCCAGATCTCCGGCGAGTCCGCACTCCTCGATGTCGATACCCAAAATGGTGGAGTTGCAGGTGGACATAGCGGATTCCCAGCAGCCGCTGAATCTGTCCAAAAAGTCGCCGTCCCCGTCGCCGAGGCCGCTGAAGATGGTCACGCTCGAGGTGTAATGGAAGCGGGCATCCGCTACATGAGATTAGTACAAAGTGGAGTGCACATGCCTATTGCTTACTAAGACGTTTCCATCTGTTGGCGACAAGGACATTAGGTGCCACTTTAACGTATTACAAACCAAATAATTTATATTTACTGTATATGCAGCCCTACTATCTCTGTCTATATATGTATGTTGATGTGTGTGCCCTTCATATTATGTTGTAGTATAGTAGGGACTGGTCTCAAACCACCCCAAATTCTCATGTTAAGTAACTTCCGCCATGGCCGGGGTAGTGCGCATCTTCTGTACATAGTGGACCAACCCCTAGCGCACTACTCCGGTTCCCTTTTGTACATAAGGTTTCAAACAATCATTAAATAGTTCCATGTAAATGAAGATTGGCAAATCAATCCTATTGTTTGTCTATAATATATGTGATAAAATTGATTTGTAGTTATATTTATGTATAAGTTGTGTTATTGCGTATTCTCTGTTTCAGGATAAAAACCGACTAGCTCCAAGCAATTATTTCGTCGCATACTTCTAAATGAACATAACTATTTATTAGGGCTACACCAAATTATCACGGCGAAAAATTTGCTTGGATCGACAGATTTTTGTCCAGTGTAGAGAATCATCTCATGATCGTTTTCATGGAATCATCTCGCCTGTTTGTATCACCACTCATATCCATTTTAAGATTAGTACAGCGAGTCAGGGAGGAATGTAAGACTGAGGGGGGTGGCGATGGGACTGGCGATGAAACTCATCGTATACTAAGGCCGAAATTTTTGGGTCAATTCACCGATGTTGCGCCCCCCATGTTTGTCTCCTTGGTCGCTTTTAGGACGTGCAATTCCTGTCCTCAACCAATTTTTGCGGATTCAACAAAGTTAGACGATTTTTTGAACAGATGTACTATTTATTTGTAATGCGTTATTATTATTGTTTTCAATTGAGGTTTTTTGAGGCGAATGAATGCTTGATAGAGAAAAGAAAAGTCGTTGCTTTTTCAAGCGCTCATTAGCTTTCCTCATACATGTCATTGTACTGTTTTGTAAATTGGGAGCTTGTTGAGGCTGGCAGAATAAACATGTCTTGATAATATCTTTTTCGTTTTATTTATCAAGTTTGAATGGACCAAGAAATTGATTCTTGAATAAAAAATCTGAGTAAATGAATGTAACTTAAAAGTGAAAAACATTTTTGAGTAAATTTTGAAGATTCCTGGCTAACTGGAACAGAAGAATCTATTAAAATAGCTATTGGAAAAAAGCTCAATTTCAATGCAAGATTATCTTTCATGAATAAATCTATTTCAATATTAGCCAGAAATGAACCTAACGAATTTTTTAATATATCATTCTTGACATCTCTTGAGAATAAAGAATAAATGAGCATTGCCAAATCGTGAAATAATAATTGCTTTGGACCAAAATAATCAAGGATGGAGAAAGAACTTTGAGGTAAGTAATGATTCCTTTATAAATGACTTGGAATATTTTGATAATTTATACTATACTATAATTCAGTCACTGATGAGAAGAGTAATTAAAAATTCCTCATTTTATATGTTTAATGACGAAATGAATTAACTTTTGACTCAAATGAATAAAACAAAAAGTACTACTATTAACTTTGACCACGACACCAAGTCTGCATAAGTTTCACTAGTTCTACGTTAGGAATATATCCTAAAAATTTACTTTCACATAGATATTGGATCTAGTAACTGTTCAAACCTTTTTTTTTCAATTTTATCTGAATATATAGGATCTATCATCCTTTATAATGATGTATTTTATCAATCTTAGCTGTAGATTTTGGAAGAAGGAATTATGGATAGCAATAATTTTCACAATTTTATACAGTGTGTTCACTTGAAATGACGACACAAGGAAAACGTTTTTATTTTTCGTTCATGAAAAAAAGACAATTCTTCATAAATAGTTCTGCATGTTCTAGAACCTAATTTTTATAAGTAATAAACTCTTAATATCTTAAAATTTGTCTGTCGTATATCTGCAAGCTTTGTCAAAAAATATGAATTGGGTACAATGGTAAAGTACTTTTTTATGTGAGAATATTGAAAATTGTTAACATGAAAAGTTGTTCAAGAATAATAATCACGTTCAGATACGCAATCACATCCGTCTCACTAAAAAACGATTTTTTTTTAGATTTGTCTCTCCAAAACACTAAATTTAAGTATTTCTAGAGCAATTCTAATTGAAAACTAGCTGAGCTTGTTGCTTTACCCTCGAATATTTTCTGACACTTTACTGCAAGAAGAAAATCTAAATTTTTCATTTTCAGCCTAGATTGATAAGAATGCGCATAAAACGTGATTTTAAGTCTGAGTGGACCAGGAAATTTATTCATGAATTAAAAATCTGCAATTTTAAAAAAATTACAAAACTAATAAATGAATATAATTTAAAAGTGAAAATTTTTTTTTTAGTAAATTTAAGAGATTCCTGGTTAACTGGAACCTGGAACACAACCATCTGTTATTATAACGATTTCAAAAAGGTTCAATTTCAATGCAAGATTACCATTTTATTAATAAATGAATTTCATTACTAGCCGCAGATGATTGTAACGAATATTTTAATGTATCATTCATATTAACAAAGGCATTTCTGAGAATAAAGAAGAATATAAGCGCTACCTAATTGTGAAATAATTGCTTTTGACTAAAATAATTAAGGACGGAAAGAGAAATTTGAGGTAAGTAATGATTCCTTTATAAATGAATCGGAATGTTTTGATTATTTAAAAAAAAAAAAGATTTGATTTTGTCAGTAGTATCAGTCTCTGATACTAGAAATAAATGAAAATTCTTTGTTTTTAGATTCAACACTTAGTTTAATGATGGAATGAATTCACTTTTGACTCAATTCGAAATATATCACTGGTGTTGTATCAATTGGTACAAAAAGTACTTTAAACTTTTTTCAATTTTATTTCCTCTCTTCAACGAGTCAATAATAGGATTTTTCATCCTTTATATTAATGAATTTTCCAAATCTTGTCTATTGATCTTGTGAGAAGGAATTATGAATAGGAATATTTTATACAGTGAGTTTGCGACATATGGAAAACTTTTTTACACTTCGTTTAAAAAATGTCATTCTTCATAAAAAGTTCTCTATGTTCTAGAACGTAATTTTGAATAATCAAATCTTTAAATTTGTTAGTTGGATACAAGTAGTGTCCAAAAATACGAATTTCGTAAAAGAGTAAAAAGTATGTTCTATCGTGGTGGCATTTAATATGTGTAAATTCATCATGAATGATAAATAAAGAGGAAATAAAATCTTCCAATTTACACAAAAAATATATACTTGTAACGTGCTTACAATTGTTTCGACACACGGTGTCATCATCTGAGCGAGTTATCAACTAAAGAAACGTCAAAATCACCTTCTTAAATATTAAAATAACATGCATGAAATTTCACTAATGACAATTGCAGGTATGAAATTTCCTAATGACATATAGCTTGGATTAGGGAGCATTTGAGTAGTTACTAGTGAGATAATTAATTATAGGTGAATTGTACAGGTCAATTTGGTCATTGAGAACTAAATTGCTATTGTTACGTAAATGTTTCTTGATTTCTATGGATTCTAATATGTTTAATTTTTGACCTTTAGGTTGAATATGCAAAATTTCAGGATTTTGTGTGAAGTTATGGTTATTGTCAATAAGGTGGTTGGCATAGTTTGAGTCCTGATTATTTAATCTGTAACTTCTCAAATGCTCACCGAATCTTTGATTAAAACTACGGCCTGTCTGGCCTATATATAATGCATTGCAATCCTCACACTCATTTTTGTAAACCCCCGACTTCTTGAATTTATCCCGTACAGACTTTGCGTTGTTAATAAAAGAATATAAGTTATTGTTGGTTTTGAATGCAACATTTATATTCCGTTTCTGAAGGAAACGGGATATTTTGTTCGTATGCTGACCAAGATATGTTAGACATGCAAAACGTTGATCGGTTTTTACTTTGATATGCGGGTATATTAAATTTAGAGTTTTCTTGTTTTGTTTTTGTTTAAGCAGTCTATCTATAATTGATGTTTCATATCCATTATTTACGGCGATTTGTTTAATTCTGTTTTTCTGGTTTTTTGAAAGGTCTAGAGACGTTGCAGGTTCGCTGTTATAAATGTATCCAATCAAGAGGAGAATATGTTGAGTTGTTGAGTAATAAAATATTTTGACTTTGAAATTTTGTTTGGTTCTACAGTATATAGGCTTAGAATTTTTCAATATATCCTCGTATGTAAAAATTTCAGAAAAAACGCTTTGGTGACCATTGCTTAAGTTTTACCAACATTTCGACCAACAAAAAAAATGTGTTTCTCAAAATGAGCGAAATAATCACTAATACTTGATTTTTTTGATCGAATTCATTGAAATGTATCTGAACTCAGTCAGCCAACAAGTGTAGTAATTGAAAATTATAGTTGTTCTCTCACAGTTGCACTTCCTATGTAGTTATCCGTTGTCTAAGAACAATTCATGTCTTGATTATTACTATTACATTGAGGAAGGGAAGTCATTGCTCTTGCAGATCTGAACTCTATATCGGTTATGTGTATGTTTCACCTGAGTTTTTTTCTCTTATTTAATTAATTGAAGCAACATCAATCGTATTGATTATTTCTTCTGGAGTCCAATCAAATGTAGGAGCATGCACTTCTAGAAGGCAATTTTCAAAACTATACCGAATTAGTTAGATTGAAAGGACCTCGCACACCTTATATGGATAAATGGCTCTCCGTGTAATTTCTTGAATTTTTGATATGTTGTAGAACTGATCATTCTGATGAAATGTTTCAATGGGTGCAACACCATCCTATGACATGTTTCGAGATACAGGGTGTTGAATGTGAGAAATATTCACTTTTCATCACTCCGTATCTCCCAAGTTCTGATTTAGTTCGGATTTATCTTTTGTTGTATTATCATCACATCCTTGTATGACAAATTCATGAGAAATTCAATTATTAATCTTTTCGTAGTACAGAGCGATTTCATTTGATAATAATGCTATTTTGAGACTATCATAATTCTGTTGTTCTATAAAGAGAAAATGCGAAAAAAGGTGGATTATCACATAATATTACATATTCATTTCATCTATCATCACAGTTGATACAATTTATACAAGGTGATTCACGAATATGGAAAAATAACGAATTTTGGTTTTTAGGACACCTTGTAGTATAAACCCACCTAAAATGACAAAATTCTCGTGAAGAAAGTTAAATGATGTGTTTCATCGTATACAGAGTCGAATGATGTCTATTTGAAAAATTAGTTATACTTTAATAAATAAAAACCTTGATTTTTTCATCACCCTATAGCTCATGAGGGAGTCCAAAAAGGTAGCGATATTTTGTCATGGAAGAACTCGAATTACTTTCATCCATATCGTACAAAATTTTCAAAGGAATCCTATGACGGGTTTTTCATATACAAGGCGAACATTTTGTGAAAATTCTATATATTTTCATTATTTCACGCTTATCAATATTATAATCAATATTATTTCCTCTATTGAATTGCATTGAGTGTCTGGGAATAACATTTCAGTCACAAACATAACAACTCACTCTATTTGCGAGGGCCATATTGTTCAGCACAGTTCAACAAACACTGAAAATCACAAACTTGAACAGCACAAAAAAAACTCCAATTAGTCCAATAATAATCCAAAAATAGTTCTTGAGCTTTATGACAACAAGAACACGACTATTGACATTATAATTTTGTTGATTTTACCCTCTATGAATTGTCCTCCATGTCTACTACGAGGTAACAGGAATAAATGAATAAGTGGTGTTATGTATGAATTCGAAGATGATTCAGATAATGTTTCAAATACAAGAAAAAGAAATAGAAACGTATTCTAAAAGGGGGGATGGGGTATATACTATATACAAACATCATAAATACGATTCAAAGATACAAAAACAGATTTGAAAAATGAAACGTTCTATCGGTGTAAAAATTTGCCGAGAATTTGAATTAATATATACTCTATTATATTAACCGATATAAATACTTATACAAATTATGATTTTATTGTGATAAATCCTATGAGGTATTATCCTTGTGTGACAGATTCATAACAAATTCATGTCCAAATCTTTTTGTAGTACAGGGCGATAATAATACTATTTTGACACTTTCACAATTTTATTGTTTTATAGAGTGAAAATTCGAAAAAGGGAATTTCTGCGAATGAAACAAGTATAATATGACTTCTGAGAAACACTAAGCATGAAAAAATAACTTCTCCATTGAATCGCCTACTAGACCATGCTGTAGATAATAATTCGAGTAATGGCTTTTTTCGAGGGATACGGTACGCTATTGTACGGTATTATTACTGATCACTATTTTATTAAAAAATCAAAATCTCTAATAAAAGAGGCCTGATTAGGAAGAACTATAGCAAACCCGCCGAAAACTGGAGTGAAAATATAGCGATGGGGAAATGTACAGATCTTAAATTTTTTCACACATTTTTCGTCTAGTATATGAAAAACCCGTTATAGGATTCCAATGAAAATTTTCTACAATATGATTGAAAGTATTTCAAGTTCTCCTATGAAAAAATATCGCTACCTTTTCGACTCCTTTATGAGCTATAGGGTGATGAGAAAAATCAAGGTTTTCATTTACTAAAGTATAACTAATTTTTTAAATTGACATCATTCGACTCTGTATACGATGAAACACATCATTTAATATTCTTCACGAGAATTTTGTCATTTTAGGTGGGTTTATTACTACAAGGTGTACCAAAAATCAAAATTCGTTATTTACATATTCGTGAATCACCTTGTATAAATTGTATCAACTGTGAGGATAGATGAAATGAATTTAAAATATTATGTGACAATCTACCTTTTTTCGCATTTTCTCTTTATAGAACAACAGAATTATGAAAGTCTCAAATTAGCATTATTATCAAGTGAAATCGCCCTGTACTACGAAAAGATTTGGAAATGAATTTCTCATGGAAATGAATTTCTCATGAATTTGTTATACAAGGATGTGATGATAATACCACGAAAGATAAATTAGAACTGAATCATAACTTGGGAGATACGGAATGATGAAAAGTGAAAATTTCACATATTCAACACCCTGTATATCGAAAACTAGTCATAGGATCGTGTTGCGCCCATTAACACATTTCATCAGAATGATCAATTCTCCAACATATCAAAAATTCAAGAAATTTGACGTAGAGCCATTTTCCCATATAAGGTGTGCGGGGTTCTTTATCATGCCGGCTCGTTTCAATTGTTCGAAGCAGACGCTCTCACAGAATACTGTTAAACGAATTATAGAAAACTTCAAAAACATTCCATCTGCTGTAAAAAAGAACAATTACCTCTCGAAACATGTCTGCAGCCAAATTAAGCAGCCAAATTAAGGATAATCTATTGTTTGTTTACAATAAGCACTTGCAACTGAGTCTTTTTGGAAGAACTTTGCAGAAATATCTGTCAGATGTAGTTCAATATCCGTCGTGGCATTAGCCAGGAAAGTAGTTGTTTTCTGTCAGATTTTTGCCTCATATTATCCACTTTGTGGAAACATTTGGAGAGAAGGGTACTTCGACTTTGTCGATTTTATTCTTATCATTTATTTTTCCCAAGTAGCACACCTATATTGGTAAAATATTGGTACAATATTGTGAACATATTGGCAAAATATTTGAATTGCAATATTGGCGAGAAAAAAAATGTGAACATTCGGCGATATTGGTCCAATATTACTTGAATAATATTAGCGAAATATTGTTGAATTAATATTGGCCTCAAAATGTTCGGCGATATTGGTACAATACCAGAGTCTGCCTTTTGATCGCCATAACCACTGAGTGAGCTGTCTTGAAAGCAAGTTGTGGGAAGTATTTAATATACTTTTGTAGGTTTTAGAAGACGTTCTATATGTAGAGCCTCCTAGCGGATTTTTATCCAGGTTTGATCATGATATAATTTCAGTATATTTCATTGAATATTAGGCCAATATTCAAATTTCATCCCAATCTAGATGTAGGAAACAATATGAAGACAATATTGTTTTAACGATATCGATAAATATTATTGAACCAATATTGACCCAATATTAATTAATAAGATTTGTTGAATATTGGCGAAATGATATTCAACCAATGTTGGCCGTGCTGGTAGAACGTTCGCCTTTGGAGCGAAGGGTCGAGGGTTCAAAGCCTCGCACGGTCATCGGTTTCGTGCATGGCATCACACGTTAAAAGGTAAGGGCTGCGTCTTCCCTGGCTCACACAAGTCTCTTGAAGACTTCCGAGGGTTGCGCGTAGGGGTGCAATCGGTTGACGGAAATAACAATTTTTTTAACTTGGAGATACATTATAGTTATTATTCCTAGAATCGATATTAGGGGAATATTGGGATTGCGATATTCATTCTAGATGTTGAAAACGATGTGCAGACAATATTATAGAATAAGACAATGTTATATCGATATTGGTAAATAACATTCAACCAATATTGACTCAATATGAGTTATTACAATTTGTCAAATAAAGTGGAAATGATATTCAACCAATATTCTAACAACTTGGAAATACAATATAGTTTTTTTCCCCTATAATCGATATGACTGGAATATTTGGATTGCAATATTTATTCTAGATGTGGAAAACAATATATAACCAATATTGTATTATCGATATTGGTAAAAATTATTCAACCATCATTGACCCAATATTTCGTACGATAATCTACATTCAAAACTAGTTCAACCAATATTCCACCAATATTATTAACATAATATCGTTTTTTGAAAATTCACCCATATTGGACCAATCTTATTTTCTCATTTATGATATACCTATATTGGCCCAATATGGAACCAAGATTCAGCCGATATGATGTGCTACCTGGGGTACTCCCCGGCAAAACGTTCGATCTTGTTCTAATTCTGGCAACTTTTAAGTTCGACACATTTTCTAATTTACTTTCTATTCTACTGAAACTTTCCAACCACCTTAGACAATATTTAATTTTTACGTAGTTATTCGTAGTTGGCACTTCAAGATAAAAAATTATATAACACTGTATATTCTTTTGTGGTGGGTAGTTTATGTGTTCAAATTAGTAATAGCCAGATAAAAAGTAAGTGGTGACAAAGTATTACACACAAAGGCAAATATCAAATTCTATGAAATAATTAGTTTATTAATTTTTGACCTTCAGCAGAATCATTCTATTAATCTAGCGAGCATTTCACGACTATTTTATTTCGCACAAACGATCAGTATAATTCTGGTCGTATCCTTGGAATCCCATTAAGGAGTCTTTTCCTGCTTCACCTTAAACAGAGAACAACTTTCTTAGCGTTTAGCTCTTCTTTGCGATTAGAGACGAGTTGAGTAAGTCTAAAAAATTACTTCATAGATAGATAGTTTATTCATCTTTGAGATCACAATAGTGACATCAGACGAATCACAAAATACAAATTACGAAAATTAAAATCACTGTCGTTTCGTATCAAGGGATACATATTCGTTTATACTATAGACACTTTCTTCAACGAGAAACATTTTCAGTTTCCTTTTGAATTAAAGAAAAATGCATTCATCTTGAACATCTTTCAGTAAATGGTTATAGAGTTTAATGCCCATGTAAGTGAGGTTTTTTCATATAACCTGGATGTGTGCTTAGGAATCTGTAGTAAATTGGCATTTCTAGTTAAATGATCATGATTATCACAATTTCTTAGATATTTACACAAATTTTTCCTTACATATAGAACAATATGGCAAATGTATACTGAGTAGAAACTCATAATATTATTCTGGCGGAGGTATGTCTTGCAGGTGTCAGTTGGTTTCAAATTAAAAATTAGTCTCATTATTCTTTTCTGAGATATGAAATTTCGATTTAAATTTGTGGCGCAACCACATTATGTTGTACGAAATATGAGAGTATACAATTAATAGCATAATATACATGGTGGTAAACTGGGAATATTTCTCAGTTGGACGAGAGCATAGTAGCCCCTGTTTATTTACATACATGATCAATGTGTCCAGCTCATTTTAGATTTGATACAGGTACCTAAAAACTTTGTAGAATCAGACAATTCAAAATATGTTCCTTTAACATTTATATGTATTTGAGTAGTAATTTTCAGCCTTGAGTAGAACTTCATGAAAATAGTTTTATTGGTATTAACAATTAGAACATTTTTGGAACACCAGTTTGTGAATTATTGTGATATTTTAGTAAGTTTTTCCTCCAATTTTTCATAGTTTTCCGCATTCACAGCATATATAACAGTGCATTCTGTACAGATCGACAAGCGTAAGGATGCCTCTGAGATGCGCAAACGATAGAAAGCGTGAGTAGATGTGCGACAAAGATCGACTACTGTTTAATAAGGCAGAACGATTGAACTAATGCCCCACTCCAGGGTTTTGTCTCCTGCGCAACCATTTCTCGGAGGCATCCTTACGCTTGTCGATCAGTACTTATGTATGCTGGCATATCATTTATAAATAACAGAAAAATCAAAGGTCTCAATAAGGAACACTGGGGAACTCCTAGGTTAACGTCATAAAAGTCTGAGGACTCATTTTTGAGTTTTTCATGAATTTGTCTATTTACAAGATATGACATTATCCAGAATATAAAGTTATCCCTAAGGGCCGGTATTATAAAACTATTTTGACAGACAACTAGAAGTTAACTTGTGGAATGACGTCACATGTTGCAGTTAACTTCAAATGGTAGGAGTTAACTTTAACGGGAGGAAAAGGTATCAGTTAAAGTTAACTTTGTAGCAAATGGTGGTTTTCGACAGTTTTTCTGTCAATAATTTAGCATGAAACTCAAATAGATTGTTTTTTTTTCGCAATAAATGTTAGCAAACGATATCCTGGTTATTTTCGAGGAACTTTTAAGCGACAATGAAGGAGATGCTGTGATTATTATTGAAGGCCCTCGGCGCCGAAGGATATTTAGAAATCGGTTAAACCATTTTATCTTGTGGAACGAAATAGAATTTAAAAACAAATTAAAACGGATTTCGATCATATAGATAGTCTGTATGCTTGTTAAAGGAGCACATAGAGAGGCAAATTTGCAAAGACCAACTAATAAGTCAACATTTCTAATAGTTCTAATTACTTTGGAATTATAAGTAATTATAAGTAAAAATAATCTTCTACCGCCAGTAACACAAGTGTTTACACTCGGATTTCATGCAACATGTTTATTTTTGGTAATTATTGGAGATTTTGGAGGATTCTCAAATTTATTGATGGCAATTTTATTATTTATTAGAAAATTTTAAAATGTCACAGGAAAAACTGCGAAAAATTCTAGGTTACATTTTTGCCTTCTTCTTCTTTTTATTTCAGAAATGAGACTTTTATAAAACTGCCATTTTAAAGCCGAAGTTAACTTGACTGTTAAAATTAAAGTTAACTTCGAGAGATCTTTATAATACCGGCCCTAAATCCTGGATTATACAGTGCGGCTTTTTTTAGTTTTTTTGAACGGTTCGACGTAGAAACATGAATAAAAAAACCGTTTGGAGGGTTTCACCGAAACTACTTTTTGAAATAAAAAATATGGTGATTGCTCGACAGGGAGCGCGAGGGGGCACATCAACTCAAAATTTTTAAATTGCATGGGGGTCAATTGTCACATCGTTGAAAAGAGAATTCAATTCTCTTCACAACCATCTAATTTTTTTTTAATTCAGTTGAAATTTTTTTCACAATCCAAATTCGAAATATCAAAAATAAATGCGGATCTGAAAACTACTCATACCTCGATAAATTTGAACGGTTTGTTGTGGAATAATAATAATAATAATAATAGATTTTATTGACAGAACTGAATATACCGATACAGGAACATATTATTTATTCTTACATTTCTGTCAAAAGGCAGAATTCATGTTCTGATCTTGTCACGTGAGTAACGCAATCAGACCATGCTCTTCCATTCAACCTGTTAAAAAAAAAAAACCTACATATATATATTTCTTTGTGTAGCAAGACATATCTATTCTAACTAGAAACATACACACTAAAGAAGTAATACAAGAAAAAAATAAAAACTTATTATTTATACAATCCTACATGTTAAGTGAAATTAGTTCTGAAACAGAGGCAATTTGTTTTCGAGCAAATCAGATAACAGTTTTATTTTGAAGTTTTTGAGGGAAACTGTTTTAATTATATATTCCGTCATTCAACCAGGTTTCAGAAATAGTGATTACATCATAAATATTAAATACTTTAAGTTTGAATTCGGCAAATCCATTAGTTATAGATCGTGTATTTATATGACAAATAGAAAAAGACATGGTGAATTAATTACTGGTTTTCTAAGTATAACACACTAATGTTAATATATACCAATTGAGTAACAAGCCATAAAGTTATCAATAAAGAAATTAAAATAAAAGTTTAAATTATTTCCGGCAATATTCACTTTCTTCGCTCTCTTAGGTTAGGTTTTTTGGCAACGTTTTCTTCAGGAGACGATGGTTCTTTTCTCTTCTGGTTGCCGTCGGCGAAAGCCTCAGTAACAGTTGTTGCTCCCAAAAGTGGGCCCGGATCAGAGACGAGTTGTTCGGATGTATACTTTGAACCATTCAGTATGAGCTGATTATGTTTGATGGTTGCTTTCAACCCGTTACTTTTGGCGGTATTCAGAAAACCGCGTAAGGTCTTGTGTACAACCTGGTCTTCTCGACTCAAGTCATTGGCAATGAATATATTGCTGTTTCTGAGTTTATAAGAATTCTTTAGCACTTCTAGTTTCTTCCAATACGATAAAAATTCTATCTTTAGAATTTTATTTCCGCTTTTGTTGGAGAAAAAGAATATGTTATTAATGTCCAGCAACTCTAACTTGATGTCTAGGGTATCACTGAGATTCTTCAGAGATGCGGAGATGTCCTCTGATTGTAAGCCAAATATTATTATGTTATTTTTCCTGGATTTATTATCAAACTGGACTATCTGGGATCTTAATTTTGAGTTTTCATCTTCAAGTTGTGCGATTCTATTATTTGCTTGAGCTAATTCCGTTTTGATTTCGGTGAGCTTTTCTTGGGTTTTGTCACATTTGTTATTGACGGTCACGAGGAGTTTGTATAAGTCATTAAGTGTAATTTCACTTGGTAGCAATGACATATTTAAGTTTCGATTCGGTACAAGTAACGTGAGCACACCGACTGTACTAGTGTATGGACGGAAGCCGATATCTTGTCTCAATAGTTTTTGTTGATGAATACTTTATTCGGAATGCGGTTGTTGATTGAAATTGGAACAAACAATCAAACTATCGAAAAGTGGAAAATACAAATCAGCTCACCAATATCATCTATAAGAAGGTTGTTTGATGCACTACTTGTCCGCCAAAGTACGAAATTTTTGCTTGGCTAGATACTTGACTAATCACAATATAACCAAACCCACATCAATTTACAAATAATATTTAAGGGAACACAGCAAAAATGAAACCAAAAATATTTTGAAGGGTATTATAGTCCGGGAGCCAGTGACAGATTTCCATGACCAAGTTCCTCTCAAGCGAAAATTAGTGGAATGCAACAGAGAGTTATATTATAAAGCTTCGTGAACGTCAGCTGCGGTTCCGTGGGGGGGATGAGCGGTGGTAGCCTCCCACGCACAAAGAAAAAGAAATGTATTCAATTTTGTTTTCCTACCTGAATACATGTTAAATTATCGCTAATGCAATATCTTGAAGAAAGAAAAATCAGCTGACTATAACATGGTGTATTATACGACAGCTAGATGGTCGAACACAAAAAAAATTGAACCTTCTATGATTTCATCTCAAATAAAATTTTATCTTATATTCGGATAGCGTCAATTTAACATGTTTTCGGGAAGGAGGACATAATTGAATATAATTGTTTTCTTCGTGCTTAGGAAGCTACTGTGCTGATCCCCCCCCCCCCACCCACGGAATCGCAGCTGACGTTCTCGAATCTTTATAATACGACTCTCTGATGCATTCCACTAAATATCGCTTGAGAGGAAATGATTGATCAAATTTTTACCGGGCTCCTCGACTATTACCGATACTACTTTTTGAGAGAAGAAACATTGAAATTACTCGACAAATGGCGCTAGGGACAGATCAACTTGAAAATTTCGAAAGGCATATAAATCGATATTGAGAAAAAATTTCTCAACAAAATTCAAAATCATTTAGATGGTTGTGAAGAGAATTGGATTCTCCTTTCAACGATGTGACACTTGACCCCCCCATGCCATTTAAAATTTTTGAGTTGATGTGCCCCCCGCGCCCCCTTTCGAGCAATCACCATATTTTTTATCTCAAAAAGTATTATCGGTAAAACCCTACAAACAGTTTTTTATTCATGTTTCTAGGTCGAACCGTTCAAAAGTTAACAGGGGGGGGGGGGGATTTTTTCTATAATAGAGTGATTCAGTTCAGTGGCGTTACAGTTCCAATTTTTAATTTTTTTGGGAATTCACCAAGTTGAATAGATAAATCAACTTTGTTACTTGCTTCGTTGACTCCTTGAAGATGAGATGAAGCTTTGTTTCTGGAAAATGGGTATTATTAGATTATAGGACATCATTAGAGATAAACAACAATTATAGGATTATCTTCATTTATGTAGGTGTTGTAGATAAAACCTCTACGGCAAGGTGCACGCAAGAGATTATTTCTGCATTACAGAATTTCCTACTCGTGATATGTCTTTCTGAGGACAAAGAGAAAAAAGAAAGAAAAAGACGTTTCACAAAAAATACGAATTGTCTGTAATCTACTAGTATCATTATTATTATTATAGTTACAGAGTTTTTTTGCGAGTTTTCCAAAATGATTAACTTGTGGTATTCCTCGAAACGTGGCAGCGCGACGCTATCTAGAAATGCACAGAATGTTCATAAAATCAGATGTGGAATCATTTGCGACTGAAAAACAAACTTTAGTACCACAGGTGAAACTCGTAAAAAGACTATTGTTCCTCTTTGGTGTGATAAAAAAAATATCGAAAAGGGAAACATTATTAATTGAAAAAACAGGACATAAAAAAACTTACGATAAAAATGAAGCTATTTTTTGTAACATCTAACAGAAAACAACTACTTCCCCGACTAATGCCACACTGGGCATTGAACTACATCTGATGGATATTGTGAAAAGACCCCAACTTGAAAGAAAAATCAGAATGTAAATTTTTTTATTTTCAATCAAATGGTTCATTTGAATTGATTGGTTTCTGTGAGTGATACTTCTGAATAACATTCTACCATATTTTATTTATATACAGTGTGGTGCATAAGGGAAAAATATTATTATCAGAGTTACAAAATAGTTATTTATGTACCAAGGACGAAAAACTGTCTATTATAGTCAAGCCTGCAAATTGATAGCCGAGGCGCAGGCGAGACAGTAGACAGTTTTTCGCCGAGGTGCATATTACATTTTTTCGTCGACCTCTACATAATACCTTTATGAAAGTAAGTACTCGCATGTTTGCTGGCGTCAGCTATTTGAAGTGTAACAACTCTCTATTTCAATTATACTACAAAATTAAATCAATCTCGAAGATGAATATTGAAGGTACAGTTTGTGCAATTATTGATATTAATACCTGCTGTCGAAGAAGATGCAAGAGACAAGTTTTGATTTTGGGTACTTGTTGATGCAACTTCAGATGCAGGTGACAGTTATTGTCACAGGCGCCTATGTATTAATTAAAACGTGGATTTACGAAAATGACTCAATCGCCGCTCTCGTACCGTGCCGTATCATAGTGACCACAGCGGACGAAAAGAGTTTGCGGACGAAAAGTGTTTGCGGACGAAAAGTACTTGCCTTCAAAAATAGTCGATTTTTCGTCCGGAAATTAGTACGTAAAATGTCATTTTTTGCAGAGGTCGACGAAAAAATACTTTATAGGGGATCGTTATTGGAAAACCTAATAATCGATTTTGACATACGTCACGTGACCACTAATATTGCAGATTGAAAAAATTCATTTCGAATGGGAAAAAGTGGGATTAGTTGTAGAGATATCAAAAAAAGTTAATCGCAAAAGTTGTTAATAATTTAATTTTAGGATCTCTTGCAAAATTTGAAATATCTACGCTGCTTCTTTGGTATCAAATAATTTATTCAATCAATAAAATGAAACTTTTTAGTTTTGTTCCCAAATGGTAAAACAAAATTTCAATATTCAATATTCAATAATTTAATATTTTCTCAAAAATTATTCTCATTTTTATTTTCGTCAAATAATATTTTAATTATAACGTAAAAAACGAAACAAATAATTTTTTATTTTTGGAACCAGAATAAAGTTGAAAATTGAAAAAAACACGAATCTATCAGACTACTGCGGACTAGAATCCTACAGTGATCAGCAAATCATATAGTCAACATTATTCTTTATTAACATAATTTCAATTGTAATCATTAAACAAAGTTATCACTCAAATTCTACATGTACAGTTGTGTGCATAAAAAAGTCGTACACGGTACGACACTAATTGTGGCATTGCACTCATTGCACTAGGAAATGTTAAAAGCGCGTTACTGACAAAAATAGTTTGAATTTTGACGCTACTTGTCAAAGTCGATAAGAATTTTAATAATTAAGTTTGACGAGCCTGGGGTGCGATTCTCAAATGTCTACTAGCCTATGTCGCATGCGAAAAAATATCTCCATCTCTTTTCAATGCATATTCTAGAAAGGCGATGGACATATTTTGCCCCTGGCTCACAATATTCTATAACCGCTGTACGACTATTTATGCACACAACTGTACACCTTCGCGCTTCATCCATAATATTGTCCTAGACGATATTTTGCAATGAAGAGGTTGTAATTAATGCTTCGCAATCTCTCAAATTCTCTATTTGTAATGTTATTTTATTTCTAATGTTATTTTCGCTGCATTCTGGATCGTCTCATTCCATAGTCACAATATCCTGGATTTTACCGATTTCAACCACATTCATCCCAAAATGATATCATTAAAATATTCAGTTTGTAATTTATTAAGTTGGCCGTGACTCTGAATCGAAAAAAATATTCCGACGACGAGTGAAAGTAACTAAAATTGATACACGTGTGGATGATTTGAATGAGAGTATTCGGTATACCACGAGAGATTTCACTTTTTTATTGTAATAGCGTAGCAAATCTTCTCACGAATTTGCATACAATTGAAACAAACCTCAGGAGATTGAATCCTTGATCTCAAAACACATTTCTCTTTGAGAGAAGATAATGCTTCAAGGAAATTAGGTATTTTGTCGGTGATCAGGTAATACTGCGTTAATATCGACAAAGGACTTCACAGAAATCAAGTGTTGAATTTTTGAAATTTGAAGTTGCCAGTGGGCCAATATTATATTATATACCACGGGACTGAAGTGACCCGTTTAATCCAACCAAGGAGATAAGTTACTTCAGTTCTACGGTATGTACAATATTTTTACACATTTCAACATAAAATGATCACTTATAGAACTTAGAAATACAAAAGAAAAACAATACAATTGTTGGTGGAAGATAGGAGTATTTTTTTCACAAAATGTAGTTCACTCGAAAACTTTAGTCATCTTCTGAATTGCGAAAAAATCATGCTTACACACCAAAAGAGACATATTTTTACAAATTTTCATATAAATTAAGTCATTTACACGCGAGAAAAAATGAAATACTGAAAAATCGGTTTTTACTGTTAATTTGAGATTATGTCGAAAAAGTGTTGAATACAGAAGTTTCTACTTCCCTGCGGGCATTACACGACTTGTGAGGTTGAAGGACTCTCCGGCTAACCCAACCCCCTAAGGAACGAGCTCACCTGTATCGGAATACCAGATTTAAAACCATTTTCAACCCCTAACTGCATCCCCATTTCACCATTTTGATAGTTTTCGTGTTTAAATATTTTTTTCCTTCAAGTTGGACCTCAACATTTCCCACCTGGTCCTTGCCTGTTTTTTTCCCAAAAATTATAGGCGCTGGTGTATAACTATGATAATAGTTCCCCTCTTTAAACAAAAAACTATTTGCCAGCAAGACCAGTTTAATTCGGAACTTTAGTGTGTGTCCTTGATTGATTCGTTTTTTTTGAACAAGAGTGCATATAATTAGTTGGGTAGCGTCCTATAGTTTTTTCAAACAGATGGATCCCGACGATAACTGGATAGAACGAGGTGAAAAATGTGAAAACTTACAAATACATAATGATTCATTTATATTGGAATGTTTGAAAGCGCTTATCTGTTAATTTTTCCTATCAAGTAGGTATTTGCAATCTGCTTTCAAACTCGTGAATTCTGCGTGAATCATTCGTAGCTGAACGTCATGTTTGAGAAGTGATTAAAGTGAAATCATTTTGGAAATTCCACTTAATTTTTTGAATTTTGTAACTAACTCATTATTATTATGGGCCGTGCTGGTAGAGCGTTCGCCTCTCCAGCGAAGGGTCGAGGGTTCAAATCCCCGCATGGTTATAGGTCTCAAGCATGGCATCACACGTTAAAAGGTGAGGGATGTGTCTTTCCTAGCTCGCACAAGTCTCTCGAATACTTCTGAGAGTTGCGCGTAAGGGTGCAATAACAATTTTAATGAGAAGCCTTTATTTCGGAATTGTTGAATCCTACCCGGCAATAACTTTTTATTAAATGCTTCTCATCTATTATTTATATCAAGCCTATTTTTCAGTAGGAACGATAGTTGGAATAATTACTTTCTTAAAAATATACATACGTATATAGGTATTCTTAATACATCATTATTATCAAAGCTCTTTGTACTCAAACATCAACTGATAGAGCAAATGAGAAAACTCTGGCAACCCAACAGAAGCAAAAATATTTTTTCATAATTTTCTGTTATCTCAATATAATTAGTATGTCATTATCATGAGATAACTGAGTTGTAATATTTTTTTATAATTTTCTTTTATTTTATTAAAATGTGATAACGTATCTCGTTATAATGACTAGTTATCTCATTATAATCAAAATCTCTTCATAAAGAAATGACTGAGTTATTATGTTTTTTCAATATTTTCTGTTATCTCATTATAATTAGTATGATATTATAATGAGATAAATGAGTTGTAATATTTTTTCATAATTTTATTTTATCTCATTATAAGATAATGTATCTCGTTATAATTAGTATCTCTTTATTTTATAATGAGATAACTGAGTTAAAAAAAAAATTCATAATTTTCTGTTATCTCATTTTAATCAGTATGTCATTATAATGAGATAATGTATCTCGTTATAATGACTAGTTATCCCATTATAATTAATATATCTTCATAATGAGATAACTGAGATATACATTTTTTTCATTATTTTATTTTATCTCATTATAATGAGATAATGTATAATAATAATAATAGGTCTTTATTATTTTCCACACAGCACATAAACATTAAAATCTCGTTAAGATGAAATAACTAAGTTAAAATATTTTTTATAATTTTCTGTAATCTCATTATAATTAGTACGTCATTATAATGAGATAAGTGAGTTGTAATATTTTTTCATAATTTTTTCATCTCATTTTATTGTGATATATCTCGTTTGTTATCTCATTATAATGAGATAACTGAATTGTAATATTCTTTTATAATTTTCTTTTATCTCATTACAATGAGATAATATATTTCGTTATAATTACTAGTTACCTCATTATATTAAAATTTGTTTATAATGAAATAACTGACATAACATTTTTTCATAATTTTCTGTTATCTCATTATAATTAGTATGTCCTAATGAGATAACTGAGTTGTAAGATTTTTTTATAATTTTCTTTTATCTCATTATAATGAGATAATGTATTTTGTTATGACTAATTATCTCATTATATTAAAATTTGTTTATCATAAAATAACTCAGTTATTACAATTGTTCATAATTTTCTGTCATCTCATTATGATTAGCATGCCATTATAATGAGATAATGTATCTCGTTGAGATGAAATAACTGAGTTATAATATTTTTTCATAATTTTCTGTTATCTTATTATAATTAGTAAGTATGTCATTATCATGAAATAACTGTCTTGTAATATTTTTTCATAATTTTGTTTTATCTCATTATAATTAGTATGTCATTATAATGAGATAATGTATCTAGTTATAATGACTTAGTTATCTCATAATAATGAGATATATTATCTCGTTATAATGAGTTGAGTATCTCATTATAATGAGATTAAAAAAATCTACCATGTCTCTTCGGAGCCTTCGTAGTGGATAACTTCAGTTTGATGTGTGAAAAATTCCCCAACTGTGACGTCTTGAAGTTTTCGTTCATCTATTTCTCTGTGTAGTTTCTAAATCTCTATATACCTATATATTGGTAATTTTTGAAAATCTGTAACCAAGCGAGACACGCCATAACCCTATCTGCGTCACGTAAGTTATTCAATATTTAAATGCCTATTACAACTTTCTTAACCTTGGTGCAAAATAGATTCAATGTCGACTGAGCAATACATTAAACGGCGAGCGTCGAATTGAATTCAACGTGCATAATCTTTTTTTGATAGCAGCCAATGCCAAATGGTTGAATAAAGCAGGAATTGGATCTGCCGGCAGTGAGTTGTTTTATGGAATACGTGGCGACCGTGACAATGATATATTGAATAACTGAATTTATAATTATTATTTTCAATGGCTTTGTCGACGAAAATGATGAACTTGCAATAATTAAATTGTTTGCTAATTTTTATTGATCAGTTCCGCATCCAAAGGAAGATATATTTTCTACCTCGCTAGAAAATTTATTTTCAACTCCTAAAGGAGGGAGGAATATGGTACTTTTCTCCCTTTCTCCCTGGCAAAAAAATTTCCCTCCCTCTGAGTTTTTAAATACTTTCACATACCAAGCAAGATTTTTTTCTTTACCTCAGCTGTTTGATTTTTGTCTACCCTGTGGCATCCATTGCCACGAGTTTTAAGTAGCTTTATGCTTTTATGGTGGCAACTAAGCTGTCAGAGTGACAGGGTGGCTCGCGACTAACTCATGTAGAGACGGGAGTGGGTCATAACAAAATAAATTGTGATGAGATGGAAGAATGCGGGCGCCAGATATATGAACTCAAGCTCGCCCTACAGATTATTTATACTGATTCCACACTCTGAATGATAGACAGCTTACTGTTTGAAGAAGTATAATTATTAATATGAGAAATGATAGTAGCGAAATGATCGTTACACCTCTTAGGTGAGATTATACAGGCACTAGTGAATAGAAAAAGCTTAAATGTATTCAATATCACACACAAACTACATCTACCGCTGAAGGGTAGGAGAAAGGAATATCTCTTAAACAATCCGCAATGGTATGGTGCACCTTACCTTGTAGAAAATCGCGAAGATAAAGGCAACAAGAACAAGAGGAACAAGAAGAGGAACAGAAATATTTCCTTCACCTTCTTGAGGAACAAGAAATCTGAAGACAATGTCAACAGACTTTCTAAAATGAGATCACAGAAACAGTCCAAGAAGTGAGCGAAAAAAGTCCAGTTAATTAGCAAAAATGTCTAGAAAGTCAGAGATGAAGTCGAGGTTAGCGAAATGCTTCAGGGGGGTAACAAAAAGGCCAGGAGGACAAAAGGGACAGAAAGTCAGAGATCAAGTCCAAGAGATTAGTAAAACAGTCCAGGGGGTTTGCAAAAACGCGAGGAGGTCAAAAAGGTAGACAAATATGAATGAAATGAAAAGGTGGGAAGCTGGAACATTCCGCAGAAGGAAACATTGTTTGCTGCAGAAGGAAACATTGTTTGAAAATAGTGTAATATACTAGTGTAATGTACGTGAATTTCAATCATAGCCGAGCATTTGATTTCGTTTTACAGACATTTTGTACATCTAGTTTTGTCATTATGGTGATCTTGATGAGATAATATGTTCAACCGGACAATTAAGAAGAAGGCTGAGCATTAGTACCAACAAAATGGCATGCAAATAATATGAAATTTCTGTAAAGGTTCTAGCACATTTTTCGAAAAATCAAAACGTTCGATGGTTGTTTTGCATTTCTACCTAAGAATCCCTCTTTTTGAGAAGGCGTTTTTAACGATGTGTTTGCGAAACATCCAGTATATATTTATCTGCAATAATAAAACAGTTATCATCATTTTCGCGAGTAATGCAATATTTGCACAATTATGATGAAGTATTTCAAATTTTTTATCCAAACGAAGGTTATTAGGATAAGAAAAATAAAAAAAAGTATCTGGTGATAATGATGATTTGCACGAGAATTTCACAATTTTTGCATTCAAACTGAATAACAGGATACACAAATTTCTGATCTTTGTTACTAAGGAAAGGTTTTAGGTATCTACCTACACTTTTAATGAATTAATGCTTCTCGAATGAATTCAATGAAAAGAAAATTTAGCCAATCACTTGTAATTAATAAATTGTAGTTATACTATTTAGAACAATTCGGTGTTTGTGAAGTTATGATTATACAGTAATCAACAAACCTGACTTCACGCTAAAAGCATAACATAATTCGGAAAACAAGATTTTTCATCATGACAAACTTGTGTCTACTTGAAACTGGGGCGTTAAAGATTTTATATAGATCCAAACGCCCGGAGGGTAACATTCACCCGCGGGCCTTTGGCCGGAGGGATGAATGTTGCCCGATGGGCGTTAGGATCTAGTAACGCTCGTGGTGCATACAAGATTTTATTTTCACGAAAAAATTATCTTAAACGACGTTGTATACTTCATAAATTTCTTCTCATAGTATTAAATGCGTTCTGCTCGGCAACTAAGCACAAGGGAGCTTCTATGCAATTGCCACGGAAACATTGAAGAGGTTCACCAGCTCCCGTAACTCACCGACCTATAACCTGGCGAAATACCTCCTACCGATACTACAACCCTTACAGGGTACTAGCAGTTCGTTCGTCAAGAATTCTAAACACTTCGTTGGACATTATCAAAGATGTTGAACTAGGGCCTGAAGATCGTTTCATCAGCTTTGACGTGGAGAGCCTTTACACCAATGTCCCCATAGAAGAATCCCTTAACATCATCAAGAGGAAACTGGAAGAAGTCATCCAGCTTCATGAAAGGACTGACCTCCCCGTACAAGCGATATTGGAACTACTGCAGTGCTGCCTACACAACTCATACTTTCAAGAAAAGAGCCGTTTCTTCTCCCAAGTTGATGGACTGCCGATGGGATCTTCTCTCTCTCCAGTAATCGCCAACACATATATGGAGTGATTCCAGGAATTGGCTATCAGAGAGGCAAAATACAAACCAAAACTATGGTTAAGATACGTAGACGACACCTTTATCATTTGGAACCATGGAGATGAACACCTTGGGGAATTCTTCGCCAGAATGGATAACATGAGGGATTCAATCAAATTCACAATGGAAAAGGAATCTAACAGTACCCTATCGTTTCTCGATGTGAAAGCTGAAAGAACAGACACTGGAATCCTCACCTCTGTTTACAGGAAGAAGACACACACCTCAACTACGGCTCTAATCACCCAAACTCCACAAAGAGGGGAATCGTCATTGGAGGCGGAAATTAACCACATCAAAAAGGACCTACGCCGAAACGGATACTCCGAGAAGCTCATAGGAGAAGTTCGGAAACAACTCGAAAAGACCAAGACAACCGAAGAAAGACCACAAAACCCCGTTCTCATTCTTCCCTATATCAGGGGTATCTCCGAGAAGATCAGAAGGATCGGAAATAAATACAACATCAAGAGTTGCTTTCAATCCGGCAGTACCTTACGAAGCTTCCTCACCAAGACGAAACCAGAGAACACAACAGAATCCAGTAAAAACTGTATTTACAAAGTCCCATGTGAATGTGGAGATTCCTATATCGGAGAGACCAAGAGGCCATTATCAGTAAAAATAGCCGAACACAAAAAGTGGACTCAACGAGGGGAACATCAAAATCGGGAATTGCTGACCACGCCTGGACAAAACACCACCGAATTCTCTGGGACGAAGCTAGTGTTCTTCATAGAGAGGAACATTGGTTCAAACGGAAATTTATGGAAACCACCTACATAGAAGCCAATGGTGACTTCAGTCAACCAAGCGTCGAAATTAAAAACGTATGGAAACCGCTCATGGAACGTTTTGGAGGGAGAAAAAGCGCGAAACCTCGCACGCCACAAGACCGCGCGTGCCACAAGACCGCGCGTGCCACAAGATCGCGCGTAATTACACTTTAATTATAGACCTATAAAAGGTCGCGTAGCATCTGATTTTGTCACTATTCACCAGAAGACGATTGCGGATTCAAGCAATTGAAACGTTGTGAAAAAATTTGAAAGAGATAGAAATCTTTCAACCATTAAGATGATGGACGTCCGAAATATAAGTAAACAGGTTGCTAAAGGTTGTTTATTTAATAAAGTGACGCTGCATTCAATTATGGAGATCCCTCAGACTGTGACGCTCAAAGCTGAAAGAGCGTTGGTAAATTTACTGCCTGTGAAATCCAAATACTTATACGAGAAGGAGTATGATCATTTTATGAAATGGAAAGATGAAAACAGAGTGAATACCGTAAATTAAACTGTCTTGATGTCATACTTCCAAGAACTGGTGGGTTTATCTCATGATTAATATTAAATTTTTTTATTTATTTTATACATTATTTCAGTCTGAAAAATATAGTACAAATAGCCTATCGAACAAATACTCACAGCTGAAATCAACGTTGATTGTTAAAGAAAACATTAATATATCAGCATTCAGTCAACTGATGGCCTTTCTGAAGGTGGACAAGTATTACTTTTCATAAGAAAAACTGCAGATGATACTTTTCTGCTACCTAAAGTTGTTCTGGTAATGGGCGTATTTGGAGGCTTAAGACGTGATGAATGGTCAAGATGACAATTAATGACATTGATGACAGAGTAGCCGTTTTAAGGTGCATTTAGTCAACATAAACGTAACTTTAGCATAAGCACTGACATAAACATAACCTTGAAAATAATTTTGTATGAGACCTAATATTACACGAGTTTTAGATTTAGGCATACATTTAAGAGTGATAGGTACATTTTATGACATGAAACTTTAGGTACACGTGAATTATGGACAATACTTTTGTCGTAAAAGTATGATTCTTATAAATTTAGGATTTTCAAAGTGACATGTTTTTAGCATAAACTTAATATTGTTGTATAAATGGTGCCATTTGATTCAACAGATTCAACTTTCGTTTTTAACATATATTTAAGCACAATTTTAAAATGATGTTGACTAAATGCACCTTTACTGATCAAGGTACCTGGCGGCCTATTCTCGAATGTCGAGTGAGATTTGTCGTATTCGACATATGTCGATGGAAATTGTCGCACAACAATGGCATGTGGTATTCTCAAATGGATTCTACATATATGTCGCATGAGATAAATTTTGTCGAATGACATGAGCTGGCAACACCGAATTTTCTATTTTATATCGTGTTCTATGCCCCTTCTCTTGTAAAACGTTAATAATAATAACAAATCAAGTGACATTTGCTTTTGGAAGTGATATTACATCAGAATAAATAAAGTAGAAACATGGAAAATGAAGCCAAAAAAAGATCATTGCACACAAAATCAAAGGCGAACTTTAAAATTGTAATGCAAGAAAAAGAAAAAGCCTCTTTTATCGGTTAATTCTTTAGTTAATCTGAACGTTTCAAAACATTTTTCTCAGGTGAGAATATGTAATAGCGTATATTACTCGTCTCTCTCGAGGCCGCTGATAAATTTCCTGATTTTCTAAATTTTCTAAGTTATTACTAAAGATGACATCCTCTTACTATAAAAATCTCTGAAAAAGTATAAAAGAATGTTTTGATATTTACTATATACAATTGGACCCAACCTATACATTTCGCATGTTATGAAATTCTCGCATTCGACATAAATTGTCGATTGCCTTTGACCATTCTACAATTTGTCTATCAAAAATGTGCGAATGCGACATTTGAGAATAGGAATATTCAGATTTCGTTCGACAAAGCATATCTCGCATGCGACAAAATATGTCACGGTTTGAGAATAGGGCCCCTGCACCTCAAAACGTCTCACCATTGTTAAAGAAAGTGAAATAGGAGCCTTGAACTTAGTTAAAAAGTACATTGCACTACGACCAAAATGATGTAAACAACGTAGGTTATTTTTTAACCTACAGAAATAATAAATGCACTGAGTTACCTGTAGGTAAAAATAGTATAGGAAATGGAAAATGGAAGAGTATTACGGTAGCATTAATCTATCAGAAATTGTAAATGCATTTGCACAATTTTCTCGACAATTTTTTTTGAACTCGGCTTCGCCTCTTTTAAAAAAATCAGTTTTCGATTACCAAAGTAGCATTTCGCGCATTAGATACAAAAATAACAGATTTCTTTTCGCCAGAACGACTGATTACAAATTCTCCTGTTGAAAATGTGTCACGTTGGTTGTGACAAGGCCGTGCAACACAAAACACTCTGAAAATTAAATTGCCTATGAAAATCAAGCACCTTCTCATTCACCAGGATTTATTTTTGAGAATATCCAGTAATCCAAGGAAATAAAAATCATGTCTCGGTCACCTTATATAAATATTTGTATTTCAACATCGCTCGCGACCTTTCCCTGAATTTATCTCAAAAATCATTTAAGCCTCTTTCAACAAACTGAAGTGCGACACAAAATATCGTGCTAACGCGTACCGAGACCTTCGAAAAAAAGATGGACGATGATGTAATATCACACCCACGAGAAGTACTCTACTTGATTAATACACACAGAAAAAAGTGTTTTTTTAACCAGTCAAGGTCTGATGACGATCAGTGTAAATATTTAAAAATATACTCCTCTATTAGAAGCAAGGACTTTCAACGGGGTAACACTTGATTATACCGCTGATTTTGTGTTGGTGTGTATGTAGTTAGCAATGATTCTCCTCCAAAAACTATAAATTCTGACATTCAGAAAGTTTATTGAGGAATACAATCGCGAACTATTTCTGAGAAATCGATACGGCAGATTGAAGTAAATGCGTAGTTGATGAAGATATGAATATTGACCCAAAGGTTTTTTACTATGAAATTTCAAACTTGATTAACTTGCTTCAACCAATGCATGAAAAACATTTTGTACAGCCGGTAGATGCAGACATGATTTTTCAAAAATTTAATAGTAATTACGAAAGTTTTAAAACGCCCGTGGAACGAAGAGAACGTTCCAACGATAATATTGAGTCTGATTCTGCAACCCTTACTAGAGCGGAAAAAATTGCAAACGTTCTGCAAACTTTCCAAATGTCGACAAGGAGCAGTTTACAACTTCTGATGAATTTGCATTTATTCAAACAAAACGGAAATATTAGTTTTATCAAAAAAATATGTTTTTAATCAACATTTTCAAATATAATCCCAAAAGTTCTGCAATTTCAAAAAAATTACTAAAATATTTCTATTGAAAACTGTTTTAATTTGCAACCTCTTGCGTCAAATGGAAAATGTATTTTTTCATTAATTTGTTTTTTTATTAAAATAAGTATAAGGATTTTTGCAAAAGTTTTGAATAATGGTTGCAAATGAAGATGTCCTCACATACAATGTATTCATTAGTTTGCAACCTCATCTGCAACACGGAAATGAGGACAAAATCAAAAACTGAAAGAGCAAAAGTTTTGCAAACTTTCGAGGTGTTGAAAAATTGTATTTTATATCTTCCGATTAATTTGATACCAATCAAACAAAAACGGAAATGTTTGTTTTTGAAAAAATATTGTTTTGATTGTTATTTGTCGATGAAAATTCCAAAAGTTCTACAAAACAATTAAAATATTGTTCTTGAGAAGTGCTTTAATTTGCAACCTTTGCGTAAAACAAAAAAAGACATTGTGTAATCAAATAGTTTATTTTTATTAAAATAGGTGTCAAAATTTTTACAAAAGTTTTGAATAATGGTTGCAATTGAAGATTACCTTACATATAAAACACACTTCTCAAGAAAAACTGGAGATAGAAATTGCAGTTTTTATGAGAATATTTTTTTGATATGGACAGAATTATGCAACATTTTGATAGTTCTTTTAAAGAAATCGTCGCCTCTGGCCAACCTTACTGGATCACCCAGTACAACCTATTTCAAAATTAGGAATTTCGGAACTTTGTTGAAACTGTTTGTATTCAGTACGAATGAATGAACAAGCAGGCAAGCCAATGTCTTTTCCCATTATGCTCATAGCAAAGCTTGGAAAATTCTCCTCCTATTACACATAAAATGTCAATACTCTAGGACTGTTAGGTCAAAATACACATTCTAGATACCAACAAGAAAAATACATAATATCGATCTTTCGGTACTTCGTAGAATATCCAACATTCATTTATTGGTTTATTCATTTTGTTCCTGTGTATTGTAATTTTCATATGAGTAAATGTTATTATTAAACTAACATTATTCACACAACTAACAACATTAATAACATCAGTATAATCCCGGCACACGATGTAACACGTCCACATACAACTACTAACTCAAATGCTGGAATTGGAAAGACGCCAGTTTTGCGAATGATGAACACCCCGTGACAGGTGCGGCGGTTTCTCCCGCACGTTACATTTTCGTAGGAAAACCAAGTTCTACTGCAAATAAATTGTTGTAACATACCTATAACACGAGTTTATGTAATGATTTATTTTTCAAAAACCCAAAGTTGATAAAAATGATTAACTTTTCCAGCGCTAGTAAAATGTTGACCTGACATTATACAAAGTGAATTATCTAATGTTCGATGTACTTGCTGTATGTAAACAAGATTATAGCACAAGTTTATGAGTTCAGAATTCTCATTTTTCTAGAGACAATTTTCTTTTTTAAATATGGTTATTAATTTTCTTTTCACAACCGAAATAAAGACAGAAAAACGTTCTTGGACCATTTTTTTCCGTGTACTGAATGATTACTTGCTTTGGTAATGATTTGCAGAGGGCCCAGATGCCAATCAAATAATTTTGTCGTTTATTCATGACTATAATTTCCCGATTTCTATATAATGCCTTTTGATGAGACTACATGAGTTTCGAATCTGAGCATAGAATAACCCTTTCAGTCCCAATGGGTCATATATGTCCCAGAAGATGTTTAAACAAGCCCAGAGGGAATTCTGCGCTATTGATTCAGCCCGCGTTGTGTTCCACTGGTAATATACCTTATTTCTATTATCCCCACCCGAAAATAGTAGCGCCATTGTTTATATAGAAGATAGTTAGTCAACCTTATATGGAATTATAATTGGATCAAAATGGATGCGACATGTAGATGGCAATAGTGAGCTCGCATCCAAGTCATGTCGTAACTTCAGTGATTTGGCCTCCAAGTCATGTCGTAACTTAATTGAAGCAATGGGACAGAATTAAAATAAGGGTTTTTTGAAGGAACCTGCATTAAAATGACGTCAAATATTCATGTTTGTAACCAATCACGCTAGATGACACTCGCGTTTGCAAAATGCATAAGATGTCCGGAGGACTGCTCATTGCTAATATCCTATACAATAGGAAAAGTTGGATCGAAAATCCATCAGAAAACAACTACTTTCCTGGCTAATGCCACGACGAACATTGAATTACATCTGATGAAATTTCCGTGCAGAGTTCCTACAAGGTTATCTCTGCAATTGCTTGGTTGCATGGGAATGATCATAGAAACATTCGGACCACCTATATATCGATTTCGGAGTGTTGCTCCTCATCAGTATAGGGTAGGTCTAGCAGTCAATAACTAATGACTGCAACGAATGAATCGACGACCATTCCCATTTAAAGACCGAAACTGAGATCGCGCCCGCACAGTGGATTAACTCCAAACTGCGAGCGCCATCCCAGCGCCGGAAGTCCAACCAAACAGTATCCGTGCTCCACGATCGTCAAGACCGTATATGAAACGGAAAAGAAATCTGTAGTTCACAATGAGCTTATGACAAAATGCATAAGATGTCCGGAGGACTGCTCATTGCTAATATCCTATACAATAGGAAAAGTTGGATCGAAAATCCATCAGAAAACAACTACTTTCCTGGCTAATGCCACGACGAACATTGAATTACATCTGATGAAATTTCCGTGCAGAGTTCCTACAAGGTTATCTCTGCAACTTTTCCTATTGTATAGGATATTAGCAATGAGCAGTCCTCCGGACATCTTATGCATTTTGTCATAAGCTCATTGTGAACTACAGATTTCTTTTCCGACTCGCGTTTGCGTCCAACACCAATTACACAGGAATTGGCTATCTTACTTCTATATAAACAATGGTAGCGCGATTATGCCGGTCCAGCCGTTTTTTCCATAGCTTTTTTTGCGTTGTTAGAATAATAATCACCAGTGGGATATATATGTCCAACCTTTCAAACCCATTGGGACAAATATATCCCGAGCCCCCTAAAGACCCCCCCCCCCTAACTCCAAAAAATAAATAAATAATTATTTTTTAATTCTCTGTTATCCATTTACTGGCACATCAAAAATTAAGTTATTTTAACTAAAGCAACAAATTGGGACTGAAAGGGATAAAGAGCATTGAACATTTTTTAGAGGAACCCTTTGACTTTTATGAACCCATAGAAAGTTCGGTTGCAAAAACCTTCGTTTTGGTCAATTATTATGTGATTCATAAAAATCAACAGCAAATCAAATTAAATGATTAGTAGGTGATTCTTGAAAAATAACACATTATTATTCCTCTACTTGCATCATACGAAATATGCATACATATGTCTAGATGCATGTCTAAAGTGTTCTGGACCTTTTTTTTTGGGGCCGACCAAGAGACGATATAGGCAACACACCAATACAACAAATAATTAAAATTCCATTCCCCGACCTTGGCCAACGTGCACAGTCTATTTGAAAAACAAATGACTCCAGACAGAGTCGGACTGGACAGGGCGGCAGTTGCCGCCTGGGCCAACCTTAGAAAATGTGGGGGGCCAAAAGCAAAATGTGGGGCCAAATACAAAATGACACGAACACAACTAAATAGTATACACTTCCACTGATCATTGACTCTTATCCCTTATCATCTTCAAGTTGATAGCAATCGTTAAGGTTCATATAAAGTCTAATATTTCGCGTTTCTGAACTGTAAGATGGCACTGATACGATATATTTTTCTTACCATAGTGACAGCGTTTTTTCACAATACTTTCAAATAAATTACAGTTTTCTGCTGGAATATCTACCGAATATTCAACGGTCAACCCTACTGCAAATGCATTGTTGCCAAATCTCAACATTATTTGGACTCCTGCGAAATAGCTCACCGGATTATTAATCATTATCTGGTATCGATTGTGGTAGTGTAGTTCAATGCATTATGTTGCTATATTGTCAAGGGGGTTGTGAGAAAAAAAGGCAGACGCCATCTTCTTTCTTCTATTATTCTTTCTTTCCATTTTGAAGTGGACTAGTAACGATTGTATCCATATCTTTTCTACCGTTTGTAATTTGGTGGTTTATTTCATTGTTTTTCGGAATTATGAGTTTAATTTTTTTTTAGCTACATTTTCAAGGTTCTTTCTTTCTTTTTTTTTTCTTCTCTTTTTCAGCTCTTCGTATAGGCTTATTGTTCAATGGTCTACGAAATATTTCAGTTTTGCAGTATCTCTGGGTTTTTTTGTGAATGTAGACTTCGCGGGCCTAATTAAAAGGTGTAGACCATTTCCTGTAAAGCTGGTTCATGCTTTTTCTTAGATTTTTGTTTATTGATGATGCCTGTGTCGTCGGTTTTCCTGTGGAAGGAGATCTTGGGAATCTTTGGTATTGCCCTTTTTTCCGGTTCACCTGTATATATTATTTATTGTATTAATTTCGTTTGTATTTCTGATAATCGGGGTTGCAGTGCCCATGGGTTTCTTATAGATATAGTCAGTCCATCCTTGATCTTGCTTAGATTAGATTTGCTTTTAGCATAAACAACAATATTGTTGGTAAAATTCAAAAAGAGCAGCTAATATGAACACACTATAATTCATTTTTATCAATATTTTTCAACTTTGTGAGCCGAACTCTGCCTATTATGCCGTTATTTTTTATGTATATAATATAAAGTTATTTAAAAACAACTGGAATGGATAATAAAGACGATATTATGGTTGTAATTATTATTTTTCAATTCTGTTTTGCGTCCTGTTTTATTTCCAAAACTGATATTTTAAATCGCAAAACACAAAACTTATTACTTACATACTTCTTCAGTTGTGTTCAAGGACTCCAAGGCGGACCAATCCAACATCCAACTGATGAACTGACAAACCCATATCGATGTAACTTTCATTTTCGAAAAATTAAACAAGTTACATCGGTTACCGCTGTCTAGAACTATTGGCAACGCTGTACAGTAAATATGACAGTGATAATAATGCTGTGCAATACCTTGTGGACAGTAGCAGAACTGTTTTTGTCTTTTCGTTCATGTTCTACAGAGGAATCACTTACTGGAGTAATTTACCGTTTTTTGTCCGAGGTTTTGAAAATCATTATCAAAAATATAAATCGTTAGATTTTATTTCTGAAAAATAGTATGAATAATTCCTCAATGTTCAGTCTTTTAAATTTCATATAAATATTACTTGCAAAGCGATTCTTCTCAATTTTTTTTAATTGTGAGGGAACGTTGAAGTAGAATATTCTGAAAATAATCGTGATAATGTTTTACTTTGACATTGATATGTCATGATATTTGAAATGGAATCTGATGAATGGTTTTTGGGAAAATTCAAAAAAACCTCTAAAAATTATGTTTTTATTTTTTCCTCGAAAACTGTTCATCAGATTTTCTTCTACATCTCTCTCATTATTCAATTTGGATGACAAAATAACTCGATTTTTTTCAGAATTTTTATCCTTGCCGTTAATTTTTTCATGGGTTTATATGAACCTTAATTCGAAATAAAAATAGAAATATTATTTATCGCCGGCCTGGCTCTGCTCAGCTCAGCCACTCACCGCGCCGTCGCACTTTGACACGATAATTTCAAAATTAAAATTAATTAAAACTTGTTATAAATAAGATTTTTTCAATGGGGAAGTGTTGGGCCAAATAGGTACACTGCCACGTGGGCCAAATGGTCCCAGTCCGACTCTGACTCCAGACGTAAATATATTGATGAGTTTAATGTAGTTGAAAATATTTACTTAGAATAATCACAAAATTAAGTGACGAATCTTTGTCAATAAGACATGCGAATAACGCATTAGTGGCAAGGATTCATCCGTTTAAAAATTCAATTTTTTTTTTAGAGAACTTTTTGGCTTGAGGAGGTGCGTCTAAGGGATAACGTATTTTATATAATATATTATAAAGGTATTAATGATAACAATAATAATCATCTTTGTATTTTCGTACAAAGTAATACAAACTAGGGATGAATAGAAATATTTCAAAAGGCAAAGGACGAAATTCAACTCAGTTCCTGATGAATCCTTCCACTGAATTGCTTGATCCTCTAAAGTTCTATTTCAACACAACAAAATGCGCAAAAAAATTATTGAAAAGTTTTGTCAAGAATGACAGTTTACTGTAGCAAACAGTACATTTACTCTGGTAACAAATTCATATTTTCTGACACTACTCGTATACGACTGACAAATTTCAAGATTTGATTATTCAGTATTAGCATTGTTTATATAGAAGATAGTTAGTCAACCTTATGGGATTATAATTGGATCAAAATGGATGCGACATGTAGATGGCGATAGTGAGCTCGCATCCAAGTCATGTCGTAACTTCAGTGATCTGGCCTCCAAGTCATGTCGTAACTTGATTAAAACAATGGAAAAGCATTAAAATCAGGGTTTTTTGAAGAAACCTGCATTAAAATGACGTCAAATATTTATGTTTGTAACTAATCACGCTAGATGACACTCGCGTTTGTGTCCAATACCTTTTCCACAGGCATTGACTAACTATGTTCTATTTAAACAATGGTATTAGATTCTAGAATATGCAGAAGATTTCTATAATTAGACTTAATAAATCTTATTAAAGAGGATTTATAATTCATTCACCATTTTTTAGCAATGCCGAACAAAGAGAAAAACTAACTCTCGAATGATCTATTTCACACTCCTCTTCTATGTGAATGATTGTTTAACTGGTCGATGTGTAGACATAACGATCCAGAGTTGTTAGTCATTCTATTTTGAATATTATGAATTGAATAAAAAATCATGAAGAATGTGTAATACCCACGTCATTTTTTGGCATGACAGTGAAGGTCAAGATTGTCGTATTACATTTTGGCAGCAACAATATTAAGTCGACCGCTTCAGTTAGAGAGAGCGAGTTAGGATGTTTTGATTGGTTCCCTAATTGGGCAACAAAGATGGCATACATCTTCCCAATTTTCTAGTAGAGTTATCCCTTCCTCATATTATTCTTCCGATGATATATTTGGAAAATTTGTCATTCGAAACAGGGCGGTTCCTGCAAATGTTAAGAACAGAAAAAATCATTCACAAAAGGACTGACTCTCGACAGCTCATTAATTATCGTCCAGGTACTGTTCCAAGTAGGTATGTTTTACAAAATATCTAAATATGCTTTTCTTGACAGATTAGAGAACTTCTTGAGAAAATATAAAATTGTAATTGAACAACAACATGATTTTTGCCTCGGTATGTCTACCAACACGGCTACACAGTCCTATTCAGAAATATTAAGATTTATAGAAGCTGGTTTTGCAAGAAATTAGTTTTTTTCATGAAATTTGGTTTAAAATTGCTCTAACTATTTTGCCAGTAAATTTTTGGCAATTTTTATGAAAAAACCTTATTCTCACACCTTTTTAAGTAAAAAAGGTACACTTCCTCAACAGCGAAGGAGGTGATCGTTTTCGAGATATTTACAATTTTCTATATCGATGCAAGTTACTAAGCTCTTAGGGCGCTAAGAAAAGTTACTGAGAATATTACAAAAACTAAGCATTTGGTAGATATCGTTCAAATAAACAACCTTTTTCCTATAAAATGTTTATAGACAAATGATTTGTTTTCGAGATACACATTGTTGAAATTTTCCTAAACATGGTTGGTTTTTGTCATAAGTTTTTTGCAACTGCAGTTATTTTCATCAAACTTTATACGCAGTATACCCGGACTGACTTCTTTTAAAATGAGCATTATAAAACTGCTTAATCAATCCAAATTCAATTCGGACAAGAACTGTTAAACTAATGAAAATTGAATGAAACAACTATTACAACAACTGTTCAAAGTGACTACCCCAACAGTCTACAAGCTTCTGCTCATCAAAGAATTGCTAAATGCCGAGTGTTTCTTATCGTTTCGCAGCAAGCCACCCTCTAACATTTCCATAGTTTCAATGAAGCTAGCTTAAACCAGTGATTTAAGGTGTCCCCAAAAGAAAAATCGACGGGAAGGAGGTCCGGTGACCAATGCTGAGTGCCTCCACTGCCTATCCATCGTTGGGGGCCACGTCTAAGAAATGTATTGCTGCCAGACTAAAATGAGCATCGTACATTAACCATAGTGATTTCGGAGACCAATGAGAAGTTCATAATACCATTTCTTGAAAAATTAGTCTCATCTGTGAAGAGGATTTTTGATAAAATTTGGAGATGTTCGACTTTTCTTTGAAGCCATTGAGCAAATTCGATACTTGGTTGAAAATCACGTAGCGTAAGTGCCTAGACACGCTGAATATCATTAGAATGTAATTACTGCTCCTTTAAAAGTCTCTAAATGGGCATGTGACTCACATTTGAAGTTTGAATAATTTTTCTTATACTTGTCTCTGGATGTTCACTAATATATTCGAGAATCACCTCCAATTCCACAGTTCTTGCTATCCGTTGCCGTCCTACTGCAGAATATCTTTCAAAGCTGGACCAGGAGTCACGCGTTGGTGATACCTTGTCTGATAGATGACTCTATAGTCCAGTTCCGAGAGAATTAGATACTATTTTTTGTTGTAAGCATGAACAATCAGAGGTAAATTAGCCTGAATGCCTTAGCCTGGGCGTAGGATGGTTTTTCCCGCTTGGGTATGTAGACCAAGTTGGATCTTCATCAGGTGTTAGGTACATACCTGTGGGCCAGGCTTGCCCTGAACAGCCTAACTAGGTCTGCAATCAGTAGGTCTGCTTCTTGCTGTAGTAGTACACGTTAGATTTCGTCAGGCCCTGCTGATGCTGATTTTTAACGGGTACTAAAGTTTGCTACCACCACAGCCCATGGGCACAAGTCTCTCGAAGACTTCCGAGGGTTGCGCGTAGGGGTGAAATCGGTTGTCTGAAATAACAATTTTTTTAACAATTCTACCTTCCTGTGTCCTAGGTTTACCTTGTGGGCCTAACTTTGACTGTTTGTGATTGTTGGGGCACGATCTATGAATGCTAATGATACGATTTGGATTGACCTACATCTGACAGATGTTTATGTGCTTCTTGTAGTTTATGTCATAAATTCAATTATTTGATACTCTCTTGGCAAACCTCTGGATGATTGATTGATGACCTGAGCGAGACCCCACGAAGATCATGATTACCTTTGTAGCAGGTACATTAGTTGTATGGTTTATAATAAGTATCCAAAATATCTTGTCGCATTCACACACTTGATAACGACAGTAGATGTTAAAACACATTCGTGGACAGACCTGCTGTAGCCGTCATGAGCGCTGGGACACGCCTGCTATAGCAGGCATTTTTCGTTGTTGCAAACCGTCCCCAGCACACCTGAAATACGAGTGACAGCCTTTAACGTGTGTCCCAGTAGACACAGGAAAACGGTATTTTGTTAGTGGGTGATTGAAGGCACTCTCCCACATTTGGACAAAATAAACTCGATTCTGTAAAAAACAGGGTGACGATTTTATGACGTCTTTCGAACTCCTACTGTCCTGTTGAAATGTCGTGACTCAAAAACACATATAAAGAATTCACTTCTTTATTTCTAGACAATGGAAGTCTAGAATAATTCTACTAAAACCTCTGGACTTTGTCAGAATTCTCTCAAAAAAAGGAATCTAAAATGATTTTTATGACACTTTGTATTTTTCAGTCGTGAATTAAATCGAAAGTCTTTCGAATATGATTTACAAAGCAAATCGAAACTATCGATTATTACTAAGACAAAACGTTTTGTCCTTTTCTCGTTTCAGAAAAGGACAAAACAAACATATTTATGTGATGATTGTATCGCGATGACCTTGTCCGTTGACATTAAATGATCATATTTCCCAACCTTGGGAATAAAGATGGTTAGCGCGATTGATTTATTAATATATTTTCCATTCCGACTTGAAAACAACTTTGTCTGATGACCTTCGCATAGGATTTTACAACAAAACTATGAATATTGGTAACTAAATGTCGCCGTCAGTAGTTTACGAACTGGTTATGGTAATATTTTCAACATGTTAGGTATCCATCAAATCTATTTCCGGCGTAATGGTAGTTAGTACCACATCATTTGTGATATGGGGGAGGCCGTAAAACCTGTGATATACAAGGTGTTAGGGATATGTCTACAGTAATTTCAACAGATGATTTCATTCATGATGAAATAGATCAATCAGACACCACCATTTTTCGAATATATTTTGTTTAAATAAGTGATTATTTCACAAGAGTTGTTTAATCGCGATAAAATTTTCGTCCTCCATATTAGTTTTCGTTGTTTTGTTCTTCAGGGATTCTTACAATTCTTGCCAACAGTTTATAAGTAAAAAAAACAAAAATTTCTTAATTGTTTGAATGACCTAATATTGATTTTCATCAGTAAAAACTCCATTTTCGATAGGATTTCTAGACAAATATTTTGACATAAGGCAACGAAAATACGTCAGAATTTTAAATGTTCACATGCAAAATTTGCAGCAAAGGCTTCTTCAATGCATTGTTGGGATGCGTAACCAAAGTAATATATAAACAAACATCATCAACGAAACGTTTGATTCTGAAACGTCTCGTATTTAAAGCTTAAGCAAAAATATTTTTTAATATAGAACTTGTTAGAAGATGTCGGTGTTCATATCAATAAAATTCTTCGTTGTTGATTTTAACCTACCTCATTCAAGAAATAATCTTGTCTTATATCACACGACCTATGAATTTTAATGGATTAAACTATCTAAATATTTTTTGAATGATTGTTCTTTTTGATAAATAATTTCATGCACAATAATTTCATAATAAAACTCCTCGACCGCTTCGCGGTCTCACGATTTCATTAAATTATTGTCCATTCAACTATTTTCTAAACAAAATCATGCTCAAAATATTTTGATAGTTTAATCGATTTTTATAGGTCTTGTGAAATAACATACGTTTATTGCTTTGTGACTCTAACAAATGAAAGAGTTTCTCAAGACTTGTGCAAAAACCCAAAAACATTTCAAAATCTCGCCGTTTCTCACTTGTTATTTTTCAAACACCAAATATTCTACGGGCTATAGGCCTAGTGTGCTAATTCTATATACTGGTGTACTAGTGTACGTCGTGAAAGGTACCTTCCAAGTTGGAAGTTCCAACTAGTGAACTAAACATGGAAAATCTAAAAGTATATGACTGAAAGTAATAATATACACGACTCTGTTAACCAGAAATACCTATATTGAAGAAAAAAAAATACCTATATTGAAAAAAAAACTATATTCGGCTTTAAGCCCAATCAATGTTCCAATATTCCATGCCAATATAATCATATTTAGTTTAAAAAATACGATTAGTTCGCCGTACGATTAGTTCGACGTACGATTAGTTCGACGTACTCCTATTACACCAATGTTGAGCAGACTACAGTGGTTATCAGTAAACGAATTTTTATTGTATCAGGCACTCATTTTTGTATTTAAAATAAGAAATGGAAGTGTACCCAGACTACAGTGGTTATCAGTAAACGAATTTTTATTGTATCAGGCACTCATTTTTGTATTTAAAATAAGAAATGGAAGTGTACCAGACTACTTCAAAGATAAAGTAAACTATAATTTTGAATTTCACCACTATGAAACGAGACCTAGAAGAGATTTCCACATTCCTTAATTTCACAAAAATTTATTCAAAACTCCATTTTTATCAAAGGCTTAAGAGCATTCAATGAGTTACCATCTGAAATAAAAATTGCACACTCTCTAAATTCTTTCAAAATGACTCTGAATAAACATTTGTTGGAAAGAAGCAATCTCTAATATATTTTGTAAAATAATTTTAATTTTATATCTTTAAACACCACAGCAATATTTTTTGCATATATATTTTTAACAACTGTGCATTGTTGATAAGGTGTAATGGTGCTGTTTTTAACATATATAACTAAATAAACGGATATATATATATAAGTGAAAATAGTGTATATTTCGTTTTAATTCCGAGAGTTCCAACCTTTGACAGCTGTTTCGTGCTCACGCACTCATCAGAAAGGATTTATGGATCTCTCGTAATCAAAACGAATCCACTCAAGAATTAGTACCGTGAAGGCAAGACAAATATAACAGAAAGTTACTTATGACATCTACAGTCACTAGTTGAAACTTAATTTGACACGAACCAAGGAATCCAAAGTAGAGGTTTGTCTACAAATTGACAGGCAGCCAACAATTCGTTGTTCTGACCAACCCAAGGTTCATTCAAGTTTCTAGTACGTTATCCTTGGTTCGTGTCAAATTAAGTTTCAACTAGTGACTGTAGATGTCATAAGTAACTTTCTGTTATATTTGTATATACATATATATATATATATATATATATATATATATATATATATATATATATATATATATATATTTATATATATGAATGGCTCCATAATAGATGCTTTGATCTTATATGAGTAGATACACATCTAACATTGGATTCCTTGGTTCGTGTCAAATTAAATTTCAACTAGTGACTGTAGATGTCATAAGTAACTTTCTATATTATAGAAAGTTATTAATATTAATTAATACTTTGTTATTACTTCAAATATTACATATTACCTTGTAATTGTTCTACTACTAACACTACTCACATTACTTCTTATTATTTATTAACTATTGTTTATCAATATTACACCGTATATATACGAAACCACGTACAAGCAATAATGGTCCTTCGGAACTAAACATTCTGTGGTAACCCTATGTTAATTTGCTGTAACTTCCCTTATTGTATAAACATTTCTTGTCTCGTAGCGAATAGACCTTTTTATTATTATTCATATTTATTAATATATTGGGTGTTCCAGAAGTTGCGCACCCCATTGTAGGGATCGAATGAGAAAAATATTCTGAGACGAAAAGTCGTCAGCCATTTTTCAATCAGATGATGAAAGTGACCAATCAGGAGCGCGCGACAGAAGAATAAAAAGTGAGAGGAAAAGCAGTAAGAGACGCGAGAGTGAGACGCCAGAGCTGCTGCCGGCTTCTCACGCAGTAGACCTGATGGGTCACTTTCATTAATTAATAATTAATTATCTATGCATCTGATTGAAAAATGGCTAGGGACTTTTCGTCTCAGAATATTTTTCTCTTTCGATCCCTACAATGGGGTGCGCGACTTCTGGAATACCTAGTATGAAGGAATATTAAATATTTTGGCGGTGATAGATACGTCATCTGGAAATTTCGAAACTGAACTTAACAGAATCAAAATCATAATTAGGCACACTTAACTTCAGATAATAATTTAGTACAAATACAAAATATTCTCTTAAAAGATTTCGAAATTGAAATAACATATTTAACAGCTTGTCACATTGAGAACATTGAAACGAAGGCTAGATATTCGAAGAGAGTTCGTTTTCCATATTCTTAGTGATCCGAGTGATCATGTATAAAAATAAAAACGAGGGGACTTGTTATTTATTTTTCATAACAAAAAATTCTATACACTGTAACACTGTATCCTGCTGATAAGGTATACATTTTTTTGTTGATGCCTATATATTGATATTATTACAGTTTCTAAAAAGTGAGAAATTGATATTTACATCTGTAGGATCTAGGCGGGTCAAACCTCCAACAAAGTATCGAAGAATTGAAAAGCCTTTGCAGCGCAGCCTGTACATCCATATCAGGGAAAATATTATTTCCTTCGAACAGAAAAAGTTATTTTAATGGTCATCAATGAAACCAATTTATAAAAGGATTCGTGATATTACTGGAAACTGACAAAGTTTTGACGAACCCGGTATATTCATCCACGTAGAAGTCGCGCACAAACATAGATAAGTAATGATCACGACACGAGCCCATGAAAATTCAAGGCCAAGGTCGTCGAATTATTTACCGCGTTATCGTCGTTGGCCATTTGAAACTTTATATAAGGCGATGACAAATTGGACAAATACGCCAACAGCTCACATTTGCAGAGTTTCTGCTTTGGTACTTCAAAATACTGACCCACCCAATTTTTAGAATACAATAGGAGTATTACGGAATTACACCAAGCTCTGGAAGGGACACCTAAAATTAAAATTATTCTTTCTCCAAATTCCAAGTTATCACAAGGAAGTTTAAAATTCCGAGATAAAACTCGGAATTTTCAAGTAAAATTCCGACTTTGAACTCCAGAGATACATCTCGGATTTTTAAATCTCACAATTCAGAGTTATGACTCGAAATTTTCGAATTCCGAGATATAATTGGGATATCAGAGTTTGTAAGGGTGACCCACAGAGTCAAAGGTTTAGGATCAGTTTTTTAGGGTAAAAGGAAACTTTTATTCCCATTTGAATGTATTCTAACTTGCTTCATTTTCGAAATATAGAGTGTTTAACGTTTTTGGAAAAAATCTGTTATTTATCAATAATTCAAAAACGTTTTGGTTGATAATAAAACTGACATGCTTGTATGCGGTAATAAGGATCATTTTTCAAAGTTCTTAAAGCAAAATTATTAATTCAAGCCCCAAATGGTAATCAAATTAATATTAGGACGAATGATCTTGTTTAAAAAAGCAATACTATAGCCTACTATAGAACCAAACAAATTTTCAATGTCAAAATATTTTATGACTCAACATATTCTCCTCTTAATTGGATACATTTATTACAGCGAACCTGCAACGTCTCTAGACCTTTCAAAAAACATGTTTCTTCTTGCTCTAAAAAACCAGACCTCCACAGCTTTCATTACCTTCTCGTTGGAAGAGAATTCACGACCTTTTAAACTTTTTTCAGTTGAGGAAAGAGATGATAGTCGGACGGGGCCAAATCTGGTGATTAAGAGGCGTGTTCTAGTAATTCAAACCCTAAATCACGAATTTTTTGCACGGCAACATGAGATTTGTGTGCAGGGGCGTTGTCCTGCAAAAACAAAACACCTTTGGATAGCTTTCCGCGTCATTTCTCTTTAATTCTTCTCCGTAGAGTGGTCAGTAATGTCGAATAGTAATCTCTAGTTACTGTTCTACTCTTATCCAAAAAATCAATCATGATTACTCCATGGCAATCCCAAAAAACTGAAGCAAGAACTTTTCCAGCAGATTTTTGGACACGAAACTTCTTAGGTCTTGGAGAACCGGAGTGCCGCCATTCCATCGATTGTTGCTTTGTTTCTGGATTGTAGAAATGTACCCAAGTCTCATCCATAGTAGCAATTCGGTTTAAGAAGTCTACATCGTTTTCAAATCGAGCACACATCGAACGCGATACTACTATCCTTGTACGCTTGTGGTCAACATTCAAACATTTGGGGATCCATTTTGCAGCAATTTTTCTCATGTCCAAATTGACGTGAACTATATGATGAACGCGTTCGTATGAAATATTCAGTGCTTCAGATATCCGTTTTCGTCCAATTCGACTCATCATGAACTGCATCGATATTTTCGGGGACCGACACAGAAACTGGCCTACCCGATCGGTCATCATCTTCAATGGAAAATTTACCTCTTTTGAAGCTTGCAGTCCCATTTTTCACGGTCGCATACGAAGAACATTGATCACCAAGGGTATTAAGCATATCTTCGTAAATCTGGTTACCTCTTAACCCTTTTAAATACAGGTACTTGATGATGGCTCGATACTCCAATTTTTCGATTTTCACAATTTCGGTGGACTCATTTTTTCTTTTAATTTGTTGCGTAACTCTGGTTTACTTTTTTTACTTCAAACTTTACACTGACACTTCTAATAATTTATTGTTCGTTGCTATGGTAACACAATATTTTGTTTATGCAGGGAACTGGTCTAGGCTAACTAGATATCAATACATCCTCGTATAGTAGTAATTTGGAAATCCTGCACACGAATCCGAAAAAATTTCGGGCCAATTTTGCCCCCTAATATAACTTTTCAGAAAAATGGGTGGTTCCATCGCTGCTGGCGTGCAGTGTATATCACCTTTTTCGTGCAATTAGTTCATTTCTAGTGTATCTATTGGATCTGAAAATTTTATGGTTCTACTACGATTCCTTGAATAATCTTTGAGATATTTCCCAAAAACCAAAAATGTTATAATTTTTTCACAATTGCTGGGGTTTTCATTAACGATCTATCTTATGAAAATCAGTAAAAATTTGCGTATTTTATTTTGGGGGAGGGGGAAACCTCTATAGCTTGATCTACTATTTCTGGTTATGTTTAAAGAACGATTCATATCTTTTTTTATTTTTTGGGATCAATTGTGCACGAAAATCTTTTGTGTATATTTATCACTTTTGATCGCATAATTGCTAAGTTTTTTATCCTTGTGTGTTCAAATGTATCATTAGAATTCTGTTCAGAATTCTTGTTTAGTTTCGGTGGATCACACCTGAACAATCATAATTATAGCGAATTACTTCAATGAATGTCGCTCAAATTTGAATGAGTGCTTTCTCTGCTATCCGCCTCGATATCAGTTTCGACCTTGCTTCGCACACGTGGCTTTCTTTTGAGAGGTCATTTGAGGTACAGATTAATTTCGTACGATATTTCCATCGGAGGTCAAACAAACAATTTGTTATTATCTATGGAGCGAAATTTCCACATCTACAGTGTGCAACTTGGAATTGAATCAAGTGCCACTTCGCATGTGACGATTTCATGGTAGGGGCACTGTTAAAAATTAATAAACTTAAAAAAACTTTTTAAAAATATGGGCAACATACTCCTTTTATTTCTGTTCTGGAAAATCTAATTTTCCATATGTTCTCCCCATGGGAAAAAAATTAATAGTAGCAAGTAAAATTTGCATACCACCAAGTGAAAATTTGCATACTATATGGGACAAGTACACGCTTTATTAGCCACAAGAAAAATTAGATTCCTGAGTTTGATCACTTGCTGTTATTGATGTAATTTCAGGAACGCAATGTAACCTAACGTTATTTTTACTAGAAGCAAACTTTTTATGATATAAGACTCAATCTACGATTTATTTGCAGTAGGTGCTCAGTTTGATAACTACTAGTGACAAGTAAATTTACCATTGATGAAGAATGATTTACTCTCAAATAACTCATATACTTAATTCTACCAAAAAATATATTATTTTCTGCTATACAGTATTCTACTGCAGCAACATTTTTATATTATAATAGTAATTTTATTTTACTTGGCCTTATCACTTTTTTATTATTGTCTTCAATAGCTCTAATTCCATCTTTGGTATCAGGACACAACAGACTCAATTGAAATATCCACTTGCCCTCAAAGAAGGATCATTCGTTTTTTAGAAAGCCTTATTTTCAATACATTCATTTCATTCTTGGATTTAAAATGATATGAAAGGTTCGGTTGCACCAAGGTAGCAATGATTCAGTTTATACTATAATAAAACGTACTTGCATGGCATATACAGGCTAGCAAAATACAATACTTAAGAAAAACTGGAGAAAGAGATTGCAGTTTTATGGCAATATTTTTTTGTGAACTGTAAGTTGATGTGGAAAGAAGTAGAAAACATTATGACGGTTCTTTTAAACAAATCATTGCCTCTGGCCATACTCTTACTGGATCACCCAGTACAACCTGTTTCATAATTGAAAATTTCGGAACTTTGTTGAATTTGTTTGCATTCATCAGTATGAATGAATGAACTAGCAGGCAAGCTAATGTCTTTCCTCATTATGATCATAACAAATCCAAGTTATGCATAACATAATGTAGAATTAGAACGTTCTGAAAATTGAAAATAAAAAATAATGAAGAAATGAAATAAAAATATGTAAATTTAATATTTTTATTGAAACAAAACTGTTGTTCAGTTTTTTGGGAAAATTCTCCTGATTCTATTATACATAAAATGTCAATACTCTAGAAATGTTAGGTCAAAATCCACATACCAACAAGTAAAGTACATAAATCAAACTAACACTATTCACACAACTCACAACAGTAATAATAGTTTAATTCCGGCACACAATGTAACACGTCCACATACAACTTCTAACTCAAATGCTGGAATTGGAATGAGGCCAGTTTTGCGATAACGTTGATGATCTGTGCAACGATTACTACCGATTGATCCCGAACTGGTCGCATATCAACAAGTAGGTGAACAGTTTCATTATCGTAGGAACACCTAGCTCTACTGCAAATAAACTGTTGTATAATGCCTGTAACACGAGTATCTGTTGTCATGATATACTTTTCAGAAACACAAAGTAGATAAATATGAATATACACTTTTCCAGCTCTAGTAAAATGTTGACCTGACATTATACAAATGTTCAAAGCACTTGCTGTATGTAAACAATATTATAGTAGTAATATTAAGTTCATGCGTTCAGAATACTCATTTTTTTAGAGACAAAACGTTATTTTTTTCGTTATAGGTATTAATTTTCTTACCACAATCGAAAAAAAGTCAGGAAAACGTTTTACTTAGACCATTTTTTTTGGAGCTACTAGTAAATTTTGATATGTACTTATACTTGATATTACGAGAGCATAATGTAAAAAATACAGATGGACCCCCTGTGCCATTTGAAATGTTTAAATTGATGTGCCTCCCGGCGACATCTATCGAGCATTTACAACATCTTTTATTTCAAAAAGTAGTACGGGTGATACCATTTAGTACGGTTTTTGTCCCATGTTTTTACGTCGAACCATTCAAAAGGTAACAGTAGTGGTACTATAAAAAGCACTGTATAGATGAATGTGCCACACTGAAAATTTGTTTTGTATAATAGCATAGGTGCTCTGTTGTTTTTCTTGAAAACAAAATTCACATACCCACGTTTCTCAAGTTTCTTTGGTAGAAAAAACATCACACCATCTAACATCACTGGTGTGGAGAATATTTTACAAAAAAACGTAAAAAATAAATAAAAGGGCTTCCTTTTGCCTCTAGTATTGAGGGTTCTATAAGATGACTTTATTATTTCTATTCCAGGTATGTTTCAATTTGTTTTTATTTTCCTCTGAAACTCATGACTGCATATGCGTTCTTTCTTGAAGTGGAACATTTGACCTCTGCTACAATCATTCTACTTATTTTTATGGCGTTGCAGACTCGTCTCAGATTCACCTGTTCACTAATTTGACGATAACATTCCATTTTCGATACTTGCCTGCGCCACATTTCATATGTAATAGCTACGTAATCTCAAACTCGTAGGGGAAAGAGGAGTAATTGTGGGCAATGCATGACGGTTACGCAAATCTTATGACACGAGCACTTGTCTTCATTTCCAATACGCAGATACATCCAGTAAACCAAATTCAGTTTCAGTTTCGGTTTACACATTCAAAAGTATTTTTAACGATGCCACTATGTGCCTAAATCTGATAATGCATTTTGACTTTTTCAGTTTTTCGAAAAAGTAAGCATGTCGAATTCATTGGGTGAAAGAGGATTTTTTTATGGTTTGCAGACAAAGGGTTAATATTTTGAGTAACGTCATGTTATTTGAATTTTGGGGTGTACATGACAGTGATAATTTTACCACAATTATTTGCTACCGTTATTCTTGGAAATTTGCTTCATTCCCAACATTCTGCAATACCAACTTGAATTGCACTGGGAGGATGTGGTATATTTCATATCAAAACATAATTCTGCTGGTTGGTCATAGACTTGCAATTGCGTCCTCTCATGCTTTGAGGAACGTTGCACAAGTAGCTGTTAGATTTAATTCAATACCCGTCGTGGTATTAGCCAGGGGAGTAGTTGTTTTCTGACAGGTACATGCCATAATAAGCCTACGTAGTAGGTGTTTATGGGAGTAAAGGGTTCATCGTCGGTCGGTAACGACTGTTCGTTAGCAAACGATCTCCCAAAGATTTCTGTTTTCTTCGATTAAATCTCTTAACCCGGAGATTCGGAGTGTTCTTCCTCTGCTCGCTAGGTGGAGCGGCCTAGAAACTGCTTCATCTCGTGAACAAGAATTGACTAATCAGCGGAGTGTTATCTTTTGCCGAGAAATGAGCATAATGAAATATAATGAAATTCTCGTGCGAGAGTATATGTGGGAGATGATTTCCAACAGGCTCCGCCCACTAGCTCAGTTTGCTCTTAAATTAGCATTCCTTCCGGAGCTTCTGCCGAGTGCAGTTGCTTCCGGAAGAGTCACGAAAAAGTCACTTCGAAGCTTCTGCTGAGAGCAGTTGCTTCCGGGCGAGCACATAGTTGTGCATAATTGACAACCGAATTTAAGCTCATGGTAGCTAAAGACCACTCATTTCCGGCAGTCTTTCTGAAATCTACGGCCTGCCCTGATTTTGATGTCTAAGGAATTCGTTGGGAACACCAACAATTTACAAAAAGAATTCGGTAATAACCATTAGTTTAGAGTTCTTCTCAGAGCTTGAGACTACAATTTGCTGCCTACTTCTTCGACGTTAATCCGAGCTACAAGGAAGGAACAAAATAAATTTGAGCTTCTGCGGATCGAAATGGACTTAGTTCGCTGAGCTAGCCGAATGCAGAAAATTAACCCAACTTTTACGAAGTCCTTTCGTTCCAAAAAGATGTCAGGAGTGTGTATTGGTTTGGACGGGGAACAGATGGCTTCAGTGCTGTCTGTATTGACCTACCCTTGCACTGATGAGAGGCAACAACCTCGAAACTAGTCTGCAGGTGGTCACCCTGTCCAAATCAAAACATAATTCTGCTGGTTGGTCATAGAGTACACTTGCAATTGCGTCCTCTGATGCTTTGAGGAACGTTGCACAAGTAGCTGTTAGATTCAATTCAATACCCGTCGTGGTCTTAGCCAGGGGAGTAGTTGTTTTCTGACAGGTACTTGTCATAATAAGGCTACGTATTAGGTGTTTGTGGGAGTAAAGGGTTCATCGTCGGTCGGTAACGACTGTCCGTTAGCAAACGATGTCCCAAAGATTTCTGTTTTCTGTGGTATATTTTGTTATCATGGTGAAGGTCAATCACCTACAAACTTGATAATGTTAACTTGGATCCACATCATTTGATAATTTTTCAACATCTAGTGCCATCTAGTACCGACTAGTTCATATTCATTCATCATCATTTTATGGTATTTACATGTTGGTCTATGACATTGTGATGAATAACTTTGGTTTTATCATAAAATAACTTTGAAATTCATCACAGGTTTTCTATAAGGAATACGCATTCGGCAGTGATATTTCAATTATCGTAATCTCGTATCACGGAATCAGTAAGATGAACAAATGGCACTTTTTTTAGATGGCAAATTTTCGGTCTAGTCGATATTTTATTACGACAATCATGAAATAATAGAACAATTTCGATGCATCAAATATTGTTTAGGACTAAAATGAAGATATGGGAGTAGTTACATTGTCATCATATAAAGATTATTGGAGTATTGCTTTGCAATACTCAATGATTTTACAAAAAAATTGCCTGAAAACGTTTCGAGAAGGTTTCTTCATGTTGTCGATTATTTCACTTATGCTAAAATAGCGTGTTATGATTCGTTGAAATTTTTGTGTTGATAAATGAAAACAACATGTTTTCGATTTTGCAGTTCGGCTCTTGATTGGCTACTGGATATGTATATGATGTGTTTTCGATTTTGTAGTTCGATTCCTGATTGGTTATTATCAAAACACAAACTTACCACTAGCAAGCTGCTATAATGACACACAACACCAAACTTTGACCAAAACTAAACTTCACAACTTCACAATTTTCGACAAATTTTGCATACTTGTTGATTAATCAAATCACTAAATCAAAATGTTATCAAAACATAACCTCGAGCGAGAAGCAGTAACTAGACATGCAATGACGAAACTACGAATGACGAATGACGCTTTGTTAGTTGCATAATTTCAGAACTAAATGCGGGATTAATGTTCCTAGTTAAATTGAATAGTAAATAAATAAAAATGGTTTCGATTTTATTCATGAAATAATCATAACAAATACAACTTGTGTTATCGGTGATTATCATTAATTCCTTCTCTGTTTCGAATCAAATTATGTTGCTTTAGGCATCCACACTCGCGCAAGCGCTCGTGTGGTTGCCAAGCAACATAATTTGAATCTCAAATTCAAAGGAATTCTTATTTCGATAATCACCGATACACTTGTGGTATTACCTACGATAATAACGACGATGACAAATCTGATAAATCTTTCAAGGTTAGACCACTTTCCGAAAGATTAGGAAAAAAAACTTTTTGAAAATAGATGAAGAGAAGAAAATGAGTATAGATGCAATGATTATGCCCTATGAAGGTACCAGAGCTGGGTCACTTAGGCAGTATTTGCCAAAAAATAACTGAAAAATGGGAGTTAAAAATGTTTGTAAAAGCTGGAATTTCTGATTTATGTAAGACTTTATATTTTATGGAGGCGAAAATACTTTTGGACGCTATACGTTTTCAGAACAAGAAGAATCATTCGATATATCTGAAGAAACTGTTCTGGCTTTATGTCAAACAATAACTGATAAACCATGCTCAGTTGGTTATTTTGATAATTTTGGCCACGTACCTACTTAACCTACTTACAGAACCCCCTGTATATCACAGTAATTACATAAGAATACACACATAAGTGAAATCCTGATTGGTGATGAATAAAAATTTTTGTGTGTGTCATCAAAAATTAATCAAAGTGCTTCACTATTTCAAAAAATGTACTCTACTTGTAATATGTCATTGTAAGGGGAATTTTTTGTTATATCGAATGGCGTAAAAATATCTACAGGGTTCCATTTAAAATTCTCGACCTAGGTCTATTTCCAGTAAAACCGGAAGAGATATTCAATTATTTTTTCATGGAAAATATGGGTTCTAACGAACTATATTTTCGATCCAAATATCAAAAGTCTAACTTCAAAAACAACTAAAGACGCTCTGTCCCAACGAATTCGTTTGCACTCGGTATATTCGCTTCCTTTATTATCAATATCCTTTATGAAATAAGTTCATGAGGATCGCAAATTGACGGCTAGCACCCTTTGAAATAATCACCCCATATGACCCACTTCCGCCACCCATTGTTACACTTACGTAACATCGACCTCGAATAAGAGTAATTAGTCTCGAATAAAGTGGAGAAAAAACCGTTTCGCACCTGCTCACATTTCCAAAAAACAATGAGCATCGAATATATACCGAGCCACACGACACGTTAATTGCATATCAGAATGCATGGACAGATGTACGCGAAGATTTACCCTAATTTTTGCACCTGTAGGCAGGTGGAAGTTTGCATGGCGATTTCTCCACGCTGGCTGTTGCGTTCAAAACATTACGGTTTTTCTTCAGACATATACAGGGTGCAACGAAATTGTTTACATTCTTCGGAATAATATTTCTGTTAAAATTAACATAGTTGTCATTAGCTACTTTACCTCGCACAATCTTTATAATACTTCATTTAAAATTTGTAGAATGTTTGATATATCTTGTTATGGTGCAGTTAACTTTCGCTGATTTCTTCAAATCCTCAACTGTTCTCCATGGCTGAAGAAGATTAGAGGTTGCCAATTCTGAGAAAACTCTTATGGGAAATGACCTTCACAAGGTGGAAAAAATCTTTGTTCCCAAGCGAATAATTAATTAGGACAAGTAAAAACTAACAAAATTTTTTTTCCTATGTTTTTGCGATTTCCATCTCCCCTACGGTTTGGTACAGATATTTTTCTATGTGTACGCAATGGTAACAACAGTGAGCAAATAGTCCATTGTTAGTGGTCAGAGAGTTGACTGTTTTTAAAAAGATTATTTATGGAAAAGTATCATATGTCCTGCACTCCTGTTTTGGCATTGACGAAGATTCCTTGATGTTACACATACCTGTCAATAAAAGCCATTATCATTATTAATATGACAATTTTTTTGTGAGTTGACGCCTCTGTAACGAAAATGACCTCATATCAAAATCTGTTTCTTCTACGCTATTTTAGCATATTATGTAGGCATCATTTACTTGCCGTCATGACATCACACTCGAAACTTCTCAAGTGATTCCAACAGTGTAAGGTCACATATACCATGGATGAGTAACTTTTTAGAACGATTTCCTTGTTAACGTTTGGATGATAGTCAATCGGCATAAATTTCGATGTAGAGCTTCATATGATTGATGAATCATGAATATAGTTCAGTGCCATGAGTTGGCAATGACTTATTTGTCGCCAGAACTCATTTAGATATGGACCATTTAATAGGGAATATGCAAGTGATTTAAATTTACTTGATTTTTTTACCTCCGCGATACTTTATTGTCTTGACATTACACCTAAACCATTAGTTTATCATTTAGTTTGTTTAACTCCATAAAATTTTAATCAAAAAGTGCATAATAAGCGCGCGGAATTCAAATTTGCGAAACGCATCACCATTGGTCGAAACGACGAATGGCGTCACATGGCACGTTATGAAATTTATCTGTGTTGATATTCATACTGTGCTGGTCGTCTTTCATAGAAAATTTGTTTTTATTTTTATATTTGTAGTATTTTCCATTACATAGTGCGATTTTGGTCTAGTGACAATTGTAAATTATCCAGAGCAATGACTGAAAGTGGTTTTGTCAAAGCACAACCTGACAATACCTGAACTGATATGTAATAGTTTATCAAATGATAGTTTTCCTTTTGTAATATTGGTGAGACAGGTATATACAAAACATTTATGCATACAAAACTTACTACTGATCAATTCACTTCATGTTAACTATCGAAATACTCTGTACTCACATTGAAATAATCTTCACAACAATGTAAATGTGATATTGGAGATACTTCGCCTCTTCTCATAACCTTACACCATTGTTTACGTATTTTCGCATCTCTTGGTAGAGAAAAAAATACTTTACTTGGTGTACTTATAATTGTGTTTTGTCATTCCGGTACTAGACAATACCTATAAAATGGTTTTCTAGCATTTTCCATTATCGTAATAGCGATTGAAACTGCAAATTCCTAACCTAATTAATAACTGTCAATAGTGTCAATGGCCATAACTATAGAAAGGCTTGTCCATTGAAGACTGCTCTGGTTCATCTCTCTCTAACACTTGTACTGCATTATTGTCTTACTCTTTTATAAAATATCAACTTCTAGCAAGTAGAGCAATCAGAGTACGTATCAACGAACGACACTGAAGAAGAACAACACTGACAGAGCCATGTGACGTCATCCACAGCGCGCGAAAATGGAGGCGTTCAATTCAATTCAATTGGTATTTTGTATATTATTTTAAAAATTAATTCCAAGACTTTCAGCCGTATTTATATTTTTTACTATATTGTAACGAAGTAAAAAATTTATTAAACAAATAAAAATAAATTATGCATATTCCCTATTGCAAGCTGAGAAGTAAATCATGAAAATAGTGAAATAAATTTTAAAATCCGAGATAATAATATTTATTCACTGATACAATAGACCAGCTTATGGAAAACAAAATTCAGATCCCTAACTATATCAAATTTCACTCTATCGATTGCCATAAGCGAGAAAATGCATCAGAAAACGAGTATTTTTTTACAAGATCACGCCCTTATTTCAGCCCTTTCAGTAGGTCCAAATCTTGTGACTCTGGTTTTTCACTATAAGATTGTTATACAGTGTCACACATAAAGTTCGCGACATATGGAAGTTTTTTTTATTAATAGATATAAAGAAAATTTGACTTCGAAGTTAGTTTGTGCTTGAAAAATGAGTAAAAAACAACATCTTTCCTCTTTTCATGTGCCATTATAAACCTGTCAAATTTGACATTTTCTTCGAAAATCCTCAAAAAATCAGTTTTTTTTGGAAATTTCGAAAAATGCCAAAGAAAAAAGTTGCTCAGTTTCCAATTTTATACATTTGCTCAAAATTTGGACTCTCTACTGTAACTTCAACTTTTTTCCAATTTTTTTAATTTTTCGAATCTTTCGCTCTATCGATTCGAACGAAACATTATTCAAATTTCATAATTTTGATGAATATGAATAGTTATGAAACTGTAGGTCATTGTTTAGTTTACAGAAAAGTATGATATTTCGGGTTTGTTTGTAACTGAATTATTGGTCAGAGAAATAATCAAACAGAATGAAAGTCTATTAAAAAAAGAAATACGAGTGTAATAAGAATGAAGATAAATTCGTTTATTCGATTACTAACATATTAACGTCCATACATTGAAAATCCGAATCAGTTTAACAATGAAATGAAAAAACTAGATGAACTTTGCAACAACAAAGATGAATTTCTGGAGGTGCATTTTTTTAATTTTCTGGTAATAGGCCAACGTGGGTATTTTCCGGGCAAGATATGATATTGAAGTCTCATATTCATCAAAATTATGAAATTTGAATCATGTTAAGTTCGAATCGATAGAGCGAAAGATTCGAAAAATTAAAAAAATTAGAAAAAAGTCGAAGTGACAGTAGAGAGTCCAAACTTGGAGCAAATGTATGAAATTGGAAACTGAGCAACTTTTTTCTTTGGCATTTTTCGAAATTTCTAAAAAAAACTGTTTTTCTGAGGATTTTCGAAACAAATGTCAAATTTGACAGGTTTATAGTGGCACATGAAAAAAGGAGAGATGTTGTTTTTTACTCTATTTTCAAGCACAAACTAACTGCGAAATAAAATTTTCTTTATATCATTAATAAAAAAAAAATTCCCTATGTCGCGAACTTTATGTGTGACACTGTATATGTTATTGTGTTAAATTTCCATAAACGAAATATAAAAAAACAATTTTTTACTGCAAACGGAAAATGTATCTTCCGTATACCTAGCACACGTCCGATTGCTAAATTTTCATGTTTCGAGCTCAACACTGGCATACTTTTCAGTGGTTAAAATCCCAGTAAAGAGAAAATCACACATCAAAATCTGTCATTACCTGACGGTTTATTAGTCATTAAGTATGTGGAGTCGGGTGCATTCTTTAAGAAAGTGTGTATCTCATCGGAAAAAAAATTAGACTTTTGACTTTTAAAATCAAGATTTTTGTTTCAAGAAAGTAGGTAACTTGGGATATTTACTGATATCGATATTATTTTTAATCGATAAAGGGTTGTCAACATCGAATACAAAGACCATATAATATAGCGTCGATGACTTAATTTTTTTTGAAAACCATCCAAAATACACCAGCTGCACAGTTTCCGAAAATGATTTAAGTGATTATCAACTCTCCAATCCACGAATTTTGCATTTATTTCTTCATGTCTCTTTTTACTGGTTATAAATCCAAGGAGGTTTCCTCAGCTTGATTTGCTATTTCTGGTGATGAATTTGGAAAATCTAAATCACTTTCCGAATCAGAAATCATGATAACTTAAAAACTAACAATGATTTCAGTGCAAACTGACAAACAAGTCTAAATAATTAACGTGGAACGTCAAACTAATGAAACCAGGTAACTAGATATAAATTGTTTTCCTACGAGCGTGCGGAAAAGTAACTTTTCCGCACGATTTTTCGTTTTGAAAGTTCTACTTTTCCGCACGATTTTTACTTTTCCGCACGATTTTTACTTTTACGCATGATTTTCTCTTTAAAGCACAATATTTTAATTCAAGATTAGTATATTGTACAATAAGCATGAAATGACATACATTTCCCACGAGTAGGTAGGTATATGAAATTTTGTATTACGAGCGAATTATTTTTTTCATAACAGATTCTATCAAAAACACTCATGTCGTCATTGAATATACAAATATTGAAAAATATAAAGAAAATTGGACAGTAAGTACTCTCATCGATTTCATAACAAAAACAAAAAAAAAAGTAACTTCCCTAGGATTCGAACCACCTACCCCACCTACCCCACTAACCAGCGTAGAACGACTGCTCCCTTACTTTGCCAACTGAGCTATTTCAGATATTAATTTAATTGCTATAATACCATATCAAATCCTCTCAAATTTTAAATATCACTATGTATTGTGATAATGTCTTGATTACTTTATATTTTGAAATTAATTTTATGAAAATTACGGAATAACGGAAAGTTATTATCAAACAGTCGTTAACAGACTAGATTCGATCTCATATTATTTACAATCATACAATTGTTTCATTATTTTTCAGTGTATAAAAAAATCTCGCGGAAAGATAAAATCATGCGGAAAAGTTACTTTTCTGCACTAGTGCTGAAAAGTTACTTTTCCGCACGATTTTTAAGTTGTTGAAGAAGAGGATATTTAGGACTAACTAAATGATCTATGTAACTATTCTGTCTTATGTGTCATTTTGTAGCATTATTATAAAATCTTGTTTAATAAAAACCTTTTTTTTCATAAATAAGATGGACAAAAACACTCGTAGGAAAAACATTGTACCTAACTCTTGCGGAAAACGTCGCGTGCGGAAAAGTACTACTTGTTAGGTAAATAACTATTTTCTACGACCGTGCGTTTTTACCCACTTTCCCGCACTCATTTTAGTTTAGAAAGTGTCACTTTCCCGCACTAGTGCGGGAAAACTCGCTTTCCCGCACTAGAGCGGGAAAGTAAAATATGTCAATTTATCGTTATTAAATGTACATTTCATTGTTGCTGAGAGTTATTTGGAGGACTCCGTAGAACAGAAGAAAACCATCTCGAATAAAATTCTTTCATGTACTGGCAACTTGCAACCAATGCCGTCTCCGTCATCTTCATGCACTTTGCAATCTACGAGTGTTACTCTTAACAGCCAGTTACCACCAACTAACTACTCTGGACCGGCTATTCTGACGCATTTGCAGAATGCAACAAATTGTGTTTTCAACATTAATATTAATAATAATTAGTGAATTTTCATGGAATGTTTTGTATGTTGAAATAAAATATATATTTTCAATGTGCTTTTTGAATATTTATGCGGTCGTAGAAAAAATAATGTTCCTAATTCATGCGCAAAGTGTCTTTCCCGCCCTTGACTGCTTGCCCGAACTCCGCTTCGCGTCGTTCGGGTCAACGGCAGTCGCGTGCGGGAAATTATCACTTTCCGCACTTGTTAGGAAAATAACTACTCTATATCTCACGGCATTTTTACGATATTATTTTGCTTTTTAATTGAAAAAATGTAAAAAAATGCATTCTAATTATAGAAATGATTCCTGTCTTTGTTTCTTAATAATTTAAAGTCGTTAAAATATTATATACTAGGGCGGGAAATTATTGAAAATATAAATTTAACTTTTTTTGAAGAGATGCTGTTTTTAGTTAATATGAATTTTTTTAGGCATGCAAATTCCGAATACGATACCTTACTAACAATTTTTTATAATTTTATTCAAGACAACAGTAAGATTTTTCTTGAATTTACATTTTTTTCCATTTCAGAATGTCAAAAATCTGTATAGGATTTCGAATCTGTCTGAATAGGGATATAAATCTGAATGGTAATAGGAGAAATTATTTTATTCTTTTCAGTCCGTTTCAAAAACGAAAGACATTAAAATTGTTTTTTATTTAAATAATTGAAGTTACCTAACCGAAGTTAATTTAACACCAATTGCAACTTTTGTACCTCACAGACAAACCTTATTATTATCATGTAATCATTATTAAAATATTACGCAATGATCTCGCATTGTCATCCAGTTCTGAGCTATTTTTAAATTTGGTTTGAAATCGATTGTAAAATTTGTACCGAATAGACAAACAAATAAACAACATAAACAACAAAAAAGCATCTTAATAAAAACGTAGCAAAAAATACCGCTATTTCAGAGGACCACGCACACACCTTAGACAAAGTCTTTCGGTGAAAATGGCTGAATTTTTTATATGTGGTAGCTGGAACCATTCTGAGTAAAAGTCTCTATTGGCCCAACTCGATCGTATGAATAGATTCGGCGCTAGAGGGCGTCAAATCATGAATATTGTGATTTTTGGACAAATTCAGCTGAATGAAAAAATATCAATATCTCAGTTATATTCAATATTGTGTGCGACTGGGAATTCCTAATGTTCGCGAGATATATTTTTCCATAAAACAGAGAAAAAATACGCCGTTATTTTTATACAGGGTAGTCAACAATATACTCAATTCTTCAGTGATTGAATTCGCCTACGAGGTTAAAAGTTGATTGAGTTTATGATTGAGGATCAATCAGAATGGTTTATTGATCGACCAAAATATGACGATGCTATGAATACAGAGTGTTTGGAATAAGATAGGGTTCATGTTTTATATATATTTAATTACTCTAAATCACGAATTTTATTAATTTTGAGTGAATTCAGATGATTGAAAAACATTTTCATATTATTTGTAATCGATATAAAACTGTTGTTCAACTGAGATTTACTAAGATAGTGAATGATTTTTCTATAAAACAAAAAAAAAGTATTTTCTACAAGGTAGTTTCCAATATAATCAATTTTTATGTGACTAAATCCACCTTCGAGACTATGAGATGATTAAGTTAATCATTATTGACGATCTAACAGAATAGAAGTTGATCTCTCAAAACAAAATGCAAGTGAAATACATAGTGTTTCACACAAGGAAGGCTCTATTCAATTTGAATAATAATAATCATGACATCGTCCTCAACCTATGTCGTAATACCTGAAGGTTCGGAGATAGAGTGCGCCAAATAATTAATTTTGTGTGTTTGTAGGATTTAGCAAGCTATAAAATACGAATATATTTTGTGAGTCACTCAAAGAAATATATCTCATATTCCGAGGAAATTGAGTATATTTCCGTCGAATTTATGTTCGAACTGATTGAACCCATCTGACTTCAAGGAGAATTCATTCATAGGCACTATCCTTCAATAATAAAATCTAGAGGAACGTATATTGTTCATAATTTGTTGAATATATTATAATTAGGTGACATTATGGTAGTATTTTTTTCTGGTACAGATGGTGACTCCGAACTATTTCCGTCATTACTATTTCCACTCTAAGGAAGAGTCGTCACTGTGAGAATTGAGATAAGCTGTTTTGAAAAAAGTTATTTGGGATTATTCATATTTACCTATGCTTGGTCTACAACCGGCACATGTAAACTCGGCCGCTTGAGGATTTTAAATTTTCTCAATCAAAGGATATCCCAAAATACGGTATGTAATCTCGGCCGATACCAAACCTGGGTTCATCTTCATTATTTAGTGTAATCGAACAAGAACGAACTAACCTTACGTAGATATTTTAATGCGTAGACATTGAATACACACATTTTGTAAGAAAGTAATTATTTAGTATAGGTATTCGAACCAGAACGAACTAACCTTACTTAGACATTTGAATGCGTGGCTGTTTGCGACTCCACTTCATCTCGCCAACTTTCAACTCTTCAAAACATGGAAATTATAGTTATTATAGGCGGCCGAGTTTTTACATACCCGAAATCAGGGACAAAATTTTGGACGGCCGAGATTACATACTCGTTAGTGAACATTACCTGATAATCGGACCAGTTTACAGTCGCCCATAAAACAGGCGAATTCTTTCACCTAAAAACTGAGTATGTTGAAAAGTACCCTATAGAAAGACAGTTTCGTTTTCTTTTGTATTATAGACAAATCATGCACGGATCTTGGTAACGCTCAGTTGAACAACAGTTTTATATCGATTACAAATAATATGTAAATGTTTCTCAGTTATCTGAATTCACTCAAAATTAATAAAATTCGTGATTTGGAGTAATTAAATATACATAAAACTGAACCCTATCTTATTCCAAACACTCTGAATTCATGGCTTCATTATATTTTGATCGATCATCAAACCATCCTGATTGATCCTAAATCATAAACTCAATCAACTTTTAACCTCGTAGGCGAATTCAATCACTGAAGAATTGAGTATTGTTGACTACCCTGTATAAAAATAACGACGTATTTTTTCTCTGATTTATGGAAATATATTTCTCGCGAACATTAGGAATTCCCGTCGCACACAATATTGAATATAACTGAGATATTGAAATTTTTTCATTCAGCTGAATTTCTCAAAAAATCACAAAATTCATGATTTGGCGCCCTCTGGCGCCGAATCTAGTCATACGATCGAGTTGGGCCAATGGAGACTTTTACTAAGAATGGCTCCAGCTACAACATATCAAAAATTCAACCATTTTCACCGAAAGACTTTTTCCCATAATGTGTGTGCGTGGTCCGTATACATATACTTCACAGAGAGATAAAAATCTCAATATAGGAAACTTCTGAACTAACTCCAGGGACGAGGTCAGATATTCCTTCATTGCCACGCTCTAGATTTCTCCAACTCAACTGCTTTGAAGGCGTATCAACGAAGTCCACCCGGTAGTGATTTTATGTAGCTTCCATATCCCAATGACAATTGAGAAAAGTTATTGCTGCCGGGATGTAATAGCGACCTCGTCTCAATTAAATCCAAGGCAACAGTGAACTTTTTTGGTTCAACTGACGTGTCCTATTTTGTTCGTTTAATGATCCCACATGGCTTCATTCATTGTACGATATGAGCCATTAGAGAAGACTATGATGCGCGTGTCTTACCCAGTTTTTATCAGTTCAAATGGGCCATATCAGGTTACGCCAGTAACTGGAAAGTATGTATATTTTTTTATGATGTCTCTCACAATATTTGATATTCGGTCCACAGGTCCAGAACATTTTGGGCTACAATGAATTTATTTTTCAGCGGATATAGCAGTGCATTGCTATACAGGGTGTCCGGTAAACCTTGTACAATATTGAAACTGGTGATAGACCAGGTCATGACTGTTCAGAATATCAGAATTTCACCTCAGTAAAAATCACACCGTTTTCGAGATAATGAGCAAGTTTAAAATTTCTGGAAAATCACTACCTCATCTTGGATTTTTGAGTGTCATGTCTACAAATTGGGACCAATTCAAATATCTTTGCTGCTGAAGGTTACTGATGAGTGATGCTTCTAGACGTACAGAACAATTTTTCAGAAAGTGAAAACATTTTTCAAGAAATGAGGGTAAAATGTCAGATTTGAGTTTCACCAAGTTTTTAACAATAGTTTGACATTATTATTTGAAAAAAAACATAACCATGGTATAAAACATACGATAATTATTTTTGGAAGGAGTAGAATTTCGATTATATTAGAGTGTGATGTTATTCTGAGCTGATATCAACTCCATTAGACTATGCCAGTAATGTCTTTTATTTTTATGCTATCAAGATGAAATGATTAAATACTTATGAGTAATAACGAATCAACTGCTTAGAAGCATTCAATGAGATTTAATGAAGTAAATACTAATTCAACGTTTTTTTTTAAATCAACATACACTATAAACCACAATAACGATTATTCAACATCGCACTGAATAATATTACAAAAATGTTATTTTCCATCCACTCGTACGCATAGACGACATCTTTTCAAGAAAACCTTTTCAAATGCGTTATAGGTTATAGCACCCAAATCATCAGCGATTCTCTGATCGGCATTCTGCATATGCGCATATTCTCAGGGAGTATAACTTGTGTACGCCAGTGTACGGCATGATGAAGAAACAAATACCACTGAATGAAACAGGCCGAATAATTTCAAAAAACTACGACAGAAGTCACAAATTGTTCAAACAAAATGTGACAGCCACCTACTAGATTTTTTCAATTCTATTGACAGAAGAAGATCCGTTCATACACAATGCTATATTTTATTTTTTCAATAGGAAACATTTGCTTCTACGGACACAACACAGGAGTTAGTAAAGTTTTTAATTTTCGACAAGGATTCACCTCCTAAAAAATGCTGCACTTATTTGGTTACACCCTGTATATCAATCGGTTTCTGAAACTTCGTTGGAATCTGGATTTTGGACAATTGCGAAATTTATCACAAGAATTCGTATTAATCGGTGCCATGTCGGATAATCGACATTTCATTTCGATAATTTTATTAGGCTTAATTACATGAAAAGTTAATTTTATTGACATACTATTTAATGCTACCAAGCAGTCTATTCTTTATTATTAATAATCATTTCCACAGTTCATTTTGATAAAATCGAAATAAAATAATTTTTGGGCGTAAGTATAAAAGTTGATGGAAGCCTAGAATAAAACCACGCCTAATTCAATGGAAATCACTTCCACCAAAAATAATTATAGTTTGTTTTATACCATGGTAGAGTCTGGACAAAATGAGCATTCTTTTGAAATGAATGTCCACTTCCAATTGGTTATGTTTCTTTCAGACAATAATATCAAACTTTTTTTTAAAAAATTGATGAAACTCAAATCTGTTATTTTACCCTCCTTTCTTGAATTTTTTTTTCACTTTCAGAAAAACTGTTCTGTGCGTCTGAAAGCATGACCCATCAGTAATCTTCAGCAGCAAAGATATTTGAATTCATCTCAATTTGTATACATGGCACTCAAAAATCCAAGGTTAGGTAGCGATTTTCCAGATATTCTTAAAATGCCCATTATCTCGAAAACGGTGATATTTTTACTGAGGTGAAATTCCGATATTCTGAACAGTCATGACCTGGTCTGTCACCAGTTCCAATATTGTACAAGGTTTACCGGACACCCTGTATATACAGAGAGGCCCATTAAATAGCGAGGTTCTAAGCATCAACAGCTCTAAAATAGTGCCATCAGTTCATTTCATATTTGGGAATGAATATTTTGGGGCTACAATGGTTTTTTTGTTTATCGGCGGATATATACAGATCGACAAGCGTAAGGATGCCTCTGAGATGTGCAAACGATAGAAAGCGTGAGTAGATGTGCGACAAAGATCGACTACTGTTTAATAAGGCAGAGCGATTGAGCTCCTGCCCCACTCCAGGGTTTTGTCTACTGCGCAACCAATTCTCGGACGCATTCTTACGCTTGTCGACCAGTACTATTAAGATTAAGTAATGTATTGACAACAAAAATGTATCCAGTGCGTTGCACTTAGCGAGGGCTAACTATATATTAGTGCGATGAGCCAAAGATAGTCTCCCAATGTTGTCTACTTTATGCGCGATAATAGCTGGTTTGTGGAAATTATAACAAAAACGTTTTATATATATATATATATATATATATATATATATATATATATATATATATACAGAAAGTTACTTATGACATCTACAGTCACTAGTTGAAACTTAAATTATAATAATAATATATACACATGTCGGGGCGAGGCGCAGTGGTTAGAGCGTCCGACTCTGAGTCGAAAGGTCCGGAGTTCGAATCCTGGTTGGGCTGGGATTTTTTAATTTAATTTAACCGATTAAATTATTAAACACCAGAGAAAAAAAAAATATATACAATCATCAATAATCATCTTGATGAAGTTCCCCTTAGACACCTAAGAGAAATGTTTTTTTCAACAGGATGGAGCACCGCCTCATAATGCTGGGATCGTGACAGACTATTTGATCATTCTTTTTCCTCAAAGATGGCTCGGAACAAACGGACTAATGAAATGGCCGGCTCTTTCGCCAGAATTGACCCCTTTAGACTTTTTTTGTGGGGGTATCTAAAATCAGAGGTGTATACTACTCAACCAGTGAATTTGGAGAATTTGCAAAATAGAATTTTGACGCTTTGTCAAAGTAAAACACCAAAAATGTTGGAAAATGTTACAAAAAATCAAGTGATGAAAAATTTTGAAATGTGCCTTGCGGCAAACGGAAGGCAATTCGAACTTTATATTAATATTACCATGCCTAGTTATTCGTCAAGACAGTTTTTTCTTTTTAAGACTCTTTGTTTAGTAGTTAAGTACAGTTGAATAAATAGTTTGGTGCATTTTTTTTTTCATTTGCATTTGTTGATAATGGAATTCACATCACTCTTTAACAACTATTGACCATAAGCAATCGAACCACCAATGGGATATAAAATCATGCATGCACGATTTGAAAAATTGATGAGAGGAAAGTTTCAATTTCGTGAAATTCATATCATTTTTCCAACCATCCTGTATAACTTTCGAAGGAGGTGAGTATTTCATATGATAGAATATGCTACCGACTACCAAGAGCCTTGAATGATTTCATAAATTCTTGGTAGTATGAATGATGGGTTTGTCTTAAAAAATGTCTGCATTTAAAGAGAAACTGGTATAACTTGGCAACGCCTTGTCAGATTTTCAAAAATAAAAAACTAATAATTAGCCTAAATGAATGACAATTCAGATGTGTTGAAATATATGGGGTGTTCCATTTAAATAAACTGATGTTCGATTTTGTGAGCTTTTCTTGCGCCCTCGTATAAAAAATAATCATTCCTGAAGTTAGTTCTCATAATGCAATATGATATGAAATAATAATATTTTGAAAATTCCTATTGGTTCAAGAGATATTTAACTGTCCCACTGGTCTAGGGACACACTGTATATTCGCAAAAACTTTTGGTGACAGAGTATATATACAGTGCGCGTCAAAATTATGGAACAAATTCATTATTTCTGAATGTAAAGATATTTCGGAAAAATCCTCGGACACGTCGATTTTCTTTTCCGATGGGCAATTTTTGAACCCCACCCAAAATATATAGGGTTATCCGCAATTGAGTAAAAATTACTTTGGTGATAATTTTAAATTGGACACCCAGTATATTTTTCCATATTTAGTTAGGGATCGTCATTACGAATCCAGTGATACCAAGTTTGACGGGATTATGTCAAACGGCTGCGGAGATATGTCCAAAAAACTTCCTCGTATGTCTAATGAGTATGACTGCGAGACTCCACACGATTCAGAAGGTTTAAAGTCTCTGTCGCACTCATTGGGTATATGGAGAAGTTTTTTGGCCATATCTCCGCAGCCGTTTGAAATAATCCCATCAAACTTGGTATCACTGGATTTGTAATGACGATCCCTAACCAAATATGGACAAATACACTGGGTGTCCCATTTAAAAATATCACCAAAGTCGCTTTTCCTCAAATGCGGATAACCCTATATATTTTGGGTGAGGTTCAAAAATTGGCCCATTGGAAAAGAAAATCGACCTGTCCGAGGATTTTTCCGAAATATCTTTATATTCAGAAATAATAAATTTGTTCCATAATTTTGACGCGCACAATATATAGTGTTATGAAATGATACTGTCATAATAGAAAAGTAGAATTTAAAAAAAAATCCAAGACACAGAGTTAAATAAAAAACCAATAGTTGTACTTTACCTCATCTGTGTAGCTTACTCAACCAGCTCAGGTCGATAACCAGGTGAATATCAGCTCATAGGCCATCCTATACTTTGCCACCTGCAAGGTTGTAGTGAAATGCAACGTAACGAACAGGACAACCAGACCATACACAGAAATATCCCTAAAAAACACAAGAACAAATATTAAAACATTACAATGACACACTGACATGAAAACAAACCCAAAAAAACCCTACCAAAGACTTCAACAGAGGAATCTAGACTAACATATCCACACCCTGTATAACTACTTTCACAAACTAGACTGAAAACAAAATACAATCAGTGGCATTTGGGGATAGAGGGAATTCAAAGAACGAAAAAGGAGGAATCAAATAATAAAAATTACTAGAAAACACTATCAATCATTACAGAAATAAAAATTTCTTATGACTAGGGAATAGTTTATAAGACATTTGTAGAGTAGAAATTAAGGTAATTAAAAAACTAATGAAAGTGACCCGTGACTAAAGTGAAATTCGGTAGTGACAGTGTGGTAGCGAGGACAACGGGAAGAATAACAACGGGATGAAGAGGAAGCCAAGAGGATTTTGCAACGAGACGAAGGAGAAATTTAAAAAAATAAAGAGAAAGCAGTGTGAGCAGACTTCATGAAAACAACTTTACGTACCTGACAAGAAGACATTCGACGAGACTTCCAAATCAACAGACAGCCAACAAAGGTATTTAAAATCCAAACTAGAAACCCTGTGAACTTTTTAACTTCCATCAAACAATCATAGTGCTTCAAACGTACAATCTAACCGAACTTTAATAATTTGAATGATTCATTGACATTTCACAACATAATCCTCAAAAACTATATTTATCGAATTATTTAATGCAAGCGTGGTACGTTCCACAGAACATAATTCTAATTCAAACCAGAACCATTTCGGAACTACACGGAACTTTTTATTTATCAATATAGTAGTATTTAAAGCAAGTTGTGCTCTAGACTTTAAGGTAGGTCTCTAGAGCTAGGAAAAAACCTATGAATGAGAAGTTTTTAAATGATTGATATTTGATTTTGACACTTGACAATTAATAAATTCTAAAACTTTGGTACAAAGGACCACGCACTTTTTATAGGTAAAATGGCTCTCTGGATTTTCAGTATATTGTAGTATTCGATGTACTGATTGAACGTGCAGAATCGCAAAGTTCGTTGATGGATAGATTTTGAAATACAGGGCGTTCAAATTAAAAATCAGTAATTATTATTTAATTATTTTCTTGGGATTTGAAAGTGCCAACTGCATATTTTTTTGTTCTCATCATCCAAGTATCTTCATATTACTAAATATCATTCAGATGATGCAGATTATATTATTATGTACAGAGTGAAAAATAAAAACATTTTATTAATGTCTGAAAATTCGATGTAGTAATGAAATATTGATAACATTATTTTGGCATGCAATATACTATTCTTATTCCATCATTGATCATAATTCTTCCATTTCCTACAGGGTGATTTGATAAATTGGTGAAATTTATGGCCGGTTCTTTTGTACATATCCTGTATATTCAAGTGAACTACCATCCTCCGAAGATGGCTGATACCATATAAACATGATTTCAATGGGACAAATAGGGTGATCATGAAAATTTTCGATGATAAAAATTACAAAATATCAACGTTTCAGAAATCACCCTGTAATTCACGAATAACTCGGTGAAATTCCTTTTTTATTATTTAGTATATTCATCATTCTCTCCTCAACACTGTCTCACAAATTCAGACATTAAGAAACTTACTACCATTTGCATGACGAGCTGAAGGAACTTGTTCACGCGTACATTCTACTACTGGCCAAGATTTTCCACAAATAGTGAAACGTGAGAAAGTGGAGATCAAAATAAATGTACCATTATATGCAAGGTGATGACCAATGACGGTCCATCCAATTCCATCTACCATTTAGGAACTGACTGAATATACGACACATCAGTTACAATTCACAACTCAGGCATTAGCCAGATAAAATTCCTAATGCTTGGGTAGTTTGACTCGCCCAATCGTGTTTGAGGCCCCGGTACGGGAAATCACTTTTCACTGAAGGTGACAAGGAACAGCCTCAACCGAATCCACCTCCCCCGTAGCAGCGCTACGGTCCTCATACAGCAAGAAAACCCTATCGCCTATCGGGTACATTTTGATTCTGTCGTAGACGGAGAGTGAATGAAAAAGAAAAATCACTTAGTTCCATCAGTGATAATTATTATTACTTTAACGTATTGAACTACCTATATTGATGAAATATAATAAATGTCTTTATGTTTCTATTGATAGCCAGCAAAAATAAAAATCATGGAAACTTCTATCCGAGTGGAACACGCATTGGAAAAAAACCGTCGCTGCCCAGATTCAAATTCTCCTGTTGGAAATGAAAGCGTTCTATCAATCATTTTCACTTTTCCTAGATAGTTTGTTTCTCACGTTTCACTATTTGTGAAACATCTTGTCCACTAGTAGAATGTACGCGTGAACAAGTTCTTTCATCTAGTCATGCAGATGGTAATACGTTTCTCAATTAATAACTATGAAACTAGTCATAGTAGGACACTGAATTTTTGGGATAGTGTTGAGGGGAGAATGATGAATATATTAAATAAAAATAAAGGAATTTCACCAAGTTATTCGTGAATTACAGGGTGATTTCTGAAACGTTGATATTTTGTAATTTTTATAATCGAAAATTTTCATATTCACCCTATATATCCCAAAAAAATCATTTTTATACGGTATCAGCTACCCTCGGAGGATGATAATTCACTTGAATATACAGGATATGTACGAAAGAACCGGCCATATAGTTCACCAATTTTTCAAATCACCCTGTAGGAAATGCATTAATTGTCATTAATGATGGAATAAGAATAGTATATTGCATGCCAAAATAATTTCATCAATATTTCATTATTACATCGAATTTTCAGACATTACTAAAATGTTTTTATTATTCACTCTGTATATAATGATATAATCCACACCATCTGAGTGATATTTAGTAATATGAAGGTACGTTGATGATAAGGACGAAAAACAATTGCAGTTGGCACTTTCAAATCCTGAGAAAATTATTAAATAAAAATTACTGATTTTTAACTTGAATATCAATATCTATCCATCAACGAACTTTACGATTCTGCATGTTCAATCAGTACATCAAAAACTACAATATACTAAAAATTCAGACAATTTCACCGAGAACCATTTTAGCTATAAAAAGTGCGGGGTTCAAGAACAATTTATTTGAATCTTTCGTTATCATGTTCATTTTGGCGACCCGAACTGAGAAAACGGTAAAAAGAGTGAGAAAATACAGGTGAAAGAAAGGTTGAAACAATGGGCAACAGAATTATCTTTATTCATAATAATAATGATAACATATACAGTGCGACGCTAAATTATGGAACAAATTCATTATTTCTGAATATAAAGGTATTTCGGAAAAATCCTCGGACAGGTCGATTTTCTTTTCCGATGGGCCAATTTTTGAACCCCACCCAAAATATATAGGGTTATCCGCAATTGAGTAAAAATGACTTTGATGATATTTTTAAATTGGACACCCAGTATATTTTTCCATATTTGGTTAGGGATCGTCATTACGAATCCAGTGATTTCAAGTTTGATGGGATTATGTCAAACGGCTGCGGAGATATGGCCAAAAAACTTCCTCGTATGTCTAATGAGTATGACTGCAAGACTCCACACGATTCAGAAGGTTGAAAGTCTCTGTCGCACTCATTGGGTATATGAAGAAGTTTCTGGCCATATCTCCGCAGCCGTTTGACATAATCCCTTCAAACTTGGTATCACTGGATTTGTAATGACGATCCCTATCCAAATATGGACAAATATAGTGGGTGTCCCATTTAAAAGTATCACCAAAGTCGCTTTTCCTCAAATGCGGATAACCCTATATATTTTGGGTGAGGTTCAAAAATTGGCCAATCGGAAAAGAAAATCGACCTGTCCGAGGATTTTTCCGATATATCTTTATATTCAGAAATAACGAATTTGTTCCATAATTTAGTGTCGCAATGTATATATTATTATCCAAATTGGAAATTTGAAATTATATCATGTCTCTCTGTGGAAACCATTAAACGTTTTTGAGAATTGAGAAAGATTGTATATTAGCTTATTGGGCGGTGAATGTTTTCTTTGTTTTTTGTACCCGACTTCAATACAGGTTTAACAATTTTTATTTTGAAGTTTGAAAGGCATATGCTAGTGGCAAAAATAGCGTTTATCAAAGTTCATATAATGAAATATTATAATTAGTACATTTGTTTCTTCAGGGTTAACTGTTTTGATAATAGCTGTTGATAAAACCACAGACAAACCTTACGGAGTGTGACTTCAAAATGATATTTTCGACCATTTTCAGTTCAGACAACATAAACATTTTTCTCCCCAGTTCAAAACACTCGATTGTTTTCATTGGCAGGGGCGCGAAAAACAATTTCAAGTGATTTAATCAACACCAACGCTATTTTCGGAAAAATAATATCAACTAACATAATTTTAAAAGGGGACTCTTTTGTTCGGTGTTGAATATGTTAGGATTTCAGTGTTTTGAATGTCACATTGCCAAAGTCAATGCGTGGGAGAAAGAGACATTATTTATCGTTTCAAAACGACATATCTAAATCTAAGAATAACATTTCTTTTCGGACCGTTCGGGTCAACGACCGAATTCGTCAGCCAAATCTTTTCGGGCTGAACTTGATTTAGATTCGTAAATAGCAATTACAATGTTATCGCGTTGAAGTTCAAATGTTCAAGGTCGATCTCGTTGTGACAATTCGATGAAATTATCCTAATAGTACTGTGATGTAATTCTGTGGAGCCGGAACATTCGTTTATGTGATGGAACAGCTTCGTCCAAAGCACCTAGCGTGAATTTTGATTCGTACATTGGTTTATATGGACCAGCTTTTAATAACCGATTTCAATTCAAGTTTTCGGTTGAAGTATTGAAATGTTTCTAAATAAATTATTCAATGTTGCTTACGTCCAATACAAAAGTAACCCAGGTGAGGTGACATCAATAAATATCAAATAGTGTCGTTAAAATAATAGAATTGGGTCAAACACGGGTTTTTATAAAAAAATTGTAATAACATTTAAACTTTTCACTAATACTACATATTCTATAATTATTTGAAACCAGTAAATAAATCTCAATCTTAGTGTATAATACAGGGTGTTTCATAATAAATGCGCAGGATTTCCGGATGTGATAGTTCGTTCAAAAATATGAAAAAAAGTTTCTATTAACTTACCCTCTAAAATTCAACATTTTCGAGATACAGGATGTTGAAATTAAAAAAAAAAATTATAGTTTTTTGCGAATATCTCTGGAACCGTTTATCCTATTAAGCTATGTTCTTCTACGCCACTGGCAAAAGTATGATTTTGAGCCGCCTACTTGAACTGCCAATGTTTTCTACACAAAAAAGGTACTCTTGGTCATAAGCTCTAAAGTTGACCGTTTTCAAGAAAAATCAACTTTCATGATGAAAAACATGGTAAATTTTTTTAAATAATTTTTTCCTAATTATACAAACTTTATTTAAACGTTAAAACAAGTAACAAAACCAAGCGTTGACTTCTTAATTGAAAAATAAAAAAAACAATAACAATCATACTCAGTTGAATTGTTGGAAATGTTCACCGTAATTTTTCGAGGAAAAAACATTATTTAACCCTGCGTTACATACGTGGATAATTGTTGCATCAGTACATACGTGGGGTGTGACAAACCCCATTTCCTGAAAAATCTTATTTTTTTTATCTTGTTCTTTTTCTGATATTACGTTATTCCATAGTATCAGGGGATCATTTCGGAACAATAAAAACACGCAAGGAAATATGCTTTATTTCAAGAAATCTGATATAAACTGAAAAATGCTAGTTTTTCATGTACCAAAAAGCACACCGCGACAAGAAAAAAACATGTGAGATAAATGAACATCTCACCCCGGAATGAACATTCGGAAACTAAAATTTGATTATGATGAAATACAATGAAAATAATTGCAGATTGAAAAACAGAAAGGAAAAAAATTAATCGCTGATTGAGCCATGCAATTTTGGCAAGTAATCACACCCCAGAGCACTTAAGTTCCCTATAACTTCATTTAGTGTCTACAAGATACTGCGGAAATGCCTGAATTCGATGATACGGGCATATTTTGGAAGCTATTAGGAGGGGCGAACGCATAAGTTTACGTTTGGCATATTTTCAAAGCGATATTCGGCGGCTTGGGTCCATCACACCCCACGTATGTAACGCAGGGTTAAACAACATGAAAGTTAATTTTTCTTAAAACCGGTCAACTTTAGAGCTTATGACCAAGAATATATTTTTTGTGTAGAAAACATTAGTGGTTCATATAGGAGGCTCAAAACTTTACTTTTTCCAGTGGCGTAGAAGTTGGAGAAAAAAACACCCACTACCCTTTCAAAATTTTCACCAATTATGAATTTGAAAAAATAAAAAATCCGCACAATACATAGCTTATTATGAGTAGAAAATGCCTACGAAATCTTTTTTCTGAGCGATAAACGGTTCCAGAGATATTCGCAAAAAACGATTATTTTTTAAAAATTTCAACACCCTGTATCTCGAAAATGGTGTATTTTAGAGGGTGAGTTAATATAAACTTTTTTTCATATTTTTGGAAGAGCTATCACATCCTGAAGTCCTGCGCATTTATTATGAAACACCCTGTATACTATTTCAACGCCCTCGTGCTCCTTCAAGAATCCAATAACTCCTACCTCATTTTCCTTGGTTTTCACGATGACTTTGAGCACCACAAAAATGTTTCTTTTAGTGTATTTAAACATTAAAAAACTTATGATGAAGAAGTATTCCTAATCTTCACATGGGATAAGATATCATAATTCACGGAAATTTCCAATTATTTAATTTACCACTATACCACTTCCATGATTTCATCATGCCCTTCATTTTTTTTCATATATATTTAGCTGGTTAGTAAAATAAAATTTTGAAACCACAGAATGCCGGGAAACTGTATTTTTACTTCGATTATACTGATGATAAAATGGAACCTTGATAACGTGCTTCAGCGAAACAATAATAATTGTAGTTCAAATTGATTTTTTTGTGTCGACAAGCTGCTGCACTATAAGCAATCGTCAGAAATTATCGTTAGACTTGGGCTAGTTTTCTACGAGCGAGTAATTTCTATGTACAAGGTTGGCAACATTAATAAAAATGGAAATAGAGGACTTCGGATAAGGATGCAGTCATGCCACCACACAACTTTTGGCTTTAAAACTACTGGCACGTTCTTCGTCAAGTCAGGGTTCCTGGCAGCATCAGGAACCCCCTACTAGGATAAAAATACAAAACACTAGGGACTTTAATTTTGTTTAGGGTTTTTTTATACAAAATGCCGCTAATTTCAAAATATATCATTTTCCTGAATTTAAAAAAAATTGCGTATTTCCCTTTCCTAGTTTCCAAATAATTAATCGATTTAGAAAATATTCTGAGCTTGGTTAATTTCAAGGATTAACAAACCTTAGTACCTTTTTGATTAAAATGCTCTCGGCCTTTCATTCAATAACTTAACTTTGAGGTTACATCACAGAACTTGTATCAGTTTTGTGGGTTTTGTACCCATAAATTCTTCTAAATGTTTTTCGATATTAGTTGATGAAACTACTGATGTTTCACGATAGGAACAAATGTCCATATATGTGAGATATATTGAGCCCAGGGATAACATATTATATAACAGGTATACTACGTGAAGATTTTCTAAGATTTGTCTCAGTACAGAGTACTTCATGTATTTGGCTGAAACAATTCTCTCCACACTGAATCGTTGAGGGGTTGATTGTGAATACCTCATCGGACAAGGGTATGATGGCACTTCTTCGATGAAAGGCTGTTTTAATGGTGTCCAAGCAGGTATCCACCAAACTTCTCCAGAAGCATTATACGTTCATTGTAGCTCGTATTCGTTGAGTTAGTGGCTTCAAGTCACTCTTGTCAAATTCATTGAATCCGAAATACAATGGGTATTATAAAATCAGTGGGGAATTTCTTCAGACCAAGAAAATATAAAGAAAACCTATCCCGAAGTGAGATGGCAAAATCTTACAGCAATGTGCGAAACTTGCATTGAGAATCATTATGGTTTAATTAGATTCAAGGAAATTTTCAAGGCTATCTTCGAAACTCTTGAAGAACTAAGTGAAGAAAGGGATTTTGAAACTTCATCAAGAGCAACTTCATTTTTGGTGAGTCTGAGTTGCTTGACCATGTTGTTTTCATTCATACTTCCACATTGTAAAATACTCCAGTCGCCTCTCTGTGATTTTGTGGCCGCTTTGCAACATGTTGAATTGATCATAGATAATATCAACGATATTCGAAAAAATGTCAAATCAAAATTCGTCAATATTTATAAGAGTATTCTTGGTTTGCTCAAATCCCATAAATGAAGATATAAAAATTCCAACAGTGTCACAGGGCAAACTGTGGAACCGAAGATCCAGAAGAGTACTTCAGAATAAGTATTATGATTCTACTTCTAGATAATTTTACTAATCAACTAGGTACACTCAAGATTCCATAAGCATAAATCTACTCTAAGATCTTCATATATTTTGATACCAGCCTAGTGTTGAAGAAGACGATTTCATACTTTATAAAAAGTTTTTGGAATGGGACTCGTGGAAAGGAGAATTAGACCTATGGGAAATGATATGGCTAAAAGAACCATTGTCATCTCATGTACTTCTGAAAGATAATTTTCCTTGCTGAAACGCCTAGAAACCTATTTGAGGAATTCCACAGATTGGTGTTGATGTCAATTACCGAGACGTAAACATTGACAACGAGAAGATCAATGATTTGTTTTCAGGAAAAAAAAATCTAGAGGCTCAATATTATTCTTTGATGTGGATCTGATGCCTCTATATGTTTCCCGTTGATGTATTTAATTTTGTTTGTTTTGTTGTTGAATAAATATGATTGCAAAGCAGTGTCAAATATTATTTTATGAATAAATCTGCAAAATTGTATCATGGTTGATACCGAATATCCAATGTGATCTTTCCTGGGTAAATTACAAAATTGTGTTGAACATACAAACTGTACTAAAATTGACCAAACTTGGTCCGCAATATTCTTCTTGAGCTCAAGTCAACGGACGCCCTCGAATTTTTTTTCTGGTTACGGCCTTGTAGGGTCATGTTACATTTTAATCATAACAGTTGGTTAAAATGGATGAATTTTTTCGTGGAAAAAATGTACACTGACAAAGAAACAACCTTACATAACACAATACCTCTTTCAATAACAAAGCTCTAGCTCTATAGTTTTGAATTTAGCGCCATTTTGAAAGAAAAACCCCTAAACAAATTAAAGTCCCTAGTGTTTTGTATTTTATAGAAAATCTTGATTTTTCCGCCGTTATGAACAATTTTAATCATAGTAGGGGGTTCCTGGGGCTGCCAGGAACCCTGACATGACGAAAAGTTGCCGAAAACGTGCCAGTAGTTTTAAAGCCAAAAGTTGTGTGGTGGCATGACTGCATCCTTATCCAAAGTCCTCTATTATGAACAATTCTAGTTATTTTGTAGAGCAAAAATGCAAAAGAGTTGCAAAATGACGAAAACAAAGAAAATATCATCCTTTATTGTTCCATAAGATCTGAATTCGTTTATAAATGAATTTTCAACCAATAGGCAACCAAACATATACATGCATTCATAGAGAAATCGACCATTAAAAGGGGCGATTTTCAAAATAGCCGATGGCAAAAAATGCAAAATATGTGTGTTAGAATGATATTTAATAGTAGGAAATTTCAAAGGGGAGTTTCGAGAAAATTGACTGAACTGAAAGGGCTTACAGTAAAACAGAGACGTTACTTGCACGGAAGTATATTGTTTTAAAAAGTCATGAAAAATAAATCACCTTTATATTTATACAAGAAAATTAGATTCAGAACTGACGTACACAATATAAATATAAGGAAAAAGGACACCCTTACAATACCAAAACATAACACAAACTTATATCAAAAATCAATTCAGTATGTTGTTTGCAAAGTTCTCAATCTAATTCCCTTTGAAATTAAATACATGTCAATTTCCGTTGCCAAATTCTATATAAAAAAAATGCTCCTCAATAATTCGTTAGTACCTAATTTTAAGATTTAGGGTTACCTCACATTTTAAGAAGACTTTTGATTAGTAAGAATTACTATTTATAAAATATTCTTCAAGTATGAATTTATTAGTTATGTAATAAAATAATTACTCCACACTTCTATATTTATGGAGTACTTACTAGCTGTATTGAAAAAACAGGTCTATTTACCTTCTAGGTGATAGAACTGAATGCAGCTTTTGTGATGAGGTAAATAATCCGATTTTTTTGTTTAACATTCAATGTATTTTCAGCTTATTGAATACATTTCTTTATAATTAATAATTGAATTTAGAATAATTCCCCCCTTCCCCCCCCCCGACCCTTTAGACTCGTGAATTCAGAAAAATTGCGTACGGTCTCCGACGTAGGAAATTACGACGAAAACTAAGTCAGTTGGGCTCGAATTTCCTTCTTCTCGAAAAGATAAAAGGTATGTTGTAATTTTTCATCAAATATGAAAGTTACAAGTCCCCGAATACTTCGCTGGAACACCCGGTATACGGGGTGACCTATTTTCACATGCAAGCGTAATTAAAACTGAGAGAGACAGAAAGAGTTGCTGATGAGAAATAAGTTCGATAAACAGAAAATATCAATTAGGCAGTAAACTTGATGAGATGGCTACAATTCTAATTGAAAACGAAGGTTTTTCGATTACGACTGCATGGCAATAAAAAGATCGTATAATTCCCAAGAATGAAGAATGGTTATTTCAGAAATGTTTACTGGTGTATGATGAAATACCCAAGATCACAATATTTATCAAGGGAATATGTGACATCGCTTTTGAAAGATTTATTTCACAAACAAACAAAACAGACGATTTTTTTGATAATTATGTTGTGACCTACATTAGTTGACTAAGGACTAGGTATAAGTAAAGTTTCGTATATATTTTATCCAATCTCAGTTGAAAATGACTTCATTCAGCTCAATATATAGGGTTAGTTCAAAATAGCACATGATGTAATAACGAATGAAGGATGAAAACGGAAAATTAAATAAATATTATCCCCTATATAAAGAACAGTAGACCAGATTGAGTATATTTTACGTGGAACCGTTCGAAGCGTGGAAAGCAATCAGTAATGCGCTGACCGCCTGTTGCATAAATTACCGTAAATCACCACTTAATATTTTTATTGCTGTCCGGCAACCTGGTGATATTTATGAAAAGAAGAACAGTAGCGTACTCAATGAACGATCAAACAGAACTCAATATTTTCTCTCTACTTAATTTGTTTTGTCGTTAGACTAAGTATAAATGTAAATAATTATTGACAAACACTATTTGTTATCATATAGTTATCCGAAAACAGGTATAAAACTGTTCCCAAAATAATTAACATTTTGAAAATATAAAAGGATATTGTAATAGTATAACTCAGTATACTTCTGCTTGAAGAATCCATTGTATTTGCAAAACATATGTCGCGATTTTTTAAACTAAAATTGTGAAAATCAACATTAAAGTTTTAGTACAAACGTTTGTGTATACAGGGTGGGTCACGGTCGATGGTACCTTAGACGTTTACGGAGAACGGGACATAGGATCATTCTGAAAATTTGGTTTCTCAAGTAGTTGCTCTTGGTCTATCGATCTAAAATATTTTCAGCAATACAGCGTTGCCGCTTATACAAGAAAGTAGCAGCATCTTTGTTATTTCAAATGGGTCACCCTATATATTACCGCATTTTTGAACTTGTCATTCCTTTCTGATTATTTCTGCCTCATACTCCCCTATACCTATCTCTAACGGTTTTTGAGATATTGATTATTTTCCATATTTTTTATCCAAAACATAGCTCGAATTGAATGTTTATTTCTCCGGTATTTGGATTCTTAGGAAGTTGCAATTTTGTGATTGGTTCATCAAGATCATGTACATTGATTCTGTATAGAGAAGTTTGTTCTGCGTTATACAGGGTCGTTCAAAATTCATGATCTTACTGCTAGATACGAAAAGGGTTGAAAGTGCGTTTTTTTAAAAGGAACATCCTGTATATTATGAAATATCCTGAAAGATGACTAAATTCCCGTCGAATTGATATATCATGTTCCTATACCTAAATAGCCAGAATTCCGAGATAATAGCAATTTTCACTTGTAATCTCCCAAGTGCTTGAATTATTGCCGGAAATTTCTTTGAAACATGCGTGACCTAGCTAAAGTCACCACTATCCAAGACCACATAACGAATCTTTCATATAAATTTAACAAATATCACATTCCCAAGAGTTCATTCACCAGGGAAATAACAAGAGTAAGGGCACACCACAATGAGCCCCGCAAACACGGCGGGCTCATTTACCAAAAACTGGACTTGTTCCATGAACGCCAAGACTAAGCACCAAGTCACCTCTATAGCTAAGACCAGAACCCGGTTTTTTGCCGAAAACTTTTTCCGGGAATCCACATAACACCCCTCACAAATCACACTTCTAATATCTGATCAATCTGACAATCAACACCTGTATTAGCATAGCGGGAGACAGGGTATACTAATACCATGATGTAGGAAGGTAAAATCTGAGTTACACCCGTCAACACCAGCGGGGGTACCTCACCTGTTCCTCTTGAGGAGCCGAGGAGACACTACATTCGGGACAACGCCGACACCAGGCAACAGGGGTCGACGGAGCCCCCCCCCCCCACCCCAGCACTCCCTCACAACCTGCGGGATCCCTATCAGCCCACGGAGGTGGACGGAAAATATCAAGCAGAGTTGTGTTGAACATAGATTTCACCGAAATGCAATGTAAATAGTTAAATATCTGAATATACATGTTTTTGAGTTTGAGTTTGAGCTCAGCGGTAGTGTTGCGGCCTATGAGTCGCTAGGTCGATGGTTCAATCCACGATAAGAACATAACTTTTTTATTTTTTTTTTGTTCCAAATTTAAACACATTTATTGATGAAAACTTTGTTAAGTATTTTACATATCAATATTTCTGTGGTTATAAATAGTTCAGGTGAAACCATCGTTAGTTATTTCTTATGAATTGTTGGATGATTTTAATTTTTCGGTGTGAAATTTTCTTACCGAATCCCCCTCGTGCTTGAATTAATTGCCGTAAATTTATCTATTTCTTTGAAAATTCATGTACTCGAAAAATTTCCGGCAATAATTCAAGCACTTGGGAGATTACAAGTGAAAATTGCTATTATCTAGGAATTCTGGCTATTTAAGTATAGGAACATGATATATCAATTCGAAGGGAATTTAGTCATCTTTCAGGATATTTGATAATATACAGGATGTTCCATTTAAAAAAACGCACTTTCAACCCTTTTCGTATCTAGCAGTAAGATCATGAATTTTGAACGACCCTGTATAACGCAGAACAAACTTCTCTATACAGAATCAATGTACATGATCTTGATGAACTAAACACAAAATTGCAACTTCCTAAGAATCCAAATACCGCAGAAATAAACATTCAATTCGAGCTATGTTTTGGATAAAAAATATGGAAAATAACCAATATCTCAAAAACCGTTAGAGATAAGTATAGGGGAGTATGAGGCAGAAATAATCAGAAAGGAATGACAAGTTCAAAAATGCGGTAATATACAGGGTGACCCATTTGAAATAACAAAGATGCTGCTACTTTCTGGTATAAGCGGCAACGCTGCATTGCTGAAAATATTTTATATCGATAGACCAAGAGCAACTACTTGAGAAACCAAATTTTCAGAATGATCTTATGTCCCATTCTCCGTAAACGTCTAAGGTACCATCGACCGTGACCCACCCTGTATAGTGTTGCAACATGACATTTTGGCGACCATTCGATGAACGTGAGGAGCAAGACTCAAACCTGATGAACAATTCGAAGAACGTGAGGAACAAGACTCACAACCGGATGAATAATGGGAATTTAAAAACAGAGATCTTCATGTTCAGACCCAAAGAATAGTTCTAAATATATATAAAAATCTTAAAAAGGAAATGAACGACAAATGTGACAATGAAATTTCCGGAAGGATATCTCATCTCACCAGTTTGGGGCATTCAACTATTTACAGGGTGGTTGAACAAGGGGATATTGTAGATCATTATCATAAAAGAAAACGAGAAGATCAGAAATTAAACAAAGTTGATGAGGACACAAAAGATTTTTTTCGAAGGCAAGTTTATGATTTCTATAAACGAAACGAAGTACCTACGTTGGAATCAATCAAAAACAAATTATCTGATTATCCTGAGTATACATATAAGTCGCAGGAAACACTACGCCAAATTCTTTTAGACTGTGGTTTCAAACATAAAAAAAGAGACATATAGTATATATCTTGAGGAGACCTGGTTCGATAGTCATGATGTGATTCGGTATGGATGGGTAAATAACTCCCAAAACTGTTGTTTCCAAGCACCATGTTCCAGAGGAAAACGTATAATTATTGTACACGCGGGTAGTGAAGATTTTTTTGTACCGAACGCGTTGCTGTTGTCAGCAAAACAAATAAAAAAATGCTCAGCAGATTATCATGAGGATATGACTGCAACTTTATTCCAAAAATGGTTCAGTGAACAATTATTACCAACTATTCCACCAACTTCTGTTATTGTAATGGATAATGCCTCATACCACTCGCGTCAAAAAATTAAAATACCGACGAAAGCAACAAAAAAGAGACATTTTGAAATTTATGGCTTATAAAAAGCCACGAAGGAGGTAATACTACGTATAATTAAAAATGAAAATTTTGAAAAAGAAAATATTATTGATGAACTTTGTAAACATTCTGGTCATACGCTTCTGAGGTTACCTCCGTATTATTGTGTTTTCAACCCCATTGAATTGGTTTGGGCATTTATGAAAAACAAATTGAGAAAATCCAATCAATGTCCAAATCTAAGCGGAGAAGTAGTAGAAAATGGAACCATTGTTTAGATCCAATTTTTTAACTGCTGATACCATTGAAAGTGATAGTTGCTTTGAAATTGGTGAATTCAGTTGGCAGTTTTACCCATTCTAACAATTTGCTTTTTCAAGAATAAAAGTTTTTAAAAATTTCCGCAATCGAGAAGCCACCACTGTCATAGTGGTATCATTAGCAAATAGCAATAATAATGGAGACAAAACCGAACCTTGTGGATTACCATTTTAACTTTTTGTTCACTCGACGTTACAGCATTATATTTGACAATCATACAACGGTTTTCCATAAACGAACTCAACCAAAATGAAATATTTTCTGGAAAACCAAGTGCAGCTGTCTTATGAGTTAAGAACTCGGATGATACCGTGATAGTTATTAGTGTCAATTTCTGCATAAACGAAATTGAGAAAATAGTAAGTTGCTGTTTCGATAGAATGGCTTTTTCTGAAGCCATGTTGATTATTAAATAAGAGTTTGTTTGATTTCAAATAATCCATTAACCTGTCAGCTACTACTTTCTCAAATAGCTTGGACAACGAAAAAATTAAAGAAAGAATACCGCACACTTTAATATGTTATAGTACAAATCATTCCAAACAAAAAGTCCAATGGACATAACTTTTTCTGTAGGCTAGTTTTGACGCTAGAGGCTGCTGAAAACTCTATTGAACTCTATTGAACCTGTTGACCCTAATGAAACTTTGACATCGTTTCCAAAGCCATTTACAGAAAAAAAAAATTTCTACATTAAAGGGGTGCAATGTTTTCATATTATTCCAGTACGTAACCCACAATTTTTTACAGAATGGTACAATAGTGCGTCCTAGGTCGATTTCTCAATTTCTATTGTGATATCAATTTAAAAACGAAAGTTTACTTAAAAAAAAAATATTTGAAATTGTTTTTTCCTTTAACCAGCTGTCGTCCCCTTACGAACGGCAACCCTCAGAAGTCGAAACTTGTGCGAGCCAAGGATTAATGAGGTCTTACCTTTTTACGTGCGATTCCTAGCACTTTCTCAGGCCATCAGAAAAATTTTTGCAGTGCCATGGTCTGAACAATGTCGCTTCAACCACTCGGCTGCTAGATCCTGTTGAACAAGAATTTATTGCCACACACACAGGGCGATACGAAAAAAATTGGGCTGGAAGGTGGAGTGCATTATTTTAAAATGAAATATTAATAATAGTGATATATATTAGTAAATTCAAATATCTGCGTATCTTCACTTACCCCTAAACTATTATTGATTGTCTCTGAATCGCTCAGATGTTACGAATTTTTGGTCGAAATGAGTCCATTTCAAATTAAAATTCTTTATTTTCCTTAAAATGACAAAAATAGGTTTTGTATAGGAATAGTCATAAAAATAAAATCAAAGGACGAAACAAAATGTAAAGACTAAAAACACAAAAAAAAGTACAATGAAATTAACAAACACTTTAAAATAACTACTCAGTTTAGGCTAAAATATTCATTTAGTGTATAAAAACATTTATTCAATAAAAACAATTTCAGGGTCTTCTTGAACTCCGTCAGTTTATTGGCAGATTTTATATAACTTGGCAAACTATTGAATACTCTAGGGCCCATTAAATCTGGAGAATTTTGAGTTGTTTTGTACTTGGCAGCAGAAGTATGTATAAATTCCTTTTTCCGGGTATCAATATTGTGAACATCTTTATTGAGTTAGAAATCGCTTTTATTGAGAAAAATATAGATACGAGTAGCTAACTCATATATGTATAGGCTAACAAGGGTTAAAATATTATGAGTCGTAAAAGAGTTCTGCATGAATATCGCTTTGGAGCATTGTATATACACCGCAAAATGGATTTTTGTACAATAAAAACTTTTTTTGCTCATGGTTGAGTTGCCCCACAAGCAAACACCATAACGTAATCTAGATTCAACCTGGCCATAGTAAATGCTTTTCAGTTGATTCTTATATAAAACTAATCGCAGATTTTTGAACATATATTTTACTGAGCTCAATTTGGAAATAATTGATTCACAGTGTGAATTCCAGTTGAGATGCTGGTCTATACTTATTCCTAAAAATTTTGCTCCACAGTTGGTACTGCGTAGACTTGTGTTATTAATATTCAATTCGAGGCCTTCAATTTTGCTTTGATAATTATGAAAACGTATCAGTTGAGTTTTTGTCGTATTGAAAAATAAGTCATGCTCATTGAAATACGTGGAAGTTGCATTCAAGAGATCTTCACATTGGTATTTGAGAGCTTCTGTATTTTCATGAGAAATCAGTAGTGATATACTGATATGTCATCTGCATATGCAGTAAATAAAGAGTGGGATATTTCTTTATCTATATTTTTAATATACAGAAGAAACAAGACTGGCCCTAGAATAGAACCCTGGGGTACCCCAGACCGAACCTGACTCGTTTCTGAAGTAGAGGTTGAAGTTACACCATTGTGTTCGAATTTCAGAGACACACACTGATTTCTGTTCTTGAGGAAAGTCGAGATCCAGGTGAGAGGTGTTCCTCTGACACCGTAAGATTCCAGAATTTGCAACAACTTTGAATGATTCACGCAATCAAAGGCTCTTCTCAAATCACATAGAATTGCAGCAGGGTATTCGCCTTTATCCATAAAGTCCATTAAATTCTTGAAGATAGTTAGTAAGGCTGTCTGAGTGGATTTTCCAGAACGGAAACCGTGTTGCATGGTAATCAAAATGTTACATGTGTTAACAAAATTCATCAAGCGTTCTAAAAATGCATAGTCCAAAATCTTCGAAAAGCTCTGAGGAACAGTCACTGGCCTGAAGTTGTCCAAAGTATTTAATTATTCTTATTATAGCAAAAAAAAATTTATAATGGTCATGTGCTTGTTAAAAACGCAGTAAATATAATTAGAATCATGCACATGAAAGACATAAACCTAGCTAGTAATGAGTAATATACTGTAACTTTGCAAAAAAAAAAAAGTATTTAATTTATTATTTTTTCGAATTGGAGTTACCTTTCCCAATTTCAAACCTGTTGGAAAAATACCACTTATGAATGAAAGGTTAACTAAAAATGTCATTGGTTCAATGATGATGTTGAATACTTTTTTCAATATAAAAACTGCGCCATTCTTATCAACCAAAACAATGGTAATTTTCTCCTCTTGCAGCTTGATTATGCATTGCTGATTACTACTAGTTCTCTCTTACTCACGTATTAGTCTTTTTGGTGCATCCAATTCCACCAAAGCCACTTTCAAGTCACACTTCAAAGCCATAACCCTAATGTTGTCATTGTTGAGATTTCACTAACACCATCCAGGAATCTAGATTTTTGCAGATGCATTTCGTAAAAATCCCTGACGTTACAATGATAGAGAAAAAATATTTGTGATGCCATTTTATAGACATATTTGTAATTTTCCTTATACTTTCTCATGGCTTGAAATTATACAGGATGGTCGAAAGATATTTTTCATAAGGAACTTTTCGAATATAACTTTAGCTTTCTTTCAGAACTATATGCTACCAGAGCATACTTCTGAAAAACGAAAGGTTCCCATTAGACTGATCCTTTTCAGATCTATGTTCCGTTTTAAACTCATCTCGATTATTTCTATTTCTATTACAGTTCTTTGAATCTATGTCACATATGTCAGTGGTCTTTGTCACTTGTCATTAGTGTCATTGTCACACATTGTCAATTCAAAACTTCACTTCCACTTCAACATTCAGACAGACATGATGTAGTATCCCATATTTGAATCCAGAATAATCCTTGAATAGGATGAAAATTGTTCACTTTGGTCCATGGATTTGATGTTTTTATACGGCTTCTTGTACGCCTGACGAGTAAGTAAGCTCACTGTTCAAATTCAATTTCAATTATTACTTACTTACAGATACGCACTGATGATGACTTAACAGTCGAAAGCGCTTTGCTACGATTTTTAAAATAAACATATTTTGCATGAAATACAAAGTTTCGTTCTTCAAGTATATTGAAGCATGCACACAACTTGACAATTTCACTCTCGTATTAATGTCTGTCACATTTTGATCCGTCAGAAAATTGATGATTATCCAGGATTACATCTTGTGTTGTTTATCAATGAAGAACAATTGAGAGTTTTCAGGGGCCTCTGCGCCAAAACTGACCTATAGGAAAAGTTGTGCTTATTGAACTTTTGGTTTAGAATGACTTGGACTCTAACATATCAAGAATTCAGCCAAATTCGACAGAAGGCCAATTTCCCTATTAAAGTGTGCCTATAATTATCAATCTAATTTTTATTACCTTTAAGGTATCATCTCGGGTATCTCTAAAGCCGTTTTGAACTGAATGGGGAAATATCCTTGCTTGTAGGACTGACTCATCAGATAAGTGAGAGGATCAATTATGTTCTGCAAAATTCCAAGCTGGAAAAGTCTTGGTTTGCGCCCCAACAGTTGACTATCCCACCCTGTATTCTCAATCTAAGCCACTAAACGAGTGTATGACCTCCGAGAAATGAACCTTTTATCTAAAAAGACCAGACTGCTTTGGTGGTGCGTATGCGGTCTTTGGCCTGTGGTTGCAAACCGTCCGGCGGCGGTCGTGCAAATTCCCTACGAGAGGATCTGTGTCCGACCCAGGCCCGGCCTTGGGCCGACTCAAGGGCATCCTGCCTCGGATTCTCCAACGACCGATCATTCTTTGTTGCCGACACGTTCGATGAAAACGCCCTTCGGCAGCGGCGTGACATGGGGTTGGCCCTAAAATCAACAAAATATTGAATCGGTTTAAACCAGGCGACTGCAGAAATTTTTCGACGGCCCGAGAAAGTGCTAGGAATCGCACGTAAAAAGGTAAGACCTCGTTAATCCTTGGCTCGCACAAGTTTCGACTTCTGAGGGTTGCCGTTCGTAAGGGGATGACAGCTGGTTAACGAAAAAAACCAATTTTAACAATTTTTTTAACATATCGAGGAAGAATGCTAGACGAAAAATATCAGTCAAAACTACCACGATTTTGATTTTTCCCTATGTCGGTAATTACTTTGGCCAATTTAGAGAATAAAAGGATAATTTTAATCCCTCATTTGATGGTCTAAAGTGGAACTTTTAATTTATCAGGGACTAAAGAAAAATTTAATCCTTGAGGGATTGAAAGTAGGAACGTAGATAATAATAATAATAATAATGGCTAATGACCATAGCAGTCGATGCCAAAACACCAAGGAAAAAAATAATAATAATAGCGTTTATTGCCCAACAGTTACCCATTTACAGAACAAATTATTTAAAAGAAAGTTCAAAGTGTATTTACAAACATTTTGGTGAATAATATACAAGAATATTCAAATATAGATTAAGGAAAGAGGAAATAGAAAAAAAGGATAAAAATTCTACAAAATATAAAAAATAAAAGAAGAAATAAAAGAAAAATTGCTACATATTACATATTAATTGTGAAAGGCTTTCGCGGCCATCGTTGAATGAATGACGGTTTTTCGAGTTTTTAGGCCGACGTTTATTTAGAGAAAAACTCGACGTTTCGCCAACACGAGTGGTTGGCATTTTCAAGAGAAATGTTTACAGTTTCGATCACTGAACACTACTTGTTTGGTATGCGTTGTCTCAGCCAGTATTTATGGGTCGACGTACTCGTACCTGCGTCCGGTGCCATCGTCCCTGCGTCTGAATTGAATTGAAGAAGGGTTACAATTGAATAAAGCATGGCTACCTGTTCTAACTGTTCTCAAGAAAACGGTAATAACACCATACCGGGAAATTAATGAATCCGAGGGGGTACCCGACGCAGGGACGATGGCACCGGACGCAGGTACGAGTACCCCAAGTAGCACACCTATATTGGTAAAATATTGATACAATATTGTGAACATATTGGCGAAATATTTGAAATGCAATATTGGCGAGAAAAAAAATGTGAACATTCGGCGATATTGGTCCAATATTACTTGAATAATATTGGCGAAATATCCTTGAACTGATATTGGCCTCAAAATGTTCCGCGATATTGGTACAATATCGCTGATACAATATTCTGACAATATTGGCACAATATTCAAAAGTTATATTGTCGAGAAGTAAGATGTGAACATATTGCGATATTGGTCGAATATTGTTTGAATATTTTAGAAATAGTTTTGGTGAAATATTCTTGAAGCTATAATGGCCCCAAAATATTTATCGATATTGGTACAATATTTATCGATATTGGTACAATATCATTTGGATATATTGGTGGATGTCAATATACCTTGGTAAATTATTAAATGTCTTTTAGTTGATGAAGGTGACACCAGAGTCTGCCTTTTCATCTTTTCATCGCCATAACCACTGAGTGAGCTGTCTTGAAACAAGTTGTGAGAAGTATTTAATATACTTTCGTAGGTTTTAGAAGACGTTCCATATGTAGAGCCACCTAGCGGATTTTTATCTAGGTTTGATCATGATATAATTTCAATATGTTTTATTGAATATTCGGCCAATATTCAAATTTCATCTCAATCTAGATGTAGGAAACAATATGAAGACAATATTGTTTTAACGATATCGATAAATATTATTGAACCAATATTGACCCAATAAGATTTGTTGAATATTGGCGAAATGATATTCAACCAATGTGTAATCACACTGGGAGATACAATATAGTTTTTATTCCTAGAATCGATATTAGGGGAATATTGGGATTGCGATATTTATTCTAGATGTTAAAAACGATGTGAAGACAATATTGTTTTATCGATATTGGTAAATATCAGTCAACCAATATTGACTCAATATGAGTTATTACATTTTATCAAATAAAGTGGAAATGATATTCAACCAATATTCTAACAAACTTGGAAATACAATATAGTTTTTTTCCCCTATAATCGATATGACTGGAATATTTGGAATGCAATATTTATTCTAGATGTGGAAAACAATATATAACCAATATTGTATTATCGATATTGGTAGAAATTATTCAACCAATATTGACCCAATATTTCGTGTGATAATCTACATACAAAACTAGTTCAACCAATATCCCACCAATATTATTAATATAATATTGTTTTTTGAATATTCATCCATATTGGACCAATATTGATTTAACATTTACAATATATCTATATTGGCCCAATATGGAACCAAGATTCAGCCGATATGATGTGCTACCTGGGACGTCGACCCATAAATACTGGCTGAGACAACGCATACCAAACAAGTAGTGTTCAGTGATCGAAACTGTAAACATTTCTCTTGAAAATGCCAACCACTCGTGATGGCGAAACGTCGAGTTTTTCTCTAAATAAACGTCGGCCTAAAAACCCGAAAAACCGTCATTCATTACATATTGTTTTCATTCAGATATTGGATAGCCATACTTCCTATATGATGTAGTGTATCATAATGAATATCACAGTGAACAGAAATTTTATTGAAGTTTTCACACATGGTATATACAGTGCGGTTTTTTTTACCCCCCCTGTTAACTTTTGAACGGTTCGACGCACAAACATGAAAAAAAAATTGTTTGGAGGGTTTCACCAATACTACTTTTTGAAATAAAAAATATGGTGATTGCTCGACAGGGGTCGCGGGGGAGGGGGAAATCAACTCAAAATTTTCAAATGGCTTGGGGGGTCAAGTGTCACATCATTAAAAAGAGAATTGAATTCTCTTTACAACATTCTAAATATTTTTGAATTTTGTTGAGAAATTTTTTCCCAATTTTGATTTTTACGCCTTTCGAAATTTCTGAGTTGATGTGCCCCCAGCGCCATCTGTCGAGTAATTGCAATGTTTCTTCTCTCAAAAAGTAGTATCGGTAATACCCTTCAAAATGTTTTTGGTTTCATTATTACACAACAAACCGTTCAAAGGACCACGCACACACCTTATGGGAAAAAGTCTTTCGGTGAAAATGGCTGAATTTTTTATATGTTGTAGCTGGAACCATTCTGAGTAAAAGTCTCCATTGGCCCAACTCGATCGTATGACTAGATTCGGCGATAGAGGGCGCCAAATCATGAATTTTGTGATTTTTGGAGAAAGTCAGCTGAATGAAAAAATATCAATATCTCATTTACATTCAATACTGTGTGAGAGTGGGAATTCCTAATGTTCGCGAGAAATATTTTTCCATGAAACAGAGAAAAAATACGCCGTTACTTTTTTACAGGGTAGTCAACAATATACTCAATTCTTCAGTGATTGACAATTCTTCAGAGATTGAATTCGACTACGGGGTTCAAAGTTGATTGAGTTTATCATTGAAAATCAATCAGAAGGGTTTGTTGATCGACCAAAATATAACGAAGCTATGAATACAGAGTGTTTGGAATAAGATAGGGTTAATGTTTTATATATATATATATATATATATATATATATATATATATATATATATATATATATATGTAATTACTCCAAATCACGAATTTTATTAATTTTGAGTGAATTCAGATAATTGAAAAACATTTTCATTATTTGTAATCGATATAAAACTGTTGTTCAACTGAGATTTACTAAGATCGTGAATGATTATCTATAAAACAAAAAAAAAGAATTTTCTACATGGTACTTTCCAATATAATCAATTTTTAGGTGACAAAATTCAGTTTAGAGACTATGAGATGATTATGTTAATTATTATGGATGATCGATCAGAATAGAAATTGATATCTCAAAACAAAATGCAAGTGAAATACATAGTGTTTCACAGAAGGAAGGCTCCATTCAAATTGAATAAGTAATTACTCTTTTCGAGGATTCAATCGTGACATCGTCCTCAACCTTACTATGTCGTAATACCTGAAGGTTCGGAGATAGAGGGCGCCCAAAAATTAATTTTGTGTTTTTGTAGGATTTAGCAAGCTATAAAATACGAATATATTTTGTGAGTCACTCAAAGAAATATATCTCATATTACGAGGATATTGAGTATATTTCTGTCTAATTTATGTTTGAACCGATCTGAATTCAAGGAAAATTCATTCATAGGCACTGTCCTTCGATTATAAAACCCATAGGAACGTTTATTGTTCATAATTTGTTGGATATCTTATAATTCGGTGACATTATGGTAGTATTTTTTTCTGGTACAGATTGTGACTCAGAACTATTTCCGTTATTACTATTTCCACTCTGAGGAAGTCGTCACTGTGAGAATTGAGATAAGCTGTTTTGAAAAAAGTTATTTGGGATAATTCATATTTACCTATGCTTGGTCTACAAACGGGCACATGTAAACTCGGCCGCTTAAGGATTTTTAATCTTCTCAATGGAAGGACACCCCAAAACTATTTCTCGGGAACATTAGGAATGCCCAGTCGCACGCAATATTGAATATAAATGAGATATTGATATTTTTTTAATCAGCTGAATTTCTCCAAAAATCACAAAATTCATAATTTGGCGCCCTTTAGCGCCGAATCTAGTCATACGATCGAGTTGGGCCAATGGAGACTTTCACTAGGAATGGTTCCAGCTACAACATATCAAAAATTCAGCTATTTTCACCGAAAGTCTTTTTCCCATAAGGAGAAGTTTTCAGATCCTCATTTATATTTGATATTTCGAATTTTAATTGCAAAAAAATATCGACGAAATTAAAAAAAAATTCGATGGTTGTAAAGAGAATTGAATTCTCTTTTAAAAAATGTGACACTTGATCCCCCTGCCATTTAAAATTTTTGCGCGCCCCCTTTCGAGTAATCACCATATTTTTTGTATCAAAAAGTAGTATCGGTGAAACCCTCCAAACTTTTTTTTCAAATTTGTACTTCGAGAAGTTCAAAAGTTAACAGTGGGGGGCGGACTAAAAAAAGCCGCACTGTATAGGGGACGTCAGATATAAATTGTGTACCTAGTTCTAGAATTTGGATAAAAAAAATTTAATTGAGACACTATATTACTTGCATCAATTTGATATATAGTGATACATTTTTGGTAAAAATTTGGTTCACTGGGAATCTGCTATGAAAACAAAAATTGAACGTCGCGATTGTGGCCCTCAGCCAATTGTAATGGTACCGTTTTTGTTTTAAGGAAATGCTCTGTTGCCAAGTTGACCTCTTCGAATTACTGGAAATTTGAAATGAAAAAAAAACAGTTGAACAGTCGACTATAGATCCTCAACATATTCTAAGGGTACTATTTTTGTTTTGCGGAAATGCCATGTTTGGTCAATTGGGATTACTAGAAATCTGATATGTAAAAATTATTGTCGCCTTTTGTGCCATCAGGCGATTCTAATAGTACCAGTTTTGTTTTGCGGAAATGCTCTGTTACCAAATTGGTTACTTCGGATTACTGGAAATCTGATATGGAGATGGGTCGAAGTGGACATTATTCTATTCAATCAGGTGGTTCCTGCTATGAGATTTTGACTATGCGGAAATACGCTGTTGCCATAAACGAGAAAATCGTCACCTGAAATATGTAACCATCTCACAGTCTATAAAGAAATTTGTTAAAATGACAACAAAACGTACCTAACATCTCTTACTCAGAGCTAGTTTAAAAAAAAATCAAATTTCGAGGGAACCAGAACAAAGGTTAAAAAATCAATTATTTGTATCAATGATACGATTTTCCTGAATGAAAAATGGACACATCCCGCCTCTGTTCAATAGACACATTCGGTGAAGTGACCTCCATGCATGGGTGATTCAACGGTTTGCCAGGTTTTTAAGACTAGTCTGAATACGAAAATTTAAATGACAAACGTATTCAGACTGATTTTTATGTGAGCTTTTAATTGTTTGTATCAGTATAAAACTGAACTGGTTTTGTTTCATTCATAAATGAGCATGAAAAGGGGGTGGTACTACTTGAACTAATAGCAGTACTGTATTTTTTGATACATACCTGCCATATTTATTGTCTACTGTTTTCGATACGCATGCGATCACAAAATTGTTACTACCCCCTACACGAGACCACATATAATGACCACACCAATAGGAAATTAGATTCAAGTACGTGAAAAATCAACCACGTATGCATGTGTAAACACACAACGCAAGTTCTCGAAATATCTATGTTTATTTGTGGTTTTCTGAAACATTCATCGTTTTAAGTGGAACAGTTGAATACATAATTATCGACAACAAAGTTGATTGTTTGAATTTTCTGAAAACCAGTTGGAAACTTCGGAATCACAGTTTTCCAATCAATCAATCCATCATATCCTCAAACTAATAAGGAAACCTAAACTAGCAGCATTGAGATATTTGTCTGCCCAAAACGATGTAGTCTCTCAAAATTATAATCAACGATGACATCTGGAAATAATAATACCCATCCTTTAGATGAACCAGGTATGGAAATTATAATTGATAAACCCATTGCTAAATTCTGCTCACAAATCGAAAAAAAAAAATCAAAAATTTTATAAAATGGGGATGAGTATCAAGACATTGTGCTACAAATTATCTGCGATAGAAAATGTCGACACAGGTTATTTTGTGAACGAAGATCATTTGACAGATATTCGATAAAAACTTCAAATGAGTACTGTCAAAAATTTTGGGAGAAAAAAATTTTTGGATAAGCTATGGAAGAATTTTTGCAAAAATAGATGGAGAAGTAATGCTAGCGAATAAAAGAAGAACTTTAGACAAAATAGTCATCGTTCTATATTATCATGTCTACAATTTCATAGGTAAATATGGCAGGACTATAGAATGAAAATTAATGCATTTCTAACAATTCTTTTTAATATACCTGTTTTTCTTAGGGCCAGTTTTTAAAGTTCCAGTTAACCTCCAGATTAATTAACTAATGGTTAGAATGTGATCTTTCAAACACCATTTAAAAAATGCCATTCACCATCTAAACTATCAGTTTAGTTATCTGGAGTTTAACTCGAACATGAAAAACGGGCCCGTAGAGGTACAGTTTTTATGCCCTTCTAGATTAATATTTAATTTTTTCTTTTTTAGGATCTACTTGACTCAATTTGAAGGTTTTGTTTCACTTGTTTATTGATAGAGTATTATCCGTCATCCCAGAAAATATTTTTATGAATTTCTTGGATGAGAATGATATAATGCCACTTTATTTATTGTTCAATGGATAGTAAAAAAGTTTCCCAAATGGCGCAAACTTTTTGAAACTCACTGTATACACCAAAAATGTTCAAAATGACTTTGAATTGATCATTTCAAGTGATATACTCTGCATGCCCACTGCATTTTCGAAAAATGATACAGTAGGAGACAAAATATGTCGATATTTTTATCGGATTCGTAATCATATCAATCATTTTATTACATTCACTTTGTTCCAGAAAAGTATTCAGTTCTGAAAAATCTAAATTTGTCTCACTTCTCATGGAAACATAATAATAATAATAAATTTTATTTTTCTTTCAGACAAATACAAATAGGAATAGTCACAATGAGCATTAAAAAAAATTACAAACAAATATAAATACGTACATATAACAATTATGTACCTGTCAAAGTCACAACCATATAAATAAAATCACACATTAAAAAAATCATTGACTGAAAAAAAAAATTATCAATAAGGAGCAATTTCAACTTTCTTCTAAAGTTTCTGAGAGTGGAACAGCATTTCAACTCATTTGGTAACTTATTTAAGAAAATGAAACTAGCACTATCTGGAGATCGGTATGAGATTGTATATCTAGTTTGCAGAATATGAAAATTATCTTTATACCTAGTGTTTCTTTCATGAATTTCTGATCTTTTGATAAATTGGTCTTTATTTTTGAAAATATAACTACATAATTCAAATATATAAAGTGAAGGTAACGTTAGGATATTCAATTTTATGAATAGATCCCTACAACTGTGCCGTGCTGAAACACCAGAGATAGTTCTTATAATTCGTTTTTGGACAAGACAAACTTTATTTGCATGTGTGGACCAACCCCAAAAACACACACTATATCTCAGTCGTGATTCCACTGTCTATAGTAAATGTTGAGTGCTTGTTTTGTATTCAAGATTTTCCTTAAGTTTCTGAATTTTCTGAATTTTGAGAATTAAGATTTAGACCCAGCTTATCACAGTGAGTTTTCCAACTTACCGTACTGTCAAAATGGATACCTAGAAATGTAACACTTTTTTGAGCTACTAGATTATCACTAATTTCGATATTCAGTTCTGGGCATGACTTTTGGTAATTCCGGAATCCAAGGAAGTGTGTTTTTTCAGAATTTAAATAGAGAGAATTCGCCGAGAACCACACATTCAACTTTAGGAAAATCACTGATGTATCATCAGCGTATATTATAAGGGAATTATCACATATTGACACGTTTAAGTCATTTATATATATAAAATAACAGTACTGGTCCCAATACTAAACCTTGCGGTACTCTGGGTACTCCAAGAGAAATATCAATTGCTGATGATTTTACATTACTTTTGATGTTATTTCTGATGTTTGTAATACTGACATACTGCTGTCGTTTTTTTAAAACAGTTTCTATCCATTTGTTTCCTGAGCTTTGTATTCCATAACTATGTAGTTTCAATGGCAATTTGTCATAATCTACACAGTCGAATGACCTGCTGAGGTCACAGAATATCCCGACAGGGCATTCTCCAGCTTCCAGTAGCTTGATAATATTTCTCTGTAATTTTGGAATCCATGTTGGTTTTTTGAAATTATTCTTTCTTTTTCCAGGTACATATTGAGACGATTCAATTAAGCGTACTCAAATGCTTTTGAGAATACTGATGGCATCGTGATGGGTCGATAGTTATCGATATCATTTTTGTCTCCCTTTTTATGTACCGGAATTACTTTATTAATTTTAAAGTTTTCTGGAAAAATCCCATTACAAAATGACAAATTGACTAGATATGTTAAAGGTTTTATTATGGAATGTACAATATTTCTCACTAAGAAATTTGGTATTTCATCTGAACCACATGATTTACTATTTTTGAGCTTGGTTTTCAGCAAGAGTTAGAGTTCTTCATCCGTATATGAGCAAGGAATGAACCTGTCACTGCTGCTAGACTGTGAAGCTTTTTCAACGTTATTTTCACCTATTTTTTCCACTATGCGAAGAGACGTCTGTTGAAAATTAATATTGAAAGTATTTCCTACTGTTAAAGGATCAGTAAATTGTTTCATTTTTTTGGCTGATAATTCTGAAACTATCTGCCAACAAGTTCTATTCCTGTTAGTAGAATTGAAAATTCCCCGTTACAGTTATTTTTAACAAAAAATTTTCAAAAATTGAAAAAAAAAATTGTATATCTATCGATTCTTTAAATTTCACAATTCCACACTCTACGTCAAAAATTACGGAACTCCGGTAGGTGGTTCCCTGAGATTCATTCCAGTCACACCACGCAATTGAATTGAAACGAAATCAAAATGTATTCCTTGATAAGATAGCTTTTATCTACACTTTCAATGTCACCGCTGTTGGATGTTCATTGAACCCAGTTAAGTTCGACTTCAGCAGTCCATAAAGTTCACTACAATGTTTACTTTTGAAATTGCCTGAAATAGCCGGAGTCGTTTTCAAAACAGCTCATCTTTCATTTGAGGTAATTGGGAAAAAATGCTGAATAAACACTAAACCCCAACGAAGTCGTTTCTGTCGCGAAAAGTGTGGAAAATACGGTTATTTCAGTTTTTGTAATCCGCTGGAAATATTTGCGGGTTATTCTTGAAGCAAATGTGTTTATTTTTAATTTTCAATAAAAACACTGCTTGAGTTTGTCATGGTCAGGAATAGACCGCAGGAAAGTTATAAGAATCAAAATAGTTTATAGACATGGTTTTGTGAATATGACATTATACTCAACATTGTTAGGGAAAACATAAAGAAATATGCAAATCTACAATAAATTCAGTTATGAGAATTCTAAGATGCCTAAAAACTCTGGTGTGTCGAGTGATTCGATTTTGTTTTGATATTTCAGAAGACAAATAAACAAATGAAATAGTGGTCTGCTTCTTTAGTCGGTCCCAGAGATGGCGCCCTTATAGAATTTTAGTCCTGTCAATATTCCAGGGATATGGTGATTGATGACTGTTGTCAATTTTATGGAATTTCAACAAACTTCAAATACTATTCAGAAATGAATAGTTGTGACTAGGGATTGCAAATTTACCGAATTTTAATATACCGGTAATTCGGTAAATTATTTTAAAAATTACCTATTTACCGGTATTTACCGGTTTTTTCCGACATAAAAAAATAACACAGAAATAAGTCACAAAATAAATAACCAAACTTTAATTCTTATTAAATAATAACAACAGAAACGTAAAACTCTAGGTAAACTTAAAAAAAACTAATATACCTAACTTAAAAACTAATAACAGGCTCTAAAACATTCGAAATAGCAATTTCAATAAAAAAATATCTATCGTTTCTTACTTCTCCAACGACTCTTTCGATTTTTTTTGTTTAATAAAAAAGGCCCTGAGAAAACACAGCTTATCAATACTATTATCACTTAGCCGCGACCTAATCTTAGTACAAATTGTTCCTGCCGCAGAAAAGGCTCTTTCGGACTGCACACTAGTAGGCCGAGTTGTCATGAGTGCTGCGAAAGCCATTTTTAGGTATTTCCCCTGAATTCCTTCCTTCCGAAAATATTGCATTTCTGTTTTCACACATTGATGAACACTGTTAGGCTTCTGCTGTCTTCTAATTGAAAGAGTACTGTTTATATCAATTTTTTTTCTTATCGCTAGTTGAAGTTTCTCTTTAATCGACAATGCAGCATTAACCGATTTTGATGTTGATGGGCCCAAAACCCGACTGAGGGGGATGTTATCCTCATCAGAATCAGAGGAATCATCGAGGTCAATGCTATTTGTATTTTCTGATGACTCTTCTAGGTTTTGTTTTGAAATCCGCCCAATTACTTCCACTATTGCATTTCTTATTGTAGATTCGCTGGTTTTATTAAATACTCCATAATCTTCACCCCTGGATTCCTCAGGAAAAGGATTATGCAGGTACTGAAGAACATCAGAATAAATGGTCCGTCTCTCTTTTATACGATCTAACAATGCTTCTTTCAGTTCAATACTTAAAACTGTGTTTTGACTTGTAAGCTCATCAATCATGAATTTTAAGGTAATATCAGCTATAAAAAGATTTGCATCTTCGCAACATAATTGCTCTACTGCAGCTTTTACCGGTTGCAATGCTAAAATTGTACTAGATAGTAACTCAAGTTCATCTTCTGTGAAGTTTATTTCTGATTTAATGTCTATTAAGCTCTTTCTGATGCAATTTCTTAACATTTCAAATCTTTCCAGCATTGCTAACAAACTGTTCCATCTTGTTTTGCAGTCGAGTATTAAAGAATATTCCTTATTAAATTCTTCTTTTACATGTTTTTGTAGAATCTTATCATTTTTAGTCGGTGATTTGCGAAAAATTTTAACGACTTTTCGAATTTTTGTAATTAAACCATTTAATTCAATATTTGATAAGAAAGTTGGCACTGGCAGAGCTTGATCGATGGTTCCACCAGCTTCGTATTCAATTTCAAAATCATCGTGGAAAATTTCATTTTCCTCATTATCGGAATATTCGGAATCAGATTCATTACCTGTGTCGGACTCACTATCTTCATCGATATTTTCGTCACGTAATTTATTAGCTTCGTGTAAATCAGTTTTATTGTTGTATAATACTTTAATTACGGCTAATTGTATGCCATGTGCTATACATAATTGGTGGTGTGGATCTATCAATTTTCCCACTTTTTTCATTACTGAAACACCGTCTGTAGTAATTGATACAATGTTTGTAAAACCAAGTTGAAACTCACTAAGCTTTTTGTTCAAAATCTCCACGCATTTTTCCGCTGGCATGGATCCATGAACCCGAGCTAATCCTAAGTTCCAAAAGGCATCCTTTGTATGGACATTTATGTTCATGAAGCGATGGTTTTTTACCGATGTCCATTCATCGAAAGTCAAACTAAACACTTCTCCCCGAAGTTTATTCTCTTTCAACTCGTTTATTGCTTCTTGAAGCATTTTATTAGAATATTCCAAAACAATTTTTCTTATGGTATTTGGTGATTTCGGTATATCTCTATAACCTTTTACTTTTAATAATTTTCTTAAATCTTCTGAAGTGCAAAACTTATTAAATGGCAAACCGTCCAGTGCAGTCAAACGTGCAATTACTGCTGGAAATGAATCATCTACAATCGGTTTAAAATACGACGTAATTGTAGATATTTCTTTGTAAGGCTGGCTGTCGCGTTTTCCAGAAATTCCAGATAAAGGTATAGATTTTCCTCTTTTTAACAAGTTTATTTCATGCTGACTCTTTAAATGACTGCGTAAACCACTAGTGCTTCCTCCAGCAGCTTTAATTTGTCTGGAACAAAGTTTACACACACCCCCATCCTTAGTTTTGTTATAATGTTGCCAAACAGAAGTTGTATCCATTGTTTGCTATTGGCTACAACTGCAAGGAAAAGAAGAAAGATGTTTTTATTACATACCCCTGTTTAAAATAAAATAATTATACCTTCAAAGTGCAAATTCACTCACAGAATTAAGTACTAAATGCAAATTTAAGCGCTTAATTCCTCACTTGACAGTCAACATGCCGCGACCTGCGTTCCTGTTCAATCTTTGTTTACGATTCATCCCTTCCTCGCTGCGCATTCATCACAGAAACAACGGATCCGCGCTGTTGTCAGCTTGGCATTTTTTACCGAAATTACCGGTAAAAAATGTCGATTTCTGGTCGGTAATTTAAAGAACTTTTAAGGCGGTAAATCGGTAAACCGGTAAATCGGTAAACCGGTAGTGCAATCCCTAGTTGTGACGGAATCTAAATTTCATTGTGCAATTTCCTTGTATTGATGACTATTATTAATGTGTTTTTCCATTTTGCTGTATATTTTCTCAGAAATTCTTAATTCATTCAATAATAATTCAATTTGTCTGATTGACTCGGCCGTTACTTGATGAAGATCCATTCATAGAATACACAGAAAACGATCTCCACAAACTTTATTCAATCAGACAGTGAAGAAGCTACTGTGCTAGCGAAACATGTCTGATTGAATAAAATTTATGAATATCTAATCGTTTTCTGTGTAGTTTGTACAATGATAATTTGATCATGTTCCGTTTTTATATCATTTGTGGGCAACCCAGAGAGACGAACAAAATAATTCATCTATATCCAGTACCGAAAGTGAGTACCACCATATCATGAAGATTATCACATAGTATCTTGTATTATTAGAAATTTTTTTAATGAAAATAATGGCACGAATATTTCTCACGGAATCCCGTCACTCCTGATTATATTAGCACAAGATTGACAGGTTCTAATGGTGAATTTTTATGAAGCCTAATTTCAATACTTCCAAATGAAATGCGTGGTTATTATTGTAGTTAATTGTATTTCAGAAAAGCATTATACTGTTAACTTTTGAACGGTTCGACGTAGAAACATGAAAAAAAACCGTTTCGAGGGTTTCACCAATACTACTTTTTGAAATAAAAAAATAGTGATTGCACGATAGGGGGCGCAGGGGGGGCCCATCAACTCAATATTTTTAAATGGCATGTGGGTTCAAGTGTCACATCGTTGAAAAGAGAATTCAATTCTCTTTACAACCATCTAAATATTTTTAAATTTTGTTTATAATTTTTTTCCCAATTTCGATTTTTATACCTTTCGAAATTTTTAAATTAATGTGCCCCTAGCACCATCTGTCGAGTAATTGCAATGTTTCTTCTCTCAAAAAGTAGTATCGGTAATACCCTTCAAAAATTTTTGGTTTCATTGTTCAACATCCAACCGTTCAAATTTATCGAGGTATGAAATGTATTTATCAGAACTCGTTAACATGTCCAATTAAAATCTTAGTAATCATAGTCAAAAAATCGTTTTTCAGGATTTTTTTTCTAGCACAATAATTCCAGAACCAAAAAGTTATATTTTGGTAAGACATCATAGTTTCAGTCTCTTTCAGCCGATAAAAACGTGCACAGATAAAAAGGATTCCTTGATTTGAAATAATTTGAACTTGCCTCAAGGGCGCCCAGCATTTGATATGGGCGAAATGCATGGATATTTTGAACCAAAATTTGAATTTCTTTGAGGCAAGCGCATCATTTTCTTTAGCACAAAGTTATATAAATGTCAGGTAAGAAACCTTAGTTTTGTCATAATATAAAATAATTTTGTCTCAAAATCATTATTTTTCCAAATTGTGAAAAGCTTTGAGGGAAATGCCATCTTTATTCTAGCTCAAAGTCATGTGAACTCAAAGCAAAAGAGCCTAAGTTTTCGATCAAATTCATTAGGAGATTGTTTGAAAATTGCGTGCTTTAAAATAATAGACATGGTATCATTGTCTTGAAATAAAAGGCTTTTGATATAAACTACTCAACACTAATTTCGTCGCACCCCAAAATTTTGACCATATTAAAATCTGAATAACTTTTTTCTGCATAGGACAATTTGAATGCTGTAAACACTGTTCGCTAGCCCAGTCTTCTAGCTATAATCTCGTACTTCTTCAAAACATAAGGTTTCCCGTATAGAATCACTACAGGGTATTATCTGAAACTGTGCAAAATTTCTGAATTTTCAAAAGGATCCCAAATGAAGAAAATTTTTTTTTTTTCAAATTTGACAGCAGTGGCATGAAGATGAACTCATTACCTCAAGATACTTTTCAAATTGTCTTATTATCTCTTTTGTTTACAGGGTGATCTCAAAAATTTAACTTTTTGGTTTTGCAGTCATAACTTTTTTCCTCTTCAACCGATTTTCAAAATCTCCGGCTCATTTTGAAGCTGAAACTTTAGATGAAGAGATATGAAGATCAGAATAGACTCAAGATGAAGATTGAAGATCAAGGGTTTCCTCAAAGGTGACCTAAATCTGAAACACCCTCAAAATCCGGTTGGTAGGAGAATTAAATGAAAATCAACTTGATTTCGGAATGATCATCCATTCTGAATACGTCCAGATCTTCCTTGCTGTCACTAGTCAAGAATTGGGCATGAAAAAACCCAATTGTAACGGCAAGATTTTGAAAAAAATAAAATCAACCCATTGTTCGCCTGAAATGAATAGCCCGTAACCAAGGTAACAAGAATCACAATCAATGACTGACAAGCTAGGTTAGACGTCAATTTTGATTCGTTTGCAAAAAAAATTATCATATCGATGCCGCATCTAACGCCCGACCAGCTGGAATTGATTCCACGAATGACGGAACAAGGATTATCCACCCTCCAAATTGCCAATCTGCTTGGAACAACAGTTAGATCCGTCCAAAGGGCCCACGTCAGCTAACGCTGGGGATATTCAGTATCGACCTAGGGGGCCAAGAAGGGGTACAAGAAGAAGAACAACTCCCGCTCAAGACCGCCTTATTGGAAGATTGGTACGGCGGACTCGGACTTCAACCGCCCCCAAAATTCGTCGTGAATTGATCGATGCTACGGGAATTCAGGTTTCAAGTCAGACAATCCGACGCCGGATCCACGATCTTGGATTACACGCAAGGAGACGAGCTGCCTGCCCCTTACTGAATCCTGTACATCGAGCAGCAAGACGATTATGGGGGGAAGAACATCAAAACTGGGGAATAGCAGAGTGGAGTAGGTGTATGTTTACGGATGAGAGTAGGTTCAACTTGTTTCGAAAGGATGGTCGTGTGTTGGTTTGGAGAGGAAGGAATGAAAGGTTTTTGGAAGGAAATATGGAGGCGAGGGTGGCTTTTGGAGGTGGAGGAGTGACTGTGTGGGGTGGAATATCGATGAATGGGAGGAGTGAATTGGTGATTCTGAGAGGAGATAGTATGAACGGTGAGAGGTATAGAGATTTATGTATTAGAGAAATCGTGGTCCCTTACGCCGCAAATATCGGCAACAACTTTCTTCTCGTTGATGACAATGCGAGACCGCATAGGGCTCACATTGTCAACGAGTTTTTGAGGAATAACGGTATTGAGCGAATGAACTGGCCGCCTTTCTCTCCGGATATGAATCCGATGGAACATGTCTGGAGTCGTATGAAATTGAAATTGAAAGAAAGGGAAGGGCGAATGGAAAATTTGGATGACTTGGTGAATGCGGTACAGCAAGAATGGACAGCTGTACCACAGGAGTTCATTGATAGTCTGATAGACAGCATGCCGGAAAGGGTCAATGAAGTAATTGCCAAAAGGGGAGGCCCCACTAAATACTGAATATCAAAAAGATTTTTTAGTTCTAAAGTTATTCAAGTTATTTTCTCTTTGTTGTTGTTCAATAAAAACTCAATAAAACTTGTTTTCTTGTTCTTGCTTACTAATACGATTAATGCTCCACGATTGAGAAAAAAACCGCTATTGTGAAATGAGCCTCAGTTGGTCAGGCTTGTCAGTCACTGTATGTGATTCTTGTTACCTTGGTTACGGACCATGCCTTTCAGGCGAACAATGGGTTAATTTTTTTTTTTTCAAAATCCTGCCGTTACAATTGGGTTGTTTCATGCACAATTCTTGACTACTGACAGCAAGAAAGATCAGGACGTATTCAGAATGGATGATCATTCCGAAAACAAGTTGATTTTCTTTTGATTCTCCTACCAACCTGATTTTGAGGGTGTTTCAGATTTAGGTCACCTTTGAGGAAACCCTTGATCTTCAATCTTCATCTTGAGTCCATTCTGATCTTCATATCTCTTCATCTAAAGTTTCAGCTTCAAAATGAGCCGGAGATTTTGAAAATCGGTTGAAGAGGAAAAAAGTTATGACTGCAAAACCAAAAAGTTAAATTTTTGAGATCACCCTGTAAACAAAAGAGATAATAAGACAATTTGAAAAATATCTTGAGGTAATGAGTTCATCTTCATGCCACTGCTGTCAAATTTGAAAAAAAAAATTTTTTCTTCATTTGGGATCCTTTTGAAAATTCAGAAATTTTGCACAGTTTCAGATAATACCCTGTAGTGATTCTATACGGAAAACCTTATGTTTTGAAGAAGTACGAGATTATAGCTAGAAGACTGGGCTAGCGAACAGTGTTTACAGGATTCAAATTGTCCAATGCAGAAAAAAGTTATTCAGATTTTAATATGGTCAAAATTTTGGGGTGCGACGAAATTAGTGTTGAGTAGTTTAAAACCAACAAATGCTTCATTTAAAATCTTAGGTTTATGTTGAATTCTTGTTTTGAAAGCTTGCGTCCTCAAGTGAAAAATTTACTCTTTTTTAAAAAGATCGAAAACGGTTTTGTGACAAAATGTGTATGGTCTAGGCCAAATTTCCTGAGGATCTTTTTAAAAGATAATAATAATTCATGTGAAAATTTGGAAAGTTTTAAAGCAACAAACTTGCATTGGTTAAAATCAGATTCAAAATTGAAATTTAAATATTCATAAAAACTTATACGGATATTAAGAAAAACAAATATTAATTAAAACGTATTTATTTTAATAATAACACATAGCACGTTATTTTGGTTACTGAACACAAATCAGGGAAAAATTGGTATTGCTGGTGAATAAGGAACAAATCAAAACTAACTCTAGGTGGTACCAACAAAATCATGAAACTCGTAAAGGAAGTAAAACAAATAAATTTCTACCTACATTGACGAATTTTCATATTATAGCTTAACATTGTAATATTATACAGTGTGTACGTAAATAGTCCCCCCTGTTAACTTTTGAACGGTCCGTCGTACACACATGGGACGAAAACAGTTTTGAATAGTATCACCGATACCACTTTTTTTAAACCGGTTTCACTCATCAAACCTATTCACAACACAAATCTTGCCTGCAAACCATTTATCAACATCAACTCATCGACATTCGACATAAGAAAATACAATGGCAGAATGGCGCTAACCATGATACTATGGGCGCTAACTAGTGTCCAGTGAACTGATACGCTGGCACCTGCGCCCGCTGCGCGGGCGCTGGTCGTTGCGACTTGCTCAAATTCAAATGGGTATCGGCAAAGTTCGGGTAGACCGGTAGACCCGAGCTCATGCATGGCGAAGATAGCTGAGGTAGATTATGTCAACCAAACACATTTGGACCTTGTATCAAGTGGTTATGGTTTTGAGACAAGAGTCAACCAAGCAGGACTGGAGACAAAGTTAATAATGTTTTCTCAAAAGCATTTGAAGCCAAAAGAATAGAAAATTTATTACAAAAGCAACAATGATTTTCATTCAAGAGCAAAATATTTGGGACGAAGACAATTTCTTTGTTAGAAGAGAAAATAATCCAAAAGCATGATTCTTTTGTCTCTAATCGGGTATTTTTATCAGTGCGTTTGAAATATAAAATCTTGGATTATACCCCATACTAAAAACAATTGAGATCGTGTTTGACTTCAAAAAAATTATTTATTGCTACTGCTGATTGGACAAAAGATGGAGCAACTTTCTGATGAACTCAGTTATTCAATGTTACCTTTCATTTCCGTGCCTTACATTTTTCCTGAGCCATTTACAATGTTTTTATTGGATATATCGAAAACTGTTTTATTAATTTGGTCCTAATTTTACTCACACTCTTGAATTTCTAATTTATGCGTTTAAAAGTTTACGGTATTACGAGAAATGATTTTCTTGACTATGTTCGGTATTCACCCTATAATGTATTATCATTAATAAGATTATATTGGACATGTTAATGAGTTCTGATAAATACATTTTCCCTGAATTTGTTTTTTTTTTTGACAAACATTAATTTTTTTTTGTTAGTTCTACCCAACTATGACGTTTTCACAAAGTTTTTCCGTTTACATCTCAGAAACGACATATAAAAAATCATTTGAACCCACACATCTTTCTAACGAGAAATAATATTATTTCAGCCAATTTGACCGAAAGCCAATTTCTCTTATGTTTAATTGGTTTTTGTCTGTACTAAAATGCCACATTCATTAATAAAAAATTATCGAACCACTTTACATATCTAAATATTGGGAATTCTACAAAACAAATTTTATGCGTTTATTTTCAAAAGAAATCGTCCTACTAGGCCATTTTCCATAATCTTTAAAGCAAAATTTAACGCCCAAGTAGAATTCCAAAATGAATTATGTTCAAAAGATTTTTCCCATATGATACTAACTTTTTGAAGGACACTGTAAATGAACTAAATCAATTATATTCATTATTATAATTATTATAAGGAAAAACTGAAGTACTTTAAACGAGAAGTTGAGATTTACTCTACTCGCCTTTTTGAATTCCTCGCTAAAGGCTCGGTATATCATGTTCGGCAAAGTAAATCCTACAGACTATTCATTTTATCTTATAATTTATGTTTTTGAATGGTCAGAAACGGAATTTTTCTGAAATCGTTCAAGAATGCCCACTTTCTCGGAGCAACTTCAGGCCTCAAAATACGCTAATCTAGTATTTTAGTCCGTTGCTAAACTTTCTCGGACCGTTTTCGGACCTAAACGGTACGGGAAAAATATTCCCGTATCGTTTTCGATACTGGAATATTTTTGCCGGCTTGTTTACATTTTAGACAGTTATTGAATTCACGCAAACAATATGTAGAATTCCTTAGTTTTTGATAATGCTGATTGCGATTTCAGAAAAAATAGTATGTGTACCTCGTAGTAAAAGCACATTCCCAGACTTCAATGCTTGTTGGCATCGGCTTAACGCCTCGGCCAACAATTTACATTGTCGTCCGGGAATGTATTGCTTTTACTACTAGATACACAATATACTATTGTCAATAGAATACTTTTTTCCGAACAGGAATCGTGATATTATTTAAGAATAGTTCCCAAGGTAAAACTTTTTTCACGTCAAAAATCTTGATGGAATTCCCTTGGAAAATGAAAACTTTGAAGTTTGACGATGCATATTTGTTTTATTTATAATGAGGTTATAGTGAACACTTTGTTTCTTCAAATTTTGTGTCAGGGTTTGCTAGAGACAATTTATTTATTATTGTAATTTATTACCTCGCGCTCATACTTCATCTCTGTGTAATAATATCATTTCATTCATTAGTTTCAGTCATTTAATTTTGAAATAACAGGCTAGCAGTTATATAAAACTTTTACGTAGATTATGGATTTCTATCAAGTGGAAAAAATTAAAAAACGTGTATCTGCAGATTCTTGCATTGTTAATAATTCTTATTATTTAATAGTAAATTGAATAATGCAGTAGAAAGTTCATTACTTCGTAACAAATTTCCTGTGCGTCAGGTGAAGTCAGTCAAGGAAAAGTGTTTATTGAATTTGTTTTATTTCTGAACTGAATATGTATTATGTAATGTGAAAATAACCTGACAGTGTACCTCGATATTCGGGACACCTTATACGGAGTTAGTCAAATGTATGGACCCGCCCATTTTTCTCAGTTAATATGAGGGTTATCAAAAAAATAGTCGAATAAAAGTTGAAGGGTATTTTACTTTGCACCTTTCTATGAATTAGAATATTTTTTAAATGTGCCATTGGTGGAGAACTGACGTCATCGACATTTTTTCAAAATGGAACCTGTTTTTTCCCAGTTCAGTGGTCTTAATATTATTTTAACTTTCTCGATAGGTACAGTGTGTTTCGTATTTTTGTGTTCACCCCTGTAATTCACTTACCTATCGCTTATTTCTTTAAAAATTCTTCTCTGTCAGGGAATGTAGTCAGTTGGATATTCGAAGTGATATGGCAATTTGATTTAGACAATGGCGTACGTGAGTTTTTATAAAAAAATATTTTTTATGTGCTACATTGACAGTTGTTTCATTAAAAAAATTCACTTATGATGTTTGGAATAATTTCAAGTACATATTGGAAAATGAAATTATTCCACTGATGGTTAAAGAAATTTTTGATACAAAGAAAAAACATTTGTTTCGTTTTGAACAAAATCACTTCAGTATGTGCTCAATCTGCAGTCCATTTGACTCTTTACAATAAGATAATAATAATAATAATAATAAATAATAATTTTAATTGTGCACATTAAATTACACAATAGGAATCCGATATTGCGTAAGGCATTTTTCAATCGGGCCCTTATAAATACATCAAACATTTTTTAAATACATGATAAAGATAATAATAGATAATAAATAACAATAAAATAAAAATGCAGAAGAATAATCATGCATGGCATACAAACAAGTTTCTAAAACAAATGTGTGAATGAGAAATAAAATTAAGAAAAATGTATAATCGTCATTATCGGCATTGTGTGATTTGTGAGATGAGCAGTTCTTTTTTAAATTTATTTCGGAATGAAGTTACATTTATTGATCTTTCATGCATCACATAATGTTGATCGAGGATTTTACATGCAACATACTCGGAACGAAATTTAAATTTTTCAGTTTTATGCAAAGGTATTGAGAATGTATCTTTGTTTCGCAGTGCAACTGCATGTGTATCTGATCTCTTTGACAATAGAGCAAATAGATATGAGGGTATCTCAGTTTGTAATAAAGTGAACAGTAGAACAGCAAAGTATAGCTCAAACCTCATATTAAATTTTAGAATTTGCATTTCATCATAATAAGGTGGAAGCATAAGAGAATCTTAAACAGGAGTTTTGCAACTTCTGAAGTTTACTTTTGAAGGTCTCACTCAAATAGTTGTGATATACAGTATACACAAACTCAAGATCACAGCATTAACAAGACGCCACTTAACATCCGAAAGTAACACATATTTATACCTCCACAAAGCTTTGAGCTTCATGTAGCAGGTACATAGTTTCTTAGTGGCGTGCGATTCAAAAGTGAGTTGTTCGTCCATTCGTCCATTCTAAGTGTCTCACTTTCTCACTAAGTGTTATCACAATATTGTTCAAAGATATTTCGCGAGTTTGAAGACATTTTGCTCTGTTTGTGTGAGTTTTTGTCCCTATACATATTGACAATGTTTTATTTGCGTTCATCTTGAGACCGTTATCCGAGGACCCTTGGCTTATCCGCTGTAAATTAAGGTTGAGTTCTGAGACCAGCGAATCTACATTTTTCAGAAAGCATGCTCTGTAGAGTTGACTATCGTCGGCATACAGATGGAAATTCCAGTTCGGTTCAACACATGCGGGAAGGCCTGCAATAAAAACAATAAAAAGAAGTGGACCCAGCACACTACCTTGGGGAACCCCGCAGAATGTCTGTTTTGGTTTAGATAACTGGTTACCAATTTTGACCTGTTGAACTCTTCCATTTAAAAATTGTTTTACTAGAATAAGTGCTTTAGAACTGACGCCATAAAAATTGAGATTAGCCAAAAGTAAGCTATGATTCACTAGGTCGAATGCTTTGCTGAATGAAGTCCAATAAAGTAAGGTAAGTTACCTGGGCATGCTTCTTGTGAGATCATTCGTAATTTTGATGAGGGCAGTCGTGGTGCTATATCGTCTCCGGAAACCTGACTGTTTATCTGGAAGAATATGGTTGGTTTGCAAGTGAACAGTTAATTCGAGTGCTAATTTTTTCTCTAATATTTTAGACATTGTTGGGAGTATGTTAATTAGACGAAAATCATTCAGCTCGACGGCTTTTGGTAGTTTGGGCAATGATAGAACAATGGCTTGTTTCCATAATTTGGGTATAATAATATAATAATAATGTATGAATAATACCCTGGACACTATTAAGCAAATGCTCTTGAGGAATTCTTGACATTACTCGCCTTATCAGAATCTTCTTAATCATTAGGTTTGTCGACATAAACCATACTTTTCACACGACCCCATAGAAAAGAGTCTATTTAGGAAAAATTCGGGATTGGAGCACTTGAATTATTCTGGAATAAAATTTTCTATTGAAATTTTCCAATAGAAAAATAACTAGAATTGTACTTCGAAAAATAAGCATCTGAGAAACGTATATCTACGTATGACACTGTCTGAAACAAACTGCCATATCGCTCAAAATACCCAACTGATTACATTCTCGATTGAGATTTTTTTTTAACAAATTAAGCACTGGTTAAGTGAATTACAGAGATGGACACAAAAATACGAAACACACTGTACCTATCGAGAGAGTTGAAATAATATTAGTATTACTGGAATGATAAAAAAACAAGCTCTCTAGCGATACTAAACATGACATATCTGGCAAATCTGAAAAATATTTGAATTCATAGAAAGGTGCAAAATGAAATATCCTTCAACTTTCATCCAAACTTTTTTTGATAACCCTCATATTTACTGAGAAAAATGGGCGGATCCATACATTTGACTAACTCTGTACATATACTATGGGTGGCCTAATTGATATTTCACATCATTTGTGGGCTAATTTCACTGCATGAGAGGCATTTTGTCAATTCTGATCAAGTAATTCAAATTCTCTACTCGATAAGTTAAAAAAAAACGATCTTCATGAATAAAGAATATTCATATTTGTTTCTCTTCAGGTTGTAACGAAGCATATATTTTATCGTTTGTTTGAAGGTTGTAGACGATGATGTAACTTAGTACATTCATCTTGGACTTCCAGTCTTATGATTTGTATAAATCATAACTGTAACCACATCCGTTGTCTGATACTTAGCTGCACAGAATCTCAGGCAGATCATCTCGTAAAAATTGTCAAATTTTTGACCATTTAAGTGTCCATCAAAAAAGTGTGGTCCTATAACTTGTGTACCTATAATTCCTCCCCACACGTTAACAGACCATCTATTCTGGTGATCCTGAGTGCGGAAAAAATGAGGATTCACATCACTATAATGATGGAAGTTGTGTCTGTTCACTAATAAGCCTTTGTTATGAAAAGTAGATTCATCAGAAAATAAAATGAAATCCAAAAAGTGTTCATAGTCTATTTCATATAATTCCTGATGCATCTGAATACGGTACGGGTGAAATTTGTATTTTTTTATTACCCTAGAAATGTTCCATCTGCTTATCCCTACATCTTTAACTCGTATGAGGGTTTTCTATGATAGATCCCATAATAAGAAATTTATTCTCTTCATTTCCAATGATAGATTTTGGTCTATTTCCCTTTTCATAAGCCACTTCCAGTCCTACGAAATTCATGTAGCAATCGTTGGAAAACCAACTTGTTTGGATGATTCCGGTCTGGATATTTTTGGGCATACATGCACCCTCGACGCCAAAAGGCAATTCTCTTCACTCTCACCAATCGCTAAAATCAAATCTATCCGCTCTTGAATGGGATAAGTTTTCATTTTCGACGGTAATAATTATTCAGTGAATGTTTTGAATAATGTAAAACACAACAACTGTCAATAAGTATTCTTTCAACAAGTTGAATAAATGTCGTTCCAAAGCTATCTTGATTCTAAAAATGCATTGAAATAAGAACTACTATTTGAAAAAGCCAATATCTGAAAAACTATTTAGGTTAGGTATAGGGAACCACAATATGAAATGAAAGATAATCAAATTTTCTATTCCTCAGAGCAAAAAAGTACAGGGGGTTCCATTTGAAGGAGCAAAGTTATCTTTGTCCGAAATTATAATTTACATTACAATGATTTTTGAACATTCTGTATTATATTGAGTAACGGGATTTATCGAAATCAATAGCACAAAATCTCTTTCATGAATGGTCAGAATACAAACGAAAAATAGGGACTTGAAAAGAAAAATTTTACTATTGTGTTCTAAAAACACCAATAAGTCGAAAAATAAAAGAAATATAGAAAAAATGTAAATTAGCACTTTCATTGTCCTCGAACATATGTATAAAAAGTATATAGGGTTTTTTTAATATCTTATAAACAACGTATCTTTGTGAATTTTCTTTTTTGAATTCTAGTGATTGTAATTGCGAATATTTTTAAAAAATTCATATCTCCGAGGTTAATTGAGCCTTAAAAATAGGTGTTTCAGGAACTATGAATCGATAGAGTAGGTCGAGAATGGTATTTTGGACACATTTAGAAAATAGAAAAGAGAGTCGATATGATCTGTTTTTGTATTTTTTTTAGTTTCAGAAAAAAATGAAACCGTTGTCAGAATTTGTTTGTAACAAATTGTTAAGTCAATAAATAATGAAATTATACAGTGTGTTCCACTTAGAGCAGCCACACCCTCATATTTCATTAAGAATAAAATAATTTGAAAAACTTTTTTTTCTCATATTATAGTACTCAGGAATACCTTCCTTTATAATGATGAAAAATTCGTATATCCATTTTCCACTGCTAACTATGACTAATTATGACTAATAGAAGTGAAAAAGTGAGGAAAATATATTAGGGATTTTTTCATCACAAAATTAACATCAAATTCTATTTCAGAAAACCCTTAAACCCCCAATAACAAAGCTTGAATCAATGTATTATACAGGGTGTCATTTGTAGCTGGCTATATGATTAATAGGAGAGTTAGAAAATTATCAACTCCAGTGGAATATTTGATCGTTCCGAGAGTACAGTAAATTTTTTTCTGTTCTCGATATATAGTCCCACGAACGGTATTTCAATATTCGTTGAGGTGAACTCGCGATATTTCAATTCGTTGGAGAGGTTCGTCGGTATTAGCTAGTCGTCGTGGAAACGACCTCCACCCTGGTGACGCTGTCGTGACGCACGTCGTCCCGACGCATTTACGTGACCTTGCCCGGTCACTGGATACGCTCTCGTGTGACATTGGCCATCAATTTAGATTTATTAAACTCGTGCCTGATATCTAATATGTTATGTACCGTATGCGTATGCGGAAAACAATGCACGGCATCATTTAATATTTCCGTATGTTCCAAATTTCATTTGATATCGCATGTCTTGGCAAGCTGAACTGGTCTGATCAACAAGATGAAAAACGTGAAAAATAGAGGTGAAGCTCCTAAAAATATAAGCGGAAGCTCATTTGATTCGCAATGACCACTAGAAAAATTAATAATAAAAATGGATTAAGCAATCCAGTCTTCCGCATTAACCTATACAATAGGTAAAATCGTCGGCAAGTCTCCAACAGAAAACAACTACTGCCCCCTACGACTATTGAATTATATAATTATAATAATAATAATAATAATAATAATAATAATAATAGTCTTTATAAGAAAACAAATAGATAGTTTGACCAAAAGGCGAAGTTCAAATCTGAAGTACAAAATACAGCAGCTTTGTTCTTCCACTTAACCCCCAAAAGCCACTTTTTTCTAGTGGTAGTATTCAGAATAATTTAACAATACCCCTCAGGAAAAAAGTGGCGGATTTACAATAATTGCAGATAGACATAGGTAATAGATAATTCAAATACAAACTTCCTCGTATGTCTAATGAGTATGACTGCGAGACTCCACACGATTCAGAAGATTAAAAGTCTCTGTCGCACTCATTGGGTGTATGGAGAATTTTTTTGGCCATATCTCCGCAGCCGTTTGACATAATCCCATCAAACTTGGTATCACTGGATTTGTAATGACGATCCCTGACCAAATATGGACAAATATACTGGGTGTCCCATTTAAAAATATCACCAAAGTCCCTTTTCCTCAAATGCGGATAACCCTGTATATTTTGGGTGAGGTTCAAAAATTGGCCCATCGGAAAAGAAAATTGACCTGTCCGAGGATTTTTCCGATATATATCTTTATATTCACAAATAATGAATTTGTTCCATAATTTAGCGTCGCAATGTATATTACATATAAGCTATTTGAATTATCGAGGGAATTTTTGGCATCATACAATTTACTTGCCAATCTAAAAAATTCTTAGGTTCTGTGGATGTTTTGATGGGCACATCTTTCATAACACATGTAGCGTGCAAGTTTTCCAGGAATGTGTCCCTTCTTTCCGTCCATTTTCTTTTTTATGTACATTTTCTTGACCTTCATGTAGGAAGACTGTGTCTGTTGCGATTACATATAAAAATTGCAAAGGCTTCGATCTTGGCAGAAAAGCGCACGCGTAGCGCGCGCTCAGCCGACATTTCGCAAATCCGCACGCGCGGATTTGCGAAATGTGGGCCGAGCGCTTGTGCTTTTCCGTTTTCATATCCATTTTCGTGATCTTCATGTAGGAAGACTAAGTCTCTTGCGATTACATATAAAAATTGCAAAGGCTGTGATCTTGGCAGAATATCGCGCGCATAGCGCTCGCTTATCCCACATTTCGCAAATCCGTGCTCGCGGATTTGTGAAATGTCGGCCGAGTGCATACACATTTCCTTTTTCATGTACATTTTCGTGGTCTTCATGTAGGAAGACTAAGTCTGTTGCGTTTACTCATAGATATTGCAAAGGCTTTGATCTTGGCAAAAAAGCGCGCGCGTAGCGCGCGCTCAGCCTACATAATGTCGTAATGTCAGTAGTGTCTGCCGAGCTCATGTGCATTTCTTTATTCATGCACATTTTCGTGATCTTCATGTAGGAAGACTAAGTCTTGCGACTACATATAAAAATTGCAAGGAATTTGATCTAGGCAGAAAATCGCACGCGTAGCGCGCTCTCGGCCGACATTTCACAAATCCGCGAGCGCTTTATCCATTTTCTTGATAATAATAATAATAATAATAAACGCTTTTATTGGTAGAAAAAACGTGAGAAAAAATACAATACACAATTGAAATAACAGATTTCTACGAAAAGGCATGGTTAGCTTTTGTCTGAGCCACACAGAATCAGGCAAGTGCTTTCTTCCACTTCATGAAGGAAGCCCAAGAATGTTGCGAAATGTCGGTCTAGCGCATATACATTACTTTTTTTACATTGTCCTTTTTTTTTCTTCATATAGGAAGCCTGCGTCTGTTGCGATTTTATATCAAAATTGCAAGGGCATTGCACTTGGCAAAACAGCGCATGCGCATTTTCATTGTTTGACGTTTGTGTGTATATAAAAATTCATAAGAAAAGTATTTGTTCCTCTTGTGAATTTTCCACTGTTATTTGAGATAAAAATTGTGACAATAGCTGAATAAATGTGTAGTTAGTGTGTTGCTGAGAAAAAGAGGAAAATTATAGTCATTTAACTTTCCTAGAGTGTATGTAATTCCATATCTACTCCTTTTTTGGTACTTGAAAAGGTCATATCTGCCAAAGTTATTATTTCCGCATCAAAATTGTGATTGCTATCGTATTTTTATTGTATTTTGACTCACCTGTGAAAGTTTCATCAAAATCAGTGAGGTTACCGTTTTCTTAACTTTTACCAAAAAAGTGTAATTCTTACACAATACGAGTTCCTATTCCTTCTCATCAGTCCCAAAACAGTAATTTTTCAAAAATAGAACAAATAACCATTTACCCGGAATTTTCCGGCGTTTGAGACATTATTGAACCCTCCCGAGATCGCTGGCATCCATCAAGTCGCGCACCAGCCCATTCATGGCCTCAGCCTTGGGAACGTTCATTGTGAACGAGGGGGTGAGTAGAGCAGGTCAAGGTAGCCAGGAAAGGGTATGTTGCGGTAGATGAAGGTCGTCGGTCCTGGAGGGCACAGCGAACGAGACCCGCGCAAAGGGATCATGCGCCCTGCGTTCCCTGCGCGTGGACGGCGTCCAATCGATAAAATACACAGAGTGGAATCGGGATGGACTATTCGAGAAACATGCGTAAACAGGAAAATCGGTTTTTTATATCTGAGTTGCCCATTTTTCAGTGTTGTTAATCGGCGGATTAAAGTCCGATTTTCGGACTTTTTTTCGTTCAGCGGACTATTTTCGGACCAGGAAATAATTCGGACTTTTTGGATATTACATATTTGCAGCACCATCAACTAACAAGTTTTGATTGGCAATAATCAACAGTCAAAATTAACACGGAACGGGGAACACGCCATGTAGGAGATACTTTTCATTTTTGAATGGCGGACTTTTTCGTGTAAAATCGGACTTTTTTCGGAACGCAATCGGACTTTATGGCGTCCAACAGCACTGCCATTTTTCATTTCATCAATTCATATTTATTTATAATCACACAAGCTTATTGGACCAATTACTGTATTAAAAAAGTCTTAACTGAAAATTGTTTTATACCAGTAGATCTAATATGCGACTAACTTTCAATTACAAATCATCAACAAAAGTATGTTTTTCACTTATAATTACACGAGAGCTTTTTTTATCGAAGTAAACTTGACATGTATTAATGAGAATTTTGTTGCCTGGCAATTTATCGAAAAAGACTGCACTTGAAAAAATTACGAGTACGTAGGACGAGTAATTTTTTGAAGGCCTACAGGTTCTTCTTCACTCCAGAAAAGTGCCATTTCAAAAATTTCTTGTTTTGTGAGAGCCTTAGAACTCACCTTCCTTTTTTCTGGGATTGTTTGCAAAATTTTGCGTTTTGTGTCTCGTGCATTTCTCGCTTTCTTAAACTGTATGTCCGTGAACGGATTAAAAATCCTTTTATATTCTTTGAAGTACTTCTCTTGTAACATTTTTGCTGAAGAATACGGTATGACTTTCAGAAGAATCCTCTGCAGAACAGCTCGTCATCTTGTAATCAACTTTTAACCCTTTATCGGTTCTTGTCACCATATGGCTACATAATTCTTTGTATCCCTTATCGGGCAAGTCATCAAAATGGCCTAAAAAAATCAGCATAATTTCACAACGTATTCATAATATCAATATTTACATGTACACGCAACCTTAGCAAAAAAATTTACGAGCACAAATCATAAATAGTTTAACTGGCAATAAGAGGTAACGCAAAATCGATTTGTGCCTTTGTCCCCCCTCCCAAGCTTGTTTGTTATCGTATGGTTTCGTTGCCTGTGAATCGAATGACTACACAACCGACGTAAAAGTTTTAAATATCAGAATGACGGGGAGACCACGAAAGACAAGTCAAAACCTGCAAATCAGAGTGCCCACTCGACTGTTTCATTACACCAGTGTACCACCTCCGTTTTTCGTTATATATTTTATGCATACCAAAACGAAGTTCGCGCTTACTAAGAGGAGTAGTTACTCAATGTGCCTTCATCAAATGATCTCAGAGAAAAATTATAATAATTTTCGAAAACATTCGAAATTTTGAAAGTTTCACATTGGCATTTTGTTAGTCTATGGTAGTAATTTGAATTAGCCGGTAACCCAAAACATGTCATTTTCGGTGGTACACCAATTACCAGAAGTGGAGCTATAAATTTTGAATTCACAGAACTGTCATCAACGTTTTTACTGCCTACCTTCCACCCATCCCAAATTTATAGAGGGTATAAGAAAGTCGGATGCCATATATCCTTGACCGGCGTGTGCTGAAGAAACCTTGAATCCGAGCTGAATAAATTATATTTTGTGCCTTTGTCTGTCACTGGATAAGTTCAGGTCGCATGTGTATGTGACTATGTGAAGACTCAAATGTTATCAGATTGTGGACGTCTAAAGATATGAAAGGTGCATTCTAGTTTTAGGGTTGAAAGTGGCACTTTTTCTTCCCTAGGGAAGAAATAGCTATTTACTTACCAAGGGAGGAAAATCATGCTTTTCCTCCCGCGGATAGTTTGATGCCCGATGCGAAGCAGAGGGCATTAATATCCGCGGGAGGAAAAGCATTTTCCTCCTGGGGGTCTATTCTCGAGTTCATGCGAAATCATTTTCAAACGTTTGAAGTAACATAGAGCGATATAAACACCGCGCGTTGGAAAGAGATACAACATTGAATTCGTATACGTTGAAACTCGAGAATAGACCCCCCGAGGTATGTATATAGTTTTTTCTACTACCTTTAAGGTCGTCATTTTTATAACGTCCTAAAAATTATAATGCGTGCATACTTATAAGAACAACTGCAGAAAGTTGTGGAACTATATAATGCGGCTATCTGACAAAATATTAAGTAAGCGTTGCGTCGTAATTTAAGTCGTTAAGTTTATCAATTCATGTATAATATTGTTCTTTAATTTAAAAAAAAGGAAATAGACGCTTACATATATTTTTTATTTTATTTTCATAAATCTTCAGACGAGGTAAAAAAACAGACGAGGTTAAAAAATACTCTTGTTAATGTTAAAGTATTAATAAACTTGAGGGAGGAAAATATTTGTTCTTAGGGAGAAAAATGTTTTCCTCCCGCCGGGAGGAAAAGTACAATTTTCCTCCTTTCTTTAGGGGTCGAAAATAAAGTTTTCTAGTGAGGTAGTAGAAAAAATTTCTATTTCTCACTAAAAATTAAATGAAGATTCACAAAATTTTTAAAGCTTATAATATTTAATTTTTCAACAAGTACATTAAAAAAAATAACGATTTTAGGACTTATTGAAAAAAAATATTTTACAGTTTGTAACTTTGCTAAAGTTATTTGGAGATGAGAATTCGCTGGGCATGTTTTTCGTACAGCCGTTAAAAGAAATGGTGGAGTGATAAATTGTCGATGAAGGAGTTGCTTCTGTTGTTGCAATTTCTGAAATATTTAATAACGGCTGATTTACAATTTTACTTTTTATGACAGTTGACTGATCAACATATCCTTCTGCATTAGAGTGAAGTTATCCAAACATTTGCATCCACACTTTTATGCGGCGTTGCCAAATTTCAAGAAAAATCATTAGTTATCATGTATGCTACACCGTCATAAATTATAAAAATTTATTGAATGAGCTTTGCGAACCAGAATTTGGCAAATATTTTAAAATACCTATTCAAATTGTTACTGTAAAGTAAAATTCACTTGAATGATGATCATCTGCCTTACTGGAGCGTAGTAGAAAAAAAAATTACTATTACACAGAAAAATATCTGTGCTGTGCTGAAGTGGACATCGCAAACATATTTATGCAAAATAATTTTCTCAATAATTACGGCGCGAGTCACATCGAAATAACACAGAAGCTGTTAAACACATCAATACCAATGCGTACACATAGAAAAATATCTGTTTGATTTCGAGATGACTCGCGCCGTAATAACAGAAAAAAATATTTTTTTTATTTTTGCGATTTCTATCTCCCCAGATATTTTTCTGTGTGTACGTATTGGTATTGATGTGTTTAACAGCCCCTGGAATTTGAAACTTGTAAAAACTAGTTAATTAGCATATATGATAAAATAATTACGAAAAATTTTCTTTCATGAATTTTCGTTTATGTGTCTAAAAAGTGAGTGAATTTTTTGTTTCTTAATATTGATATTTAATGGGTTAAAATTATTTTTATTGTTCAAGAGTCCGTATCAGTCAGCGCACGCGGGACACGCATCACCCGCTTTTAGTGCTATTTTCGCCTCTAAATTAAAGTTCTAAATATTGGTGGTAGAGTTCTGGGAGGTGATACTTTTCTTATGAAATTTCCTCTTCTTTCAGGATCTTTTTTAAAATTTTGGATATCTTCAACAGTTTTCGAGATATTTGCAAAAAACCTAAATTGTTTATAACTTTTGCAGTTTTTGCCGGAGCACCTTCAAATTTTTCAAAAAGTTTCTAGAGGTCAGTCCGAATCGAATGATCATAATTTTCGGTGCCTTTGAAGTGAAATTCACCAAAATAGTTCTTGTAGACTAGACTACAGAAAGTCGTTAAAAAAATCTGGTGGCGTGCGTATTGTGGGTAACTATTAATAAAAAACTGTGTGGAGTCGGTATCGCAATGTGGCAGGATAAATCCATTTGCGTCATGAGCTATTTTTATTTATCAGCAACCTTGAATTTCGTCCCTGAAAATATATGATTTATTCGAAATGTAAATAATTTACACTGGGACATAACTCATTACTTACTATTTGTTTAGCATTGATGAAATCATATACAAGTACTAAATTATTCTATGATTTCCTTGAATAGCCAAATTAGTTCTTGATTATCACTTTTATTTTGAATCGCTTGGTAGATAGAGTCTATGGTGTACAGCAATTTAGTTCTGAACAAAGTAAGTACTAGTAACTTTCAGATGTTGTTATAAAAAGGACGGAATGGTTACAAAAGAACCCTTCTTTTCGGCTAGAAATGTTTTTAATACATCTACCATATCACAAATGACCCTAAGGCTGAGGCTGTGAACTGGATTGACAGTTTCCTTAGCAATAGGAAACAGTATGTCACTGTCAGCTCCTCTGATAACAACAAGGTAAAAGAAGCCATATCAGACTGCTCTGATATAGCTATGGGTGTACCTCAAGGCTCAATATTGGGACCTATCTTGTTTTTACTATATGTTAATGAAATAGATAAGGTCTCAGAAAAAGGTCACTTTGTCACATACACTGATGACACGTCATTGTTGATATCAAGTAAATGTGCAAAATGAATGTAATATAGCGTTGAGAAATTTGTTCAGTTGGTTTAGTTTCCACTCACTATATTTCAATACTGAAAAGTCCAATTTAATTAGGTTCAGAACAAATCAGAGTCAGAGTGAAGATCTCGATATTATTGTGAATTGAAACTGTCAGTACTGCAGAATCAGTCGAATTTCTTGGCATTACTGTAGACCAATACCTGACCTAGAGGAAACACTGTGAGTCTCTTGTATCAAAGATGTCTTTCCATTCGTTTTTATTTCATAATCTTAAATCAATCTTGACTGTACCGCAACTATTGGTCGGTTGGTAAAACTTTCGCCTCGCAAGCGTGGGGTCGTGGGTTCGATCCACCGACTCACCGGTCTCGTGCATGGCATCACACGTTAAAAGGTAAGGGTTGAAGGAAATAACAATTTTAACAATTTAACAACAATTTTTATTATTCACATGTTGTTTCTCGTCTTCGTTATGGTGTTTGTTTCTGGGGAAGTTCCACTGCATCAACTGATGGGTTCCTCTCACAAAAGCTCATAATTCGAAGAATTGCAGGAAAGCCCAATTCCTATTATTGTAGAGATTTATTCAAAAATTTGTCAATATTGACATTACCCTGTCTCTATATACTTGAGCTGTCTTTAAATATTTAAAAAAATAAAAGTATATTTCGTAACAACTTTAGTTATAGTGTAACGACACGACAAAAGGCTGACTTCCATGGTCCTTTTGCACGATTGAATATGTAGTAAGTAATTCGCCATATTATATGGGTTTGAAGATTTACCATGCACTCCCCAGCTCAATTAAGAATTGTGATAATGAAAAATATTTCAAAATAATAATTAAGAAATTTTCAATACAAAATAGATTTTATACTCTGCAGGAGTTCTTTAACAGCGTTTTATAGATTTTATGTTAGGGTAAGTTTTAAATGTTTGACTGGAAATAAATAAAATAAATACAAATAAACTCAGCTAGATTCCAGTTTCGAAGAACTTTGTTGTCTTAAGGGGCATAAAAAAACATTTGTAAGACAAACATTATCACTTATATACAACTAGATTTATTGTTTCGTCGATTCCCATGAAGAGGAAAATCCTATAATGTTCAAAGAACATTTGAATATTTGAAGTAAATATTTTTCAGAAAATTAAAGATAGCATCTCCTGTACTGTTTTTTCGTACCAAAAGGTTGGTGCTTCAGAAAATTGTTAAGGGTTGAAAAGTTAATCAGTTTACATTTTGTGTATTAAATGCTTCTTTCCAAATGGGTTACAAAATAATTTCATTTCATTTCATTTATTGTTGTATTTTGGATGAGACTGTACTTATTCGACCACTATTTGTCGAGAGAATCCATTGACCTTGTGATTCAATGCTCGCAATAGCTTTGGTAGTCGGTATTTCTCAGAAACCACTCGCCATTACGGATTGATAAGCGAAAAATGGTTGATAATATGACGACAATAGAACAGACCTTGTGCATATGGGAATAAATAATTCATTGAGTCTGGGTATTCGAATTACAGAGTGAATTATAGTAGTATTGACAGTTCTGTTTTTTTTAGTCCAGATGACGCACCAGTAACTGACGGAATTATTCCAGTTTGAAAATGTACAGAGGTAAATGTCATTGGTATACAAAGCTGAATTGTCAACCGAACGTTTCAAAATACTGAAAAATACTATAATAATAGTCTTAGGCAGTTGATATAATCTCACACAAAACAACTACAATCATATCTTTATACAGTGCGACGCTAAATTATGGAACTAATTCATTATTTCTGAATATAAAGATATTTCGGAAAAATTCTCGGACTGGTCGATTTTCTTTTCCGATGGGCCAATTTTTGAACCCCACCCAAAATATATAGGGTTATCCGATATTTTCAAATGGGACACTCAGTATATTTTTCCTTATTTGGTTAGGAATCGTCATTACGAATCCAGTGATACCAAGTTTGATGGGATTATGTCAAACGGCTGCGGAGATATTGCCAAAAAACTTCCTCGTATGTCTAATGAGCATGGACTACGTTTATCTGGACGATCTCTATCCGCTTCAAATTCAATAGCATTGAGTCGAGTGAAACCACCCTTTAGTTTATATCGCAATATTTAAGTGGATCGAAGAATCCTATTCTTCAATACGATTGAAAAAAGCTAACTTCACAGTAAAATGTCGAATTTCGTAACCTTAAATTTCTTGTGTTCTGCGTAAGATGTATAAAAACCCTGGTGTGTCGAGTGAGTCGATTTTGTTTTGATTTTTCAGAAGACAAATAAACAAATGAAATAGTGGTCTGCTTCTTTAGTCGGTTCCAGAGATGGCGCCCTTATAGAATTTTAGTCCTGTCAATATTCCAGGGATATGGTGATTGACTGTTGTAAATTTTATGGAATTTCAACAAACTTCAAATACTATTCAGAAATGAATACCTAGTTGTGACGGAATCTAAATTTCATTGTGCAATATCCTTGTATTGATGACTATTATTAATGTGTTTCTCCATTTTGCTGTATATTTTCTTAGAAATTCTTAATTCATTCAATAATGATTCAATTTTTCTGATTGACTCGGCCGTTAGTTGATAAAGATCCATTCGTAAAATACACAGAAAACGATTCGATCTCCACAAACTTTATTCAATCAGACAGTGAAGAAGCTGCTGTGTTGGCGAAACATTGAATAAAATATGTGAATATCTAATCGTTTTCTGTGTAGGCTGTACAATAATAATTTGATCATGTTCCGTTTTTGTATCATTTGTGGGTAATCCAGAGAGACGAACAAAATAATTCATCTATATCCAGTACAGAAAGTGAGTACCACCATATTATGAAGATTATCACATAGTATCTTGTATTATTAGAAAACATTTTAAAATAATGGCACGAATATATTTCACGGAATCCCGCCATTCCTGATTATATTAGCACAAGATTGACAGGTTCTAATGGTGAATTTTCATGAAGCTTAATTTCGATACTTCCAAATGAAATGCGTGGTTATTATTGTAGTTAATTGCATTTCAGTAAAAAATTATAAAAATAAGTCGAAAATGTAACAAATAAAACTGATTGGTGATTGTGATTCAGTAAATTTCAATAATTAAGTTTCTTTATTCAGTTCATACGTCGACAATACTTGAAAACTTATGTGCTTGTAAATTTACCCTAACAGGAAAACCGACCGTGGCGGTACACGCAAATGCGGAATATTTGGGAAATAGGTCACGATTTTATTTGTTTTCTCTTAATCAAGCTGGCGAATTGTCTCCCGTTTAATCCCACAGTTTTGCAGGTATGAGTCAACACACCATGGTTTTTAGACATCTTAGTTCTGCGAATTAAATCACGAATCGTTGTTCTGCGGATCTGTGGTTTTCATTTGAACCCTAAACCTTTTCCCATCCATGAGTCCCAAAATATGTTTTCCTTAATCATCTGAATGAAAAAACTGCTCTCTTCTTTGGACCATACGTTTCTTTTCTTAATTATTATTTTGCTCTCCAGTTTGAGAAAGACAATTGTCAATATAAACACTAATCTGAATTTGGCTACTTTTACCTGTCATTTGTCAATTACAAACTCGTTTATCTCGTAATTTCACTTCTCTTCAAGGCAATCGGTTGGGTCCAATCCTATATATTATGGAATTGACTTGAGTGACTCAATCCAATCCGAACACTGTATATATCGATTAGGTGTTTCGGATCCAGTCAAGTCAAACCCATTTTGAGCGGATCCAAAGTTGTGAGATAAATGTAGTCCATGACTGCGAGACTCCACACGATCAGAAGGTTAAAAGTCTCTGTCGCACTCATTGGATATATGGAGAAGTTCTTTGGCCATATCTCCGCAGCCGTTTGACATAATCCCATCAAACTTGGTATCACTGGATTTGTAATGACGATCCCTAACCAAATATGGACAAATAAACTGGGTGTCTCTTCAAGGGCACCGAAAATTATGATCCAGGGCTCATTCGATTCGGAAAGAACTTTTTGAAAAATTTGAAGGTGCGTCGGAAAAAATTGCAAAAGTTATAAACAATTTAGTTAAATAAAGGTGCGGGTTTGGTTTTTTGCAAATATCTCAGAAACTATTAAAGATATCCAATAGTTGCAAAAAGATCCTGAAAGAGGAGGAAATTTCCTACAAAAAGTTCCACTTCCCAGAACTCTACCACCAATATTTAGAATTTTAATTTAAAGGCGGGTGACGCGAGTTCTGCGTGCGCTGACTGATACGGACCCTTGAACAATAAAAATAATTTTAACCCATTAAACAACAATATTGGGAAATTAAAAAAATTCACTCAAATTTTAGATACTTGAATAAACGAAAATCCATGAAAAAAAATATCCCGTAATTATTTTTTTACATATCCTTACAAGTTTCAAATTTACATACAAACCCTGATAATTGTTAAACTAAAAATCTCAAATTTGTTTTACTTCTTGGAGCTATTCTTGGAAGGTTTTAGAAAAGATCCCCATTGAAAAAATCAAAAATGTTGATTTTCCACTTTGTTATTAACAATCTAAGAGACTAAAAAATAAAAAATGCAAATAAAGCTATACATTTTTTTTTAATAATCCAATTTGTTTGTATTTTAATTATTTAGAGTTACATACAAATGATTTTTAAAAATTTCTGTTTTTGGAATTTTAATCAGAAATAACTATTATGATCTTTAAAAACAGAATCATTTCTTAAAAAAAAATGTATTGCTTAAAAACGCATTTGTTGATTAATTATTTTTGTAATTGAATGAAGAAAAGTTGTATTTCGTGCAGAAATTTATTTATAAAATCATAGCAGAGCGCTTTCGACTATAAAGTCATCATCAGTGCGTACCTGTAAGTAAGTGACATCGAATTGAATTTAAGAAATTTTGATAAAAATAATTTTGAAAATTGAAAAGTTACTTACTCGTCAGGTGTACAAGAGCCAGACCATAAAAATATCATGTGTCCAGAGGACCATGTAAAATTTAAAAACGGGACATCATATTAATAACATTTTAAAAAAGTCCTTATTCCAGGATTCACCTGGATAAAAGTTTCAACAGGCAGAGTAACACATGTCTGTTGGAGCTTAGTCTACTGTTAAACTGAATGAATGAAATTTACATTGTGTCAAAAGTTGACAATGACAATGACGTTTGGCTTAGAACATTAACTTCTAGAAACCCTGATCTGTGTTTTGAAAATTGAATAATGACCAAATTGATCTGTAAATCTATTTATAGTTATGTTAATCTAAACCTAAGGAATTGTGACAAACCGGAAGAAAAGTCTAATGAGAACCTCAACCCGATGTGCACAGAACCAGATTCAAGAAACAGTCCCTCGGGAATTTGTGAAACCAATTCTTAGCTCAGGATCATGGGACAGGTCTAATGGGAACCTTCACACTTCCCAAAGCGTCAAAAAGGTAACCCAAAAAAACAAGAGGCACCATTAACACAATCATAAAAGATTTAAGAAAGTTTCAACAGGCAGAGTAACACATGTCTGCTGAAGCTTGACCTTTGTCTCAACACTCAAGTTAATTTAAACAGAGCTTACATTCCTCTTCATAGACGTTTAAAGTAAGAAACTTTTCATAAATTTAAACTTTACCTATTTAATTGCTCTTGAACTCTTTCTCAATGATGATATGGCTTGAACCTGTTTTGCAGTTTGCCTAGTTCCCTCCCTCTCGACTTTCCTTTCAATTCTCAGAACATAATCTATTGCTTTCATTTGAAACTTATAATTTCAACTTCAGGTTCTATTTTTCTATAACTTGGGTTTTTGCATGTGCCGTTTCAAGTTCTCATTAGACTTTCTCTTGGCTCAGTAATTTCCTTGTTTTTGATTAATAGAATTACTGAATTGATTAAATATGAAATAATTTGAAAATTTCTTGAATCTTTTCTGTTTGTAGTACCTCTTGGTTTTGGGCAACCTTTTTTGGCGCATTGTGATTGGGTAGGTTCTCATTAGACCTGTCCCATGATCTTGAGCATAGAATTTGGTTTCCCAAATTCCCAAGAGACTGTGTCTTAAGCCTGGTTTGTGCACATCGGGTCGTAGTTCTCATTAGACTTTTCTCCCGGTTTGTCATATTTCCTTGGTTTGGATCAACAGAACTATAAATAGATTCACAGATCAATTTTTGGAAAATTTCTTAAAAATTTTCTGGTATGGGCTCATCATTTTGGTCATCCTCCTTGTTACTATTGAGATTCGGAAAGTTCTCATTAGACTTATCTCATGATCTTATGTTTCAATCTGGTTGCCCAGGATGTTGAACTAATAATAATAATTTATCAATTTCAAAACACAAATCAATGTTTTTATTATAGTTCATTTTTTACACATTTTTTTTATATCATAACTTCATTGTCATTGTCAACTTTCGACACAATGTCATTTTTCATTCAGTTAGACAGTAGACTAAGCTTCAGCAGACATGTGTTACTCTGCCTGTTGAAACTTTCTTAAATCTTTTATGATTGTGTTAATGGTGCCTCTTGTTTTTTTGGGTTACCTTTTTGACGCTTTGGGAAGTGTGAAGGTTCCCATTAGACCTGTCCCATGATCCTGAGCTAAGAATTGGTTTCACAAATTCCCGAGGGACTGTTTCTTGAATCTGGTTCTGTGCACATCGGGTTGAGGTTCTCATTAGACTTTTCTTCCGGTTTGTCACAATTCCTTAGGTTTAGATTAACATAACTATAAATAGATTTACAGATCAATTTGGTCATTATTCAATTTTCAAAACACAGATCAGGGTTTCTAGAAGTTAATGTTCTAAGCCAAACGTCATTGTCATTGTCAACTTTTGACACAATGTAAATTTCATTCATTCAGTTTAACAGTAGACTAAGCTCCAACAGACATGTGTTACTCTGCCTGTTGAAACTTTTATCCAGGTGAATCCTGGAATAAGGACTTTTTTAAAATGTTATTAATATGATGTCCCGTTTTTAAATTTTACATGGTCCTCTGGACACATGATATTTTTCAATTTTCAAAATTATTTTTATCAAAATTTCTTAAATTCAATTCGATGTCACTTACTTACAGGTACGCACTGATGATGACTTTATAGTCGAAAGCGCTCTGCTATGATTTTATAAATAAATTTCTGCACGAAATACAACTTTTCTTCATTCAATTACATTGGAACGTGCACACAGCTGGACAAATTTCACTTAATTATTTTTGTTGCTACCAAATATTAATATTAATATTTTTTTAAATCATAATTTCTATTGCTCTTCGATATTCTGTAAGAAAATATTTATTTATATTTTCTTTGTTGTGTAAAAAAATTTATTCTATTTTCTACATAATTTTTTCAATATTTTTACGTTTGGCGTTTCATCGTAGCTCTCAATCATTGTTATTAAAATAACTTATAACCAAATGGAGATAGGACAAAGACACTTCAGGTCTTTCTAGGATAGGGGTACAGCTTTTAACCAAAGCTGTACTCCTTTTAACCAAAGCTGTACTCCTATCATTTATCAAATTTTTTAGCAATTGTTTATAAAAATACCCCCAAAATCTGATTTTTACGGCTTTCATACTTGAAAAACTCATTTGAAACTATTTGAAATAGGACAAAGACACTCCAAATCTTTTTTGACCTCCTTTGAGTAATAAACAAATTGAGCTTTCAATTGAAGCTCTTACTCTTTTTTTACCTTGTTTGGAATTATTTGAGAGCTACGAGGAAACAAACGTAAAAATAGAAAAATGTTTAAAATTATGTAGAAAATAGAACAATTTTTTTTCACAACAAATGACACACGGTTGTTTTGTTATTTTTTGTAGTATTTAAAAAAAATTGTATGGTAAAAATTCATTTGTTTGTAACAAAATATTTATTAAATAAACAAAGAAAATATAAATATATATTTTTTTAGAATATCGAAGAGCAATGGAGATTATGATTAAAACAAAAAATTGTTCCATAATATTAATATTTGGTAGCAAAAAAAATAGTTATTCAACAAATGCGTCTTTAAGCAATATTTATTGCTGAATAAAATTCCAAAAACAAAAATTCAAATATCTTATAAACAATGCATTAGTTTATAACAATAATTTAAACAATCAGAGAAAGAAATTTCAAAAAATCACTTTTATGTTACTTCAGATTATTAAAATACGATCAAATTGGAATATTAAAAACAAAAATAATTTTTCATAGCTTTATATGCATATTTCATTTTTTAGTCTTTTAGATTGTTCATAACAAAGTGAAAAATCAACATTTTTTTATTTTCCCAATGGGGATCTTTTTTAAAGCCTTCCAAGAAAAGCACCAAGAATTGAAAAAAATTTGAGGTTTATAGTTTAACAATTATCAAGGTTTGTATGTAAATTTGAAACTTGTAGAAACTAGTTAATTAACAAAAGCATATGTAATAAAATAATCACGGGATTTTTTTTCCATGGATTTTCGTTTATTCAAGTATCTAAAAGGTAAGTGAATTTTTTTATTTCATAATATTGATATTGAATGGGTTAAAATTATTTTTATTGTTCAAGGGTCAGCGCACGCGGTAATCCATCACCCTCTCTTAGCGCTATTTTCGCCTCTGAATTAAAATTCTAAATATTGGTGGTAGAGTTCCGAGAGGTGTGACTTTTTTAGGAAATTTTATCCTCTTTCAGGATCTTTTCTCAAATTTTGGATATCTTCAATAGTTTCCGAGATATTAGCAAAATATCAACCCCCCCCCACCCTTTTTTTACTAAATTGTTGATAACTTTTGCAATTTTTGCCGGCGCACCCTCAAATTTTTCAAAAAGTTTCTAGAGGTCATTCCGAATCGAATGAGCCCTGGATCATAATTTTCGGTATCCTTGAAGAGAAATTCACCAAGATAGTTCTACAGACTAGACTATTCTTTAAGAGTTCACATTTAAGTGATTTCTAAAAAATTGAGAAATTCACAATGTTTTTAAAGATGTAGGCTGGGTGTTTATAAATCTATTTACTCTCGTATATAAGAGAAATTTTTGTCAGTGTCGATGTCGGTCTATGTAGTGCGATATTATCATTTTGAATTATCAACATTATCAGCGTTTTCATACGTCTTTATTATTGTCAATTGACAAGAAATTCATAATTTGCGCTCATAATTTTCAAAAAATTGAATAAAGGGCTAAATTTAGTTTTCGTTTAGGAGAACTGAACGAAAGCTGTACTTCCACTTAAGATATTCAACAGAAAAAAAGGCCAAGCCACTGAGTACCTACGTATCGCCCTCACTCATTAAACTAAATACAACAACAAGTCTAAAAATATAATAGAGACAATTTCTAATCTATTTAAGATATAAAATAAAATAATTTAATGTTTTCGGAATATAAATTATATAGCCTACTATCGAGGAAAGACGTATAATTCAGGTTCTACGTAGAAAACAGAATAATAGTTGTTCGAAGTGGAACGTAAATATTTTGCTCGTACTGTCTGCACATAGACAGACGTCTGATGATTCCAAGATATGTTTCAATGCACCTCTATTCATGCTGCATAATACTTTATATGCATTAGACTATAGGAGTTTTGTACTTTTTGATTTTCACAAAAAAAAAGGAGATCCTATTGAATTTCTGAATGTTTCTGTGTCTCTAGAAACACGTCTATAGACAACGGACTGAAAAACCAACAAACTCAATGTCAACACCAGAAAACATTATAATTGGTAAGAATCAATAAATGACTTCTTACTTATGATACTATCGACTTTATAAACTATAATTCTACAAAATGAAATACGGGAATGGAGAATATCATATTTTTAATAAGATTAATTGAAGTAACCGTTTATTTGAAACTTCAGCTATAGTATTTTGTTCATTCATTCATGTTTATAAATGAAAATTCTAAAAATATATATTGATCTTGTGTTTTCAGAGAATTATAATGAAATAAATTGTTTGCTCAATTCATGACCAGACATGAATTTTCCTGCGAAATGGTTAGTTTATTTGTTTGACGTTAAATAAAATCAGATACCACGTTGTAATGTTGCCCTAATTTTATTGAAATTCTCATTTCCAGAAATTTAGTGCAACTGTTCAAGATAGTAATAGGGTCGAAAAATTAGTGAAGTTGGTTTCACAACTTATTAAAATGTATGGGATTTTTTATTAAATGAATTCATTTCAACTTTGGAATGGAATTTAATGAAAATGCAATAAAATACTACAGTATTTTCATGTTCCAAGAGGTTACGACGTTGTTTGAAAGAATATCATTATCAATATTGATTGAAAGTTTGATTTTGTGGAGAAAGATCTTTACTACTTGACATGGTTTTCTGGAGCCTGAAAATGAAAATTTATTTTAACATATTAAATATGAATATTGAGGAATTAAAAAATTCATGTACTTTTGGGATACATCAATTAACAATAATCCGCAGTTGAAATTTTTGTATCCCAATTGCTCCATAAATTATGCATTTGTTAATCAACAAATTTTTATAAATTGAGTGTTAACATAAAAACCCCGTTAATTCGAATCTCTGATTGAAACTGCTGCCTGTCTGTCCTATATACAGGGTGTCCCAGAATAAAGGGGACAACTCCGATGGTAGAATCCTCACTTCATTTTAGGACTAAAAGTTCCAATAAACATATATCCTAAGATGAGTATTAACCGAGTTACAGGGTGTTGAAAGTGGCAAAAAAAAATATGTTTTCCTAAATAACTCCGTAACGGCTCAACTTTTCTTAATGAAATTTGGTATGTCACTTGACAGCAATCAGTTCCAAATTTCAATGCAAATCACGTGTTTGTAACTCAAAACAGGGGCGTACGGCAGATAGGTACCCCCAATTGTCCCTCCCTAACTTCCACGACACTGGATTAATATCGATTTCGTCTTCTTTTTCTTAATTCTCAATATTTCCCATACAAAAAAGGAATAGGTTTCGTTTTCGAAATATCAACGATTTTCGAGATATTTGAAGTGGAATAAATGCGTGCGTTTGCGGTACGAAACCTCATTGTTGTTTATTTTGTTAAAAGTTGCTATGTAATTTGTTTTGAATATCAGGAAATTTTGTAAAAAAATCCTTCATAAATGCCAACAATTTTCGAAATATTTCAATAAAAAAATAACCTCATTGCAACCCAAATGTTTTTTTAGAAAATAAGGAGAAATTGATTGCTAACCATAATTGAGTAATGCTTTAATTTTTCTGCAATTTTCTGAAATTCTTCTAGAAATACGACTGTGGACACAATCCATTTGAAACTTTACCATAATGTCATGATTTATAATGAAAAAGACAGCAACGTTTAATAAAATAATCAACAGTGACTTTCCATAATCACATACGCACGCACTTATTCCACTTCAAATATCTCGAAAATCGTTGATATTTCGAAAACGAAACCTATTTTTTTTTTGTATGGGAAATATTGAGAATTAAGAAAAAGAAGACGAAATCGATATTAATCCAGTGTCGTGGAAGTTAGGAAGGGACAATTGGTGGTACCCATCTGCCGCACGCCCCTGTTTTGAGTTACAAACACGTGATTTGCATTGAAATTTGGATCTGATTGCTGCCAAGTGACATACCAAATTTCATTAAGAAAAGTTAAGCCGTTACGGAGTTATTTAGGAAAACATATTTTTTTTGCACTTTCAACACCCTGTAACTCGGTTAATACTCATCTTAGGATATATGTTTATTGGAACTTTTAGTCCTAAAATGAAATGAGGATTCTACCATCGGAGTTTGTCCCCTTTATTCTGGGACACCCTGTATAAGGCATTGCAGCAAGCTCAAGTGTGATGACTGAAATTTTTTTTGTTAAAATTGTTTTTTTACCGTTAACCAGCTGTCGTCCCCTTACGAACGGAAGCAATCAGAAGGCGAAATTTGTGCGAGCCAAGGATTAACGAGGTCTTACCTTTTTACGTGCGATTCCTAGCACTTTCTTGGGCCAAAGTGATTGGAACAATGTCGCTCTAACCACTCGGCTACCTGGCCCCTTATGGCCCCTTATGACCTTATACCTTATATGTATATATTATGAAGGCTAGACAGGCCACAGTTTCAACCAGAGATTCAAGAACCATTTGAGAAGTTACAGATCAAATAAACACTTTTCAAACCATGCCATCACCTCATCGAAAATATTCACAATATCACACAAAATCCGGAAATTCTACTCATTTAACCGAAAGATCTGAAATTAAATATATTGGAATCTATAGAACTATAAAACATCTGGCTAATAAAAACAAATCAGTTCTGAATGATCAAATAGACTTGTATAATTCACCAATTATTAATAATGTTATTGGTAATTTCCCAAATGCTGACGTCTTTCCACCTACCTATGTAACTTCCATCAGTATTTAAGGAGATAACATTCTATACCTAGGATATTTTATAACTCGCTCTGAAGATGAAACAGTGTGTCGAAACAATTGTTGTATTAATTGTGAAGTAGTATTTACACTAGACCCATTCATAAAAAATTGAAAAATGAGTCATCCAGTGGAGTGGATGAAATTCCCAACTTTCTTGTGAAGAAAATACTCTCCTACATTATCATACATTTAACTTTCTTAATAAATCTTTCATTCTGCTGTGGGGTATTTCCTGATAATCCGAAAGTTGGAAAAGTTATTCCCATCCACAAAAAAGGAGATGTCAACGATCCAGATAATTATAGATCAGTGACTGTTCCAACAGTATTTTAACAAATTTTAGAATATGCGTATTTAGAGCGCCTTAAACTTCGCCTAGATCGATATAAGGTGATATCAGATAATCAACATGGATTTTGTGGGAACAGAAGCACTACTTCTGCAAGACATTCTTTCTATGATCAAATTGTTAGACTAATCGAAGCTAAAGAGTACCCAGTTGGAATCTTCTGCGATCTAAATAAGGCCTTTGATTGCGTCAATCATCAAGTTCTTGCTTACAAATTAAGAAAAAGATATGCTATTAATAATGCGGCCCCCAGTTGGATTGAAGCAGTATGTGTCCATTAGAAATACAGATGAGAATAATTTCCAGAAAGACGTGAAATCGTTGTAGTTGGGGTACCACAAGGATCTGTTCTGGGTCCAATACTCTTCCTGATCTATATTAACGACTTAGAAAAGTCTATTGATGATGTCCATTTCACCTTTTATCATACAATACAATTCAAGAAAAAAGAAACTACCCAAACACCAAAACTACGTCACAATCACACTCGACGCGCGTTTCGCCAACAAAGTTAGCATCTTCAAGAGCTAAAAGCTTAAGTGATCACATATCAGTGATGATTTCTGATAAATCTGACACAATTCTTGAACACAAAGCTAATAAAACTTTCAGTGAAATCTCGGCATGATTTTATTCTGACCACCTTTACTTACTTTACTTATACAACACAAAAATACAGTATATGAGGTTTAGAACCCACCAGAAAACATGTAATAATTTACAAATAACTACCGATAACGAGGACGTATCATGCCTTTTTCATACATCTTGTGTTAAATTTCTAGGTCTCCACATAGATTTATGAGGCGCCGTTTGGGTAAAAAGTATATTTGTAAATATATAAAATTTTGTGTCATATTTATTAGTTGCAGCAATATTTTTTATTTTGTTTTCCGATGTATTTATTTTTGATCAAACACAATATATTTACGTTTCAAAGCGCTACAAATATAAAAACGTGAATTCCCATATATTTATAAATTCGATCTATTTCATGTTGTCAAGAGATGGCGCTACCTACGCGATTCATTACACTCTCGAGAATATAGCGGCCGAATGATATCGCAGCCGCCAGAATATATCCTCAGAGTATTTTTTCATTCGTTTTTTTGAATAATCATTGGATTATTCAAAGTCAAATACCTTAGAACTGAAAAAATTAATGAGTGTATTGAATCGCGTCGGCTACGCCATCTCTTGGCGACATAAAATAGTTCAAATTCATAAATATATGGGAATTCACGTTTTAATATATTTGCAACACTTGAAATGTAAAATATTGTGTTTGGTAGAAAATAAATATATCGGAAAGCAAAATAAAAAATATTGCTACAACAACTAATAAATATATTGACACAAAATTTTACATATTTGCAAAAACACTTTTTACCCAAACGGCACCTCATATAGATTGCTGTCTAAATTGGAAAACACATTGCGACTCTCTAGTACCGAAACTCTCTCTACTCACTAAATTATACAGTGAGCACGAAAAGGTTGGAACAAATTCGTTAAACGCTTTATATGACCACTAGGGAAAATAAGCTCAGACACGTCGATTTCATTTTCAGTGGCGCATTTTTTGGCATACTCAGTTTTTTGATGACGTCATCGCTGTTCGAGCCATGACGTCACTATATATTTTTTTAAATGGCTTCACCCTATTTTGATAATACCTTCAAAAACAAAGTATTTTTCTGTGTACGGATGTCATATTTCGTATGTTACATAACCGTATTTTCGGGATATTTCAATCATAATGATGTAATATTAGGTCTGTGAACAAAAACTTTTGACTTGAGGTATCCCCACAAAAAAAATCTATTGGGATTAGATCAGGAGATCTAGGTGGCCACTCTAAAAATTCTCGTCTGCGATCGAATTCCGAAGTCCGAAGTCGCCCCAGAGCGCCACGGCGTGATAATAATAGCCGTCCTCTACCCGCAGACGAGAATTTTTAGAGTGGCCAGCTAGATCTCCTGATCTAACCCCACACTATTTTATTTTGTGGAGATATCTCAAGTCAAAATTTTACGTTAACAGACTTAATGTTACATTATTATGAATAAAAAATCTTTTATTTCTCGAACATACGGTTATCGATCATATGAAAAAATATAACACCCATACACTGAAAAATGAGTTATTTTTGAAAGTATTATCAAAATAGGGTGAAGCCATTTAAAAATATATATAATGACGTCATAACTCGAATAGCGATGACATCATCAAAAATATGAGTAGACCAAAAAATGCGCAACTGAAAAATAAAATCGACGTGTCTGAGCTTAATTTCCCTAATGGCCATATCAAGCGTTGAACGAATTTGTTCCAACCTTTACGTGCTCACTGTATGATGAAGAATCTAAAAACAGTTCAAACCACAAAACAGTTGATCAATGTTTATTATGGTCAAGTTGATTCACGACTGAGGTACGGCATTGGTTTCTGGGGTTGGTCTTCAAACTCGGGTGATGTGTTCTTGGCACAAAAGAGAATAATCAGGACGATTGCTGGTGTTCCAAGTGATGTCAGTTGCTGAAACATTTTCAAGGAACTGGGTATTTTAACGCTCACAGGTTTATTTATCCTTGAAACATGTACACATATTTTCAAAAATCGTGATCATTTCACGAAAAATTGTGGAATACACAATTTGAACACGAGAATAAATGGCATGGGGGGTCGAGTGTCACATCGTTGAAAACAGAATTCAATTCTCTTTACAACCATCTAATTTTTTTTGAATTTCGTTAATATTTTTTTTGCATTTCAAATTCGAAATATCAAATATAAATGCGGATCTGAAAACTAGTCCTACCTTGATAAATTTGAACGGTTTGTTGTGGAATAATGAAACCAAAAACATTGTGAAGGGTATTACCGATACTACTTTTTGAGAGAGGAAATATTGCAATCACACTACAGATCGCGCTGAGGGCACATCAACTAGAAAATTTCGATAGACATAAATATCGAAATTGGGAAAAAATTCCTCAACCAAATTCAAAAATATTTAGATGGTTGTAAAGAGAATTGAATTCTCTTTTCAACGATGTGACACTCGACCCCCCATGCCATTTAAAAATTTGGAGTTGATGTATCCCCCGCGCCCCCTGTGGAGCAATCACCATATTTTTTGTTTCAAAAAGTAGTATTAGTGAAACCCTTCAAAGATTTTTTTTTTCATGTTTGTACGTCGAACCGTTCAAAAGTTAACAGGGGGGGGACTAAAAAAAGCCGCACTGTATGACGACTCCTATAAAGTTGTAATTGTCTTAATGGAGAATAAATGAAAAAAAATATCGAGAAAGATCTCCCTTCAATTGGATCGCCTTCGCCAAAAATTTAATGAATAAAAAATGTATGTATACCCTCATCCCACGTACCTTACAAAACTTCTGTAGTCTTTTGCTCATCATGAAATATTGGAAACGAAATAGGGAAAATTTCAGTTCCGAGGCGCAACCATCTTTGTCTACTCCTCCGCAATTTCCCTCTGCGCTTTCCGGGAAAATCCGGGCTCGTGGCCGGTCAAGGCCAATGTGATTGTCGAAGGGCTACAAGACTGAAAGGGGAATGTTCCTCTCCTCCAGACCAGAAACGACATACCGGGTGACCACGGGGTGAGGTACGCCCCCCAATTTTTCTATAGTTTTGAAGATACAGGTTTCAAATTTGGCACGTCGATATATTACTCAAATACGCATATTTTGACTCCATAACCGAAAATTCACCACTTCCGGTTTAACCGGAAGTGACCCCAAACTTTTTTTTTTAAATGACACCCTGTACAATTTTTTTCATTATCAGGAAGAACACGCAATTTGTGATAACACTGTTCTCCAAAATTGAAAATCGGTTGAAAAATGGCGGAGATACAGTTGATTGTTCAATCGAACATCAAACTCAAATCATCACAACTGACGAACGGCGTCAGCATTTACGAGAGGAAGGTTCGAGGTAAGATACAGCTGAAAATTGAGCTTCCCATGTAATTGCAGCAACCATATTTCCCATCAATTATCAAACATTTCCTCAAAACGGATTAGTACCCATAAAGAAAGGCTCACAACTGCCATTTCTCAAATAGCAACATACTCTTTTCACATTGTTATGTTGAAAGATGATGAATTATCAGATTACTCGAATGAAAAGATTTGAAGAATTCCGAAAGGAACCAGAAATACAATATAAGTGTTCCCAAAATTGAATGTTCTTCAACGAAGGCGGCTTTGAACATAAGAAAGCTAAACAAAAAAGCATATTTTGTCAACAAAGTGACAATTTGTTCTACTCATTCAATACAAGAGAATTGTAAATTGTTGAAAAACATTCCGATGGAGCGAAAATTTACTAGAAATGAAAAAGTAGATTTACTGCTAATTTATGGCGAGTGTAGAAAAAATGCAACTGCGGCTTGCATTCTTTACAGTGAACGATTCCCTCTCAGACAACGCCAACCAAGTAGAAACTATTTCGCACGTTTGGAAAGGCAATTCAGGATAGAACCAGATGACAATGTACATGATCAGGATAGTTTTATTATTGATGAAGAGACGGAAACTAATGTTTTGGCTGTTGTTTATGTAGATCCCACCATATCACTTCGACAAATCGAACATGAATTACCAGTTGGACGAGAATCAGCTCGAAAAATTCTAAAAAAACATGGGTTTAAGCCGTATAAATATCAGATACATCAGCGCCTTTACGAAAATGATCATCAAAGAAGGGTCCAATATTGCAATTGGCTACTTGAGAACCACATAAGGAACCCGAATATGACGAGAAACATTATATTTTCCGACGAATCAAGATTTACGAATCTTGGTATGTTCAATAGAAACAACACCAGATACTGGGCAACTGAAAACCCCAGGCTCATAAGACAAGGGAATTTTCAGGAACGCTTTGGATTCAACGTGTGGATAGGTCTGATAGGAACTCGAATCATTGGGCCCATAATATTTGATGGTATGTTGAATGGGCAACGCTATTTGGGATTTCTACGAAACGAAATAGAAGGATTCATGGAGAATTTACCTCTCGACGTCTACCAAAATATGTATTTCCAGCAGGATGGTGCACCTCCCCATAATTCCCGAATAGTAACCAGTTACCTAGATGAAACATTCCCAAATCGATGGATTGGCACGAATGGTCCTACAAGATGGCCTCCGAGGTCACCGGACCTCACGCCACTGGATTTTCTCATATGGGGTTACCTGAAGAACAAGGTTTACTCTTCTAGTCCTACATCAAGGGAGGATTTGGAACATCGCCTTAGAGAAGCAATTGCAAGTATTACTCAAGCTCAGTTAAATGGAGTTATGGAAGCAATAGTGAGACGTGCAATTTTGTGCAGAGAACATAATGGAGAACATTTTGAACAGTACTTGTAAATCATTTTTTCATTACTTTGATTTCTGTTAGTGTAGTAAGTGACCAGAACCAATAAACAATTTACTTCATACCTTTTTTTTCGTTCAGAAATTAGTTGTATCAAATGTTAGAAATTGGAATAAATATCTAATACATTTTTTTTACTCTGCAGGTATATTCTTATGGTGGATTTATACAGCAGTTCCAATTCATGAGTTTTTAGTCACTAGTAAGAAGTCATAAGAATGTTCGTTAATGGAATATTTATTCCAACAACGATCTTAAAACTGCTGTATGAATCCACCATCAATTACGATTAGCATACGAGTAATGAGAAAAAAGTTCGCTCCATCGCCGTAGAATGTTTTTCGACAACTCACAATGTTCCATTATTCAGAATGTACCGCAAATTTTCACTATTTTTTTTTAAATATGAATTTTTGTTTAGCTTTCGTAGGTTCAAGCCGCCTCTGTTTAAGAATAGTCAATTTTGAGAACACTCATAATGAAACATCCCGTATCTTCGATTCCTTTCGGAATTCTTCAAATCTTTTCATTCGAGTAATCTGATAATTCATCATCTTTCAACATAACAATGTGAAAAGAGTATGTTGCTATTTGAGAAATGGCAGTTGTGAGCCTTTCTTTATGGGTACTAATCCGTTTTGAGGAAATGTTTGATAATTGATGGGAAATATGGTTGCTGCAATTACATGGGAAGCTCAATTTTCAGCTGTATCTTACCTCGAACCTTCCTCTCGTAAATGCTGACGCCGTTCGTCAGTTGTGATGATTTGAGTTTGATGTTCATGGCCAACTTTGTTCGATTGAACAATCAACTGTATCTCCGCCATTTTTCAACCGATTTTCAATTTTGGAGAACAGTGTTATCACAAATTGCGTGTTCTTCCTGATAATGAAAAAAATTGTACAGGGTGTCATTTGAAAAAAAAAGTTTGGGGTCACTTCCGGTTAAACCGGAAGTGGTGAATTTTCCGTTATGGAGTCAAAATATGCGTATTTGAGTAATATATCGACGTGCCAAATTTGAAACCTGTATCTTCAAAACTATAGAAAAATTGGGGGGCGTACCTCACCTCGTGGTCACCCGGTATATCAAGAAGAAAATGGAAATCCCCAGTGTTATATGGGGAACGAATTGGATTTGGGTTGATGCAAAGAGTTGGGTTATAAATCAAAAGGACCATTTAGAAAACACCAAACGTGACTAAAATGACTCAAGAACTATTTTAAAATGTATAATTTTCTTATAGTCGGAAGATTGGTGAACGACATTATTTATTTTTCGCAGCAATGCTAGTTGGTAGAGTACTCGTATGTATTTCTTGGTTGAATAGTAGTTCACCTTATAAACGTGTTCAGTGGGACGATTCCCACCATCACTAAAACTTCGAGATTACACGGGATGTCCGAAAGAAAACAAGAACATTCGCAAGATGAATGCACAGAGCTGCAGAGAAACACTTTTTCTCTCAGTTTATTATCGTGGGTAGGTTGTCAGAAAAATAATATGCGAGCTGCACTTTTACTCTATGACAATATGGAGTGATGTAACACCGTGTAAGAATAGTGTAACACTCACACAGCTAGAATAAATATGCAATGTAACTAACTTATATTCATAGTAAAAAACAGCGACATCGATAAATTAATTGTACCATTACCCACCTAGAATAAATATGCAGGCACAGGTTTCCACAATATCATAAGTATTATTTAATACCATCAAAACCCAAAGCAAAATCAGTTTAGCTGTGAGACCAGAGGAATCAGCGTATTCAAAGTTCGTATTAGTATGGAAAGTCAAACAAAATCTATTTAGCGATCTACCGAGGTTCAAATGGCAAATAAAAACTACCGGGTGGTTTTTATATGCATTCCAAAAGACTAGAATAATCTTTATTGCAAGATTTCCTGATTGAAAGAAAGTTTGGTTTTGAGGAAGATTTCGATTCTTGACATAGCTTTTTGGGAATTTCAACTTTCCACAGTCTGAAAATAAAAAATGTTAATTCAAGGAAACCGGTACAAGTGTAGAAAGGCAACGAATCAATTTGACCCGAAAGTTACTGCGTTTGAAAGACTGTTGTTCAGTGAGCACATCTTATACATCTCTTCCCTTCGATGGACATTTTCTGAATCTTTTCATTATTGTCAACAATTGAAAGCCAAATTGCCTTAGCAACGGGTTCATTTTATAGCATATATGAACTTCACCAATGAATTACTAACTGCTACATTATGAAATCTAAATTCTATACTAAACTAAACTATAAACATTCTAAATTCGGCATACTTCCATAGGATTTTTCACAATGAACATTTTCATATTGAAATTTCATAAAATTTCTCTAGGTGTCATAATAGTGGCGTACATGACTAATTTCCTGCTTGTCAATTCCTACTGTTATTTGGTGATTCAAAACCTTCTTATAAAACTGATTGTAATGGTTAGATTCTCTGAATCTTTCTGTACTTCCTACTGACATTCAAATTCCTTAAACTATTACCAATATTTTTAAATTAGTTGATAAACTTCCAACATCGTTGCCATGTGTGACGTCACGTCTCGCAGAGCCTTGCCTGAACAGGATCGACCTAAGTAGGATTTCGTTTTCTGATAAATGTGAATTGTTGATTTTGGATTGAAAATTTTATATAGTGGTAAATTAATTTAATGACATATAGTGAATCATAACAAGCCTTTTTTACTCAATTTATTATTTTGTATAATCTTCTAAAGTGAAATTAAAACTTCAGTGGTTTTCTGAAAACGTAACCATTTCAAAATGATTGAGCAATATGGTAGAGTAAAAAGTAACAAGCGATAAAATCAACTCACTTCCTTTGTTTTTGTGATATTCTATTTAACAATATCAGTATTTCCATGGAAATTCCTTTAGGTTAGGACTCACGGTTTATTGTCATACGATTACGTCTGGTAATGGTTTAACCCATGGATATCTCATGGCCGGAGGTGATAGACCAAGACATTTAATATCGTATCATAACAAGATTACGTTTAACATTCCTAACATTCCATTTCATATTTTCCTCGGATGATGATCAATCCCTTGCTTCTATCCTACTTTTCACTTAATTTTTTTGAGAAATAGTTATTGCAACTGAATACAAACAAAACGCAATATTCCTTTATTACACATAAACAACTGCCCCTAGATCAAAATGAATCGATCACATTTCTTGTGTTCCAAATGGATACAAAACTATCTTGGAAAAAACAAGAGGATTTTATTTGTAAAAGATTGGTAAAAAGCATTTACGTTATGAGAAAATCGATGGACATAGCAACTAGTGAAACCTCTGTCACTGCTTATCATCACTATTTATGTCCCATATCTTTATGGTCTGGTACTTTGGGGGCACTCGTCCCAAACAAAACAATGTTTAGATTGCAAAGGAAAGTTTTGAGATTTATCTTCAAACTGGGTTATACTCGTAAGATGTTGAAAATAAAAATAAAATGATAAACTATTTACATTTCCCTCTCTTTACGTTTATTCGTGTATAATTATCTAAAAAAATCCCCACTGGTATCTAAATCAAAACGAGTTTCATTACCATAGAACCAGATAATCACAACAAATCAGAACTACCAACTACCAGAAAATATAAAAACTTAAATACTTCTCGATCATTCAAGGAAACCGGTTCGTTACGTGTTGGATGATTCTCCACTCTAACCCTATGCAAATCTTCATGTAAACCAATAGGAATAATCTCTTCCGCATCTACTTATTGGGCCATTACCATCGAAAGAAGCAAATTTAAACTGCCAATTATTATCATTTTGAACTGACAAATGCCACTTTGAACTGACAATTGTCACTTTCAAGTGATAATTGAGAATAATTGAGAATACCATACATAATACAATATCCAGGTACTATTGTTAGAAATGCCCTAGAATCACTAACACTGATTCAAAAACGATGAAGGTACAGTTGCGGCCAATAAAAAATGGGATAACTCTTATAGCAGATTTTTGTTTATTTCTAGCTACTTGAATTTGTGTTATGAATATGTCACATGGCAACATTGAATATTTGACATCTATCAAACAATTCCAAATTAGGAAGTAATCATGCCGCATATACATGCAGTGACGAAAGGTGGAATAATCGCAAAAATAGACAACTGTCCCCTTTTTTTTGGCCGCAACCGTACTCATTCAAATTTCACAAAAATTTACCCCAAGCGATACATAATTCTTTCTGATAGACAGGTCGGGTTCAAAGAAAATGTGTCAACACAAGATGCAATTCTTCACCTCACAAACAATGTACTCTGCTTTGGACAAAAGTATGCCGTGTCTATGTTCCTAGATCTAGCCAAGGCATTTGACACCGTAAGCCATTCACTTCTTCTGGAATCTCTAGAAGATATTGGGATAAAAGGAAAAAGCCTAAATCTTTTCGAAAACTATATTTCAAATAGAAAACAATGTGTCAGAGTAGGAAATGTATACATCGAAAAGCTGTCTATCGAGTATGGGGTAACTCAAGGCACTGTATTGGGACCGGTACTCTTCTCGATCTACATAAATAATTTAATCAACATAAAAAGTAGTGGTGAGATTATAGGATTTGCAGACGATACAGCTATCTTCTACAAAGCGACTACCTGGGAGGAATTAGAAACGACAGTAAACCTTGATATTTCGTACATTAAAAACTGGTTTGACCAAAAAATTTTAAGAGAGAACAGTTATCTCGAAGGAGTAGGCAGATTGAGACCTTAGAGAGAGCCAGTGACGAGACTTGGGGAGCAAGCAGATTGAGACCCCGACGTCAAGTCACAAAAAACCCAATTTCTTGAAAATGGCTCAAAAATCGGAGCCGAAACGTCGAATTCCAACAAATTCTAGACGCGGTTCAACCCGAACTTTTAGTTTTCACATATATATATATATATATATATATTTTACGGAGTTTACGGAGACGTTTACGGAGAACGGGACAGGATCATTCTGAAAATTTGGTTTCTCAAGTAGTTGCTCTTGGTCTATCGATCTAAAATATTTTCAGCAATGCAGCGTTGCCGCTTATACCAGAAAGTAGCAGCATCTTTGTTATTTCAAATGGGTCGCCCTGTATATTACCGCATTTTGGAACTTGTCATTCCTTTCTGATTATTTCTGCCTCATACTCCCCTATACCTATCTCTAACGGTTTTTGAGATATTGGTTATTTTCTGCGGTATTTGGATTCTTAGGAAGTTGCAATTTTGTGTTTAGTTCATCAAGATCATGTACATTGATTATGTATAGAGAAGTTTGTTCTGCGTTATACAGGGTCGTTCAAAATTCATGATCTTACTGCTACATACGAAAATGGCTGAAAGTGCGTTTTTTTAAATGGAACACCCTGTATATTATGAAATATCTTGAAAGATGACTAAATTCCCTTCGAATTGATATACCATGTTCCTATACCTAAATAGCCAGAATTCCGAGATAATAGCAATTATCACTTGTAATCTCCCAAGTGCTTGAATTATTGCCGGAAATTTTTCGAGTACATGAATTTTCTTTGAAAATTCATGTACGAGATAAATTTATGGCAATTAATTCAAGCACGAGGGGGATTCGGTAAGAAAATTTCACACCAAGAAATGAAAATCATCCAACAATTCATAAGAAATAACTAACTATGGTTTCACCTGAACTATTCATAACCACTGAAATATTGATATGATATTAAATATTGGGGAAAATGAATCGATTTTTTTTGAAAATTTCACACCTCACTTTTGTAGCCAATCAAAAAATTCGTTCTTGTTTAGATACCATGGCAACCCTAAAAATTTCCGGAAATTTTTGTCCTCCTGGGTACCCTGGGCGAAATTAATAAGTGGAAATTTTTCTGTCAAACATTTGACATGCGACAAGTTGATATTCTGGTTTAATGTACAAATGGAGGTCCAGTTTTCATATGAAAGGAGATAATTATGTATTTACCATTTGGAATGTGTCTGAAAATATTTTCTCCACGATTATTGCAGAAATTGTCAATTCTGAAATCATATTTCAGAAGAAGTTCAATACACCATTTGTCACAAGTTTTTATCACAAGTCCCGTAGCTCAGCGGTAGTGTTGCGGCCTATGAGTCGCTAGGTCGATGGTTCACCACGATAAGAACCTAACCTAACTTTTTTATTTTTTTTTTGTTTCAAATTTAAACACATTTATTGATGAAAATTTTGTTAAGTATTTCACATATCAATATTTCAGTGGTTATAAATAGTTCAGGTGAAACCATCGTTAGTTATTTCTTATGAATTGTTGGATGATTTTCATTTCTCGGTGTGAAATTTTCTTATCGAATCCCACTCGTGCTTGAATTATTGCCGGAAATTTTTCGAGTACATGAATTTTTTGAAAATTCATTCATTCATTCATTCATTACAAGTGAAAATTGCTATTATCTCGGAATTCTGGCTATTTAGGTATAGGAACATAATATACCAATTCGAAGGGAATTTAGTCATCTTTCAGGATATTTCATAATATACAGGATGTTCCATTTAAAAAAACGCACTTTCAACCGTTTTCGTATCTACCAGTAAGATCATGAATTTTGAACGACCCTGTATAACGCAGAACAAACTTCTCTATACAGAATCAATGTACATGATCTTGATGAACTAAATACAAAATTGCAACTTCCTAAGAATCCAAATACCGCAGAAATAAACATTCAATTCGAGCTATGTTTTGGATGAAAAATATGGAAAATAACCAATATCTCAAAAACCGTTAGAGATAGGTATAGGGGAGTATAAGGCAGAAATAATCAGAAAGAAATGACAAGTTCAAAAATGCGGTAATATACAGGGTGACCCGTTTGAAATAACAAAGATGCTGTTACTTTCTGGTATAAGGTACCATCGACCGTGACCCACCCTGTATATATATATATATATATATATATATATATATATATATATATATATATATATATATATATATATATATACACATATATATATACACACAATTATCTCCTGTGACCTTTCCAATATCATGTAACTATGATCTTAATGGAATAAAAGCTTTATTATTATTATTATTATTATTATCATTATTATTATTATTACTATTATTATTATTATTATTATTATTATATGAAGCAAATGAAATTGACATCAGTGATAAGATAAAATTCCAACATGTGAAGAAAGATTCGCTAAGGGGGATACCCATGAATGAAAAAATTTATAATTTTTTTTTTATTCTGACGATTTACGATAGCAAAACCCTAATCGATACTCTTTCTGTTATCGAAATGTGATGGTTGAATTCAAAATATTACTTTATTTAGGGAGTGAAATAGATTGCATCAACATTTTTATGATTTTTCCGAGAGCAGAGAAATCAACCACCCCTGTAAAAGTATAACAATTTCTCGTAGTATCCTCGTATATACTGGTTCCGCATTTCTCCCAATTCTGTAACAGAATTATTCAATAAATGGCCTGAAGCTGCGTATAGTGAGGGATTTTCACCACCTTTCTCCCCTTAGACGTTTCCAATTCGGTTCATTCCCGGTTTCTTACACCGAAAATTCGACTCGGAAACCTTGTAGGTCAAGGTCCTTTTCAGGCAGAGGGGTTGCCCTCGTTCGACCCTGAATAAACGCGTGTTGGTGCGTGGGCTGCCCGGGTGCTTTATGGAAATTTCCCTGTTAAATATACCCTTCGTCCCTGTCACCTTCATAAATTTTGTTGGTAGCTTATTACAATTTTGGAAATAACGGTGAACAGTGTTTGTGTTTCAATTACGTTAAAAGGACAATCAACTGCTTTTCCTGATTGGGTAAATCAATCAATCAAGATATACTTTATTGTCGAAGAATATCATCCTCATAGTCAAAGATTAGTTGATACAAGGGTAAAAGTGTATAAATATATGAATGATAAAAGATAAAAAATATATAACTTGCAGTACAAACATCTTAAATATGAAATTCGATACATAAAAGAATTTATATAGTAGGTAATCAAAAATTTAAGATATCTAAGGTGTGGTGCTTAATTCTAGATTAAAAATAAGCGTTAAAAAATGTATACATACAAATACAATAATAGCTACACATATACTATAAAAATAAATATATAAAGTGGTGGTGAAGTAATCTTCAATATCGTAGAAAGCTTGCTGAATCAATATATTTCTTAGATTTTTCCTGAACTGTCTGATACATGTTATATTCCTTGTATTGATTGGCAGGTGATTGTACATTTTAATACCATTGTAAATTATAGAATCCTTCACAGCTGTGTTGCTAGGTATTGGTAGTTTGAGGGAGTTGTTCTGACGCGTGTTGTATTGAGTCGACTCTATCTAAAGTAGTTTTATTTTTGTGGATCAGACTGACTGATTCCAGAATGTGTAAAGAGACAACAGTTAGAATTCTGTGTTCTTTGAATAGCTCTCTACAAGTCTCTCCTGGTCTTATTTTACACATATATCGCAAAGCTCTTTTTTGTAATATAAAAACATTATGCAACAGATATGTACTACTACACAATCCCCAAAATGCAATTCCATAGCTCAGATGTGATTCGATCAGTGCGAAGTACGCAGTCCTTGCCGCCGAATAACCCAGCTCATTTGATATTACCCATATAGCGTAACAACCTGAAAGATTTTTAATGTGTGAATCAAACTTCTATTTATTGTCTATATCTAAACCAAGAAATCTTGATGTTGTTTTATTGATTATATACTTATTAGCCAAAGGTATGTCAGGAAGATTACAGCGGAATGTTATTAGGTTAGTTTTGTTCAAATTGATTTGTGAGTTGGAGTCACACCAAAATACAAGCGATTAAAAGGATACTGGGTGATGAGTAAAACAATGTGATGGCTTTGAATGTAGCTGTTATTCAACTTTCGATACAACTTTTCAGGGCTCAATTTTAGGTGGAAGGAGGCGTTTCAACAACTGTGCCAAAATAATATTGAATTATTGTTTTTGTCAAGTTCATTCAATACATTGTTCGGTGGGTGTGTAGAAAAAATCCGAAGGTTACGTTTTACTGCTTATTTGGTATTTATATTGCATGGTGTTGATATTGAGGGTGAACGAAAGAGAATAAAATGATTCACTATTCTATCATGTGGGAAAACACCTGTAAAATTTTAGAACAATCCGTGATGATTTAAAAGATGCGTCATTGAAGTAACCATACCTTTGCCCATGATCTCCGAGTGCAAAAATCATTGTCAATTATCAAGTTTCCCGTACACAATCATGGTCGGAGAGTTTGTCATTTTTCAGCCATAATTTCAATGTGCTTTCAACTTCATGATGTAGGCATTAGCTGCGTGTAGTCTAGTCTACCAGAACTATTTTGGTGAATTTCTCTTCAAGGGCACCGAAAATTATGATCCAGGCTCATTCGATTCGGAATGAACTCTGGACAGTTTTTGAAAAGTGCGCCGGCAAAAATTGCAAAAGTTATAAAAAATTTAGTAAAAAAATGGGGCGTTTGGTAATCGGAAACTACTAAAGATATCCAAACTTTGAAGAAAAAATCCTGAATGAGGAGGAAATTTCCTAAAAAAAGTCCTACCTTCCGAAACTCCACCACCAATATTTAGAATTTTCTATTTGATGCGAAAATAGCGCTAAAAGCGGGTGACGGGAGTCCCGCATAAGCTTACTGATACGGGCCCTTGAACAATAAAAATAATTTAAACCCATTAAATATCAATATTGAGAAATAAAAAAAATCACTTACCTTTAAAACTCTTGAATAAACGAAAATCCATGGAAAAAATTTAAAAAATTATTACATATGCCTTTGTTAATTAACTAGTTTTTACAAGTTTCAAATATACATACAAATCCTGATAATTGTTGAACTAAAAACCTCAAATTTATTTCACTTCTTGAAGCTATTCTTGAGAGGCTTTAAAAAGATCCCCAATGGAAAAATTAAAAAATGTTGATTTTCCACATTGTTATTAACAATCTAAGAGACTAAAAATTGAAAAATGCAAATAAAGCTATGAAAAATTATTATTTTTTCAATATTCCAATTTATTCGTATTTTAATTATTTAAAGTTACATAAAAATGATTTTTTAAATTTCTTACTCTGATTGTTTAAATAATTGTTATAAACAAATGCATTGTTTATAAGAAGAATTTTAATTAGCTATAAATATTATGATCTTTAAAAACAGAATCATTTCTTTAAAAAAAGTTTATTGATTGAAAACGCATTTGATGATTAACAATTGTTTTTGCCACCAAATATTAATATTAAGGAGCCTTTTTCTTAAATCATATTTTCCATTGCTCTTCGATATTCGAAAAAAAAGAATATTTATTTATATTTTCTTTGTTTATTTAATAAACAATCTGTTATAAACAAATTAATTTTCACGATGCTTTTTTTCAATACTGCAAAAAATAACAAGGACAACCATCTGTCATTTGTTGTGTAAAAAAAATTTGTTCTATTTTCTACATAATTTTAAATATTTTTCTATTTTTATGTTTGGCAATAGGACGAAGACACTTCAGGTCTTTCTAGGATAGGGGTACAGCTTTTAACCAAAGCTGCACTTCTATCATTTATCAAATTTTTCAGCAATTGTTTATAAAAATACCCACAAAATCTGATTTTTACGAATTTCATACTTGAAAAACTCATTAATTATTTGAAATAGGACAAAGACACTTTGGGTCTGTTTGTTCTCCATTTAATAATAAACAAAGTAGCTTTGAAACAAAAGCTTTAACCCTACATTATAACTTTTTTAACAATTATTTTTTAAAATACTCCTAAAATCTGTTGATAATGATGAGGAGTACAGCTTTGGTTAAAAGCTGTATTCCTATCCTAAAAAGACCTGAAGTGTCTTTGCCCTTCTCCATTTGTTCGTGAGTTATTTTAATAATAATTTCCGGTGTGAAGTTAGCGGGATATCGATCGAAATGTTGAAGAAAACCAGTTGTTAAATTGTCGACGTTTCGAAACTGTATTGTTTCATCTTCAGGACTCTGAAGTATAAACAAAAAGAAGATGAAACAAAAAAGTTTCGAAACGTCGACAATTTAACAACTGGTTTTCTTCAACATTTCGACCGAATTCCCGCTAACTCAACACCGGAAATCATATTCAACGGTCGACATTCCATTCAACTATTTAATAATAATGATTGAGAACTACGAGGAAACGCCAATCGTTAAAATAGAAAAAATTATGTAGTGAACAGAAAAATATTTTTTACACAACAAATGACACATGGTTGTTTTTGTATTTTTTTTTTCAGCATTAAAAAAGAATAGTATTGTGAAAATTCATTGGTTTATAAAACATTGTTTATTAAATAAACAAAGAAAATATAAATTTTTTTTAGAATATCGAAGAGCAATGGAAATTATGATTTGAAAAAAATTGTTCCATAATATTGATATTTGGTAGCAAAAAAATTGTTAATCAACAAACGCGTTTTTAAGCAATACATTTTTATTTTAAGAAATTATTTTGTTCTTAAAGATCATAATATTTATTTCTCTAGAAATTTTGTTGGGGTTGGGATTAGTAGAATCGAAGAAAAACTATTGTTTTTCCTCGTTTCTACTGATCGGTTGGGATTAGTAGAATCGAAGAAAAACTATTGTTTTTCCTCGTTTCTACTGATCCCAATCCCAACAAAATTTCTAGAGAATCAAGTGTTTGGATCACTAAACGTACCCGTTTATAATATTTATTGCTGATTAAAATTCCAAAAACAAAATTTCAAATATCTTTTAAACAATGTATTTGTTCATAACAGTTATTTAAACAATCAGAGAAAGAAATTTTTAAAAATCATTTTTATGTAACTTCGAATAATTAAAATTAGAACAAATTGGAATATTATAAAAAAAAATTTCACAGCTTTTATTTTGCATTTTTCATTTTTTAGTCTCTTAGATTGTTAGTAACAAAGTGGAAAATCAACATTTTTTTATTTTTCCAATGGGGATCTTTTTAAAAGCGTTTCAAGAATAACTCCAAGAATTGAAACAAATTTGAGGTTTTTAGTATAACAATTATCAGGGTTTGTATGTAAATTTGAAACTTGGAAAAACTGGGTAATTAACAAGAGCATATGTGATAAAATAATTACTGGAAAAAAAATTTTCCATGGATTTTCGTTCGTTCAAGTGTCTTAAAGGTAAATGAAATTTTATTTCTTAATATTGATATTTAATGGGTTAAAATTATTTTTATTTTTCAAGGGTCCGTATCAGTGAGCGCACGCGGGACTCGCATCGCCCGCTTTTAGCGCTATTTTCGCATCTAAATATAAATTCTAAATATTGGTGGTAGAGTTCTGGGAGGTGGAACTTTTTTTTAGGAAATTTCCTCCTCTTTCGGAATCTTTTTAACTCTTGTATATCTTTAATAGTTAGATATTTGCAACAACATCCCCCTTTTTTTACTAAATTGTTTATAACGTTTGCAATTTTTGCTGGTGCACCTTCAAATTTTTCAAAAAGTTTCTTGAGCTCATTCCGAATCGAATGTGCCCTGGATCATAATTTTCGGTGCCCTTGAAGAGAAACTCAACAAAATAGTTCTTGTAAACTAGACTAGTGGTGGTAGACAGCCCCAAATCTTTTAGCTACTCTGGAGCGGGTTTAAATGTAGTAAATGCTCCGAGGTTTCTATCCATCAAAGCATACAAATAACAAATGAATGTGATCCTTGGGTCCAAAATCCACAAAATCACGCTTGTTACAGAGCTTTTGGATCAGATGTTTCCGGAAAAATGGATTGGAAGGAGAGGTCCTATAGAGTAGCTAGCCAGATCTCCAGATTTAACCCCACTCGATTTTTCCCTACATAAACAAGATCTATGCAATGGAAGCTGAATCTCTGTGACAATAATTATTGAAGACTGCCGTCTGATAACGCCAAAAATGCTACAAAATGTGAGTCTAATTTTGAACAGAAATTGTATTATTGTATGGCAACCGATGGTAGAAGATTTTGATTCATTGACTATGATAATTATACCAAGGTGCATTATCACATCTTTTTTCTATTGACTGAGTAAAGAAAAGGTGATGTTTCACTCAAAAATGTAATTGACGTGTCCGAGCATTTTTTTACAATCTGCTGGGGCATCCTACAGATCCGCTGTTTCGGTTTCAATGGCCCACTCTGTATATTTGAAAGCTAATGCCTTCAGATCGATCAAATAAAACTTCAATGAAACTTCGTGGGAAAGTGTCTGAAATTTTAGGTTTGGAAAATATTTGATCCAAAAAGTTCATATAAAACGTTCTATAAAATCCTCTTTAAAGATCCACAAAGTCTGGATTGGACTATTTTGTAAAGCCCATTGAATCCAACTGATCACGAGAGTAATCAGTTATATCAATTGAACCATATTGTTTTTATAAATTGTATGATAAAAATCTATATTTATACGATTATGTAGAGGTCTCACTGAAGGGCAAACCTTGGGAATCGCTTATCAGCTTATCATACTCATTCGTATTATTTCCTGACATTGACGGGCTAGATAAACCCCCTTGTTATTATTCTCAGAATCATACGAATGGACAGGTGGGGATTCAAAAATATTTATTAAATGATATTACAAAATTCTTTCACTATTTGTTAAATTCGATCACCATCAACATGAGCTGCCTCGAAAGCAAATATTACTAGAAGAAGAGCTGATACTATCACAAGAGTTGTTAGAGAGGGTGAACTGAATGTATTGTTTTAAAAACTATTTCAACAGTAATTGTTGAATGAATGAATATTTGGAACCTTTGGTGTGAATGCAACTCAAGAAATTGAATCTATCCATACACCAATAAATACTACGTCAATTTCACTCGAAGCCAGTTTTGCCAAAAAAGTTAGCATCTTCAGCTTCTAAAGATGGCATACTATGCTATGCTATAGAATCGTCTAAGTACACATAGAGCTTCGACAGCATAATTTAAAGTGTAAATAACTAACAACAATAGTAATACATTAAAAAAAAATACACATACATAAGAAGATGTATTGAAAAATTCTTACCCTACTATAGAACCAAACAAAATTTCAATGTCAAAATATTTTATTACTCAACATATACTCCTCTTAATTGGATACATTTATTACAGCGAACCTGCAACGTCTCTAGACCTTTCAAAAAAAATGTTTCTTGTTGCTCTGCAAACCAGACCTCCACAGCTTTTATTATTCAGTAAAAAAATCGATTCCTCTAACAAAGCTACCCTTATTAAAAGTCGCTGTAAGCAACCGTTTTCTAAACATTTGGACTTGAAAATTTCAAGTCAATTATTTGATAATCGATGCATGTTGAAGTTAGTACCAATATTTTGCATTTTTCACAAGAATGCTTTGGAAAAGAATTTGACGTTTAAGTAAGTAGTTTTGGTAATTACATATTTTGTGACAGTTAAACGTTTAATTAAGTTCAGTATTTCAAAAGTTATTTGAAACAAACGAAAATAAAAATAATACTTCAACACCCTATATCTTGGAAACGAAGCGTTTCCGGACATATATTTATTTGGACAATTCATATTAGAATTTTGTGAGGAATCACCTCTTGAAGTTTGTCAAAGTACTTATATATGTTCACAAAAATTGCCCCTTCAAAATTTTTCTGTTATCAGACGGAATATGCATATTTTCTATTTCTCATAATATAGTTATGAAAATGATTTATTCAAATTGATACATTTTACGATCAAATAATTATGTATTTTTGCATATTTTGACTGACGTACGTTAAAAAAAAGCTTTTGTGAATTGTCCATTAGTTATTGGACCCCGTGGGTTACTATGATAACATGCACAAAAGACCTAATAGGCTGCTTAGCTTGTACCTACGATATATCATGATGACTATTTTTAGTCTTTGGACATTATGCATAATACGTCATTTTGATAATGAAAATATTATCAATGAAGTATGACGTCGATACAACGCTGAAAGTTAGGACATATCGCCTCAGAAAGAACCGTAGTATTGGGAACGTGACTTTTGAATAACTTACTTGACATATATTCTGATATGTTCTTTGGACATTGTGCATAATACGTCATTTTGATGATGAAAATAAGATCAATGAAATATGACGTTGATACAACGCTGAAAGTTGGGACTTATCGCCTCAGAAAAGACCGTCGTATTGGAAACATAAGTTTTGAATCAGTTACTTGACATATGTTACAATATGCTATTTGGACATTGTGCATAATACGTCATTTTGATGATGAAAATAAGATCAATGAAATATGACGTTGATACAACGCTGAAAGTTGGGACTTATCGCCTCAGAAAAGACCGTCGTATTGGAAACATAAGTTTTGAATCAGTTACTTGACATATGTTACAATATTCTATTTGGAAATTGTGCATAATACGTCATTTTGATGATGAAAATAAGATCAATGAAATATGACGTTGATACAACGCTGAAAGTTGGAACTTATCGCCTCAGAAAAGACCGTCGTATTGGAAACATAAGTTTTGAATCAGTTACTTGACATATGTTACAATATGCTATTTGGACATTGTGCATAATACGTCATTTTGATGATGAAAATAAGATCAATGAAATATGACGTTGATACAACGCTGAAAGTTGGGACTTATCGCCTCAGAAAAGACCGTCGTATTGGAAACATAAGTTTTGAATCAGTTACTTGACATATGTTACAATATGCTATTTGGACATTGTGCATAATACGTCATTTTGATGATGAAAATAAGATCAATGAAATATGACGTTGAGGAAAGAGATGATAGTCGGACGGAGCCAAATCTGGTGAATAAGGGGGGTGTTCTAGTAATTCAAACCCTAAACCACGAATTTTTTGCGTGGCAACATGAGATTTGTGTGCAGAGGCATTGTCCTGCAAAAACAAAACACCTTTGGATATCTTTCCACGTCTTTTTTCTTTAATTTTCTCCCGTGAGTGGTCAGTAATGTCGAATAGTAATCTCCAGTTATGGTTCTACCCTTATCCAAATAATCAATCATGATTACTCCATGGCAATCCCAAAAAACTGAAGCAAGAACTTTTCCAGCAGCTTTTTGGACACGAAACTTCTTAGGGCTTGGAGAAACGGAGTGTCGCCATTCCATCGATTGTTGCTTTGTTTCTGGATCGTAGAAATGTACCCAAGTCTCATCCATAGTAACAATTCGGTTTGAGAAGTCTACACCGTTTTCAAATCGAGCACAGATCGAACGCGATGCTACTACCCTTGCACGCTTTTGGTCAACATTCAAACTTTTGGGGATCCATTTTGCAGCAATTTTTCTCATGTCCAAATTGAAGTGAACTATATGATGAACGCGTTCATATGAAATATTCAGTGCTTCAGATATCCGTTTTAGCCTATTTCGATGGTCTGTTAAAATCATGTCATGAACTGCATCGATATTTTCGGGGACTGACACAGAAACTGGCCTTCCCGATCGGTCATCATCTTCAATGGAAAATTTACCTCTTTTGAAGCTTGCAGTCCAATTTTTCACGGTCGCATCGAAGGACATTGATCACCAAGCATATCTTCGTAAATCTGCTTACCTATTAACCCTTTTAAATACAGGTAGGTACTTGATGATGGCTCGATACTCCAATTTTTCTATTTTCACAATTTAGGTATATATATATATATATATATATATTTTTTTTCTTTGAATTTATTGCGTAACTCTGGTTTACTTTTTTGACGTCAAACTTTACACTGTACAGGATTTGTAGGTTCTGGGCGAATGAAATGCGAAGGACTTCAAGCAGAAACGTTTATTGGGATTCGACGAGTAGAAAAATTGCTTTTAACAACCAAATGTTGAAAATCTAAAACAAAGGTATTGATTTTAAATGACTATTTTCAAGAAAAACATTGAAAATATTCTGAAAATATAAATCTTAGAGGTACCTACCTAAAACCAGGGACACTTTGGATTATCGTGTAACGAAAATGTGGAGATTCCCCACTTGGCTCTCAAATTAACACAATTGGTAGTATTTGCGAACACGAAGCAACCAAACGTAAACCGACAAATTTCTTGATCTGTCCTGACGACTCGAAAAAGATTTTACAAAAAGTGTTTGAATATTAAAGTGAGATATGATATCAGTTGTGGCACCTTGTAATGAAATCTATAAGCTAGGACACTGAAACCTATAAGTTCTGTTACAACACTGACACTTCTAATAAGTTATTGTTCGTTGCTATGGTAACGCAATATTTTGTTTATGAATCATAAAATTCTTGTGAATTATAAAAACATCTCTCAATCAAATCATTCTTCAGCAAGCAACTGATTTTTTTTAAAGTTTGTCATTTCTTTAAGAATATCTAGGGAGTTTATTAAAAATAATAACGGAGAAGTGAAAAGTGAGAAGTGTAGAGTTGTCGGGCGCGAATTCAATTCCAAAAGCGAGGGACTGATGTAGCTTCCTTTCTCCAGAGGCATATAGTTTGAGGTGATCCATAAAAAATATATACAGGGTGGCGCACGAAGTTTTGGATAGGGAATATCTCGGAACTCGAAAGTAGTGGAAAATCGTAAGTTTGGGGTTCTGAATTGAAGCAACTGGTGCAGCTCTTTTAGATATAATGTTACCCAATGAGCTGCTTGTTTTCGGTCACGTGACATCAGATTCAAAATTATTAATGGAACACCCTGTATATTTAGGCTATTTTATGTTCCTCCCGATGGGACAATTTCATCAAACTATCACACTTGTGGTCTAAAATGATCAATTCAAAAAATACAGGTACTTCAATATCCTCAGTCACACGACGTCTGAAACGAAACGAGCAATTGCCAAATCATTTAGGTTTATGGTCACCCTGTATATTTGGGCAGTCCTATATTTCATGTGATGATTGAATCAAGGCAAAATTAAATTAATCATCCAAATTTTATTAAAAATCGTCGTGGGATATTGAAGTACCTGCATTACTTGAATTAATCGTTTTAGACCACAAGTGTGTCAGTTCGTTGAAATTGTTTTATCGGGAGGAACATAAAAATGCTAAAATATACAGGGTGTCCCATTAAAGATTTTGAATCAGATTTCACGTGACCGAAAACAAAAGGCTCATTGGACAACATAGTATCAAAAAAATCTGCAACAATTGCTTTAATTCAGAACCCCAAAATTACAATTCTTCACTACTTTCGAGTTCCGAGATATTCCCTGTCCAAAACTTCGTGGGACATCCTGTATATATTATTATTGTTGAAAAATAAAGAAAATCTCAAATTGGAAAAATTGTTGAAGTTTCCATAGCACACTTTCATAACTTCAATTATATCAGAAGATTGCAGATAAGAAGTATGATTGTGACATAACGTTGAAAAGGTTTTTTCTAAACCGAATCATAATTTTCGAAAAACAATTATAATTTCTATTTGAACTAAAAAAATTGGATGCACTTTCAGTCAAACCGGAAGTATCATATTTGGTCTGATACTTGCCAATTTGTACATTCATACGAAAGCGTAGAAGGGCCACATAAAATAAAAAAATTATAAATCCGACTTCACAACTCGGAATTATACTAATTCCGACTTAACAATTCGGAATTATACTAATTCCGACTTTGCAACTCGGAATTAGTATAATTCTGACTTTATAACTCAGAATTAGTAAAATTCCGGCTTTACAACTCGGAATTATCATAATTCCGACTTCATAACTCGGAATTAGTATAATTCCGACTTTACAACTCGGAATTAGTGTAGTCATTGCGATTCCATTGGAATTATAGTGAAAGTTTAAACAATGATCCCCAACGTCCAAACTCGTCAATTCATGTTCATTTGTGTATATAGTTATTACTTAATATTACTAGAACGCCACGCCACATTGGCAAAAGCGTGCGGGAAAGTATAACTTTCCGCACTTGTTAGGTATTTTTAATGAAAAAGAGCATACTTTATTTAGAGAAAATCGTAAGAAAGGTACTAGTTTTATGCTTAGCAACTTTTCTACTTAGCAACACGTTTATTATTGATCAATACATCTTGCCAATCTGACAGATTTTTCTTTCATTAATTGATGCGTTTCTATTAAAAAAACACATGTTCAACTCTTATGCTGGGTCCACATCAAACCAAAAAAACACAAACAAATAAACATCAACTCAATGTTTTTCAACAATTTACAATAAATCAGAAAATTTTCTTCCACAAAACGCGCCTGTTGTGTTTTCTGTTGCAACCAACTTTTCGCGTTCCCATTTCCAGAGAGAAAAAATAGGAAAAAACACGTTTTCAACACTCTTATACCGTGTCCACATCAAACCAACAAAACATCAGAAACAAAACGTGTTTTTTAACAATTTAACAACAATTCTGAAACTTTACGTCAACAAAATGTGTTGTGTTGTTGTGTTGCAGCAACTTTTCGCGGTTCTGTTGAAAGGCGATAAACATCAAAGAGTTTCTGTTTTGTTGTCATTGATGGCAACATTTTCGGTGCTGTGTGTACCAAATTGAAAAACGAAGAAAAACAGAAACCCCGTCAGTATGTCTTTGCGGACTCCTAGGTGTTGTAGATGATGTACATCAAGCCATGATTAAAATCTACAATTTCAAAAAATCTTAGTGGTACCGCTAAGCATTCAACCACATAGCATATCTAAAATTGCTATATTCTTTGATAGATCTTAGGGCCAACCATCAGCTGTATTAAATCTTCAAAGTTCTCGCTGGACGGTTCAAGTTTACATTTTCACATAACTCCAATGCCAACTCTAGAATCGTAATGATTACACTAATTCCGAGTTGTCGGAATTATACTGATTCCGAGTTGCGAAGTCGGAATTAGGATAATTCCGAGTTGTGAAGTCGGAATTAGGATAATTTCGAGTTGTAAGGTCAGAATTATACTAATTCCGTATTGCAAAGTCCGAATTAGGCTAATTCCGAGTTGCGAAGTCGGAATTAGGATAATTCCGAGTTGTGAAGTCGGAATTAGGATAATTCCGAGTTGTAAGGTCAGAATTATACTAATTCCGTGTTGCAAAGTCCGAATTAGGCTAATTCCGAGTTGTTAAGTCGGAATTATACTAATTCCAAGTTGTGAAGTCGGAATTATAGTAATTCCGAGTTGTAAAGTCGGAATTATACTAATTCCGAGTTGTGAATACTCATCAAATTATAAAGGTACGGGGTTAAATTGATTCGGGGTCATCCGGTATATTAGCACACTCAACACTATTTTGATTGCTTCAATAACCCCAACATTTGGTTTTTGTTAGGAATATGGATTTGTTTCCGATGGTAAAAATCATCCTTTGTTTTTGAAAAACGTTCAGTCTGCCCCTGCACAATGATAATATTTGACCGTGAAAATAATCGGAATTTTCTCTAGTCAGATAACAGCGTGTTCAATTATGCACGTTAATTCATCATTTACGACTCTTACAGTTTATTCAATTAACTTTATTAGTCTATCAAACCATATACAGTGAGGACCAAAAGTACGTCGCCCCCCCTGTAACTTCTTTATTCTACATATTACAAAAAAATGTTAAATACATAAGTTGTAGGGTTTCATTCGATCTCTTTAATGGTTTAAGTTTCATTCATACAGAGTGTCTCGAAAAAGCACGGTGACTTAGAAGTTAATTTTTTTAAATGGGACACCCTGTATTTCATTGCATTATTACATTCTACGTTGAATTCTGAACAAGTTTGATAAATGGTTTTCTATCAAAAAAGTTAATAGTTTTGGACTTATGAACACTTGTAAATAATTATTTCGACTCCTTTTGCGCCAGTTCACGAATAAATTAATGAGGTAGGCTATGCACGCTAGGCGCGTTCATTTTATCCATGACAACGAAAACAAAATCTTATCTGTTTTTGCCAAATGTCATTGACATTTTGTAGGTTTTCAAAACTTTGTTTCAAACGGTTTTCAATTTCTCTTGTTGATTAATATGGCTCGTTCAGTAGCAGACAAAGTTGAAGCCGTTATCATATTTGGTGAAGCTAACCGAAATTACCACGCTGCTATACGCATTTTCAATGAACGGTTTCCAGAACGTCCGATGTGTCGAAAATATCTGCAGAAATTGGTGGCAAAATTTAACCAAACTGGCACCGTGAAAGATGCTCCGAGATCTGGGAGGCCGAAAATAATTACGGAAGATGTTGAAATTCAAGTACTAGCCGAAATGGTAAATAACCCACAACAATCAACTAAGCAAGTAGCTGAGACATGTGATGTTTCTAAAACATCAGTAAAGAGGGTTTTAAAACAAAATAAATTCCATCCTTGCAAAATAAAAATTTTGCAGCAATTGGTTGAAGATGATCCAGACCGGCGACTTGAATTTTGCGAGACCATGGCAGAAAGAATTGTTGCAAATCGACTTTATTTGCAACACATCTGCTTTAGTGATGAAAGCACTTTTTACCTAAATGGAAATGTGAATACCCAGAATTGTAGATATTGGAGTGATGAGAATCCCCATGAATTCCGCGAGGGGCATACTCAATTTCCCCAGAAAATTAATGTTTGGGCTGGTATTTTAGGTAACCACATTGTAGGTCCCATATTCTTGGAAGAAAATTCAAATGGTCCCAGATACCTCCAAATGCTGCAAGACACAATAAGTCCCAGTATCGATGAGATCGTTGCGCAAAACCCACATGAATTTTACTTGGATGTAACATTTCAGCAAGATGGAGCGCCACCACACTATTTTCGGGAGGTGAGAAATTACTTAGATGAAAGGTATCCAGGTAGGTGGATTGGACGTCGAGGTACAACAGAGTGGCCAGCTCGCTCACCGGACCTCTCTCCGCTTGATTTCTTTCTCTGGGGCTATGTGAAATCCGTAGTTTTTAAGACAGTTTGTGGGTCGTTAGATGAACTGCGCCGTCGAATTATTGAAGTGTGTTCAGAAATAACACCTCAAACCTTGATTAATGTTAGGGAAGAGTTTACAACCCGACTATTTATGTGTCAAGAAATGCATGGTGGACATGTCGAACATCTTTTGAAATAGATAAAAACTCACCATTTTTAGTTATAAATTAAAATATCTATCCAGTTTTTAATGCTTCTTGATCTGTATTTATGGACTACCTTATTTGTTAATAAAATGTTTCAACTTCATTTGTACTAGTTTTTCGTGAGATTCAACAACTCTAACAATTGTAAAATGGTACGACGAGGTAAGTTACACATGGTGCCATCAGCAGTTTGCAACATTGGATAGCTTTCAAAAAGTTAGGATAGGAAAGTGGAATACATTGTGATCCATTTGTTACGATTTTCTCATTGAACTGGCGCAAAAGTAGTCGAAATAATTATTTACAAGTGTTCATAAGTCCAAAACTATTAACTTTTTTGATAGAAAACCATTCATCAAACTTGTTCAGAATTCAACGTAGAATGTAATAATGCAATGAAAAACAGGGTGTCCCATTTAAAAAAATTAACTTCTAAGTCACCGTGCTTTTTTGAGACACTCTGTATGAATGAAACTTAAACCATTAAAGAGATCGAATGAAACCTTACAACTTATGTATTTAACATTTTTTTGTAATATGTAGAATAAAGAAGTTACAGGGGGGGCGACGGACTTTTGGTCCTCACTGTATGAATTGTAAATATAAGGTATTGTCAAGCCTCTCAAGGCTATTTTTCCAATTCGGCGTAGACTTCATATCGACCGATGATCTAATATTATTATTTAGGGTGTTCTATGATAATTATTATCCCACTGGGTAGGTAAAAACTTACAGTCGAACTCCACCAAATAAAATATTTATTGATAATGTGAGTGTAGTCAGAGGACACACATCAGCACATTACGAGATGTAGAAGACTTACATCAGCAGCAGGACATGTTTCGAAGGATTAATCCTTCATCTTCAGCAAAAAAGGGGGGTTACAAAGTTCAGATCTACAGAAAAGAGAAATGTTAGAATATTGAGAATAACAGTATTAAAGTTTAAAACATGAATCCCTTCCAAGAGAGGTTATCTTGTACGATGGAAAACAGCGACTAAATTCCAACTTTCAGTCGCAGATGATTCCACAACTGACTTTATGAACATCCTGTTCATATTTTCAATGAAATTAATAGTATTAAAGTTCGAACATCCCATATGTGGTGGATAAAAGTGCTTCTATGTAAATACAGAAAAATTAAATTAAATTAAAACAACTGTCAACATGACGGTAGCCGCATTACGAGCGGGTCCCTAATTGTTAGGGGGTATGATTTGATCTCGTCAAATAAATCATCTTAACACAAAAAGTAAATATTTGTTAAACTGTAACCATACACGTGTTCTTTATGCAAAACAAAAGGGTTATGTTATGAAAGAATGAAAGTGAAATTTGATGTTAACATCTGTCATCCGTCGAGTGAGACGTCACGACTCAAAGTGACAGAGTGACTGTTCTGTGGACCCATCATACAACATCGACTGTCAGTAATATTGGACTATATTAATAGAAAAGAATAAAAAATAAATAAAAATAAAAATAAATAGAACAAAAACAGTGTTTCTATTATTATAGTCCAATAATACTGACAGTCGATGTTGTATGATGATTGCTCTTTACCATGGGTCCACAGGTCCACAGAACAGTCACTCTGTCACTTTGAGTCGTGACGTCTCACTCGACGGCTGACAGATGTTAACCTCAAATTTCACTTTAATTTTTTCATAATATAACCCTTTTGTTTTGCATAAAGAACACGTGTATGGTCACAGTTTAACAAACATTTTTTTTGTCTTGAGATGATTTATTTGACGAGATCAAATCATACACCCTAACAATTAGGGACCCGCTCGTAAAGCGGCTACCGTCATGTTGACAGTTGTTTTAATTTAATTTAATTCTTCTTCATTTACATAGAAGCACTTTTTTCCACTTGTTCCACTTGTTCGAACTTTAATACTGTTATTCTCATTATTGTAACATTTCTCTTTCCTGTAGATCTGAACTTTGAAACCCTTTTTTCGCTGAAGATGAAGGATTAATCCTTCGAAATATGTCCTGTTGCTGATGTAAGTCTTCCGACTACATCTCGTAATGTGCTGATGTGTGTCCTCTGACTACACTCAAACTATCAATATCAATAAAGATTTTATTTGGTGGAGTTCGTCTGTAAGTTTTTTACCTACCCAGTAAGATGTCACCTCCACTGTATGTTATGGATCGCCTCCGTTGGATAATTATTATCCCTTTAAATATGGTTAAATTTCTGGGTTCTTGTATAAGTGGTACACTTACTGAGAAACTCTCTTTATCAGCCCCAAGATTAAAATTTCAGTCGATACATTTTTTTCTTTATTTCACGAAAATGAAAATACTGAAATGTTCATATGTGTCATATGTGGAATCATCTGCGACAGAAAGACAAACTTCAGTCGCTATTTTCCATCGTTCAAGATAGCCAATGGAAACTGGACATTTGAGAAATAATCAACTATCTGAATTAAAACGGAAATTTTCAGTTTCAGATTTTTTTCTTTCAAGTTAGGTTCTTTTTACAATATCTATTAGATGTTGTTCAATACTCAGCGTGTGAAAGTAGTTGTTTTCTGTTAAATATTACAAAAAAGTGGCTTAATTTTTATCGTAGATTTTTTTCATTCCCAGAGGAGTCATGTTTTGTTCAATTTTCAATTGAGAATATTCTCCTATTTAATGAAGAAACACGCTTTTGCAGTAAGTACCTAATATGAAATGAAAGGTAAAAGATTATCTTTTAAAATTAAGTTTTAGGAGGATATATTGAAAACTTCTTAGCCTACTATAGAACCAAACACAATTTCAATGTCAAAATATTTTATTACTCAACATATTCTCCTCTTTATTGGATACATTTATTACAGCGAACCTGCAACGTCTCTAGACCTTTCAAAAAAAATGTTTCTTGTTGCTCTGCAAACCAGACCTCCACAGCTTTTATTACCTCCTCGTTGGAAGAAAATTTACGACCTTTTAAACTTTTTTTCAGTTGAGGAAAGAGATGATAGTCGGACGGAGCCAAATCTGGTGAATAAGGGGAGGGTGTTCTAGTAATTCAAACCCTAAATCACGAATTTTTTGCATGGCAACATAAGATTTGTATGCAGGGGCGTTGTTCTGCAAAAACAAAACACCTTTGGATAGCTTTCCGCGTCTTTTCTCTTTAATTTTCTCCCGTAGAGTGGTCAGTAATATCGAATAGTAATCTCCAGTTATTGTTCTACCCTTATCCAAAAAATCAATCATGATTACTCCATGGCAATCCCAAAAAACTGAAGCAAGAACTTTTTCAGCAGATTTTTGGACACGAAACTTCTTAGGTCTTGGAGAACCGGAGTGTCGCCATTCCATCGATTGTTGCTTTGTTTCTGGATCGTAGAAATGTACCCTAAGTAAGTCTCATCCATAGTAACAATTCGGTTTAACAAGTCTACATCGTTTTAAAATCGAGCACAGATTGAACGCGATGCTACTACCCTTGCACGCTTTTGGTCAACATTCAAACATTTGGGGATCCATTTTGCAGCAATTTTTCTCATGTCCAAATTGACGTGAACTATATGAATGCGTTTGTATGAAATATTCAGTGCTTCAGATATCCGTTTTAACCCAATTTGACGGTCTGTTAAAATCATGTCTGAACTGCATCGATATTTTCGGGGAATGGCACAGAAACTGGCCTTCCCGATTGGTCATCATCTTCAATGGAAAATTTACCCCTTTTAAAGCTTGCAGTCCAATTTTTCACGGTCGCATACGAAGGACATTGATCACCATATCTTCGTAAATCTTCGTAAATCTGCTTACCTCTTAATTTTTCGATTTTCGCAATTTCGGTAGACTTTTAATTTATTGTTATTGTTTATATAGAAGATAGTTAGTCAACCTTATGGGATTATAATTGGATCAAAATGGATGCGACATGTAGATGGCGATAGTGAGCTCGCATCCAAGTCATGTCGTAACTTCAGTGATCTGGCCTCCAAGTCATGTCGTAACTTGATTGAAACAATGGGACAGCATTAAAATCAGGGTTTTTTGAAGGAACCTGCATTAAAATGACGTCAAATATTCTTGTTTGTAACTAATCACGCTAGATAATAGCACTCGCGTTTGCGTCCAACACCAATCACACAGGCATTGACTAACTATCTTACTTCTATATAAACAATGCTCTGGCTTAAGCTGGATTTATAAACTTTCCGTTCGCCGTTGGAGTTGGCGTTGGAGTTGGCGTTCGCGCTGGCGTTCCCAATTAAAAGTACAGAAACCGTAAGACCTCTTATATCTACCGTCGGCGTTGCCGTTCGCCGTTGGGCTGACGTTCAAGTTAAATGCATTTCAAGTCGGACGCCAGCGCGAACGCCAACTCCAACGGCGAACGGCAAGTTTATAAATCCAGCTATACTTTTTTGACGTCAAACTTTACACTGACACTTCTAATAAATTGTTCGTTGCTATGGTAACGCAATATTTTGTTTATGCAGGAAACTGGTCTAGGCTAACTAGATATCAATACATCCTCGTATATTACTTCAAAAGCGCGTTTCTTTAGTTCTTTTAAACTATAGTTTTTTATTATTATAATAATTATGTTATCATTAACATGTATAGATATTTTCATTATTATATTATTGATATTTTTATTTGAAAATTCTGCCATCGAATAGCTACTATTCATCCCTGTCTCTGTCGATAGAATATTGGAAACCACCCGTACTACGCAACCCCAACGGTCCTCTTATTTGATTGATCCTTGCAGAATTTCACCTACGACCTCGCCTCGTGTTATTTGAATGTGGTTATCATGGATTACGCTCAAGCGAAATTTTTTTGCGATGTATAATGGCGATAAACGAGTGTGATAGCCTTCTGAGTAATCACCCCGACCTTGAACGTGCACTTCAACTTGTCGTTATGGATACTAGGTAATTCAGGAACCGCAAATAACATGTCTCAACAATTTGGTAATAATTCTATTTTCGAATGCAGTTTCAGGAACTGTGACTTACTCGCGTGTTTGATTTAGATTATATTCGCGTCGGTTGAAGTTACGAAAAAAATATTGTTTTCGAGCACTCTCCTGCAATAGAGAAAGATATTTATTTATTGCGCAGAATGGTTAGTGGAAAATATTGCAAAATTCAAGGTTATTTATACGTCAAAACAGATAGATTAGCGATAAGGTATAGAGTGGTTGCGGAAATCGTCAAACCTTGTTTGTCTGGAAAAATTGTGAAACTCCTAAACATATTTTCCCCATTTTATGATTTTAGTCAGCAACCCTGAAAAAAAATAACGGAGGATCAGAGGTAAAGATGAGAAATCATTGTAGGCAGAGTACTTTTTTCTTCACTATTCGGCAATACTTTGTAGATTGTGGGGGCAGGGCCAGATTAACACCACTTGGCGCCCGGGGCACAATATATTTTTTATACTACCTCACTAGAAAACTTAATTTTCGCCCTCCCGCCGGGAGGAAAATTGTACTTTTCCTCCCGCCTCTCGATTTATCAGGAAGAAGATGCACTGACATCAATTTTGCCTCTTCAGCGAGATCTTTTGGCAGGTAGTCTTCGCCAGAACTCATTTTCAAAACTTAAAAGCAACTTAGGGCCAGTTTCACAGGTCCCAGTTAACCTTCAAATATCTAAGTGAAAGTTTAGACGGTAAATGACTTTATTTAAAAGGCGTTGAAGGTTCACATTCTAACCATAAGTCAGTTAATCTGGACTCTAACTGGAACCTGTGAAACTGGCCCTTAAAAGGGTAAACAACGTGACAGCTTATGACAACTGTTGTTTGTATTACCAAACAACGCCATTGCAACAAATCGTTGTCAACACGATGACGACGACGCAACGCTTACTTAATATTTTGTCATATATCCGCATTATATAGGTACAGATCGACAAGCGTAAGGATGCCTCTGAGATGCGCAAACGATATAAAGCGTGAGTAGATGTGCGACAAAGACGTAACTGCTTGAATAAGGCAGAGCGATTGAGCTCCTGCCCCACTCCAGGATTGTGTCTACTGCGCAACCTATTCTCGGAGGCATCCTTACGCTTGTCGATCAGTAGTTCCACAACTTTCTGCAGTTGTTCTTATAAGTATGCACGCATTATAATTTTTAGGACGTAATAAAAATGACGACCTTAAAGGTAGTAGAAAAAACTATATTCATACCTCAGGAGAAAAATGCTTTTCCTCCCGAGGATATTAATGCCCTCCGCTTCGCGTCGGGCATCAAACTATTGTGGTTTGATTCGATTCAAAATTGGCATATAGGGATTTTACAAGTTAGTTTCATCCCAGAAATGGGTGGTGTGCATTGCTAGCTGGGCAGAATAGTTATTTATTGCATGAGATAGGAAACAAGACAGGATAATTTGAATTTTCCATTTATTTGAAGTCCTTATGAAATCGAACTACTATACTGGTGTGAGCTTGTTTCTACACAAAAAAGGTATTCTTGGTCATGAGCTCTAAAGTTGACCGTTTTCAAGAAAAATCAACTTTCATGTTGTTTAAATAATGTTTTTTCCTCGAAAAATTACTGCGTGCATTGAAGCTAACGGCGGACATTTCCAACAATTCATCAGAGTATGATTGTTATTGTTTTTTTTATTTTTTATTTTGCAATTAAGAAGTCAACGTTTGGTTTTGTTACTTGTTCTAACGTTTAAATAAATTTTGTATAATGAGGAAAAAAATTATTTAAAAAAATTTACCATGTTTTTCAACATGAAAGTTGATTTTTCTTGAAAACGGTGAACTTTAGAGCTTATGATCAAGAGTACATTTTTTGTGTAGAAAACATTGGCGGTTCAAGTAAGTGGCTCAAAATTATACTTTTTCCAGTGGCGTAGAAGTTGGAGAAAAATCACCCACTACCCCTTCAAAATTTTCACCAATTATGAATTTAAAAAAATTAAAAATCTGCACAAAACATAGCTTATTATGAGTAGAAAATGCATTGAAAATCTGTTGTTTGTGCGATAAACGGTTCCAGAGATATTCGCAAATAACTATAACTTTTTTTTTTATTTCAACACCCTGTATCTCGAAAATGTTGAATTTTAGAGGGTAAGTTAATAAAAACTTTTTTTCATATTTTTGAACAAGCTATCACATCCGGAAGTCCTGCGCATTTATTATGAAACACCCTGTATTATGATGCTTATTGACCAAATTTTCGCCACCAATTCTGAATTCGCCCGGGACAGTTGCCCCTCTTGCCCTATGGTTAATCCGGCCCTGTGTGTATAGTGTATTGGGTCTAACAAACAATTCGACCTAATTAGATATTTCAAGCAAAACCCTTCATGTATTCGAAGCCTGGGATTTTCACCATTTTCAGTGTTTTCGTGTTTAAGATGGGCTTTACCTTTTGAAAAAGGTCAAAGTACATTTGCGGTGTAAAGGGGGAAATAGGAATCCCGAGTGAAGGAGGTGGAGTCTAATATTAAAAGAAATCTAATAGCGTCTCACTCCAGCTCATTGCCCATTTACGTTATAGTAAAATTGGCCTTGAACGCTTATATGCCGCTTGAAATTCCAAACACTTTTACAACTCGACCTACCAAATAAAAATGTGACCTTCGTGACGGCGATCCTCGTCGGGGCTTTGTTACCTGGATATCAAAGGATACCGCAAACTGCGGCGGACAAAATGCAAAATGCATTGTTTTCTTCCTTGGATGAATATTTCGCATATTGATAATTATTGATAGAGGTAATAAAAAAATATATATGTTAATCTTTTTTCTAAAAAAATAGAACATTAACAAAAGTGGAAACAATCAAAGACAGATATTAATCTTTCAGATATTCGGTTTATTGTTTTCAAAACACAACTGTACCCTGTTGATAACAACCTGAGTGTGTTTTTTTCGGAGACTGGCTTTGTTCAAAGTCTGACACTCAATGCATATTATACTTGAGGTCTTCGATATTTGCAAGTGCTCTAAAGTGAACAAATTATTTGAGATCGGACCAGATGATAAAGTCCAGTGCGGTAAGATTTGGCGACCTAGCAGGCCAATTAACCCCAGTACTATTCGATGTAATCATGATGAAAATGTATAGTTGTACTCGGAATGACAGTCTGAAGCAGAATTTTCGCCCTGTATAATTTATAATCTGTCTATAACATCATCTTGAATCTAGCGAGTAGTTTTTGTTCATTTGATAAAACCGAGTTGGGTACGAATTGTTTCGATTTGTTTATCTGTCAATATGACGTCTCGAATTTGACAAACAGCCGTTGGTTTCAGAAGGGTCCAAATATTTGTTATTACAAATAAGCGTGATTTTTGTACCTGGTGTTTTTCTTATTCCAGGTAAGCTAAATTATAGTTAGTTTCATACCTAGTATACCAATGAGCTGTTTTGTATGTAAAGAGATAGTGAATGTTTTTCTTATTCCAGCACTGATCATATTAATAAATTCATCCAGTCTCCTCCAGTCTCTAATTTCCGGACCTAAAATAAATATCCCTTGAGACGTTCTGTTTCAAGTCTCTATCATAATTCACAATAAAAAATATAAGCACTCCTTTGAAAAAAAGTTGACAGGGTAGAAAATATGGATAATTGGAATCAGTCATAATAAAATAAATAAGGGACGTTACAGATTTTTTTCAAATGAATAAGTTACAGGGCCGCGAACACTTGGGCGAATCACCGCAGGTACAGTGAAACATCGAATTGAATAATTTTTGTCAGTTTTCATGCACTTCTAATGCACGACCTACGTAAATCACGCTGTATAAATGTCACTTTTGACTTTTCAATAATTAGGTGGAAATTAATTTATTTCAATCGAGGGAAAAAATTGCTAGGGTCGTATAAAAAACGCTATAACCATCACCAACGCCAAGTACCACCGATCTCAGACAATTGTTTGCTACGCTCCTTCTCCAAACAATTGTCTTCGATCGGTGAAATGTGCTTTTCGTTTTTTATACTCAATATACTATTCAAAGGTTCTGTAATATAAATATTCACTTACCTTATTTATTCTCAAAATCCTCTTTTTGGCTGATAATTTTTTTAAGAATAGTCGTTTACGGTATTTATTACCAGTCCGATAATTTGAACTGGGCATAATGTTGCTGAATTGACAAACAAATATTGAAAAACACAAGTGTAACTATCACAATACAAGAGCAAACTAAACTCTAATGGTAGCCCCCTCCCCCGACCCTTCTCATTTCGGGATAATTGGTACCTTTGTGTCTTACCGCCAGTCGCTCGCCAGCCCATTGCAAATTGCAAAACATATCCAGTTCTTAGAAACTAATTGTGTGAGTGACCTGGAACGTAATCACGATCCGTCAATAAATAGTTTCTGCTGCTCCTTACTTATTATTTGTCCATTTCCAGAAAGCAACTGTTCAAGTTAAATTGAATTATGAAATACATAAGAATTATAATTTGATAATATATAACTTCATTATTCTTATAGAGGCTACCCAATTCGGCATATTTGCAACTTCAATAAATCCATTTACAACTTCTATTGTTTTATCTCCAGTGCTAAAATTTCCGGAATAGCTTCAGAATAATATGAATGAATCTACAATTCATTCAGTTATCCATAGTATCCATGTAAAAGAGCATAGTTATGTGAGGGCGCTCGAATCAGTGAAGATAAATGCTCGAAAATTGAGTCTGCAGGGGTTCAATAGAAAACGCTTTGACGATGTAATTTTGAATGGATCATTCCAATTTTTTATTTGAACATAGATAAATGTATAAGTGAGGCATCTCACGAAGTACTTTTTCGAAAAAAAGAACAGATCCTGAGATAAAAGTTGGTGAATCTGGTCAATGTTCTGCCTATTTTTTCAACGTTTTTCTTTTTTTTATTTGAAAAAGTACTTCGTGAGATGCCTAGATCCAACATTCCAAAATCCGATGATGAAAAAAAATCTCGAGTTTATTCAGCGAGCTCCGAGTATTTCGTTTTCTTCCGTTCCTTGTTTTACTAATAGTCACTAATAGGGTTAAACCCCTCTTAATTCTTTTTTCCTCAAAGTTGGAACCTCAACATCTTCCACCTGGTCCTTGCATGTTACTTTTTTCTTTTTCACATAATTATATGCACCAGTCTATATAGCAACTTGGTATTAACAAATTCCGACTTAGTTTACGAATTTTGTTTTTCATTGAATTTAAAATTTATATACTAGTTCAAGCGCAAGAGACTAAATATTCCCAAAACCTGACATTAAATCCCATGCTAATGATTTTTGGCACAGAGGCAGAGTAATGATAGTACTTTAAGAGAAAAAATTGTTCTGCACTCGGGCTGCTCCGGAAAGTGTCGAAAATTCCCGGAAATTACCCCAAAATCTATATTTGGTTAATAACGTGAAATGAGTTAAGAATTTCTCTATAGTGTTATGGGCAAAGTTGTAGAACGCAAAAATTTTTACAAAAAATCGGTATACACAGGGCCGGCTCTAGGGTACTGAGCGCCCTCATGCAAGATTTTATTTGCGCCCTAATTATTCATTATATCGTAATATGATGAGCATAATAATTATCACGTTAATAAACAGACATAAATATAAACTTTTTTGATCAAATAAAACTCAAAATAAAAAATGACTACCATTGGTCTCATATAGATAATAAGAACTAAGTTTATATCACAGAAGAGTTTATCAGAAGATCCTCTAAATACCAAATTTTTCTGTACCAAGAATTTTATTACTTGCATAATTCTTTCAATAACAGATTTCCAGTGTATATATACGAAATAACTCTCATGGAGTTTCAAAGTTTAGGACAAATTCTGCCAATCATAATAACCTTCTTTGGAAATCAATTTGATTTTATTTTCCGTTCCTGGAAATAGTTTGCAACATAAACAATACACACTATCAGACCGATAAGAATCAACAAGTTAATCTCTTTTAATTTATTCAGAATTTGCTAGAGTTCCTGGGTAATATTTTTCATTAAATTTTCTTCCTTTAGCATCAATCCTGTTTCGCCAAATTCTCTCGAAAGGGACCTTGCTTCACTAATATTTTTCTATATTTTATCGGTCAACTCCGGCTATTATGATGGGTCACGATAAATTTCCAAAGTTTGTAATATATAGACTACTCTCATCATTTCTAAATGAGACAACCGGTTTTTGGTGGAATTCTTGGGATACTACTTCCTAGTGATAAACTCTGAAATCAACTTCCACTCCCCTCTCATTTTTATACTCATGTGATGAGGACGTCAGAATTTTTTTTCTCCATCTATTGTGGAAACATATGATGATGAGGATGAAATGGACTCTGCTGCAGTCCCAGTTTCTGTTTGAGATTTGTACGATTCGCCATTCGCCAATGAATTATAGTTCAGGGCTCTAGGAGACTACTGACTAGATACAAGAAAACGTCGGTAATGAATTAGCGAAATCGTCCGAGAAAGTTTCGAATATTATTCAAATATTTTAACTTATTTTGGCGCCCCTTGACAGGTGCGCCCTCATGCTGTGCATTAGCTGCATGGTGCGTTCGGCCGGCCCTGGGTATACATATACAGGGTGTCCCACGACGATTAAGGCAGGGAATATCTGGGAACTCGAGATAAGTAGAGAATCGAAATTTTGGGGTTGCGAATTGAAGCAATTGGTGCTGCTTTTTTGATATTACGTTACCGAAAGAGCTATCTATTTTTGGTCACGTGACATCAAATTCAAAATTATTAATTTGAAAACCTGTATATTTTGGCATTTTTATATTCCTTCTGATTAAACGACTCCAACAAACTATCACACTTGTGGTCTAAAACGATTAATTTAAGAACTACAGGTACTTCAATATCCTTTGTCCCACGGCGATTTCGATTACGTTTCTTAATGAAATATGAATTATCATTATAATTTCACCTTGTTAATCATCACAGAAAATATAGGACTGCCCAAATATACAAGGTGACCCTGAAATTTCATGAATTTTCTCGAGCCGCATTGAAAATATTGGCACGTTCCCATACTCTTGAACGAAAATTGGATCGTGCATCGTCAGAAACCACCCTGTGGAAATTTTCATGTATTTTCTCCAAGCTGTTTCTGAAATATGAGATCGTTCCCAGACTTTTGAAAGACACCGTATATTTTGTACTCACCTAATATATCATAGAGTTCTTCCATAGAAAAAAACAGTATCCTGGCTCTCATCAATAAATGCGTACACACTTTCTCCATATCTTCAATTAACTTTTCATTTTCTGGACGACCTTTCTGTCCCCCTGTTTAGAGTCGCACATGATGAAATACTTTTTTTTTAAACTTATTCACTGATTTTTCACAAAACAGCACAAAAAACGAAGCTCTGTTGACAATACGCCGGCATGAGCAAACGTCAGCTAATTGAGTTGACAGCCGCGCACCCTGCCGAGAGGCCATTTTTGTGCCGACTTGGTCTCTGGTATTAAAAAGTGCCGACTGTTATTTCAATCCTAAAATGGCCTGAGATATCCAGGACAAAAATAAATATCACCAGGAGATAGAGCACAACCTTAACTATTATTTTTCACATTTACAGAGCGAAAGTTGAAAGAATAAACTTGCGCGACTCAGCAAAAGAATTTTTATAGGTTTTCACGATTTTTCGAGAAATGTACAAAATCATGAATGAAAACTTCATTTTGAGACGTTTTTCGGTGCATATTCTGAAAGTTCAGCTTCTTAGCTATCAAATAATATATATATCTCCTTTAACAAATCTCTAACTTTAATATCATTATGTCGACTGTAAGAATAAGTGGCATAAAAATTGCTCTAGACAAAAATAAGGGAAATTGAGAAATTGGTTTCATTGTGGCCCAAGAGGGGAAGGAAAAAAACGGGATATGTGATTTTGTACCTATTCAGCTGGTTAATATTTACACGGCATCATTGATTTAGATATATCAGCGGAAAAATGATAAAAATCCATACGATTCCATCGTTTATTTATTAACAATTAGTTTGTTAATACACTAATATTAACTGGAAACCTCTTCTACGGCACTTGCTAGCTGAATATTTCAAGAGTTTGTGGAATTTCCTTCAAAATGCCGTTTGATTTATGAAGATTCGTTAAAAAACAAACAAGTTACAGTGATTCTAGTCGAGCGTCAGGAGGAACTGTGTCATTTTCGAGGAATTTGCGCGCAAAAATGGAACCAACGATGATAGCTTATTATCTCGTCCAGGAAGCATTTTCTGGAAATATATGTGCATACATTTTTTGTCCAGAATTTTGCGCACTACAACTTTGCTCATAACACTATAACAAAATTCTCAACTCATTTCACGTTATAAACGAAATATCGATTTTGGGGTGTTTTCCGGAAATTTTCGACACTTTCCGGAGCAGCCCGCGTGCAGAACAATTTTTTTTCTTAAAATACTATCATTACTCTACCTTTGTGCCAAAAATCATTTACATGGGATTTAATGTCAGGTTAAAAGCTCTGGGTCTTGGACTATACTTTGTTCTCAATTCCCCAAATTATGATTTTTTTCTGAATGATCTTCCTAGAACCAAGCGTTTTACTGGTACGATTTGCATTTCTGGCAAACAAGCCTACGCTGCCAATGAATATATGAGTATGTAATAAACATAAAATCGAGCTATTTTCGTAAACTCAATGCCAAGGACCAAGGTCAGAACGAACGTGCTCCTATTGTGTGCAAAATCGTAAAACGAAATTCATTATGTCGTGGTAATGAGAATTTTTATATTATTGGAAACATTCAAATTTTGGCAAGGTATCTGGAGTTACATAGTGGTGTTTTCCAAAAATTGTTTCATTTTATTTGTTGACATTGCAATTTATTTGCGTTCAAGGCTCTTTCGTTATAGTTTCAACAACATGTTTACGCTTTTGGTAACTCGTTTGCAGAAAATATATACTACTGCAGTTTGGTACTATTTATCTTGAGTCTTAATTTTATTATATAATGAATATTTCTGTGCCTGGATCAAAATCCAACAAGTCCACAAAAATCAGTATACGATTGCCAATGTTTTGAAAATTTAAATTGCGTTGCAAATATTGCCAAAAGATAAGAATTTCGTAATTATTGGGAAACAAATTTATTTTTTAGATCAAAGCCATAACAATCCGTATATCACTCCCATACAGTACTGACATGCCATTACAGTTCAGAATGAAATCAAGAAACTCTAAGGGCTGATTTTCCACATATGAATAATAATGTCCAAAAATGAAAAAAAATGGGTTTTGGCATCAGGAATATATAATATGCTTTCAAAAATTTGTTCAAGTTATCAACATGAATACAACACTGCACTGATAAAAATACCCGATTAGAGACAAAAGAATCATGCTTTTGGATTATTTTCTCTTCTAACAAAGAAATTGTCTTCGTCCCAAATATTCTGCTCTTGAATGAAAATCACTGTTGCTTTTGTAATAAATTTTCTATTATTTTGGCTTCAAATGCTTTTGAGAGAACATTATTAACTTTGTCTCCAGTCCTGCTTGGTTGACTCTTGTCTCAAAACCATAACCACTTGATACAAGGTCCAAATGTGTTTGGTTGACATAATCTACCTCAGCTATATTCGCCATGCATGAGCTCGGGTCTACCGGTCTACCCGAAGTTTGCCGATACCCATTTGAATTTGAGCAAGTCGCAACGACCGGCGCAGGTGCATGGTGCAGGTGTCAGCGTATCAGTTCACTGGTCACTAGTTAGCGCCATTCTGTCATTGTATTTTCTTATGTCGAATGTCGATGAGTTGATGTTGATAAATGGTGTTTGCCGGCAAGATTTGTGTTGTGAATAGGTATGATGAGGGAAACCGGTTTAAAAAAAAGTGGTATCGGTGCTACTATTCAAAACTGTTTTCGTCCCATGTGTGTACGTCGGACCGTTCAAAAGTTAACAGGAGGGGGGACTATCCACACTGTATAATATTACAATGTTAAGCTATAGTATGAAAATTTGTCGTAGGTAGAAATTTATTTGTTTTACTTCCTTTACGATTTTTATGATTTTGTTGGTACCACCTAGAGTTAGTTTTGTTTTGTTCCTTATTCACCAGCAATACCATTTTTTTCCTGATTTGTGTTCAGTAACGAAAGTAACGTGTTATGTGTTATTATTTAAATAAATACGTTTTTATTAATATTTGTTTTTCTTAATATCCCTATAAGTTTTTATGAATATTTAAATTTCAATTTTGAATTTGATTTTAACCAATGCAAGTTTGTTGCTTTAAAACTTTCCAAATTTTCGTATGAACTATTATTATCTTTTAAAAAGATCCTCAGGAAATTTGGCCTAGACCAAGAATTCAACATAAACCTAAGATTTTAAATGAAGCATTTGTTGGTTTTATATCAAAAGCCTTATATTCCAAGACAATGACATCACGTCTATTATTTTAAAGCACGTAATTGTCAAACAATCTCCTAATGAATTTGATCGAAAACTTAGGCCCTTTTGATTTAAGTTCACATGACTTTGAGCTAGAAAAAAGATGGCATTTCCCTCAAAGCTTTTCACAATTTGGAAAAATAATGATTTTGAGACAAAATCATTTTATATTATGACAAAACTAAGGTTTCTTGCCTGACATTTATACCTATAACTTTGTGCTAAAGAAAGTGATGCGTTTGCCTCAAAGAAATTCAAATTTTGGTTCAAAATATCCATGTATTTCGCCCAAATCAAATGCTGGGCGCCCTTGAGGCAAGTTCAAATTCTTTCAAATCAAGGAATCCTTTTTATCTGTGTGTGCAATATTAAAGTTTTTCACTTTTTTGCCAAAGATTTTGACAAATTGGAATAATTTTGTTGACAATTTAACTTATGGATAAAAAATCGCATATGCCACAGTGCAATTGTCACTTTGACAGCGGCAAAAGTTAGCTGCCATTTTTACAGCGACAAAATGCATTTGTGGTTTTTTCACTTATTCATCTGTTGATCAATTATCGCGGTGATTGTTGCCAAAATAAATAGTTTTATTGAATTTCTAAGCACTAACAATGAGTCGATTCGGTGAGTCTACGAACGCAGATATAAGTCAAATTGTTAATACCTGTGTGCCTACTAATACAGTTGCGACACAATCATCAATCTAGCGACAATTTTCTACGTTTTGTGATGCAAAAAGTCAGTTACATCCATCGACTGCAAAGAAGCGGTAGTCAAAACAATTTGGAACACCACCGCTTAAATGCTACAAAATAAATATTATAACGAATTCAATATTTCAATATTTCACCAACGTTTAGTTTAATTCATCACGAGCTGCACGTAATGCTAAACGTAAAATCCTACAATCACAACCCGAAAAGAGAAAATCTAGTGCATCAGCTCATAATAAATCTGAAGTACTTGCAATGGCCAGATTATATGACGAAAATGAACCATAAGGACTTCAAAAGAAATTATATCTCATTTTGGCGTTTGAATTATTTCAATGTTTCATAAATAAAGTTAGCATTGATATGTTTAGAATTTCTTATTCATTAAATTTTCCTACTGAATTACACTCGATGTTTGTATTGATATCAGGTAAATTTGTGTTGTTCAAATTCTAAACTATTTCCTTTAGCAATTTGAATTAAAAAACTGTCAACCTAAAAACGATCCTCCTTCGGTGTCGCGTTTTTAATATTAGACAGTTTTTCTCGTCTATTTGCTAGGCAACAGTTTCTCATTAAACAACCCAAATTTACCCGATAGAATACAAACCTCTCGTGCAATTATGAATGAGAAAATGTTTCCCCTCCGGCTGCTCTACTCCCTGGGGTACCCCGCCACCTTGCCTTGCCTCTGCTCCCAAAGAACATTGTTTTTAACCATGAGAATATATCTCTCGCCTGTGAAATATAATAAGTTATCCTGAAATTATAATCCTGAAGTACGTCTGCACGATAGTTTATTGTTACTGTCAGAAAAAAAACTGATTAGCAATTTGGGTAGGTATGAGGTACTGAATTGTGAAAAAAATAATAAAAAAGTTCCATCACGTGAATTTTCGGAGCAAAAGTCTTTTTGATTTAGTTAGTCTCTCTAGCATAATTTTTTTCAACTGGAACTGTTGGTTTTTAAAGTAAAAGTTCAATTTTACATTCAACAGTTTTTATTTTGATCATTGTTAAAAAATTCTAAAATATGCGTGTCATCAATGGAAATAAATCTCGATGAGCTAGGAAACAAACAAAGCTGTATTTTAAATTAACATACCTAGATAATTGAAAACATAATAAAATTATTGGAAGGGGAACAACAAAGTTAATTTTCGCAGGCTTGTCATGTAAAACTGATAACTGAACTTTTAAGCTCTTTGAACTTTTTCAACCTTTTCTCTTTTTCCAACAATTGTTTTTTTATTTTACGATTGAAGGTATTGAAGAAGTTTGAGTTTGAAACCTACAAGCTTTTTGAGCTCTTTAAAGAAGATAAGTGGTTCTGAAAAAAATACAAGTTTTCCATACTTTTCAACATCTTGACATTACCACCAATTTTGAATAATGACGCAACACAAGCAAACATTTTATTGTTATTGTCGTTTCTAAGGGTAATCTATGGTAATAGATGTACAACAAAGAAATAATGATAATCATTCATCAATGCTTCTTTTGATTTTTAGAGAGTTTACTAAATGTTCATGACCCCAATTTCGACTATAAACGGAAATGAATGCAGAGAGAGAGATGACAATTGCGCCCTAGATTCAACGAGTATTAAAACCTTGCGCGATATAAACATTGATAATTATCAAGTATGTAAAACACTGTACGATATATTTGATTATCAATGGAGAACCGATTTCAATGCTTTGCAGTTTACATTCGACATTTTAATTATAGTTTATCTGCGAATTATGTAAAAATTCATTCACAGAAATTTTAAACATCTTTGGAATTTTTCCTTAAAAAACTCCAATTTATTTCTTCTATTTTACTACTTTATGAAAGTTGCAATATGAATCTTCTTGTACGATCGCATAAACTGAAATGGTTTTCAGAAAGAAGCAAATAGTTGAGTTGAAGAAAAAATCTGCAAACGGTATCACTAGAAAAGTAAACAAAATTATATAAATTTAAAGGCATTAAATTGGCATTACAGAGTCCTTCCTGAATTTCATTGGGTTTTTAATTTTGTATTGCAAATATTCAACAGGAAAATTCTAACCAGGCTAATGACTACTGAATTTCGCCTGAGAACACTGAATGATTTGAGAATTTTGCCTTCATATCTTCTATTTTTGGAGGATTGCATTTTATTGGGTTGGTATTGATGAGAAATATGAAGTGCCACCACCGCTCTGACGTAAGTAGATACTGCTATACGAATCCCAAAAATCATCTTCATGCCTCTGTTGTCAAATTTGCAAAAAAAAGTTTTTCTTCATTTTGGATCCTTTTGAAAATTTCGAATTTTTGCACGGTTTCAGGTAACACCCTGTAGCTATTTTGTGTGATGAACCTCATATTTTGAAGAAGTACGAGATTATAGCTGAAGGACTGGGCTATCGAACAGAGTGAACAGAATTCAAATTTGTTTGAATGTTTTAGACGATGTGGTAACTTGATTACTTATATTTCGGACGTCCATCATCTTAATGGTTGAAAGATTTCTATATCTTTCAAATTTTTTCACAACGTTTCAATTGCTTGAATCCGCAATCGTCTTCTGGTGAATAGTGACAAAATCAGATGCTACGCGACCTTTTATAGGTCTATAATTAAAGTGTAATTACGGTGTAATTACGCGCGGTCTTGTGGCTTTTTCTCCCTCCAAAACGGTCCATGAGCGGTTTCCATACGTTTTTAATTTCCACGGTTGGTTGACTGAAGGCACCATTGGCTTCTATGTAGGTGGTTTCCATAAATTTCCAATCTCCACAAAGAGGGGAATCGTAAGAACGTTGGTGGAGAGAGCAATGTCTATTTGCAACAACCAGGAGTCATTGGATGCGGAAATTAACCACATCAAAATACTCCGAGAAGCTCATAGGAGAAGTTCGGAAACAACTCGAAAAGACCAAGACAACCGAAGAAAGACACAAACCCCCGTTCTCATTCTTCCTTATATCAGAGGCATCTCCGAGAAGATCAGAAGGATCGGAAATAAATACAACATCAAGAGTTGCTTTCAATCCGGCAGTACCTTACGAAGCTTCCTCACCAAGACGAAACCAGAGAACACAACAGAATCCAGTAACAACTGTATTTACAAAGTCCCATGTGAATGTGGAGATTCCTATATCGGAGAGACCAAGAGGCCATTATCAGTAAGAATAGCCGAACACAAAAAGTGGACTCAACGAGGGGAAACATCAAAATCGGGAATTGCTGACCACGCCTGGACAAAACACCACCGAATTCTCTGGGACGAAGCTAGTGTTCTTCATAGAGAGAAACATTGGTTCAAACGGAAATTTATGGAAACCACCTAGATAGAAGCCAATGGTGCCTTCAGTCAACCAAGCGTGGAAATTAAAAACGTATGGAAACCGCTCATGGACCGTTTTGGAGGGAGAAAAAGCGCGAAACCACGCGCGCCACAAGACCGCGCGTAATTACACTCAATTATAGACTTATAAAAGGTCGCGTAGCATCTGATTTTGTCACTATTCACCAGAAGACGATTGCGGATTCAAGCAATTGAAACGTTGTGAAAAAATTTGAAAGAAATAGAAATCTTTCAACCATTAAGATGATGGGCATCCGAAATATAAGTAATCAAGATTTCAAATTGTCCAAATCAGAAAAAAGTTATTCAGATTTCAACAGGTTCAAATTTTTGGGGTGCTACGAAATTAGTGTTGAGTAGTTTATATTCTCAAATGCTGGAGGCTTGAAACATGAAATATAGCTCCAAACTTCTAAGAAAATATTAAAAATTTAAAAACTTTGTTTTCACACAATACATATTATTTTTTACGTTTTTTTTACTAGTTTATAACTAAATATAATAAAGGTTGTTGTTTATGTTTATTTTATTTTGTACTTTTCAGCGATAGAATTTTGTGCAATTATCTGAGTGAATCTGGTGCTCAGAAGTTGGTACATTAGTGGCAAGTTTTCCTGGATTTTTCTAATTTTCTTTTCGAGAGTTTTTGCATTTTTTTACGAGAATGAGGGAGATCCGAGCTACCCGACTGACTGATTTTTGCCGTAATTTTCTAAGTTCGAAACCTTCGGAAACATTCCCGAATTCCAACAAGTTCTCCATTTAATCTTCAAATGCTATTTTCACGATTTTTACGGGGTTTTCCGATTCTATTTTCGCGAGTTTCTGCAGAAATTTTCCACGTCATACCCGCTCTCTATCTAGCCTTCAGAAGAGCAGGGGGTAACATTTTGTGCAATTAAATTATGCGAATGTCCAGTGTTTTTCACTATTTTTACGGATTTTTCCGATTTTATTATTGAGAGTTTTTTCAACTTTTTTTTAATGATGAGGACCTCCATCGTAATATATTATTGCATTGTCATCGAACTTACATACATACCTCATAAAGGAAATTACTTTTTATGATAGTGCAAAAAATAATATGACGGAAAAAAATAATTGAACATCAAAGTAATCAGCTATTCACATACACAGAGTTATATGACGACATCTTGAACAAAATTGAATGCTTAGTTTTTATTGGGATTTGTCGCAATTTTATGATCCGAGGTTCAGCAATGTCTAATGGTTACTTTATTTTCATCCAGTATTTTTTCAGCTGTACCCACTTATTTTCAAAAAAAAATCTGCATATTCCTTTGCCACGCTGCTCGATTTCCAACCACCGCACCGTGACGTTTCAGCATTAAAAAGTCGAATTTCTTCCTCATCTCTTCCAGCTAAGGTTTGTTGGGTTGTTGGATAATGAACTCGATGAACACTGGCAACACAGCACCTGTCCATTCTCGATTACAGCGCCAATCATATATAAATTTTCCGATCGAAGAATCCGTTTCTTGCAAAATTCATTGATTTCATTGAAGAGATATTTTTCATCATCATCATCATTTATTTAATTTTTTTTTTCTTAAAAATTATCATAACCAAAAATCACTGAAGTTCCGGAATTAACAAAAAAACATTGGGTAATGCAAAAAAATTAAAAAATTCTCAAAACAAAAACTGTGGTCTCAAAACGGATTCCCGTTTTACCCAGGTAGTGTTTGCTCTTAAGATGTCGGCTTTCGAATCAGCCAGTAATGTCGTCGACGACAGTGTCCAGCATATTCGGAAGGATCAGGCAATTTAAGAAATGTTGCAACTGGTCGTTTATAACATCGGCATTATTTCTACTAAGTTTATTAGTATATTGTAATGTTAAATGATACGAATTCCCTCTATCCTTAATATTATCCACAAACATTCTCATCTTCTCGACATCCTCCTGCGACTCCAATAATTAAGACAACCTTAAAGAGAAATTATTTTAAGCAAACTATTTTGTAATAATGATGAACACCTACCTTCACCATAATAAAATGTTCGTCTTGAAGGTTTCCTCCAACCAACGCGGGAACGCGGGAGCGGGAGCGGGAACGAGATGAATCCGAGACTAAATTCTACAGTGGGACATACCGGTGTGATTATTCGTATTCTGAAATGCATACAAGCAACGAAATATACAGTGACCGCCAAAAAGTATGTACCATATGGGAAAATTTATTATTATAGGAGTATTGGAAAAAATATTCTGGGGAAAAGTTTGTGCATAACCTAAAAATCGATTTTGACACATGTCACGTGATCGCTAGAATGGCGGCAAAATGAAAAAAATTGTAATGCAAAGGCAAAAAAAGGGGTAAGATGGCAAGATATCAAAAAAAGTTATTTGAAAAAGTCACATATAATTCAATTTTATACACATAAACGAAGTTTCAAGAGATAATTCAAAAAAATTGAAATTAGCAATTTTTTAAAAATATTTTCCCATCTATTTAAAAATATTATTTTTTTTTCTTATGAATAGCTTGACTATACTGAAACATTTGCATTTTAATGATAATGACAAAACTTTCTCATTTTCTCCACACCAGAGGGCACTAAATTAAAAAAATTGGTTTTTGCCAGAACCCTCGCTGTTACATTGTTCTTATCTAACAGTTATATCAGAATTCCAAGACTATTGTGTTGATATGGCAATCTAGAAACACCATGTTTCCTGATTTTAATCAAGTTTCAATAATAATGCTGTATGAGCGTTTTACTTTGCACATAAACTTTAAGAATCTTTAATTTGACGCACTATTTTCAAGTTTATGTGCGAAGTGAAACGCTCATGCACGATTATCATCGAAACTTGATTATAATCTGGAAATTACCATGTTTTTGGAGTGTCATGTCATCACAATGGTCGTGGAATTCGGATATAACTGTTAGATACGAACTGATGTAACAGCAAGGGTTCTGACAAATTCCCATTTTTTCAATTTAGTCCCCTCTGGTGTGGAGAAAATGAGAAAGTTTTGTCATTATCATTAAAATGCAAATGTTTCAGTATAGTCGAGCTATTCATAAGAAAAAAAAAATATTTTTAAATAGATGGGAAAATATTTTAAAAAATTGCTATTTTTAATTTTTTGAATTATCTCTTGAAACTTCATTTATATGTATAAAATTGAATTCTAAGTGACATTTTCAAATAACTTTTTTTGATATCTTGCCATCTTACCCCTTTTTTTGCCTTTGCATTACAATTTTTTTCATTTTGCCGCCATTCTAGCGATCACGTGACATGTGTCAAAATCGATTTTTAGGTTATCGGACATGCACAAACTTTTCCACAGAATATTTTTTCCAATACTCCAATAATAAAAATTTTTCCCATATGGTACATACTTTTTGGCGGTCACTGTATATGGTTTGCTATGTGTACTGTTTTTCTAGCAATTCACACAGTTCCAAAGTTCCGTGTTTTCGCTCCCGCGTTCCCGCTTTGGTTTGACGGAACCTTTAGGAATATAGAGAATATAGGGTTGTGTTTAAAAACAACCTACACTGACACTCAGACATCTCCACCTTTATTTTTGTACCTATTTCATTTAATGTTATGGCGAATAAAGACGAATTGTTATTATTATCATGATTATTAAATAAAACTTCAGTTCATTCCTCATTTTGAAATAATTTTTCCAATGCGCATATCAGAGGATTAGATTAATTTGTACATTTTGAGTTGGTATATATCATTGAACCCACATTTGTCCAAAACTGTTTCATAAAATAATTGTGATTTAACCAGTGAATTCCGACTACTCTTTGTAACTAATAGACTGGAGCCTATATTTTTGTGAAAAAGAAAAAAGTAACAATATTTTAACACGAAAACACTCAAAATTGTGAAAGGGGTTGGGGTTGAAAACGGTTCTTGCGATTTACGGCGAAACGTGACCTCTTAGTGAAAAATAAGCATGCTTTTTTCGTAATTCAGAAAGCATAATTGTTGCATAGGCAACCAAACATAAACGACTTCAAATATTATGGACGCTAAAATGGATATTGACGATAAAATCATGTTGCCAGAAATGCAATTCCATAGCTCAGATGTGATTCGATTAGGGCGAAGTACGCAGTCCTTGCCGCCGAATAACCCAGCTCATTTGATATTACCCGTATAACGTAACAACCTGATGCTAATTTATTGCAAAGATTTTTAATGTGTGAATCAAACTTCAATTTATTGTCTATATCTAAACCAAGAAATCTTGGTGTTGTTTTATTGATTATATACTTATTAGCCAAAGGTATGTCAGGAAGATTACAGCGGAATGTTATTAGGTCAGTTTTGTTCAAATTGATTACTACTGAGTTGGAGTCACACCACTGATTGATTTTTATTATCTCTTTTTCAATTTTTTCTTCAAGCTTATGACCTGGTTTGTCATGCCACAGTATGGTAGTGTTATCAGCGAAAAGGGTTATCTTTGCCGTGATATTCAATTTGGCGATGTCGTTAATATGGAGAAGGAATAGAACTGGTCCTAAAACTGAGCCTTGGCGTACTCCGAATTCTATATTCAATATACTGGAGTATGAGCTAATGTGCACTGATTGACTTCGGTTACTTAAATAGGTTTTGAACCATTTTAGACTAATGCTCCGAAATCCGTAATGCTGGAGTTACTGCAGTAATATTTCGTGATCCACGCAGTCGAATGCTTTGGAAAAGTCACAAAATACCGCTGCAGCACACTCGCCAACATTTATTTTCTCATATGTCTTGAACATAAAAGAGAATAAGGCATCATTGGTTCCTTTGTTTGGTTGAAATCCGAATTGTTCGGTGCTCAATATGTTGTTCGATAGAAGAAAGATATGCATACGTTTTTCCACTAACTTTTCAATAATTTTTGCGAGACTAGGTATAAGAGAGATGGGATGGTAATTTGTAGGATCGCTTTCACTACCCCCTTTGTGAATGGGAATAATAATCATCATCAGTCATTTTAACTGATATTTGCATTAAAAATTTAAATAATTTATGTGAACAAATGAATTACCTGACAGCATCCTTCAAATTTTAAATATTTTATCAATATTACCAACCCGATATTTCTGATATTATTTTATACTATTTTGGAACCAGCCTATGAGTAGAAATCATTCACCCACATTGTATAAATAGAAACAAAACGAAATCCACTATGAACCGAAGAAACGGTATTGCATACATTAGCGATTTCTTAGCCCGATTCCAATTCAATTTTTATCTCATCATTGTGGGTCACGAAGAGAAAACGACTTAACAGAGCAAGGGCAATTTTCTATAAGGCTCCCTCCCACACAGACGTTTCTACAATAATTCAATGGCGGACTGACATCAAAATGAATCGAGTCATTCAAAGGCACATTTTCCCCAATAGCCGGCGACGAAAGCAAAACAATTGCTTTCACTTTTACTGATCGCTTGCTCCGATGTATGTTTTTAGGTCAACGCATTCTTGTTTACTTTCTCTTTCAAAATCTGTTCACGAAAATGAATAGTTTCGACCCTAGATCGTGGGAATAAAAGACGATTTAGAGGCAGGATAGGTTGAATAGTCGGCGCCGGCAGCTGTCTAAAGGCTGACACACATTTAGGACGACACCAATTCGAAATACACTCGTTACCTTACCTTGACCTGCTTGTTGACCCAGTTTTAGGTTGTGGAAACTATAAGGAATCTTGAACGTGTCTAATCATCGCTCATAAATAAGTGTAAACCAGCTCTTTGTTTATCGAGGATTAACCTATTCTAGGAAGTCAAACAAGTCTTTAGATTTTGAATTAGGATGTAAACGTTGGTGATCAAGAAATTAGATGTTTTACAGAACATATGATAACATTTCGAATCCTTTCGAGAGGTTTCTATTTTTGAAATTTGTCCAGCTGTGTGCACGTTCCAATGTAATTGAATGAAGAAAAGTTGTATTTCGTGCAGAAATTTATTTATAAAATCATTGTCATTGTCATTATCATTGTCAACTTTCTACACAATGTCAATTTTCATTCATTTAGTTAGACAGTAGACTCTGCCTGTTGAAACTTTCTTAAATCTTTTATGATTGTGTTAATGGTGCCTCTTGTTTTTGGGCTACCTTTTTGACGCTTTGGGAAGTGTGAAGGTTCTCATTAGACCTGTCCCATGATCTTGAGCATAGAATTGGTTTCACAAATTCCCAAGAGACTGTTTCTTGAACCTGGTTCTGTACACATCGGGTTGAGGTTCTCATTAGACTTTTCTCCCGCTTTGTCACAATTCCTTAGGTTTAGATTAGCAGAACTATAAATAGATTTACAGATCAATTTGACTATTTGGTCATTTATCAATTTTCAAAACACAGATCAGGGTTTCTAGAAGTTAATGTTCTAAGCCAAACGTCATTGTCATTGTCAACTTTTGACACAATGTAAATTTCATTCATTCGAAGGCTTTTGCAAGTTTATTTGTGAGGAAGTTTCGGTAAACAGCCAAATTGGTGGCGGTGGACCTTCCTTTGTAAAACCCATGTTGCTCATCTATTATGACATGTTTGATATTATTAAATACTTCATCTTTAATAAAAGATTCAAATCGTTTGGGAATACAAGAAATTTTTGAATTACCCCGGTAATTCTGAAAATCATTTCTGTTCCCACTTTTGAATACTGGGAAAGAATAGAAATTGACTTTTGAACAGTTCTTCCATATTCATACAAACACCCTGGAATGCATAGGCGTTCACGTCTACTTTCAAATTTTCAAAAGATGTGTGGAGGTGGAAGAATTTCTGAGTTCTAATATTTTGGTTTCTACCTTTTTCAGACTACACTAACGGAAATTGTTTGACCAAATATTGATGATGTTTTGTCGGAGAAAAACGTAGAGAAATGTAATGTAATTAATAGCTGAATTTGTTAAAACAGTGGCTACTAAATTGATGAAAAAAACTTGAGGCCCATATTTAAAACAATAAAGTTGACTATGGAATTTAATGAACGAAACGTCGCATTGGAAATTTGTTCATATAAGATTATAACAAATATGAAACAGTACTAAGAGTTCCTCTGACTTTTTTTTGAGACTACACTGACGGGAATTATATGACCAAATATTGATGACGTTTTTTCGGAGTAAAACGTCGAGAAACACATGGATTGTAATACATAGCTGAATTTTTTATGAAAGTGGCTACAAATATCGATGAAAACAACTAGAGGTCCATATTTACAAAAATAAAGTTGATGATGGAATCTAATGAACGAAACGTCGCATTGAAAATTGGTTAATATCAGATCATAAAAAATATGAAACATTAGTGAAAGTTCCCTTGACTTTTTCTTATATCATTCGAAATGGAGGCGGTAGAGCCAAAAAACTAAATTCGACTAATTTAGTTTTTGGCGAATATCTCAAAAACAACCATTGATATTTAAGATCTGAAAAAAGCTTATTATTGCTCCCCAAAATAGGAAACTTTTTTCCCATATAACCGATCTTTTAGGTCTCTCCGTTTTCGAGATAGCAATAGTGGGATTAGCTAAAAAAACGGCATGTTTATTCATAAATTATATTAGAAACACACTACTACTCATTTTATGTTTGATTTTCCCACTATCAGGTTATATCCTTTGTGGGATTCCTCTCATATTTATTGGCCTTACAGTTCATATTGAAAGATTATAAGAGTAAATCTGTAACTATATGCATCATTTCATCATGTAAATCATCTGAATCGTATTATTATTACTTTTACTATTATATTAAAAATCAATACTAGTTTGGAATCGGAACACATTTCAACATTCTTTATTTCGTCAGAATGTTTCATTATCCCATGGTTCCTAATTTGTTACAACTCAAAATTCTCTGCACGTTGATAGGCAAATTTATTTAAAGAAACTCTCTTCACATAGTCTTATACGAAATTGGTTAGATGAAATCAGCGATAAGAGCAAACCTTTCTCAGACATTCAATGAAGAAGTAGATAATCTTCATTTCACTACTTTCACTGAACATGTAGCATTTATCGAATACTCTCATTTTTGAAGACAATTAAAAGTGAAATTAGATGACCTGGTGACCTACCAACCATTCTTCATTTCATTGGAAAAATTTTGAATTATTGTTTGAAGAAAGAGTACAAGAACAATAGATAGTGATGCAACATGATGAGATTCATAACAATAAATTTCATTGGAACATTATTAGTTATGCTTATTAGTCCAATCCTATAATTATCTACTAGGAACGAGATTTCACAGATTTGAAGGAGTCTATAAATTGATGGATGTAGTCGTTACTATGTGTAGACCAAGCCATAGAGGTTTTTCCCCCACGAAATAAAAGACGCAATGACCTAAACTAATTTTTATAAGATAGTTCTTTGATGAAATCCCCAGTTTTCGCCCCAGCAAAATCGCTTTGTGGAATATTTTAAACATGAAATAGTGAAAAAAATTACAACTATTCAAGGAATCGTTTTACTGTCAATGGAACTTTTGCAGAAATTTATAAATCCTACTAAATGGATTTCCATACGACTGGACATAATCTAAGACTCGGCGGTAGTGACAGGAGGAGAAAAAAAAATTCGTGTCAAAACGAGTACCCCTCCATACTAATTCGAGGGCATAGAATACGGGAAAAATAACGAAAAAATCCTAGAACGTTCGGAAGTATTTTCTTTGGCGGTTGTAGGTGCTAGGATGCCGGATCCTAGCATGATGTTTATGCCCGTTTTTCGCCGTACCGTGCATCGCAATCCATTCGAATCGTACATTTTCGGAATCAGCGCGAAATTTTGAGTATGTCTCGACCAAACTCTAGTGGAGCACGAGACTTTGGTTTTTTGTCGATTTTTTGGGGTCCTACCCCTTATGATATTTTTCGACCAAAAATTCATTTGTCGCCGATCGAAATGAAAATCACACCACATACTAATTTCGACGTGCCGAATCGATTGGCAGAATTGCTCTATCTCGACCCGTTCGCGAGTTGATACGGTCGTCGGCCGATCGGAGCTGACCCAAGGCCGCCACAAATTTTTCCGATCGTTGTCAGTAGCACAGTCGACAAATTCAAAGTGTTCCCATAAGTACACCATATTTCGTAGCAATCGCCGGTCATACACGGCTGTGACGTACGTTTCGACGGACGTCGGCATCGTCAGACAAATCGAATGTGAAAATTACAATTTGTCAATGTTCCGACGGTGTTTCCTTTCAACTCAAGAGCCTAGAACACGGGAAAAATAATGAAAAAATTTCAGAACGATCTGAAGTATTTTCTTTGGCGGTTTGATGTGCTAGGATGCCGGATTCTAGCGCTCCTTTACATTTTTCGTCAATTCCGACCCTAAGGAGACCCATTCGTCAAATACATAGGTATATAGCAAGACAGCTGAGAAAATTTCCTACTAGATGATGGAATACTCGCGGAAATTCCGCGATTTTACGGGACTTTTTCGTCGTCGAAGTTTGACCGGACGTAATATTAGTCTTGTTGGTAGTGACAGTAGACGAAACAATATTTCGCGTCAAAACAATCACGTCTCTATACTGATTCGATGGCGTAAAATACGGGAAAAATATCAAAAAAATTCGAGAACGTTCGGAAGCATTTTTCTTTGGTGGTTTTATGTGTGAGGATGCTGGATCCTAGCGCACCTTTTACATTTTACGTCATTTATATAAGAAAAAGTTCACTAGTCAATCGATTTCCTAAAGTCAAGACAAATTTTGGAAATTATTTTTATTTTCAAAATCTTGGGCTGGGATGAATAAAATGAAAAATAAAAAATACCATCTGGTAGGGAAAGTACTTTTCTACCAAAAAGATCTTGTGCACTTTTTTTCTAGAGTTATAGTTCGTCCGCAAATGAATCATTTAGAAACTTATGCATACTATGCACGGGATGCCTAGTCAGCCGCGTGAGGACCTATTTTTTAGAACCAGGCTTATTACATTATAATCTGATACGTACTTACATGATCTTATATTGGAATTTGAAATCCTCTATTTTCAAGTAGGATATCTGAACTTTCTCATGGTATAGTTTACTAACATTGTATAGAAAAAAAACGTGTATATATATTAGAATCGAAAATTGAGCGTTTAGATTATAAATTTTCTACAAAATTTATTAAAAACGATGAATAAACTATACCATTAAAAAGTTCAGATTTCCTACTAAGTACGGATCAGATTATAATGTAATACGCCCGGTTCTAAAAAATAGGTCCTCACGTGGATGACCAGGAATCCCGTGCGTAGTATGCATAAGTTCTTAAATAATTTTTTTTGTGGACAAACTATAACTGACAAAAAAAGTGCGAAATATCATTTGGGTAGAAATAGTAATTTACGTAACAAATCCGGAAAATACTGTTTTTTTGGACAAATTCTAGGACGAGCGATAGCGAGTCCTGGAAGTCTGCGAGTCCAAAAAATCTGTTTTTCTACAAACGTCAAAAAATGACAAGGTTCGCGCATTGACAACAGTATGCAAAGTGGCACTTTTTTTCATTTTCATTCGTTACCATGACACCGTGCGCGAAGTAATGTGCGAAATATATTTCGCACACTGCATGTAAACTATATGGGATTTTCATATTCTAACCTATATGGTCCTCAACTCCTCAATCAAGCAAAAAACAAGAAATCGTTTATTTATTAATGTAGAACAATAATTAAGGCTTTCAAATTGTGAGAGATATTTTTCTGGCTTTATTTGCTTCACACCACTCTTTAAATTGCTGATATGCATTTTCATACTGCCGCCTCGATTTCTCCGGTAAAAGGTTGGAAATTACGGAATTGGCCGCATCTATCAAGTTAGGTGGGGTACTGCTTAGTTCATCGTCGCTCGAAATTTCCATTCTTTTACAATAATAAATATCACGCACGAAATTGACGCGAATAAAAAGTCACTCCAAAATAATTATGAAGAACTGTCACTTTGAAATAATTGTCAACAATTGCCATTTTATTTCCATCGTTACAGTAATTACTTGATTTGGAAAAATTATTTAAGCCAGTTCAATACTATTTTTCATAGTTATTACTTATTTTAGAACAATATTTTTGACGTTTGTAGAAAAAATTTTGTTTGCATCTCATGCGCGAAATACTTTGGTAATCTCGACTATTTTTTTTAACTCGGCTGCGCCTCGTTAAAAAAAATCAGTTCTCGATCACCAAAGTAGCATTTCGCGCACTAGATACAAAAATAACTATTTCGGACGTGTTGTGTACCCTATTTTTTCGGCAACCATGTAGAATAACAAATCAATGAGACGCATTTAGTCTAAGAGACGAAGAGAGGTCGACTTTCACCCATCTGTTAACCGGATGAAACGATTCCAAATTTGAATATTTCGAACATTTCAGTTCTTATTTGTATTATATATTGAAATTCGAACAGAAGGTACGTACCAACAGAAACATTCTAGCATATTAAACCACCAAAGAAAATACTTCCGATCGTTCTGGAATTTTTTCATTATTTTTCCCGCGTTCTAGACCCCTCGAATTGAGAGAAAATGCCATCGGAACATTGACAAATTGTAATTTTCACATTCGACTTGTCTGACGATGCCGACGTTCGTCGAAACGCACGTCACAGCCGTGAATGACCGGCGATAACTACGAAATATGGTGTACTTGTAAAAAACACTTTGAATTTGTCAACTGTGCTACTAACAACAATAGAAAAAATTTGTGACGGCCATGGATCAGCTCCGACCGTCCGACGACCGTATCAACTCGCGAACGGGTCGAGATAGAGCAATTCTGCGAACGCCAATCGATTCGGCACGTCGAAATTAGTATGTGGTGTGATTTTCATTTCGATCGGCGACAAATGAATTTTCGGTCGAAAAATATCCCCCAAAAAATCGACAAAAAACCAAAGTCTCGTGCTCCACTAGAGTTTGGTCTAGACATACTCAAAATTTCGCGCTGATTCCGAAAATGTATGATTCGAATGGATTGCGATGCACGGTACGGCGTAAACGGGCATAAACGCAGACATCATGCTAGAATCCGGCATCCTTGCACATCAAACCGCCAACGAAAATACTTCCGAACGTTCTAAACATTTTTCGTAATTTTTCTCGTATTCTACGCCCTCGAATTAGTAAACAGGCGTAGTCGTTTTGACACGATATTTTTTTTCGTCTCCTGTCACTACCGCCGAGTCTGCTATTATGTCCGGTCGAACTTCGACGACGCAAAAGTCTCGTAACACCTCGGAATTTCCGAGAGTATTCCTTCGTCGTGTAGGAAATTTTCTCAGCTTTCTTGCTATATACCTATGTATATAACGAATGTGTCTCCTTATTGGTGTTTTTCACTATTCTATTTTTTGTTGCTTGGGATTAAAAATGCCGCCCCTGAAAAACTGCCGCCTCACCTATCTCACCCCTAGCGCCGGCCCTGAAAATAATCGTAGCGAGCGGTGAAACACATCACCGGTTACTGTTGAAAATGACGGAGACTTAGCGCCTTATTTCCCGATCCCAATTCGAAACTAATAATCACCGTTCAATTTTGAGATCTACGCCAGCAGCCATTAGGATCGTAAGTTAGTCAGCGCGGTCTTTATTACGAAATCTCGTATGGTACACGCGGAGGCATGCGGCAGGCCCCGAGCTAAACATGACCTTGCTCAAACTAACGGAACTCCGAGCAGTCAAGGTCGCGTCTAATCAACGCACGTTCAGATAGCGCGAGTGGGTGTACGTCAATTCGTCTGGTAGTGGGGATTGGCGCTGGCGACTATTTTATCACTTATAGTTACACGAGAGCTTTTTTTTTGTCGAAGTAAACTTGTAGGTATTAATGAAAATTTCGTTGCCTGGCAATTTAACAAAAAAAGTGCCCCTGAAAAAATTACGAGTCCGTAGGACGAATAATTTTTTCTGGCAGTTTTTTTAGTTGAATTGCCTAATGCATTGTTTATATAGAAGTAAGATAGTTAGCCAAACTTATGGGATTTATATTGGATTCAGATGGATACGACATGTAGATATCAATAATAATAATAATCGTCTTTATTTCTTAAAACAAAAACAATACAAAAAATCAGTGGCTGATCGCTAGTGGGGCGAGATTTAGCCTAAGCTACTCTTCCATCCAACCCCATAACGATCTTTATCCCGAGTGCGAACACGCTAAAAAATTTACAGCCAGTTGAAAAAAAAAGAACAAGAAGGAACTGTGAACCAAATGAGGAAAACTCTAAAGGTTACCGAAAAGTTTTTGTCTGAACCATGATTTGAACGCATTTCTGCTAAGGTGTATGACGTCAGGAGGTAAGGAATTGATCAATTTAATGGAGTTGTATGTGAAACCTTTTTGAAAAAGAGCTGTTGAGTGTTGGGGCATTGTTATGGTGTTTTTATTTCTGATGTTGACAGAATGCATTTGCGAACGGGGCATAAGTTTAGTTTTTATATTTTCAGGGCCTTCCAACATTACTTTATGCAGATAAGTGGCCAGATGGAATATCCTACGATTCTCCATGTTGATCCACTTGAGCTCCTTCAATTTATGACTTACGTGATAAAATTTACGAAGCCCAAAAATGAATAAACACAATAGTTTTGAACTTTTTGTATTTTGTTTCTATAGTCAGCATTAAGGAAAGGACCATAGAGAAAATCGCAGTACGTAAACTGGGATAAAACTAAGCTCTCTACCAACTGTATTTTCAACTTACTGTTCAGAATCTCTCTATTGGAATATAAATTTTTTAGAGAAGTAAACGTTCTTTTGAGTAGATTATTTGTATGATTTTTAAAACTGAGATCATCATCTAATATCAAACCTAGATTTTTTACTGAGTGCTCAACACTCACCTGCTTACCGTCAATATTAACCGTAAAATTTGATTTAATGTAATCATATTGGTTACGAGGGGAAAAAATTAGTATTTTTGACTTTGTAGAATTCAATTTCAAATTATGTGCCGAACTTTTAGCAAAAACAGTGTTAAGATCACGATTGAGACAAATTTGGGCTTGTTGAAGATTATCCAAGGGAAATTTGATGACAATCTGTGTATCGTCAGCATATGCGTATATAAGTATTTATAGATTTTAGTATATCTGCAGTATATCAATCAATCAATCAATGAAAGTACTTTATTGTCAGAAGATACAATAAATCTCATAGACAAAGCGATAAATAATAATAGTGATAATTTAAATGCGCTCATATAAACATGAAATATATAAACATACAGTGAAGTCGACTTACAAAATGTAATTATAGACATATCTAAGCACATATACAGACATATAAATATATACATATAATATACATACAAACACATAAATAACGGTCAAAAATATAATAAACATAGAATATAAGACAAATTCATCACATTGTCTGGTCACAAAAAATAGTATAATGAGATGAACAAATATAAATGTAAACATTAACAATATAAAATATAAAATAATTATAGGTTTGTAAATAAAATATACATACTATATATACTACTCACAATATTCACAATATTTGACAAGTCAGATACTGACACTTCAACTTAATGAGTCTAGGTAGAATTCTTCCAGTGTATAATAGGCCTTCTCAACCAAAAGCTTATTCACTTCTTTTTTAAATCTATTGAGATCCCGAATCTCTCTTATTCTAAGTGGCAGGTGGTTATACATTTTTCTGCTTTGGTAGATGAGCGACTTCTGAGTAAGAGCAGATGAAGGTTTCAAAAGAGAAATCTGGTTAGGGCGACGGGTACTATATGAGGGGGAGCAATCTAATATGTTCTTGCATTTTTTATGAAGAAGGCATACCGTTTCCATCATAAAAATACAAACTAGAGTTGAAATTTTTTGTTTTAAAAATAGTGGACGACAAGAGTCCCGGTACTTGGCTTTACATATATATCTCATAGCCCGTTTTTGTAGCAAGAAGATCATGTTGAATCGGTTTTTTGAACACATACCACAAAAGCAAATGCCATACCGAAGGTGTGACTCTATCAGTGAAAAATATAACTGTCTGGCATTTGCCATGCACAGCTCATTTGATACAATTCTGACTGCATAACAGCCAGAAGCTAGTTTCTTGCACACTTGACTAATATGACCTTCAAATGCTAATTTATCGATATGTAGTCCTAAAAATTTAATGTCAGAGACATTGGGGATAACTTCATCAGCTAGACTGACATCATTTAGAGTACATTTGAATGATACAATGTTTGTTTTCCTGATGTTGAAAGATAAAAGATTGGCATCACACCACTCTTTCACTTTCTCTATATCCGCGCTTAACTGGCTATGAAGCTCTGTGATATTCTTGTTATGACATAGGATCGTCGTGTCATCTGCAAACATTGTAAATTTTCCTTTAATGTTCACTTCAGTTAAATCATTTACATATATCAAAAATAGTAGTGGTCCTAGTACCGATCCCTGTGGTACACCACATCTCACTATGCCTTCTCTTAATAAATAATAAACAATAAAGGGCCGAGGATGCTGCCCTGTGGTACCCCTGTAGTAATATTCACATAACCCGACTGTTTCCCATTCGATAAAATTTTCTGTTTTCGATTACTAAAATATGATTGGATTAATAGTAATGCATCACCGGAGAAACCATAGGATTTCAATTTAGCAAAGAGTAGATTGTGATTAATGGTATCAAAAGCTTTCGAGAAATCAAGTAGAGCAAGTACGGAACATTATTTTCCATCCAATCCTAACACAATATCGTCCAATACATTAACAAGTGAATCAGCAGTACTTCGATTCTTTTGAAAGCCTGTTTGACACGAGGGAATAAGATTGATTTCTCTGGCATACTCACTAACTTGAACTGCTATAAGTTTCTCCAAAATCTTCGACAAGCACGGTAAAATACTGATAATTCTTAAATCAGAAAATTCAGAAGGTTTTGATACCTTTGGTAAAGGACGCCCTAAAGATATTTTCCACAATACAGTAGTTAATCGGATGAGTTACGAAAATTTCAATAAATGGGCAACAATATAAAATCATATTAATTGATATGTCATCAATTCCATATAAGCTGTAGATGTAATCTCGAGGAGCAATTCATGAATTTGCTGAACAGATGCCATCTTGAAATTAAAAAGTTCGATTCCCTCAACTGATTTATTTTCATAAAATTCTATAGAATCTTCACACTTATCATCCGATGAGCCAGACCAGATTTGCCCAAAAAAATCATTAATTCTAATGGGATCTGAAATATCTTCTGGAATTGAGTAGCTTTTGTTCTGGACTACCTTCAGATTTCTTAGTGTTTTCCAAACCCGTTTGCTATCATTATTTCTGCAAAACTCATCAATGAAAGCTATTTTCTCATTTCTCAGAATCGTTAGTGTAGAATTGCGTAGACGTTTATAATGTATCCAATCCCCCTCTAACCCAGAACTCTTAAATCTACTCAACACTTTTTTTTTCATTGAAAACAGTTTTTTATCAACAAATTGTAGCTTTTTGTACCAAATACAAAATCAACAAATTCATGCTGTTTTGTTTACTGAATATCTGTCATTTCTGTTGTCAGGTTGGTAACAATGGAATTGACGGAAAGGCAATTCTAATTTTGCGACATTGCCAATGTGATTCCTGAAATATTCAATTCACGTATCACATAGAATATTTTAGTGAATGAGTATGAAAAATGAGTTGATATAACCACAACATTTTCCCATCAACACTCTGACTGCACATTGGAAACAATGGTACTCATAATGTTTCTAAATGACTAGCAAAATTCAAAACAATGAGACAGATCACGGAAATGTGCGCAAACAAATATGAATATACATGCGCACAAAAAAATTAAGTACACTTTTCACATAAAATAACCTACTTTAATGACTATAAATCAACTCGACAGACCCGATCTTATGCAAACCTAACCGAGCTTACCCGACTATACGATACGGATAGGTTGCGTCTTTTCTATCTGTTTGCGCATGCGCATATACCAAAAATGAATGTGACCCGACACGTTTATTTAGGTAATTATTTGTTCGCAAAAAATGCCTGCTACATACTCTGTTTATTTAAAAATATCTTTTGTGCATTCAAAATATTAATACCAAGATTTTTTTTCTTCTTTCATAATGGCTTCTTTCATAACAAAGTAGCCAGTATCAATGTCTTTTACTGACTCAACAACAACAATGAGTCTTAATAATTTTATAAGAGTACGTTGCGACGTTGTCAGATTCCCTAAAACTCCTGCATACTGAATACTCATGAATATGAAATGTTTGTAGTGAATAGTTTTTAGAAGTATTGGCCCCCTAGAAACTGGCAATTTTTTCATCAATAATAATAATACTAGTTCCTCATAAGCACTCGAAGAGTGTACCATTCTTAGTGAAGATATTTAGCAAGAAATACGCAAGCGAAGCGGGCACGCGCATTCCCATAACTACTTTGAAATAAGGAGTAATTTGAGTGTGTTTTTCGAAGAAGAAACGTGTACCAGAAAATGCCAATTTTCATTCAAAAAAAGGCCCGTTTCTCCGAAATTACTTGAGACCGCCAAAAATTTCATTTGGATTTTTTGTTCAGGAGGTCAAACTACGTAAGTCCCAAAAAAAATTTTTTTTGTAGCTTGTAGCGCCCGGTTAACGGAATTTTACCTTTTTTCTGGGATTGCTTGCAAAATTTTGCGATTTGTGTCGCGTGCATTTCTCGCTTTCTTAAACTGTATATCCGTGAACGGATTAAAAAGCACTTCTCTTCTAACATTTTTGCTGAAGTGTTCCAAATCGTTCTGCCTGCACTCTCTTTATAGTCTTATCCACTGTTCTTCTTCATGTTGAATGCCCAGTCACATAAAATAGAAGCTAACTCTTCAGTGGAAGTTTTTACAATGAGTGTTTTTTTTTTCCGAACAAAACATAGCAAATTGTCGCCAAATTGACGTAGTTGAATTCACAGTATTGCGAGGCACATATTTTTTTTTGGAAAAGAACACAAAGTCATTGTTATTGATGGCTTCTTCAATTTCTCCACTCGAAGACTGTCCAAATCGCGACATTTCCACAAATAAGATACTTTTCTGACAACGCAAGTTTGAGAAAAATTGACATAACGTCATCAAAAATTTGTTTACATTGCTGGTTGTCATGCTTTCAAAAGTTAGGTTCCGTTTTTTCGCTGGAAAAGTTAGGGCAAACCGAGCAAACTTTTTTCGCTGTCATAATGACAAAACATACCGCGAAATATGGCATTTTTAGTGCATGAATTATATAATATATAATAAGTGGTATGATTATTACCGATAATTTTTTGGAAAATTAATGAATTTCAATCCCAAAGCTGAAAATACAACGAGTCCGAAGGACGAGCTGTATTTTCTTGCATTGAGATTGCCAATGAATTGATATTCCAAAAAATTATAGGTTATTAATCATACCACGAATTATATTTAATAATTCAATAATAATAATAATTTATTCACCAAAGCAAAGATACAGAGTTGACATCAACGCATACATCATGGTTATGAACAAAGAATATACCACTAAGCAGTTAATACTGCTTGTTTGTGGACGTATTCAACAGAGGTTCATATGTAAACTATGTGTAAAATATGTGAAGAACCAATAAAAAGACCAAAAATATAAATAAATAATAAAAACAGGACGTGATAATATCACAATCAAGTAGAACAAAGAAAAAAATCTATATACTATACTATACCTACTTATGTACAAATTTAGGGTCTATTGATACTGGATATGAATGATAAAATATATACCTATGTAAAGATTTTAAAATGTGTAAATGTTAAAATATTAAAAATTTCAGATATTTGTTGAAGTGATTATATTCAAAAATGTATATGTAGATGTAGTAATGATTCATAAAATAAGAGTTATAATTTTAAAATATACACAATACAAATAAAATATGAAAAAAATATAAGTAAGTTTCATTGCCGTAATGGACCTTTACATTTACGGAAAATAAATTATAAAACTCGTTTAAATCGATAGTTGTTAGTCTGAAAAGTCCATTTAACAAAAAGATCCATTATTTTTCTTTCATTTTAAAAAAATATCACATTTGAAAGTGTGCCGCTGACGTCACGTCCATCGGAAATATCTCCCACCATAATCCACGTTCCGAAACAGGCAATACCGTTCTCCTTAAAAATATAACTTCTAGCATGATATTAGCCGTTGAGAAATAATCAGTACACTGTCACTTGATCAACTCATAGATAAAAATCCACATATTAGCTATTTTTCATTGTATTTGTAACTTTCAAATTTTCTGAACGGATCATCATTTTGATGAAGATCGAGCATTGACAACACAGCAAATCGTAATGACAGTTCTCAATTGTCAAATGTTATATGGAGATATGAGGTTAATGTTTATTTTATTTACATTCATACATTATTTACATACAATCAACGTGAGGTGTTATCATAAACGATTTGGTGTGAATTTATTTGTGTAATTGTTCACGGTCTTTCTTGCAATGACTAAAATTTAAAATAATTCCTTGAACTCTCTGCTTTGAATACAATAATAACATAACGTAAAGTACTCACTTGGAAGTGTTCTTCACAAAAACATATATTTCCGCTTTTCACAAAAGGTTTATTCACTGTTTCGAACCACATTTTCCGACGCGCTTCTTCTTTAGGTGCATAAAAAAATTGTTTATTGGAATTTGCACTGGTGTTTAGACAACCGGGTACAAAGCACCTTTTCGACATGTTCAGTTATTGCAGGGATACAAGTACTGGAGAAACAGGAATTAATAACAAATTTTAGAACACAAACTACAAACGCTCTCAAAACTTTCAAAACTGCATTAACCTCAAAAAATAAATCAAGGTAGTGTTCGTTGAAGTTTAGATCTGACGGAACTGCTTCACTTGTATCAAATGGGTAGGCAAACGAGTTAAACAGAGACAAATGATTCTTATTGATGCTCCGTAAAACAGACGAAAGAACCCATCTGGTATCAAATGACAACTGTCATACGACACATTATATTTGAATGAGAATTTGGTGCACAACTTTAACAACGTTGCCAAGTTTAGTTTTGATGAACGTGACGTCACGAAACCACTTTTTTTCTGATTATAGATAAACTATCTGTCAGAAAAAATAAATAAAAATTCCCGAGTAATATTAGCGTATTTACTTTCTAATTTCAGTGTTATCTCATATCTCTTGGAAAGGTCCATTTCCAAGCTCTTTCTGAAAATACGATACTAAAGCATTCGCTGCTTCGTTGCCTCTCCAAGCAAGGTCGGTAGCAACGATGTTGAAAAACTTCTGCTGCAACCCTGCAGGTGAATCTTCGTCCCAACATTTTCGCGGAGATGACAGTTCCTCCTCAGTAAAAGCAGCAGCGCTTTGCTTACGTTTCTCTGGTATCTTTTGTATTTGCTTTTTTTGTAATCTCGTGCGTCCCTTGCACCTTTAAATTGTAGGTCACTAAATGGGTTGAATTTTTTCCATAGCTTTTCAAACAACTTTCTTGTAATCCCTGGGAAACTGTATTCCAGTGTGTTTTGATAACAGATTCTTTATAGTTATACCATCCAATTTCCGCATATTACAGGCATAATCTTTCAAAATATCAGCTAGCTCCGCAAATATGGTATTTGCATTGATAACATAATCCCTGTTTGTGCAAAAATTGTTAAATGGCCTGGTAATTGATGCTTTACTTCTTCGAATTTGAAATCGACTGATTGGTTGTTAAGCAAGGAGATATATTGTCGACGGTTCATATCTGATAGTAAGATAATTAGATAACTGTTCTGCCGTAAAATAATCAATATTATACAGGGATTTCACGTTAAAAGAACCCTGCACGGTTCGTATGGAAAATGGGTGTAGTTTATAATGTCCTAAACAAACGACTTCATGGACACACGAGATCTAATGGACGTCAACACCTGAAATGCTTCATTTCATTATTATAACAAAAAATTTAGGCGCTAGATAGATAAAAAATCAATTCACGAAGTATGATAGTGTTTCATGAGTATGGAATGTGAATGATGTCAACATCAATCAATTAGTTTCCCAGCATCAATAAATTTCCGAAGCAAATGAATATATTCGTTATTAGTTTCGTTCACTGTCACCTTGAACATGTCATTAAAGGCTCATAACTATAAATTGTGATGCATTTCAATTTTCAATGACCTATATTTCACACCAGAACCAAAATTACCAATTTGTTATTGCGAGAATAATAATTGAATAGGTACAGCAATAGGCACTATGTGCAATACTAACCTCCTTTCACTTCTTATTTTTTCAATAGTTATTTTCATCCGTTCGACATCTTGTTTTACGGCGATCATTACGATTTTCTTCCTTTTTTGAATATTTTATTGCTTTTGACGAAATAACTGCTAAACAACAATAAAAAACCTTTTTCTAAGGTGAGTATCAAGTTGAAACAGTCGTATTCAATCGACTTCAGGTAAAGGTAAGTTTTTCGGAATTCTTCCCAAAAAAAGTCCCTTTTCATCTAAATATTTGACCATTTTCAAACACGAATTTTTCAGAAAAAAATCACACAATATTCTTCCTTCTTTTTGTTTTCAGACTCTAATCTACATATGTTTCAAAACAACATTCTCAATTGAAAATTGAACCAATACATAACTGTTCTGGAAATTGACAAACCTACGATGAAATAAAGTTACTTTATTGTATTATCTAACAGAAAACAACTACTTTCCCGGCTGAAGCCACTGTCATCATCCGCCGACGCTCGGGTTCCGGAAATAACAAGGAATATCCATTCCTTCATCCGACTAGCTCAGTCTTTGTCCTCGAAGCGCCGGCGTTGAAGCAAAATTTGTTTGTTCCCCTTTTGCAGCCTCGGATTGTCCTTGGATTCGGACTATAGTGACTGGTAGCAGCAACACTATGCACTAGAGTCCTGAAAAGAACTCAGGCATAGTTCGTAGTGGAGTTTCTTTACGAAATCCGAATTCTTTTATAAAACTGTTGGTGTTCCCAACGAATTTCCAAACCAATTCAATCAGGGCAGGCCGGAGATTCCTATACTCGCCGAAAATGAACTGTCTACCGTGAGACTAGCTCGGAGCTGAATTTGATTGCTTACAAAAGCATCAACTATAACTTTTAAAGTCGGGTGAGTCACCCGGGTAGGGTGCACTCACCAGGTATACTACGTACCCCTCGGAAGCTTCCGAGTGACTGCCTATTCCAGCCAAAACGGGCTTCTTAAATAGGAAAAGCTGACATTTGCTCCGGCCAATGCCAAAGCAAAGCCGCGGTGGGCGGAGCCTATCGGAGTCTTCCCTCCAGATATGGTCTCGCCAAATAATTCTTCAAACTTCATTTTCATTTCATTTCTCGGCAAAAGATAACACCACGCCAATTAAATAAAAAAAATGGATCGATCAGGAAATAAAAGAATCTAGCGAGAACTTGAAAGACCTATTCATTTTGAAAACTCAATGTCATCAACTGTCTGAGTTTTATAGAGTCGAAAAAAAAAACATTTCCGTCTTTTAGAAAGTAAAAAAAAATCCTTTTATCAAAACATTATTGCAAATTCTGACAATCCAGGTAAATCCACATGGAAAGTAATCTCTGAACTCAGTGATAAAAAGAGTAAAAGTCTTCGTAATATCAACTTGAAGCACGATAATAAGAACATCGAAGATCCAAAAACTGTCTGTGATCTTTTCAATACGTGCTCCAATTAAATTACGAAATAAAATGAGTGTTCAGTCTGGAAATCATTCTAGTTTCCGGAACGTACAAGATTTCAACCACTCAATGTTCCTATTGCCATTCACGACAAATGAGCTAAGTGATTTACTCAAAACGAGACTCAAAAATAAAAGTTCCTCAGGACCAGACGAAGTACCAATGTTTTTGTTGAAAAACATTATCACCATAATTTCCAAACCATTGACTTCTTGGTGAATCTTTCATTTACTGATGGCAGGTTCCCAAGTATTCTGAAGATAGGAAAAGTTATTCCAGTTCATAAAAAAGCTGTACTGAAGCAATGGAAAATTATAGACCCATTACTCTGAGTCCTAGCTTCTCTAAGGTTTTTGAGTATTGCTCCTTCGATAGGTTATTCAAGTATTTGAATAACCTCAATATACTGTCGAATAGACAACATGGTTTCAGATCCGGAAAGTCAACAAGTACTGCACTTTATCAGTTTTATGGTGATTTAGTCACCTTTATAGATAATAAGGAGTGTTTTTTGTGACCTGAGCCGCGCTTTTGACTGTGTGGACCACAATATAATACTTTCCCAACTTTTTAATCATGGTATTAGGGGTGTTTGTCTGGACTGGATAGAATCGTTTGTTAAAGCAAGGCTTCAATATGTGTCAGTTAATCACCAGAAAGAAGATTCAGTCCGATCTGTACTCTCATCACGAATTCAAATTGATCTAGGTGTACCACAGGACTCGGTACTGGGCCCAATCCTTTTCATTTTATATGTCAATGAAATATGTAATATCCTACCAGATATAAAAGCCACAAGCTATGCGGATGACACAACTCTTTTACTCTCTGGTAGAGATAACGTCAGCCTAAAGGAAAACTGTGAAAGTTCTCTACATAAACAGAGTCAATGGTACGTATTGAAATATTTCACAACGATGCAGTTATTGACTTCCATGAAAATGAAAGGTTTTTGGGTCTCACTATTGATTCCTGTTTGAACTGGAAGAAGCATTGCACTCTGCTAGGTGCCAAACTTGCCTCTCTGCACTATATGTTCATGAATATAAAATCCATATTAGAAAAGAATCAACTGATTCAATTGTATTACGCAGAAGTCCAAAGTAGGTTAAGGTATGGATGATGCCTTTGGAGAGACTCATCATTTTCTCAAAACGTCTTTTTCAAACAAAAAAAAATTCTAAGAATTATAGCTGGCCTGAAAAAAGATCAGTCACGTCGAGATTCTTTAAAAAATTTGGGAATTCTCAGCTTGACTGTATATTTGAGGTATGTGTGTTCGTTAGGAAAAATGAAAATATGTTCTATAAAAATAAGGATTTACACCATTACAATACCCATAATAGAAATGATCTACATTTGCCTTTGAGCAGGGTAAACGCCACATATAACGCTCCAGGAAGAATCGGAATAAAATTTTTAATCACATACCATCCTCTATAAAAAATATAGAACGTGAAAAGACGTTCAAATATCAACTGAAAAGACATCTAACAAACTTATGTCCGTATAACATGAATGAATTTTTCAATGGAATGCAGTAAACTCTTCGTTCAATTTTGGAGCATGCTTCACCTTTTAAACTGTTTTTATTATATGATTTTATTTACATGTATATTCTATTGAATTTTAGAGCATATACTTCATTCGTTTTTGTATACACTTTTACACTGACCTTTTCTTATACAATGTATGTTGTCGAACAAGAAATAAATAAACCTTTGAACCTTTGGCCAATGAACTACATCTGATAGATATTGTGAATTACCCTATATAACTTGAGAGAAAAACATCTGAAAGTGAAAATTTGCATTTTCATTCAGATAGTTGATTATTTCTAAAATGTCGGGGAAGTAGTTGTTTTCTGTTAGATATTACGAGAGAGTAACTTCATTTTATAGTAGGTTCTTCCATTTCCAGAGTATTGGTTCAATTTTCAATTCCCTTACAACACGAATCCCTTGCAAGAGAGGTTATCTTGTACGATGGAAAATAGCGACCAAAGTTTATCTTTCAGTCGCAGATATTCCACAACTGACTTTATGAATATTTTCAATAAAATCAACATTGGAAAGCATCTTGTTACTGTCGCTATACAACGCATGGTACAACAAATTATATTTTCAAAGAGTGCTCGTTTTTCAAATTCGATTAATAACTAAGAACTGATGATTCAAATGCTCATCACTTCGCAACCGAATGGAATTAAAAAAAAAACAGACATTAAAAATATATGAATATTCTTAAAATCCTGTATACATGAACTTATTGTAAACGTCTATCCCCGGTTGTTTTGGGCGATCCTGTATATGAAGGCATTGATTCAGCCACATATTTAATCGTTTTGACTCCTACGGTATACAAAGGCAATCGATTACGATTTTGAATATTCTCGGGAAAGAATGATATCGATATAATAATTCCCTTTTTTTCCCATAATAGTTCAACTGAAGGCCGAACTGGTAATCGTGATGAACATACCAATCTGATAAATTTTTAATGATTTAAATCAATGACTAGGCGTTCAATGAATTATGGTAATTGTTTGTTGGCTTAGTTAGATAAACAAAGAAATGCTCAAGACAAAAGTCAACCTTGGTATTGTATGCTCTGAACGTAAGTGTTGTGACTTCCAGGTAAAGCAAGGCCCTCACGGATTTTTTATAAATTTATAAAAAGTTGAAGGGTACGCTCACAAACATTTCAGGTGGTGTGATGGATATCAGAATCCAACCAGGGTTGAAACAGGTAGAATGAGGTGTGATGCGATATTTTATCTCTGTATTCAATCAGATTAAGTGGCTCTTACAAAAATAAATAGTGAAATGAATAGAAGCTAAAAATTAAGTGCAAATGATATCTGTTTTGTACTAAATAAGTTTCAAATATCTCTTCTGGGTCACTTCAATTTGATACAAGTTTTCAGTGCGCTCCTCACATGCCAATATTTATTTATAAACGGGCAAACCCCTCTTTACAAAATATAGAGATATAGACAATATAAAATATGAGAATTAAAAATTAAGAATTATTATTATTATTATATTAACTACATAATGTATGTATGACTTCCTATCAATGCAAAATACAAAATTTTCATGTTGATGTACGCAAAAGTGCCAAAAAGTGACTTCCACAGTAGTGTGGGAAACCCCGGAACAATTCTGGGTGCCAGAACGCAATAGAATTCAAAGGAATGAAAAAGCTGTAAAAGCTTTCTGTATGAGATTCGAATTACAAGATCCTGTATATTCTTTTGTATACCTATTCCCAGTTTGTTCTGAAGGTTTATATTTCGCCATTTAACAACTGTAAAAAGTCGAATAATAATCTGTCAAGATACAATGTGAATAAACTAAACGAAATTAGATAATTTATTGGCAGTTATTTCGCTTTGAGAAATAACACTTTCTTTTTAGATTATTGTACAAAGGAAGGAACAACAAAAATGTTGAGAACTCTTGCCAGGACGAAAACACGGAAAATCAGTCCTTCACAAAATGGGGGACTCATTGAAGTCAACACGCACTGTTGACTCTGCGGAGAAGTTGTTATTTCACGTTCGTTGAGGAGTATGCTGGTGGATATATGTTTTATGATTATTTTATCAATATTTATTCTGAAGTTAACATAACTTAGGATGATAAGGAGCAGTACTGAATGTGAATAGTAGCATATCAATCACACAACAGTATAAAGCAATTATTCAGTGCCTTCAGAGTCGCAAATTCTGTCGGACCATAGGAAAAAATACATAACCCACATTGAAGGATGAAGTAGATTCTTTGTTATGCTAAACTTCATATGACAGCCTTCAAAAGGTGATCAGATTTTCAACTATTTATGTCTTGAAAATAGGGGCCATATCTTGAAAATTTGGCTTTATCCTGATGAGGAGCTCTACTTGTTTGGAGGTTTTCTAGAGCTTTTCGCATTTGAATGAAGAAAATGTTTGTATTTCCTGTAGAAATTTATTTATAAAATCATAGCAAAGCGCTTTCGACTATAAAGTCATCATCAGTGCGTACTCGTCAGGTGTTCAAAAGCCAAACCACCTGACAAGTACGCACTGATGATGACTTTATAGTCGAAAGCGCTTTGCTATGATTTTATAAATAAATTTCTGCACGAAATACAAACATTTTCTTCATTCAATTATATTGGAACGTGCACACAGCTGAAAAATTTTCACTTTTCGCATTTGTTTGAATTCAACAAACCACTTCCATTCGTCTTGTTCCTCCTCAGACTTCACTTGCCGAATAGCAGAGATTTCACTATTCGTGTGGGCTGTTTGATGGACGTTTTCGCGTGCAAGCGGGCCCCCTTCATGGCTATTCCCGGTTCTAGCTCGAGAGACATTGAGAACCGATATTATTGAAATATTATCAAGAGTACGGGGTCGGTTTCGTTCGAACATTCTCGCTTCCTCCATTCTCGAATCTATTTGCAAATCGGTGCAAATATTGAGTGGACGGAGGTCCCTGAACGTAATGTATTACCTTCCAAATTCTGAAAAGCTTCTACAATTCGTCGTGGACTGCCGATATATTTCAGGGTTTCAAATTCCCTAGCGGGTCGACCGCCGAAAGTAAAAAAACTAGGCGAGGACCTCAAAGGCCTGTTATTCAAATTTAGAGCTGAAATTTCCCTCAGACTCAGATCACGCCTTGCATTCTGATCAACAGAAAAATTGCTTCGAGATTCATCATTGTCTTCACCAGGACAGCCCACAACGTGACTTCTATTCGCATCCACACCATCCATACTATAATGCGCAGGCTTTAGCCTAGAAGATGCAAGAGAATTTAAATGAAGCGTCTTTTGAGAATCCAGGTGGTAACTTATTATTTTCAACGCGACGCGATTCAACCACCCCTTGTGAGCTCTTCGAGATAAGTGCGTATTTTTCAAGACATGACCCTTATTTTTCAAGACATGGCGCCCAACGTGTGATATCCAATTGGCAAAGTTCCAAAGATTGCGGAACAATTATTTTTTTTACAACCCATGGTATGGGTTTTAACTGAAAGGGTTTGCTGAGAAGAATAAGAAAAATAAAATGATGTCCTTAAATTCAATCTGGCGGCTCCTAGATGGTCCGGTTCGATTCAAAATTGGTAAGGGGGGGGTTTTCGGGGTCGTAAATCATGTTTTTTTTTCAAAATGCATAAATTCAATATGGCGGCTTCAAGCTGACGGACAATCTTTATGATTATGGTCAAATTTCATTCAAAATTGCTATGTGGGGATTTTCGGGGTCGAAGATCATGATTTTTCTATCAAAATTCATTTCAGGATGGCGGAGAAGTTTTGTGATTACGGTCCGATTATCTTGAAAATTGGGATCTATGATATCAACATTCATAAACCTGGATCTTGTTGAGATCTAAATAATATTAAATCAAATTTTCATAAGAACAATGTAGAAACTACTTGACGGAAAATAAATCAATTAATCAAAAAGGGAAAAACAAACAGAAAACAACTACTTCCCTTCCATAACCTTCAAATTATATCTGTTAGATTCTTGACAAAGCTTTCTATAAGAACTACTTTTCAGTACTCTTTAATTACCATAGCTGAAATTATTTTTTGATTCAATAGGGGAAACACCTTCGTACCAGTTTCATGGGTCTTGCCAATCAACAGCGAAAGCTAGTTCTCCCAGTTAAACCAAATAACCACTTCCGCATTTGTTGGGAGTTCCTGAGATACACACTGCCAAAATATCAAATTCATTTCACTTCATTTAACTATACCAAAGTATTCCATATTTTTCTATTTTTTGTATTTTATGCTATGAATGATTGAGGTAAAACCAGCAGTGTTGTTTCGTTTCAATTTCCCACAAAATTGTAACGCCAATAATTCTCAATGTCGTATATTTTGAAGGCCGAGAAAAATCCATCAATCAAAATGTGTTATCATCAAATGGACAGCAAAATTTCAAAATAATGATTTGTTCTTGAATATAACCACTTCAGTTAAATAAACAATGTTGACATGGTTCAAAGTTTATAATAATCCTCTTTGAGCGCAACTTGCTGAATATGTATAGTCGGCGCAGATCACATTCCTGCAATCCTTCATGCAGATGCAGTTGCCTGAAGGGTGTGTACAATACTCTCGATTACGGTTGTATAACGAAGAAGAAAAATTCCAGCATTTTCCATCAGGATCGGACTCCAAAAATTGCGAGACAACAATATTGATTGGAAGTTTAATTTGGCAGAGGAAAATCATTACTTGACATAGTTTATATCAACACGCTTTTATTAGCTTCACTAGTAACTAACAAACTGTGTGAAATTATTCCACTTGTATATTATACTTCATTTATGTAAATTATGAATTAGGTGAATATTTCACATAGTTCAATTTCAACTACTATTATTTTGTATCTCTTGTATATATTTCCATGTAAGCCAGCCCAGAAATTTCCAACTCATAACATTTTACCAGTAAACAAATTATTTCATATAATCCGATTACCTAAGCTTGGCCGGTTTTCCCAAATTGTAATTGATTAGAAATCCCTAGGATAATCTTTAGGCAATTTCATTTACGGATTTCAATAGTCACAATCAGTCAACCGACAGCGACGGTTCATTCTTCGACTTCTTCGACGTTATTTCAATGAAGAGATTTATGCAAAGCGTTCGGCTACGCCACGGCAGTTCAAAGTTACTCACTAAAAATACAAAATAGGTGATGCGGGCCTGAAAAAATACAAAATAAATTTTTAAGATATCTCTGTACTTGAAAAAATATCCCCAAATTATCACACAGTCAGGACTGTTCGCCTTAGGAACGAGTTCAAAATATTGTCCCTGGAAAACAGGCGGAAACTTTCGGTTTTAATATTTCTATTCAAGATCATTAATAACAAAATTAACTCCCCTGAGATTTTGGCTTTGATAAGATTTAATGTTCCACCAAGAAGAACACGTACTCTTACTATGTTTAATATTCCCACGTTACATATATCTGCTAGAGCTTCAATTGTGGCCATGTGTCGAATAGCGAATAGTTTCAATGCTGCTACTGATTTAGAACGGACTACCTCACAAAACATATTTCGTAGAATGTTGTCGAACGATATTAAGTAGAGATCCATTGTGCTGTGTGTGCATAAAATATTATTTTTTATATACATACCATAGAGGTCTGTTTGGATATAAATAAATAAATGAATAAATAAATAATGACCAGAGCTGTCCATGCGACTATAAAAAACGATTAAAAAAAACTGAAAATTGTCATATAATAAATAAATGCATTGGAAGGATTTGATTTTTACCTTAAATATCAAATTACCAACTATTTTCAATGTGAATGTAACTATTGCATTCGACTCTGACCTGTCCAGTCCGGTCCTGGAACGTGTGTTAATTGCTTCATTCCAATACTCCGTTACTGCTAGTCTTAAGGTTGCTATGAGGCCTTAATAATCTCAATATCCTGTTTAATTCGAGAAACTGCAATGCAAATTGCGTTCTCAGGAATACCATAACAATTGTTGTTCATGTAAGAAAATTTAATAATACGAAATAACTTATAATGTCAGGGACGAATAGGTCGCGTAAGGTTCAGGAGTAATGATAAACAAGTTAATATTCACAAGTTTCTGAATGTATTGATTGATATAGTTCATGGTTATTTCAAAGGGAAATGATATTTGAGAATCTAGAGATATTTTCAAAGTTTCTGGTTTCTTAAGTCGCTGTCAAATGCTTGACATTTTTTATACATTGTCTCAATAAATACCTGTGATTTGACGTTCTTACATTTGATTGGTCCATAGCGTTAGCTGACATCAAATAATCGTTCGTACCGTGTTTTTGTGGGTAGGGAGCTAATTGAGAATTTTTGAGAACTAGAAGCCAAACCTTGTTCAATTGTAGTTCTTCTTCGGTTATGTTGAAGTTGTTGTGGTGTGTCTGAATTTCAATTGCTTCCCGGGAGAGTCTTGGGTAATAGGCAGATGTTGAAGAGATGACTTGGGTTTCTTCAAATTTCACTCTATGGTTATCGTTGTTGAGAGTATGTTCTGCGACAGCGGATTTCTGTGTGTGCCCTAACCGACAGCAAGCCTTGTGCTCTTTGATTCTTGTTTTAACGGAGCGTTTCGTGGTTCCGATATAAACGCTGCCACAGAAACATGGAATGCGATAAACCAAGTAGTAGTCAAACCAACACCGAAAAAAGAAAAGCATTCTTACCATATGTTCCCAAAGTTACAGATCGTATTGGCCGTATTCTACGAAAATATGAGATCAAAACCGTTTATAAACCTTAAAAAAAACTGAAAGACCACTTTAGATCAGCGAAGGACAAACGAGACGTACTATGCTCTTTCTGGGGTTTATCGCATTCCATGTTCTTGTGGCAGCGTTTATATCGGAACCACGAAACGCTCCGTTAAAACAAGAATTAAAGAGCACAAGGCTTGCTGTCGGTTAGGGCACACACACAGAAATCCGCTGTCGCAGAACATACTCTCAACAACGATAACCATAGAGTGAAATATGAAGAAACCCAAGTCATCTCTTCAACATCTGCCTATTACCCAAGACTCTTCCGGAAAGCAATTGAAATTCAGAAACACCACAACAACTTCAACACAACCGAAGAAGGACTACAATTGAACAAGGTTTGGCTTCCAGTTCTCAAAAATTCTCGATTAGCTCCCTACCCACAAAAACACGGTACGAACGATTCTATGATGTCAGCTAACGCTATGGACCAATCAAATGTAAGAACGTCAAATCACAGGTATTTATTGAGACAACGTATAACAAATGTCAAGCATTTGACAGCGACTTAAGAAACCAGAAACTTTCTCTTGAAAATGCTAACCACTCGTGTTGGCGAAACGTCGAGATCCTCTCTTAACATACGTCGGCCTTACAACCCGAAGAACCACCATGTAAATTCTATTCGTGTTAATAAAATGGACAAAGTCGAAGTATCCTTCTCTCCAAATATTTCCACAAAGTGGAAAATATGAGGCAAAATTCTGACAGAAAACAAATACGCCCCTGGCTAATGTCTCGACGGATATTGAACTACATCTGACAGATATTTGTGCAACGTTCTTCCAAGAAGACTTAATTGCAAAGTGCTTATTGTAGACAAACAAAAAAATTTCCTTAATTTGGCTGGGGGTGATTGATTTTCCTGGCTGGTGGCGCTGCGACTGACTTTACTGTAAGTCGCTGCTTCATCCGTGGGGAGTTTTAGATAAACAATAAATTATAATTCATTTGGCAGGGACAAGACAACTCAAAGTTGTCGAATTACCCTTGCACTGATGAGGGGCAACAACCTTGAAACATGTCTGCAGGTGGTCATCCCCAGCCAAATTAAGGATAATCTTTTGTTTGTCTACAATAAGCACTTGCAATTGAGTCTTCTTGGAAGAACGTTGCTCGAATATATGTCAGATGTAGTTCAGTATCCGTCGTGGCATTATCCAGAGACGTAGCTGTTTGCTGTCAGATTATTGCCTCATATTTTTCTCTGTATGGAAATATTTGGAGATAAGGGTACTTCGACTTTGTCGATTTTATTCACATTTATTTGTCCTCTCCGGCAAATTTTTCGCATTTGTTCGAATTATTCGCAATTCTATTCGTAAAAAAACAAAAACAGCAATTTTAGTTTTTCCTATATAACTCGTGATGGGCAAGAGTTCCTGTAAATTTTCTTTGACCATTGTGCTGTTCCCCACAAAAGTTCCTTTTTTTTCCAATTTATTCATCTTCTTATCTATTTCGGTTTAGAATCTTGTGTAAATAGTTATATAACTTCTGAAAACAGTCTGATCGAATAATGTTTGGATGTTGCTAGCATTAAAACATTCTCAATGATAAGTTAAAATCTACCAAAAATTTCTAAAAGAATGGTGCGAAGATCTTTCAGTATCGAAAACATGCCCTACACTACCACGTACTGCCACGTACTGCCACGTTTCCGATATGTGTGAATAAAGCTTAACAAGAAATATGTTTCCGCGATCTTTAATAATTGACAACCTCGCGCTATTTTTTGCATCGATTCATAAATATCAGGTTGTTTTGTTCCAGAAATGGCCTTGTTCAGCAAGCCCTTGACACTTAGGTCACTTTACATTTTACTAGCACTCCATATGCATAGAAATAAATACGCCAGAACGGTTTATTTTATTTATGACGAGGTTGTCATCTAATATCCATGTTAAGGATTTTGTATGCCAATGAAACTGATATCAAACTTTAATGATAAGAGTGTTTTTTTCTATTTCTGTTTATGACGAACAGTAGTTGTGGCATATATCGTAACTGGGGCCTGAAGCCGATTTACCTTATACGTATAAATTTATGATAAAGCATAGAAATTATGTTTCTATTCTAGATAATATATCATGAGAAGGGATGTTCTATCCTCAGCTACGAATTCAGACAACATTATTATGAACCAGTAGCAATTTTGCAGGCTAGCGAAGCAAGTTGAAGGTCTCACTTGTCGATATGAATGATACTGCTGAAAATGAAAACGTTATTTCAGGAGAGCGTTGGCTATGAAAACATCTAGGAATAAGCAGACCAACTTTTCATCAGTTCCAGAAAATTAAGCGAGTTCGTGAACGAACTATCACCGACAAGAAACGTTTCTCTTTTCTGGATGCAGTGCCCTCGGAGTCTCAATTTTAGATGAGTGTTGGCAAGATACAAAACTTTATAGTCCGAAAGCCTGTGGCCTACGTGATACTTTAAATACTGAACATTCTCGTGGTGGTATTGACAGGTAACAAAGCCTTAGTAAAGGTGCATAACATTACTGCACAAAAGCATCATAGTAGAAAACGTGATTTTTTTTGTTGGGCAAGATACTATTAGCACGTCATCGTTTGCCAGACATTTTGAGTGGTGGAAACCCCCAGCCAGAAACCTTTAATGCTTAATAAATTATAATAATTTTACTGAAGTTATAGTGTAAAATCTGAATTTCATATGTTACAGCCCGATACCTTCGAGGGTTGTAACACTCTGCCAGATATAGCTGAAGGTCAGCTCTACAGGGTGCTCCAAATAAGTGCGAAAGTTTTAAAGGGAAAGTTTTAAACGCTACATACTAAGAGATTCAGGTTTTGGAGTAATGTACAGATAGAAATAGTCGAAATAATGGAGCGAACGAGAATGTTTTCCAAAATTTCATACAGGGGGGGTTAAAATTTTCCTCTCAAATGTAGAAACGATTTTTTCTTCAAACGCTACATACTAACAGATTCAGGTTTTGGAGTAATGTACAGATAGAAATAGTCGAAATAATGGAGCGAACGAGAATGTTTTCCAAAATTTCATACAGGGAGGGTTAAAATTTTCCTCTCAAATGTAGAATCGATTTTTTCTTTAAACGCTACATACTAACAGATTCAGGTTTTGGAGTAATGTACAGATAGAAATGGTCGAAATAATGGAGTGAACAAGAATGTCTCCCTAGATTTCATACAGGGCGAGTTAAAATTTTCCTCTAAAATGTAGAATCGATATTTTCTTTAAACGCTACATACTAACATATTCAGGTTTTGGAGTAATGTAGAGATAGAAATGGTCGAAATAATGAAGTGAACGAGAATATTTCCCAAGATTTCATACAGAACGAGTTAAAATTTTCCTCTCAAATGTTGTATCTATTTTTTCTTTAAACGCTACATACTAACAGGTTCAGGTTTTGGAGTAATGTACTGATAGAAATGGTCGAAATAATGGAGTGAACGAGAATGTCTCCCTAGATTTCATACAGGGCGAGTTAAAATTTTCCTCTCAAATGTAGAATCGATTTTTTCTTTAAACGCTACATACTAACAGATTCGTTTTGGAGTAATGTACAGATAGAAATGGTCGAAATAATGGAGTGAATGAGAATGTCTCCCAAGTTTTCATACATGGCGAGTTAAAATTTTCCTCTCAAATGTAGAATTGATTTTTTCTTTAAACGCTACATACTAACAGATTCAGGTTTTGGAGTAATGTACAGATAGAAATGGTCGAAATAATGGAGTGAACGAGAATGTTTCCAAAGTTTTCATACATGGCGAGTTAAAATTTTCCTCTCAAATGTAGAATCGATTTTTTCTTTAAACGCTACATACTAACAGATTCAGGTTTTGGAGTAATGTACAGATAGAAATGGCCGAAATAATAGAGCAAACGAGAATTAAAGGGGGTCTCTCTGTCTCTCATGTGAATGAAAGCTCTTAGGCCTTTCCTTGAAAAGTTACATGCTTACAAAAATAACAGAAAACATTGATTATGTTTTTTTCTTAAATTTGCCAGGTAGCCGAGAGGTTAAAGCGACATTGTTTCAATCACTCTGGCTGCCAGTCGGCGATAGTTCAAACCACAGCGGCTGCAGAATTTTTTCTGATAGCCCGAGAAAGTGCTAGGAATCGCACGTAAAAAGGTAAGACTTCGTTAATCCTTGGCTCGAACAAGTTTCGACTTCTGAGGGCTGCTGTTTGTAAGGGAACGACAGCTGGTTAGCGGAAAAAACAATTTTAAACAATTTTTAGTTAAAGTCGTAGGCATGTTCTATCAGTGAAAATGCTACTTATGAGTATTTTTTTAAATTTTGTTTTGATCTTTTGGAGAGGTGACACATGCAACCCATTATTCCATTTGTTACCAAAATTTCTTAATTTGAAAAAATATGTGTTGGAAAGCAAGATTTATTACAAAAGTTTTTACTGCTGTGTTATTTCCGTAAAAGCAAAAGTTTGTTTGTTTGTTTGTGTTTGTTAGTTAGTTGCACTATGATCTTTGAACATTACAGGACTTTTCTTTTCGAGAGAACCAGAACAGAAAAAAATCACTATGATACTGAAGCAGAATTGTCACTTTGACATTAAACCAATATTAAAAATTGGAGATTTGTGAATAGTGCAAAAGTTATATTTTGCCACTATTTTTCCTACAGGAAACACATATCGATTTATGGCATAATGATATTTTAGACACACTTACTATTCAAAATAATAGTTCTTTTCTGAAATAAATATACAGTATGAAACCAGTACTGGGTAGTGATGAAAATTGCGAAAAAGTTATTTTATATTATTCGGCTTATATTTAAAAATATAGTCGGTTAAATTTTGCTATTTTTGTTATTATTTTAAGTTTGAATACATTATTATTATGTCAACCACTTATGATAGGTATGTCTATTACCAGTTTTGAGATACACATGGTATGCATCAACAGGGGCGACCGGCAACATATGCGTTATTATGTTTTAAAAAAAGTTGTCATAAAATATTCTTGAAAAAACATTATTTTCTAATCACCTTGTACATTCTTATTGTTCCCAAGGTATTTGGAACGATAGAGCAGTTTTCTTACAAATGCTATGAAAATTTGGTATGAAATTTTTCGACAGTAACTACATCAGCTGATTTTTTTTTAGTTGCTCCCCAATAGACTTTTAAATCATAGCACCATACGCCAAATGCAATCATTATTTCAAGTAACACGCTGTACAGAAGAAACGCGTCTTACAAATTTGATAGAAAAGTAACAAATGTCAACAAACTCGATAACAATGCTAATAACCAGATCTGGAAAAAATCGTTCATCTAATTATCGAAATACAAGCTCCCAAAGTCGGCAATGTTTTGATCGATGAGAGCATAAAAATGACCACGTCAAGAGCAATGGCAACAACGCGCTGCAGCTCGTAAGGAACACGAGAAATATATTCCGAAATAAATAGACCAGGAAATATTTAAAATTGAAACTCTAGAATTGGGCAGCCTCCCTGCCCATATTGTTGACAGAATATTATTATATGGGAATTTTGGACAATATTTGACGTTGAATTGGAATAATTTTCTGAACAACTAGAAGAAAAATTGTGATTCCTTTTTGGTTTTCGTAGTACATTTTACCTCTCTTTCTAGTTTGGCCCGATTCCATTTGCGTCGGAATTCATGATTATTTTTCAAGAACGATCATCATATAACATTCCATTTTTCATTTTTAACTTTTTTTTGCATCCATCATCGCTGCGACTGCATTATTGCGTATTTTTTCAAATGGCTTTCTTCAATGAACCGTTAACAATTTATCAGTTTTCAATTACTTTTAAGCAATCTGATCGTCGGGACTATAATAGTTATTCAAGTAACAAGGAATGTAAAGACGTGTTAACATTCGAGGTGAGCGAGTACGAGCCGAGGCAAAGCCGAGGCTTGTCGCTTGCCGAGGATGATAACAGTCGATACATTCCGTGTTACTTATTACGTTTTTCCCGCTGCTTGTTGACATTTCTCAAAATTTGCCTGAATTGAAGTTTGTTTTCTTACCCTTCCTTCATGATTATTCGTTCGCTATTTCATTCTAAGTTGCTTGTGCGTGTAACTAAGTTACCGAATAAGCAGACAACAATAATATTCAAAAGGTCTCATAACCTAAAAATTGATATAAATGAAGCTGAAGGTATGACTTGTCAAAGTCAAAGTCATTATTACCCTAGGCATGTAAATGACACTATTAAGTTCCGTTGTCAAGATGAATTAGTAAACGAATGTTATAGGCCATTTACCTGTTTTGTTGCTAAGCATGTATGGACTATTTACAGTGTCGCACTCAGAAAATTTTCTTAGTAAATCCGACAAAAAAAGTAGGTTGAGTTAACAGTGGTAAGATCTCTATTTGGTAGACCTTAAATTCTGTTAATATAACAGTTGTTATACTATTAGTTGGTCACTTGTATATTATATCCTATAGATACAATAACTTTTTTATTGTGATAATAGAAGGGTCCGTCAAATGAAAACGGTCGATTTCTTTAAATAGTACAGAAAAACTGTTATTGTAATAAAATGCTTGTGAAGTTTCATGGGGTTATTGAAGAAATACTGTTACGTGTATATACATCACACTGTTGAATCAACAATCAGTGCTTTTCATAAAAAGTAATTGTTGTATTGATAACAGAGGGTTACTGTCAAATAAACAACTGATAGATATTATTTCTTGACAAATATTTTATTGCATGAACAGAATTTTTTTTTTTTTTAAGTGTTCATAAATTCCCACCTGTTGAAAGAAAACAACCACGTCTAAAAAAAGTGACGACTGACTTATAATCGATTCTGCCTTTTGAAAGAAACACAGTACATAGTACTGATACGTAATAATAATAATAATAACGTAATAATACAGGTGTTTTATAAATAAAACTATAAACAAAACACTTTTTAAACGAACGCAATGCACTATACTTTTATCAACTTCCCGTATTCCACTGAGCCCGAACAATGTTTCCATTTTTCGTTTGTATTGTATGGATTTCTTCCCAACACCACCATAATAACTTGGTGAACAAGGACACTGCAAATTCTAAACTCACGAATTACGAAGACACGAATTCTTTGAAAAGTGAAATGTCTTATATGAACCACAAAAGTTACAATCGGTCTATTATCGGTGCAACTCGGTTGTTTCCGCTTGCAGTGCTTTTATTATTTCATTTCAATTGTTCTTGTTAGAAGGCAGACAATCACATTGTAAATTTAATATTCCTTGGTTAAAATTCACAGAATAATTTTGTCAATGCAACATTCAAATTGTCGATGTCGATTTTTTGTTTGAAATAATGAAAGACTGTTCTGGTGACGGCATATTTTTATACATAATAATGTATACTGTTGGGTCAACCGGCTACCGTATAGTCTATATAAATTGTTACCATTAGATGCAGAGTGATTATTTTGTTCCATTTATGGAATTATTATTGATGTTTGACTGTAATTTACTGTCAGGATAATAAAAAAATGCGATGTATATAATATATTCTTATACTCACAATAGAGGTTTTATGGTTCCGAAAACAATATAAGATTTAACGACTACAAAAAAGGATTTGTTGTACGCACAATATTTTTCATAGTGTGAATTTTATTTTTGTTATGTTAATAGATATTATACTTTAAACTGTTCATAAAAGTACCTCTGTTAATAATACATAGGAAATTTTCTGAGTGCGGCAGCGGGAAAAAGTTATTGACACTGACACTTGCGACAGAGCAGCGTTGCCTAGCGCCTCCGACACTAGATTGGACGGTTGAAATGGTGGGGAAATCGTACAGTCGGAACACCAAATTTATTTTTATGATCGACGTATGCCTAATTGTCCGCAAATAGAAAACTTTTGGTGCATACCGTACCGTTCCAAACACCTTAACGTTTTTCTATAGTCAAATGGATGAGTGAATAGACGAGGAGTCACTGTTGCAACTTGTATTTTTCAAAATAATCTCAAAAAAACATAAAAGAAAGAATTACAATCAAGTATCAAATTATTTCAATATAATCCATTTCAGCTAATATAAACTTCAAAGATGTGATAACTAACAGGTTCCCAAATCATTCATAAAGATAATAAAGATATATTATACGACGTAATAAAACTGATTTCAGAAACAAGATCAAGTTCAAGAAACATGGTCACATAATTGTCCATATTGAGCAATACAAACGATAGAAAAAGAGCGTCAATTTATTCATGAAACTAATTATATTTAAGTCGGAAAGTTTAGGTGGAAGTGCATTCGGAAGGGTTCACACAATATCAGAAAGGCTTCGTTCGAAAATAACAATGGGCCGTTTGGGAATGACCAACAGGACTCTATTTCTTGTCGGAATATTATTAATATTTAGGCATTTCGATTTGTTGGTCAAGAGGACATGAAAATCGTATCCGAGAGGTTTTCAGGATTTTTTTTTGACATATAAATCTTGAGACACAAGGGCGCACCCAAAGGGGGTTTCAGGGGTTATAACCCCCCCCCCCGAAATTGAATAGGATTGAGGGTAACTTTCGAGAACTTCTGAGGTATCGGGCAAAAAATGATGAGATCCTGATGCAACTTATTTCCAGTTCTAAACGCAATGCACTGTATACTAGTTGGAGATAAGCCATGATACTACAAACGAATTAGATATGCTCACGCGCATCTTCCCTCGACGCCCCTCCTATCGATGATGTCAGTAAGTGACAAAAGTAGTGATCAGCTGTATGTTGTCTTATGGGTAACGGGTGTTTTCAAATTGTTTTTGCCTCATTTTGAACGAAAATGGTTATGTGCGCCGTTGTAAATTGAAATAATAACAATTTAAAGGTCAAAACCAAGTGCAGCTATTTTTCGTTTCCTAAAAATACGACTTTATGCGGAATATGGGTGCAAAGGTGTGGTCAGCGATTTAAATTCAATGTCACCAATGCCAGAATTTGCTCGGAGCATTTTCTAAAAGAGGACTATAGTTTGAAACATAGGCTGATGGATTTTTCTGCAAGGCGACCTAAATTGAAAACTTGTTGGGTATGCAGCAAGTATAATCTTATAACACTTGTTCTAATATTTCGACAAAGTTTATTGTCATCATCAGGGAATGAGTGTCCGTGCGGTTCTGTGCATAGATATTATAAAATATAAGTTAACAATTGCAATGTACATATTAAAACAATTAGTAAGAGTCTTTAAAGGTTGCCATTAATTAAACTTTTATAGTCGGAAACAACAATAATAAATGACACTAAGGTATACACGATTAAATTTCCACAGATTTATTGTCTTCGCGACATGTTTCGATACACTGTATCTTTTTCAAGCGAATGTAATACATTAAATTATTCTACCTTGAACATTACTTAAATACCCTTCTTAACAATTGAGGTAATTAGGAGCTACCTATGATAAAAATAAAATTGACAATACAATGTAGGTAGATACCTGGAAATCTCAAAACATATCTACTACTTAATTAGTTGAAAAGGTTCAACAAAGGGGAACTATTAAGGTCCAATTGATCATTTAGTAAACAATTCGAATTTTTCAATTTATTAATTTCCAAGAATTCTAAATAATTAAGTCTAATACCTTTATTTTCAACATGAAGGATTTCAAAGTTTTCATCGAAGTCATGGTCTTCTTCCAAAATATGATTGGCATATGTTGAATGTGTTTTATTATTTACATAATTCATACGGTGCTCACGTACACGGCTTTTGAATGGTCTACCAGTCTGGCCTACATATACTTTGGAACAAGAACCACAATTCAATTTATAAACTCCTGATTTTTTAGATTTTTGTGTTTTATCTTTATTATTTTTAATAAACCTTCCCAACGTGTTATATGTTCTGAATGCTACTCTTAAATTTTGTTTTTTCAAAAATGACGCTATTTTTTCTGAAACGGGCCCTGAATAAGTTAATGTTCTGTAATTATTGTCAAGGTTCCTCATAGTGGGGTACACTTCTTGGATAGCCTTTCTATGTAATTTTTTAGCAAGAATATTCTCTATTAATTTGACTTGATATCCATTGTTAACTGCTATCTGTTTTATAATATTTAATTCTTTGCAGAAGTTTTCTTCAGAAAGAGGAATATTAACTAATCTATGTATCATACTATGGTATGCTGATATTTTATGTATATATGGATGTATCGAATTATTATGAATGGTGATGTCAGTATGGGAAGGTTTATGAAAAATAGAAAAATGGTGTTTGTTGTTGGTTTTACCTATTGTCAGATCTAAAAAATTTAATGATTTTTCTACTTCTATTTCTATTGTGAATTTAATGTTTGGGTGAATAGTGTTAATATATTTATGAAAGGTGTCTAACTGTCTGTTGGTACCTTTAAAACAAACTATAATGTCATCCACATATCTGTACCAATACAAAAACTGTTGCGAGAGTGGGTGCTTGTGGATTATTCCTTCAAGGTTGTCCATGAAGATATCTGCCAGTAGCGGACTCAGTGGATTTCCCATGATCAAGCCTTCAGATGAAGAATATATTTTATTGTCAAACTGAAAGTAATTTTGTTCAAGACATATCGACAAAAGGTCTAATATCTCTTGTTTAATAACTGGGTTGACATGATTTCTATCTAGTAAACCTTCAACCAAGACTATGGTATCTTGAGGAGGTATACTAGGGAAAAGATTTTGAACGTCAAAAGAAATTAATTTCGCGTTATCTGGAACAGAAATATCCTGGATTTTATTTATCAAATCATAAGAATTTTTAAGGCTGAATTTCGGTACAAATTTAGAATAGTTTGTTATTAAATGTATTAACTTTCTTGATAACTTAACTGATGGTGCTGTTACGAATGATACTACTGGCCGGACAGGGTAGTTTTGTTTATGCAATTTTAACAGAGAATATAATTTCGGAGTTTGTGGATTCATAAGAGTTAGTCTGAACTTCTCGGCTTCATTAAAAATTGATTTAGAGTTTCTTAAGAAACTCAGTTAACTTAACTCAGTTAAGTTATCAAGAAAGTTAATACATTTAATAACAAACTATTCTAAATTTGTACCGAAATTCAGCCTTAAAAATTCTTATGATTTGATAAATAAAATCCAGGATATTTCTGTTCCAGATAACGCGAAATTAATTTCTTTTGACGTTCAAAATCTTTTCCCTAGTATACCTCCTCAAGATACCATAGTCTTGGTTGAAGGTTTACTAGATAGAAATCATGTCAACCCAGTTATTAAACAAGAGATATTAGACCTTTTGTCGATATGTCTTGAACAAAATTACTTTCAGTTTGACAATAAAATATATTCTTCATCTGAAGGCTTGATCATGGGAAATCCACTGAGTCCGCTACTGGCAGATATCTTCATGGACAACCTTGAAGGAATAATCCACAAGCACCCACTCTCGCAACAGTTTTTGTATTGGTACAGATATGTGGATGACATTATAGTTTGTTTTAAAGGTACCAACAGACAGTTAGACACCTTCCATAAATATATTAACACTATTCACCCAAACATTAAATTCACAATAGAAATAGAAGTAGAAAAATCATTAAATTTTTTAGATCTGACAATAGGTAAAACCAACAACAAACACCATTTTTCTATTTTTCATAAACCTTCCCATACTGACATCACCATTCATAATAATTCGATACATCCATATATACATAAAATATCAGCATACCATAGTATGATACATAGATTAGTTAATATTCCTCTTTCTGAAGAAAACTTCTGCAAAGAATTAAATATTATAAAACAGATAGCAGTTAACAATGGATATCAAGTCAAATTAATAGAGAATATTCTTGCTAAAAAATTACATAGAAAGGCTATCCAAGAAGTGTACCCCACTATGAGGAACCTTGACAATAATTACAGAACATTAACTTATTCAGGGCCCGTTTCAGAAAAAATAGCGTCATTTTTGAAAAAACAAAATTTAAGAGTAGCATTCAGAACAGATAACACGTTGGGAAGGTTTATTAAAAATAATAAAGATAAAACACAAAAATCTAAAAAATCAGGAGTTTATAAATTGAATTGTGGTTCTTGTTCCAAAGTATATGTAGGCCAGACTGGTAGACCATTCAAAAGCCGTGTACGTGAGCACCGTATGAATTATGTAAATAATAAAACACATTCAACATATGCCAATCATATTTTGGAAGAAGACCATGACTTCGATGAAAACTTTGAAATCCTTCATGTTGAAAATAAAGGTATTAGACTTAATTATTTAGAATTCTTGGAAATTAATAAATTGAAAAATTCGAATTGTTTACTAAATGATCAATTGGACCTTAATAGTTCCCCTTTGTTGAACCTTTTCAACTAATTAAGTAGTAGATATGTTTTGAGATTTCCAGGTATCTACCTACATTGTATTGTCAATTTTATTTTTATCATAGGTAGCTCCTAATTACCTCAATTGTTAAGAAGGGTATTTAAGTAATGTTCAAGGTAGAATAATTTAATGTATTACATTCGCTTGAAAAAGATACAGTGTATCGAAACATGTCGCGAAGACAATAAATCTGTGGAAATTTAATCGTGTTTACCTTAGTGTCATATACTATGAATTTCCATCAAGTAAAGGCCACGTCAATCCAAAAAAAAAAAACAATAATAAAATTAAAAAAACGTTCAACATAGCTACTTGTATTTGAAGCTTAAACTACGACCTCAGGGACACTCTTTCCCAGATGATGACGATAAACTTTGTCAAAATATTGGAACAAGTGTTATAAGAGCAGCTAGTATGCTTCCTGCATGCTGCGTACCCAACAAGTTTTCCTAGCTTTCTCTTAACTTGTCAGCAGAATTCACATTCGTAATGAACATTTACTTTGAGATTCCTGTGGGAAGTTCTTTTATCACAAAGTCTGCATTGTTGAATACATCTTCATATTTAATATAGTTGGAGGGTTTCTATGCATCTAGACTTGGAGATTTCATCTTCTGTGACATGGATACATCACTAATAAATGCTGTGCAGATAAATCCATACTTTCCTTTCAACACCAAAATTATCCGCTAGGTCATTGTCTCCGACGGCGGCTTTTACTGATTACCATTATCAGTCTCAGATGAATTATACAGAGCATCGGATCCAACAAATCAATATTCAGTGTTTGCTTCACCCACAACAAATTTTGAATATCACTCAACCAAACTTCAATTACTCCTTTCAAAGTCTAAATCCCAGCTGTAAAGGGGGCAGGTATATATATTGTACACATAAATGGTACATTTTGTCTATTCATAGTACTTGGTAAATGAGAAAACGGATTTACTTGCACAAAACTAAAAAAAGCTAATGTAATCAAACGGTGCAATAAGGACCAAATTCGTATATTTGTCACTTACTGACGTCATGCGCGGCCGTGTCTCAATTGCGTTCTTCTAGTGAGCATATCTTTATATTTTATAGTATCATGGAGATAAGCAATACTCTTATTCTTGATCAATTGGTGGAAAAGGTAAATTCGTCCTTATATTTTTCAGTGCTAGTAGATGAAACAACTAATATTTCTTGTATAGAACAGATGTCGCTTTGTATTCGTTGCATTGATTCTACATTTTCCAAAATAGAAGAACTTATTCTACAGTTTGCTCCCATCGAAAATTTAACAGGCAAAGGAATATCCGACATCAGACATCATTATTTCTAAAATTAAGGGTATTGGAATTGATATAATAATAATATAATATAACTTTATTCAAAAAAAAACAAGACTGTCTTACAAGAACACTATATGAAGTGAATAAAGTAGGTTGGTGATAAGTGTTATTACACTTGTTTCGCAAAAATACAATTGAATAATACACAATGGAGTCATATACAATAAAATAAGTTATAAATATTAGAATTCAATATAAATAAAAACACTATAGATTATATGTATAAATAAGAAAAAGGGATTTTAAATTAAAATTAGGCCTAAATACAGTAAAAACTATTGGAGTCAAACGGATGCCATAATGTTATAAACTCAAAATATTATTAATGAACTACAGTAGGTATTATCATAAAATAAAATGTTATAAAAAATAATATTTATTTACTATTTCAGGGCACATAATACTACAATATATATATATATATATATATATGAGTTAGGAGAGAGGTAGTCTTTGCTGACTAGTTAAGATCAAGCTAGGGAACTTGTTGGGTGAGCAGCATGCAGGAAGTATACTCTTATAACACTTTATTCCAATATTCCAAGTATTATTGTCATCATCAGGGAAAGCTACAATAATGTTTTAACTATAGTGAAAACAATTGACAAAAGTGGATTCTAAACTACTTACGTGTAGATGAGATTGGTTGCAATAGATGATATAAAAAGACGTGTACAGTAATTAAACATATTAAAAAACAAGTTGTGAGATAATCTCTTTGATTTGCCTATAAAACATTGTATGTCCAACACATACTTCACCTTCCAAAACTCTTTTTATAGGCAAATCAAAGGTGCCCCTATGGGATCCCCTCTCTCACCTGCGATTGCCAATATATTCATGGAAGATTTCGAAACCAAAGCCCTTTCATCAGCCACTCTTCAACCTTCCTGCTGGTTACGATACGTTGATGACACTTTTGTCATCTGGCCCCACGGGAGAGATACCCTGGATTCTTTCCTGACCCATCTGAACGAAGTACACCCTTACATTCGCTTCACGATGGAGATAGAAAGCAATTCAACTCTGCCATTCTTAGATGTACAAATCACTAAAAATCCTCAACAAGGTTTCTCATACACGGTTTATAGAAAACCCACCCACACCAACCGATATCTCAACTCCAAGTCCCACCATCATCCCTCACAACTCAACTCAGTCGTAAATACTCTGATATCTCGCTCCATCCGACTAACCGACGACCACAACAGACAATCCGAACTTCACAACGTAAAACAAGCCCTCCTACAAAACGGATACAGACCAGACCACATAGACAGAAACATCCAAAAACAGCTTCAGAAACCATTAGTAACCAAAAACGAACCACAAGTTGAAGACCGTCCATCCAAAGTCTTCTTCCCTTACATCAAAGGGGTGACGGACAAAATCAGTCGACTTTTCAGAAAAGCAAATATCAAAACCATCTTTACCACAGAACAAAAACTATCACACCTCATCAGACCAATAAAAGACAAAATTCCCAACGAAGACCATGGTATTTACGAAATTCCCTGTTCTATCTGCCCCCACTCTTATATAGGAGAAACTTCGAAACAGATCCATTTTCGATCCTATCAACACTCCCTTTCAGTTAGAAATCGAGACACCAGCTCCGCATTAGCTCTTCATTTCATCCAAACGGGTCACCCCATAGATTTCGAGAAAACGAAAACCATCGCCCCAGTACGTTCAAGAACTTCTCGTTTTATCAGAGAAGCCATCGAAATCGAAAAACGGCCTGATTGCCTGAACATTAAAGATGATAGCCGTAAATTGAACCCCATTTGGAAGCACCTTCTTCCAACCGTAATTACCAGGCCACGTGAAACTTATCCGCAATCAATTATTATCCAACTACACAGCAGGCACCAGCAGACAAGACAAACGAGAAAACCCGTAAGACCCGCCCACCTCCAGGTAGCCAACCACCTATAAATACTACAGTGCAACCAACATCGGATCGTCTTTTGAGATCAAGGAGTAGGCAGGTTGAGACCTTGATATCTCTCAAGACCACGACTCGAGGAGTAGGCAGATAGAGGCCTCGCAGTCACAGTGCTCTTGAAAATGGCTCCAAAGCAGGAGCCGAAACGTCGAGTTATAAACTCTCAACGCGGTTCAACCCATGAACTTAGTAATGTACATATTTCTGACCGCGGAAACCTTTCCGAACATATATATATATATATATATATATATATATATATATATATATATATAAAGTAAAAATGTAATAAAACAACAATATTCCTTGAGGCGTGTTCATATTTAACACACACGGAAAAGGGATAGAGATAAAAAATGTATGCGAAATATAACGAGGAGGTTTCTTGATCAATATTGATTGAAATAATCATTTTCAAAAGACTCGTATATTAGATCTCTTCATGAACATTTTTAGCTGTTTCTTGAATTGGAATGAGTTGGATATAGTGCGGATTGTTTCAGGTAAAGAATTGAACATTTTTGGAGCGTTGTAAGAAAAACTAGTTTTTAGCAGTGATTTTGTTATTTGCGGTATTATGTAGTTATGTCTTTGTCTAGTGTTATAGGTATTTGTTGGTAAGTTTGACGAGTGTTTTGTTGTATAGTACTTTATGTTGACATTGTAGTAGTAGAGTTGTTCACGGTCGAGTACCTCCGATTCTTGAAAAAGTGGATCACTTGGATATCTTGAGTTTTTACTGAGAATAATTTTCAGGAATCGTCGTTGTAGAACTTCAAGGGGTCGGATGTGGGATTTTAGTGCACCTCCCCATGCTAATAAACCGTATCGAAAGTGACTTTCAACTAGTGCATGATATAGTGTGAGTAATTGATGAACAGGAAGGATTTTTTCAAGTATCTGAATTTATAAAGGATACATTGCAGTTTTTTGGTTACGTGGTTGATGTGTATGTCCCATTTCATGTGCCTGTCTATTACGACTTTACGTTACTTTCGGCTGTAATTGTAAGATTGTTTTTACCATCGAGGATATTGAGCTGAGTAAAGTGAGGAAGATTTGTTTTATTACAACTGAAGGGTAGGAAGTTGGTTTTTTGAAAGTTTATAGTTAGCAATCTGCTTTCAAGCCATTTTTTAATGATAATAAAGTCTGTTTCTACTATTTCCTTCACTTCTGTCCAGGTATCTGCTTCGTAAAAAATTGCGGTATCGTCTGCGAAGCCGATAATGTTGCCCCTGCTTTTTACAGAGAATAATCCATTCAGGTAGATGTTGAAAAGTAAGGGTCCGAGGACCGTACCTTGAGGCACTCCACATTGTACGACTAACGATTTACTGTCGACATTATTTATTCGGACTGTCTGATACCTATTCGTTATATAACTTTTGAATAAATCTAAGCAAGTACTTCTGATACCGATGTCCTCCAGCGACTGAAAGAGTAACTCGTGGCTAACAGTATCGAATGCTTTCGATAAATCAATGAAAACATATAGACAGGGTTTGTTGTTGTTTAACGAGTTATACATTTTTTCAGTGAGGGAAAGAATAGCATCTTGAGTAGACGTTTTTTCTCGGAAACCATATTGTTTTTCGGAAAGTATGTTATATTTATTTATAAAATTTTGTAGTCTGTTTTTTAGAAGCTTCTCAAATATTTTCGATAAGTGGGTGATTAATGAAATAGGTCTATAGTTTTCTGTCAGTTTTTTGTTACCTTTTTTGTATATTGGAATGATAATTGAATGTTTGAATGCTCTAGGCCAGATACCAGTTTCTATGCATATGTTGAAGATGTATGTTAATGGTTCAGCTATAAATGACGCGATAACTTTGAGTGTTTCCGATTTTATTTCATCTGATCCCACGGCTTTGTGGTTTTTCAACTCATGAATAAGGCTTTCTACTTCAAGTGTGTTTGTGGGCAAGAGTGTAATTGAGTTTGGAAGGGAGGATCTATTGATTTTGTAGTTAGGATCAGGGTTTATATTTTTCCCGGTGTTATTGAATGATGTATTGAATTCGTTTACGATGTCCTTAGGATTTGTTAATAATTCTCCTAGTTCATTTTCAATATTATCAATAGAGATCTTCGATTTTTTAGTGTTACTTACTTCCTGAACTACATTCCATAAAGCTTTTGTGTTTGATTTGTTGAGTTCGATTTTGTTTTTATAGTATTCGAATTTAGTTTTTTCAATTAGAGTCGACAATTTGTTTCTATATTTTTTATATCGAAGTTTTAGTTCGTTATCATTTGGGTTTCTTCTCAAAAGTTGAGCCATTTTATTTTTTGTGGTAGTTGAGTTAAGTAAAGCATTTGTTATTCAAGGGGCGATCTTCGTATTTTTCCTTCTAAATGTCTTTGTATATGTACAGTCGTCTATACAGGGTGTCAATTTGAAAACTTCCCACCCTTAATATCTTCCTTCCAGTAAACAATATGAGTAATCGAAAAAACAGGTCAATTTTATTGTCAAGGGGGACACTTTCACGGACTATTTGTAGCCCTCGTGGTTCAACCCCCTAGGAGGGGTAGATGTTACCCTTAGAATTTTAAATGGGAAGGGGGGTCAAGTGGCACATCATTTTGATGGGCGTTCAATTCTTGTTCCAATGGTACCCTGACTTATTATTTTGTGATTAGCATTTTCCGAAAAATTGCGTTCTAAACTAACAGAAGTAATTATTAGAACGCCTATACTGAGATGCATTATTGTATTGACTCCCTTTAATAAAAATGGTTAGAAGAGTAGGTGGCACCGCTCCAACCCTTGAATGACAGGAATAAATTTATTACGCATGGGATTTTTTATTTGGTGGTTATTTTCCTTCTACACAATAAAATTTAATTTGCGAGAAAGACATTTCCAACATAAAATCTACTTACGCTTATCTTATTAGCTGTTCGAAATGTTGTCCATTTTGCTCTAAACAGTAATACAGTCTGTTTTCGAACTCCCCTCTAACATTACGGAAAACATCACTAGGAATTGACCGGCATGCTGCTGTAATTCGTCTTTTAAGTTCGTCAATATCAGAAGGTTGTGTTTTATAAATAACGGATTTAAGATGCCCCCAAAGAAAGAAATCTAAGGGTGTTAAATCCGGTGATCTCGGAGGCCATTCAACTGCTCCCCTTCTGCCAATCCATCTACCCGGAAATCTTTCGTTTAACCACTGTCGGACGGGAAGAAAATAATGAGGTGGAGCACCGTCCTGCTGGAAATGTAACAGATCCTCCTGCAAAAGTTCATTACCTTCTGCATCAATTTGAGTTTCCAGCTCGTGAGTTATAAGAGGATCGATAGTCTCTTCAAGCATATCAAGGTACAGATTGCCAGTCAAGTTTTCTTCCAGAAATAATGGACCAAGAATGGCATTTCCAAGAGTACCAGCCCAAACATTAACTTTTTGTGGGTGTTGTGTATGCCCTTCCCGAAAAATATGTGGGTTTTCGTCACTCCAATAGCGTCAATTTTGTCTATTAACATTGCCATTCAGAAAAAATGAACACTCATCGCTGAAACAGATGTTTAACAGAAGATTAGGGATGGTATTGACTCGATGAGACATGATTTCACAAAACTCTATTCTTCTATCATAATCATCCTCGTGGAGCTCTTGAAGAATCTGCATTTTATATGGATGAAATTTATGCATTTTCAATGCTTTTCTTATAGTCTCGCGTGACATTCCCGTCTGTTCTGATACTGATCGTAAGGAGCTCGTGGGCTCTGCAGCAAATGTTCCCAAAACTTCAATTTGAGCTGCTTCATTTAGTACTCTGGGGTTATTTCTTTTTTTATTTGTCACTGAACCAGTTTCGTAAAACTTATTCACCAAATTAAGCACATACCGGTGACTTACATTACAATTTGGATGTCTTTCGTTAAAAAGACATGCCGCCCTTCGTGCGCACTTTCCAACTTCGCCATAAATTACAATCATTTCAATTCTGTCTTGAAGAATGTAAACCATTTTTACACTTTTATACACTTATTAAAGTAATTCCTAAACAGCCCAACAGGTACAACGGTATTCACAATACTACCACATAGTTCAAATTTGCTAACCAATTTTTTGCCGGAAAACAGAAACTTTTTACAGCAGAAGTAGCAAAAAAGTAAGGCTATCTGTACAATTTCTGCGATGACACTTAAAAATTCAGCATTTAATAAACACAACTTTACTACCATCTACGTTTTACTATGAGACTACTTTTTTATGTAAAGTGTTTGGAGCTAATGGCTAATGTTACCCCTAATAAAGGGTTGGAACGGTACCACCTAATATTCTAACCAGTTCTGGCCAAACCATGCATCTCAGTATAGGCGTTCTAATAATTACTTCTGTTAGTTTAGAACGCAATTTTTCGGAAAATGCTCATAAAAAAATAATAAGTCAGGGTACCATTGGAACAAGAATTGAACGCCCATCAAAATGATGTGCCACTTGACCCCCCTTCCCATTTAAAATTCTAAGGGTAACATCTACCCCTCCTAGGGGGTTGAACCACGAGGGCTACAAATAGTTCTTGAAAGTGTCCCCCTTGACAATGAAATTGACCTGTTTTTTCGATTACTCATATTGTTTACTGGAAGGAAGATATTAAGGGTGGGAAGTTTTTAAATTGACACCCTGTATATATCTGAAGTGTTTCAATGAAAGTATTTGTTGCATAGTTAGGATCTGGATTTAAATATAAGAAATCCCAAGATTTCTGTCTGATTGTTTTTTTAAGTTTTGTTTCATCTATGTATTTCACAATTTTTCGTTCCTTGGGGCATTTGGTCTTTTCCAGTACTACTTGTAGTATTGTTGAGAAATGATCTGTGATGTCGGTTTGCAATACTAGGGGTAGTATTTGATCAAGTACATTGAATTTGGATTTTAGAAATATGTGGTCGATGCATGAACTATGTCCATCCTGTATTCTTGTTGGATTATTAATCGTGGAAATGAAACCGAATTCGTTAAGTGTGTTGTTATAGTCTGTATTATATTCATTGTTTTCTAGTAGGTCGATATTCAAATCACCAATGAAAATGTTATAACTTTCTGGTTGGAATGTTAAACTCTCAAGGTAATTTTGAAGGCTGATAACGAATTGATCAAGATTGCTATTTGGGGATCTATATATAGCGTTGATAAGAAAGTTGTTCATGTCATTGAGGATGATTTTAATCTGCAACATGTTGCTTCCATTTAAGGGTATGATTGAGTATGTATAATTATACTCTGATTTTATGTATACAACAACTCCATCATTTTGATTGAAATCCCCCTCGTTATATAACTTGTTGTAACCCTCTAGACTATATAGGCCCAAATTTCTTATTGCCCATGTTTCTGATAAGACAATACAATCGAATTCGATATGTAAGTTTTCTAAGAGTATTTTAAATTCGTATTCGTATAATATGTAAAAATTACGCGGACAAGGATATGATAGAGCCAATGCAATGAGTGGAAAATTTAATGGAGTACAGGCACATATTCGAGCAGTTTACCCACAAGCAGTATATGTTCATTGTGCTGCACATTCTTTGAACTTGGCTGTATCAAGTTCTTGCGAAGTACCGGCACTTAGAAACTGTTTAGGTACCATAGAAAAATTATATAATTTTTTTCATACTCCAAAAAGACAGGCCGTTTTGAAGGGAAGTTTAGAGGGTGCAGAAATTCAATCTGGCCATACAAAATTGATAAGGCTTTGTGCTACAAGATGGGTTGAAAGGTACAATTCTGTTGCAGTTTTTTTGGAGCTTTATGATGCTATTATACTGGCTTTAGATGAAATTTCCGAATGGCCAGATAAAGATTCAGCAAATGCTGCGAATCACCTCAGTTCTTCAATAAAGAAAGCAGACTTTGTTATTTCTCTTCAAGTTGTAAACAGAATATTCAGCTTCAGTAGCATTTTATGCAAAGTATTGCAGCAGCGAAATATTGATTTAAAAAAAGCAACCAATTTAACAGAAGATACTATTTTTGAAATCAATCGCTTGAGAGAAAATTCGATCGAGGAGTTTAAACTGATACTTTTATATGCTAAAAATAAAGCACTCAAGTTTGACTTCCCTCTGAATATGCCTCGAATAGCAAGAACTCAGAAACAGAGATGCAATGTAGATGTTGATCATCCAGAGGATTATAATCGAATCTCTATATATATATTCCATTCATAAATGCTTTTTTAAGTAATATGAAAGAACAAATCAATTTTGATTGGATTCCAAAGTTTATTGCCTACAGATCCTAATGAATTGACAGATAGTATATTGAAAGACTTTCAAGAATTGGTTATTTTCTACCAAAATGACTTGAATGGCTCAAATGAAGAACTTATACCGGAACTAAAGCTGTAGTATAGGAAAATCACTAGGTTGGAAAAGGAAAAATGTCCCAAAGATGCTCTAAGTGCTCTAGAACATCAAAATATTGTTACATATATTAGCAGTATTGCCTGTGTCCACTGCAGAAATGAACGAACTTTTTCGGCATTACGCAGATTAAAGAATTATTTGAGGAATTCTATATCAGAGAACCGATTAAATGGACTGACCCTTCTCCATTTAAACCGAGACATGACTCCTACCGTCGATGCTATTTTACATAAGATGTCTGAAAAACCAAGAAAATTAGACATCAAGTTATAAATAATTGTGCTTTATAAAAATATTTCATTTTGGTTAGTTTAAATAAAAATCAGAAATCGTTTATAGCATACATATTTGATGGAACTGCTCTACTTGTATTAAATATTGAAGTAGGCAAACGAGTTAAACAGAGACCAACGATTCTTATTGATGCTCCGTGAAACAGACGAACGAACCCATCTGCTATCAAATGACAACTGTCATACGACAACAATCAGTGTAATGAGAATTTGAGATTCCATGGTGCACAAGTTTTACAACGTTGCCAAGTCAAGTTTTGATGAACGTGACGTCACGAAATCCCTTTTCTTCTTCTTCTTTATTTTATTTTATTTACTTTGATATTTATTTGTGACTTGTCATAAACATGCATCTGTCTTTGGTCCTTGTGATTGAATTTATATGTATATTTTTATGATTAATAAATTGATTGATTGATTGATTGATTCAATTATAGAGAAAGTAGCGGTCAGAAAAAATAAATAAAAAATCCCAAGTGATATTAGCGTATGCACTTTCTAATTACAGTGTTCTCTTATATGTCGTGGAAAGGTCCATTTGGTGCTTCGAAGAGTTCAAATGATTTTCATTGACTCTGGTAATTTGTTTATTTTGGTACATCTGAACAGTTAATAACAACAATTTATATATTCACAACCCCCTTTGAGATAGATTAGAATGACTTGTAAGGTAGAGTTAACGTGTGAAGATTAGGAAATCTCAGTTAAATCAAATCCTATGAGAGATCGCTATAGGAAATCTTCAAACAGATCAATGCCGAATTGAATTCTAGATCTGACTGCTATTTACAGAGGAATCTATTCGAAAAAATTGACTTCGATCGTTTGATAAATGTCTAATTGACAACTCAGCCACGAACACCCTTTATAAAATTTTGTCAATCTCATTACGTAGGCTTGTAGCCTTATATATAAATCTCATTTTAATCTCTAAAAAGATCCTTCATTTCGAGAAATTTCTAATTTAATCTTTCAAAGTTTTTTAACGGAAGTTTGTTTGAAATAAAAATGTGTAGAATCAAATTATTCGTAATCAAATGCTCTTTTTTCTTAACCCAACGAGCCACTATGTTGCCATTCGAAAAAAAATAGTAATAGAAATTTTAAAACGAAATGTTTCATATAAAACATTTTGATCAAAAACAGTAAGGTTGTATTATTCTCAAAATTTCAGTACTGAAATTAGTGATGTGAAGATATCCATAGTCATCTAGAATAAGAATACATTTCAAAACAAAAATTAAATTCGGTTGAAAAAAGTGACAAGTAATACATGGCTGTATTCAGTATATCAAAAGGAGACAAGAGAAGTGGAAATATACCGCCGGGTGTCTCATTTGAAAATCGAAAGTTGATGTCACTTTCGGTGAAACCAAAAGTTGCATGAAGTTGAGTTATTTGTCAAAAGACGCAGTTTCATGTCTTATACAGATCCTCTAAATTTCATTCCATTATCTTCAAAAACACTTTTGCGGACACCCGGTATAGGTACTCCAAATATTTCTCCTTATTATAACATCAAATCAAATCAAGATATCCTGTATTGTCTGAAGATTTACATCTTATTGACAAAGTCTTGTAAAAATATTAATAAAATACCTTGTTTGATTGATGATCTATTTATTTTGTGGAAGTTCATTCATAATAAAATAAAATTAAGTATATATATATATATATATATATATATATATATATATATATATATTAGGAGAGAGGTAGTCTTTGCTGACTAGTTAAGATCAAGCTAGGGAACTTGTTGGGTGAGCAGCATGCAGGAAGTATACTCTTATAACACTTTATTCCAATATTTCGACAAGTATTATTGTCATCATCAGGGAAAGCTACAATAATGTTTTAACTATAGTGAAAACAATTGACAAAAGTGGATTCTAAACTACTTACGTGTAGATGAGATTGGTTGCAATAGATGATATAAAAAGACGTGTACAGTAATTGAACATATTAAAAAACAAGTTGTGAGATAATCTTAAAGGTAATCATCACACATTATTACCAACTCAGTTGTGTATAAAATCTAATTCTATTGAAATTTATTAAAATGGATATCATACCGATGTCACACCGGTTGAGAGGCAGGCGTGAAAAAGACAGCAAATTTATTTGAGGTTATGTATACAATGTGAAGTTTGTTTAGGTACGTTCCTGCATGGAACTGTACTGAAATGTGAAATTTGACAGATTAAGCAACTCAGAACGAGAAAAGTGTACATCAAGCTTGGAACAAATAGAATAGACATTGTATCATGAATATGACACATGACTGTTACAAATTTTTTTATATATTTCCAGATAAGTATTCAAAATTGAAGAACGTTTATTAAAATTGGTTTTTTAGAAAGGAAATTTTGAAATATTATTATTGTATACCTTTTTAGGTGGTCAGTCTTTAATTGAAATTTAAAAGATAAAATGTTTAATAATTATAATATCGATTGAGAGTTAAGCTCTCTGACATTATGTTTCTGCTTGTCCAAATGCAATAAAAATGAATATATTTCACTTAAGTGTTTTATGTCAGTTTTCTTGTTCAAACATGAGGATGACTGTGAGATGAAGGTCATCTCCAGAAAGGTTCTTTTATATTTATTAGATTCTTTGGCTAAGATTTTTGCAGCCTCAAAGTTCATGTTGTGACCTTCATTTTGTACATGATTACTAAGTGCACATCTCTCTGGGTGCAATCTACAGTCACTCCTATGTGAACAAATTCTGTCCTTCAACAACCTATTGGTTTGTCCTATATATTCATTCGAGCAATTGGAGCAAGGAATACAATAAACTACATGTGATTGATGAGTTAAAGGAGTTCTGTCCTTCACTTTTGTGAAAAGAGAGTTGATAGTTAAACTAGTTTTGTTTGCAATTTTAATATTATTGAAAGAATTAAAGATTCTAGTGAGTTTTGGAGTCATATTCGTTATATATGGAAGATATGCATAAAAAGTATTGGCTACATGGTCCGCATTGTCACCAACTGCAACATCCAAAACACCTGTATTGTTAATATTATCTGAGGGAGTCTCCATTGTTGAGCTATATAAATTTTTTGTTCAAAAGATAATGAGGATAAGAATTGTTACGAAATAGGTTGTACAAAATACCCAAGTTTTTTTTTCTACTTTTCCAGAGGGTACTATCAGAAATGTTGAGGACTCGTTGTTTCATTTGTTTGACGAGGTTCACTTTGATAGATTCCTTGTGGTACGACAAGTAATTCATGTATCTACCAGAACTCATGGGTTTCCTGTACCAATCGATGAGAATACTATTGTTCTGTGCACGTATGAGTTTCATGTCCAAGAAGGGAACACTACGTTCACCGTTTTCACATTCCAACGTAAACTGTTAAATATGTCAACTACATCTGCAATACTTTTTATGCATCTCTTCCATATATAACGAATATGACTCCAAAACTCACTAGAATCTTTAATTCTTTCAATAATATTAAAATTGCAAACAAAACTAGTTTAACTATCAACTCTCTTTTCACAAAAGTGAAGGACAGAACTCCTTTAACTCATCAATCACATGTAGTTTATTGTATTCCTTGCTCCAATTGCTCGAATGAATATATAGGACAAACCAATAGGTTGTTGAAGGACAGAATTTGTTCACATAAGAGTGACTGTAGATTGCACCCAGAGAGATGTGCACTTAGTAATCATGTACAAAATGAAGGTCACAACATGAACTTTGAGGCTGCAAAAATCTTAGCCAAAGAATCTAATAAATATAAAAGAACCTTTCTGGAGATGACCTTCATCTCACAGTCATCCTCATGTTTGAACAGGAAAACTGACATAAAACACTTAAGTGAAATATATTCATTTTTATTGCATTTGGACAAGCAGAAACATAATGTCAGAGAGCTTAACTCTCAATCGATATTATAATTATTAAACATTTTATCTTTTAAATTTCAATTAAAGACTGACCACCTAAAAAGGTATACAATAATAATATTTCAAAATTTCCTTTCTAAAAAACCAATTTTAATAAACGTTCTTCAATTTTGAATACTTATCTGGAAATATATAAAAAAAATTGTAACAGTCATGTGTCATATTCATGATACAATGTCTATTCTATTTGTTCCAAGCTTGATGTACACTTTTCTCGTTCTGAGTTGCTTAATCTGTCAAATTTCACATTTCAGTACAGTTCCATGCAGGAACGTACCTAAACAAACTTCACATTGTATACATAACCTCAAATAAATTTGCTGCCTTTTTCACGCCTGCCTCTCAACCGGTGTGGATGCTTGGTTTATGCAACGTGCCCAAGAACTAAGCTTATGACCAAGAACTAATAACTAACGATTCAACACAAGCAAATTAATCAGGGCGTTTACGCAATCCTCCCTAGTACTAAGAACTAAGAATTAATACCAAAAAGTTGGTCAACTTTTAACTAAGAACTAAGTTCTTAGTCAAAAAAGGAAGTGCGCATGCGCCGGATGAAATATTTCGTTTACAATGACAGTTTGTCATTGTATCACAGTTTGTTTGAGCATGCGCGAATTTCTTCACTAAGAACTAACAGGAGGCTGCATAAACACCATAGCTTTCTTAGGTATAGTGCTTAGTTACTAGTTATTAGTCTTAGGAATTTAGAAGTGTTGCATAAACCAAGCATGACATCGGAATGATATCCATTTTAATAAATTTCAATAGAATTAGATTTTATACACAACTGAGTTGGTAATAATGTGTGATGATTACCTTTAAGATTATCTCACAACTTGTTTTTTAATATGTTCAATTACTGTACACGTCTTTTTATATCATCTATTGCAACCAATCTCATCTACACGTAAGTAGTTTAGAATCCACTTTTGTCAATTGTTTTCACTATAGTTAAAACATTATTGTAGCTTTCCCTGATGATGACAATAATACTTGTCGAAATATTGGAATAAAGTGTTATAAGAGTATACTTCCTGCATGCTGCTCACCCAACAAGTTCCCTAGCTTGATATATATATATATATATATATATATATATATATATATATATATTTCTATGGTTGAATCACGAATTGCATATTACTAAAAATAAATCATGTCGTCAACGTTTGAGTACCCACTGTCACATAACAATAAATAATTTTACTATGAATAACAGAAAAGTTTGAAAGTTATTCATAACACAAGAAGACCTTGTGAATTTCCTTATAAATTCATTAACACGCCCTAGCACTCTGCATTTTTTTGCATTTTAATGTTTTTTATGTTCCATTCTGATCAGTAGGTGGTATGCAGTTTTTCATTGTCATCTTGCAGTTGTTGCAGGTGTCATTCTAAAAGAATTTTGATTTATTTCATTATGTTGTTTGTTCTTTACATAGGAAGTATGAATATCATGACATCAACAATTCTTGTTTTGCTTCGACAATAATATGTATAGGCTAGGCTAAAATGAAATCTCGTTCAGCGGTTTTTTTTTATTTGGTTCGGAGTAAAATTACGTTAGCTACTCGTTCATCTTGTATCTGTAAAATAATTTTTCAGAAGCCTTATCAACGTAAGCAGCAACATTTTTTGACACGTCATAAGTTAGACATAATCTTTTTTTGTACTTCGTACCACTTCAGTTCCTAAAATTATAGCAAAATTCAATCCCTCTAGTGAAATTTAATCTGTGATGGTATAATGCTGTTGAAAAATAAGTAGGAAGTAGGTGGCAAATAATTTAATTTAGGTATATCCATAATAATAACATCTGAATGCTTCCACTACTTTACTATTATTATTCAACTTCTCAAGCTGTCACCGAAATAGTTCACTCAATACATACACGTACGATCTCATTTGACAGCCTTCCTCATATAATTCTGTAGAATACGCGGAATAGCATTAGATCTATCTCATCGAATCGTACTGTGGCGATGAACAAGCTTGAGGTCCGAAGGAATGTTCGGGAATCCTCGTATTCCGTCATCTAGAAAGTGCGACAACTAGATGCGAATAGAGGCGGTTCGAGAACTTTCTAGTTAGATTCCCTTCGTGTATTTAGGAATCGCATCAAGCATACAGCGGCAGTTTTTCGATACATTTCCGCAGAGTTAGATGTCGCGACAGACAGTCTAGTTGAAATAAACAATGTGTTTACTTATGTGACATAATGATTAGTAATTCGATTATAAGTTTATAAATAAATTACGTAAAACAATTTAGACTTTAAAGATACTACAGTATCTAAGAAGACAGACTGCAGTATTCCCAAGTAGCACACCTATATTGGTAAAATATTGATACAATATTGTGAACATATTGGCGAAATATTTGAAATGCAATATTGGCGAGAAAAAAAATGTGAACATTCGGCGATATTGGTCCAATATTACTTGAATAATATTGGCGAAATATTTTTGAACTAATATTGGCCTCAAAATGTTCGGCGATATTGGTAAAATATAGCTGATACAATATTCTGACAATATTGGCACAATATTCAAAAGTTATATTGCCGAGAAGTAAAATGTGAACATTTTGCGATATTGGTCGAATATTGTTTGAATATTTTAGAAATAGTTTTGGTGGAATATTCTTGAAGCAATAATGGCCTCAAAATATTTATCGATATCGGTACAATATTTTTTATCGATATTGGTAGAATATTTATCGATATTGGTACAATATTTATCGATATTGTTACAATATCATTTGAATATATTGGTGGATGTCAATTAAACTTGGTAAATTATTAAATGTCCTTTAGTTGATGAAGGTGACACCAGAGTCTGCCTTTTGATCGCCATAACCGCTGAGTGAGCTGTCTTAAAAACAAGCTAAGGGAAGTATTTAATATACTTTCGTAGGTTTTAGAAGACGTTCTATATGTAGAGCCACCTAGCGGATGTTTATCCAAGTTTGATCATGATATGATTTCAATATGTTTCATTGAATATTCGGCCAATATTCAAATTTCATCTCAATCTAGATGTTGGAAACAATATAAAGACAATATTGTTTTAACGATATCGATAAATATTATTGAACCAATATTGACCCAATATTAATTAATAAGTTTTGTTGAATATTGGCGAAATGATATTCAACCAATGTGTAATCACACTTGGAGATACAATATAGTTTTTATTCCCAGAATCGATATTAGGGGAATATTGGGATTGCGATATTTATTCTAGATGTTAAAAACGATGGGAAGACAATGTTGTTTTATTGATATTGGTAAATATCGTTCAACCAATATTGACTCAATATGAGTTAGTACAATTTCTCAAATAAAGTGGAAATGATATTCAACCAATATTCTAACAAACTTGAAAATACAATATAGTTTTTTTCCCCTATAATCGATATGACTGGAATATTTGGATTGCAATATTAATTCTATATGTGGAAAACAATATATAACCAATATTGTATTATCGATATTGGTAGAAATTATTCAACCAATATTGACCCAATATTTCGTGTGATAATCTACATTCAAAACTAGTTCAACCAATATTCCACCAATATTATTAATATAATATTGTTTTTGAATATTCACCCATATTGGACCAATATTGATTTTTCATTTACAATATATCTATATTGGCCCAATATGGAACCAAGATTCAGCCGATATGATGTGCTACCTGGGTTAGCAAGATAGCGAAAACTATAAAGGTCAAACATGGAGTTCCTCAGGGCTCAGTGTTAGGGCCTCTATTGTTCGTTATTTACATAAACAATTTACCAACACTTATTGATACTGCTGATGTTTTCATGTATGCAGATGACTCTACCCTTTTGCTGCAGGAAAAAAACTTAAGCGAGATAGAACGTAAGTCCAAGGAAACACTATTACAAACGAAAATCTATACTAGTGCAAATGTTAAGTTCTTATACAAAAAAAAATCGCCCAACGAACGACGTTGAAAGGACAGTGAACTACTGAGATTTCATGTTGATGCTCAACTAAACTGGAAAGAACACATAAATGAGTTACAAAAAAGCTCTCGAGGAGTCGATTTGTCTTGAAAAATCTCAGAGAAGTCCTATCTATTGAAGTATCAAAGACTGTTTTTCCGGCATGTTTTATTTTCATCTTGTGTAAGGGGTTCTACTATGGGGAACAAGCCTATCCTGTCAATAATATTCGGTAATATTTTGGAATAGCTGTGCATAGCCAATGGAATATTGTTTGGGTCCAATTATAGCCAAGTGGTCGTGGTGTTAGACCGTTTGGCTTCCACCCAGGCGGTCCGGGTTCGATCCCCGGTCGCGTGTCACTGAGCTGCAGGTCCCGGATCTCCCTTGCTCGCACAAGCTCTGCTTTTGAGGGGTTATCTTCGAAAACCTGGGAGTTTCGTAAAAACAAATTAAAATAAAAAAAAATTAAATTCCTCATATTCTACCTAAGGTACGTCTGGCTTTTATCAGTGATGTCCTTGCCCCTATTGGCACTTTTTGATGTTTGTTTCCGGTGAGCTTTGAGTCTAGGTTGAGCCCCAGCTGTTTCGACTCTCCTGACAAAGATTCGAAGACCTGTGTTGGTCTCTAGATTTCTTCTTCTGGAAAAATTGTGGTTTTTCGAGGGTTGTCCCTGAGGATTTCCCCCATGTACCACGTCTTCTGTGAGGGCTGATTGCATCAGGTCCATACAGACCCCCATATACTTCCAGTTTACCACTATGACGATATGATCATCGTTGCTCTAGGCAATAACCGATTGAATTGATCAGAGTCAAGAAAATATTTGAATACAATCAAGGTTGTGTTTTTCCCAATATCTGCTGATTTATTCATTTTAGCATTTAAAATCAAAGTTGGGGAAAAAATAGCAAAACTTATAATCGAATAAAAGTATTGACTGAACGAAGTTCCGGTAATCAATTTTTACAACAAAGTTTTATGGTGGATTTATGCAGCAATCATAAGTCATAAGTTTTAAGTCACAAGGAAGAATATTTGTCAATGATTGGTTATTAAAACTTATGACTTATGACTGCTGCATAAATCCACCATTATTTCGCGAGAGTGTGGAGTCATTAAAAAATGCAAAAAATACAGTTTTCGCAACTCTCCCTGTCTCTTGATATTTTTTCCAACGTGAATATGAAGGATTAGTTCCAAGTGTGAAAGTGTGGTAACTACTGAGCATATAACGTGGGTTTGATTGCTGTGAAATTGTATAGTAATAAATGGTTGCGCATAAATTAATTTTTATTTACATTTATTATGCCCGCCAATATTATATTTGCTGTATCACTAAGGAAAGATGAAATGAGAGTAGATGAGAATTTTTTTTAAACTGCTAGAACATCTCAACCATTACTTTTTGATTTCATTTCCAATTAATTGAATTCCCTCTATAATAATAAATATACTTTATTGTCCAAAGAGTTAATCTTGTTGACAAAGTGAGATAAGTTTAAATCTAAATAAATGTATAAAGAACACGAAAAACATGAAGTCATTAATACACAGAGCACAAATACATATAAAAATTATAAAAATCACATTTACATATTAAAATCCATCTCAATCAATCCATCAAAATTTAAGCCTAGAATTTATTTTTAAAAGACGTCTTCATAAAACTCTTGCAAACTATAATAGGGTCTATCACTTAAAAAGTCTCTAGTAGCCTTCCTGAAATGAGTGGCATCATTTATATTCCTCACATGGTTTGGTAGGTGATTAAACATCTTAACACCGTTGTAAATAATAGAATCTTTAATAAGAGATGAAGTAGGTATAGGGAGTTTGAGATCAGCGGTCTGTCGGGTGGCATAGTTAGATGATACCGAAGAATATTTTGATTTATGTTTATTTATCAAGCAAACCGTTTCCATGATAAAAATGTCATGTACTGTTAGAATTTTATTTTCCAGAAATAGGGGCCTGCAAGACTCCCGTCGTTTAACCTTGTAGACATATCTTATTGCTCTTTTTTGAAGAACAAAAACCGACTGTAAATTTGTTTTTGCACAGACTCCCCAAAAAGGGATTCCATATCGTAAGTGCGATTCTATCAACGAGAAATAGACAGTTTTTGCTGCAGAGGATCCAAGTTCAGCTGAGGTTACTCTTACTGCGTAACACCCTGAAGAAAGCTGTTTATTGAGCGAAGTAATGTGGCCATCAAACCTGAGCTTGTTATCTATAGATAACTCTAGAAATTTAGTGTTAGTTCTGTTTTCTATCACGCAACGTGCGTAAATGCAAGGCTCTTAGAATGATCATGAATCAACCTGTTTCATTGAGAGTATTTTCGCTTCCTTGATGTTGGGAGATTTCAGTATGAGAGGAGACTAATTTCAATTCTACTTTTCAGACTGCTAGGGAGGCAATGACAGACAATATTTAAAAAAGTAGATACCATGAAAATATCTATGAAACAGATTCAGAACAAAGCAAAGAGTTTGTTAGCGCAGTTTCAAACGATCCATGGTCATTTTTTTCCAGAATGGTACCATCCTCTCTAAGTACTTGGTGAGTTGATTTTCACGAAAAACAAAAATGCATCAACAACCATTTTAAGAATCATCTTTCTGCGTTTTCATATGGAATGTAACATTCACTCTCACATTATCATAACCCTCCTTTGAATTTCTTCAGATCAAACATCCAGGTACCCAATTTTTGAATTGTCGGAATAGTTTCTCTAGAGAAATATGACGTCAGTTTCTGTCAATTTCGAACAATACCTATTTTTGAAATATCCCGAGAGAAATGTTTCTCTTGATATTAAAAAATGAAATTCCTAATACCCAACGCGGGAGAACTGGAAAATTCAGTTTTCAGGTTGAAGAATTTCAAGAATTTTTTTTATGCGTTACTGAAATTAATTATTCTTCAAGTAGTAATAAGTATGAATATTATTCAAGAGATGGTATTAAACAATTTGGACGCTGCAATGGCTTAAGAACATCACAATTTGCGAGAACAAAATTCGTTCCAAAATTTGAGTGAAAGACAGTTTCTGAAATACTTCAGATTGAGAAAGGACAATTTTCAGAGTTTATTGTTAGAAATTGATGATTACCTGCAAACTCCCTGTCGAGTTTGCGTAATAAAAATAGAAACCAAACTTTGCATAGCCTTGAATATCCCATGCAGATGAAATTATGGCATGCTGTATTTTTTAAATTCATTATGAAAAATTAGGATCACATTAGGTACAAAAGTTACCCAGGTCACTGTGAATATGTTCCATATCATCGGTAGATTGCACTGTTTCGAAAAACTTAAGATCATCTGCATACAGAGAGATATCTCAATATTGAAACATTGATTTAACACATATCATTAATAAAAAATAAAAATAATATAGGCCCAATGTGCGAACCTTGCGGAACCCTTGAAGTTACATGAATTGTTTCTGACATACTGCCACCTACCTTTACATTCTGCATTCTGTTAGAAAGATAGGATTCAATACATTTCAAGTATGTGTCTATTATTCCGAGATTATTGAGTTTGAAAATTAATAGTTCATGGCAAACTGAATCAATTGGTATCATTCATCCAACACCCCATAAATTTGTCAATGGTGTTACGGGTCAATTTCATCTTTAAATTCATTTAGCATAAAAAATATCTCAAGACAATCTTCATTCTCTGTATTTAATAATAATTATAAATGTCATCTTTATATTATTCATTTAGATTATAAGATAATTTACGATTTTCATTAACTGTAATGATTAATAATTTATAAATCTCATCTCAATATTCATTCAGAATATAAGATGATTTAAGACAATTTTCATTCACTATATTTAGTGATAGTTACCCCCATATTTATATTTATTTAGATTGTAAAATAATTCAAGACATTTTTCATTCACTTTATTCAATAATAATTACAAAACAAACTCAATCAATCGAATAACTGGAACTATTGGAAGAGACATCCTACCAAATACTCTTGTATGCTATGGTACCTGAAAGATAAAGGAAAATATTATTACAATTTAAATAGCTTGAGAGATCAGTGAAGTTGTTCACACCCTGTGCAGCAGTTTAGGGGTAATTCATCTAACCTCACCAGTTTCAAATTCGAATGTTCTATCAAATGTAAAGAAAGGCTAACTTCTTAGTGCTTTTCTCATTTATCTACTTCATTTTTCCACCAATTTCTCTCACTGATTATTTCAAATAAGATCATGATTCTTCTTTGGTTAATTTGCACTGATTCTGACATTTAGCCTCAAATTGAGAGATTTTGCCTCTAGTTTTTTTGGCTTATTTTGAGTAAAAGCATGTTTCACTGATAAACACAAATTTGTGGATTTTCTAGCCAAAAGAGGAGAACTTGTATAATATTCCATATATATTATTATAGATGATAATAATTCACCCATCTGATTGGGGATTTGGGAAAAATATACAAAAATCTATTTATAAAATCTTCGAGGCCACACCCCATCCAAGGTAAGGGCATTATTTCGAAGGTCGAGAGAAACATCTAGCTTTCTTCAACGCATATACAGTGCGACGCTAAATTATGGAACAAATTCATTATTTCTGAATATAAAGATATTTCAGAAAAATCCTCGGACAGGTCGATTTTCTTTTCCGATGGCCAATTTTTGAACCCCACCCAAAATATATAGGGTTATCTGCAATTGAGTAAAAATGACTTTGGTGATATTTTTAAATTGGACACCCAGCCAAAAAACTTCCTCGTATGTCTAATGAGTATGACTGCGAGACTCCACACGATTCAGAAGGTTAAAAGTCTCTGTCGCACTCATTGGGTATATGGAGAAGTTTTTTGGCCATATCTCCGCAGCCGTTTGACATAATCCCATCAAACTTAGTATCACTGGATTTGTAATGACGATCCCTAACCAAATATGGACAAATATACTGGGTGTCCCATTTAAAAATATCACCAAAGTCGCTTTTCCTCAAATGCGGATAACCCTATATATTTTGAGTGAGGATCAAAAATTGGCCCATCGGAAAAGAAAATCGACCTGTCCGAGGATTTTTCCGATATATCTTTATATTAAGAAATAATGAATTTGCTCCATAATTTAGCGTCGCACTGTATATCATTCTGAAAGTATCTATTATATTTCAGGCCTCTTTCGTTAAACTTTACTCACTTATTCTGTTGCCATCAATTTGCACGTATTGCAGGTGTCGTTGTTCATTCCACTATACTATATATACTATAGCTGAACAAGGTCCATCAAGAATAGGAACAATTACAGGATTGAATTAACTGCTTCCGCTTTGCATGCTGCTTGCTTCGCCTATAATTTTCAGAGACAAGCAGTGCACTTCTCAATTCCCCATGTTGGCACCTCTACGCAGGCTCTACCTGACCGCTGCCTAAACCTGAGCTCAACCCGACTACTACTCAGTAGTTGCCTCTAAAACAAAGAGGATTAACGTATAAAACAACTATTTACTGTATAAAATATAAATATTATAAAGTAACAATACTTACCTCATTCGACTCATTGTACACCTCAAGTATACTTCAGGGTTGTCATTATCAAGAGACCTGTGAAATCATCATCATCATACATTTTCATACGTCTTTTTGGAAAATAATTTTTTTTTCCGTTGGGAATGTCCAGTCAGGCCCTGTCTACGGTGCTCCGACCCATCCGGAGGGCGCGCTGGTGTCGTTTATCCCAATAACCACTCCCTACGTCCGTAGGGTGAGTGACTATTGGGTCCGAGAATCATGTGCTCTGAGTAGGCGGAGCGAACCAAGGATGACGGCCTTCTGCATTCGTGCTGCTAAGATTTCTGCCATATTACGACAAGCCGGTATTATTTTCAAATTAGAGAGCAGTGTGTCCATCATTCCACCAAGGACTCCTATAATCAGAACCACCATTTTTTCAGAATGGTCCGGATACAACCTGCGGAGTTCAAAGAGAAGATCTCGATATTTAGTCCGGTTTTCCTCCTCCTTTCGAACTATATTCATTTCGCCTGGAGCGGAAAACTCCATGACGAAAATTGTCCTACTGTGGTGGTCGAGGAGGACAACATCAGGCTTATTGGCTTGTATTTGCCTGAGGGTGGGGAATGAGTAGTTCCAATAGATCCTGCACCTCTCATTCTCCACCACGGACTCAATATCCCCCGGAACATAAGGCAACACCGATGTCTCGTCTATACCGTACGAGTGTCGTAGGTGGTAGTACAACACTCGTAGCGCCGCGTTATGCCTGTGGATATAGGCTGAGACCGCATAAGCTGGGCATGCTGATGGCAAATGCATTACGGTCTCAGGTGCCCCACGACATGCCCTGCATCGGGTGTCAGGGACGTCTATACTCATCACGCGACTACGGTAGACAAGGGTGTTGAAGACACCATCCTGGCAAGCCATTATGAATCCCTCGGTTGATAAACGAGCGGAGTAATTAAGAGCTTTTAGATTGGAACAAATAGAGAATCTTTCACATTCGACAATAAAAAAATTTCAAGGCTATGTGTTCCGTGAAATAGTCCATGACGCTATCGATTTGTCAACAACAGAAGTGAAGCTTCTTTTATCCACACTCGAATAACAGTAATATGATAAAAGTTCAAGGTCAGTTAAAGTTCAAGATCAAAATAGAAACATGTAATTCGTGATTTCCACATAAAAATGGAGGTGTTACCTATATGGGCGTTTTGTGTTTCTGTAAACGTCAAGATAGCATAGGATTCTTGTTCGTTTTATCCATGAAATTATAGTATTTCCTGGTTAAAGATAATGGAAAGTAAAATCACCTTGCATTTATCGACCTTCCACCTATGACCTCCATAACTGCATGGCTTTTACTTTTCACTTCCTACTCGTATCGGTGTGATTTATTGGCGGGTACAGGGTACTTATTGTATTAGATTCTTCCCACGACAAATAATTTCTTCAAGAATTTAATCGTATGTTATATCACAAGACCTATAAATTTAATCGATCAAAATATTTTGAGCATGATTTTGCGTGGAAAATAGTTGAATGCACAATAAGAGGAGCCTGTTGAAATTTTAACAGATTTTGATGAAAAATCAAGTGACAATGAGAAAGCTGAAGAAGCTTGGACGAGATTCTTGAGGATGAACAACTCCAAGATTATAGATAACTTTGTTGGCCAACTAAAATCTGCATTAAAACGTACACATTGTGGTCATTGTTCAGTCACGTTCGATCCATTCTGGGATCTCTCGCTAACGATTCCGAAAAAAATAGAACAACTTAGTCTGTCACATTGTTTGGATTATTTGACTGAAGAAGAAATTTTGGATGGTGACGAGAAACCTACTTGTTCGGAGTGCCAAGAGAGTCGAAAGTGCACGAAATCCGTATCTATTCATAAATTTCCAGAAATTCTTGTGATCCATTTCAAACGATTTTCTTCAACAGAAAGAACAAGAGACTAAAGTAATATTTCCATCAAATTTCCAGTAAACGGATTGGATATGAGCAACTATGCAACAGAACCTGCAACCCCTCGTATTTATAACCTATATGCTGTATACAATCACTTGAACTACCTATAGCGGACACTACACGGCTTACTGTAGACACCCTTTCGAAGATACGTGGCACATGTATAATGATTCTTGGGTGTCACCAATTTCACCAACTTCACTTGTGGGCAGAGAGGCATATGTTCTTTTCTACCCTTTTATTGTTGTTGTTTTATGTTATTTATTTATTTATATTGTTAAATTTATACTAATTTTTATACTTTGATCTAATATCTGAGTAATAGAAGTCATGTGATATACGATAAGATCATTTCTCCACGATCATCACAGAATTTGCCAATTCTGAAATCAAATTTGATTACAGAATGCTGGAACTCTCTCTCTTGAGATTGAAGAAATATTCTGCAACACCTCTGCCCCCATGCAATTTAAATGTATTTTTCTGAGATCGTTCAAGAATGCTCACTTTCTCGGAGCAACTTCAGGCTAAGCAACGAACTTTCTCGGACCGTTTTCGGACCTAAACGGTACGGGAAAGTACTTTCCCGTATCGAAAACGATACGGAAATATTTTTGCCGGCTTGTTTACATTTTAGACAGTTATTGAATTCACGCAAACAATATGTAGAATTCCTTGGTTTTTGATAATGCTGATTGCGATTTCAGAAAAAATAGGATGTGCACCTCGTAGTAAAAGCACATTCCCAGACTTCAATTTACATTGTCGTCCGGGAATATATTGCTTTTACTACTAGATACACAATATACTATTACATTCTCTCTCTTGTGATAGAATATTATTCTCACACTGGTTAGCAATAATAACATTAGTCTTGACGCAGTTGATTGTCATCGTAGTGGCAAAATTTGAGTAAGTGTCAAAATTATTGCTGTCACGTTTCCTATCTTTGATCGTGGAGAAAATATAGTCTGCTACTCGGTTAGAATGAAAATTTGTGATGCTCGTGGTTCCTCACGCTCGCCTTCGGCTCGCGCTCGGAACTTTCCACTCGCATCGAATTTTCATTCTACCCTTGTTACAGAATATAATATTCTTAAATGAGATAGATTAAAACCAACAACCAAGAATTTTATTGATAAAGAACACTGATATTTTCTAACAATTTCTTTATTATAAGTACATTGAGACAATCATTTTTATTTTGTATCCGTACAGTTGTGATAAAAATTGCAATTTGTCTAGGTCACAAATGATTGTTTTTCATTGCTATTTATATTAGATAAGACATTGGTATTTAATGAACACGATTGGGCAGATGAAGCTGGAACAGAGGCTGACAGATTGTTGGCAGTTGTCGATAGACCGGTTGTTTTAATATCATGCACGTTTCTCATTTTGTTAATTTTATCCAGATGATGAGTGGGATCCATTTGAAGATATGGTTTAATAGAAGATGCGCTGTTATGTCCTGTGAATTTGATTAGTTGCTGTTCTTGAACTCCAATTTTAGCCAGCTTACTAACTGCTGTTGATCGGTTAGAATGGTTGGATATTTTTGCTTTCTTGATTCCAATTGTCTGTGCTGTTTCTCGGGTCCATTTCGATATTTGATTTATACCTATGGGGCAATTTTTGTACCAGGTAGTAGATTCAGGTATTTCTCAAAAAGGATTCGGGGTTAAGAATAACCTATTCGATTTAATATTATTACCTCTTTTGCTGAGAAGCTTTTTAAATAATCTTCCAGGGCACATTTTTGTTTCTATAGTATTCTGAACCAACCATTTGCTGTCAGTAAGCTTTTTATCGCCTCCTTGTGCAGTTTTAGTGAATATGGGTTTACTCTACCTACAACAAGAAAAAAATTATACTTCTAGACAGAAATGCTTTTCAACATTTTACCTATGGAATTTCCTTTATATGGTTGACTTCTTCTTTAAAGTAACTTTCTAGACAGAAAATCGCTTCGCCACCTCTCCACGCTAATTCAAGGGCTATTATATGGTAGAGTTTTTTTGCAATCCCTCGGAAGTATTCTCGTCCCATTACTCAACTATTTTCAGATGTTCTCCATCACTTAAATCAGAAGAGCTTTCCTTTCTTTCAATTGGGTTTTGTTATTACACATTATATTGAACGTGGTACATTTCTTGCAGTTTTTTTGCTACGATATTCCCAATGTTGTCCAATCGATAATTTTCTTTCTCTATACTGAAATACTCAATTTTCCATCCACCCATATACTGCCAATATTGTCTTTCACACTGGTCTATTCAATAATTGATTTAAATTCAAAATTCCATATTTAAGCTTTTACAAACGCTATTTTGAAGATCTGTACGTTGTCCAGAAACAAGGTTATGAATATAAAACAATCTCTTCATTCCATACCCGGAAAACATTCCTGATCGGGTGATCCTTGATGGCTCAAGCAAAGAGTGAATTGGTCGAAAGCGTTAGGATAGCCTTCGATGAAAATCGTTTCTTCTCATGACTGAATAACTGTTATATAAAAGATTAGACTCGCAGTTCAACTCTTGACCTTCAGACAAGGTAGGAGTCCATCGCTATATTACTTCCTCTCACTTCATACATCACCTACTCAATCGTCTAAACCAATTAGAAAGAAATAAACAGTTGCATACGATGCAGTTCAGCCTCGAAAAAGTTCCGTTTCTTTATCTACACTTGATTGAAATGCCAACAGTGGATGACTTTCACTTATCCGAGATACAGACCCAGCCTTCTGGTCATATAGAATCAATCGCCTGTTTTCATGAGTGTTAAAATGGGGTAACTAACCGCACATGTCCTAACAATTAATACAATTCGATTTAATTTTTTTTACTAAACTAGTCATGACTGGTTTGCGTCTTATTTGAGTCAACGAACTCAAATTGTAAAAGCTAATAGCTATTCCGATATTGGTTTAATTAACCTGGTGTGCCACAAAGGTCTGTGCTTGGACCTATCCTCTTTTTGTTATATTTTAATAACCTTGCAAATATCCAGACTGACGGTGTATTCACTGTTTTTGCAGACGACACAACGATCCTATGGCGTGATCAAAATTCAAACAATTTTTTTAGCAAAATGTCTCGGGATATAACTGCTGTGACAAAGTGGTGAAATGCGAATCTGCTTTCGTTCAAGACTAACAAAACTAATCTTTCGTCATTTCAATGCAGTATACCAGACATTCCCATGGGAAATGATATTATTTCAGCTAACAATATCAACACCTTCCTAGGGATTCACTCAGACAGTAACCTCAATTTTGAACATCATATTTTCCTTCTGAGTAAAAAGCTGTCCTCAGGGTGCTATACTCTTCGTGTTATCACGAACTATTTGAGTCACATGTCAGGTATGGTATCCCTTTCTGGAGAACGTGCAACAAACAGCGTTTCAACATGATTTTTACTCTTCAGAAACGTGCTGTTCGCTATATTTGCGGAGTTAAATCTCGAGTATCCTGTAAAGAGTTATTCAAAACGCAGAAACTCCTCTCGACTCCATCTCTCTTTATTCTTGAAACCGTATGTCTGGTACATAAAAACAAATCAACGTATGACACAATTCTTGGACCCACCCGCCAAAATAACAACTTAAAATTACCCATTCCATCTTCCAAGTTAATAAAAAGCTCAATTATTTACAATGCTGCTAAATTGTTTTATATATATATATATATATATATATATATATATATATATATATATATATATATATATATATATATATATATATACAGGGTGGCCCATCGAAAACTTGACATCGGGGTTTTGGGTGATAATATCGCAGATGTGGAAAAACCCTCGGACATGTCGATTTTAGTTTCGAGGGGGACAGTTTGTTCTCCTACATGCACCACCGTCACGGCAACACTCGAGGTGTGGGGTGAACAACCCCTAAAATTTGAATAGGGAATAATGGTGGAGTAGCACATCTTTTGAAAGCCCGTTAAGTTCTCTATCCAACGGCGCCGGCGTCCCGATTTTGAAGTTGGGATGAACCGTTTGGTAAGAAATAAATTCAGGAATAAACCTGTACGAAAGTTAAGAGCTTACTTGTACGTCTCTGGAAAACTCATTTGCCAGTTTTTGCAATCTATCATTTATTGTATTATGAAAACAATAGATGTGCGAAAAGGGCTGCGGAACGGTTCAATCAACAATATGGCAGGACTGTGTCGCGGCAGTATAAATAAAAAACGGCAAATCGAACCGCCAGTAAGAAATGAGGCGACAACAGTGGCAATTTTGGGCCATGTTGAGGTTGACCATACGTTGAGTACAAGACAGCTAGCAACTGTTTCCGGTATCTCAAGAACTAGCATTCAGCGTATTTTAAAACTACATAAATTCCATCCTTACAAAATTAAATTAACACACGAACTGAATGAAGATGATTTTGATCGGCGTTTACAATTCTGTGAGGTACTAAGTGAGCAGGCGATTGCAAATCCTCAGTGTCAGTTCAACATTTGTTTTATTGATGAATGTTCTTTTTTTTTAAATGGTATAGTTAATCGCCATAATTGTCGATATTGGGCTGATTCGAATCCCCATATATTTCATGAGGTACATACGCAATATCCTCAAAAATTAAACGTATGGGCTGGTATTTTTGGGGATCGTATCGTGGGCCCCTCTTCTTAGAAGGCAATCTATCAGGGGAAATGTATCTGGAACTGCTTGAAGACACAATTAAACCAATGTTAACTAACATTATTGAAAATGACCATCATTATCAGGAAGATCAGTTGATATTTCAACAAGATGGTGCTCCTCCGCATTATGCTATGCCTGTTCGGCGATATTTAGATCACCACTTCCCTGGTCATTGGATTGGTAGGCGAGGTTCTATTGAATGGCCCCCACGATCACCAGACCTGTCTCCCTTAGATTTCTTTCTGTGGGGTCATTTGAAAAGCAGAATTTATGCTACACCACCAGCTTCACTAGCAGATTTACAGCAACGAATCACATTAGAACGTCGCCAAATCACCCCAGACATGCTCCAAAATGTACGAGAACGTTTTCAACAAAATCTGTATCATTGCATGGAAGTTGGAGGTGCGCATTTCGAGCATTTGTTACGATGAGACTAATGTAAGTGAATTTTACTCTTAACTTAATTATGGCTCATTTCCGTTAGAAAAACTGCCGACCGTTTTGTTTCGAGAATTCAACGGGCTTTCCAACGATGTGCCACTCGACTCCTATTCCCTATTCAAATTTCAAGGGTTGTTCACCCCACTGCTCGAGGGTTGACCTGACGGTGCTGCCTGTAGGAGGGCACAATGTCCCTCTCCCTCGAAACTAAAATCGACCTGTCCGAGCGTTTTTCCAGATCTACGATATTAGTACCCAAAACCCCCATGTCAAGTTATATATATATATATATATATATATATATATATATATATATATATATATATATTATGTACTTACTCTAGTAGCAATTCCGCCAATTTTCACGGCGAAAACCCATGTCATTTGAATGGGAGAAATTTGTCAACACATTCAGGAATTTTTAAAACAGAGAGAACCTTTTAGAGATAGATTATTCCAAATTTTAGGTGCGAAAGAAACTTATTTTAATACAAAAATGTACCCATGCTACTCTTATTTTAATGATCGTGCAACAATGCTTTTTCATCAACAGGAAGACTTGTCACTAAAATCTGTCACTGTTGTCAGAGATCCAGATACGGTCTTTAAAATTTCAGATTTTTTCTTGTGGTTTTGAGTAGTGTTTGTTGTAGTTGGTTCTTTCATCATTCGTGAATTTGCATTAATCTTGTTCCTTTAAGATAGTTTGTGATAAAATTGTTTCTTTCTACAGATTAACAATAAACTTTTTAGTATTGTAGTATGAAGGTAAAGGACAAATACCTGAAATAAATTAATTTTGGTAGATAACTGCATTTTTATGTACCTATACTTTGCTCAAAATAGCTTATTACTTTAGCTTGTCAAAAAAAGTATGATTCTTGGTTAATGTCTTTAGGAAGAGACCCCAATGCAGAATATTGTGAGAAAATTGTAATTTGTGACAGACATTTTTCCTCATTAAGATTTATGTAGAAGGGGTAATTACATTATTTGAAACCTAATGCAGTACCAACACTGTGTCTGCGGAAGCATAGCGAGTGATACAACTTATTTCTGCAAACAAATTTCGAGTATTAGCCATACCGCTTATGTTATGTTCTGATTATTCTTGAATTAGTTCTAGATTCCTACAAAAAATACTAAACATACAGAATTAATTTCAGTATGGCAGTGATTTTCTTTGATGATAAGGAAAATGCTTCTGGTCTCACTTTTCCATGCACCTCCATTGTGGAAAATGCACTAAGGTAACACAACCAGAAATACTTGCATCCAATTTTATAACTCCGATTCGAGTTGAAATCAATTTTCATATTTTTTTGTTCTTTCAATTTATTTTCCAATCTAGTGCTTGCACTAATAAAAAAAATACCCGATTAGAGACAAAAGAATCATGCTTTTGGATTATTTTCTCTTCTAACAAAGAAATTGTCTTCGTCCCAAATATTTTGCTCTTGAATGAAAATCATTGTTGCTTTTGTAATAAATTTTCTATTCTTTTGACTTCAAATGCTTTTGAGATAACATTATTAACTTTGTCTCCAGTACTGCTTGGTTGACTCTTGTCTCAAAACCATAACCACTTGATACAATGTCCAAATGTGTTTGGTTGAAATAATCTACCTCAGCTATCTTCGCCATGCATGAGCTCGGGTCTACCGGTCTACCCGAACTTTGCCGATACCCATTTGAATTTGAGCAAGTCGCAACGACCTGCGCCCGCGCAGCGGGCGCAGGTGCAGGGTGCAGGTGTCAGCGTATCAGTACACTGGTCACTAGTTAGCGCCATTCTGCCATTGTATTTTCTTATGTCGAATGTCCATGAGTTGATGTTGATAAATGGTGTTTGCCGGCAAGATTTGTGTTGTGAATAGGTATGATGAGTGAAACCGGTTTAAAAAAAAGTGGTATCGGTGATACTATTCAAAACTGTTTTCGTCCCATGTGTGTACGTCGGACCGTTCAAAACTAAACAGTGGGGGACTATTTACGTCCACACTGTATAATATTACAATGTTAAGCTATAATATGAAAATTGGTCAATGTAGGTAGAAATTTATTTGTTTTACTTCCTTTACGAGTTTTATGATTTTGTTGGTACCACCTAGAGTTAGTTTTGTTTTGTTTCTTATTCACCAGCAATACCAATTTTTCTCTGATTTGTGTTCAGTAACCAAAGTAACGTGTTATGTGTTATTATTTGAATAAATACGTTTTTAATAATATTTGTTTTTCTTAATATCCCTATAAGTTTTTATGAATATTTAAATTCCTTTTTTGAATTTGATTTCAACCAATGCAAGTTTGTTGCTTCGAAACTTTCCAAATGTTCACATGAACTATTATTATCTTTTAAAAAAATCCTCAGGAAATTTGGCCTAGACCATACACATTTTGTCACAAGACCGTTTTGGATCTTTTTAAAAATGAGTAAATTTTTCACTTGAGGACGCAAGGTTTCAAAACAAGAATTCAACATAAACCTAAGATTTTAGATGAAGCATTTGTTGGTTTTATATCAAAAGCCTTTTATTTCAAGACAATGACATCATGTCTATTATTTTAAAGCACGTAATTTTCAAACAATCTCCTAATGAATTTGACCGAAAACTTAGGCTCTTTTAACATCCGTTGTAAATTGAACAATTTGAGTAGTATTTATGTTTGGGAAATGAGTATTCGATATCATAATTATTTTCTTCTTAAAATGATGGCACATACTGCGTTTTATATAAATATTAATGTACAGGGTGACCACTCGGTGAGGTGCGTCCCCAAATTTCTCTACAGTTTTGAAGATTCAGGTTTCAAATTTGCTATGTATTTATACAGTGAGGACGTAAAAAGTCCTACCCCCTTAACTTTTGAACGGAACAAGCTATCGATATCGGGTAAAATTCAGGTAAAATTCAGGTAAAAAGGTACCACTTTTACTACTTTGTGGCATAAAAATTATTGTGGTCACGTAGCCTGGTGTCAAGAGGGCACCATCAACTTTTTTTTTTCAAATGTAAAGGGAGGTCACCTGGCTCCTGATTTTGAAGATCTTCCGATTCTATATCCAACACTTCTTTGTTTGTGAAAATCGGCCAAGCCGTTTCAAACTAACGAGCGTTTGAAATTTGCTTCAAATATTTAACAAATAAATTATTTTAACTATTAATTGTAGCAGAATTTTAACTCCGTTACTGATTCTGGCCGGAAAGCCAATTTTTTGTGGTGAAACAGGTGCACATATTATTGGTATTTCACACTGTGGTTTTTGTTTCAGTTTTTATACCTTAGTTAGTTTGCTGGAGACTCTAAACAGAATTTCATTTCAATCTCAGTCTAATATTGACGTTAATCATATCAATACTTTTGACAGTTTTCATAGATTTCAGCATTTCCTTATAATTTTCAAATGCCTCGTCCTTTAGAAGAAAAAACCGAAGCAATTTTAATTTTCGCTGAAGCTGGGCGTAATTACCATGAAGCAGAAAGAATATTTAATGAGCGCTTCCCAAATAATCCAATATCTCGTACCTACTCAAGGGAATTGGTCAGTAAATTTCAAAGAACTGGTTGCGTAACGAGGGAAAAAGGATCTGGAAGAAAATCCATTTCAGAAGATCAGCAAATCGACGTTCTGGCAGCTGTTGTACCGTAACAAACAACGAAAACGGTAGCCACGGCTTGTGACGTATCTACGACCACTGTGAAAAAATATATTAAAAAACACAAATTTCACCCATATAAATTAAAAATTCTGCATCAATTAACAGAAGATGACCCAGATAGAAGAATGCAGATTTGTGAGATCATGTCTGATCGCATAACCCAAAATCCCGGTTACATTAACTCTATTTGTTTTAGTGATGAAAGTACGTTTTTTCTAAATGGAGCAGTAAATACACAAAATGTGCGTATTGGTCACACGTAAATCCGCACCTTTTTCGAGAGGGCCATACTCAAACTCCAGAGAAGATCAACGTATGGGCTGGTATTTTGGGTGACCATATCATAGGTCCAATATTTATGGCAGAAAATTTAACTGGGCATCTGTATTTAAATATGCTTCAAAATCAGATCCATCACAGTATTCAAGAAGTAGTTGAAGCAAACCCAAATGAATTTACCATGGGTGTTACCTTTTAACAAGATGTTACTCCCCCTCACTACTACAGACCTGTCCGAGAATGGCTTAACGAGAATTTTCCGGGACGGTGGAAAGGCCGACCACAATCATGTTTATGCCACAAAGTAGTAAAAGTGGTACCTTATTACCTGAATTTTACCCGATCTCTTTAGCTTGTTCCGTTTAAAAGTTAGGGGGGGGGGGACTTTTTACGTCCTCACTGTATAGAATAGTGCTGATGGACGCCAAAAAATATAAAAGCGGTGAAAAAAATTAAAACTGTGAGACCTTCTGGAAGAGAAGCAAAATATTGTGCGAATGACGGGAAAAATAATCTGGAGTCGACAAAATGGGTAAGGGTGGAACGGGGTGAACTTTTACGCGATATTTCACGGTTTTTCGCGATTGGCACATTATCTCAAATTTTCCGGGAAAATCTGAAAAACCGATTTATCAGTTTTTTTATTTTTGTCTCTCTCAATTTTTTTTCACGAAATTATATGGAAATATAACTCATTATATTTCAAGTAGGTAAAGCTGTAATTTTTTTGTAGCGAAATACAGATTTATCCCTTTTTGTTCAAGAGGCATAAGATGTCCGGAGGACGAAAAAACGACCTCATTTTCAACTGTTTCACCGGTAAAAGAAGCCATTTTCACCATTGAAGTGTCTACTTCTAGATTATGTAATAAAAGAGTAGCACTACTATGGAAAAAATTCCAGAAATGCAAAAAAATTAAAAAACAGATTTTCAACAATGTTTTAAATTTTTGTTATAAACTCGTATTTATAAATTAAAATTATTGAAATTAACAGTTGAAACCTTTCGAGCATATCAATTTCCTGTTACTCTAAGGACATAAATAAGTATTTGATTATGATGCAAGGGCGAAAGGAGGTGAACTTTTGAGGGTAAAGATGGTTTCTCACGATTTACATTCAAAATTAACCTCATGCAAAAAGGTTGTTGGAAATAAGAAGATCTACAAGTTTTGTATTTAACATTTTTCCTCATAACCTCAAATTTTCCGGGAAAATCGGAAAACCGTTTTGATTTTGTTTTAATTTTTTTCTCAATTTTTTTCTTATGTATAAGAATTCTATGTTTGCCGCAAAATTTAGTGGAAGTGAACCTTTTTATGTTCTAAATTGGATGTTTTTTTTTGCAACGAAATATTTATAAAAACAGTATTGTTACAGGTCATACTTGGCTTGGTAACAAATTAACAGCAACAGATTGGGGTTGGCAGAAGCATTAAATTGGAGTCATGCTAAAAATGACTGATACAGATTTGATACCTGAAGTATTACTTGAAAGTATTTGCTGCAATTGTGTAACCGGGTGTAAAACTAAAAGATGTGCTGTCGCAAACATGGCTTGAGATGCACAAAGGACCCCGCAAACTCCTTATGGAATTTGGGTCCCGGTGGATTATTTTGAAATGTAGTCCATGTAATTCTCAACCAATGCTACCATTGCGCCAACCCAAATTTAAACAGTTTTGCTGCTAGAGGGCGCAGATTAGACTATTTATTTTTGAATCCGGTAACAATATTTTCACTTGTTTTATTGTTGCTAATGTTGCACAATATTGAGCTGTTTTATAAAAAAAAATCTTACCCCCCCCCTTCTACCCCTCAACACATTTAAAATATCTTAATTTTTCTCATAAAGTGCCCAAATTTCCCTATTGAAAACATACTGTGGCGAAGCTGTGGGCGATGCCGGGCCTGAACGCTCACGCAGGCCGCATATGACCTTCGAGGCACTATGGACCGAGAAGAATCTGGACGATTCGAGGGCTTACGCGAAATTTCCACGAAATGAACGATGAATATAAAAAGAAGAACAACGTAGCGGAGACGGACAGACAGTCAGTGAAGTGAAAGTCGAATATAAATAGTAGAGTGATTGTTATATAAATTAGAGCATTGTGAATCATTGTATTATATATATAAATTATTTTAGAGTGAATCAGACTATAAATATTCTACAATACACTTCTTTATACCTAAATCTAAAACTTGTATAATATAGGTTTGACACAAAATAATTTTTACGTTTATTTTCATGACAGTGCTTGTTCTAAAGTTGACTAAATGCACTTCTTCAGAAGACTAGGCTGATTTATGCCAAGTCGAACAAAGATGAGGAAATGAAGTCTTCGAAGATTACCTTGTAAATGCAATTCTAATCTCACTGTTATTGACTTGAATGGAGCAATAAAAGTTGTTCTAATATATTGCAATATTCCGATAAATGCCGGGTATCGCAGAAACAAAGGAAATGAAGCATAGATACCTGATTAATCAAATTGTTTATTGACCTTTGCATTCCACTTTAATGTTCAGTGTATTAATATGCGTATTAGTCGATAACAATTTATTGAAATCTTTCGATTGTCATTGTCAGTATGCCGTTTCTGACCTTGAGTAGCGCCTCGATTGGATAAAAATGATAACGTACGCCGTAAGAGCTATCGGATGTTTTTCAAATAGAACTGATGCCATTTCTGAATGAAGTTAGTGGGGATAACACCGACAGCGGTTGCATGTGACCAAAGAGATTAAACGTTATTTGACTAGTAGCTTCTAATCCCCATAACACAATGGGGGCACTAATAGAAAGAGATGAAAGAACATTTGTGACGAAACGTGACGTAGTTGGACATGTCATGGCCGCCGTTCTCTATAGACAGTGACGGACTATCTCTTGGTATATGAGAGTTACTGCAAACAAAAAATTTTGTATTATTTCATTATAACATACATAGTATTCGGAACAAAATGAGCGAAATAGACATTCTTACCAACGAACACACGGACATGGATATTCTGTGTTTTTCTGAACAGTGGCTGAAAGAGGATGAAATGGATTCTCCTCCTTCAACATGTTTTTTATAATATTAATGAATTTTACCAAGCTTATCAATGATGTAGATAATTTAGACATATTCTCAAATTGTACACACTTTCCATGTACTTTTGTTTTGATGGAAATAAAGAATTTGATTTGATTTGACAGTTTGGTTACTTGGTTCGAGTTCGACTCTGTACTCATGTCCAAGTACGTCATTATGACGCGTTGATGCTATAAGATTCTGATTGGCTAGAGCTTATTAAACCCTCCTGTTAGTTTAGTCTCTTTGGCATGTGACCTCATAAACGAAGATCTCAATTGTTTAAACTCACTTTCAAATGAATTTTGCCTGAAGATAAATCCTTCGAAATCCAAGGTACTTTTCTTTGTAAATTTTGTAGCATGTTGATGAGAATATATAGAACCTTTATTTAGTCAATGACTAAACATATTTGACACAATAAATGGCATAATAATCAATAAATCAATAATTACAATATGATATCACATACAGTCAATAAATAAAACAACAATACACTCATATATACAGATAAATATACAGCATATACATTAAATAGAGTATGAAGTCAATAAATAAAATATAAAACAATTATACAGGGTGTATCTAAATAACACCGAAAAAATTAAAGGGGTGATTCTGTGATGAAAATTAATGTGAGTGTTTGGTATAAAATTTTTTGAAAAAATCCTCCCCGGAAAAGTTACACCCCTTCAAAAATAAAAAAAAATGGTTTTTCTTTTTTATTTTCCCTGTATATCAAGCTAAAGACACGAAACTTGGTAAACATTATCTGTCAATAAGAGTACACTTTTTGAAATTTTTTCAACCCTGAAGTATGCTTAGAAGGGGTTGATTATTTCAACCCCTAAGATATTTTTTCTTACAACTTTTTTATAGATGAAATTTTTTTCTTTAAAAAAGTATGACTGAAAAGCCCAATTCATTGACTAACTTTTTTAACTATACAAGTTTTTTCTAAAACTTGAGCATTTACGAGAAAAAAAATCTAATGCAATGCATTTTCAAAAAGATGAGCTAACGCGAGTGTATTTTGCGTCAAGTCTAGTGGCCTGTGCTTTGTATAAAAACATTAATACTGACACTAGGATTGTGTAGTATCATTTTCTGTCACCCATCTTATTGTTTCACAAGTTTTATGATTGTATATTGTAGGAAATATTAGTTGATTGAAAATATGAATGCATATTCGAATTTGGAAATGGCAGATATGCATTTTACATACGGTCGTGCTAACGGTAATTCATTGGAAGCGCAAATACTTTATGCTGAACGGTACCCACAGCGTAGACTACCCCATCATACTACGTTCGCAACTATTCACCGACGCTTGCGGGAACGTGGTAATTTTGAAAAAAGAAGTTATGATTCTGGTCGTACTAGAGAAGTTAGAACTGCAGCTGAAGAAGAAGCCGTACTTAATTCAATTGAAGAATTCCCAGAAACTAGTACCAGGAGAATAGCTCGTGTCCTACATGTAAGCCATTCCGTTGTTTTTAGAATTTTAAAATAACAAATGTTATATCCCTATCATCTTCAACGGGTGCAGGCGTTAATGATTCGAGATTTTTTACCCCGTGTGATTTTTTGTCAGTGGCTTATTAATATGATTGGCCAAGCAACACAGTTCTTAGGTAATATTTTATTTACTGACGAGGCGAGTTTCTCAAGAGACTGTATTAGAAATTTTCACAACAATCACCTTTGGGCTGACGAAAATACTCATGGCTTTTTTGAAGGAAATCATCAGTATCAATTTTCATTAAACGTGTGGCTCGGAATTATTGATAATCATTTAATTGGTCCCCATTTTCTTCCGCTACGATTAAATGGTGAAGCATATTGTCATCTCCTTGAAGAATTACCTGTTCTTCTTGAAGAGGTTCCCATTCAAATTAGGCAACATTCATGGTTTATGCACGATGGTGCACCAGCTCATTTTAGTATACGTGCAAGAACTCACCTGGATGAGGTGTATGCCAATCAATGGATAGGTCGAGGAGGACCTGTAAACTGGCCAGCCCGCTCCCCTGACCTTAATCCTTAGGATTTTTGCATACGGGGATATCTGAAATCTTTGATATACACAAACCCAGTTGAAAAAATCGATGATCTGCGAAACCGCATTGTAGCAGGGTGTGAAACTATAAGAAATTCTCCAGGAATATTTCATCGTATACGCAATTCTATGAGGAAAAGGGTAGATGCTTGTATTGAAGCTGAAGGCGGTAATTTTCAACATTTATTATAATTGTATTGTCGATATTCGACAGGTTTTTGTTCACTGTTTGTTCACTTTTGTTTTTAGTTGTAGAAGTCTCATAATCATAATCATAATTTGGTTGGCTGTTGTTTAATAAAATGCTATTTTACATGAGCTTATTTTTTTCTCATAAATGCTTGAGTTTTCGAAAAAAACTTGTAGAGTTAAAAAAGTTAGTCAATGAATTGGGCTTTCCAGTCATACTTTTTTAAAGAAAAAATTTTCATCTAAAAAAAAGTTGTAAGAAAAAATATCTTAGGGGTTGAAATAATCAACCCCTTCTAAGTATACTTCAGGGTTGAAAAAATTTCAAAAAGTGTACTCTTATTGACAGATAATGTTTACCAAGTTTCGTGTCTTTAGCTTGATATACAGGGAAAATAAAAAAGAAAAACCATTTTTTTTTTAATTTTCGAAGGGGTGTAACTTTTCCGGGGAGGGTTTTTTCAAAAAATTTTATACCAAACACTCACATTAATTTGCATCACAGAATCACCCCTTTAATTTTTTCGGTGTTATTTAGATACACCCTGTATATACATAAATATAAATAACAAAAAGTAACTTTACACACACATAACATATACAACAAAATATAATAAAATGAATTAGGTATAAAGAAAAGAAAAATTAAATTGTTGGCTTAGCAGCTAAGAGTTGCACAAATATTTGATCAGTTATGATGATGAAAATATGAATCTGAATGGTTCATAAGATTGCTGAAATATTCTCAATAATTTTTTTGGGTATTTTGAAAAGTAGAGTTACTTTATTCGTGGAGACTCGAAAAAAAATATGTTTTTCACAAACGAAAGACCTAACATAACTTGTCAATCGCCCATTATCAGTTTCTAGATAAGCACCACCTTTGATCACGAATACTTTTTTGTGAAATGAATAATAAAAAAGTTTTTCATTTGTTGCATACTTTTTGGAATACGCTGTATATTATAAAACTTTACTCATCATCCACAATTTCAACGTTTTGGCGACACTTGCGCCACTTCGTTGCAAAAATGCAATTAAAAATTGTAATTTATAATAAAAGTACAAAACAAACAAAACATGAAGCAAAATATAGATATGTGTACTTGTCCTCAAAATGGTTTAATGCCTAAGTTTGTTTCGATTTCAATTAGCTACATTTGTTTTTTCTAGACTTATCGAATTTCGAATTCAGGTTTTCACATCACTGCTCAAAATGACATTTGTTGCAGAAGATGACAAAAATAAATCGTTGACATTGAAATTTTAAGCACAGGCAGGTATATCTTGTCTAAATGCGCACCATCAATTAATTTAATGCATATGTTGAAATCATAGTACGGTTTTGTCATTGCTCGGAAGTGTAGGAAATTCATAGAATAGCATTCTGTTTGTCACGGTGAAACATTTGGCAAGATTCGAGTAACTTGAGAAGAGCGTTGCAAGTTTTTTCTCTTCCATGACCTGTTTAATATATACGAGGGAGTTGAATACATAAATTAATTTCTAGTCGACTTATCATGTTGCCATCGCTCAGTATCTCTCATCTTGTGGTTTTTTTCTATAATACGTAACTTAGATTTCACTATCAAGATCCAAGATTGAGTTAATATATTGTTGTTGTTCAAATAGTTACTTTCATCAACCGGCTGCACCCTTACGATTAACCCTCAGAAGTCTCTGTGAGACTTATGGGGGAATGTTTGGTCACGAGCCTAGTCAAATATTTTATTTTTATTTGAAGTGAAACACAGTCAAACCCACTTTTAAAGTGTAATAATTGTTGCCCTGGTTAAGCGTAAGAATAGTTAACCTGTGGTAGAAGTCCATTATATCTCAAAGTGGAGTGGTATGGATATACAAATCAGTAAAACGCAATGTCGTCTCCACAATTTAATTTTCCATCTAGTTCAATAAGATGTTGAAACGGTGACTGACCGCTATCAATCAGATAGCCGTCCAAAAGTAGAAGTAGTACCAAAAGTTCTTTCTCTAACCATATATTCTTAACTACAACTATAATTTTGAAATAAATACAGATTTAGATATTTTATATGTTTGCCAAAAAGGTGCCTTGCTTAATTTTCTTGAAATCTTGGAAATCAACTCGTCCATCAACAATCCCAATATTGTTTCCCTCAATGAACAAACACAGTTCGATTGCAAAAAGTTCTTCAATTCTCTCAATTTTCTAAAAAACTAGATTCTTGTTCCTGCCTTGGTTCTCCACAAAAATAAAACAAAACAAATATTGTATCTTTATCTCTAATAGGTTGGTGTACAATAGTTGTTCTATCTGCTCTGTGGTGGGAGTTGTCCTTCTTCTGTTCGTTCGCGGATGACGGACGTTTTCTTCGCGGAGTGGATTGTAGTAGCTGGTTTGTCTCGATCCCACTGGTCCTTCATTTCTACACGAGTGCTATCACACTTTCAGTGTGATCATGTAGGATTTGTTCGATTGTACTAAAGCCGCTCTGTCTACTTCTGTGAGGTTGTTCGGCCTTTGTGTGACGGTTGGGAGATGGGTTTCTCACTCCATGGTGTAGATTAGAGTAACTATTCTGTGGTAATCCGCTTCTCAGTTTCATAATTTGTTCCTATTGTATGGATTGCTCCTCTTGTTATTGGTACAGTTGGGGGGCTTGAGATCCTCTTGCTCGGAATAGTATCGTTGGAATTATTTCCTTCTCTTGTTCTGTGAGTGGTGATCTCGCGTCACTGTTCTGTGTCAATTTTGACATAAGAGTAATCATGACAGTGGTTCCAGCTGTGCTGTCAGCTGTCACCCTGTCAGTTCATAATTCATATCCGTCCTGTTTAGTCAATAATCACGTGTATTGATTTCATTTTTTGATTAATTTCTACTCGATGTTCAAATCATTTAATTTCCCCTATAGGATTAAGGGGCCCAAGGCCTTACAGCGTCCCCTACCTATACTTTTGTTTTTTACAAATTTTGGTTGTTTAAAACACACCTTAGAAAGAAACAATGTGGTTATTTAACCTTATTTAATAATATGATTTTTTAAACAATTTATATATATTACACAACATTTTTTTTCTTCTCCATGTAAGTAATTATATATTGGCCTTGTTTGTCTTTAGTACATAGTCTTTCTTTTATTGTAGAATTTTCTTGAATAGCTGATAATGGTCCTATATAGGACCGAAACATGTACTACTTCTACTTTTGGACGGCTATCTGATTGATAGCGGTCAGTCACCATTTCACCATCCTATTGAACTAGATGGGAAATTAAATTGTGGAGACGACATTGCGTTTTACTGATTTGTGTAAGAATAGTTATTAAACTAAACTTCGCCCAATTATTATCAATATTATTATTACTATTATTATCAAAAACCTCTTATAACCTAACCCAACCCAAAACTGTAATAGTACTCCTTACCAGGAATAGGAAACTGGAAGATCAAACTACACATTCTTTCAATAGTCAGGTCATTCCAATTCCAGCGTAAGCGAAATATCTAGTTACCATCCTGGATAAAAAACATGGATCGCTCAACCTCAAAAATTTGAAATCACTCATTTTTATTCGAAATCATAATGTCGATTATTTCATTCATTATGAAATAGACCAATCAGATACCACCGTTTTTCGAATTTATTTTGTTTAAATAAGTGATTATTTCACAAGAGCTGTTTAATCGCGATTAAATTTTCGTCCTCCATATTGGTTTTCCTTGTGACGTTTTTCATGGAATCTTACAATTCTTGGCAACAGTTTATAAAAAAACAATAATTTCTTCACCGTTTGAATGATCTAATATTGAATTTCATCAGTGATAACTCCATTTTCGATAAGATTTCTAGACAAATACCTATTTTGACATAAGGCAAAGAAAATACGTCGCTTTGCGGTCTCGCGATTTTATTAAATTATTGTGCATTCAACTATTTTCCAAGCAAAATCATGCTCAAAATATATTGATACTTTAATCGATTGAATTTATAGGTCTTGTGATTTAATATACAAAAATTTTTAGTGTAGCCTAGAATTTCTAGAAACTATAGAAACTTATATTTTCCTTTATAAGCCATGCCGTTGTGAGATTTGACAGTTGTTGATGATAAAAGTATAGTTATAAAATAGCGTATCACAGAATTTGACAGGAAATTTTCATTTCCCAGTTTGTATTCCAACATTAACATCATCTCTGTTCATTATTAGTTAACATAGCTACAGACTTGTTCTTTTTATTAACGATCCACAACTTGACCCCATTTGAGTCGTGGATAGGTAAATTATCATATAGAAAATAAATGTTCGGCCAGTTTTCAAATAGCACAGGATTTTTGAATTAATCAATAATGATGGACAATATTATTTGATTTCACCTGGTATATATCACTTCAACTCCAATTGTCAGGGACAAATGTTTAGTAAGCAATTGAAAGCTGACTTGGAATTGGATCGATCCCTGACTAGGTCAAAAAAATAGTCACAGTCGATAGTTAAAAACAAGTCGTTCAAGGTGAATCAATCGATTGTTGAAATAAAGATAGTTTCCGAAAAAAAAGTTATCAGTCATAGAATGAAAATGTTCAGAGGTTGGAAAATGTGACAATCAAAAGATAAGGAACTGAACTTTACTAGGAGGGTGCCAACAAGATTTTACTATTTTAAAGTGAATTTGTATATTGTGAGTGTTGTATCGTAGATATTTTTATATTCTTGAACATATTATCTGTATCTCGAATATGATTTCCTGTTTTACCAGCAATCAGATCAACTCTCGAATTCCTAATAAAACACTTGATGTTTTTTGCAATATTGAGATTGGGTATTCAATTCTTATAATATCTACGCCATATCTAGTCATAGGCCGCAGCACTTCCAATGGACACTATACAGCAAACACCCTTATTCTAATTGTTGACACCTCTTCGATGTCTCCCGTGTCTCTTCCAAGATTGTATTGTATTGTTAGGTATGGATGGTGACTGATGCGCTGCGACCTAGTTAGATCTATTGTGCCCCATCTTCTTCTGCTATCTCAAGGTGTTCTCGTTTACAGCAGCCCCTCAAGCCTCAATTCCTTCAGGAATTTTAGGATTTTGAGGGGGTCCATTTGTGGTATTTCTTCCACAATCAGCTGGTGTGATCCCAGTATATTTAATCTTTTGTGGTGTACAGCATAACACTCCATCAATATGTGGTGAGGTGTTTCTGGATATTCCCCACAGAATCTGCAGGTGTTGTCCTCCTCCAAGCCTAGCTTCCTTAGGTGTTCTTTGAGTCTGCAATGCCCCGTTAGAAATCCTGTGATTGTCTTTAGACTAATTTTGCTGAGGTTAATCAGTGTTTTCGATCTTTTGCTCGGTTGAAATTGCCGAGGAGATCTTTGGCCTGCCTTAGCCCTGGAAGTCTTTGCCAGTATGTTGCTCTCATTGCTTCTTCAGTTTTATTGAGTTCTTCTTGGAAGTAAGATTTTCTAAGTCCGCAGAATAGTTCTGGCCCGATCAGTGGCGTTGATGCCCCTTTTCGTGCCAGGGTGTCTGCTTGTTCATTGCCCTCTACTCCGACGTGCCCAGGCACCCAGAGGAGGATCACCTTGTTGTTCCTGCCTAGATCATTAAGTTTTTCTAGGCATTCCCAGACCATCTTCGAGTTGATGTTATATGAGCTCAACGCTTTGATGGCTGCTTGACTGTTGGAGAGGATTGCAATTTCCTTGTTCCGGTAGTTCCTGTCGAGGTTGAAATGAATGCATCTTGCTATGGCCTGAATTTCCGCTTGAAAAATGCTGGGGAAGTGTCCCATGGGTTCGGAGTACTTGGTACGAGGTCCAAATACTCCTGCTCCAGTTCCGTCGGGAGTTTTAGACCCGTCCGTGTACCATGTAATGGTATTCTTACCCAGTGCTCGAATGGATTCTGTGCTCCAGTGTTTCTTGGTATTTAGTTCCGTTCGAAAAAAATTTCTCGAAACTAAATTTCCTGGTAATTTCGTCAGTTGGGAGATCGGCAAGGTGTGCACTTCCGGTGGTGGTTGAGCCCCTTACACTGTGTGCTGTCCCTTTGAGTCCAACTTTGGCCAACCTCAGGTTTGCTCCCCAAGCAGTTCTCCTCACCATGAGATGGAGAGGAGTGAGGTCCAGAATGACCTCTATTGCTGCTGTTGGAGTTGACCTCATTGCTCCTGTTATGCAAAGACATGTTAGTCTTTGTACTTTCTCAAGGATTTTCTTTGTTGTGGCGAGTTCGGTTCTACCGTGTCACACTACTGCTCCGTAGGTGATCATAGGTCTCACTATCATGGTGTACATCCATCGCAGTATTGATGGGTTACAGCCCCATATTTTTCCTGCAATGTTCCTGCACACCATCAGTGATGATTTTGCCTTGTTAGCGATCTTTTCTACGTGTCTGTTCCAGAGTAGTTTTGAGTCTAGGGTTAGTCCTAGATACTTCACCTCTTGCTGCCATCCTAAATCTAATCCGTCGAGGCGAACAGTCCTTAGGTGCTGAATCTTTGTTCTTCTAGTGAATGTTACCATTGTGGTTTTTGATGAGTTAATTCTCAATCCCACAGAGAGGCACCATCTTCTGGTAGTCTCTAGCTCCCTTTCTATGAGATCGCAGAGGGTTCCTTCGAATTTGCCTTTGGCCATAATGACTATGTCGTCAGCATATCCAATGCAAGTGACTCTGTTCCCGGTAAGTGTTCCGAGTAGTTCGTCTACTACGAGACTCCACATCAGAGGTGATAGTACCCCTCCTTGTGGGCATCCCCTGCTTGTGCTGATCCGAAAGCTGGTATCGCCCACTTTCGTTTCAGCGGTTCTTGTAGCCAGCATTTGGCACATCCATATGGATGTGGTTCTGTCTACTCCCTTGTTCGTTAGGGCCCTATTTATTGCTTCGTGAGAGGTGTTGTCGAATGCCCCCTCTATGTCTAAGAAAGCGCATATGGCCATTTCTTTATACTCGAGAGATCTCTGGATGCTTTCAGTAAGCACGTACAGAGCGGTTTCCGTTGATCTGCCCGCCCTGTATGCATGCTGCCCGGGGTGGAATGTCACCCTCTCCAGTATCTCGGTTCTGATGTAGTTATCTACCGTCTTCTCCACTGTCTTCAGTAAGAAGGATGAGAGACAGATTGGTCTGAATGACTTCGGGAGGGTTGGGTCCTTCTTTCCTACTTTGGGAATGAAGGTTACCCGTGCTCTCCTCCAGTCGCTCGGTATGTACCCGAGGGCCAGACTGAATCTGGCTGCTTTGATAATGAATAGCATTAGTTCCGTTTGCCCTTTTTGTGAAAGGGCCGGAAATATACCATGAATTCCGGGTGACTTGAATGGTTGGAAGGAGTCAATTGCCCATTTCACTCTTTGGGGAGTGCATATGGTTTTTGCTACCTCCCAGTCTTCTCGTCTGGCTCTACCTGGTTCTTCCAGTGATCTTCCGGGTTCAAATGGTAAGCTGCCTGGAAAGTGCGTCTCCAGTAAGAGGAGAGCTCGTTGCTCTTCATCCTCTGTGTAGCTGCCATCTGTTCTTCTGAGGGACATTGGTCCTTGCTCTCTGCCCCTCGCTATAGTTTTGTGCAATCTGGCTGCTGCGGGGCTTGATGTGATTGTCTCACAATAGCTCCTGAAGCTGTTCCTCTTGGCTTTCCTTATTTCTTTATTATATTTTGTCAGCCTTTCAGTGTATCCCTGCCAATCTCCGTCCCGCTCTTCCAAGATGGATTCTCTCATCTCCCTGGAAGCGTGTGTCCTTTTTTATGAAAAAGTTAATGATCTAAATTATGATGGTGTTGTGGGTTTTCCCGGGTTTTCCTTCAGCTGAAACAGCAAATGCGCCAGCACTTCGAGTAACGGTATTCCATCGAGATTTTCATCTTGATATTATTTTATATTTAAAACGCTTTTGTATTTTTCAAATTAATTTTTATATCTATGTATTATTCCCGATAAATATTTGTTAAATTTAATTCTTATTATATGTATACAATATAACATAATTCGTTGTTAAAACCACAACAACGAAACGATTTGTAAAAAACGTTTTAGTAAATTAGGTATAGTTTATCCAATCTCAGTTGAATATAACTTTATTCAGCTCAATATATAGGGTTAGTTCATAATAGCACATGCTGTAATAACGAATGAACGATGAAAACAGAAAAATAAATAAATATTATTCCCTATATAAAGAAAACAGTAGACCAAATTGAGTATATTTTACGTGTAACCGTTCGAAGCGTGGAAAGCAATCAGTAATGCGCTGACTGCCTGTTGCATAAATTACCGTAAATCACCTCTTAATATTTTTTATTGCTGTCCGGCAGCCTGGTGAAATTTATGAAAAAAAGAACAGTAGCGTACTTAATGAACGATCAAACAGAACTCAATATTTTCTCTCTACTTAATTTGTTTTGCCGTTAGACTAGCTATAAATGTAATTAATTATTGACAAACACTATTTGTTATCATAGAGTTATCCAAAAACAGGTATAAAACTGTTCCCAAATTAATTAACATTTTGGGAATATAAAAGAAGGACATTGTAATAGTATAACTATAAAGAATCCATTGTATTTGCAAAACTTATGTCACGGTTTTTTAAACTAAAAGTGTGAAAATCAACATCAAAGTTTTAGTATAAACATTTGTGTATTCAGTGTTGCAACATGGCATTTTGGCGACCATTCGAAGAACGTGAGGAGCAAGACTTACAACCTGATGAACAATTCGAAGAACGTGAGGAACAAGACTCACAACCGGATGAACAATGAGAATTTAAAAACATAGATCTTCATGTTCAGAGCCAAAGACTTGTTCTAAATATAAATAAAAATCTTAAAAAGGAAATGAACGACAAATGTGACAATGAAATTTTCGGAAGGATATCACATCTCACCAATTTGGGGCAGTCAACAATTTACAGAGTGCTTAAACAAGGGAATGTTGTAGATCATCATCGAAAAAGAAAACGAGAAGATCAGAAATTAAACAAAGTTGATGAGGTCACAAAAGATTTCTATAAACGAAACGAAGTACCTACCTTGGAATCAATCTAAAACAAATTATCTGATTATCCTGAGTATACATATAAGTCGCAGGAAACACCAAATTCGTTTAGACTGTGGTTTCAAACACAAAAAACTAAATCAGTGAATAGCAATAATGGAATCACCCCGGCTCGTTCCGCAAAGGCAAGATTACTTGCGACAAAATAATGACTAGTGTTATTAATGTCCTTTTAGCAACGAGTATTCACCTACTGATTTTGAAATATGAATTCAAATGATTGTCCCAAGTATTTGCAAACAAGATACACAGTCAGCAATACCGCTGAGATATCAAAAGCCACGCTGGACATTGAACTATATCTGATAGATATTGAGAAAGACCCTATATAAGATAAGAATCTCCAATGGAAACTGGACATTTAATAAATAATCAACTATCTGAATGAAAATGCAAATTTTCACTTTCAGATTTTTTCTCTCAAGTTATATAGGGTCTTTCTCAATATCTATCAGATGTAGTTCAATGTCCAGCGTGGCTTTTGCCGGGGAAGTAGTTGTTTTCTGTTAGATATTACAAAAAAGTAACTTCAATTTTATCGTAGGGTTTTTTCCATTTCCAGAGGAGTCATGTATAAATAAACAATATAATATAAGAACAATAAAAATGCAAATGAAACATTAAATAAAACTAAGTGATTCAATTTTCAACTGAGAATGTTTCTCTTTAAAAAAGGATAATGATATTGGAAGATAAAAATTCATCAAAAGAAATGGATATAGTTAATGATTTCTGAGGAAGAAAAACACAAACAGTCATAATTTTGTCCTGATACTCTGAATGACTATACTATTATTATATCTGCTTCTACGTGACACGGACATTTATGAGAGAATTTCACGCAACTGTCAAAAAACCAATGAAATTGTTCCTAATGACAAAACACATCCAATGAGGTTGAAGCTTTGTTGATTATTTTCTCCTGCAGCGAATTAATATACGATTATACCACTATCTGGATTTCCATGGTAACGGAAATTCTGACGCATAACTGACGTTTGAATATCGTTTCGCTTTCGGAATATTATTCGGTAATTCGAAAAAGAAATGGAATCCAATAGATGGGGACCAGCTACAAATATCAAAATTAATTTGGCAATTGCACAGAATACGCCAAAAAATACAAGGAAATCGAAAGATTATGCTTGGAAACAATTTATGGACTTTTGCCGAAATAGGAATTATGTTGTCGAAAAGGAAACTACCCCTGTAGAAATTGCGAATATATTGAAAGATTATGCCTTCAATATGAAGAAGCAGGATGGCAGTGAATATAAAGAAACTGTTATAAAATTCAATTGGAATGTTGTCGCAAAACTGCTCCAAGACAAGTTTTATAATGATTATAATGTGAAAATGAATCCATTTGCTGACATAGAATTTAGATCAGCCCGTGATGCAAAAGATGCGAAGAGAAAATTACTTCAAGGGGATGTCGAAAAGAGGAAAACGAGTTCAACTGCTTTTACAATTGAGGAAAATAAGAGATTACTGAGATATTGGAAAGAAAACAATCCGGAGGGACTCATCAAGAAATTTTTTTTCATTGCAGCCAAAGAACTTGCTTGGAGGGGCAATGAAGGATGTTACTCGAAGGTTAGTTTTTTTATAGTGGAAAAGGATAATGTTGGACGGCCGACTGGACGTATTGAATATAATCCCATATTTAACAAAATCATGTACTTCAAGCAAATGGTTAATAAAAAATACTGAGGACCTCGATATTTGCCCTGTTCGCATATTCCACAAAGTGATGGAAAAACGCCCTAGACATATCACGTCCGACCGCTTTTTCCTAACTCCGAATCCTAGATGGAAAGATCCTGACAGTATTGGTTGGTACAAAAATTGTCCTATTGGAATAAACTCTTTGTCAAAATGGACTAAAGAAACTTGTCAGAAAATGGGTTTGGATAATCAGAACAAAAAATTCAGCAATCACAGCCATAGGTCTACCGCTGTTATTCACCTTGCCCAAGCTGAAGTGTCTGAACAAGAAATGATGAAGATCACAGGACACAGCAGTTCCAGTTCTTTACAATCCTATATGAACATGCAGCCAAAAAGACACTCTGAAATCCTCACTAAAATGAGAGCGAGTTCAAGTTCTTCATTCAGCGATGCCAACAAAAACGTCTACTCTTGCAGCAGCTCTAATGAGACGAAAAATGAGCAAACAAATTCAAAAATAGTGTTCCAGAATTGTACTTTCAATGTTCAAAATTTCAATTGTAATGAATTGTAATTATCTATGTATCTGAATGAGTTGAAATAAATAATTCTAGTTCCAATTATTATTACTAAAAAAAAAGCAAATTTTGTGAAATTCTCATATAAAATACAACTCGTGTCGATAAAATTTTCCTGATTATTCTCCTCCTTCACAATTACTCGTTATCATAAAATTTTAGGTAATACAACTCGTGCTACGCACTCGTTGTATTTCCAAATTTTATGATAACTCGTCAAGTGAAGTCGAAGAATAATCGGTAATTTTATCGGCACTTGTTGTATTATACATGAGAATTGATGTAATCAGGAACATCAAAAATAAGAAAAAATCTTCCTGAATCTGCTCTAAGTATTCTTGATGTTTTAATAAATGATTTATTTCATAATGTCAATTTCCCATCTCTTCTAAAAACGACTCTATCTATTTGAGGGTGGTGTTATCGACGATCCATCTAACTTTCGTCCTATTTCACTTATTTATCCCTATTCTATCAAATATTATTGAAAAGTTGATTCATTCGACAATGACCGAATTTTTGAGCTCCATAATCTAATCAAGAAACCAGTAATTCGGTTTCCAGTTTAACAAAAACACAGAAAGTGCAATCTTATTTCTTTTATATGAATTTTGTTTGTTTGTTAAGGAGGGGAAGTAGCAGCTGCTGTATTTAGTGATTTTTCTAAAACTTTTGACTGTGAATCATAAAATGCTTTTGCTTAAACTCCAAAATTATGGATTCCGAGGAATCACTCACAGTTGGTTCAATTCTTATTTAGGTAAACGAATTCAGATAATAAGAAATTCATCATATTCGAAATTGAAGAGTTTTAATTGTGGAGTTTCTCAGGGTTCCATACTTGGACCGATTTTATTTTTATTAATATCATGCAGACTTCAGGTACATTTACTGTTTTTGCTGCAAAAAAATAGTTAATCGACAAATGCGTTTTTAAGCAATAATTTTTTTAAAGAAATGATTTCGTTCTTTAATGATTTAAATTCCAAAAACAAAAATTCAAATATCTTATAAGCAATGTATTTGTTTATAACAATAATTTAAACTATCAGAGTAAGACATTTTTAAAATAATTTTTATGTAACTTTAAATAATAAAAATACGAAAAATTATTTTTATTGTTCAAAGGTCCGTATCAGTCAGCGCACGCGGGACTCGCATCACCCGCTTTTAGCGCTATTATCGCCTCTAAATTAAAATTCTATATAATGGTGGTAGAGTTCCGTGAGGTGGGACTTTTTTTTAGGAATTTTCCTCCTCTTCGAGGATCTTTTTTCAAATTTTGGATATCTTCAATAGTTTCCGAGATATTTGCAAAAAACCAAACCCCTCCTTTTTTTTACTAAATTGTTTAGAACTGTTGCAATTTTTGCCGGCGAACCTTCAAATTTTCCAAAAAGTTTCTAGAGGTCATTCCGAATCGAATGAGCCCTGGATCATAGTTTTCGATACCCTTGAAGAGAAATTCATCAAAATAGTTCTTGTAGACTAGACTAAAACAGCATTCAGACTAAAACCATGAGAAGCCGCTGTTAATGATTCTGAAGAAACCAATCGTAAATATTTCAAGATCTCAATTAGCTGCATTTCATACAAGTGAACGTTAGAAATGTTCCGATGTAGAATTTCACCCGTTTTGTATAAAGTAGTTTCACTAATGCTAATAACCTTTGTTGAATCATTCTTGGTAAAACCAGACCAGAGTAATCAGAGCAGAAGTCTCTATGATTATTTTAACCGCACGTTAGCGAGAGAGTAAAAGTGAAGAAAGTGATTTAAATGAAGGAACATTCAAAAGAAAGTGACAGTGAAACTAATTACAGCTGCTATTTATTAGATATTTTGTGGAAATTTATAGATTCAACTCAGACCACACCTAACTAATTTCCATCACAGGAGATGAAAGGAAGCAAAATTAATTTTTTTCATCCAAAGGGGTGATAGGTTGGGGAAAGCACGATTGTACGTAGTCACGAGTTTTAATTGTTATTAATATCCATTTTCCACAAGTTTTTTAATCCATACACGTACCCTTGATGCATTTTAACATCACTGTTTTCTATATTGTCATTATCAGGATCATATTGGAATATTTCAAAATGCATCTGCGCTATATCATTTTCCAAATTTTGGATTCGTAATTAGGAGTCTAGACTGCCATTGTCTATCATGGAAAAAATCACAACTTACCTTGGAAATTGCCAAGTGTAAAAATAGTATGAATGCTGATAAGGGTCCTATTCCTTACAGCCCATTATTCAAGTTCGCAGTACATTGAAAAATGTTTTCTTTTCTTCACAATAAATTCATAAGTTATTGTCTTTCCAAGAAAATTGTCATCAAATCCAAAACAAGTAGGATAACATTACAATTAATTTAGTGCAGATAAATTACTAGAATCAGTAAACAACAAAAGTAGGCAAATTTGATAATGAGTGCGAGTGCCCCTCAGATAGGTAGTAGGTAGATTCGAAATGTTAGATAATTTGACGTCCATTAAGAAATAGTGGTTTAAATAGAAATAAGGTAGGATTAGTAGTATAGTAACCTTTTAGCTCCTGAAGATGCTAAATTTGTTGGCGAAATGCGCGTCGAGTGTGATTGTGACGTAGTTTTGATGTTACATTAGTTTCTTTTTCTTGAATTACCATTTTTATCTTTAATAAAAAGTCCTTGAAACGGAAAATAGCACAACTAAACCATCATCAACAATCTGCAACTTCACTCGCTTTCGTTTTCTGTCTCGAACCAAAGATACAGTATTATATCAGAGAAAAGTTGATTTTCTGGTGATACATGTAATAGGCAGCTATAATGACACCAGCGCACGGAAAAATTTTCCGTGCGGGCGCACGGAAAAAACCCTTTTTCAGTATGCTAAATAAGCATGTAAATATAGTGTTTTCAGATAGGTATAATGAAAAATGTATGTCATTCTCATCCAAAAATTTACCAGACTCTGTAAGTGGATTGCTGATTACAGTTTGTGTTCTTTTGTCCAGTTTTTCTTGCAGCAGTGCAAAAGTAGATTCAGTTTTCTCACTCAGATATAAAGAAAACGATGTCTTTTCTCAAACAAATCATGAATCCAACGCACACAATACATGACAATTTCCCCACCTCATAAGAGTCATACCCTTGTTACCTGTTACCTAGGAAACGATACAGTGATCTGGGTGAACTTCCATTGACTGCACCCGAGTGCACCGAGTGCTCTGTTTGCATTTATTGGCCATTATCAAGCGACGTGCGCAATTCATGACTAACTGCGATCTAAATTTGTGCAGGTTTGGGCTGGATTTCAAGTGCAGCATAGCTAAGGTCAAGGATGTCGGGGTCGTATCGATTTGGGGCGCGGCGGCCCAAACACTGCCAAGGCCCATTTCGGTCACGGGGAAGGTCGCCAGGAGAATTTACGACCCACGTCGACCAACAAATAATATCTGCTCCTTAATTGATTTGTTTTTCAATTAGTAACGTGGTGAAGGCTATATGATATTGATATGGTAAGTCTGGGTATAGTCCAAGAAACGAGGAAGCGGTCCAATGTTAAATGTGCAAAAATTGATATCCGAAAAAAAGGAAATTAAAATTTAGGATGAGTTTCTATTTCATGCGACTCGATCCTGATTACCGAACGTAACCTAAAAAATTGGCAAAGTTGCGAAAAGCGGTTTTTTGTTTATAATTAAAAAACTACAGCTCCGATAAAAAAAATCAGGAAATTGTAGGTATTAAAAAGATCTATCAATTAAATAGGTTAAAATCAAGAAAACTGAAAAGTGAAGAATTTTTTTTAAAATTAGGCAAATATTACTGATGAAAAAGAGTTACAGCTATTTGCACCGGTTGTCCCCAATAACAAACTCAGTTAAGTGGAGGATCAGCTTAAGGTACACCTTAAGGTAAATTTGGTTTGCACCGTTGAGTCCTGGCCTGAACCTTATTGGAAATGTTTGGCATCAGCGCAAAAATTATCACGAAACCAACAACGTAGTTTTAAAAAATATGCACATTGCGCAAGCGCTGTCAGTTATGTCTAATTTGAAAGGCTGGCGGGAGAATGGCATGTAATTTGGAAAATTTGTCTCTACCGGAAAAACTAGCCACAATATCGCCAAGAGAGCTGCATGCACATTAGTTTGAATGCGTGTTTATTAACCACCCTAACCTGACCTGACCCTAGGTAAACAAGAAGGTATCCATCCAAAATGTTTACGACAAAGATGTGGTTAACAATTTTGGATGAATAAGAAAAATTGAAAAGACTCTCCATTCCATTCCTCCAGTACAAAGCAGAAGAACATTTTTAAGTTCGTATATAAGTAATATAAATTATCAATACATCATCATGTAACTTATATCTTACTTCTTGGTGAAGATATCTGCGCAAATCCGCGCGCGCGGATTTGCGAAATGTCGGGAGAGCGCGATCGCTTCGCTCGCGTATTTCTGGTCTTGTTCACTAAAAAATGTTGCATTCTAATTAACAGTGCTGCTACTATGGTGGCGTATGGAGTCAGTAACAGTAACAATGATCATAGCAGTCGATGCCAAAACACCAAAGAACAAAAAATAAGGGATGAAAATTTCTACTCAAAGTTGACAGAAATCGACAAAGTAGTGATGGGAATGCGAGCGCGTCTTTATCGCAGATATCTTCAGCAAGAAATAAGAGATAAGTTATGTAAGTTACAAAGTAGTAATGGGAATGCTCGTGCTCGCTTCGCTTGCGTATTTCTTGCTAAATATCTTCACTAAGAATGGTACACTCTTCGAGTGCTTATGAGGAACTATTATTATTATTATCGATGAAAAAATTGACAGGTTCTAGGGGACCAATACTTCTGAAAACTATTCACTACAAACATTTCATATTCATGAGTATTCAGTACGCAGGAATTTTAGGGAATCTGACAACGTCGCATTGTACTCTTATAAAGTTATTAAGACTCATTGTTGTTCTTGATTCAATAAAAGCATTGTTTATATAGAATATAGTTAGTCAACCTTATGGGATTATAATTGGATCAAAATGGATGCGACATGTAGATGGCGATAGTGAGCTCGCATCCAAGTCATGTCGTAACTTCAGTGACCTGGCCTCCAAGTCATGTCGTAACTTGATTGAAACAATGGGACAGCATTAAAATCAGGGTTTTTTGAAGGAACCTGCATTAAAATGACGTCAAATATTCATGTTTTGTAGCTAATCACGCTAGATGACACTCGCGTTTGCGTCCAACACCAATTACACAGGCATTGACTAACTATCTTACTTCTATATAAACAATGATAAAAGACATCGATAATGGCTACTGTGTTATGAAAGAAGCAATTTCGCTGTGAGATAACTGGATTAGAAAAAAAATCTTGATCAAGATATATAGAAACCCTGGTGTGATCTCTAATAGATGTGAAACCGACATACAAAAGTGTTAAGGTACGGCCTACTTGATTCGTGATATTTTTACTGCGTTGATACCGTTTCACCTCTTTATCACACAGATGGCGGCAAAATTACAGATTCATGATGACGCTTGTGTCATGTTATGTAATTTTCAACATTGAATTTTATTTGTTGTGATATTCATTAACCATAATTTGTAAACATTCAAATTTCAATCAAATAATTATGACTCAGTACTTCGGAATGTTGGAAACTCTGCCATTTTCGACTTATACGCCATCCATCGACGAATGAAGCCAACGGTATCAGTGCAATTACAGTCTCAACAACTTTGTTGAAACAAAAGCGAATCATTAATAACACCATGGTTTCTATACATCTTGATCTTGATATTTTGAATGCACAAAAGATATTTTTAAATATACATAGTATGTAGGAGGCATTTTTTGCGAACAAATAATTACTTAAATAAAAGTGTCGGATCACAAACATTAATTTTTGGTATGTGCGCAAACATATAGGAAACACGCAACCTAACCGTTTTGTATAGTCGGATAAGCTTGGTTAGGCTTGCATAAGATATTTCTGGAATCACATTGGCAATGTAGCAAAATTAGCTTCGTCATTCCGTTATTTTCATTGTCACCAACCTGACATCTGACATGACACATATTCTATAAACAAAACAGCATGAATATGTTGGTAAAAGAAGTTAGAATTTGTTAATAAAAAACTGATTTCAATGAAAAAAAAGTGTAAAACTGGTAAATAAGGGTGTGTATATTGTGCTGTTGAAAATAAGGAAGCATTTGAGTGTGTTTTTCAAAGAAGAAACGTGTGCTAGAAAATGCCATTTATCATTTAAAAAAAGGCCCGTATCTCCAAAATTACTTGAGACCGCCAAAAATTTCATTTGGATTTTTTGTTCAGAAGGTCAAAATACGTGAAAATTTTTGAAATTCAGATGCTCAAGTAACGGAAGTTTTACCCATTGGGTCACTTGGGAATTTAATCTAGAGAAATATTTCATGAAAGAATCAATTACTACGATTTCAAAAATTGGGTCCCAGGCGTGAACGGAGGTTCACACTTTATTACTTACAAATCAAATACATTCTTGCAACAGGAAAAACGTCGCTTTTAAAATAATTTGCATTGTAAGCAAATGAGCAATCATATTTTTCCTTGTGAACTGGAATTTCCAGTAGGTAGAAAATAAAAACATGAGAATGACGTTGGCCGCGCTCGTGTATATCGACCTTGACCTTGCACCAGCCTGGTCGCCAGAGCTGCATCGATTTGCACTCGGGACTCGGGAGGTGACCCTAGGCGTCCCTGTTAGTCACGTCAAATTATTCGATCAGACTAAACATGGACTTTTTCTTCTTCTCATAACATTGTTTATGATCCGAATTGCATAAAAAAATTTATATTCCGACGATTTCTTTAAAATGGATTCCTTGTTGCATTACAGTAAGTAATAAGTCTGGTCTACAAGAATTATTTTGGTGAATTTCTCGTCAGGGCACCGAAAATTATGATCCAGGGCTCAAATTTGAAGGTGCGCCGGCAAAAATTGCAAAAGTTATAAACAATTTAGTTAAAAAAAGGGGGGTTTTGTTTTTATTGCAAATATCTCGAAAAATATTGAAGATATCCAAAATTTGAAAAAAGATCCTGAAAGATGAGGAAATTTCCTAAAAAAAATCCCACCTACCGGAACTATACCTCCAATATTTAGAATTTTAATTTAGAGGCGAAAATAGCGCTAAAAGCGGGTGTTGCGAGTCCCGCGTGCGCTGATTGATACGGACCCTTGAACAATAACAATAATTTTAACCCATTAAATATCAATATTAAGAAATAAAAAAATTCACTTACCTTTTAGACACTTGAATGAACGAAAATCCATGGAAAAAAATTCCAGTAATTATTTTATTACATATGCTTTTGTTAATTAACTAGTTTTTACAAGTCTCAAAGGACATGGCACTGGATACATGTATTCCTGGGGCTTGACAGATTTTCTTTATTTTTGGATATATCATTCTAGAGATCAAAAGAAGCAACTTTCTTCATTAGACTTTTTTTCTGGCCCTACAGGATGAGCTAAAAAATTGGGTTGAATGTCTAATGTCAATTGTGGAAAATACTGCCTGTAAGTTGATTTTTTTTGATTTTTAGGTAAAATTTACTGTGAAAAATATCAATTGACTTTAAATGGTGTGCAAATATACTTACGGGATGAGGCAGAATACGCGATTTTTCTAAAACCTGTTTATTCACTTCTCGTCCACGTGTGGACTTTTCATTGAATTTCCCGAAGCCAAAAGTTGCCGTGCCGTGCCGTGTTGATATTTTTGTTGTTAACATGTTTGCACCCGTATACAGTGTGTTTCACTTCTCAAGAAAACACCCTCGTATCTTCCGTAATTTTTGACGTAGAACCATGAAATTCAGAATCGATAGATACAGTAGGAATGAACTCACTACACAAAAAAGGTTATCCTACGTGATATACACTGCACGCCTGCAGCGATGGAAAAATGGGTGGTTCCATCGCTGCTGGCCTGCAGTGTACAACACGTAGGATGTCAGATTTTGTGAAGTGAGTTTACTTCTAGTGCATCTATCGATCCCGAAAATTTCATTGTTCTACGTCGAAAATCACGGAAGATAGGGGGGAGTTTCCATGAGAAGTGAAACAAATTAGAATTTTTGAGGACTGAAATTTTTTCTGGAGACAGGTGTATTAGTTGTAATTTGGGGAGCCTGAACACGAATCCGAAAGAATTTTGGGTCAATTCTGACCCCTAACATAACTATCAAGCAAAATGGGTGGTTCCATCGCTGCTGGCGTGCAGTGTATATCACGTAGAATTACACCTTTTGTGCAGTGAGTTCATTTCTGTATATCTATCGATTCTTAATTTCATGATTTACGTCAAAAATTACTGAAGATACGAGGGTGTTTCCTTGAGAAGTGAAACACACTGTATATGGGTGCAAACATGTAAAAAACAAAAATGCTAACACGAGCAACTTCGGAAGAACTTTTGGCTTCGAGATATTCAATAAAAAGTCCACTCTTGGGCGAGAAGTTAATAAACAGGTTTTAGAAAAATCGCGTATTCTGCTTCATCCTGTAAGTATATTTGCACACCATTTAAAGTCAATTGATATTTTTCACAGCATATTTTACCTAAAAATCAAGAAAAATCAACTTACAGGCAGTATTTTCCACAATTGACATTAGACATTCAACCCAATTTTTTATCTCACCCTGTAGGGCCAGAAAAAAAGACTAATGAAGAAAGTTGCTTTGTTTGACCTCTCAACTGATATATCCAAAAATAAAAGAAATATGTCGAGCCCCAGGAATACATGTATCCAGTGCCATGTCCTTTACATACAAACCCTCTTAATTGTCAAACTAAAAACCTCAAATTTGTTTCACTTCTTGGAGCTATTTTCGAAAGGCTTTAAAAAAGATCCCCATTGGAAAATAAAAAAAAAGGTTGATTTGCCACTTTGTTATTAACAATCTAAGAGACTAAAAAATGAAAAATGCACATGAACCTATGAAAAAATTACTTTCCAATATTCCAGTTTGCTGATTAAAATTCCAAAAACAAAAATTTAAATATCTTATAAACAATGCATTTGTTTATAACAATTATTCAGACAATCAGAGTAAGACATTTTGAAAAATCATTTTAATGTAACTTTAAATGATTAAAATACGAACAAATTGGAATATTAAAAAAAAATCACAGCTTTATTTGCATTTTTTAGTCTCTTAGATTGTTCATAACAAAGTGGAAAATCAACATTTTTTTATTTCTCCAATGGGTATCATTTTTAAAGCCTTTCAAGAATTGCTCCAAGAAGTGAAACAAATTTGAGGTATTTAGTTTAACAATTATAAGGGTTTGTATGTAAATTTGAAACTTGGAAAAACTGGGCATATGTGATAAAATAATTACGGGAAAAATTTTTTTTCATGGATTTTCTTTTATTAAAGTGTCTAAAAGGTGAGTGAATTTTTTCATTTTCTCGAATCGAATGAGCACTGGATCATAATTTTCGGTGCCCTTGAAGAGAAATTCACCAAAATAGTTCTTCTAGACTGGACTAAATGTGAACGTAGCTTAGTTTCAGTAATGTGCGTAGAAACATAATAGTCCGCAAGCCCTCGTACAAAATCTTAGGTGATAACCAGCAAGTTGTAACTTTGTATACTGTATAAGTATGCCAAGTCCGACAAGATTTCGCAAAGAAGAAACCTTGATAGTGGTAAGTTTTCCTTTGGCTTTCTCAAAAACATGTCAATTTCGCATTTATATGTAAGGTAATGACCAGCATTTAGTTTTCAAGTTAAAGTGAAAGATATTTACTAAAATTAATCTAAAAAAATTGTCTGACAAAAAGTTTAGGTACTTCTAGTTTGTCCGCCACTCTAAACGTGTCGATTTCACGACTTGTAGGTTGGCAACAACCAGCAATCTGAGTTTTCTAGGAGCATACAATAATCAAATGAGATTTTCAATGGCACCATTGTCCGACAAAATTAATAGGGATCTTCAGCAGTCCGACGCTCCAAAGATGTCGATTTGACGACAACAATGTTGGTGATAACCAGCTGTCGGACAAAAGTGGCAACTGAGAAAAAATATAATACTTATCGGAAGTATCGATTGTCCGACAAAAATATTGGACTGTTTTGCCTGTCCGACAACAAATGTTGAAATTTTTTAATTTCAATATTTCTCGCGATAGAAGTAAAAATTCAAAATTATATAAAAATACAATGTTGCTTTACAGTTTATTTCTTAACTTGAAAAGTAAATAAACATGAATTTTTATAAAGAAAAGAATCATTCATCATCTTCTTCTTCAGTAGATTCTTCGCTCGCACTCAAAGTATCACTTTCATCGCTTGTCTCTGATTCTGACTGTGCTGCACTGGCAGAGTGGACGCCATCTAAATCTATATTAAGATCGAAATATTTATACAGTATGTCCAATTAAGTCTTCACCATATGGAAAACTTCTTTATTTTTAATTTTAGTAAAAAAACTCATTGTTCATAAATGGTTCTACATGGTCTTAAATCTAATATGCAACCATCAAATATAAAAAAACTTCAGTTGTATGCGAGGTTTCTTAAAAAATATGAATTCGATGCTAGAGTAAAGTACCTTTATTTTTGACAATTCGCGAAATGCGTTCCTGCTAGATGGCGCTCAGATTTTAGGCACGAAACAGTGTAATGGTGTTCAGCCTCCAAATTCCATAAGAGACCATAGTGTTTAATTTTTTTCTAATTCAAATTTGAATAAATTGCTGAAGGTGTTGAAAATTGAAATTATTTAATCAGACATTTTCGTATACCACGTATTGCCACTTTTTGCCTAACTCTTTGTTTTCAATCAATGGGAAAATAATGTAATGAAACTTTGTGTTTGGTACTAAGCATTAAGCATTGGGGCACCGAGCAAATAAACCAATTTCAAGTTATCTGATTTCGAAACTATGAACACCAAAGAATATCATCAAACTCATGTCGATTATGTATATCTATTATCTATTTAATATAAAAAGACTTCACTACAATATTTTCATCGGCAGAGAGAAGAGGCGAAATACATTGCGATTACAAAACAAATTATTCAGATATTTTTATCTTTCTTTTTGTTTTTCAGGAATAAACAGCCTGTAGCCTGTATATGTTTACATGCCTAAATGTGTGGGTTATTGTATAGCTTGGTGGTTTTGGTTAGTGTTTATATATAAAAAGTAAAATTTTAATATTTTTTTGGCAGTTTTCAACAAATTTACCAACTTTATTGTCGGACAAGTATATAGTTATCTTATATATTCTATTTCTTTGAAAAAAAAGTCAAGACAACATTGCTGGTTATCACCAACATTGTTGTCGTCAAATCGACATCTTTGGAGCGTCGGACTGCTGAAGATCCCTATTAATTTTGTCGGACAATGGTGCCATTGAAAATCTCATTTAATTATTGTATGCTCCTAGAAAACTCAGATTGCTGGCTATCGCCAACCTACAAGTCGTGAAATCGACACGTTTAGACTGGCGGACAAACTAGAAGTACCTGAACTTTTTGTCGGACAATTTTTGTTTAAATTAATTTTGGTAAATATCTTTCACTTTAACTTAAAAACTATATGCTGGTCATTACCTTACATATAAATGCGAAAATGACATGTTTTACAGAAAGTCAAAGGAAAATTTACCACTATCAAGGTTTCCTCTTTGCGAAATCTTGTCGGACTTGGCATACTTAAACAGTATACAAAGTTACAACTTGCTGGTTATCACCTAAGATTTTGTACGAGGGCTTGCGGATTATAAGGTAACAATGGAATTGTTTGTTTGTATTTTCATGTCATTGTCAAAGTTCCATATATTGAAAAGTTTATCAAGCATTTTTTAAAAAATTCATAATTTTAACGTTTTAATATGGATAATTTACCATCCGATATCGAAGAATTAGCCAATGAAGCAGTTGTTGGTTTGTTGCCCGAAAAGTCTGAAGGCATATATGAAAAAACTTATGCCAATTACGAAACTTGGTGTTCCCAGAAACAAGTTGAGTTTTTGTGTCTATATTTTTTTCATTATAGTCTCAGTACTCTTTGTTTTCGAGATAAACGCCTTGAAAATGATAAAAACAACATAAAAACTGGATTTTAATCACTTTTCGAATTTCCCCCGGATTTTCAAGATGTTCACTACCGTAGATAGAAAGAGTATCTAATTTTCCATATTTCTGTCGAATTCTATGGTGACACCATTCCTTGTTCTCGAGATAAACGCCCTGAAAATGTCAAAAACAGCATATAAACTGGTTTTTAATCACTTTTCGACTGTCCCCCCGGATTTTTAGAATTTTCACAATCGTAGATGGAATGAGTATATAATTTTCCATATTTCTGCTGAATTCCATGGTGACACCATTTCCTTGTTCTCAAGATAAACGCCTTGAAAATACCAAAAACAGCTCAAAAACTGTTTTTTCGTCGATTTTCGACTTTCCCCCCGGATTTTTTGAATTTTCATAAGTAAGAGAAATGTTTAGATACAGGACTAAAGGAGTAAAGTATAGATTACATTTTTCAGCTAATATTTTCATCTGACTACTGAACACCATTGATTGATAACAATTTCACAATTTTTTTATGTTGTAATCTTTTCCTTATTACGAATTGCACAACCTCAAATAATAACAATTTAAACTAAAAACATAATTAGTTGGAGCTGTTATTAGTAATAGTTAGTTTCACGATGATAACAGGGAGAATACAAACGTACCCTGAATTAAAAAAATCTACTCGATCTAAACTCAATATAAGGTAATAAGGATATGACAAAAATATTGAACGGACCTTGTAAATATGTCTGCCAAGCTCGCTTAATGTTCCTATTAATAATCTTCAAGGCAAGATCACGACCTTGGCATTATCATTCCAAGTTTCTGGTTTTCTTGTTTGAAAGCCTTCTTCCTGCTTGGGAAATCTTATTCATAATAGTGTTCGCTAACGGCAAATCTCGTCAACGCTTTTTTCCTAAAGGGGCCTTCCCAATCGGGTTCCGAATTATTTAGAAAATTACCATCATACCGTCAATATAATGATAATTTGAAATTTTAAATAGCTGAAAAACTCTTCAGAATGTTTTCGGACATATGCAATTATATTCTCATTCAGAAAAGGACCCCGCAAACTGCTTATGGAATTTGGGTTCCGGTGGATTTTCTTGAATTTTTGGTATGATGTAGTCCATGTAATTCTCAACCAATGTTACCATGGCGCCAAACCAAAAAAATTAACAGTATTGCTGCTAGGGGGCGTTGAAATCGCCCCTAGCGCAGATTATACTATTTATTCTTGAATCTGGTAATAATATTTTCACTTGTTTCATTGTTGCTAAGTTGCTAATGCTGCACAATATTGGACTGTTTTATAAAGAAAATTCTTACCCCCTCCCTTCTATACCACAACTCATATTACGAAAAGCAAAAAAAATTTCGAGTGCCTTTAAATGTATCGTCGAATGTTTAAATATACCTGAATAAAGGAAATAGCAGTTTTTCTTGATCATCCCCCCAAAGGGCACAAAACGAAAAAAATTTGTGGATTTTTCTGAATTTTTAATATGATGCAGTTCAAAATATTTTGAATAGAAATTAATTGGTTGACAAACTCCAAAAATGAATAGTTTTGGTCGTTGAAATTATACCTTGCTCAAACTACTAATTCAGATTAGTAAATTGCATTTCAGAAACCGTAACATGTAATTCAGATTAGTAAGTTGTATTTCAGATTGTGTAACTTGTAATTCAGATTAGTGAATTGTTAATCAGAAAGTGTGACATGTAATTCAGATAGCGTGAGTTGTAATTCAGAAAGAGTCAACTGTAATTCAGAAACCAAGAACAACCCGTATTAGACGGAGAGCTGACTACGGAGAAATACGGGTGACTCGGTGCAAAGTGAAATTTAGCATTTATAGGTTCGGGTGTCACCAACGTAGCGTGAGACGGGCCGCCAGAAGGCACCCCGGAAGAATAACGAGAGGGTAGAGGGTTAAATATGCATTTTTTACGTAAAATAAGTCATAAGGTGCAAGGCTGGAAATTGGCAGAATAATCGGATGTTATACAAATAAGGGGAGAAAAAATTGCCAGAAGACTAGGTGGAAGATAAAGGCCCGCCAGAAGGCGCTAATGTCGTGAAATTTTTTACAAACTTTTCGATATCTCGTTTAATTTTTAGATTTTGATGCTTTTATAAAAAAAGTCCCGTTTTTTTTTTCGATTTTATTTTTTCCCCGCTCTGTTAACAAATTCTAAAAACTGAAATTTGAAGAGTAGGTAGATTTTGTCAAAAGGTATTTGCTGCAAAAAACAATTTGGATTTTTTCAATAGTTTGGGAGATCTATCGATTCCCCGGTTTTTTTGGATTATTTCACGGTACATTGATTTTATGGAAAAAATTCATTCACATTTTTTGTAGATTTTCTGAAGGCAATCAAAAAAGATTTGTTTATAAATTTGGAAAATTTTGAGCGTTTCCGAGAAATTTCGAATTTTAAAAAATTTCAATTTTTTTATTCATATTTTCAAGTTTCCTCAGTTTTCCAATCATTTTTTCGGAAATTTTCAAGTGACATGATTTGTTTGCATTTTCCAGCACTATCCATTGCACTATTAAAAATTTCATTTCAGTCGTCGGTACGGTTTTAATTCGTGTTTTTTTCTTTTCGGAAAATTGCCGGGGAAATCGTTATGCAATTTCCGATCCTTCTCAAAATCTATACAGACCCTCATTGCATATTGACGCATATCTCAAAAAATCAATCAAGTGAAACAAAACAAACCCTGAACCTTTCTCATGGAATTTATGAAAAACTAATGAAGACCACGGGTGTGAAAGCAGCAACAGTTTTTCCAGCAACGATTTTTTTTTCTTTTATTTTTCGATTCAAGTATAACCGTAGCTCCAGGTTTTTCGACGGAAATTAACTATTGTGAACCTGCTGAATATTTTCCATGGGGTTAAATAATTTGTGAATCAAAAACTACTCCTCCACACCCCTCTAAATTAGAAATATCTTGAAACAGTTAAATTACCCGTTGCTCGAGGTATTTTGACGGAAATGCATTATTCTACAGTTACTCATCACGCTCTGTAGGGTGAAATAATTTGTGAATCAAAAACTACCCCTCAACAACCCTTTGAAGTTGAAATATCCTGAAACAGTTTATAAACTCGTTGCTCGATGTTTTTTGGCGGAAATGCATTATTCTACAGCTACTGTACACGTTCTATGGGGTAAAATAATTTGTGAATCAAAAACCACCCTCAACAACCCTCCGAAGTGGAAAATTCTTCAAACAGTTTAAATACCTGCTGCTCGATTTTTTTTTTTTTTTTTGACAAAAATGAATTATTCTACAGCTACTGAACACGCTCTATCGGGTGAAATAATTTGTGAATCAGAAACTACCCTCAACAACCCTCCGAAGTGGAAAAATCCTCAAACGGGAAGTCGAATTTTCTGATCAAACAGTAAAGGAGAAGTGATATGCAACATTTTGACAAAATCTGTTAGTGCTCCGACGACGACTTCACTCATAAGTCGAATTTTTAAGATAAGTGCTAAATGCACCACCTGGCTCCCCCGATAGTAGGGTTGAAAAATCCACCACGGGATCCCAACGGAGGTCAACAATTCTCTAACGGAATGGTCCTTTTACAACAAAAAATGGACATTCAAAATCTGTGTATGCTAGAACCAATTTGAAATGAATATTCAAAATTTTAGGGTTGAAAATTTCAACCCTGAATCCCATTATTCAGTACTTTACGAAAATTGCATATTCAAAATATCCAACCCTAGTCCAAAAGCGAAATTATTTTATTACAATACCTTGCCGGAAGTCATTTTACGCTACAACCGCATTATTCACCCACCCACTTTCAACCCTGTCGTCAGTAAAGTTATGCAAAAGGTCCACATACTCTATTTTGTAGATATTTGTTATTATTTATCATAATAGCCCCCTTTTGGTGTCTCCGGGGTGTCCCGGAGATTTCGGCTGCTATCTTTGGCCGCTCTTTTCACACCGGTCAGATCTTTGATGGTTTCTGAATTACAAGTGATGGTTTCTGAATTACAATTGACGCTTTCTGAATAACAATTCACTAATCTGAAATTCAAGTTACACTTTCTGAATTACAACTTGCTAATCTGAATTACATGTTACGGTTTCTGAAATACAATTTACTAATCTGAATTACATGTTACGGTTTCTGAAATACAATTAACAATTCTGAATTACAAGTTACGTTTTCTCAATTACATTTTACTAATCTGAATTACAAGTTACACTTTCTGAATTACATATGAAAAAGGTGTAGACGGAAACAATATCTCTATGTATTTTAGTTTAGATTATGCTGAACTACTATTTTAAAACACGAAAAAAATTTATTGAGGCACCAACTCAAATTCAAATTGTTGATGTCTAATTTTTATTTATTTTCAAGATTTTCGCGCAATTAATTGATATTCAAATAACATGAACTACGCCCTACTAAGAAGTCAGCTAAATCCATCAATGTTTTTTTGAAGGGAGGGAATGGTGAAATTAAACAACTGTACGATTTCCATTATTTAAGCTGATTAAAACATTTATTTTGATAAAGCTTTCACAAGTAGTCGAGAATACATTTTTTTCGTGTTTTAACCCTTTCACTCACGAGTTTTTGTTTTATGAAATAAATTTTGTTAATTTTGCGTACATCATAAATGAATCCTTCTAAGATTTTTGAGCCTATAGAAACAATTTTGTGACATTGGTTGTGCTAAATTAGGAATACCGTGAGCAAACGGTATATGGGAAATGATAATTAGTTCCCTGACACAAATCACTTTCGTTTTCACTGACACTCTATCAGATACATTGTTTTCTATTATTGATAATAGATTCTGATTACTCAAGGCCCTTCTTATAGCCATGTCAATCAATGGTTCTGTGAAAATAATAAAAAATTAATTTTTTATGATATAAAGTGAGGTTATGTCTAACACATATGCAATGCCACTGCACTAGCTTACAGTATATTAAATTTAGCACACCAAAATTCATGGTCAAAACTACAAAATAGTGAGAAAATGTCTATATATTTTGAATCGAGTACGTAAAGCACTCAAATGTGAACACACAGTATTTTTTTCAATTAATAAATTCCACACTGAGTAGTTCAAAAATTACATACGCCAAACTGGTGACCCAGATGATACGATTCGTCCATTCTTGTCAGCTAAAATTTTTCGAAATTCTTCCTGAACTATTCGATAGATGACGGGAAAAATTACAGTTGGCAACTAAAATAACAACTTATAAAACCATGTCAACAATAATCGGATTAAACAGTTACCTGTGCAAAAAAACAAGGAAGTTGTGTACTAAATTTAGGACACCATGAACGAAAGGGTTAAAATAGGGGTTGGGAGTAAGGAGGAGGTTTTTATATTTTTTTATAAAAAATTACACAATTGTTCTAAACTAAAATACGTAGAGATATTGTTTCCGAATGTTTCTGTATATGAGGGAAATATTCGTTCAAAGTATGAGCTAACATATTATTCAATATAATAATACAATAGAAAATGAGCGAATAATACAGGCAGAAGAAAGAGTTTGTCAAAACATATCTTATATAATAATTCATTTTCATCAGCGGTAACATAGGTACTGATGATTCACTCTCAAGTTTTTAGCATCAATATAAAAAATCTTTCTTGTGAAGATGGCCGTGATATGATGTATTTTAAATTACTCTGGCATACATTATAGTGTTTATTTTTAATGGTGTTAACAATATCAGTTATTTTTTTCCTTAAATTTGGAACCTCAACAAGATTTCCACCTGGTCCTTGCCTGTTACTTTTTTATTCTTCACACAAATTACAGGCACCAGTCAATAAATGGATCATCATAAATTCAAAATGAGATTCAGCGACGATAACAATAATCTTTTTCGAAGGGAATTATGACAACTGTCATTGTTAATGCATTACTGAGTGTCTAGGTATATCAAATATTAAATAATGCAATTAATAGTGCCGTGTCACGGTGTTTCTATGGTATATTTTTTAAAAATATAATAGGTCAACCTAGACATTTCGAGATCGAACTTAGATCATCCTTCGAGTTCTCTACATAGCGTGGCAACACCTCTTTCCCTAGTAGTGGTTTTTAACGCAGTTGGAATTGGTATTTTTTTGTTTTCATGCAGACTGGGGCATTAGTGTCTCATTTGTTATTTCCAGATCTCCTTCATCCCACAGTCTGCAGTCTGTTTTCTATATTTTAAGCGTTTTTATGAACTTGTTTTGTCCGTCGAGAGATAGGATGGTTCAAGGGCATTTATTGTATCAAAGTGCACACATACATGCGAATAAAAACACAGTCTTTGCTCTTTGTAACGATGCCCGTTTTGTACGATCAATGACGTACCTACTTGGAGAGAAAATTATATCTAGTATTTGAAATTATAATTTTAGAATTAAATTTACATGGATTTCATTGGGTTTATGTATTTTTCTGATGCTTATTTAGAAAACATCAGTAAGCATGTATATTTCAAAGGCTCGTTCGTATTCGTATTCACATGGTCTTCGAAATAGTCCAAATGTTTTGTTAAAAACCAAAACCTGACCTGACCTGACCTCAAAATAAAAGTAGAAAATGACTTCGTTATCATCAAAAATTGGTTAAAATATAAACTTCTAACAATAAATTATGATAAAACCAATTACGAGGATGTATTGATATCTAGTTAGTCTAGACCAGTTCCGTGCATAAACAATATATTGCGTTACCATAGCAACGCACAATAACTTATTAGAAGTGTCAGTGTAAAGTTTGACGTCAAAAAAGTAAACCAGAGTTACGAAATAAATTAGAAGAAAAAATATGTCCACTGAAATTGTGAAAATCGAAAAATTGGAGTATCGAGCCATCAGCAAGTACCTGTATTTAAAAGGGTTAAGAAGTAAGCAGATTTACGGAGATATGCTTATTACCCTTGGTGATCAATTTCCTTAGTATGCCACCGTGAAAAATTGGACTGCAAGCTTCAAAAGAGGTAAATTTTCCATTGAAGATGATGACCGATCGGGAAGGTCAGTTTCTGTGTCAGTCCCCGAAAATATCGATGCAGTACATGACATGATTTTAACAGACCGTTGAATTGAATGGATGAGACTTGGGTACATTTCTACGATCCAGAAACAAAGCAACAATCGATAGAATGGCGACACTCCGGTTCTCCAAGACCTAAGAAGTTTCGTGTCCAAAAATCTGCTGGAAAAATTCTTGCTTCAATTTTTTGGGATTGCCATGGAGTAATCATGATTGAATTTTTGGATAAGGGTAGAACAATAATTACTATAATAATATAATTACTATTCGACATTACTGACCACTCCAAATTAAAGAGAAAAGATGCGGAAAGCTATCCAAAGGTGTTTTGTTTTTGCAGGACAACGCCCCTGCACACAAATCTCATGTTGCCATGCAAAAAATTCGTGATTTAGGGTTTGAATTACTAGAACACCCCTCTTATTCACCAGATTTGGCTCCGTCCGACTATTATCTCTTTCCTCAACTGAAAAAATAATTAAAAGGTCGTACATTTTCTTCCAACGAGGAGGTAATAAAAGCTGTGGAGGTCTGGATTGCAGACCAAAAAGGTCTAGAGACGTTGCAGGTTCGCTGTAATAAACGTATTCAATTAAGAGGAGAATATATTGAGTAATAAAATATTTTGACATTGAAATTTTGTTTGGTTCTATGGTAGGCTACGAATTTTTCAATATATCCTCGTACATACCCTTCTATACCAGTAATAAATGTCTACCATCATTCAATAGAATCGACGTTACACTGCAAAATGAGGTAATAACCATCTTGCCTAAGGCTAAAATCAAATATTTGGGTGTAATGATTGACCCCCACTTAAGATGGGATTTGCATATAAATTATGTAGTGTGGCGAAGCTGTGGGCGATGCCGGGCCTGAACACTCACGCAGGCCGCATATGACCTTCGATACGCTATGCACCGAGAAGAATCTGGACGATTCGATGGATCTGGACGATTCGATGGAAAATTCTAGAGCATTCGGAGAAGTCAACAGTGAATATAAAAAGAACGACGCAGCAGACAGACTGCAGCAGACAGACAGAATCATTGTATTTCGTTAAATAAATTATTTTAGAGTGAATTGGACTATAAATATACAACAGTAGTACGGAAACTACAGACAATTTTGTTCAAATTCAAATTTCTGAAAAAGTTATACCTGTCAAACACTTAAAAATACTGAATTATGCTCTAGTCGAAAGTCATCTGAGGTATTGTATAATAGTTTGGGGAGGGGCATTAAAAACACATCGACCTGAGACACCTACACTTTTACAATGTTGCTATTAGATATAATCAGATGAAACACTTCGCTAACCTGCCATATCATACTTATAATACACGTCAAAAGAATCAATACTTATTACCGCATATGTTGAAGTCCCTTGGCCAAAGATCATATAATTACATTAGGCCAAATTTATACAACACACTTCCAGAGGCAGTACAATTTATCACAAGTCTGTTCGCATTCAAAAAAAGATTGAAATCGTACCTCAAAGAAAATGAACTGAAATAATAAATACCTATTAATTCTAATTGCATCGATATCTATGAAAACGCCCAGTAATATCATTTACATTTTATATTGAAAATCAGATTAATTTTTATATTTTCGTATTTTAATATTTTCGTATTTTTATATTTTCATGTTTTTTTCATTTTTACTTTTTCACATTTTTACATATTAACATTTTTAAGCTTTAATATTTTTATATCACTATGTTTTTACATTTTTGAATTTTTATATTTACTTATTAATTTATATTTTTAATTTTGTTATATTTTTATAATCATAATCTTTACGTTTTTATATTTATATGTTATTTTCCTTATTCAGGCATATCTAAACATTCGACGATACATTCAAAGGCACTCGATAAATATCTTTTTGCGTTTCGTAATAGGAGTTGTGGGGAAGAAGAGGGGGGAAAGAATTTTTTTATGAAACAGCACAATATTCTGCAACATTAGCAACAATGACACAAGTGAAAATATTGTTACCGGATTCAAAAATAAATAGTCTAATCAACGCAAGGGGTTATTTCAACGCCCCCTAGTAGCAAAACTGGTAATGTTTTTGGGCTGGCGCAATGGTAACATTGGTTGAGAATAACATGGACTACATCATACCAAAATTTCAAAAAAATCCACCAGGACCCAAATTCCATAAGGAGTTTGCAAGGTCCTTTTATATTGTAACAAAATGATGGAATTAATTCACATTTAAATTTATTTCCTTCTTTTTACTGCAGTTAAATAAAAGCTACTCACTTAAAAGTTTTTTAAAGTTTAATATTCATTTCTTTATCAGTTTTCTTTGGCTATGGTTCTTAGTCTGTTCATTTCAATTAATGCACGGTTGCTTGCCTATTAATTTACCGTTGAAAATTATTTCGAATTCTACGCGCTCTCTATCTAGCTTTCGAGGGGGGGAAGAGAGGTAAATTTTTTTGAAACCTTATTATTCAATGGTCATATAATTTTCGAGTTTTCCTAATTTTTTTCGTGACAGGAAAGGGGGGTGAGTCCCCTGATCGTTTTTTTTTTTCATCATTATTTTCCATGTCCGAGACTGTTGAAACATTTTCCCAATTCCTTCGCGTTCTCTACCTAGCTTTTGAGAGTGGGGGCAGAGGGGGTGAAATTTTTAAACGTTAATATTCGGCGGTCAGATATTTTTCACTATTTTTACGGACTTTTCCGATTTTAATTTCGCGAGTTGTCCAACTTTTTTCGAAAAAAGCGGGAGGAGGCAAGCCCCCTATATAATTTTTTTTCGCTGTAATTTTTGACGTCCAAATCGGAGGTAAAGAATTGATTATTTTAGGAGCTATAGATGTAATAAACCTCTGGTTTGCATCTTTCTGAAAAGGGGCTTATTAGTAGGTACATTATTAACTTTTGACCGAGTTTCGTGCTTATGTGTTGGACTAATTTTCAATTGGGGATGTTTGTAGATGAATATGCAGCATACCTATGTGTGACAATATAGTGAGCGTATTCCCAGAAATTCTTCATTGTATAATAATAAAAGCTTTTAAAAAATCAGAACGGGTGCTGAGTAATTTCCAAACTTCCTGTTGCATGTTGCATACAATCGTGACATGCTCATACTCGTAATTTACAATATTTGTTGTCCATATTGTTCCGCCACCATTCTCCTTCCACGCCTCTGCGAAATAAAAAATGAATCTCGGCGGGCGGCTCAACTGACCTTGCTAAACTCGGGAACTTGACCTTGTTTTATTTCAGTAGCGCACTTGGGAATCTATAATCACGCCATCGCCACCCGCATCCGAGTTGGCGCTGAGGTCGTTACCGCTCGCCGAGATCGAATTTCGACTTGTAATTTGTAATTACTCTATCGCCGGAGCGCGGAACCCATTAATTATTTGAGGACAAGCAGCAGTTTGCATGATCGGTATTCGTACATCAAAATATCATTAAATTAAACGATCATTGATCAAAACACGATCAACGTTCACTTTTCAGTTTATGTAACCAAATCACTTCATTCATCAACGTATTACCATCACGGCCACGTCGACCCATCTCTTTCGTAGAGGTTGATAGTGGAGTTTCTTTGTCTTCGTCTTTCTTGTTAATGCTGGTGTCATTAACCCATTCACTGCTCAGGACGTGTTTACACGTCTTTGCGCATGTCACGCCCAGTGCGCCGGACGTGTATACACGGCTTCTGCATTATTCCATAAAAGAACACGAGACGTGTGAACACGATTCTGAGCACCAAGCCAAAAACATAGGTGCTCAAGACGTATATACACGTTTCGAGCTTAAGCTATGTCTACGGTTGCACAACAATTTGAGGGCTATACCCAATAACATTTCGATTTATATTTTCATATATTGCCCCTCGATAAATCCATCCTGATTTTATACACGTTTCTACATTTTTAATAAAATAATAATGGGAAACAAAAAAATTATATTCCAACAGTACTCTACACATATCTTTAGTTGATTGAAAATTAATATTCGTTTAGGATATGGGCAAAGTGCTTACTTTGGTGAGCAGTGAAAGGGTTAACCTTTTGTTATTTATTACTCTTGCAGGATTCTCAATCTGCACCAGTTTTTTCAACAAAAATCAAAGGAAAAATTTTAATTTGCACACAATTCATTAAAATAAGGTAAATGCACCAAGAAGACAGAAATGTTTGGGAGATCGTTTGCTAACGAACAGTCGTTACCGACCGATGATGAACCCTTTACTCCCATAAACACCTAACTATGTAGGCTTATTATGGCAAGAATCTGTCAGAAAACAACTACTCCCCTGGCTAAGACCACGACGGGTATTGAATTAAATCTAACAGCTACTTGTGCAACGTTCCTCAAGACATCAGAGGACGCAATTGCAAGTGCCCTCTATGACCAACCAGCAGAATTATGTTTTGATTTGGACGGGGTGACCACCTGCAGACTAGTTTCGAGGTTGTTGCCTCTCATCAGTGCAAGGGCAGGTCAACACAGACAGCACTGAAGCCATCTGTTCCCCGTCCAAACCAATACACACTCCGCTGATTAGTCAATTCTGGTTCACGAGATGAAAGCAGTTTCTAGGCCGCTCCACCTAGCGAGCAGAGGAAGACACTCCGAATCTCCGGGTTGAGAGATTTTATCGAAGAAGACAGAAATCTTTGGGAGATCGTTTGCTAACGAACAGTTGTTACCGACCGATGATGAACCCTTTACTCCCATAAACACCTAACTATGTAGGCTTATTATGGCAAGAATCTGTCAGAAAACAACTACTCCCCTGGCTAAGACCACGACGGGTATTGAATTAAATCTAACAGCTACTTGTGCAACGTTCCTCAAAACATCAGAGGACGCAATTGCAAGTGCCCTCTATGACCAACCAGCAGAATTATGTTTTGATTTGGACGGGGTGACCACCTGCAGACTAGTTTCGAGGTTGTTGCCTCTCATCAGTGCAAGGGCAGGTCAACACAGACAGCACTGAAGCCATCTGTTCCCCGTCCAAACCAATACACACTCCGCTGATTAGTCAATTCTGGTTCACGAGATGAAAGCAGTTTCTAGGCCGCTCCATCTAGCGAGCAGAGGAAGACACTCCGAATCACCGGGTTGAGAGATTTAATCGAAGAAGACAGAAATCTTTGGGAGATCGTTTGCTAACGAACAGTCGTTACCGACCGATGATGAACCCTTTACTCCCATAAACACCTAACAATGGCTGAGTTCGACTTGCCAACACTATTCGATCTTTTTACTCTAAACGTTCTTCAATCATTCTGTAGAGTGTCAAACTAATGTTTTTGTGGCTGTACCCGAACGATTGAAGAACATTTAGAGTAAAAAGATGGAATAGTGTTGGCAAGTCGAACTCACCCTATGTAGGCTTATTATGGCAAGAATCTGTCAGAAAACAACTACTCCCCTGGCTAAGACCACGACGGGTATTGAATTAAATCTAACAGCTACTTGTGCAACGTTCCTCAAAACATCAGAAGACGCAATTGCAAGTGCCCTCTATGACCAACCAGCAGAATTATGTTTTGATTTAAATGCACCAGTTATTGACAGTGTTCCAGTAATTGACAGTTTCTTAGTTGAAAAATTAAAATAAGTCTATAGAACGGTGCATCGCTATTTTTCTGCAACATTCAGTAATTACAGAGTTTCTGGCAACCCTGCTTAAAATTTCATCTTCATCCCACCTTTGATCACGTGATTTTAAAATGGTAGAAGTGATGCATGCAGATGGTCGTCCATTTCCTTGGGTAAATGGTTAAGGTAAGCTATTTAAATATGTAATTTTAATTTTTGTAAAAAGGTATACAAGTACATCAATAACTATCTGGGACTGTTAAACAACCTTCATGAATAGTTTTTTAGATGTTATTTGATTCAGGAGAGCCTTAATAACCTCAATAAATTGGCTATCAGAGAGGCAAAATACAAACCAAAACTATGGTTAAGATACGTAGACGACACCTTTATCATTTGGAACCATGGAGATGAACACCTTGGGGAATTCTTCGCCAGAATGAATAACATGAGGGATTCAATCAAATTCACAATGGAAAAGGAAACTAACAGTACCCTATCGTTTCTCGATGTGAAAGCTGAAAGAACAGACACTGGAATCCTCACCTCTGTTTACAGGAAGAAGACACACACAGGGCAGTACCTCAACTACGGCTCTAATCACCCAAACTCCACAAAGAGAGGAATCGTAAGAACGTTGGTGGAGAGAGCATTGTCTATTTGCAACAACCAGGAGTCATTGGAGGCGGAAATTAACCAAATAAAAAAGGACCTACGCCGAAACGGATACTCCGAGAAGCTCATAGGAGAAGTTCGGAAACAACTCGAAAATTCCAAGACAACCGAAGAAAGACCACAAAACCCCGTTCTCATTCTTCCCTATATCAGGGGTATCTCCGAGAAGATCAGAAGGATCGGAAATAAATACAACATCAAGAGTTGCTTTCAATCCGGCAGTACTTTACGATGCTTCCTTACCAAGACGAAACCAGAGAACACAACAGAATCCAGCAAAAACTGTATTTACAAAGTCCCATGTGAATGTGGAGATTACTATATCGGAGAGACCAAGAGGCCATTATCAGTAAGAATAGCCGAACACAAAAAGTGGACTCAACGAGGGGAAACATCAAAATCGGGAATTGCTGACCACGCCTGGACAAAACACCACCGAATTCTCTGGGACGAAGCTAGAGTTCTTCAAAGAGAGGAACATTGGTTCAAACGGAAATTTATGGAAACCACCTACATAGAAGCCAATGGTGCCTTCAGTCAACCAAGCGTGGAAATTAAAAACGTATGGAAACCGCTCATGGACCGTTTTGGAGGGAGAAAAAGCGCGAAACCACGCGCGCCACAAGACCGCGCGTAATTACACTTGAATTATAGACCTATAAAAGGTCGCGTAGCATCTGATTTTGTCACTATTCCCCAGAAGACGATTGCGGATTCAAGCAATTGAAACGTTGTGAAATAATTTGAAAGAGATAGAAATCTTTCAACCATTAAGATGATGGACGTCCGAAATATAAGTAATCAACTCAATAAAGAGGTGTCAATTATTGGGTCAACATATATCACACATGTTCCAGTTATGGCCAGACATGTCAAACACTGGAGCACTCATTGAAATTAAGATAACAATTTTTAAATGTTAATATGTGAGTTATTGTCCTCTCCTATAAATATGAAGGTGAAACGATAATTCTGTCCAGTAATTGACAGGGTGTCAATTACTGGTGCAATTCATGTCATTAACTGGGACACTTTGTTTCAGATATGGCACCCCGAAAAGATTATACCAAAGAGCAAATGCTTGAAGCGATAAATGCTGTAACGTGGGGATTACCTGTGGCGACAGCAGCGAAGCAATTCGGTATTCCGAGAACAACCTTATTATCCAAGACATCTGGAAAAATACCATCTGACTGTCGAATGGGTCCAAGTACTATTCTTACCTCTCAATGTGCAATGGATATTATCTTTGGCTAAAGTACATCAACCTGTCACTAAAAAACAACTATTAGATAGTGCTCAACTGATTTTACTGCAACAGAAGAGAGCGAACCCCTTTACTGATGGCCTACCGGGTCGGAAATGGTTCGAATCTTTTTTAAAAAGGCACCCGAAAGTAACGCAAAGAGTTTCTCAAAATCTAAATCTTTCACGTGAAAATGTTACCGAAGAACAAATTCGTCAGTGGTTTAACGAAGTTAAAACTTACCTCGAGTCTAAACAAATAACTAATATATTGGATGACCCCACCAGGGTATTTAATTGTGACGAGAGTGCGTTTTTCCTGCAGCCAAAAGGTGGAAAAGTATTGGCGAAACGGGGGCTAGTAGCATTTATACAGCAGGTACGAATGATGACACATAACACGCCATATAAACACGTGTAAAGTCAAAAACCTTTGTCCGTGATTCGTAGTTCAAAGTCTTGCTATAAGTGGCGCTGCGATCTTATTTTCTTTCGCCAATAGAGAAACTAGCGGTCAGAAAAAAAAATTCCCGAGTGATATTAGCGTATATACTTTCTCATTACAGTGTTTTCTCATATCTCGTGGAAAGGTCCATTGGATCAGGTATGTGGATGACGTATTTTGTGTTTTAGATGTGAAAAATCAGAATATAGCTAGATCACTTCTTAAATAGTTTGAATTCAGTATTTGAACAATTTAAATTCACGGTGGAGATGGAAGTTGACAGACAGTTGACATATTTGGACACACTGGTAATCAGGAATGGAGAACGCGTAGAAATAGATATTAAGAACATTTTCTTTAAATTCCTGAAATTTTTCTTTAAATTCCTGAATTGTAGGAAATGAACTTCGCCCTTTATTTCCTAATATTTCATATTTTTCATGTATATTTGATGTAATGGTATTGTATACATTTGGAAATAATAAAGACGATATTATTATTATTATTATTATTATTATTATAGAAAGCCAACCAACACTAACAGATTTATACCCGTTGATTCAAACCACCACATTCAGCACAAGGGCAGGGCGTTAAACTTTCCACTCAGTGTTGAACGGTTTCAACGAGAAATAAAAACCATTAAGGAAAGATCCATTATATGGTAGATAATTTGTTGAAAAAGAAAGAGTTCAGAACGCCCTTAAGAGAAATAACCACACTAGAACAACCTAAAGACAGGAAAAAGTTCACTAAAATTACACACGATACACGGCTTACGAGAGGTCTCAACTCTATTTTCCGAGATGCAAACCCTCAGCTACTACATAGCAGTACGAACAATCTCCAAATGTTGTTAGGTAGTCCGAAAGATACAATTCCAACTTTAGAAAGATCAGAAATCTATTAAATTGGCTATCCAAACTGCGATAGTGTATATACAGGGTGGCCCATCGAAAACTTGACATGGGGGTTTTGGGTACTAATATCGTAGATCTGGAAAAACGCTCGGACAGGTCGATTTTAGTTTCGAGGGGGACATTGTGCCCTCCTACAGGCAGTACCGTCAGGTCAACCCTCGAGCAGTGGGGTGAACAACCCTTGAAATTTGAATAGGGAATAGGAGTCGAGTGGCACATCGTTGGAAAGTCCGTTGAATTCTCGAAACAAAACGGTCGGCAGTTTTTCTAACGGAAATGAGCCATAATTAAGTTAAGAGTAATATTCACTTACATTAGTCTCATATCTTAACAAATGCTCGAAATGCGCACCTCCAACTTCCATGCAATGATACAGATTTTGTTGAAAACGTTCTCGTACATTTTGGAGCATGTCTGGGGTGATTTGGCGACATTCTAATGTGATTCGTAGCATAAATTCTGCTTTTCAAATGACCCCACAGAAAGAAATCTAAGGGAGACAGGTCTGGTGATCGTGGGGGCCATTCAATAGAACCTCGCCTACCAATCCAATGACCAGGGAAGTGGTGATCTTCCTGATAATGATGGTCATTTTCAATAATGTTAGTTAACATTGGTTCAATTGTGTCTTCAAGCAGTTCCAGATACATTTTCAAAAATACCAGCCCATACGTTTAATTTTTGAGGATATTGCGTATGTACCTCATGAAATATATGGGGATTCGAATCAGCCCAATATCGACAATTATGGCGATTAACTATACCATTTAAAAAAAAAAGAACAATCATCACTAAAACAAATGTTGAACAGACACTGAGAATTTGCAATCGCCTGCTCACTTAGTACCTCACAGAATTGTAAACGCCGATCAAAATCATCTTCATTCAGTTCGTGTGTTAATTTAATTTTGTAAGGATGGAATTTATGTAGTTTTAAAATACGCTGAATGCTAGTTTTTGAGATACCGAAAACAGTTGCTAGCTGTCTTGTGCTCAACGTATGGTCAACCTCAACATGGCCCAAAATTGCCACTGTTGTCGCCTCATTTCTTATTGGCGGTTCGATTTGCTGTTTTTTATTTGCTACCGATCCCGTTTCCAAAAAATAAAATCGTCTATTTTCTGATAACTCTCCGTACTAACAGATTCAAATTTTAGAGTAATACAAAGGGAGAAATGTTCGAAATAATGGCGTGAACAAGGATATCTTTTATAAAACGCTACATACTAACAGATTCAAATTTTGGAGTAATGTACAGATATAAATGGTCGAAATAATGGAGTGAACTAGGATGTCTTCCAAGAATAAAAATTTTCCTCTCAAATGTAGAATCGATTTTTTCTTTAAACGCTACATACTAACAGATTCAGGTTTTGGAGTAATGTATAGATCGTAATGGTCAAAATAATGGAGCGAACGAGAATGTCTCCCAAGATTTCATACAGGGCGAAATAAAAATTTTCCTCTCAAATGTAGAATCGATTTTTTCTTAAAACGCTACATACTAACAGATTCAGGTTTTGGAGTAATGTACAGATAGAAATGGTCAAAATAATGGAGCAAACTAGAACAAGATTTCATACAGGGCGAAATAAAAATTTTCCTCTCAAATGTAGAATCGATATTTTCTTAAAACGCTACATACTGACAGATTCAAATTTTGGAGTAATGTACAGATGAAATGGTCGAAATAATGGAGTGAACGAGAATGTATTCCAAGATTTCATACAGGGCGAAATAAAAATGTTCCTCTCAAAAGTAGAATGTTTTCTTAAAACGCTACATACTAACAGATTCAAATTTTGGAGTAATGTACAGATAGAAATGGTCGAAATAATGGAGTGAACAAGAATGTCTCCCAAGATTTCATACAGGGCGAAATAAATTTTTTTCTCTCAAATGTAGAATCGATTTTTTCTTTAAACGCTACATACTAACAGATTCAGGTTTTGGAGTAATGTACAGATAGTAATGGTCAAAATAATGGAGCGAACGAGAATGTCTCCCAAGATTTTATACAGGGAGAAATAAAAATTTTCCTCTCAAATGTAGAATCGATTTTTTCTTAATACGCTACACACTAACAGATCCAGGTTCTGGAGTAATGTACAGATAGAAATGGTCGAAATAATGGAGTGAACGGGAATGTCTCCCAAGATTTCATACAGGGCGAAATAAAAATTTTCCTCTCAAATGTAGAATCGATTTTTTCTTAAAACGCTACATAACAAGTCTCAACAATATTCACAAAATTCACAATACAACAACAATAACAGTAACAACAACCAACAATAACAGTAACAACAACAATATAATAATGTTTAAAGGCGGACTAAGAAGCAAAACAAAGAAACATCAAATAGCATCACACCCATAAACGGTGAATGGGCAAATATCCCTTACCATCAGACGACAGTAAATGCTCTGTGATTTGTCACTGTTTATGGCGGGAAGTTCGAAATGACAGAGAGCCGCATGCAACGTACATATTCTATAGTCCGGTATTCTACATTTGGTGTACATTCGTATAAACGTCTAATAATGTAAATTTCCAAATAATCCAATTTTGTTCATACAAAGGAAGTTCAAAAACGTAGCTTATTGAACGTACAGATCATGTCCAGGATTCTACATTCCGTGTACATCCGAAAACGTAGAATAGTGAACGTACATATGAGGTCCAGAATTCTACATTCCGAGTACACCGGAAAACGTACAATTAAAGACATTTCAAGTTGACCAGGTGCTGTCCGTCCAATGTACGTACAATAATGGACGTGCTTATGTGGTCCAGTATTTTACATTCGGTGTACATCCGTAAACGTACAATTATGGAACTTTCCATTCGACCCAGTTCTGTTCATCCAATGGACGTACAAAAACGTAAAATATTGAACGTACAGAGATCAAGTCCAATATTGAATATTTGAGATATACATCCAAATACGTACAGTTTATGGACGTATCAGGTTGATCCAATACTTTTCGTCCAATGGACGTACATATCCGTATAATAAGTAAAATTTGGAGTATTGGTTCATTATTGTACATTCATTGTACATCCAAAGTTGATGTTTCATGTTGGTCCAATATCTTACGTCCATTGAACATCCATAAGACGTACAATACACAATGTACAAAGCATATCCAGAATAGAACGTCCATTGGACATCCACATCGAGTCCCTGGACGTTTGGATCAATCTTGGACCCAAAATGGACGTCCACTGGACGTCGTGTGCTATATGGACGTGTTGTAATATATAATCAGTTATAATGCTTAATTGTAGAATACACTTTCGAATTTTCGATGGTGTACTATAGGGCCAATAATCTTTATATTCTCTTTATTTATAAATCTTCAAATTCATATTTGAATATATTTTTCAAGAATTCCTAACATATTCTTACACAATTACCCATTAATTCGAAGTTATTTACCGGGAATCTCAATATACAGATTACTCGAATAAGCAATCTCCAGTAACACTAAATTTGAAAAATCTATTAATTTATTTTTCCCGCTGCCGCTGTGAATTTGAATTGATTAGCTCAAACATCCTTGTACATTTTGTTCAGTCTAGTAGTCTGGAGTACTGAAGTTCTTATGGAAATAAAATAATGAGAAGTCTTGTTCAACCTTCGCACTGGTATTCGACAGACGTAAATCAACAGTAGTCGAGCTAGTGGCCAGAATAGATTTGATTTTCTGGCAGATATTTCTATGGTATTCTGGAAGCATTGGATTTTATGTCCATTTGCCCAGCACTCATTTGTTTAGATAATTATTTTCTAACATTGGACCTTGCAATGTCGCCTTGCTTCGTCGTTAAAGAATACAATGACTATTTTAGGCTCATAAATCTAAACCATCCTGTTCTTTCCGTTGTCAAGCAGTACCTAGTTACTCTTATATAATACGCAATGAATTAAATCAAGTATCATTAACTAATTATCTATTATCAGTTTGACCATGAAAATCATTGTGGAAATATTGTAAAGATTTGCGTGTTGCCCTTGAACTCCGCTTTATTTGTTTCACATGCCTGAAACTACTTTGTTGAGAGGAAAACATTGGTGTAACATCGAATATGAAAACATGAAAACAGGCAGGAATATTATCAAAATATTTTGGAAATATGAAACTGAAATTTTCACACTAGATTTTTTCTTGCATAATACAAGTACATAACTCAAAATTGTCAATTTCTTATAATATACTGAAAAATGAGCCAAACAAGGGTAAAACCAGAGTTTTTTTGAGAGACCGAAAAAAAAATGGGAAACGGCCAATAAATAGATTATTATAACTTATAAATGGGTCAAAATTCCGAAACTATGATATTTGATGTACGGCGTCTTAAAAAAAATCGGCAACTTTTAGACAAGAGTAATTGAGGTATACCACTCAGACATACACTCCCGATTTACCCATTCAGAAACTTTCGACAAATTTCGACTATAAATATTTTATTTGTTCAAGCAAAGTGATCAAAAATCATTCCTCTGGACTGTCACTGTATTAAAGATATAGTATAATGTAGCGTTTACTGTCCGGACACTAGTAATTTTCATAGAAGTCAATAACTGATAAAGCACTTATTTCATTCTTTCTTTTTTTAGTGGGTCATATTTTTGAGAAGTTGTTGTTTTTTGATTAAATATTGTGTCATAAAACTTTTGGCACTGTACGTTTTCATCAATCATTTCTGTTATTCATTGAGGAAATATTTCACAGGAAATGATAAATTATAAGGACTTTCATCCTGCAATTTAATGTACATTATTATCACATTTTGAAAGAAAAAATTCAGAATTAACTCCTTCAATTCAAATAAACTATATCTACGAGAATATATTGAAAAATTCTTAGCCTATTATAGAACCAAACAAAATTTCAATGTCAAAATATTTTATTACTCAACATATTCTCCTCTCAATTGGATACATTTATTACAGCGAACCTGCAACGTCTCTACCCAAGTAGCATTTTGGCGACGACAACCACATAATACACCAATATTAACGTTGTACTTTGTGTAGAAATTGGTCATTTATGAAACAACACTTTCTAAACCACCAGACAACGTTGTCTCAACGTTGAGCACGACATCAGTTAAACTACGACGTTGCCATAACGTTTACCCAACTGATACAAGTAGTCAATATTTTGGGAACGGGAATAACGTTCTAAAAACGTTTACGTGACAACTTTAGTTATGTTAAACGTTTTCCCGACGTAGAGTCGACCTTTTATGATTCAACCAAGCAGTTGGCAATATTTCAATTGGGTATAAAACGTTTTCGTGGAGTTATGTTTACAACTAACTTTTTTTCAAGAAGACGTGCCGGCGATATTTAGATGAAAATAATTTACCCAATTTATGATTTTTTTTAATTCAAGTGACGAGGGCTTACTGTTGGCTAAATTACGTGATATAAATATATAGTTGAAGGAGAGAAACTGGAATTGAAATTATCCTAACCTTACTTTAAAATCGGAAATGAAAAGAGCTTTCAAATACACTGCCTCCTATTACAGGCAAAAACAAAGATTATGTCGTGAAGAAACTCCACAGTCACAAGCCCACATGAACACAGACACTTTGGAGAGCTCAAGTTTAAAAATTTCAGGAACAGGTGCCAGCCTGAATACAGATATTTCAAGGGAAGCAACTGATTTTTCAGTTCAGTTCAGTTTCAGACAGTACTGACTGACAGCTGAAAGACACAAAAAGGCGAGTCACTAGAACATATGTTTTGTGAGGCGCGCTACAGATATGTGGAGCTGGGTGTGTTCGTTAGTTAACCTTGGTGGTTTTTGGTCGGATAAGCAACTCGAGTCGCCCTTCGGTATAAAGTTAGTTGTCTGGTAGACTAAAGGATCGTACATACCCTCGCGAATATTCGCAATTTTTCTGCGATTCGCAAATCGCAAAAAAATCTCCGCATGGACGTTCATACTCATACGGTGAAAAAATTGCGGTAAATGATGAATCATAACATGCCATTTTTTGGTATTTGAGGTTAGACATTATGTTGTTTGTTTTTATTCTCCTTTTTCTGAAATATCAGTTGCAAATGAAGGAAATTGGCTCTAAAGGAGAATTGCTCACAGGCTCACTCACTGTTTCCCAAATGACATTACCTACTTGTTTCAACTATAATTTGTAATAAGGAGAATTTTTCAATTTGGCATGTTGTCTCCAGAAGATAAGTACCTTCAACAACAAATTTAATAAGAAACACATTTTACAAGTATAACTAGTATCAAGAATCTAAACAGTGTCCTTAAAAAGTCAGATCCAAAGTTCTGCAACCCGCTTTATTTGAGAGGCCCTGCAAGATGCTCAGGAGTTCTTTGGCCACCTGCTAGGTACATGGTCTGTATATAGATGTTAACAGATCATTGCAGAAGCGAGATTTGATATCAATAAAAATATTTGTGGACAACAGTTCGTCGAACTGAAGCAGGTCCCCAAAATCTATTGGGATGATAGATCCGTATCTCCCGACAATAATAATGATCTCCCTGAACATTTTCATAATGGAATATTTTACAAAAACTACATGTTAATAATTTCATATAATTTGAAAAGATCTTCCATAATTAATTTACAAAATCTTATAAATGCAATTAAAATTGTTTTGTGATGAAAACTAAACATAAACAGCTTTGTCTAAAGATATATTTCAAGGTAGTTGAATGAAAATGGCGAAGATAGTGAAGGTACAGAACAGAATAATCTGATCTAAAATTTTGCTCCGTGATTTGTGCGAATTCGCAAAAAGATAAAATTTTTGAACTTTATTGCGGCATGTCTGGCAGCCATTTTGTTCGCTGAAAAATTGCGAAATTCGCACGACTATGTTTTCGCCTTAACGTTAAAAGTTAGTATATTTTCAGTTATATGACACCTAGAGTCGCGTTGACGACTTTTATACTCCTACGCCATGTTGGAAGTGTAATTATATTCGGAAACATGATCGGCCATTGAAATTTTGGAAGTAAACAAGCATACACAAAGGATTATAAAGCCTTATTTTAGTTTTCTATGAATAATTCATATGTATTCCGTTTAGTTCAATCTCGAATCAATCTCAAGATTAAATATCAATTTTTTTTTAATCTTGAGTTTCGAAAAATACGCATTAGTTTGAAAGCCCGCGTGTTTTTTGGCATAAAACAATAGTATATTTGACAGTAAAATGAAATGCGTTGCCAATTTCTGTATCGAAATCATAATTTTTCAGGTATCTTGACCATAAAAAAATTAACATTTTGATATTAACATGTGGTAGGAGTTGCCAAAAAGTCTTCTTCAAGTGTCCATTTTTGCCATCAGTAATTATTTGGTTGAAGAATTAACTATTTTCTGAACAGCATGGAAAGTGAACTGTCGTCACCGCGTGAGAGGGCGCTGGTGTGTAGTTGTTTTTAAGTAAATTCAGCAACGTTTAGAAAATGACCAACAGCTACCTACAGTTGAAGCTGAAACGTTGTAAAAACCCAAAAATGATTTACCAAATTGGTGCAAAACAGGGCTGAGACAACGTTGTGTTGAGGTCGGCAACGCAACTTGTGTTTGGTTGCGCAACTTTGTTAAACACGTCGTCGCAACGTTAAATTGCTACTTGGGTAGACCTTTCAAAAAAAATGTTTCTTCTTGATCTGCAAATCAGAACTCCATAGCTTTTATTACGTCCTCGTTGAAAGAAAATTTACGACCTTTTAAACTTTTTTTCAGTTGAGGAAAGAGATGATAGTCGGAAGGAGCCAAATCTGGTGAATAAGGGGGGTATTCTAGTAATTCAAACCCTAAATCACGAATTTTTTGCATGGCAACATGAGATTTGTGTGCAGGGGCGTTGTCCTGCAAAAACAAAACACCTTTGGATAGCTTTCCGCGTCTTTTCGCTTTAATTTTTTCCCGTATAGTGGTCAGTAATGTCGAATAGTAATCTCCAGTTATTGTTCTACCCTTATCCAAAAAATCTATCATGGTTACTCCATGGCAATCCCAAAAAACTGAAGCAAGAACTTTTCCAGCAGATTTTCCGACACGAATCTTTTTAGGTCTTGGAGAACCGGAGTGTCGCCATTCCATCGATTGTTGCTTTTTGTTTCTGGATAGTAGAAATGTACCCAAGTCTCATCCATAGTTACAATTTGGTTTAAGAAGTCTACATCGTTTTCAAATCGAGCACAGATCGAACGCGATGCTACTACCCTTGCACGCTTTTGGTCAACATTCAAACATTTGGGGATCCATTTGCAGCAATTTTTCTCATGTTCAAATTGACGTGAACTATATGATGAACCCGTTCGTATGAAATATTCAGTGCCTCAGATATCCGTTTTAGCCCAATTCGACGGTCTGTTAAAATCATGTCATGAACTGCATCGATATTTGCGGGGACTGACACAGAAACTGGCCTTCTCGATCGGTCATCATCTTCAATGGAAAATTTAGCTCTTTTGAAGCTTGCAGTCCAATTTTTCACAATCGCATTCGAATGATATTGATCACCAAGGGTATTAAGCTTACCTTCGTAAATCTGCTTATCTCTTAACCCTTTTAAATACAGGTACTTGATGATGGCTCGAGACTCCAATTTTTCGATTTTCACAATTTCGGTGGCCATATTTTTTCTTTTAATTTATTGAGTAACTATGGTTTACTTTTTTGACGTCAAACTTTACACTGACACTTCTAATAAGTTATTGTTCGTTGCTATGGTAACGCAATATTTTGTTTATGCAGCGAACTGGTCTAGGCTAACTAGATATCAATACATCCTCGTATACCATACAACCATATTCACATTTTGAAACATCCTAGTGTTAATCAGATCATCCCCGTAATTTTCTATAAAAACTAATTTATTCAACATCCTGATGTGGGAAGCCTTGACTATTAACTTTTTGTTTGAATAAGAAAAAGTAAAAGGTTCGTTTTATGGAATGTGTTCAAACATTAATTATTGGATAGTTACAATTTGTAATATACTTTGAATTTACATCATTCGGAATTGATGACTGAAATTGAAGAAATACATATATTCAAAAAAGCGCAAGATGCTTTGGTTTCTCTTTTCCTGAGGTCAAAAATGAGCCGCTTGTAATCTTGGATCATCACCTACGAAACCTAGGACTTGAACTTACATAAAGAAGAGGTATTGTTTCCAAAAAAATATACTGAAAAAATACTAAAATTATGCAAACATGTAATATGAGTCAAAATTATACTAGGACATTTAAAAATATTCCTCGTAATGGGCCTGTCGTTTCTTTATCGGTTAGAAAATAGATGTATTTTCGATAAAAAAGACTATATAAGTTTCAGTGTCTATTTTCTTTCAAAGAATTGACAATAACAACAAATTCTCTTTTTTTTCATACAGAGCATTCTTAAAATCATGTAATGTGAACTCTAACAGCAACATTTCTCCCCTCCTAGTGAGAAACCTGTACAATAGTTTCTTCACTATCGTCAATTTTCATCCGACACAGCTTCGATACAGGCCGACGAAAAATACCATACTGTGTCTTGACGTCTGCCACTCTGACTCTTCCATCAGAACCATGGATAATGTTTGCAACTTTCCCCATTCTCCATAAGTTTCGAGGGGCCGCCTAATCCACGATAATCACCATGTCATTCTTGGCTAGTGGTTTGGATTCATTTATCCATTTATCACGTCTTGTCAGGGAAGGCAAGTATTCTTTGACCCACCTTTTTCAAAAACAGCCTGTCATATATTGGGTTTTACGCCATTCCTTCCTCAAAATTTTTCCGTCGAAATGTCCCAGTGGTTTTTCTCCACCACTAGATCCCAGTAGCCAGTGGTTTGGTGTTAGTGCCTCCAGATTTGTCGGATCTAATGACACTTGGGTAAGGGGTCTGCTACTCTCTTGGCCGAATCATATCAACAATCTGAGATAACAACTCTTACCTTTGATTGGACTACTATTTAGAATAAGACAGTATTCCTCACTAAATTATTTGAAAATCATGTATTTCAGTTTAATTTATTCAAAAATGCAATACCGCATTTCTGTTTGGGGCTCAGCCAAAATTTCTATTATGAAACCACTACAAACTTTGCAAAACAAAGCTATATAATGCATATACAAATTGCCCTTTTTAGAACTTTCAAAAAAATTATATAAACCTAATAACTTACTAAATCTTCATTCATTATATGAATTTAAAATTTCAATTTTTATCCACTGTGTTGATACAGGAAATGAACATTCAGATCTTACCTTTGATCGTATTTCGAATATACATTCCCATAAAACAAGAAATGAAAATAAACGCATTACGTTTCAAATCAAACTTTGAAAAACGTCTATTTTTACGAGGGAATTGAGATATATAATAAAATACCACAGACAATAAAAGAAATTGGGACTAAAACCAAATTCAAAAGTATATACTCAAAAGATGTATTTCTATAATATAACAATATTCACCTTTGACTGTTTTTGCTTTTGTTTCTTTTTGATTGATATGACTTACGAGGATGTAGGTATTGATATCTAGTTAGCCTAGACCAGTTCCCTGCATAAACAAAATATTGCGTTACCATAGCAACGAACAAGAACTTATTAGAAATGTCTGTGTAAAGTTCGACGTCAAAAAAGTAAACCAGAGTTACGCAATATATTAAAAGAAAAAATATGTCCACCGAAATTATGAAAATCGAAAAATTGGAGTATCGAGCCATCATCAAGTACCTGTATTTAAAAGGGTTAAGAGGTAAGTAGATTTACGAAGATATGCTTAATACCCTTGGTGATCAATGTCCTTCGTATGCGACCGTGAAAAATTGGACTGCAAGCTTCAAAAGAGGTAAATTTTCCATTAAAGATGATGACCGATCGGGAAGGCCAGTTTCTGTGTCAGTCCCCGAAAATATCGATGCAGTTCATGACATGATTTTAACAGACCGTTGAATTGGGCTAAAACGAATATCTGAAGCACTGAATGTTTCATACGAACGCGTTCATCATATAGTTGACGTCAAATTGGACATGAGAAAAATTGCTGCAAAATGGATCGATCCCCAAATGTTTGAATGTTGACCAAAAGCGTACAAGAGTAGTAGCATCGCGTTCGATCTGTGCTCGATTTGAAAACGATGTAGACTTCTTAAACCGAATTGTTAGGCATGGTGTACCACAGGGCTCCGTCCTCGGACCTTTACTGTTCTTGTTGTATTTCAACGACTTGGCAACTATTAAAATCGAAGGTAAATTTACAGTTTTTGCGGATGACACAACTATCCTGTGGCACGACATCAATTTAAATAACCTTCACAATAAAATGGTTCGCGATATTTCTATTGTGCGAGAGTGGTGCAACTCCAATCTGCTTTCTTTTAATATAAACAAAACGAACTTACTCTCCTTCCAATGCAATATACCAGATATCCCATTAGGAAATGACATTATTGCGTGGAAATCTACCAACAAATTTCTAGGAATTCATCTAGACTGTGATCTCAGTTTTGAAAACCACGTAGATAAGCTGAGTAAGAAGCTTTCCTCAGGGTGCTATGCTTTGCGTGTGATTTCAAACGAATTGGTGGTGGCAACTGCGAAGGTGGTGTACCATGCCCTTTTCGAGTCACATGCCAGGTATGGCATTCCTTTTTGGGGAACCTGCAATAAACAGCGCCTCAATATGATCTTCATGCTCCAGAAGCGTGCTATTCGCTATGTTTGTAAAGTTGGACCTAGAGTTTCCTGCAAGGAATTATTCAAAGAACAGAAAATCCTCACCATTCCATCTCTTTTTATACTTGAAACTGTATGTTTGCTTCATAAAAACAAAACTACATATAACATTATTCAAGGAACCACCCGCCAAAATAATAACCTAAGGCTACCCATTCCAACCTCAAATTTAATTAAGAATTCAATTATCTATAATGCTGCTAAACTCTATAACCATCTCCCGACCAGTATCAAAGCCATTGATTCCAATCATTTATTTAGGAGGTCTGTAAAACATACTTATAGACGAGGTGTTTTATGATGTTCAAGATTTCCTCAATAAAAATACGAGATGATAATTTTTAAAATTCTGTTTTTATACATATCTGTTATCCTTGCGTATGTGAATGTTTATATATAGGTATTTATAAACTTATGTGACATGTATTTGATATAGACATAATTATTTTTTTTTACTAGGCTTTGTCAATAGGATCCTCATCTTCCGACAATATAGCATATTTTGATTGATTGATTGATTGATACTATGGATGAGACTTGGGTACATTTCTGCGATCCAGAAACAAAGCAACAATCGATGGAATGGCGACACTCCGGTTCTCCAAGACCTAAGTTTCGTGTCCAAAAATCTGCTGGAAAAGTTCTTGCTTCAGTTTTTTGGGATTACCATGGAGTAATCATGATTTTTTATATAAGGGTAGAATAATAATAACTGGAGATTACTATTCGACATTACTGACCACTCTACCGGAAAAAATTAAAGAGAAAAGACGCGGAAAGCTATCCAAAGGTGTTTTGTTTTTGCAGGACAACGCCCCTGCACACAAATCTCATGTTTCCATGCAAAAAATTCGTGATTTAGGGTTTGGTCCAGGAGCCCGGTAAAAATTTGGTCGTCATGTCCTCTCAAGCGGTATTTAGTGGAATGCATCAGAGAATCGTATTATAAAGATTCGTGAACGTCAGCTGCGATTCCGTGGATGGGGGGGCGTAGCTTCCTACGCACGAAGAAAAAAAATATATTCAATTATGTCCTCCTTCCCGGAAACATGTGAAATTGACGCTATCCGAATATAAGGTAAAATTTTATTTGAGAGGTAATCATAGAAGGTACAATTTTTTTGTGTTCAACCAACTAGCTGTCGTATAATACACCATGTTATAGTCAGCTGATTTTTTCTTTCTTCAAGATATTGCATTAGCGATAATTTAACATGTTTTCAGGTAGGAAAACAAAATTGAATACATTTCTTTTTCTTCGTGCGTGGGAGGCTACCACCGCTCATCCCCCCACGGAACCGCAGCTGACGTTCACGAAGCTTTATAACTCTCTAATGCATTCCACTAATTTTCGCTTGAGAGAAACTTGGTCATGGAAATCTGTCACTGGCTCCAGGACTATAGAACACCCCCCTCATTCACCAGATTTGGCTCCGTCCGATTATAATGTCTTTCCTCAACTGAAAAAAAGTTTAAAAGGTCGTACATTTTCTTCCAACGAGGAGGTAATAAAAGCTGTGGAGGTCTGGTTTGTAGAGCAAGAAGAAATATTTTTTTTGAAAGGTCTAGAGACGTTGCGGGTTCGCTGTAATAAATGTATCCAATTGAGAGGAGAATATGTTGAGTAATAAAATATTTTGACATTGAAATTTTGTTTGGTTCTATAGCAGGCTAAGAATTTTTCAATATATCCTAGTATTTACTCATTTTTCACAGATTATCGTAGGTAATACCACAAGTGATTATCGAAAAAGCAATTCCTTTGAATTTGAGAATTAAAATATGTTGCTTGGCAACCACACGAGCGCTTGCGCGAGTGTGGTTGCCTAAAGTAACATAATGTGATTGGAAACCGAGAAGGAATTAACGATAATCGCCGATAACAGGAGTTGTATTTGTTAAAAAATCGAAACCATTTTTATTTATTTACTATTCAATTTAACTAGGAACATTAATCCCGCATTTAGTTCTGAAATTATGCAACTAACAAAACATTTTAAGCTTTGCCGATGATACCGTTATATTGTATACATCAAACAGTTGGAATGACCTAAAGCATAAAATTGAATCAGAAATGAATAATATTATTGATTGGTTTAATTATAAATTACTTACCATAAATTTTGACAAAACAATGTTTCTCCCAATAACAAAAACAAACTACCTCACTACAACACTCTAGAGATAAATAATCACAATAAAACAATAACAATAAAACTTACTGAGAATGTAAAATATCTGGGCATTATTATAGATTGTCATCTTCGTTGGAATTATCACGTTAATAACGTTGTTAATACAATCAGAACCTTTTTGGGACGATTCAAATACCTCACAAAAATCTTACCTTTACACCTACTCAAAATGCTTTACTTTACTCTTGTAGACTCCCGTATAGCATATGGAATTATCGGATGGGGTGGCATCACGAATGTATATCTAGAAAAATTGAACACACTACAGAAATATTTCTTGAAAATCATATTTAAAAAAGAAAGAACCTACCCATCAGATAACCTATACAAGGAAGCTAGGACACTAGATATTCGACAGATATTCTTTCTTAAATCAGTGTGTTTTTTACACAAAAATAGGAAACATATTGACTTTCTTTCGCATAATTACCCAACAAGGGCTAAATATTCGAATAAGGTTAAAACTACATCAGCGATAAAAACAGTGGGTACAAAATGTCTTGCGTTTCTAGGACCAAGATTTATAAATATTATTTCAGAAAGCTCCCTTTTGAACAATTCTAATTCTGAAATACATTATAGGAATAAGGTTAAGTCATTAATATTAAGCAGCCAGAGACAACTTATTCATAACTTCTTTAACTAAAAAAAGCCAAGATAATTATATGTACATCAACTCAGTCATATTCTTACATAGATCCTTTTTTAATTTTTGTATATGTATGTAGTAATTATGTTGATATATAATATGTGTTTGAGTATATGTGTGCTTCTATTTAAGATATATTAAGATACGGACAGCAAAATTCTTGTTCTTCTTCTATTCATTTCTTTGTGTCATAAAAACCTATATCTAATTCATTATTATGTTTATTATATTATATCTATTGTGAGTATTTCCATTTCCGGTGAGATTCAATTATTTTGTTAAGTCATTATTAAATGCCTCTTAGATTATAAGTATTTTATATTGGAGAAATGCTAGTGAAAAATAGACATTGCAGTGACTAGTTCAATTCTTAATTTTTATTAACTAATTTTATGTATACACATTTGCACCACGGACAGCCTATGGCTTTGTGGTTCTCCATGTTTATTTGTAAATTTCTTTGATGTAACTTATATCCATTTTATTGAAATAAACAAACTTATTATTATTATTATTTACTTGATATTTCAAACATCCCTCTATTTCAGTTACCAATGACAGAGCGCGTCATTCGTAGTTTCGTCATTGCATGTCTAGTCTACTGCTTCTCGCTCGAGGTTATGTTTTGATAACATTTTGATTTAGTGATTTGATTAATCAACGAGTATGCAAAATTTGTCGAAAATTGTGAAGTTGATATGAATTGCTAGTTAGTGCTTATTTAGTTTTGGTCAAAGTTTGGTGTTGTGTCATTATAGCAGCTTGCTAGTGGTAAGTTTGTGTTTTGATAAACAATTTTTTAGAAAGATTGGAAATTTTGCTAGGACAGATTCCTTGTAAAGCGTCTGTGATACTCACTGGAGATTTCAATATAAACTTTAGGGACAAAACTTCAATCTCTACAAAATCGTTAGAGAATTTATTAATTAGTTTCAATTTAGAGATGCATGTTGAATTGCCAACCCGTCACTCAAAATTTTCTAGTTCAATTATAGATTATGTTTGTTCTAACATGAAAAATATCGAATGCGACGTCATCAATGCAGGCCTTTCGGTTCATGAAGCAGTCTTATGTAAGATACCTCAAATATTTGAAATACCCAACAGAACACAACGTATTGGAAGAATATTTAGTAGACAAAACTTTGATAAATTCAAGAATAATTGTAATGATCTCGACTGGAATGAAGCAATGACATGCAACGACCCTTTAACTAAATATCATTCTATGCTTTCTTATGTATTCAATAAGAGCTTTCCGCTCAATAGAATTAAGACTAAAGCCAAAAAACCTTGGTTAACAAAAGGTATTAAAGTATCTGCAAAAAATCTTCGATCCCTTCATTTAATTAAAAGAATTGCCAGTGATAACGAAAACTTTATTTCCTTTTATAACAAGTATAGGTCCATTTATAGAAGAACCTTGAGAGCTGCTAAACAACTTCACTATAGGAACAAAATAGAAAATGCAAGACATAAGCAAAAAGAAAGCTGGGTTATTGTCAATGACTTGAGAAGTAAAAACAGCTCCGTTCCAGTAAAAACAAATTTAGAATGTAACGATATCAATATTGCTCAATAGCAGAAACTATTTCCAAACAGATTCACTCTCCAACCGATCCATTGAGTTATTTGAAACATATCTCTGTTTCGGAGTCTTTCTTTTTCGCGCCTACAGACATCGTAGAGATGAAGCAAATTTTCAATGAAATAAAAAATAAAAATGCATCTGGGTGGGATGACTTATTGTTACAAATATTTTCATATCTCTCTGAGTTCGCCCTTGAGGTACTAGTTGAGGCTGTAAATTTTTCATTTCTCACAGGAGTTTTTCCATCATGTTTGAAAAACGCTATAGTAATTCCATTACATAAGGGGGGTGATACTGATAATCCTGCAAACTTCAGACCCATCTCAATGTTACCCACACTTTCGAAAATGATAGAAAAACTCGTGAAAAAAAGAATAATGGCTTTTCTGAATAAGCACAATTCTATTAACCCTACTCAATTTGGATTTCAAAGAGAAAAAGGCACAAATGATGCAATTTTCAACCTTTTACAAAATGTTTATTTGAAAATGAATGATAAAGAAGTTGCTGCAGCGGTTTTTTGTGACTTGACAAAGGCCTTCAACTGCGTTAATCACAAAATATTGTTGCAAAAATTAGAGGTATATGGGTTCAGGAAGGTAGTTATCCAGTGGTTTGAGTCATATTTATCTGGAAGAACTCAAAGCGTATCTCTTCAAGGCAGCTTATCGCACAAACTAGAAGTTAAATGGGGAGTACCTCAGGGGTCAGTTCTGGGACCAACACTGTTTTTAATTTATATAAATGATCTAACCTCAATTAATATTTCCGGAGAGTTCACCCAATTCGCAGATGACACCACAATACTTTGGCATGATAAAGATGACTCAAAACTGTATCAAATGGTGGAGAATGATATTGGTGAAGTGAAAAATTGGTGTGATGCTAATAAGCTCTCCTTCAACATATCCAAAACTAACATTCTCACTTTTAAATGTAATCTTCCAGAAATTCATTTAGGAAATCAAGTGATAAGTTGTAGGTCAGACACAAAATTTCTGGGTTTACATATTGATGATAAACTGAAATTTGAAGATCACATTGAAAGACTCAGACGGAAACTATCATCAGGATGTTTTGCAGTAAGAACCACTTCATGGGAACTTGGTGAAGATATGGCAAAGAGTGTGTATTATGCATTAGTTGACTCACATCTAAGATATGGAATTTGTTTTTGGGGATCATGTAGTCAATATCTTTTTAATACGGTTTTTGTTTTGCAAAAAAGAGCAGTTAGGTATATGTGCAGAGCTAAATTCCAGGATTCTTGCAAGCCACTTTTCATTAAACATAAAATTTTACCACTACCGTGCATTTTTATTTTAGAAGCAGTATGTCTCATTCACAGTAACTTTAAAAACGAAATCCATACGATTACCCATTATAACACCAGACAGCCACTAAATATAAAATTACCAATTCCAACATTGACACAGGTTAAAAATTCTATAATTTATAATGGTAAAAAATTATTTAATCATCTACCCAACAAGTTTAAAATCATAGACGAAGAAAATTTAAAAATTCCGTAAAAAATCTTCTTCTGGCACTCATAGATGAATTCTACTGTGAGAAGCTTTAGTGCTGTGAAATTCAACTTCGTCATCCCTTCTTAGCTATTTTATATTATGATAATATATATATATATATATATATATATATACAGGGTGTTCCTAAACATCATGTACATCCGAAAGGGGGTAATTCCTCAGCTCATTTTAAGACTAAAAGTTCATATAAACATTGGTCCGCAAACGCTTTGTTACCGATCTACGGGGTGTTGAAATTTCAAGATTTTTTTTGTTTTTTCTTTATAGATCCTGCAGTTTTTGAGATATGTGGCTCAAATTTGAAACATAGATTATGTTATAGGGCTTACATCGATGGACATCTCAAATGTTTGTGAGAATCTATAGGGTGATAATTTTTTTTGGGTCATGCCCCCTTTTCTCCCCCTGAACTTTTTTGCGGTGCGCCGTTGATAAATTATAATATACAAAATGAATTTTTTCATTCATTTACAAACTTTTTTGTGTCTTGTAGTTTTTCCGTATCTAAAACCGTTGTCGAGAAAAAATGGAAATAGCAATTTGTGTATTTCGAGCGCAAAGTAATTGATTGTCGCTCGACAAAGAGAGTTACCGTGCAACGCGAAGCGGAGCGCGGTAATCTTTGGAGAGCAACAATGACACTTTGTGCTTGAAATACACACATTATTTTTTCTACAAACGCATCTTTCAGACAAAAAAAGATCGACACTTCATTCAAATAGGCACATAATATTATAATAGTATGAGAAAATGAATACTCAGTAGAAATTCGTAATGTATAAGCTATCCAAGTATCCAATAATTCAAATCTCAAACAGAAGAAAAAAGTGAAATCATTGCTTTAAAAAAATCCGATGCCGGGATCTGTTCCCGGGACCTGGATTTAAACCGACCAACGATAAGCTTAGCTCCAACGCAGATTCTCAGATGGCTATGAGTGTATTGTCTATACTTTCCATCATGAAAGAATAGATTTGTTTTCAAACAAATGCAGTGGAGAGCGAGCGTTTTTTGACAGTTCGTATGTGGAGTCGTTAGGTGTCTTTACATGTGTTTAAATTGTTAATTGTAAGGTGTAAATTTGTTATAAATACTCGTTATAGCCTCGTAACAATGCCAAATTATTCAAATGGCGATTTGGCTGATATGCATTTTATTTATGGCCTTGCGAATGGAAATGCAAGAGAAGCCAGACGTCTATACATGGAGCGTTATCCCAATAGAATAATACCTGATCAACGAATATTCTCAGATATTCATAGGCGTCTTGCAGAAACTGGAACATTTAATAAAAACACTAATGATGGAGGTAAACCACGTACCGTTAGAACACCACAGATCGAAGAAGCTGTTCTACATGAAATAGAAGAACAGCCAGACACTAGCACCAGAAAAATCGCTAAAAATTTAAATATCAGTCACCAAGTTGTTTGGCGTATATTGCGTGAATCTCTACTATATCCATATCACATTCAAAGGGTGCAAGCGCTCCTTCCTCGAGATTTCCCTTCAAGAGTTAATTTCTGCCAGTGGTACCTTAATAGGATAGCAGTAAACCCCAATTTTGACTGTAAAATCCTTTTTACCGACGAAGCCAATTTTTCCAGGAATCAAATTATAAATTTTCATAACAACCACATATGGGCCGAAGAAAATCCACATGGAATTGTCGAAACTCATTTTCAAGAGCAGTTCTCATTGAATGTATGGGGTGGTATAGTTGGGGATCATTTGATTGGTCCTTTCTTTTTGCCTGGTCGGCTTACTGGAAACTCATACAGGCATTTTTTGCAATACGAATTACCTTTATTACTTGAAGGCTTACCTCTTTTGCTCAGACATCAAATGTGGTATATGCACGATGGCGCACCAGCACATTTTTCTGTTTTGGCTCGGCAATATTTAAATGAAGTGTTTGGGGACAAGTGGATAGGACGGGGTGGACCTCAGTTATGGCCCCCTAGGTCCCCTGATTTAAATAGCCTAGATTTTTTTCTATGGGGGCATCTCAAATCTCTCGTGTATACAACACCAATAAATACCATCGATGACTTACGAAATCGAATATTAAATGCATTTGAAACTGTAAGAAATACTCCGGGGGTGTTTGGCAGAGTACGGGCATCAATGAGAAGAAGAGCGGACGCATGTATAAGGATTGGAGGAGGTCACTTTCAACAATTGTTATAACGTTATTTCCTTGTTATGTCTTTTATTTGGATGTTTTGTATAATAAATCGTTATTGCAAAAAAAAGCCTTTAGCAAACAGCGGCGAACAAAATAATTTTAGCGAATTACAAAAAAATTTAAATTTTTTTTTTCTCGATAACGGTCTTAGATACGAAAAAACTACAGGATGCAAAAAAGTTTGTAAACAAACCAAAAAATTCAATTTGTACCTTAGAATTTACCAACAGCGCACCGCAAAAAAGTTCAGGGGGAGAAAAGGGGGCATGACCCATAAAAAAATATCACCCTGTAGATTCTCACAAACATTTGAGTTGTCCATCGATGTAAGCCCCATAACGTAATTTATGTTTCAAATTTGAGCCACATATCTCAAAAACTGCAGAATCTATAAAGAAAAACCAAAAAAAAAATTGAAATTTCAACACCCCGTAGATCGGTAACGAAGCGTTTTCGGACCTGAGTTTATATGAACTTTTAGTCTTAAAATGGTCTGAGGAATTACCTCCTTTCGGATGTACATGATGTTTAGGAACACCCTGTATATATATATATATTGTATTTATATGTAGAAACACAATAATTATTGTTAGGTATTTTCTTTTATGTGACTTTGTCAATAAGAATTATGTTCTTCAGACAATAAAGTATATTTGATTTGATAATAACCAATCAGGAACCGAACTACAAAATCGAAAACACATCATATACATATCCAGTAGCCAATCAAGAGCCGAACTACAAATTCTAAAACATGATGTTTTCATTTTTTATCAACACAAAAATTTCAACCAATCATAACACGCTATTTTAGCATAAGTGAAATAATCTGTACCATTCCTTTTCTAATAATTGTTTGAATTCTTCATCAATTTCATGAGTACCTATTGCCGTTATACAATTTATATAAAAATGTAATGCCTCTATAAACAGAAATGTTTCTTGGGATCAATAAATAAATTAACTAAGTTATATTTTTAGGGAGTGGACGGACATACTGATCTACATTGGTCGAGGTGTTAGAGCGTTTGGCTTCCACCCAGACGGTCCGGGTTCGATCCCCGGTCGTGTGTCACTGAGCTGAAGTGGTTCGGATTCCACTTTTATTTAAACTGTAGGTCCCGGATCTCCCTTGCTCGCACAAGCTCTGCTTTTGAGGGGTTTTCTCCGAAAACCTGGGAGTTTCGTAAAAACAAATTTTACAAATTTTTTTACATTAGGTCACGAAGGTTCGAAAAGGAAGATTAGGAGGAATGTAAATGAGGCAAGCAGGGGATAGCAAAAAGGATCTATGAGGTCCTACTTGCCTGGCTGCTGCCTCCCCAAAAACTACTACCGTAATGATTCGATTTTTCCTTGAAATTTCTCAGTTGCGTTTCGGAAGTTAGCTACATTTGTGTCATATATTTTGTCGTCGGAATTTATTAAATTTTTCAAAGAATATGATCATCAAATATTGAGAGAGGAAAAAATATTTCATCTTCAGCTTCATCCAGAGTGAGAAAATCATGATACTGAGAATGATCATTAATAGAATATTCAAAATAACTACAATCACACCAGTAAGATATTTATTTACAAAACAGAAAAAAAAATCACAAAAAAAATAAACTATAACCAAGTCATTTATTTTTGTCTTTTTTGTTAGAAGCCCTGCCTTTGTTGCCTTTGCTACCTTTACTGTTTCTTCCTCTGCCCATGGTCTTCATCTTTTTCTTCTGAGCTTTCAAATCTTTCTTCATCCTTGGATCTACCACTTTATAATGACCTTTAACTCCACTTGGTCGCTGCACTTTTTTTGCGGCCATATATTTCTTAGACACAACGTATGTCACTTCTTTCTTGGGCTCCTGTTTGGCTTTTCTGTATAATCTAGAATAAAATTTTTTAAGCAGGAATCCAAAGTATATTACCGTTGAATTATTTTATCTTTACCCATGCGTCATCAATTTATGATCTAAGAAATAACACACCCTCTATGTAACATTTCTGTCTATCAATCGCTATGAGCGAATCAAAATTAGTTGACATTTGTCTTCTAAGCAAAGAATTATGGTATTGTGATGATCCATTGAAACTCAAAACAGTGAAAAGAGATAGCCATAAAGCTGACAGTGTTTTCACATTTCAACTAAACTTGCCAAATAGTGTATTGACTAGAGCAGTACCATCAATCACGTCATTATTTTCTGTCATTGGGGATTATTTGTCACCACTTTTACTTCGTTTTGCAGTCAGACATTATAAAAACAGTTTTTTTTTCAAAACTAAACGTCTCTTACAATCATTAATTTCAAAGTAAGTACAATACAATGTGTTTTTTTCACAAATAATCTTTGAAATTTCTAACCCCACAATTGATATATGTGACTGTAATTCCGTATTACCGGAATATTCACACAACAGTAATTCAGAGGGTGGAAACTGTGTTCAGTTGAATTTTAAAAAAAATCTCATTGTCTGGAGGTTCGCCATTTCCATGAATTTGAAAATGTTAATTTAGTTAATTTAATAATTCATTATCTTATCTCATTATCCACACGTTGTAATTTTTATCGGGATATCAGCCACGTCGTTTTACATTTAGACTTTGTTTTGACTAAAATTTGTCGACTTATTTCATATGCATTACAATGATGACGCACGGGTAAAGATAAAATAATTGAAGTAGTCAGTGAAACAATAATTATTCAAGTGAAATACAAATATAGATTGCTTCAAAATTTGTGAATTGCACTCAAGAAACAATCCGTTTAAATCATTCATTGATTGAGTTTTATTTACGGGAAAAAGCTGACAAAGAATATTGCTCTTGTGATAATTCTTTGACCATTGAAATAAAACATTCTATTTTGTTATACTCAACGAGAGGAATATATTCTGAAAGTTGAATCAGTTATTGATAATACAAATTTTACACTAATCAATAAAAACACCATGAACAACTGTCAAACACATGTTAAAAATGTTCTTGCAAAATAATTATTTTCACTAAACTTGATTCAAGCAGAGTTATAAATTAAAACATTCTCAATTGAAAATTGAATCAATACATGATTCCTCTGGAAATGGAAAAAACTCTACGATAAATTTGAAGTTACTTTTTTGTAATATCTAACAGAAAACAACTACTTCCCCGGCTAAAGCCACGCTGGACATTGAACTACATCTGATAGATATTGAGACAGACCCTATATAATTTGAGAGAAAAATTCTGAAAGTGAAAATTTGCATTTTCATTCAGATAGTTGATTATTTATTAAATGTCCAGTTTCCATTGGAGATTATTATCTATGAATGAGATAGATAGATAGATACTTTATTCATCTCTTAGGTTAAGGTTACATTGGATGCGTACTCTGACGACCATCGAGTCGGACGTAGACGGACGAATATGGTCGTACGATCTTGGTGGTCGCATTGCATACGTTCAATTGCGACTAGTGTCAGTTCAACCAATATGACCAAAGATGGAGTATATTTATTGGAGAACAATTTTTTACGTCTTTTAATAATAATAATGATAAACTACTTTATTCAGAATGAATGAAAAGGTGTTTTTCAGCTTAACCTACAAACTTTTGATGTTATAAAATACTAGAAAAATATGGGTAAATAAATGTTTTATACATAAATAGACAACAAAATGGAGAGTTTCAGGTATAGTTTGAAGAGTTATTAGGCCAACCACATCTTACGAGACATATCTCGATTGTGATGATCTTTATTTGTTTGGACGACCCAAAATGCCTTTTTTTCAAATACTCCCAATTATAATGATCAGAAATATTCAGATAACGTCGTTTTTACGGAAGGAAGTAGCTGAAAAAAACAAACAAGTTTGAATTTCGGAATCGGTCGTGCATACCCGCGCACACACTGACGACTAGTCCTCATCGGATATAACCGGTTCAATTTGTCAGCCGTTGCTTGTTTCAGTTGTCCGACTACACACGAGTACGTCCGACTCGATGGTCGTCAGAGTACGCATCCAATGTAACCGTAGCCTTAAGGTCGGTTTAACAACATGAGATAAGTCAAAAATGGTAGAACATAAAAATTCCTTAAAAATACACTTTACAGGACAAAAATATGGATACAAACTATATTATAGTAACACAGACATCGAGAAAAAAGGGGTTAAAAAAAATTGTATACAAGATATGTGAATGGTTAGTTTCTGATTTGTACATACTCATCTAACGAATAAAACGCATAACTGGTCAGGTATTTCTTCAAGCAAGACTTGAAATTTTTGGTATTTGTAATTGATTTCAGATAGCATATTGAAGAAGTGTGCTCCAGCATATAGAGGCGACTTCTTATGTTGCAGTCTGTTAGATTGTTGTAAATGGAAGTCATTTTTTCTCCTTGTATGATAGTCATGATATTCACTATTTTTATTTAATTTTTGGACATTGAGAAAAATATAAATTAGCAATTTATATAGATGTTAGAGTTAAGATGTTATTTTCAGTGAATATGTTCCTACATGATTCCCTGTAGTCTAAATCAAATAATAGTCTGATGAATCTCTTCTGTATTATGAAGACTCTAGATACTTCTGTGGCTCTTCCCCATACAATGATATTACAGCTCATAACACTATAAACTAATGAATAGTAGAGGTTTATTAGGTGATGCCTATGAAAATTCGACTTCAGTATGATTAATGCAAAATACACTGTTTAGTTTTTTGCACACGGCATCAATTTGGTCATTGAATGAAAGTTTATAGTCTAGTACTAGTCCTAGAAATTGTGTGGATTGTGATTGGCAGATTTGCTCGACACCATTATTAACTGACTAGTTGTGAGTGGGCTTGAGGAGACTAGTAAACTCTATGAAAACTGTTTTTGCAGTATTATTGATTAGATGATTCACACTACACCAGTATGTGAAGTCTTTTATGACTGACTCAACTTTACTTTGTAATTCTGAGGTGGTATCAGCTGCAACATTAATTGTGTTATCGTCTGCATATATGAAGGTACATCCCTGATGGATATGAGTAGGTAGATCATTTATATAAAGTAGAAAGAGTAATGGTCCTAATACTCCTCCTTGAGGTGTGCCAATCACAATATCATATTGATCAGATAGCTGATCCTCTATCTGAACCTTGAGTGATAAGGGAGAATGTTATTCAGAAGTATCACTCACAGAAAATCGCTGATTCCATTGATGCGTGAATTGCATCTCTTTCGCTAGGCCTCCAATACATTTTGGTTGACAAAAATCTATTTCACTCTTCTAAGATCATCGGGGAGGTCGGAAGAATTGTAAAACATACTCTTCATAAGCAATTTCAGACTGCGTAATAATGAGTGAAAGACCCTATATATAACTTGAGAGAAAAATCTGAAATTGAAAATTTGCATTTTCATTCAGATAGTTGATTATTTATTAAATGTCTAGTTTCCATTGGAGATTCATATCTATGCATGAGATAAGGGAGAATGTTATTCAGACCACACTAAACTTTTGAAAAAACTCGAACATTTTGGAACAAGAGGAGTATCCTTAGAGTTAATACGCTCTTACATAACAAATAGATTTCAATATCTAACAGAGGGAGTTGAAAAAGGCGAATTGATTGAATCTGATAGGGAAAAAAATCAAAGTGGGTGTTCCACAAGGCTCTATACTTGGACCACTAATGTTTATTTTATATATCAATAATTTGCCTCATATAGTTGACCAAAAAGTTGTTCAATTTGCGGATGACACTTCATTACTATTCAGCGATATATCTGGAAATGATATGAAAAACAACGTATCGAATTCTTTACAAATATTTAAAAATTGGTTTGCAATGAATAATCTGTAAATGAATATCAACAAAACTCAACTCATGAAGTTCTCATATATGCAACAGAATGACAAATTTTCATAACTCTATGATGGAGATGATATTACAGCTGCTCCTTCCGTAAAATTATTAGCAATAACAATTGATTCTAGATTGGATTGGAAAAAATACATTGACCATCTAGCACGAAATATGGTAAGCTATTGCTATGCACTTGAGTTATTGGCTCAGTCAGTAAACACAGAGGCTGCATTATTTATTTATTTATTTATTTATTTATTCACTTTCAGAAACAGGATGCTAACATACTGTTAAGAAATGTCGTCAATGTAAATAAATCAAAATGTAAAAATAAGAACAGACATATGAAGAACTACTAACAAATGAACAGATATTTAAGTACATGCATAAAATTCCCTAACTGTGTAGCAATTTGTTTCTAACAGAAATACTTTCACTTTTTTCTTAAAACTATTCAAATTTCTACTACTTTTAATACTATCTGGTATCTTATTGTAAAACATACATCCCATGTAAAATAAACCTTTCTGGTACAGAGTAGTATCATGCTTGTTAGGTAAGAGCTGATCTTTTTTTCTTGTATTATATGAGTGCTGCGCTCTTACTTCGTTGAACCTATCCCTATTCTTGAAAACATAACAAACAACTTCAACTAAATTTTAGAGGATTTAAAAAATATTTCTGCATGAATCATAGAATCCAAGATTGCCTAAAATTCGTACCGCACGTTTTTGCAATTTAAAAACTCTCTCAGCATCTGAGGCATATCCCCAGTGAACTATAGCATATTTCATACATGAGTGAAAACAGGCGAAGTAAAGTTGTCTAACTATATTCTGACTGCAGTGCTTAGACGTTACTGCTAAGGCATAACAAGTTTTAGACAATTTAACACAAAGCTCATGAATATGATCTGACCATTTGAAGTGATAATCTATCTTTAATCCGAGCATTTTAGTTTCTCTTGTATAGACTACAGTAGTTTTGTCCGACAATACTATTTCGTTGCTGTGCTCTACCCGCGACTGCGATCTTTTGAACATGATACAGTGGTCTTACTATTATTAATACCCAATTTATTGTTTTGAACCCAAAGCGACATATTTCAGAAGATTGATTTTGCTATATTTTCGGCCTCATTCACAGTATCACTTTTAATAATAAAGTTTGTATCATCAGCATAAGAGACAATCAATGATGAAGGATGCTGAAGAAATTTCAACATATCATTGATGTATACTATGAAGAGAGTAGGGCCTAGTATCGACCCTTGAGGCACCCCGGAATTGATATTTTTTATACTGGAGGTGGCGTTGTTTGTTGTGACTTGTTGTGATCTATCTGAGAGATAAGAGGTGAACCAGTCTAAAGTAACCCCTCTCACTCCGTACCTCTCCAGTTTCGTTAGCAGAATATTATGATTAACACAATCAAAAGCTTTTGTGAAATCTACAAACAAACCTAGTGCAACCCGAGATTTATCCAGTGTGTATACAATATCACTCACAAATTTTTCCATTAAGTTCGAATCATGCATACATCCAATCTTGTGTTAGATATGGAAATATACTGAGTATTGAAACAAACCGATAGCTGCAGAACTATATTTTCGAAAGTAAATGTACTTACTCTTGTGGTATTGTTATTTATGAAGCAGTAATTTTTGTCAAGGAAAATAATGAACTCTTCAAAACACTAGAACATGATAACAATACTAGATTCAAACAATATCTAACCTCAGATTTAAAATAATATACTTATATTCAAAGAAATGTGGAATTCTCAGTTAGTAAAATTTTCAATCACTTGTCCGATGATCTCAAAAAAACGCCATTAAATAAAATGAAGCACAATCTTAAGCAGTCAATACAAAAGGCTTGCTATACACTGGAGGAATATTTTGGAGATAGTCCTATATAATTTTAGTATTTTCAACTATATACATGATAATTTTTATAAAATGTTATGTACCATAGGTATAAAATACCTTTTTAATGTGTAATTTTAGTTCATAAGCTTTTATATTTCCTCTTTATCTGTTCTTTTTATTTATATTATTGACATGTTCTACTTACACCCGTCTGGGTACTATGTATTGTATACACATGAACAAATAAAAACTATCTATCCATCTACATTTATGTCGTCTTATAGTAGTAGTAGTTTATTGTTATCCCAAGAAACAATTTGTTTATAATAGGGATATTAAAAAAATAATTACAAAGAAATATCCAAACTTATTTGACAGTAATACATAAAATTAATACAAGTATAATTCATAACAAATAAAAATATAATGCTAAACTTTAAATTTTTTATCCAGAATAGTTATATTGAGAGCTAAAAGAGACATCAATGAATGAAAAAAGGTAATGTTGAAATTAATATAATGAATGTGAGGATCAATGAATTCAATTGAGAAAATATTTTTTTGATTTTACTCTTGAAAATCGTCACTTTTTTTATATTTTTTATTTCAGATGAAAGTGAATTGTAAATTACTATACCATCATGGTATATTGATTTTTTTCCAAAGTTAGTTCTGAAATTTCCCAGGCTCTGACAGTTTGCTTGTCTTGTTTCATGATAGTGTATACTATTTACTTCCGTGAAATTTAAATTAGATACTTTCTATTTAATTCGAATGAATTGAATAAATGAACAAATTTTCACTTTATATAGAGATTTCAAATCCAGTAAACTCTTTGGATTATACAAGTTGGCGGTTGGTTCTAAAAATGGTAAGTTATAAATACATTTAAATGATTTATTTTGTTAGTTTTGTTAGTTAGTTAGTTTTTCAAGAGGTCTCAATACTGAAGTATTAGCAGTTCCCCAAATGGAAATCAAATACTGTAGGTTTGAGTAAATAAGACAGTAGTAAATGTTAGGTATTTGAAAGGAACGAATTTCCTAATTTTGAACAAAACACCAATGACTGGATTAATTTTCTTCCTCAATTTATCAATATGTTTATTCCATATTAGTTTTTCGTCTATATAAAGACCTAGAAATTTAGTTACTTTGGTATATTCCATAGATTCAGTTCCAAACAATAGTGGATCAATGACAGTGTTCATGTTTTTTTTCGAAATATACATAAATGTGGTTTTACTAAAATTTAAAGTGAGTTTCACAACTTGCAACCAAATTGAAATCTCTATCAGATCACTCTTCATATTTTCACGTATCTCGTTGAAATCGTTTGCAAAATATATTAAGGTGGTGTCATCCGCAAATAGCCTTATTTTTCCTTTCAGTTCCAAATTTGTGATAGAGTTGATATAACTCAAAAATAAAACGGGTCCCAAAATCAAAATCTGTTAGCATTCACATATAAATAAGCTGACATTGGCAGGCTAACTAGCGCCACCTAATTCAAGCTTTCCAGATAACCTACCATGGATATTTATTGATGTAAATCAGTTTGAAGCAGTGCCACAACAAGCATTTTGTCAATTTTCTTTAAATGTGTTCAAATTGTACTCTTTGAATTCTGAAATCTTGAGTCAAAATATTATCAATAACATTTTGAATCTTTACCAGTGACAAAAAGTTTATTGAACCATATAATAAAAATAAATATTCAACTTGGTCTGATACGTTCAACTTTCAGTCACAGGAACTTTGAAGTTAAAGATAAATGCATATTCTACTCACTGTTTTATCTGTTTTGCTTTTTCTCTATCAGTTACATCAGCATTTTCCATGAGGGCCTCCACTTTCTTCTTGGCCTTCTCCAATTTCTTCAAAGCACGCTTCTTCTTTCTTGCTTTCGCCTCAATGACTTTCTTGATTGGCCTTACATTTATTTCCTCCAGTCTTTTATTATAATCATCGACCAATTCCTATAAAAGTAATGTAAAATTATTCAGAAGTGTTTGCATTCACAAAAAATTATTAACATGGCAATAATTGAATATTCAAATCGATCTACTCAGTAAAACGAAAATCAACCAAAAAACAACAAGTGATGATATATCACAAAAAATAATAACAAATCAATCAGAAATTATTAGGGCTAGTACCAGTGAAGATAAGTCGGGCGGACAAAAACATATCCACAAAAACCAACCCAAATTTATTTCAAATCCAGTTTATCATTCTCTTATTGAATCGCATCTAAGATATGGTATTGCATTTTGGATAGTTTGCTGTAGTCATCGTTTACAGACTGTCCCAATTTTGCAAAAGTGTGCTCTGCGGTATTTATGCAAAGTAAAATAAAGGGATTAATGCCGACCTCTCTTTCTTAAACATAAAATTCTTACAGTTATTGATATTTTTATATTTGAAACTGTTTGTTTGATACACAAACACAAAACATAGTTCTCTATTGAAAACAGTTCTTCAGATCGTAGTACCAGACAGAGTAATGATTCAAAACTTTCAATTCCAAATAGTACACTTATGAAAAACTCGATATTTTATAGGTTAAATGCAGAAGTCTGGATTGCTTAATCCATTTTATTATTAGTTTAATGGGCTTCTGCCAAGTAGTGTCATCAAATATTTTCTTCTGAATTTATTTGGCTTCCGACGAAGTCGACACCATAGTCGGAGTGCTCTTCGAATCTTGGGGTCAAGATATTTTTCGATTGCGTTGGGTGAGCTACCCTGCGCTGATGATTGGCAAGGAACCATGAAACCGGTCCGTAGGTGTTCCCTCGTGTGGGTTGAGACATGTTTTGGCGTTGAGATTGGGAGAACACTGCAAAGTAGTTCTTGTAGAATACTTTGCCAAGAATCTAACAGATATAATTCAATGGTCGTAGGGGGCAGTATTTGTTTTCTGTTGGAGACTTGCCGACGATTACACCTATTGTATAGGTTAAATGCAGAAGTCTGGATTGCTTAATCCATTTTATTATTAGTTTAATGGGCTTCTGCCAAGTAGTGTCATCAAATATTTTCTTCTGACTTTACGTTATGTTATTATTGTATTCAAAGCAGAGTTCAAGGAATGATTTTAAATTTTAGTCATTGCAAGAAAGACCATGAACAATTACACAAATAAATTCACACCAAATCGTTTATGATAACACCTCACTACACTATTATCGAATTTATCAGTTGAATGTTGATTGTTGAATGTAAATAAAATAAACATTCACCTCACATCTCCATATAACTTTTGAGAATTGAGGTCTGTCATTACGATTTGCTGTGTTGTCAATGCTCGTTCTTCATCAAAAGGATGATCCGTTCAGAAAATTTGAAAGTTACAAATACAATAAAAAAATAGCTAATATGTGGATTTTTATCTATGGGTTGATCAAGTGACAATGAATTGATTATTTCTCAACGGCTTTTATCATGATAGAAGTTATATTTTTAAGGAGAACGGTATTGCCTGTTTCGGAACGTGGACTATGGTGGGAGGTATTTCCAATGAACGTGACGTCAGTGGCACACTTTCAAATGTGATATATTTTTTTAAATGAAAGAAAAATAATGGAACTTTTTGTTATATGGACTTTTCAGACTAACAACTATCGATTTTAACGAGTTTTGTAATTTATTTTCCGTAAATGTAAAGGTTCGTTAATACCAGTCTACTGCTAATAAATTACCTTGGGAACTGGGACCTCTCTTTTCATATGTTTTTCTTCATCTTTCGTAAACCAATCCGGCAGGTTTACATCACCAAATGCGTATCTATTCCAGGCAGCATCCACAATATCCCTTTTTGCCTTTTTGCTATTGACCATAACACTTCCAAGAGCCAATTCCTCAGGGGTAAGTTTATGCTTTCCTTTCCGGCCTGAATGATCAAACAGTTGTTATTATTTAGTCATTGAGAACAAAAATAGTATTTTCGCCTTTACTACACTGTGGTCTTACTAATGAAGGTAACTTTGTTATCGAAATGCGCATCTAGGAGTGAAAATACTTTGTGGTAAAGGGGAAGATACTATTTGATCCCATTGAATGACACCACAGGCGTCCAGTATCCCATTTTAGATTATTTAGACATATTTTTTTGGAACACAGAGTAAATAACAGTGAAAGAACCTCCGAGCAATTTGCTCGGAGGAAAGAACTCATTCATGTTAGTAGAACATACTTCAATAATATGTAAGGGATTTCAAAAAATGGAAACTATCCAAACACCAAAACTAAGTAATTTTTTTATGTTTTGATTCCACGAAAGGGAAGATCCTATAAAGTTGAAAAATTGATATTTCAGATGAGCATTTTCCATGAAAATATCTACAAAACCGACGAGACGAATGGATCTTTTTGGGGCAGATTCTACCTTAGTGTGCTAACTTTGTCGGTGTCGAGTGTGAATTGACGTAGATTCGGTGTTTGGGTAGTTTCCATTTCTTGAATTGTATTCACACCAAAAGTTCCAAATATTCATTTATAATAATAATGAAACGTCTTTATTATTTTCAATTGACAAGAAATTTATTATTTGCGCCTATAATAATAATAATAATAATAATAAATGTTGTTTATTGAATCAGAATTACATTCAATTCAAATGGCTATCGACCGAGGTCCTTCTGCCATGCGCCTATAATTTTTAAAGAAAATAAAACGAGAAATTCAGTTTTCGTTTAGCAGAACTAAATGAAAGATTTTTCCACTTAACCTGAAACATCTCTGTGAGTGAGTCAACCTCCAATCAATCAAGGGTATAAATTTATTTAAACATAAAATTAAGGAATATTTGCTTGAACACTGCTTCTACACTGTTGAAGAGTACCTTAGTTACACCTAACTTTTAACATGTCAATGTAAATAACGTTTGTGCTATGTTTGTTGTTTGATGTTGAAAGTTTTTTTAATTAATTTACTCAAATTGTTTGTAATAGATACTGACCATGTCAATGTCCAAATTGGATCCAATGACAACAATAAATATTATTATTATTATTATTAGAGAGACAAGAAAAAATTAATAAAAAACAATATCAGCATTGAGGAAAGGGAAAAATGTAACGGCACTATTTGTCTGATTGATATCACTCTCTGTTGGATAATTATTGATAATTATTTAATAAAAATTCAATTCCATTTCGAATCTGGAGAATTTTATTTATTTTTGGAATAGAATTATAGTTTTTACATACAGATCATCTCACAGCACTGCGAATATAGGAGAGGATATAACCAATTAACTATCGTCCAATCCCTTCAATAACAACAATTCTTTTTTTTTCTTTTTTGTGTACAGTAAAGGTCTCTCTTCCACTACAATGTTGGAAGTATCATTTGCACTTTATTATTTATTTTTTCTAGTTTCTCTTATTCTTTAGGGCATTACTTATGTATTTTCGAACCCTTGCTATGAAACGTACTGTTTTTTGAAGCAATAAATGTATTATTATTATTATTATTTATAACAACAATAACTGTCATCGTGACATCCTAATAATTATCTAGCAAAGACACTTATAGGTAGTTCATTTAAAGACATAATAACATTTGTTGAACATGGTTTACGAAATTGCTGAGAAAGTGCAAATTGTCAAATGGTATTTTCAAGGATCAAGGACGTATGTTGCGTCAGATTAAAGTATTATTTGTTGAAAACTTTGAAAATAGGCCGGACAATTATCAATTGCTCTAACTAATGAACAGCATGGGGATATCGGAAACGGTAAGAGACGGGGGTCGATTAAATTAGAGAAAAGTAGCGCATTTATGTGTCCAACAATATGTCATTCAGAAATTTGAGAATTTAGTTATTATTTTCTCCTAGGTTTATTTTCAAAGGAAATGTAAAACAAATAGCACTTTGTCATGGCCACTTTTTAAGGACTACCTCATAACGTAAGCAGAATTTTTCTGCGCCATTTCGTCTTTTAGAAAACATCATCAACTTTTTATTTTTATATGGGCCGAAACTAAAGTATACCCTGTATAGGACTCCATTTTTCATTGTGAATACAGCAATGTAGCACTCAATATGATTTCAGAACCATTTCTCGCGCAAATAGAAATTTAGTGATTACTTAACCTGTTTTTCTTAAATTTTAGATAGTAGTAGTATAAAGTAAGCCTTGAAATTTTGAATATCCTTTAAAAATAATGGCACTGAACTAAAACTATTGAATTTTTTCAGGGGTGTCCCGCTGTATAAAATCTCATTACTTTTTTCTTGTGCAACCTGTCTATAATGGAAGAGATATGAGGTAACACTGAAATTAGAAAGTAAATACTCTAATATCACTCGGGATTTTTTATTTATTTTTTGTCCGCTAGTTTATCTATAATCGGAAGAAATCTGGTTTCGTGACGTCACGTTCATCAAAACTAAACTTGGCAACGTTGTTAAAGTTGTGCATCAAATTCTCATTCAAATATGTGTCATATGACAGTTGTCATTTGATACCAGATGGGTTCTTTCGTCTGTTTAGCGGTGCGATCAATAAGAATAGTTTGTCTCTGTCTAACTTATTTGCCTACCCATTTGATACAAGTGGAGCAGTTCCATCGTCCAAACTTCAACGAACACTACCTTGATTTATTTTTTGAGGTTAATGCAATTTTCTAAGTTTTGAGAGCTTTTGTTGTTTCTGTTCTAAAATTTGTTACTAATTTCTGTATCTCAAGTACCTGTATCCCTGCAATAACTGAACATGTCGAAAAGGTGCTTTGTACCCGGTTGTCTGAACCAGTGCAAATTCCAATAAACAATTTTTTTATGCACTTAAAGATGAAGCGCGTCGGAAAATGTGGTTCGAAACAGTGCATAAACCTTTTGTGAAAAGCGGAAATATGTTTTTGTGAAGAACATTTCCAAGTGAGTACTTTACGTTATGTTATTATTATATTCAAAGTAGAGTTCAAGGAAAGATTTAAGATATTAGTCATTGCAAAAACGACCTTGAACTATCATAATGAATGTTGATTGTTGAATGTAAATAAAATAAACATTAACCTCACATCTCCATATAACTTTTGACAATTGAGAACTGTCATTACGATTTGCTGTGTTGTCAATGCTCGTTTTTCATCAAAAGGAAGGTTTGTTCAGAAAATTTGGAAGTTACAAATACAACAAAAAATAGCTAATATGTGGATTTTTATCTATGAGTTGATCAAGTGACAATGTATTGATTATTTCTCTATGGCTTATATCATGCTAGAAGTTATATTTTTAAGGAGAACGGTATTGCCTGTTTCAGAACGTGGATTATGGTGGGAGGTATTTCCGATGAACGTGACGTCAGCGGCACACTTTCAAATGTGATATTTTTTTAAAATGAAAGAAAAATAATGGAACTTTTTGTTAAATGGACTTTTCAGACTACCAACTATCGATTTAAACGAGTTTTGTCATTTATTTTCCGTAAATGTAAAGGTCCATTGTGTCTTCAGAGAAACTGCAGTCAAAAAGACTCATTATGCTGCTTCCTATAACTCATTGTTATTAGAAGATTCAAGTATCCATCCACATATCACCCAGTAGTTTCACAGGCTTAAACTAATGGTGGATTTATGTAGCAGTTTTAAGTCATTAGTTTTTAGTCACAAGTAAGAATCTTCATCAATGATGGGTTGGACGTTTATTCCAAACATTCATTGACGGACATTCTTATGACTAAAGACTCAAAAGTTCTGCCATAAATGAATAATTTTTTTAAAACTGACAAATCTCATTGCATCTTAAAATAAGTATTAATTTGTATGTTCTCCAATCACCTCACCTGTTGATTTTACAATTTCAAAACCATCTTTCTTTTTATTGTTAACTGGAACATGAGCTTCTTTCTCAATGTCGTAATCTGAGTCACTATCTGTATCAGTATCTTCTTTTTCTTCAGAGCTATAACCATTATCTGTTGAGTCTTCCTTTGACACTTTCTTGTTTGGTTTCTTAGTTTTCTTGGTTGAATTAATTCCTTTATCACTGATTTCATCTCCTATAACTTCGGCTCCTTTCTTCTTGAAATTCTCCACCATTCTATCTAAATCTGCATCCTCGTCCTTTTCATCAATGAGATTTTTAAAAGCATCTCTGTCAAACCATAGCTCTGCTTTGTGAGCTTTCTTCTTTTCTTTGTCTCTGTAGTCCAAATCTGAGATGAGGGGGTGTTCCTTTGTTTTCTTTCCAGGTTTTACTTTCGTTGGTTTCTTAGATCTTTCATCTTCACTTTCTTCATCACCTAGTCCTATGAACAAAATTTTTTTTAAATATTTTGTATATAGAATAGAATAGAATCTTTATTTAAACAAGTTAAATTCAGCTCAGTTGAAAAGATGATGGTGATGTTGTCAAAGATGGGTTATTTTTATTTTTTTATTTTATTTATGTATTCACAGGCAAGCCCAATACAGATTTTTTTTAAAAAAATTTATTAAATTTTTGAATCTAGAGTGCTATGGATACGTTCAAATCACTAATTACAGCCCTGAAAAAACTACGTTATTTTTTAAAGAAATGCTCTATTACCATCCCATTTCCATTAATTGATCTTAGAACACCTCAAGAGTTTTCATACATAATTGTCAGAAGTAGAAACCTCGTCAAGGTCATCTAGATCAAATATAAAATGTGGATTGCCTCGGGGTTCAGTACTGGGCCCGGTCCTGTTTTTGTTGTATGTTAATGATTTGTCAAATATCAATGTATCTGGAAAGTTTACATTATTTGCAGATGACACTACAATATTTTGGCATACATGCCAAGAACAGTAGGGAACTGAACGGGATGATATATATAATATATAGTAAGTTTCCGTTGCTCACTTGACGACTTACATAGAAAATAAATTCAACGCGAAATTCTTGGGAGTGTATATTGACTACAGGCTGAGATTCGAGAACAAATACTGGCTTTGAGAGAAAAATATCATATGAGTGTTTTGCAGTAAAGGTTGTCTTGAAGGAGTTGGAAGTATGTGCGGCTAGAGTGGTTTATTGTTCTCTAATTGAGTCCCACCACAGGTACGGCATTCCATTCTGGGGTGCATGTAACAATAACTGCCTGAACAGCACCCTTATTCTGCAAAAATGAGGGGTGAGATATATGTGCAAAGCTAAATTTCGTGATTCATGTAAGCCACTATTTATTAAATACAAAATACTCACGATAATAGCTATCTTTATATTGAAGACTGTTTGATTTGGAAGCACTCAAACTCGTTTGGCAGACTTCCTTCACAATACGTCACTCGACAAGCTATTAACATGAGTCTGCCACTCCCTAAATCAACAGTTGTTAAGGATTCTATTATTCACCACAGATGCAAGATGTACAATCATCTTCCAAATTATATTCAAACTACTACAAATTCAAAAAAATTCAGAAAATTCGTAAAAAACTTGCTATTACAGAAGCATTACTATAATGAAGAAGAATTTTATGCTGAAACGTTTAAAATTTCAATATTACCCTAGTTATCTGTTTTTACATTTAAAATCTGTTAGTTTGTTGGTTTGTGTTATTATATTGAGTTTGTTATTTAGCTATTTTACATTTAAGGATGGATTTAGCGAGGGACAATATATGAGAATATAAGTAGAAAAGTTATTGGGTATAGCCCTCAAATTGTAGTGCAACCGTAGACACCGTACTGATGAGAGCTCATCAGTACGGTAAAATCAAGTGCGAAGATGTAAAAATAGAAACAAAGGAAGTCAACAACAGGAAGCCAGCCACACATTTGTGGCTTCGGTTAGAAGACCTTGTGCTTACAAGGCAACAACTAACGTCGCCACGGAGGCAGCTATAGCTACCGTCGTGACAATCCTACCCAGGAAAATACAAATAAGGATGGATTTAGCGAGGGGCATTATATGAAAATATAAGTAGAAAAGTTATTGGGTACAGCCCTCAAATTGTAGTGCAACCGTAGACACGTGTTTCGAGCTTAAGCTCTCATCAGTACGGTAAAATCAAGTGCGAAGATGTACAACACTTGGATGTAAAAATAGAAACAAAGGAAGTCAACAACAGGAAGCCAACCACACATTTGTTTCTATTTTTACATCCAAGTGTTGTACATTTTTGCACTTGATTTTACCGTACTGATGAGAGCTTAAGCTCGAAACACGTGTCTACGGTTGCACCAGAATTTGAGGGCTGTACCCAATAACTTTTTTAATTATATTTTCATATATTGCCCCTCGCTAAATCCATCCTTATTTGTATTTTCCTGGGTAGGATTGTCACGACGGTAGCTATAGCTGCCTCCGTGGCGACGTTAGTTGTTGCCTTGTAAGCACAAGGTCTTCTAACCGAAACCACAAATGTGTGGTTGGCTTCCTGTTGTTGACTTCCTTTGTTTCTATTTTCACATCCAAGTGTTGTACATCTTCGCACTTGATTTTACCGTACTGATGAGAGCTTAAGCTCGAAACACGTGTCTACGGTTGCACTACAATTTGAGGGCTATACCCAATAACTTTTCTACTTATATTTTACATTTACTTATTCATATTATTATTGTTTTCACATGCAAGAATTTTATGAGGAAACCCTTTAAAATTTGATGTTTGTTGATTTTATTCGATATTTTTATCTTAGTATGTTTTATTTTAATTATTGACGAGTATGTATCAAAAATAACTCAGAACTTGAAATTAGCTTTACCAAACTTTGTCAACAAGAATTTAATTTCTTATGATAATAAAGTATATTTTCTCTCTCTCTTTCTCGAATAATGGCAGGAATAAAGAGGAGAGTTACATACAGAATAAATCAAGTTCATGCTCATCCGGTTTCACCAGTATATTTTCAGCTTTTTTGTCTCCATATGACATTCTGAATACAACCATGTCACTTTTGCAAGGGGGAAACATCTCGCTAAAATGTGTACAAGACTTAAAATATTTAAAAGACTGAAAGACTCAACCTGATGACTGAAAGACTCATTCCGATGACTGAAAGACTCAAACCGATGGCTGAAGCGAAGATTTACTTACCGAAAATTGACTTAAAAGACCCAAAATTTCTAGTTGTACGAGATTTAAAGGAGATGTTTCCCCATCGACTTCTTGTAACCAATTATTTTTTTAATCTGGATTTTATGTTTTAATCTAGAGTGCTATGAATACGTTCAAATCACTAATTACAGCCCTAAAATTTTGGAAAAAATACAACTTCACTGTTTTCGGTCAAAATAAATGAATGTAGAACGTGATTATTTGTACAATTTACTAGGTTGTTAAATAAATAAATAGAGTACAGACTTTCAGTTTTCTTATATATTTGGCCACCGGCTGCCGATAATAATAATAATATATGGTTTTATGAGTAGAAACTTGTATGAATACATTCTAATACAAATTCTATTGAAATGAAGAGTTAGTGCTTTCTCAAACAAAAGAAAGTACTCTCTTCTGCTTTACCTTCAAATGAATTTTATTGATTCCCTATGTGTACATCCAATTAAATAAACCTCAAGATGTTATATCCATAACTGGGCAATGAATGAGAAATGAAAGCTATAAAGAAGATTCAGTGTAATGAAAAACAATTATTTACCTAGCCCTTCCTTGATTTCTTCATCTTCATCATCTGTATTGAGTTCAAGCTCAGATTCAGAATCTTTATAATATGTTCCAGAACTATCTAAATGTCCATGTCCTTTCTCATATCTTGTATATTTTGGTACTTTCATTTCATCATCTGAATCACCATCAGAATGTGCTACTGTATCAGGAGTTTGATCAATGATTTTCTTCATTTTCTTAGAATCTGATACTTGTTTCAATGAAAACAATCCATCACCTTCCATTGTTGGTCCACTATCAGTTTTTAAAATCATTTTTAAATTCAATCGTTCATTGAGTTTCTGCCTCTCTTTCTGAACTTTCTTTTTTTTGCGTTTCTGTTCACGAAGCTCTACTTCTTGTAAATCTACTATTTGTTGATCTACTCCTTTGAGATCATCGTCATCATCATCAACATCTTTAGATTTATCGCCTGTCTCTTTCAATTCTTCATTAATTTCAGTTTTTTCTTCCAAATCAGTTTCCTGTTGCTTCATATACTCATCATGAAAATACTTCCTCCAAGTCAACAAACTGCGAAGATCTTTCCTACCCAGTACCTTTATATCTTTCACACATTCTTTAATTTCAGAAGTAGTTTTTTCATTATTCAATATACTGAGATCATCAAAAACAATCTAAAACAAATTTGAAAAAAAATTAAAATAACAAAAACTGTAACAGATGTTAAAACAAAGGTATCCAGATAAAATGCTCAATCCTCTCCTTTATTTATAGATTGGGACAGTTCACTGTTTGTTCTTTGGAAAAAGGTAATTTTTCCAAATTGATAGGGTCCAGCTACTGCCAGAAAACAACCATAAAAACAGAACATTTCAAACAAAGACTGTTTTCACAAATATAGGTATTTGGAAAATTTGGTGTGAATTCAAATCAAAATCTGCCACCAAAAATTCAATTTATTCAATGATTTATAAGGATAATTTTTACCTGATTTATTCAAGAAAAGTTTTAGCTTCTATCCTTGCTATATAGCCTTTGGAAATAGAAATAGGTAGATATTATTTCAATTATATACATTTATTCGTTATTAAGAATAATAATTCGTTGTTTGTCCTATGTTTTTTAGTCCTGGGGCCAAATAACTATGAAAAAAAATGATTACCTAAACGTTGAGGTTTTGTACATCTGTTCTTTATGTCAAGTCAGACAAGCTTTTCTTTGATGCAATTGTCGGTAGCGAGCGATTTTTATTGGGAGTCCCGCACTCATTTTTGTTTTTCGAAGGTATCAGGCCCAAGGACTATTTCCACAGTTGTTGGTTATTTAGGGCCAGTTTCACATGTTCCAGTTAGAGTCCAGATCAATTAACTAATGGTTAGAATGTGAACCTGTCAACGCCATTGAAAGAAAGTCATTCACCGTCTAAACTTTCAGTTAGTTGTCTGAAGCTTAACTGGGACCTGTGAAACTGGCCCTTAATTCCCTAGGAAGCAAGCAGACATAAAATCAAGAAATTTCAAAAAATACATGGTAGCATGCACATGCATTCAGTAGCATGAAAGACAAACATACAACACATGATGTGAAACAAATAAAATTTGAAGAGTGCAAAACATCGTATAAAAAGTTGGAAGTGGAAGTCTTAAATCTACTACTACTACTATAATTACCTCTGAAGCATTTTGCAATAGATCAATGCCATTTTCATGTTTAATGAAGTCTGATACATTCAGTTTATGATACAAGGTATAATCTTGGTCAGGGTATCCCTCAGCTTTGTCTTTCTTTTTCTTTTCTGGGTGGAAAACGTTTAGCTTGTTTTTTGGTTCAAGTTCTAATTCTTCGAATACATACTTTGGATCCATGAACTTTGGATCTATTTTATCTGGAGCTATGAAATCCTGACACACAACAAAAATTTCAGCTGATTCACTACGTGACGCCTGGGGTTTTGTTGCATGAACTTTTTTGAATAATTGTTTCAGAACCCATACTAATGCATGATAATCTTTCGATCTGAACACTTTGGTAATGAACCACCCTCCTCTCCTAAGGAATTGGGAAGCCAACTTCAGAGAACTGAGAGTTAAACAAGTTTGCTGATAAGCATCATGTAACCAGTTTTTACCGACATTGGGAGCTCCATCATGAAGTACAACATCTGCTTTCCACGTTTTCAACTCTTTTGATAGTGCTACCCTACATTTATCTGTAGTTATGTCTTCTTTCAAACTTATACAACCTGGAATGGGTTTGATTGGAAACAGATCTATGCCTACTACGATGCTTGAAACTGGCATATTCTGTTTGGCAACTTGCATCCATCCACCAGGAGCAGCACATAAGTCGATGCATACCTGCGATTTCTGTAGGAACTCAAATTTTCGATTTAGTTGAATCAATTTAAACGCCGCACGGGACCTGAAACCTAAAATTTAGAGTAAGTCCAAAAACTAAGAGGTAATGTTCAATTGTACCTGTTTCTTTGGCGAGCTGGTAGTATTTATCTTTCCGCTGTTTTCCAATTTTCTTTTTCTGTCCCATTTTTCTAGTTTGAGTTCCTCAATGTTGAATTATAACTATACCTTGATACCTCCCACGTGTTGGGTTTATGAAATCAAAAACATGGGAAAAGAAAAGATGAATATAATAATTTAGGGTTAACTCTGTTTGAAGTTGTCGATTGTCATTTGTCATAATCATAATCATTCGGCAACTATCATTTTGCCAACTGCTGCGTGTTTCATTCACAGACCTCATAATATGAGGTCTGTGGTTTCATTTCCTTGTCGGAAATAGTATATTGACCATGAATCATAACATTCATAACATGTCATTTTCCAATGATTAAGGTCAAAGATATCACTATATTTCCGAAAAATTACATGATGATTCATCATTCACCGCAATCTAGGCTGTTCCAAAATTTACCCTGGAGTAAGATAAGAGTAATGTCAAGGTACTAGCTTGACAGAGAGTGAACAAGGTTTTGGAACAGTGTTCGATCTTATGACGTAGGAAAGCAAATAAAACTTCAATCGTTTCTTGTTGTTTTATCATTGAAGGATTTCTCATTATCTTTATATAAATATATCAGGCACTTTGTACCTGCATCAGTCAAAAACTTTTTCTGGTTCTTTTTGAGAGACCTGAACTGAATTGTTTCTCACACGGTTTTTCTACCTTAGCAAGCAAACCTTAGAAGCAAACATCTCTATAATCATTGGATTAATGTATACTTTTGTTTTGAAGTTTTAAAATGAAAAATGTGACAGAATAACTGTCAGAGTACTCTTCTACCCTCCTTTTTGGTAAGCTCTGAGGTAAACCCAACAGGTTTTTGAACGTTTCACAAGCGCAAAATAATTCATCAGTGTTTTGGAACAGTGAGAGTAGACTCCGGGTAAGAGAGTAAGGTTTTGGAACACAACCCTGGAATGGAATCGCAAAAAATAGACGAGGAAAGTGATGACGTCACAAATGTCATTCTTGTCAAAAACTGATTCCAAAGAAACCTCCGTCGAATTTAAATCAGCTCGCCGATATTGTTTCCGTTAAATTTTTTCAACTTATTTTGCTTGAGAAAACGAAATCCAAACAACTAAACACAAACTAAAAAGCAAAGCAGCAAATAATCAACAGAGAATGTCACCTAAAATTCTTTGTTTGGAATCAGTTTTTGACAAGAATGACATTTGTGACGACACACTTTCCTAGTCTATTGCACAGAACTATATCCATACTCTGGATGTAGTTCTGTGGCAATCTGTGGTCTATTGCGAATATTCGCAAGGGTATGAATGAGCCTTTAGCCACGTGAAAAAGAAGAAGATTCATGATAAACGTCAACAAGGGAAAGAGTTTTTTTCATTCGTCAACCAATCAGTGGTATCCTACTAGAGAAATCTAGAAGAATCCGAAATTCCCAAAAGTCGTGTGTTTAACTGTGGGCTGACGTGTTTCGTTGTCTTTGGTGCAAAGTAATTACGCATATTTATTCCACGTATATCTTTTCTGTCAGTCATAAACTAGGTGAAAGAGAAAGTGGTTGATAAGTGTTAGTTGATCGCGTTATCAAGCAGAAATAAGAATCACATAAAGTGTTTTGCGACATAAAAAGTTGAAAATCGAAGTAAATAGTTCATTATGGCAGCTGCATCTGTGCAGACATTTCTAAATTCTTTCAATAATAAACTGTAAGTTGATGTTTATTTCTCCAGAATTTTTCTCCTGACATAAATATATCGTTGTTTTGCAGCGAAGAGCCAGTAAGACAACACCTTAAAAATGTATACGCATGTTTGGCGATGTCTACAATGGCTGCCGCCGTTGGATCATCAGTTCACCTTTTCACTAACATTCTTCAAGGTGGATTCCTCTCGGCTATAGGAGCTATGGTTTGTTTCTTCCTTCTGATGAGCACACCAGATAACAATGGCAAAGCAATGACCAAAAGAGTGGGATATCTCCTAGGATTCAGCTTTCTAACTGGAGTTGGCATGGGGCCACTTTTGGAACATGTTATCCTCTTAAATCCCAGCCTAATTGTTACAGCTTTCTTTGCAACATCTGCAGTATTTGTTTGCTTTTCCTTATGTGCAATGTTGTCAGAGAGAGGAAAATGGTTGTATCTTGGTGGTACTCTCATGTCTATGCTGACAGCTTTGATGGTTCTTTCCTTAGCCAACTTATTTTTCGGAGCTGTTTGGATTTATCAAGCACAATTATACCTGGGACTTCTGGCTATGTGTGGATTTGTCTTATTTGATACACAGATTATCATTGAGAAACGTAGAGCAGGCAGTAGAGACTTTGTAGCACATTCATTAGACCTCTTCGTGGATTTCGTTGGAATCTTCAGAAGGCTGTTGATCATTCTCACCCAGAAGGTAATTCAAGATAGGTACATTTCATTCCCTTCCTATCCATTTTTCCTCATTACCAAACCATTGACTAATATCAATTTACCTATGCTGAGAAGATTCATGGGTGTCATTTGATTTTTTAATTCAAACCTGAAGAAAATTATCAGCAAAATTCATACTCCATAAATTATTTGAGAACTTAAGCTTATTTATATTTACCTACCTGTAGATAAATTTTCAAGGTCGAACTAAAAGTTGAAGTTGCTCACATGAATCCACTGTTAACCAATTTTCTAAAAAATATACTTGCTAGGTAAAATTGAGATACTCCCTCTATTTTACAAAAATTTTGGATTCCTTCCATGATTCTGATTCATATTCATGTATTTGAGTTTTCTAGAAAAGTTCTAATTCGCTTTCCTATGCACAAAATTTCAGAAAATCAGAGATCATAATATTACTTAATTCTGCATATTAACTGCCTGAAATTTTGATTTTACAATGTACGAACTGGATGACAATGCAGTATTATTGCATATGTTGAAATAATTTAATAATAATAATGGTTAGCCGACGAGCTCGCGACTTGGAAATTCGAACAAAGGTCAAACCTGAATGACAGTCCAATATTATTGCATAATATGTCACAATAATTCAATAATAATAAGAATGTTTACTCAATTAGCAAGAGTCTTGAAATTTTTAACACGGCTCAGGAAAATTATGATTAAGAGAGACTTGTTGGTTTTTCTCAATTTTAATCAGTTTAACGATCAATAATCCACAAAGTTACATAGACTAATTGAAAGTAGACATTTCAACAATTAAAATAATCACTTATAGACCTTAATGTAAAAAAATACCAAGACAATTGTTCGTGAAGATAAGGGGATTTTTTTTCGAAAATGTACATAGCTCAAATGCTAACCAAAAAATTTGCTCATTTTACACCAAAAAAGACATTCCTACAAATTTTCATGTAAAATGAATCATTTAAAAAAATTAAATACTGAAGAATCGTTTTTTCGCCATTTTGACGGTTAATGGAGTGAACTTATTGATCTTGGGCCTTGCTCTCTCTTGATGACTATTATCTACATACATCCACATAGCTCTGATAGTGATTTTGTTTCTGAGGCTTATTTTCATTTTTTGTTTTGTATTTATCCATGTTACACATATGAAATATTCCATGAAATAAAGATTATTTATTATTATTATTAAAAAAGAATGAATTCCTGATATAAGAATTTTGTAATTAATTCAAAATATTGAAAACATCGATTATTGTAGAATTTTAACCTTAAGAAACATTCAAATTTTTCTTACCTTCACATTATATGAGCTACAACAAAGATCTTCTTTCATCTGAACGTTACTTATTTTCCCAAAAAAAAGGGGTTTTTCTAATTTTGAAAAATGCGTTTTTCCAAGAAAATGAAAATCACTCAGTATATCTGATACGAGCCAAAGTTGATGAAAAATTTAAATTTTTTTTTGAAAAATTTAAATTTTTTTTTGAAAAATTTAAAAGATTTTTTCCATGTTGCGTACTTTATGAATTTCACTGTATAATAATATGTATTTCTATGATAAGGAAAGTCTGTTATGTTATTTAACTTGAGATATGTTTTCAGGAACAGGAATCGCGCAAGAAACGCAGAGACTGAGAACGACTGAATAATGTAAGTGAAGAAGATTCAGAAGAACATGAATGAGGTTTTGGTGATATGGTTTGAAATAATTATTCTCTTCTATATAGAGTGCTAATAAAACTTGGTTATGTGATTTTTGAAATTTTTATTACTTTGAAATTTTTTATTACTTCAATAATCCGTAGAATGTAAAAATTTAGAATGTATTTATGGTATGTGAATAAAGTTATTTTTCATAAACGTTTTGTTATCAAAGAATGATTAAAAAATATAAATACCTAAAAATAGTTAGTGCAGATAAGAGAAATATCACAAGTCATGTATGCAGTTCCTTTGTTTTGAAGGTAGAGTGTTTCAAAATATATGATATAAATTCATGGCTTGTCGAGTGCTAGAATTTGAACGAAATTAATTATTTTGCTGTTTTGGGAATTCTAAGCATGAAAAGAAATAGTTTATCTGAAATCTAACTGGAAGATCATGACTTTCCAGGTTATATTATGAACACTAATACCATTGTTTATATAGAAGATAGTCAACCTTATGGGATTATAATTGGATCAAAATGGATGCGACATGTAGATGGCGATAGATACTTTATTCATCTCTTAAGGTCGGTTTAACAACATGAGATAAGTCAAAAATGGTAGAACATAAAAATTCCTTAAAAATACACTTTACAGGACAAAAATATGGATACAAACTATATTATAGTAACACAGACATTGAGAAAAAAGGGGTTAAAAAAAAAATTGTATACAAGATATGTGAATGGTTAGTTTCTGATTTGTACATACTCATCTAACGAATAAAACGCATAACTGGTCAGGTATTTCTTCAAGCAAGACTTGAAATTTTTGGTATTTGTAATTGATTTCAGGTTTTCAGGTAGCATATTGAAGAAGTGTGCTCCAGCATATAGAGGCGACTTCTTATGTTGCAGTCTGTTAGCTTGTTGTAAATGGAAGTCATTTTTTCTCCTTGTATGATAGTCATGATATTCACTATTTTTATTTAATTTTTGGACATTGAGAAAAATATAAATTAGCAATTTATATAGATATATAGATGTTAGAGTTGAGATGTTATTTTCAGTGAATATGTTCCTACATGATTCCCTGTAGTCTAAATCAAATAATAGTCTGATGAATCTCTTCTGTATTATGAAGACTCTAGATACTTCTGTGGCTCTTCCCCATACAATGATACTACAGCTCATAACACTATAAACTAATGAATAGTAGAGGTTTATTAGGTGATGCCTATGAAAATTCGACTTCAGTGTGATGAATGCAAAATACACTCTGTTTAGTAGCATTGTTTATATAAAACATAGTCAACCTTATGGGATTATAATTGGATCAAAATGGATGCGACATGTAGATGGCGATAGTGAGGTCGCATCCAAGTCATGTCGTAACTTCAGTGATCTGGCCTCCAAGTCATGTCGTAACTTGATTGAAACAATGGGACAGCATTAAAATCAGGGTTTTTTGAAGAAACCTGCATTAAAATGACGCCAAATATTCATGTTTGTAACTAATCACGCTAGATGACACTCGTGTTTGCGTCCAACACCAATTACACAGGCATTGACTAACTATCTTACTTCAAACAATGAATAAAATCAGGGTTTTTTGAAGGAACCTGCATTAAAATGACGTCAAATATTCATGTTTGTAACTAATCACTCTAGATGACACTCGCGTTTGCGTCCAACACTAAATCATTGTCTAAAGAATAGTCAGACAATCCCTGTGCAAAATGCATTGGATGGCCGTCACCTGAGACATCTATACTATTTTACTGGAAACATTGAAAATGTATCCAGTAATGTGGCGCCGTTATCGGATGGCACGCAAAACTATACTTCTGTCTCTTTTTAAAATAGAGCGCCAGTTTTCATTCGATTCATTCAAAAATGTGCAGAATATTGTCATTGGTGAGATGTTTAGCAGAATAAAAGACGAGTCAAAGTTTGCATTCGGATGTTTCGAATATCAGATGATGATCAGTGGTAAAATTTTATATTGCTGCAATTAAGCCTAATATAATGAAACACGTAATGTAGCAATATTCTTACTGAAAAATGATCCCTAAGTATAGGTACAAAAAAAAAGGTAAATAATAATATATCAGTATTATTTGTACAAGCTTTTGTTTAGTTTCACTCACACGTAACTTGTTGTGTTGGAGACCAATACGAACATTCAAGATGGAGGACAAATTTTGTGATTACCGTTGGAAATTTTTCCTAATTTCTACGTGTTCTCTAAATAGCTTTAGAGGGGGGCAGATGGGTGAATTTTTTAAAACCGTTTTGTTCAATGGCCAGATAATTTTCACTATTTTTACGGATTTTTTTGATTTCTATTCCGCGAGTTTTCCTATTTTTTTGTGACAGTAAGGGAGGGCGAACCCCCCGATCTATTTTTGTTTTCTTCATTATTTTCCATGTCCGAAACTGTTGAAACAATTTCCGAATTCCTTTGCGTTTTCTACCTAGCTTTTGAGGGGGGAAAGGGGATGCGAAATTATTTAAAACATAATTTCCGACGGTCAGATATTTTTCACTATTTTTACATATTTTTCCGATTATAATTTCGCGTTTTTTCCATTTTTTTTTTTTTCGAGAAAAGAGGGAGGCGAGTACACCCCTAATTCATTTTTTCTTGCTGTAATTTTTGACGTCCAAATCCGTCAAAAGAACGTCCGAAAACCTTCGCGTTCTCTATCTAGCTTTCGGAGGGCGGGGGGGGGACCAATTCCTTTTTATAAACCATAACATTCGACTGTCAGATATTTTTCACGATTTTTAGAGATTTTTCCGATTTTAATTTCACGAGTTAGTTTTCCAACTTTTCGAGAGAAGGGGGGGGCATCCCCCCTCCCTACCTATTTTTTTTCGTTGTTATTTCTGACGTCCAAATCAGTCAATAAAACTTCCGAAACCCTACGCGTTCTCTAACTTTCGGTGGGCAGGGGGGACAATTTCTTCGACATTAATGTTTTGTCATCGGAACTGAACCAACACGAAAAATTTCAATTCCATAGAATAAGAGGAAGTGGTTCTAATTCAGCTTGCAAGATTTGTACCCATCTAACACACACAGAGCAAGTTAAATAAAAGCTCTCAATAAAAACAGAAAATAATATGGTAACTGTCGGAAATGGCATTATCACCTTCATAACTTGAAACCAATCATCAAGAACGTTGGACATCTTCCCCCAAACATTAGTCAAGAGAAATCACCCTGAAAATATCTACTTATGTGAATTCGAAGACAAAACAATGAAATGCCAAACACCACGAAAGTTCGCTACTTTGCTCTCTTGTTTACATGCAAATTGCAAGTGGCAGGTGGAACGGACACTGAGCCAATCAAAAACACGAAATAATGTCCATTCTATATTCACTTTACGCGATTACTACGACACTTTCCATCTCATTCGTTTGTCTCCTTTTTGGGGGCAATCGTGCTGGCGCCATCTACTAATAAACCCCATTGTCATCCAATAATAATCCCATAAGGTTAACTGACTATACTTCTTTAGACAATGACTAAATGCACAGGCAGTAACTATCTTACTTCTATATAAACAATGCTTATGCCTATAAAGCTTACAATTCCAGGTGTATTTTGAATATACGTCTTTTTTTACTGACGTTTTGGTTGGCAAAAAAATGAGATTCTGCCAAATTTGTTGTTCAAGTCAACGGCTCAGTCATAGGGAACATGCTCGGCCCAGATCAACAAAAGGAATTTGGAAGCAGTTTAGACTCCAAATTAATATAGTCCCCCCTGTTAACTTTTGAACGGTTCGACGTAGAAACATGAAAAAAAAACCGTTTCGAGGGTTTCACCAATACTACTTTTTGAAATAAAAAAAAATAGTGATTGCACGATAGGGGGCGCCCATCAACTCAAAATTTGTAAATGGCCAAGTGTCACATCGTTTAAAAGAGAATTCAATTCTCTTTACAACCATCTAAATATTTTTGAATTTCGGTAATATTTTTTTGTATTTCAAAATCGAAATATCAAATATAAATGCGGATCTGAATACTACTCATACCCACATATTATATTTCAGTGCTCATACCTCGATAAATTTGAACGGTTTGTTGTGGAACAATGAAACCAAAAATTTTTTGAAGGATATTACCGATACTACTTTTTGAAAGAAGAAACATTGCAATTACTCGACAGATGGTGCTGGGGGCACATTAATTTAAAAATTTCGAAAGGTATAAAAATCGAAATTGCGAAAAAAATTATAAACAAAATTCAAAAATATTTAGATGGTTGTAAAGAGAATTGAATTCTCTTTTCAACGATGTGACACTTGACCCCACATGCCATTTAGATGGCGATAGTGAGCTCGCATCCAAGTCATGTCGTAACTTCAGTGATCTGGCCTCCAAGTCATGTCGTAACTTGATTGAAACAATGGGACAGCACTAAAATCAGGGTTTTTTGAAGGAACCTGCATTAAAATGACGTCAAATATTAATGTTTGTAACTAATCACGCTAGGTGACAATCGCGTTTGCGTCCAGCACCAATTACACAGGCATTGACTATAACTATCTTACTTCTATATAAACAATGCTCATACTCTTTTGCAAGGAGTTTGCTTCCGATCTGTCAGCTGGTTTTTTGCAAATTAAAGTAAATGTTGACAATTAGAATTAGAAAGTTTTAGCAAAGAGGTCGAAGCTGCCCCCCCCCCCCCGCACGGTGGGCTCTGCGAGCCCCTTATCGCCGCCACTGAGCTAAATACATTACTCCCAGTTCAGGAAATATAAAATCACTGATATTCCAGTACTTAATAACTCAAAACAGGGTGAATAAAATTTCAAGTATTGTTAAAAGCATTCATTTATTCATATTGTGTACAACTTGAATTCACTAACCAACTTTAATGAATGAAATAATTTACGGGTTTATGGAACTATTTTGAAAACAACAGTTTATATTTGTATAATACATTTATTTCATCAACGTTTCTTAATTTTCCTCAATAATAATATGTAGACAAATTAATATTGATGAAGTTTAGGTTTAGGTTCACTTCTTTGGTTTGTGCTCTCAATTAAAAAATAATACATACCTAATAATCACAATGTGCCTCTCCCCTATCTAAAGAATGTAGTGGATGAAATGGAGGTTAATAAGAAAATATATATAGAAGATAATAGAGCCCCATTTCATTCACCATTTACTAATCTATATGTACATACAAATACACCAGTAGAACGAAATGGAATTGGATAGTATTTTCAATCTCTATTCAGTGTCTGTCTGTATGTGGAATTTATAAAAAAAGAAACAAATATTGGAGCATTCATAAAACCTGAGCTTTCACAGATATGTGCTCAAGATATGTATTTGTTGTATACCTAGATATGAACAGTGACACTAAAAATATATATCTGTATTTTCTACAGATTTAATTTAGATAGAGGAGATATTATAAATATACTGCTATAAGTTTGTACAGTGTGAATTGCTGTCAAACAATAGAAATTAATTTATGTCAACTCTCCAACTCACATAAATGCGGAACACCACATATTTTTCAAATTAACCTATTTCTACAACACTGTTGATACATTCGAAGATTCAACTACTTATATGAAAAGTACTCTACTCAAATCTCACTTTTCTGCATCAACATTGAATGATGCAAAAATTTTATATAGTTACAATAAATTTAGTTATTAAAAGTTTATTTCATTTGAATTGACACTTACAAGTTGAAAATTTTTTATTTGGTACTAGGGCATCTGTGTTTCTCATACAGAACAGCTCAAAATATATAGTCAAAAATGAAATATGAAGTCGAATATCTTCGTTAACTGTAATCATCTTTTTTACCACGACCTTTAGTGGACGTAAAATTCCAAATTAATTTTTATTTACATAATCTAAAAATTCCTTCTCTTGAGTTAGAACATTAAATCTGAAACACTTACTTGTCATGTGTTTTGAATGTATTTTCATTCTATAACAAGGTACAGAATGAATATTCCATAACAGTTCACAAAATAATCCGTTAGCCTTGAATGTCAGCAAATTACGAGCGAGCACCGCGCTTATGACAGATAGTAACGGGTTCTTATTGTAATGGATTTATTTCATATCTTGAGTTGCTCGCGGGGAAAGTACAGTCTCTTACTCGGTTGTACAGAATATACTATTCTGAAAGAGTTCTTCGAAAATAATGTTTACCTAAAACAAATAATGATACTTGATTACTTATATTTCGGACGTCCATCATATTAATGGTTGAAAGATTTCTATCTCTTTCAAATTTTTCACAACGTTTCAATGGCTTGAATCCGCAATCGTCTTCTGGTGAATAGTGACAAAATCAGATGCTACGCGACCTTTTATAGGTCTATAATTAAAGTGTAATTACGCGCGGTCTTGTGGCGCGCGTGGTTTCGCGCTTTTTCTCCCTCCAAAACGGTCCATGAGCGGTTTCCATACGTTTTTAATTTCCACGCTTGGTTGACTGAAGGCACTATTGGCTTCTATATAGGTGGTTTCTATTAATTTCCGTTTGAACCAATGATCCTCTCTATGAAGAACACTAGCTTCGTCCCAAAGAATTCGGTGGTGTTTTGTCCAGGCGTGGTCAGCAATTCCCGATTTTGATGTTTCTCCTCGTTGAGTCCACTTTTTGTGTTCGGCTATTCTTACTGATAATGGCCTCTTGGTCTCTCCGATATAGGAATCTCCACATCCACATGGGACTTTGTAAATACAGTTTTTGTTGGATTCTGTTGTGTTCTCTGGTTTCGTCTTGGTGAGGAAGCTTCGTAAGGTACTGCCGGATTGAAAGCAACTCTTGATGTTGTATTTATTTCCGATCCTTCTGATCTTCTCGGAGATACCACTAATATAGGGAAGAATGAGAATGGGGTTTTGTGGTCTTTCTTCGGTTGTTTTGGTCTTTTCGAGTTGTTTCCGAACTTCTCCCATGAGTTTCTCGGAGTATCCGTTTCGGCGTAGGTCCTTTTTGATGTGGTTAATTTCCGCCTCCAATGACTTCTGGTTGTTGCAAATAGACATTGCTCTCTCCACCAACGTTCTTACGATTCTCCTCTTTGTGGAGTTTGGGTGATTAGAGCCGTAGTCGAGATACTGTCCTGTGTGTGTCTTCTTCCTGTAAACAGAGGTGAGGATTCCAGTGTCTGTTCTTTCAGCTTTCACATTGAGAAACGATAGGGTACTATTAGTTTCCTTTTCCATTGTGAATTTGATTGAATCCCTCATGTTATTCATTGTGGCGAAGAATTCCCCAAGGTGTTCATCTCCATGGTTCTTGCCTCTCTTATAGCCAATTCCTCGAACCACTACATGAATAATGTTGGCGATTAGTGGAGAGAGAGAAGATCCCATCGGCAGTCCATCAACTTGGGAGAAGAAACGGCTCTTTTCTTGAAAGTATGAATTGTGTAGTCAGCACTGCAGTAGTTCCAAAAGAACAGACACTGGAATCCTCACCTCTGTTTACAGGAAGAAGACACACACAGGACAGTATCTCAACTACGGCTCTAATCACTCAAACTCCACAAAGAGGGGAATCGTAAGAAAGTTGGTGGAGAGAGCAATGTCTATTTGCAACAACCAGGAGTAATTGGAGGCGGAAATTAACCACATCAAAAAGGACCTACGCCGAAACGGATACTCCGAGAAACTCATGGGAGAAGTTCGGAAACAACTGGAAAAGACCAAAACAACCGAAGAAAGACCACAAAACCCCGTTCTCATTCTTCCATATATCAGGGGTATCTCCGAGAAGATCAGAAGGATCGGAAATAAATACAACATCAAGAGTTGCTTTCAATCCGGCAGTACCTTACGAAGCTTCCTCACCAAGACGAAACCAGAGAACACAACAGAATCCAGCAAAAACTGTATTTACAAAGTCCCATGTGAATGTGGAGATTCCTATATCGGAGAGACCAAGAGGCCATTATCAGTAAGAATAGCCGAACACAAAAAATGGACTCAACGAGGAGAAACATCAAAATCGGGAATTGCTGACCACGCCTGGACAAAACACCACCGAATTCTTTGGGACGAAGCTAGTGTTCTTCATAGAAAGGAACATTGGTTCAAACGGAAATTTATAGAAACCACCTATATAGAGGCCAATAGAGCCTTCAGTCAACCATGCGTGGAAATTAAAAACGTATGGAAACCGCTCATGGACCGTTTTGGAGGGAGAAAAAGCGCGAACCCACGCGCGCCACAAGACCGCGCGTAATTACACCGTAATTACACTTTAATTATAGACCTATAAAAGGTCGCGTAGCATCTGATTTTGTCACTATTCACCAGAAGACGATTGCGGATTCAAGCAATTGAAACGTTGTGAAAAATTTGAAAGAGATAGAAATCTTTCAACCATTAAGATGATGGACGTCCGAAATATAAGTAATCAAGTTACTACATCGTCTAAAACATTCAAACAAATAATGATACCTTCTGATATTATTTTAAATGTAATGTCACACAAAAGGGCGGTTACAAAATGATTCAATTTTCTTGGATGAAATACAATCGTTGGCTCCACAGAAAAAAAAACTGAACATTGAGTAACTAGTTTTTGTCAATTGCGTATGCAAAATGTCGAAGAATATATGAAATAATCACAAACTTTGATCGGGAAACTATAGGTAATTTTCTCAATCAATAGTAGTGGCCTTCAAATTGAAAAGTTGGTGGATTCCCTTATCTGGATTTATCAGAGGAATATCATTTCATTTTGAACTGCTCTGCATTTGAAACCAGTAGCCCAACCAATAACGAATAGTTTGCGACTAGAGCGCAAAAAATGCAAATTGAGTATAAAATTCTACATACACAAATATCTTTTGAAAATTACAATAGACATGTTATGTTCTTTACTATAGAGATCTTTGAAAGCCTACTCAAATGAATAACATAATTTAATCAAACAATTGAAAGGGTTCATTGTGGAATACTTCAAAATTGGCGGAAGACATAGGGAAAGTGATATTTCGGAAAAAATGTATCAGTTCAAGCTCGGCCGCTATTATTTTTGTCTATTATGGTTCGAAACAACATTATATGATTGAACTGACACATTTTCACTATCTATGTTCCAAAATTGTATACTATAAGTGCAGAAATGACAGTACCGAAAATGTAATGATCTCTCTAAATGAATAAAGATGAAAAGTTCCGATTTGTTTGATATGCAGGTACGTAAAAAGGTACTGTCGAGTGAATCACTTAGGCCTCTCAAACACTACTGATTGTGCAATCTTCTCTAAATAAGAACAACTCTGTCTTCTAAATTCCTACCTTATAACTCCTAAACATTCTATTTATCAGTAGAAGTTTTTGATAACCACTTTAAATTTCAAAATATTTTACATGGTTTATTACATGCCCATAAATTGGGTAATAAGTATAAACAATTTTCTCGAAAAAAATGGCACTATTAGATTTCTCATGTGCCGAAAAATATGTATTCTGTGTCATAGAAGACCTCAATATATTTTGTACAGTAATACACGAATACATTTCTCTGATGATCAAAATTATAATAAAAATTTTAAATATCACACGTTGAAAAACATAAACGTTGTTTATTATTATTGCTATAGCAAACATTTTTGCGAATTAAATTACTCAAAATATATTTAGCTCACTATTTTACAACTCGTCTAAAATCTACAACTGAAGGTGAATTAAATGTACAATATTTATTTTCCTTGACCGAAAACGATTTCTTGCTAAGCTAGGTTCACGACGATTATTGGAACAGTTGAATAAATCTTCTGAAAAAGAAAATATCACTTTTATAAGCATCTGATTTTAGATAACGTGATTATTGAATTTCATTTTCATATTTTTCAATATTTTCCAATATTTTCCAGTAATTTATGGAACATGGGAAAGAAAAACACAAATTGATAAATAAAGTTTCTCATTAATTAATATACGCTCATCACAAAATTGAAAAAGAACTGGAAATTTAAACTTTTTGACCAGATACAATTTTCCTTTTTGGAAATGTTCAATAATTCTTCTCTGACATCCAGACTATACAACTTCAATTAGAGAACCTCTCTTCCATTACCTACTTTTGGATGATTCGAATTATCATGATTTTATAAGATAAAACGTTTGATCAATTGGTTTCTTGAAATTTTTCACTATACTTGAATACTTCTAGTTTTTCATTACTTTGTTGAACTTAGAGAAGACATTGTTTCAACACTATCCACATACAGGGTGTCCGGCAAACCTTGTACAATATTGAAACTGGTGATAGACCAGGTCATGACTGTTCAGAATATCGGAATTTCACCTCAGTAAAAATATCACCGTTTTCGAGATAATGGGCATTTTAAGAATTTCTGGAAAATCGCTACCTAACCTTGGATTTTTGAGTGCCATGTATACAAATTGGGACGAATCCAAATATCTTTGCTGCTGAAGATTACTGATGAGTGATGCTTCTAGACGTACAGAACAGTTTTTCAGAAAGTGAAAACAATTTTTTATCTGAAAGAAACATAACCAATTGGAAGTGGATATTCATTTCAAAAGAATGCTTGCTCATTTTGTCCAGACTCCACCATGGCATAAAACAAACTATAATTATTTTTGGAAGTGGTTTCCATTGAATTAGGCGTGGTTTTAATCTAGGCTTCTATCAACTTTTATTCAAGAAAAAAATGAAACTACCCAACACCAAAACTACGTCACAATCACACTCGACGCGCGTTTCGCCAACAAATGTGAAATGTCCAGAGATGCTTAAATTTGTAAGGTCATTGACATATTGTAAAAATAATATGGGACCTAGGACTGATCCTTGAGGCACTCCTGACATAATTTCCTTCGAGCAGGAAGGAAATTATGTCAGGAGTGCCTCAAGGATCAGTCCGAGGTCCCATATTATTTTTACTATATGTCAATGACCTTACAAATTTAAGCATCTCTGGACATTTCACCCTATTTGCGGATGACACAACAATATTATGGAATAGCAAAACTACTATTGAATTACATAACACCATAACAGGTGATATGAAAAAAATTAAGGATTGGTGCAACGCAAATCTATTAACACTCAACACAACAAAAACAAACATAATATCATTCAAATGTAGTCTTGATGACCTCCTGTTTAATGATAACACAACCATTGAAAATAAGGCTACTACAAATTGTCCAACATCCAGATTACAACGAAGTTTCAGAGACCGACAGATATACAGGGTGTAACCAAATAAATGCAAACTTTTTAAAGAGATGAATCCTTGTCGAAAATTAAAAACTTTTGTTTGAACAACTTGTGACTTCTATCGTAGTTTTTGAAATTATTCCACTTGTTTCATTCAGTGGTATTTATTTCTTTGTCATGCCGTACATACGTTATACTCCCCGAGAATATGCGCATATGCATAACTTTTATGGTGAATGTGGAGGTAGTGCTACTGCTGCAGCAGCGTTTTATGCAGAACTATATCCGATTGCACAATGCCGCTCATAGAATCGCTGATTTGGGGGCTATAACCTATAACGCATTTGAAAAGGTTATTCTTGAAAATATGTCGTATCTGCGTACGAGTGGATGGAAAATAACATGTTTGTAATATTATTCGATGTTGAATAATCGTTATTGTGGTTTATAGTGTATGTTGATTGAAAAAAAAGTTGAATTAGTATTTACTTCATTACATCTCATTGAATGCTTCTAAGCAGTTGATTCGTTATTACTCATAATTATTTAATCATTTCATCTTGATAGGATAAAAATAAAAGACATTACTGACAAAGTCTAATGGAGTTGATTTTAGCTCAGAATAACATCACACTCTAATATTATCGAAAAAATCCAAGGTGAGGTAGTGATTTTCCAGAAATTGAAAAAAAATCTCATTATCTCGAAAACAGTGAGGTTTTTACTAAGGTAAAATTCCGATATTCTGAACAGTCATGATCTGGTCTATCACCAGTTTCAATATTGTACAAGGATTACCGGACACCCTGTATATGATCTTTATCTAGAGATGGATATGGTTTATAAAAATAGCAACCTTATACTTATCGAATTATCTCGAGGTTCAACTGAAAAACTAGATGTTATTAATGACTTTTTTGCACTCACCAAATCGACATGATTGACGCCTGCGCGGTTTATTAGCTACCACTATCGAGAATTTTCGTAGAGGAAAAATTTGGGCATCTCGGCAAAATGAAGCTACTCAGGAAGATTCAGCCTGTTATTAATCATTTTTGGAAATAGGCGGGATCCTAGTCTATAAGTTATTTGTTGCGACTAGCATATCAGTATTTATCGGTAAATAAGTTGTAACAATTTTGTGCCATTAACAACGATTCACTTTTCAAAAAAAGCTAATTGTGTACTTTAGAATTGTAGGTAGTGGAAGAGTTTGGTTGAATCTTTCCTGTGATTATTTTGTTTTTCGAAGAAAAGAACTTAGGAAGTGTTGCCCGAAATGGACTGGGTACTTACCATAAATTTACACCAATCCAAGATATCCTCCAATGGTACATGTGATAATAATTGCCAAGATTGTAAGACAGATTAAAATCATAATTTTCTTCTGTAAATTGATTAAATACACACAATATTAATTTCTGTACCTAGAAGGGCTACTACACGATGTGCCATTTGTCACTTAAATTATAATTGTTTATGTGTGTATTAGTGTCAAAGCTGTATTGTGTAGATGTCGTGTGTAGTGTGAGTTCTGAAAAATATTACTTGATTAGAAATTAACAAAAGTTCAGTTATATTTTTTCCATACCTTCTTATTTTGTCCGAGTCGGAAAATAAAACCAAATAGTTTTCATTTCCAATGAATTATTTCCAAACGAACTGGTGAATAATTGATTATAGTAACTGGTAGAACCTTTATGGGTAATATAACCATAATCTATTCCTTCCTCATTATTCGTATAGATTATACATATAACCATACGATAGTTCTCATTGCCAGCGAAACATGGGTGGAATAGGAATACAAATAGAGCAATAAACGAGGGAAGTGTGTCGTCACAAATGTCATACTTGTCAAAAACTGATTCCAAACAAAGAATTTTAGGTGAAATTCTTTGTTGATCTGATGATCATTTGCTGCTTTGCTTATTAGTTTGTGTTTGGTTGTTTGGAAAATACCAAAATTTCGTTTTAATTTTAGTAACTACAGTTCCAAGAATTTGCTGGAATTTCAAACTTAACATTTAATTTATTAATACCCAAAATTTACATGGTTACAATATACAGTACAATGCAAATGTATGGAATTGATTCATTATTTATGAATATAAACATATTTTGGAAAATTCCTTGAACATGTCGATTTTCTTTTCCGATTGGCCAATTTTTGAACTCCACCCAAAATATATAGGGTTATCCGCATTCGAGTAAAGATGACTTTTGTGATATTTTTAAATGGGACACCCAGTGTATTTTTCCATATTTCGTTAGGGACCGTCATTCCAAATCCAGTGATACCAGGATTGATGGGATTATGTCAAACGGCTGCGGAGATATGAGCACAAACCTTCTCCATATGCCCAATGAGTGCGACATAGACTTTTGACCTTCCGAATCATGTGGAGTCTCAGTCATACTCATGGGAAAAACGAGGAAGTTTTTTGCCAATATCTCCGCAGCCGTTTGACATAATCCCATCAAATCTGGTATCACTGGATTTGTGATGACGATCCCTAACCAAATATGGAAAAATACACTGGGTGTCCCATTCAAAAATATCACTTAAGTCATTTTTACTCGAATGCGGATAACCCTATATATTTAGGGGGGTTCAAAAATTGGCCAATCGGAAAATAAAATCGACGTGTTCGAGGAATTTTCCAAAATATGTATAAATTCGGTAATAATGAATTTGTTTCATACATTTGCATCGTACTGTATGTATAGATATTGAATATACCTCAATTATTTGTTGTTGTTGTTTAATGTTACCCAATAATGGGTAACATTAATCATTAATCTATGGGAATAACTTCAGATCTGTCTGACCATAAATGAATAAAATTTAAACATTGCATTTTTCTCCGTCCAAATCTGTCTCCAATTCTCGTCTTGCAGCAGACATTAACAAATGAATGATTTCGCGATAAAACTTATTAAAAATAAATTTTTGAACCAAACCTTGATATGAAAGAATTGTTCTACACAGCGTGAAAATGCATAACCAGAAATGAAATTTCTACTAATAATAAAAAAGTGTTATTTTCAACGAAAATTAAACCTCAGCTCTAAATATATAAACAGTTGTAAATTATTTCATTACATACATCTATGCAAAAATCATGACATTTCAATATGTAAAACTAAAAGATATTGTGAATAAATATCAAGAAAGTCTACTATTTTATTATCTACCTAGAAATAAAATATAAGTTCACTTTCACTGCATTTTGTTAAGCACAATATATTCACTGAAGAATTAATTTGAATAATTCAAGTAGAATTTCCCAAAAAATGCAATAAAATTTTGATTTCATTGAAATTGTTCAGTTAAATTGTTCTGTCATCTCAGCTGTCTCCAAACCAGCGCTACATTGGCCATTTTGAGATAAAAATGAAACTCAGTTAATTGAGGAAGATATATATAATTTGAACTTATCTAGTTTAAGATTCGATTTGACATTAGTAGCACAGAATAAATATATTCAGTTAAGCGTTGCCTCCTAACATTTTGGAAAGTGTCACAGGTTGATTAATTAGTTTGCCAATGTACATTTCGTGAATGATGATAATCGTAAAAAATATTTGAAGAAATTATAATTGAATATTTTCATACTGCGCATTTATTTTAATTCGTATTCTCTTGTTTACATTTTAAATTACGTCCATTATATTTTTGTTAACATATTCAATCTATTCAATGATTAGAACTCGCCTGTCTATTCGGAAACGGAAAAAAATTAAATTCACCAAAAGATTATCACACACGCCTTTTGATTAACAAATATTTGAATTTTTCGACAATGAATACATGAGTAAAATAAAAGGAACCATTACCAAGTAAGCGATACAGTATTATGAAGGTATCAACCTGTGACAATTCCCATCACTTAGGTGTTTTGTCAGTTATTTGGTTAAAAATGCCGTATTCATGCAAAGCACTTTGATTTTATATTTTACTATAACTTGTTGACAAATTGATTGAATTAAATGCTTGAAGGACCAAATAGATGATAGTTTGGACTCAAGAAAAATCCAAAGTGCGTTGATTGAATTCGACTTTAATAAGTCACTATTTTCAGCCAACATTTTCTATATATATATTGTCAACTTAATCTATTCAAACATAAAAAACAGTTTACTAACCATCGAATTCGCAAAAATTCAACTGTGTCGATAATAATTCATCACCCCAAATAGCTTCTGGGGAAAAACGAACAAACGATCTGGAATACTAATAAGACTTTGCTAACTTTTACAGAAGTTAATTAGGTACCAAGTTGTATTGACTTAGTTCAACTACAATTCAACTGAACTCGGTTCAGTTGATAGAAACCATGAATGTGATTGACAACATTTGAACAGAGGTTGAACAGTTAGAACAATTTGCCTAGAGTAACCAATATTTTGGCGAGCAAAACTGTTCAATGGGTAATTAATTTTAGCACGATCTGTCCATTTTGGCTGCTGAGACTTATATTACAGTAAGTTATTAACATCAAACTATCACAATACCGGACAATTTTTAGCATTGGAATCATTTGGCATGAGATTTTTTAGTGAATTTTCCGACCAGGTACCAGTTTTTTTCAATAAATGAAAAAACTATCGACTTCAGACAAATGCTTTACATATTCCGAATTAACTGCTAGTATGGAAACAATAGTGAAATGAAATGTATAGGAAAAACTTTATAATTTTGAATTGGGCGTCCACAAAATTAAATAAACACCACTAGCGAACTAGGTACCTTCAACATGGGCTACTTTGGCCCTGGGGTCCTTCTTTGGCCCAAAATAATAAAATTCAATGCGTTCTGTAATTATGTATTGGAACTAGTTTTTAAATTAGTTGCGGTACTTTGAGCTTGGTTGCAGCATCAGGCTGCAAACGTTATGTATCGAGAGGTTCACAGACTGTCTCCTAGGAAGCAGCACCTGTTGTATGCGCAAACACGTGTTTTTTTCGCCTCTCAAACTTCCAACTGAGGACACTATGCTACATCGTCTGCAAGTTTGGTAAAAGCAAATTATAATGCTTGAGGCTGTGGAGTGATTGCCACTTTAGTTGACATATTGGGTTTTACTAAAAAAAATTATTTATAATTTTGGTCCATTGACGTCAAAATTACGACCTTCTTTGGCCCAGCAAGTTTTTGGGCCAATCCCTGAAGAAAAAAGGTAATGTGTGCAAGGATCTCTCATCAGGTCACAGCGACATGGTTATTACAATTGATGAGGAACAGGAACTGGATATGGTTGTTGATAAAAACGATGTTCCGGTTTAATCCAGTTCAGGCAACATTAATCCTTTTGTAAGCAGTCCAAACGAAAACTGGAAGAAAAAACTGCAAGAAAGAAATTTTCTTACAATTGGACCATTGGAATGGTCGGCTGTAACCAGGGATGGTGATAACTGTGACAGAAGATGGTGCAGTTGTCGAATGCATGGAGCACTATGAAGTTTTGGAAGTGGCCCAAAGAAAAGTGCTCGTTCTTTTATGAATGGAACGAAATCGAAAGACTTATTGTACCCTCAAAACTAGTCAAAAGAGCCTTTTCATTGTCAATAGTTTGTAATGCTCAATTTCTTGAATTGTTTGCAAGTTCCAATAGTTGTAACCTTTTTGCACATTGAAATATAATTTCTTTTGTTCAGAAATATATTATCTTCCAATCCCAAGTTCTTCTTTGGCCCTAGCTCGCTATACAGCGCTTAAAAGTAGGTAAAAGTATATTGAGCCAAAGTTACCCTGTCATAAAGGTAACATTGGCCCAACAGAATAAAAAAAATTATCTGGTAGCCAACATAAAATAATTGTAAAATATCTTTACTGACGAAATTTATAATAGACCAGTTGTATAAAAAAATACTGGATCTTGATAGTGGTAAAAATTGCAAATTCATCGACAGTTGAATTTAATTTTTTTTTAAGTGGGCCAAAGTAGCCCGTGTTTACGGTAATGTAGTGGTATCTATCCAATAACCGGACAATATGTTCTATTATTTTATTTATCTATTGGTATTCCAACAATACAGACACTTTACACGAGTAGAAGAAAAAACCGAAACTTTATTGTCTATACTAATTTATAGCCTGAATAGTTTTGTGAAATTCATATTACGAAGATGCATTTTTATTGCTTTACTGCACAAATTCACATTTTTTATTCAAGTTTAATTTTTATTGAAAACGGTTCATTCAGATTGAAAGCTACTTTATATCAAGATGTCCTCTACGTCCGATTGTTTGTTGAATTTCACAATGTAGTCATAGGTTTAAATGGTAATTTGCTTACTTTTGAACGGTTTGAGAAACAATAATCAGACTAAATGGGTGTTGAAAGGTATCACAAATAATATGTTATATTATGAAAACAACCATCAATAATTTTCAACTGGCATGAGAAAATACATCATTTAGAAGCTTCATTGATTCGCTTTTCAGAAAAGATTCTTACATATTTCAATGTGTGTTTTCAAAATCTACTCAGGTTGATAAGAACCCAGATAGCACAGGAAAGGAAAAGAGACTGCTATAATTACAGAATTTTTTGGCCAATATAACAATTTTACCAATTTAACAAAGGGGAACTATTAAGGTTCAATTGATCATTCAGTAAACAATTCGAATTTTTCAATTTATAATTAAATATAATTAAGTATTCTAAATAATTAAGTCTAATACCCTTTTCAATTTAGAATTCTTGGAAATCAATAAATTGAAAAATTCGAATTGTTTACTGAATGATCAATAGTTCCCCTTTGTTAAACCTTTTCAACTAATTAAGTAGTAGATATGTTTTGAGATTTGCAGGTACCTACCTACATTGTATTGTCAATTTTATTTTTATCATAGGTAGGTCCTAATTACCTCAATTGATAAGAAGGGTATTTAACACGTTCAGCGCCAAGCCTTGGTGGAAAATTTTCGTGATTTTCTAGAATTTGATTTTAATAATCTGAGGATTTACGCAATTGATAAACAAAACCTTCATCCATCCTAAACCTCAATTTCAGGGGAAATTCTAGGAGGCCAGAGCTTATAATTCCCCATCTAAAATGTACATAAAGTGTGTTTTAGCGATACACTCGGCCAAAACAAAATTTTTGTTGGTGTATCTTTTAAGATACACAATGTTTCAACAAAGTGTATCGAAAAAGATACCCTGGCGTTGAACGTGTTAAGTAATGTCCAACATAGAATAATTTAATGTATTACATTCGCTTGAAAACGATACAGTGTATCGAAATATGTCGCGTAGACAATAATCTGTGGAAATTTAATCGTGTTTACCTTAGTGCCATATACTATGCATTGCCATCAAGTAACGGCCACGTGAATCCAAAACAAGAAAAAACAATTGTCACTGTAATGCAAAATAGCCTATATTCGATCGATGAATATCAATCATTCAGTCGGTTTCTAAATAGCCAAGAAAATATCCTGCTTCTGTGTTAGGAATTCCAAATAAGATGCCAGCGCCACAGTGACAAAGGTCGAAACACTTGTATGTACAATGTACTATTTATTGTGGATTCCTTCCCATATAGCACACGACGCGACGTCCAGTGGAAGTCCATTTTGGGTCCAAGATTGATTCAAACGTCCAGGGACTCGATATGGATGTCCAATGGACGTTCTATTCTGGATATGCTTTGTACATTGTGTATTGTACGTCTTATGGATGTTCAATGGACGTAAGATATTGGACCAACATGAAACATCAACTTTGGATGTACAATGAATGTACAATAATGGACCAACAATCCAAATTTTACTTATTATACGGATATGTACGTCCATTGGACGAACAGTACTTGATCAACCTGATACGTCCATAAACTGTACGTATTTGGATGTATATCTCAAATGTTCAATATTGGACTTGATCTCTGTACGTTCAATATTTTACGTTTTTGTACGTCCATTGGATGAACAGAACTGGGTCAAATGGAAAGTTCCATAATTGTACGTTTACGGAAGTACACCGAATGTAAAATACTGGACCACATAAGTACGTCCATTAATGTACGTACGTACATTGGACGGACAGCACCTGGTCAACTTGAAATGTCTTTAATTGTACGTTTTCCGGTGTACTCGGAATGTAGAATTCTGGACCTCATATGTTCGTTCACTATTGTACGTTTTCGATTGTACATGAAATGTAGAATCCTGGACATGATCTGTTCGTTCAATAAGCTACGTTTTTGAACGTTATTTGTATGAACAAAATTGGATTATTTGGAAATTTACATTTTTAGACGTTTACGAATGTACACCGAATGTATAGAATATCGGACCATACAATATATGTACGTTGCATGCGTCTCTCTGTCGTTTTGAACTTCCCTCCATAAACAGTGACAAATCACAAAGCATCTACTCTCGTCTGATGGTAAGGGATATCCGCCCAATCGCCGTTTATGGGTGTCATATGCTAAATGATTTCGTTTGTTTTGCTTCTTAGTCCGCCATTGAATATTATATTGGTGTTGTTACTGTTATTATTGGTTGTTGTTACTGTTATTGTATTGTGAGTTTTGTGAATATTTTTGAGACTTGTTATTGTTAATAGTTTGGTGAATATCAAAGTATGTGAAAAGAACAGAGGTTAGGTTAGGTTCAATGAATATACCAATAAATGGTGAAATTGATATTATATTATTGTTAGAAAAACCTGTAATAATGACCACAATAGGCCATGAGCCGCGGTGAATGGACTGGTACAGGTACTTTTAAACGTATAACCTAACCTACCGTAAGTCTGAAAAATATGTTTTTTTTTCTGAAAAACTGGCTGGAACTTCCTGATGTTTGCTGCTGCTGTCCAGCACATAAAAAAATTGTTCAGATAGATATGCAGGATAGTTCAATTCAGTTTGGAATAAAAACAGAATTTTACAGGGAGTTGCAGAACAATCAAGAGTAGTGATAACAAGAAAAGTCAGAAGAATCCATCTCCAAATGGCTCAGAAGGGCAAATGAGAGGAGAGGGCAATAATACTAGTCTAGCTATTTTTGTTCATGATACCTACTTTATATTTGGAAATGTGCATTTTGATATGTATTTTAGTTTTTTTGTTGTAGAATGTGTGAAATGAGAGTTCGGAAGTTCTCAGTTTTGGTTTTGACTGATGGTTTGATATTTCATTCATATTTTATGTTTAATTTTTTATTGAAAACAATAGTGGATTTTTATTATAGAATATTATCCTTTTTTTGAATGGAAATATATCTATTAAAAACTGTTATAAGTAATAAAATAAGTGAGTTTTTACCAGATTCTTATTTTAATGAAAAACTTTTATCTGTGAAATTTCGAGATCCATATTGTACTTCCAATGGACGTCAACTGGGTCCTATTTCCGTATATCCCATGGACATTCTTTTGTACGTCCATTGGACATCCTCGGCGTACGTACATACGATGTTATATCCAGTGTATCTGGACATTTGATGGACTTATATCGGACATTTATGGACGTAAAGGGACGTCCAGTGGACGTCCATGAGATGCATGCTGTACATCCACTGGATATCCAGTGGACGTTCTTTATTGGACATCCTCGGTGTACGTACATAAGATGTTATATCCAGTGTATCTGGACATTTAGTGGACTTATAAAGGACATTTATGGAGGTAACTGGACGTCCAGTGGACGTCCTTGAGATCCATGTTGGACTGGATATACATTAGACGTACATGTGCTATGTGGGTTTGTCTTATATTATACTTGTGTGTTGGATATATTGCACAGTTATGTATCTCATCGCCCTATAACTGATGCCTGATTAATAGTTGATGTTTTGGTTATCTGATTGAATTTAGTATATATTATTTAGTTATTGAATAGTTTAGTGTCAGATACATAATTCTAATTATGAAGTTGTGAAAATAAAAACGCCACTTCCCGTTGTAGTATCTTTTTCCCGTTTTTCATCAAATAACCAACATTGTGTTTTTGTAGTTTTTCTATAAATATTAACATTTTGTATTGGATTTCAGTTTCTTGTATGGTATCATTCATTTCAAGACCCTAGTGAAATTATTTCTCCAGGTCATACGACAGTATCATGATTTGCGAAAACTCACTTTGAAGGAATTACAAAAAAATATTTTTTTGGAGGGTCTGAACTGCTTTACAATGATTTAAGAGATCTGGAATGTTCTTATCGATTTATTTGTAGGTACTTTCATACAGTTAGACACAGATGAGGGTCGTGGTGGTAGCGTTCGCTTCTCAGCCATAGGGGCGTGGGTGCAATTCCCAGCATGGTTACCTGTTGCATGTCATCACACTTTCAAAGGTAAGGGCTACGTCTTCCTTAGCTTGCACAAGTCTCTCGAAGACTCGAAGGGTTATCTTAATGGTGCAGCCTGTTGACGGCAAGAACAAGTTTAAGAACCAAATTTTAGAACAAGTTTTCCTATTTTCAGGACATATGTAGGCCCGCCCTCTGCGTATAGACTCTCTTAATTCTAGACTAGTATGCACCGAGATGTTCCGTTCATTTCCTAGCGGAAAATGATGAAAACTTATGCCAGCACAACATGGCCGTTTTGTCGAATACTCACATTGAGGCTACTCAATTTTCATTATTTATAATAATCAACAGAAGAAAAAAATATTTACCATACACACATCTACCAGAATTTCATTACATATCAATAATATCTAAATATCCAAGAAAATTTTGCATGAACAAGTGCCAGAATCAAGGAATGTTAACAAAAGCAATGATTAACGATGTACATAAAAGTGGTATGACCTTTCGCCACTTTGGCGCTGTCATCTAATTTTGAATTACCAATTGATACTGTTCCAAAACAAATAGGAAGACAATAAAAATGTTGGTTATTATTAGACAATTAAATTAGCTTCTGAATGACGTATCAATCAACTTCTATGCCATCTGAAAACTTGTCAACCATTTTTCATTTCATCACCTATTCGTCTATCTTATAGTTGAAGCCATGTCAACAATCTTCAATTTATAATTATCTTACTTAAATATTTGTAGTGATGTTGTGAGCTCTGCTGTTGTATACTGATCGCTCATAGGTGATTCCAGATTGAAGTTCTAGGGAGCTGGTATGACTGAACTGTAGGGCCACCAATTAGGACACTTCTTTACACGCTGTTTTTCTGTTTTTGCAAATGAGATTCGTAGAAGATTTCGCTCAATTGTAACAATTTTTTATTAAAGCAAATTTCAACAGTTACTTTGTAATTTCTCAACAAAAATATAGTCACTCGTGTCCGTTATACTTACTTCATTTCATAGGTACCACTTTATATATTGTTCCTCCTCCTACCAATACTACCAGAACTGATATGCAGATTAAGATCATTATCTTCTTCTACAAAGTGGGAACAAAAGTTGTGTTAATATGTATTGTGTAGCATGTGTGCATAAAACATAAATAGAAGAAGAGGCAAAATAAATGAAACAAAATAATAAAAAAAGTTTAATAATATTTAAAGACACTTAAGTAAATAATATGTGCAAATAGTTGAGAAAAATAATAGAAGAGGAGTAATATAAATAAAACAATACTTTTAACATATAAATACTATGCAGATATATACAAAAATAGTAGAATATGTAATTCAATATATATTGTCTTTGGCATTGTTAGTAATTGTTTATAATAGTTAAGTTTTAGAAATGCTATTGTGGTTAAAATACTAAAATGCCAAACAAACAATGATCAAAAGCAACTGACATAACCAACTCTTTTTAAACTCCTCTTGAAGAACGAGGAACAAAGTCCGACAAACTGACAAAAGAACAAAGAAATTAGTTTACACCTTGAGTAGTTTAAAAATGATTTAATTAAATCAATTGATCAACCTCAGTGGAATATGGATGTTATTCTGAAATATTTTTTAATTAAAATCAAAAGCGCTCAGCCTAGCAACAAATATTCTCAAATATTTCAAAATACCATTTTTCCTTAAGCCTACATAACATTTCGACACCGTCTAGGATATTAAAACAAAACTAATAGAAATAACTTCAATGATATGAGTATTAACATTGCTGAAGATGATGTGATGCTGGAACAAACTATCACATGATACTTACTAGAGAGAAATCACAGTTCAATGATGGTCTGACTGTCTCTAGACACACTTACTCAGAAAATTAATACATTAAGTGATAAAAGTACAACCCAAACAAACCATTTTTTGCAACTTGTTGTGAAATGACCCTTTTCGTTGAACTGAACTTCCAAAAGACGGTATTTTGTAATACAGAAGGAAGTTGTTTCGATGTTTAACAATGTTTCGTTTCGACAAAATTTTGATGCCTCAAGAATTGCAACATGAAATGGAGAAAAAACCTTATTTACAAGGTTATAACGTTGTTAACATTGAAATAATTCGTCAGTTATATACCCTTTATTGGAAGAATGCAACGCTATAAATTCGATAAATGAAAAATCTTTTCATCTACATCATTTCATTAAGGAATGATTTAATTTTCTGAGAGTGAAAAATGGTATCAGGTTTAAACTGACAATTTTCGAAAGTGTGCTATAATTTGAAATATGAATTTAAACTGTTATAATTATTCTGGAATTGACACTATACCTTTCAAAATTGAAGCGAACCCCTTTCATCCAATGAGTGTACAAGAGTGAAAATTTAATATTCACCTGGGTAATATATTAACTGCTAGAATTTGAAATATTTTAAAGGACACAATTATTCAGATCAATTTCCAATAGTCACGAATATACTATTCAAGGACTAGTAATACTTGATAGTCGGGGGGAAGAACATTCTATTCCTGAAAACTCCAAAAATGATTTCCTCAGGATATGTCTTTGTACAAACGTATATTTATAGAAACAGAACAAGTTGAATATTATAACTGGACGATGTCATAATCTACATTTGAAAACCATCATCCTAAATAAAAACCATTATTTCTAAATGAGAACCAGGTTCTCATTTAGAAAATTGAAATATCTTCGATGCCCAATTTAAACCTGATCCTGGTGTACAATATACAGTGACAGCCAAAAAGTATGTACCATATGGGAAAAAATTTTATTATTGGAGTATTGGAAAAAATAACCTAAAAATCGATTTTGACACATGTCACGTGATCGCTAGAATGGCGGCAAAATGAAAAAAATTGCAATGCAAAGGCAAAAAAGGGGTAAGATGGCAAGATATCAAAAAAAGTTATTTGAAAAAGTCACTTAGAATTCAATTTAATACACATAAACGAAGATTCAAGAGATAATTAAAAAAAAAATAGAAAATAGCAATTTTTTAAAAATATTTTCCCATCTATTTGAAAACATTATTATTTTTTCTTATGAATAGCTTGACTATACCGAAACATTTGCATTTTAATGACAAAACTTTCTCATTTTCTCCACACCAGAGGGCACTAAATTAAAAAAAATGGTTTTTGCCAGAACCCTCGCTGTTACATTGGTTCTTATCTAACAGTTATATCAGAATTACAAGACTATTGTGTTGATATGGCAATCTAGAAACACCTTGTTTCCTGATTTTAATCAAGTTTCAATAATAATGCTGTATGAGCACATAAACTTTAAGAATCTTTAATTTGACGCACTATTTTCAAGTTTATGTGCGAAGTGAAACGCTCATGCACGATTATCATCGGAACTTGATTATAATCTGGAAATTACCATGTTTTTGGAGTGTCATGTCATCACAATGGTCGTGGAATTCGATATAACTGTTAGATACGAACCGATGTAACAGCAAGGATTCTGACAAATTCCCATTTTTTCAATTTAGTGCCCTCTGGTGTGGAGAAAATGAGAAAGTTTTGTCACTATCATTAAAATGCAAATGTTTCAGTATAGTCAAGCTATTCATAAGAAAACAAAATTATATTTTTAAATAGATGGGAAAATATTTTTAAAAAATTGCTATTTTCAATTTTTTTGAATTATCTCTTGAAACTTCGTTTATGTGTATAAAATTGAATTCTAAGTGACTTTTTCAAATAACTTTTTTGATATCTTGCCATCTTCCCCTTTTTTTGCCTTTGCATTACAATTGTTTTCATTTTGCCGCCATTCTAGCGATCACGTGACATGTGTCAAAATCGATTTTTAGGTTATCGGACATGCACAAACTTTTCCCCAGAATATTTTTTCCAATACTCCAATAATAAAAATTTTTCCCATATGGTACATACTTTTTGGCGGTCACTGTATTTACAATGAAATTTCAAGAGCTTACATATTGCAAAACAAATACTCCAAACCAAAAATTGTAGAAGTGTGATAAATTTGAATATCTACCTACTATAAAATATTAATTCCACTCCTAATAATAGCATTATTCAGCTTTTGCTTTTCAACCTGCACTAGCATATACCAAGGCCATGCCTCGATTTGATATAAATACATATATATATATATATATATATATATCCATAATAACTAATAATTCACAGTTTGAACAGTTCAATAATTACAGGGTGTGCCAAACGCAAGATCACTGACCCTCACTGGGAAAAATTACTTTAAAAAAATATTTGTGGTGGATGAGTCTACGAACACAATACAGGACTAGCAACCGCGTAATAATTTGAGAAATTGTTGATTATTCTATGAAACAAAGTATGTTTTGAATCATCAGGTTATTGTTGATGCAAAATACGTTTGAGTCATATCTTTTGTCTTGAATTTTCTAGATATATACATATATTTTTTCTTTTCTTTCTTGCTAGCATATACGAATTAAAACAAAAAATAGTCTCGTGTATATGTGTATGAAAACTCGTCTACTAATCCGCATAAAACATTGAATTTAGGTTTTTATTGCTTAGATTTATTTTATGCATTAACATCTAAGTTATTTATGAAAGATAACTGTTTCTAATCTGGCACACTTTACTTTTTTTGTAATATATACAGAGATTATCAACAAAATATAAATCTCTAGTTATTTGGAGGTTGACGTCCTAAAGAAGATACAACAAACAACATTTAGTCACTGAAATAGTGACCATTTTGAGAAAACAGTCTACGTAATTCGCAAATTCATTCGACCGTTACAAGACCTCATTAAAATTATTCACGAGCCCACAAAAAGAAGGACCTGGACATAACACCAATTTACACCATCCAATAGGTAACATATTGCAATATTTTAAGAATGCTTCCTGGTAGGTTCAATTGTTTTCCAAATTACACTCGTTTTGGTAATGCGCATGAGTACGCAAGATGACGGCATTGGTGGCCCCGAACAACTTACAAAACTACTGATAATATTACAATTAATATGATGAGAGCTACTACGAGGCAGATAATGATGAAGATCTTTTTCTGAAAAAGGAAAGAAACAAAAAATAAAGTAAACCAAAGAAATTAAAAAAAAGTTCGACACGAAAGATATGTTTCCAGTTGATTGAAAAAGAGACATACTGCAAGTTGAATAAAGAAACACATAGACGTTCATTGAATAAATTGTTATTGTAAAAGTACAAAACCACGAACATAGAATTCCCACAAACTATATTTTATTTATATTATTTTTGAATCTATTTTAGTTTTTTGTTATTGTATTCCACTCGTCTGCCATAAACGTTTAAAAAATATTTATTTTTACTATCGGTTGTCAGAAGAGTAGCACTACCTTAAATTTCAGTACAGAAAAAATTTTAAACTCGATAGTCTCACTAAATTTCGGAACTTTCGCAATTAGTACCTTCCCTTTGAAAGCTGCTTCCACAACCACTTAGAAGAGCCCTGAAAAATAATTATTGTACTCTCAATTTTCACTCGGGTTTGAAGGCCGTCGTTTTTTGGAATTTCTTCCTAAAGTTTCGCTAGCGCGAGTGGCTAGCTTCTTCAGAGGCTTATACATCTCAGATGACTGGAGATTCCGTCTGCGGAGATTGTATTTATTCTGACTTAGGTAGTCTTGTGTGTTTAGTACCGTTATCTGGATTTGGTACATTATCACTAACCCTAATTGACCCCTTTCTACCAGCCAGCTTAGAGCCAGTTTCACAGGTCCCAGTTAACCTTCAGATAACTAACTGAAAGTTTAGACGGTGAATGATATTCTTTCAATGGCGTTGGCAGGTTCACAGTCTAACCATTACTTAATTGATCTGGTCTCTAACTGGAACCTGTGAAACTGGCCCTTAATGTCATTGATATCCTTTGTTATCTCAGAATTGCCTATTGCCGTAACTGGATCAGGAATATTTTCGATAACATTAATTAATACCTTTTTGCCCGCGATCTTAATGTCGTAGTTTTCTTTTGTTATTTTGGAATTTCTAAGAATGGTATTCCATATTCGGTTGAGGTTCACAGCTTCTTCTTTTCTGTTGATATTCTCTGTGTGTTTGTGGATCTCTATTGCCTTCCGTACAAGTCGGCTAAGGTTGGAGGCAAGACGTTTTTACGTCCTCGAACAGAATCTTGTGGTTTCCTTCACTGAGCGCGTGTTCTGCCACTGCCGACTTGTCCGTTTGGCCTAATCTGCAGTTCCTCTGATGTTACTTCAGCCTTGTTCCCATGGATCTCTTTGTGGTTCCGATGTATACCTTTCCGCAAGTGCATGGTATGCGATATACCCCCGCTGCCGACCTAAGGATTTGTTGTATTTTCTTGGTGGGTTTGAAGACCGCTTTTAGGATGTGCTGCCCCAAGAGACTGTGACCTTAGGAATATATGGAAGATGCGCACGTGCAACTATCTGTGCCACCTCCCTACTTTGTCTCGTGGAAGTCCTCGGTTTCATAGCCCTGTTGATTTCGGGTGCACTATCCGTTCGATCTCAAGGTTGCTTGGAGATGTTCTAGTTCATCCTGTAGATGCTCAGGGTCACATATTCTCCGACCACGTTCCGCTAGTGTGGAGACAATTCCTCGCTTCTGACTAGGATGGTGGTTTGATAGAGCATGCAGATCCGTGTGCGTAGGTTCTCGGAATAATTTGTGGGTCAGTCTGGCGCCGCCACATATTTCGATGAGTACATCTAGAAATCCTATCCGCTGTTCCTGTTCAGTCTCCATGGTGAACTTGATGCTGAGGGTGGGGGAGCATTTATATGTTCTAGAAAACGGTTCAGTGTGTCCCTTCCGTGTCTCCAAATGACGAAGGTGTCTTCCACGTAACGTAGCCACATGGTCGGTTTCAAATAATAATAATTTGTCTTTATTTGTCCTCAAAAAAAAAAAATACATACAGAGGGCAAATGGACGAAGTCTAGTCATGACTAGACGAATCTAGTCAATTCCTACTCAACTCAACCCAAATCAAAAGCATCAATTGCTTTCTCTTCAAAATGTTCCATAAAGAAGTTGGCTATCACTGGGCTGAGAGGACCCATCGCCACGCCATCTACTTGCTCATAGAAGTTTCCATTCCATTGGAAGTAACTTCCCGTGAGACATGCCTTAAAGAGTCCGACGAATGTATTTTTTTTCTAAATGGGAGGTCAATGAGAAAAACTGTCGTTGTTGGAGTAATTAAAATCAGCACCTTTTTAGGGAAGAGCACATTCAAAATGCAAATGTGTGTGCACGAGTTTATGATAATAAAGTTATATAATCCTTATGTATTGATGGCAGTCCTAACGGAGAAATGTATCTCAATATGTTGGAAACTGCAATAGAGCATTTAGTTGTGGACCATCTGGAAAATTGAATTGATCGATATTGATAAATATAATTTGAAGGCCAGTTGAACTCGTTTATTGTAAATAGCTTTGCCATAAAAAAACAATTATTTTTCATTTGATATTTTCATGAAAAGTACTGGCGTATTCAAATTCAAAGAAGACATGTTCAAATTTTCATTAGGACGTGGCAGAAATAATTAGGAAGAAAAGTGAAGGGAACTCCCACAGCAAGTCGGAAAAATTAAAAAAGGTGGACTTGTATTTCTGTGAAATGAACCCTGTGTCCACCATTTTAAATTCGAATGACAATCTCTGTACTTTATTTATCCTCATTTTTTTTAATTCTGTTATTTATTCAATGTTAAATCCCGGATTATAACCTGTTTGTTAGATTTTAACAAAACAATTTTCAAGTGGGTTTTGAATTTTGCATATTCATATGTCTTATGTCTTCGACGTATGGTGATTAAACACGCATTATGAGAAACATATCTTTCGGTATTTGTAAATATGAAATAGATTAAAAAAATTATTAACAAAACGAATACAAACCTTTACAAAACACGTATAAACAAATATTGTGTATGAAGTGGTGAATGCTGATATTTTGTCGATATTATGTGAGCTGATATCATCACTAACCAAATTGTAACGTACAAAATAAAAACCCCTTTCAACACCAATGCCAATACCATATAAACTATCTTTTTTCTACTGCCGTATTATTATATCGACTATTTTATAGTCACCTCAGGTATACAGGGTGGGTCACGGTCGATGGTACCTTAGACGTTTACGGAGAACGGGAAATAGGATCATTCTGAAAATTTGGTTTCTCAAGTAGTTGCTCTTGGTCTATCGATCTAAAATATTTTCATGCAGCGTTGCCGCTTATACCAGAAAGTAGCAGCATCTTTGTTATTTCAAATGGGTCACCCTGATTATTTCTGCCTCATACTCCCCTATACCTATCTCTAACAGTTTTTGAGATATTGGTTATTTTCCATATTTTTTATCCAAAACATAGCTCGAATTGAATGTTTATTTCTGCGGTATTTGGATACTTAGGAAGTTGCAATTTTGTGTTTAGTTCATCAAGATCATGTACTTTGATTCTGTATAGAGAAGTTTGTTCTGCGTTATACAGGGTCGTTCAAAATTCATGATCTTACTGCTAGAGACGAAAAGGGTTGAAAGTGCGTTTTTTAAATGGAACATCCTGTATATTATGAAATATCCTGAAAGATGACTAAATTCCCTTCGAATTGATAGATCATGTTCCTATACCTAAGTAGCCAGAATTCCGAGATAATAGCAATTTTCACTTGTAATCTCCCAAGTGCTTGAATTATTGCCGGAAATTTTTTGAGTACATGAATTTTTTTTTGAAAATTCATGTACGAGATAAATTTACGGCAATTAATTCAAGCACGGGGGATTCGGTTAGAAAATTTCACAACGAGAAATGAAAATCATCCAACAATTCATAAGAAATAACTAACGATGGTTTCACCTGAACTATTTATAACCACTGAAATATTGATATGTAAAATACTTAACAAAATTTTCATCAATAAATGTGTTTGAATTTGGACCAAAAAAAAATTAAAAAAGTTGTTACCATTTGTCACAAGTTTTTATAAGAAGTCCTGTAGCTCAGTCGCTAGGTCGATGGTTCATTCCACGATAAGAAAGTTACAACTTTTTTATTTTTTTTGTTCCAAATTCAAACACATTTATTGATGAAAATTTTGTTAAGTATTTTACATATCAATATTTCAGTGGTTATAAATAGTTCAGGTGAAACCATCGTTAGTTATTTCTTATGAATTGTTGGATGATTTTCATTTCTCGGTGTGAAATTTTCTTACCGAATCCCCTCGTGCTTGAATTAATTGCCGTAAATTTATCTTTCCGGCAATAATTCAAGCACTTGGGAGATTACAAGTGAAAACTGCTATTATCTCGGAATTCTGGCTATTTAGGTATGGGAACATGATATATCAAATCGAAGGGAATTTAGTCATCTTTCAGGATATTTCATAATATACAGGATGTTCCATTTAAAAAAAACGCACTTTCAACCCTTTTCGTATCTAGCAGTAAGATCATGAATTTTGAACGACCCTGTATAACGCAGAACAAACTTCTCTATACAGAATCAATGTACATGATCTTGACGAACTAAACACAAAATTGCAACTTTCTAAGAATCCAAATACCGCAAAAATAAACATTCAATTCGAGCTATGTTTTGGATAAAAAATATGGAAAATAACCAGCAGGTATAGGAGAGTATGAGGCAGAAATAATCAGAAAAGAATGACAAGTTCAAAAATGCGGTAATATACAGGGTGACTCATTTGAAATAACAAAGATGCTGCTACTCTCTGGTATAAGCGGCAACGCTGCATTGCTGAAAATATTTTAGATCGATAGACCAAGAGCAACTACTTGAGAAAACAAATTTTCAGTTCTTCGTAAACGTCTAAGGTACCATCGACCGTGACCCACCCTGTATAATGCCAACTCCTGAACCTGTGCAGACATCAAACTTGTTATACATTTTTAGCTCAATTTCCGCGGAGTTTTCTACAGCACAATCACGATATGAGAAAACATAACCAATTTGCCTACTATGTAAACTTCAATGATTTTTCAGATTACTCCCAATCGACTTAAATGACCTTTAAATAAGTCCCACTTGAAATTAACGAGTTGAATACCCTATTCTGTATAACCATTATAAGTACCCTATTCAGTCCATTAACCCCCACAAAATGGTCATGGTACCATTCACCAGGAAAAGGAAGCTGGAGCATTTAATACCTCCTTCCATCAATGGTGTAACAATTCCTTTTGCGAGTGAAGCAAAATATCTGGGAATAACCCTGGATTAAAAACTTAATTGGAACTCGCACTTGGAAAAGACTATCCGGAAGGCTAGCCTATCATTATGGACATGCCGCAGAATATGTGGCAAAACATGGGGCATGTCACCAAAACACGTGAATTGGTTGTACGTGACCGTCATACGTCCAATGATAACGTATGGCTCTATAGTCTGGTGGAGCAAGGGTCATAGGAAAATGGCTATTGCTAAACTTAACGGACTACAGAGACAAGCGTGCCTGGCGATTACTGGAAGCATTCGCTCCACGCCAACCGCAGCAATGGAAGTCCTCCTTGGATTACTTCCTGTCCACATAGTTCTGGAGAGAGAGGCAAGATGGGCAACATACAGACAAGCGGCCATTAGTCTATCGCAGGCATGTGTCATGAGAGGCAGCAGCATGCTGGAAGGCATAATAGCTCACAACATTCTAGGAATGCCCTCAGACATCATGCCTAAAACTATCAACATTCACACGTCCTACACTGTGGTCTTTCCCGAAAGAGAAGACTGGGTTCGGAATGAAACCAACCTATGTAGGGCAAATGAACGTTGGTTCACCGACGGTTCCAAAACTCAGGAAGGCGTCGGAGCCGGAATATATGGGATGAACCCAGTAGTGAAACGCTCGTTCAGTATTGGTAAACTAGCTACGATATTTCTTGCAGAGGTATATGCCATTGAAATGTGTGCCAGGAAGCTGGAAAATCGACACCACATACGAAAAACAATAAAAATATTTTCAAATAGTCTCAAGCTGCACTTAAAGCGCTTGAATCCAACTGCTTTAAATCTAGGGCAGTATGGAACTGCAGAGACACCTGAAACCGACTGGCGCAACGCAACAACGTTACCCTAGTCTGGATACCAGGTCACACAGGCCTAGAAGGAAACGAAATAGCGGACGCCCTAGCAAAAGGGGGGGGCCGAAACAACGTTCAGTGGACCAGAACCGGTAATCGGTTTAGCATATAGCACTGCCAAGAATGTAATAACAGCATGGGCAGACAATAAAAGACTCGAGTACTGGCGTAGTCTACCGGGCCTAGCCCATTCCAAAGCATTTATTGCTTGTACAAGGAAAAAACAGGACTCTGACAAACTGCTAGAACTCAGTAGGGCGCATCTCAGAGTTATAGTAGGTTTGCTTACTGGCCACTGCAAACTCAAACATCACATGCATAAAATCGGACTTGCACAAGATGCAGAGTGCCGGCTATGCATATGGAGGATGATGAAACGGTTAAACACATTCTGTGTACATGCCCTGCAGCGGCCAGAATCAGATTCTCAATATTTGGCGATACGACAGTAAGGCCAGAAAACCTGGTGAATTGTTTTCCCAATGCATTCCTCAATTTCGTCAAGAGATTGGATATACTGGGAGAAATATAACCATAGGGTGAGCCGCAACAGGCCATTGGCCGCAGTGGAGGGCCTGATACGGGCCCACTCACGTTCAAACCTTCAAACCTAACCCTATTCAGTACCCAATTTACTTTTTCAGTACATTCAGTACCCCATTCATTATTTCCAAATTCCACATATTACCTATTTATATTGTATTTATAGCTCTCAAATTTTCTGAACGGACCTTTCTTTTGATGGAAAAAACGAGCATTGGCAATACTGCAAATCGTCATTATTCATCAAGTGAAATCAAATCATATAAAGCAATGACTATGATTTCATTGTGATTCTCATCTCTTTGAATTTGGTTTTTCAAGTATATTTGTCTGAATCTTTACTTGTACCTAAATTTTTTTGCAATGACCAAAATTTTAAATCATTCATTGAACTCTGCTTTGAATACAATAATAATATAACGTGAAGTACTCACTTGTAAATGTTCTTCACAATAACATATATTTCCGGTTTTTACACAGAGTTTATTCACTGCTTTGAAACACATTTTACCACGCGATTCATCTTTAGGTGTTCAGTTCAAAAAACCGGGTACAAAGCATTTTTTTTTGACATGTTCACAGTTATTGGAAAAAAATTTTAGAATACAAACAACAAAAACTTTTAAAACCGCATTAATCTCAAATAGACAGCATATACATTTGATGAAACTGCTATACTTGTATCCAATTGTAAAGTAGGCAAACGAGTTAAACAGAGACAAACGATTCTTATTGGTTGCTCCGTGAAACAGACGAACGAACCCATCTGGTAGGTATCAAATGACAACTGTCATACGACACATTATATTTGAATGAGAATTTCATTCATTCATTTCATGGTGCACAACTTTTACAACGTTGCCAAGTCTAGTTTTGATGAACGTGACGTCACGAATCAGTTTTCTTCTCATTATAGAGAAACCATAGCGGTCAGAAAAATATATAAAAAAATCCCGAGTGATATAAGCGTATATATTTTCTCATTACAGTGTTTTCTCATATCTCTTTGAAAGGTCTATTCTTCCCCATAGAAATATATTATAATACTTACTGTAGAATGCTAATACCATATGTTTTAAAAAGTTCAGAGTAGTCCGCAATGCGCATGTGTGTCATTAGTGTTTTTTTGTAACAGGCCCGGTTTTAGTAAAATATTATGGTACTGGTAAAGATTAGCAAACGTTGTTAATTCGAAATCTCAGGGAATAAGGTTGGAAAACTCAATGTACTATACCTGCTATTTAGCCAATTTGAATACATCTTTTCACACATGATCCCAAATATTTAGCGAAGGCCATTAAAAAGTAGAGTACGGTTATTATTATTATTTATCGCTCTGAGGCGACTAATTGATTTTTGGTATCACATTCACTTTTCAGCTGTAGATAAACTCAACAAAAAACTACGGAATCACCCCAAGTAGTCAAGCAAGCACTACATTGGAAAATAAAAACCACGAAAATTGATTTCAGCTAATATTATGAAAGATTTCAACTCAAATTGGATGCTTCCATATTGAACCTCGAGGTTTTTTTTTTCAGAACGATATTCATGTCAAAATATGTAACTACATTTAATTTAAATAATTTGAAGAGATAACACGCTATTTCTACGAGTATTTCTGGTTGTGTCTACCTTAGTGCAATTTCCACAATATGTGGGTGCATGAAAAATTGAGGCCAGAATCATTTTCCTTCTCATCAAAGAAAAGCACTACCATATTGACATACATTCTGAGTGTTCAGTACTTTTTGTCGGAATCTAGAGCTAATTCGAGAATATAACATAACATAAGCGGTGTGGCTAACACTCTAAATTCACTGAATTAGGTTTCAAATAATTCTATTGCCATTTTTACATAAAAATTCATGAGGAAAATGTCTTCCACAAATTACAATTTTGTCACTCAAATGTTATGTTCCTAAAGACATTAACCAAGAATCATGCCTTTTGTCAAGCTAAATAATAAGCTAGTTTGAGCATAGCATATAGGTACATAAAAATATCATTATCTACCAAAAATAATTTATTTCACTTCCACACTACAACACTAAACATTTCATTGTTTATCTGTAGGAAGAAACGGTTTATCAGAAAATATCTTAAAGGAACAAGATTAATGCAACTTCACGAATGATGAAAGAACCAACGACAAAACTACACTACACAAAACGACAAGAGAAAATTTGAAATTCTTAAAACCGTCTCTGATCTCTGACCAAAGAGACTAAACTAACAAGGAGTGTTTAATAAGCTCTAGCCAATCAGAATCTTGTAGCATCACGCGTCATAGTGACGTACTTGGATATGAGTACAGAGTCGAACTCGAACCAAGTAACAAAACTGTCAACAGTAACTCTCATTTACCAAGAGCTAGTCCGTCACCATTGTTTATATAGAATATAGTTAGTCAACCTTATGGGATTATAATTGTATCAAAACGGATGCGACATGTAGATGGCGATAGTGAGCTCGCATCCAAGTCATGTCGTAACTTCATTGATCTGGCCTCCAAGTCATGTAACTTGATTGAAACAATGGGACAGCATTAAAATCAGGGTTTTTTGAAGGAACCTGCATTAAAATGACGTCAAATATTCATGTTTGTAACTAATCACGCTAGATGACACTCGCGTTTGCGTCCAACACCAATTACACAGGCATTGACTATCTTACTTCTATATAAAAAATGCCGTCACTGTCTATAGAGAACGGCGGCCATGACACGTCCAACTACGTCACATTTCGTCACAAATGTTCTTTCATCTCTTTCTACTAGTGTCCCCATTGTCTTATGGGGATTAAACTCTCCTTATTAAATAACGTTTAGTCTCCTTGATCTCTGACAAGAGTGACAGATCTTAGTGACAAGTCTTCCTGTTGATAAAAAAGCACTGTAGCACGGTCATTATAATTACAGCAGCAAAGGGCACATTATTGTATTCTTTCGCGCCTATAATTCGGAGTAACCTATCTCTAAAAGGTTCTTTCGGTTTTAAAAAGTCTTGAATGCGCTGAAAATTTTCTCTCTTTCAAATGACATAGTTTTTATTGCCTCATGACAAAACACTCTGAAACGGAACAGCAAATGATTTTCAAACTTGGCATCAATTTACCCAAACTACACTGATGACGAGCATGCGCACATCGTCAACGGGTCACATACGCGGCATGCTTTTCGCCGTAAAAATTGGCGGGATTAGCATTCTAGAGTAAGTATATTATATTCTTCTATGTTCTTTCCCTATCACAGGACTTTATTTATCAATAATATCAACCGACAGCATTGACCACTTCGAACACAAATTGATAATCCAAAAAATGGTAGCATCTAAGCATCTTATGAAGAAAAAAAGTTAGCGACACATGAAACGGGTTAACATTTAGCGAGGAACATCACCTACCTTTCTAGCCTTAGACTGATACTCGTGCGCGACCTTGAGCTCGCTCTGACCTTGCTGTACGTGGTTCTGAGCAGTTCCTACGTGATACTCCACTCTGTCCACGAGTTCCCCCTAAGTTCGGGAGCGTGGGATCGGGAAAAAGTAGGGGAGAGAAAGTACACCGAAAGAAAATATCGCAACAAAGGTTTATATACAAACATTTAGTACCCAAAATAGAAAACAGTGACAAAGGCACACAGAGTAGTTAGTAACGGTTAAATTAGTAGAATGCAAAGCAAAAATTCAACAATGATATCACCACCATAACAAAAGGGGGGTCAAGGATTCGGGGCGGGAAAAATAAATAAAAAGAAACAAAAAATTCAAATTAAAAGCGGTCTTATACACAAATAATACTTATAAGCTAGAAACTGACTCACCCGTCTAGCACGGCTTTGGTATCGTAAAGCTTTTTTGGTATCCTGGGTTGCCGTTTGCACGTAATCAACGGCATGTTCTACATGGTACTCGATACGATCTATCATTTCGCCCTAGAATGGCCCAGCGGGAGGAAAAGTTGGGTTAGAATCGAAGATAGAACAAGCAATGTCATGCGATTATGAAGAAGTAGTTAGGATATAGTTATAGATTAGATTTTTTCCCTTCTTCTCTCTTGTACGATATGGACTGGTGTTGAAATGTACAATCAGTAGAAGTGGCGCACCCAGAAATTAATAGAGGGGTTGCTACAGAATACAAGATTTATTTAATTCAATTTTCTCCCAAAAAGAATTGGCTGAAGGGGAGAGGTGTGCTTTAGATCCCAAATTATCCTTCTTGGGTGCGCCACTGATTAGTAGATATAATATGAAATCAAATGGTTTATTGTATGACGTGATAAAATCGAGTTGGTTTTGCTTCTGACCTTCTACACTCACTGGCAAAATTGGCAGAACACTCAAAATTTGATTGCTCTTCAATAACTTTATTATTTCAATTATGATTTGATTGTGCGTTTTGTTATTGTGTAGGTTAATTTATAAGAAATTCATACAATTTTGGAATTTAAGGAAAGTAAGATATATGCCCATATTATACAGGTTGATAACAATTTACAAATATAAAGTTTTCGTAACAAATAATAATAAAATTTATTTACCAAAAAAAAATTACAATAACAAATATCAATCCCGACTCTTAACAAATAAATAGTTAGCCACATGAGGCATTGCTTTGAATTATGGTTGAAAAAAAAAAGAAAATGGAAAAAAAGATAACAATTAATATATACCAATGAACATACATGCATATGGTCTATAATAATAATGCATAACAGTTATTTTATCATAACTAACAATTTTGCTTTACTGGCAAAATATAGAAACAGATTTAAACAAATCTTATACTTAAACATCAAACCGGTTTTTATTATTTTGCAGTACTCCACAATAATGATATTTTTCCTGATTATTCGCTGTAACATAGCTTGACTTAATAACGAACAGTCGTTGCCGACCGATGATGAAACCTTTACTCCCATATACACCTACTAAGTAGGCTTATTAAGGCAAGTACCTGTCAGAAAACAACTACTCCCCTGGCTAAGACCACGACGGGTATTGAATTAGATACTTGTTCCTCAAAATATCAGAGGACGCAATTGCAAGTGCCCTCTGTGACCAAACAGCAAAATTATGTTTTGATTTGGGCAGGGTGACCACCTGCAGACTAGTTTCGAGGTTGTTGCCTCTCATCAGTGCAAGGGTAGGTCAACACAGACAGCACTAAAGCCATCTGTTCCCCGTCCAAACCATTACACACTTCGTTGCTTGGTCAACTCTGGTTCACGCGATAAAGCGGTTTCTAGGCCGCTCCACCTAGCGAGCAGAGGAAGAACTCTCCGAATCTCCGGGTTGAGAGATTTATTGAAGAAAACAGAATTCTTTGGGAGATCGTTTAATAACGAACAGTCGTTGCCGACCGATGATGAACCCTTTACTCCCATATACACCTACTAAGTAGGCTTATTAAGGCAAGTACCTGACAGAAAACAACTACTCCCTGGCTAAGTATCTGTTAGATTTAATTCAATACCCGTCGTGGTCTTAGCCAGGGGAGTAGTTGTTTTCTGACAGGTACTTGTCTTAATAAGCCTACTTAGTGGGTGTATATGGGAGTAAAGGGTTCATCATCGGTCGGCAACGACTGTTCGTTATTAAACGATCTCCCAAAGAATTCTGTTTTCTTCATAGCTTGACTTGATAATAAAATGTAGTTGGAAGAAAGAAAAAAATGAAAGATAGAAAAAATGAGGAAAGTCTTCACACTAGAAGTTGATTCAATCAATTGAAGGTCGAATTAAGGAAAATATGTTATTTTATCATGAATACAAACAATGTTTATATATATATATATATATATATATATATATATACATATATATTTCTTGAGTTACTATTCACATATCTGTATCTGAGTGAGAAAAAAAATTAATTAATAGTATCGCCGACCATAATTGTGTGATGAAGTAATTTTTTTTGTATCGATGAAGTTGTGTCGAGGTATACCAAGTAAATATTTTTTTTATTATTAAATTTCTTCATCTCAGTTTCCAATGTGTTATATAATTTGGTTCCTAGGTAAGTTCGGCCTCTTGGTGCAACGGTTTTTTTCTGGTTTTGGTATTTCAAGAGTATTTGTTTTGTTTCTTGTATTATATTACATGTGATAAAAAAAAAACATGAGAGGTAGCTTAATAACAAAATGAGAAATTACAGGGTGTTATGGCTTGGCCACTCCATAGCTTGTTTTAAAGTTAGAGTGAACAAGCACCTCTTGTATCAACTTGTATAACATGGACATATGACAGATTTTCTGAAAATTACAAACTTGTAAGGATTCCATAGAAATCATAATATATATGTATAAATAACTCAAATCTTTGGTGGATTGCTTATAAATCTACCCATGCTATATGAAAACAATCAGATATAAATTAAATAACAAAGTTATTGATGAGAAAACTTCATCAATAGTTTGAGTGTACCGCTAACTTTACCAGTGTGTGTATATTGAAGATATATAAGGAGTCCTGAACTTTTTAATTGCCAACATTCATAGTGTTGGAAGTCGGAGTGGGTAAACATATTTTTTTGTCAAATATCTTCAAAAACATTGAAAATAAAAACCTGATATTTTGCACGAATGAAATGTGAAATATACATACATGACTCTTTTCAATATTGACTGATTAGATCAAGTATGATACATCTGCCACATTATTAGTCCAAAATAGAACATTTTCAGTTCAAGTAGTTTGAGATATTCGAAAAAATGTCCTTCTACACTCTGACTCTCACAGCCCTGTAAATGGAAACCAAGCAGTTTTGGACAAATGTTCATAGGAGGAGTAAAATATTACTGCGAATCACCTCCTTAGTTATACAGTGACTGCAAATTTTTGGATACAGTTTTATTTGAAATATCTGTGAAAATTCTTCATTGAAGTGTCTGCATGTTTCCAAACTGGGAACGTACCAACTTTCAAAACATTGTTTCCACCATGAGTTGAAAAATGGGGAAACTTTTGAATATTAAAATTCCATTATTCTCCAAAATACACAAATGTATTGAAGAGAAGAATATAATTGCACTAATGTATCAAATATGAAGTGATAGTTAACAAAAATAAGTTTCTTTCATTTGTTTTTTAGTTTTATTATCAACAGTATAAATTAAAGTCATCTCATTATTGAATGTAATGTGAGGTTGTGGACAAAATTGAGATTCCCCTCCCACTAAATAAGAAGAAAATTGTGTTGATTGAAGTTGTTGATAAATATGAATCCACTGTAAAAAAAAGCATTTCATGAAGTACTGCAACCAAAGAAATTTGCAGTTGATTATTTTTCGACATATCTTGTAACCAATAAAATCCATCAATTTAAAGCTATGATGTACTTTCGAACCAATCGCAACATTATTATAATAGGAATTTTCTACTTAGATTATTGCCGCGGGAATATTCGTGGTATTTTGTTTTTATTGTGTGACAACAACTGATACTTTTGATTTGACGTCTGTCATCAGTTTGCATGCAAATTGAAAAATGAATTTAGATAACCGTAATGAATAAAAATGTTATATAAAGAATGTGACTATGATTGGGGCATCAAAAAATAATCTATCGAATACCACACGAGAGTTCGATAAAGTTGAAAATAATTCTCCACATTTTTTCTCAAACCTGTTACCATTTGGCAATAGCCACTCGAGCCCTTCGGGTTCTCGTGTCTATTGCCTGGCAACAAGTTTTCGAAAAATCTGTCGAATTATTTTCACTTTATTCTCACTCTCTTGTGGTATTACAACTGAAAAAAAAACCTAAAAAAATGTTTAGCGTCATAGAAATCTACGAATTGAAATAAAATTTATCTATTTTTTTACTGATACTTCGTGACCATTAATTTTCATTTTTACGATTCCTAGTACCTCATTGAGCGAGAAGTTGTTTACACCTGGTAATGTTGATACATATCGAGGTACAAAGAAGAAAAAATCGAAAATACCGCATACAAACTTATTTTGTGTGCGTTTTATGACTCCACATTTTATAACTTCACTGATTCGTGAGTTTCTTCATCAAACACATTTTCGTGTGAATTGAAGCAAAAGTTTATTTTGAGTACTTTCAAGATTTTATCATCTTTTCGACATCCATTACTTAAGAGTTTATGTTAGGAGAGATGTAGGCACTTTAATGACAAATATGATTTTTTGATAACTTCCCTATGAAAATTGTTCCCATTTGTATCCATCCAAAATTCTGCTAATCACTGTTGACTTAAAAACAGGAATGATTTATGGAAATGAAAACCACCCAATGCCGAAGTGTTATGTGAAACAGCCCCAGGTGAAAGCGATAGTTGAGAGAAGGCAGAAAAATAATCATCATCTGAATCACATTTTCAAAGAAAATTACTTGAATATGAATTCACCACGAGCACCATTGTACATTCATTTATTAGTGACAGCTGAAATACACCATTCTGAAGAATCACTACGAACAGGAAAAATGAAAAGATATATATCAATATGGCCATGCAATTTTAGTAGCCCCGCTGGGATTCAATCAATAAACTTATCCTCGCGAGACCCTTATCGAATACGATTGTCAGTATAAAAATTACAAAGCAATTCCCAATAAATTACTATAGATTGTTCGGATCACCGGACACCCTTTTGGATACCGGCAGTGGACATTTTTATCGTTTACAGTTTGCAGATTGAAATTACATGAGTGATTCATGAGATTTCGAAAACAATGATTATTTGGGAATTTCTGTTCTCTACTCAGTATAGCGCGAGAAAAGGTGAAAATATTATTAAAGGACGCACCAGCATTTATACAGGGTGTTTCTAAATTCAATACAAATATTTCAAAGGCGTATTCCTGGGATCAAAACAAGACTTTTTTTTCCACAAACATGTGTCCTAAAATTCACCTCCAAGCTACAGACATCGCAAGTTGCCATAAAAAAATCGTAAATTTTGAATGGTGTCTACAATTATGCATTAAATGTTCGGAAAATTTATAGACTCTTGGTTTTTTTGGACGCTTTATTCATTTCTTGCTTCAAAAATAAGATGACTCTGATTTGAAGAGGTTAATGAGGGTTGCCTATAGTTTTTATGGCCAAAATTTTCTATTTCTGACCAAAACATTCAAACTCAAATATCACCATTGTGTTGTCCATGAAATAACCTTGTTTTGGCCTCTTGCATTTTTTTAATCAGCTAATAGTTTTCTAGAAAATCGCTAGAACCTAAATGAAAGGGGAATAAATAACTAACTAAAATACTTAGTGATCTATGAGTTTTTAATTTGTTTCCCATTTTGACGCTTTAGACTTTTAAAATGCAACATAGCACTTTGATTTACTTGCTAGTTTGACCTTCGTTGAACGGTTGAATTACTATTTTTTTCAAGCAACTTGCTATGTCTGTAGCTTGGAGGGGTGGATTTGAGGACACACATTTATGGAAAAAAGTGTTATTTTCACCCCAGGAATACGCCCTTGAAATATTTGTATTTAATTTAGAAACACCCTGTATAGAAAACCGATATTTGACTCCATCGAAACTGAACACTGAATTCTAATAAATAAAATCATAACACCGAAACTACAGTGCTGGAAAATGCAACCTACAAAAATCTTAACAAATTCTGATAATGTTTATGAATATAAAATAAATAATTACTTATTCACAGTTACGCCAAATAAAACAAATTCTGAATAACTTTTTTTAACATCTATAGAAAAATAAATATGATAGAAAAGAAATAACATTCTTAATGTGGTTTTAATAAAGATTAGGAATCTTCTGGCTCGACCTAGTGCTGTTTCTCTATTGGATAAATTGTACTGCCTGATAAACTGCCTACAACTTGATAGCCAATGAGAGAGTTCTCTAATGGTTGCCAACTTCGATTTTTGTATGAAAACTAGGAAACTCTGATTGGATTCTTCATACCTTTATTAGTAAGCAATAGGATTGTATAAGCCAGATTTTCAATGAAAATTTCCCTGGATATGGAATAAATGAGATATTGATGATAATTATTTTAGATTGGAATATCTCATTTATTCCTTATCCAGGGAAATTTATGAAGAATCCAATCAGAGTTTCCTAGTTTTTCATACAGAAATGTCAAAAATCGAAGTTGGCAACCATTAGTGAACTCTCTCATTGAACTTTGGCTGTGTCAAGTCACCGGTCGGACAAGGCACGCGCGTTCAGTATGAAATATGACGATGAGTCGGACCGATCAGATGATTGAAAATATTGGTCACATACAAACAGTTCTAATTAGGTCGTCAAGTCAACCAAATGACCGCGCTGGTCTAATCATATTGGTCAGACCGGAGACTTGACTCAGCCATATTCACCTTCCTCATAGTGTTTTGCGATCATACCAACTGCCCAGTGTTCTCAACAAAGAATAATATGAATGATGGTTTTTCGGGTTTTTAGGCCGACGTTTATTTAGAGAAAATCTCGACGTTTCGCCAACACGAGTGGTTGGCATTTTCAATAGAAATGTTTACAGTTTCGATCACTGAACACTACTTCGTAGTGTTCAGTACAAGTACAAGTTCAGTACAAGTAGTGTTCAGTGATCGAAACTGTAAACATTTCTCTTGAAAATGCCAACCACTCGTGTTGGCGAAACGTCGAGATTTTCTCTAAATAAACGTCGGCCTAAAAACCCGAAAAACCATCATTCATTCAACGATGGCCGCGAAAGCCTTTCACAATTTGTAAAGAATAATATATTCTATATATGAAAATATAGAAATAGTCCTTGTCACATCAACCACTTCGATGATTGAAATAGAAAACTTATCGATTCCTACTAGAATTTCAGTTATTGATAATAACGTAATTTCCATTGAAACTAATTTATTTAGCTGTATACCATTCATACTGAATACCAAATGAAAATCCTGAATTAAACCAAAGGGCTTCACAAAACAAGTGCATCAAGTGCTTAGGTGAACTCTTAGAATCATAAAGGATAATCGTCATAAAAATGCATGTATATAAGTACTTTGTTATAAGACGTCAATAAAAAAATTAATAAATTCTATACGACCGCGAAAGTTCAAAATGAAAATATATTGTGGAAAACGAAAGAAAAAATTCGTTGACTCAAAGTAGAGTAGAGTAAGTTAAATATCAAATTTATTAAATTTTTAGGTGAAAAGTAATAGTTACGGAGTTTTTCTAATGGACCGTGGACAAAAAAACCTTTTGAAATTTCCAAAAACATTTGAAGCTAATACTTTGAAATACAGAGTATACAGAAGGCAGCGCTAAAAATCACCTACTCAGTTATCGTATGTATGAAGGAAATAAAGTTGAAAATGTTATTAAAGATCGGGTGAAAGCTAATAATGATATCTACCCATATACCATCGATTTTCTCTTAAGTTACATTTTTATGAAATTCACAAAAACGCACACATAAACTATAAACCAAATAGAACAAGTGACAACCTAACATCTAATCTCTCACGATACGACGCTTTTTCCGCATTTCTTTAACATTCTTGATTTTCACGATTTTATAACAGATCAATTATATTTTTAACGGTTGGTGAGACTGGGTAGTTGGTATTGTTGCATGACAATAAGGCGACGGTGAAAATGGTCAATTGACAATATTCCACAGGATTTTGGTGATCGTTTTTTTGCTGTCAGGTTGGTAATAAATTTTGTTTTTAACTTTTTGAAACACTGAATTGATACACTGACATGTGTCAATACTGTCAAGTGTCAAGTTCAATTTTCTTAAATTTGAATTTATGGAAAAAATTATTTCCAAAAAAATCGAGCTTGTTGCAAATGTTGAAAATGGTTGTTCCATTTGAATATTCCCATCGTCAAACTAGAATTCTTTTATACTAAAAAAATTTTTGGAGATCATTTCAAGGAGAGTGAAAGATTGGGAAGACACCGTTTATGTCAAAACTCTGATGTGGTTGAGTTCCATTCTCGATGTTCAAATTCGAAATTTGAGAAAGCACTTTCCTTTCTACACCCTATCATCTGTACATGTTCGCAATACATCAAACGACGAAGGTGAAGAATAACTGATGATTCTGTTTCTTGTAGCTCTGAAGTTGGTAAGATTTACTTTAGTACTCTGATGTTGGTGAGTTAATCAAATTTGAATCATTTTCAGTTAGGAACTGTTAATGAACAAAGTTATGTAGAGGAAGCTAGCCTATATCACACTGAACCCATGGATGAAACTGTTGACTGTTGTCTTTTTGAACATGGTTATAATTGAGAGATACTAGATCTCTGACGCTGAGTGAAGCACACAACAAAGAAAATAGAACAAATCATCAATGTACTTCTCAAATTTGGAAAGAAAACGAATGACTTGGATTACATTTTTCAAACTTGGACCCCTATCAAACAGAAGGCCTAAATGATAAATAATAGCAGCCATGAAGGCTGGGTTGGATAATGAGGATGATGTTGCAGCTAAATATGAAACAGAAAATGCAGATTTCACATGTTTCTCATGTGGACTTGTTATTAATCCAGGAATCCCTCTCTTGTCAACGTCCCCCGACAGAGTTGTTTTTGATACCAGTACCAATATCTACCAATTGGTGGAAATGAAAATATTTGCATCTAGTGGATAAAAAAAACATACACTGTAAAACAATGTGTGGAACAGGGGTATTTCTTGACAACACTAAGGGAGTGTTAGCTTTAAAAAAAAACATCAATTATTTTCGAATTCTAGGGCAATTAGCTCTGACGGGATTACATTGTTGTGGACTGGGCTTTGGATTCTGTAGCAGTATTAACAAGATTCTATTTTGAAAGTTTCACACAGTTAGTGTTCACTTTGGTTTTGGAATCGATTCTTGCCACTACTACATACTTTGGCCAAGGACTGAACAGACTGGTACTTTGGTGACAGTTGCTTAAATAGACTTTTTTCTATCGAATTGGAGCCTCTAAAAACCATACATCCTTTTTACTGAAAAGCAGCTATTCAACAGACCTCCTTGGGAATTTTCATTCAATTAATTCCAACTCTTCAAATGATGTGGTGATTATTTCTTTGTTGTTGCTGTATTCAATATTTTAATAAAAGTTCTTTTTTTTCCTTCAGTCTCAATTATGTAAGTCCTGTAAGTAACCCATTACGCACGAAATGAAAAAGTTTATGCACGAAGCCACGCAGCGGTGAGTGCATACATTTCATGAGTGCGTAATGGGCTTACAACTCGTGTAACGTACAATAATTTTTCTACGCCCATTTATTTTCTTCCATTAAATAAAAAACATCGCAATCATTTAAACTTTATTATAATAGTTGTTGATAACAATTGAACAATTATTGTAAATCGATTGATTGAAGATTGATAATTGGTAATTGCCTCCGATATTCGTAATGCGTTGTCATTTTTATTTTTAAGAGCCTTCCGCTACTGTAGAAGATTGACAGCCAAAACGTTTCCTATTTTTAAAGAAATTGCATAACGTGCTGTCTACATTTAGGGGCATCACTGTTTCAACCCTAAATATATATCGCTAATGCTAAAAGTTTTTATGTTTCTTAATTGACTAAATTTGTGTAAATAGACCAAATAAAGTCTTATGTAAATAAAAATTTGATTGTAATTTAATTAATCCAATAAGTTCAAGTTTTCTTCTCAAAACGCACGTGTATGTTATAAGATCTCATTACGTGCATGTTATTGTTACATGTCATTTACAAGGAATGTTGACAGCGCGTTTTTTGACGTTTACAGACAGAAAAAATATATTACCAACCTGAAAGCGAAAAAACGATCATCAAAATCCTGTAGAATATTGTCAATTGTTCGAAAGTTTCAATTACCAAGACATTTTGTTCCAAATGTGCTTGATGCAATCTATCCAGGTGACATTCTTGTAACCTTATGATTTTCTTTCAGATCTATTATAAGTCGTGCGTGATCTTCAAAAAAAATCCGGCAGTTGCACAATTTCTAGATCTACAACCAGTAATTTTACGGCAGTTATTGGTTGAGAACTTTTGGATACGCGCGACCCAGAAAGAAATTCTCGTGAATTTTCATTGTAATGGATATCATTTGTCCCGTATACAATGTGACCAATCGGAGCTTTGGAACATTTTGTATGACTAACGCGCCGCGACGCTGACCTAGATAACGACGCAAAACAAAACAATAAATTACCTGATTCTCGACCAGCATCGCCATGTCCATAAACATGTCGTGCAATTCTCTAATTGAATTTTCTAACTTGATAATATCGGAGTGCCTCGCTTCGATATCGGCTAGTGTTTGTTTCGCTTGTTGCGTCTCCATTATTATCTGTAAATCGAAACGAATTAATAAACATAAACACCTGAAAAATAATTATCAGCATAATTTCGTGTAATACAAAAATCCCACATAGGTAGTGTAGGGGAAAATATGTTGTATATATTTTTGTAAGAGCAAATTATTATAATTGGTTTTCAGAATACGTTTTGACTGACATTTGTTGAATTTTTTTACTCGTTAATCAAAATTTAACGAAATTAACGTTCCTAATTCGTACCAACTAGACTCTATAGATAAAAATGAAGCTGAACTTTTTATTGAAAATAGCGTTTTCTAATGGATATTTTCGACGAAAAAGTGTCAAGAGTCTTTTCTGGAAGAAGCAAAGATAACAAATTTGAGGTTGTTGCCTACCGAGAAAAAGGCATGTAAAGCAAAAAACATCGAGTCTTTTGACTATTTTTTTTTCACAAGGTATGAAGACATATACATTTTGATCTAGATATTCTATGCCGATGAGTGTTACCTAAAACAAGAATGATATGGACAGAAGTATAGATTTATTCTTTATTCTCCTGCCACTCGTAAAAATAAATTTTCCTAAAAGATTCAATCGTTAATACGTAAAAAACCACGTCAATTATTGAATGACTGAAGTGGGTTGTTAGGCCATCAAGATTGTGGATAATCGGATATTATTGCAGAATATATAGGGGTATGGTAAAGTAATGCACAACATTCATAAAACGTACAACGATCACTTTTGAAAAAAATGCAAAAACACGTCAAACTGTTTTTTTTATTCCGCATCTTTTGACATAAGTTACAAAAATAACACGTCAACGTTGTCAAAGTTATGACGTCATCAAAAATTTTTTTTAATGGGAAGCTAAGATTTTTATTACATTATGTGATAGAGCTTGTGTTTCTACACAAGGGAAACATAGTTGTAGTAGGGCTCACATAAGAAAAAAAAACGAGAAAATGAATAAAAAACGAAATAAACGTAAGTTTCATAATAACTTTTCAATTAACTAAACAGTCCATTAAACCAACTTTGACGTGTTATTTTTGTAACTTATGTCAAAAGATGCGGAATAAAAAAAACAGTTTGACGTGTTTTTGCATTTTTTCAAAAGTGATCGTTGTACGTTTTATGAATTTTGTGCATTACTTTATCATAATACTGTATAACGAAACATCACATATTTGATTTGGGGAACTCTTCTACCTGAAGACTCCATAGTACAGAAAAAACTTTTTTTTTTGGAAACGGTAGCGAATAGTTTTGTCAAATTTCGGCAATCATTTAACACTTTATTAACAGTTTACGGGGTTTCAGAACTATGAAACCCCGTTAACTTCCGTAATTACAATACTTCAAAATTCTTAACCAGTTTGCACAAACGAAGCTTCTCATACACAGCTCCCAAATACTACAACTCTTTACCCAATAATTTTCAGAACTATAAGATAATCAACTTCAAAAAGAAACTGAAAGAACTATTATATAACTGAAATGCTCATATTAGATATACTTCTGACTATGCTTGTACAATTGATTGATTATTTCTCTCTAATGATAGTTACGAGATGATAGTAGTATAAGATATTTTTTGTTGCTTTCTATAAAATTGTCAATCTTTTTTTTTCTTTGTCTCTTTTTTCAAGGGTTAAGTTGTAAAACAGCATCAGCTGACACTTCGCCCTTTCATCTATGTCACACCATATAATTATGTATGAATTTATATTTTTTGCAAGATGAATAAAGACGATTTATTATTATTATTATTATTAACTGACGATGAGTCACTATCTACAATTTTCGAATTGGACTATATGTAATAGAAACGGACTGTTGTTGATGAATAGTAGGAGATGGGTCTATACAGCACACTCTGACCTTTGGAAATTGACTGAATTGAGGCAATAGACAGAATTAAGAAAATTGAGACGAAAATTGACAGAAATTAGATGATTTAGCCAAATTTAAACTAATTTTGACAGTTCCAATGTGATGAGTCAAAAACTTCAACTGACTGAAACAGTAATTTACATTGAAAAATTAGTCAAAAATTTAAGATACTTAATTGGGAGAAAAATCGAGTCAGTTGCCACAAATGTGACAGAAGTTAGTCGGACATTTTCTAAATTGTGACAAAATTTTACCGAATTGAGACCAATGTAACAGATACAGATGCATGTGACAGAACTAATTGCAGCAAAGGTGACAAGAGTCAAAAAGTTTAACTGAATTGATTCAGTAGTTTGATATAATAATTGAGAAACATATCATACAATTGAGACGAAAATAGGGATAATGGTTACAAATGTGACAGAGAAAAAAATGTGACAGAACGTAAACAGACATTTTACTGGAAACAAAATGTGGCAGAGACATGCGTAAAGGTGATCGAACTGAGACAGAAATTTGACTGGACATAAAACGACACAAATGTGCCAGGTGTCAGGCTAAACTTGTAGAAATTTTACAGAATTGAGACAAAAAATACAGATAATTATGAGATGGTGACAGAGCCGGTTTTAGGAACTTACGGGCCCTAAGCGCTCAACTTTTTCGGGCCCTCTTGTGGATAAAAAATTAAAATTGTATTTTGAAAATAAAATGAATTACATAGTAACATAACTACATGTCATGTGTTACGAAAAAACAAAACTGAAAACAATAAATAAAATATTAAAGAGTAGGTAAACAAAATCATTGAAATAATTAAAAATGTGAAATAAAAAATTTTCGTTGGTATAATGTAAATTAAAATATATGAAATAGAAACATAATTAAATGAATAAAAAACGATGAACCGATATGGAAACATTTTTGATTGAATTATTTATAGTGGGCGATAAAATAAATATTTTTCTTGATTGGTACATCGTAATAAAGGTACATGAAAAAACGAAATAATAATAAATAAAATATGGAGGAGTAAACAAAATCATTGAAATAAACAAGAAAGGTAAAATAGAGAATCTTCTTTGGTATATAGTTGAAAATTAAACTAAGTATAAGTGAAAACGTAACAGAGAGGGCATCTAGTCTTTCTTGACCAGTTGTGGATCTCAGTTAGTTTTTAATCATTTTCAGGACCAAGAAGGATCTCTCACCAGATGCATTAGAAATGGAAATTGTAAATTCTTTTTACAAAATGGTCAAAATATTTGGAAATATAGATTTCCAGCCTTAGACATGTTCAAATTTATCAGAATTTGTTTCTTTGTTCATATTATCACATAATAGAAGGAAGTGGGTTATTTCCTCATTGAAAACTTGAGCATTAATATCTAAACTATTTGTAGTTTTTAGATCATTGATCGATTATTCTATCGCATATTCATCGGCAGTAAAAAACTCTTGAAATTTTCACTTTTATAACATTCAATTCGTCGACTGAGAAGTTATTTCATTACAACTACTTCTTCGGTCCTCTTGGAGTTAAGTTTTTTTCCTTTTCTCGGCTCATGATGAATGCTTGTAGCTCAGTGACCTAAAGTTGTCATAATCATAATCAGAGATCATGATAATTCAACTGACTAAGCGGGCAAATTTAAATCTCTTTTCGATACCGAATTCATAAAAAAAAACGGATGAAAATATGGTTAAAATTTTCTAAGTGTCAGTTTCACAGGTCCCAGTTAACCTTCAAACAACTAAGTGGGAGTTTAGACGGTGAATGACATTTTTTAAATGGCGTTTGAAGGTTCACATTCTAACCATCAGTTAATTAATCTGGACTCTAAGGAACCTGTGAAATTGGCCCTAAGTTCACTACACTTTTAAACAAAGTGTGCCACAACCGGGCCCCTCTGGGAGTTCGGGCCCTAAGCGGCCGCTTACTCCGCTTATAGGAGAAACCGGCACTGGGATGGTGATGATTACCGAAACGTTCAGGTGCTCTGAAACCAAGGAGACTAAAATTTAACAAGGAGGGTTCAATAAGCTCTAGCCAATCAGAATCTTGTAGCATCAACGCGTCATAGTGACGTACTTGGATATGAGTAAAGAGTCGAACTCGAACCAAGCAACAAAACTGTCAGCAGTAACTCTAATATACCAAGAGCTAGTCCGTCACTGTCTATAGAGAACGGCGGCCATGACACGTCCTACTACGTCACATTTCGTCACAAATGTTCTTTCATCTCTTTCTACTAGTGTCCCAATTGTCTTATGGGAATTTAACACTCCTTGTAAAATTTTAGTCTCGTTGCTCTGAAACCACCTCCAACTCACCAAGTAGGTTGGAAACTTCTTGTGATGACTCAATCCCCTGACGATGACGTCATTACATCAAGGCAACCCAGACATAGGTCAAAGTAGACCCATCTTCTACTATTGATTTTTGATATTTTGGCAAGGTCATACTTCAGAAAAATAAATCTCGGATCCAATGTTTATTGAAACATATCTCACGTCCCCACTATTCCAAGTAAAAAAAATGAATAGCCAAAATAGTATAATCGTGGAATGAAGCCAGATATCATATGAAAAACATACAAAAGATAATGAATACATTAATGATGGGCTACTACTTACGCCTTGAGTGAACACCGCTGGATTTCCTTGTTCTAACATCTCTTCTAATTCCTCATTGGTTGTTTGTCTACCAGCTAATGCAAAAATATAAATATTAGTAAATTCACATGTGATGAAGGTACTTTTATAAGTTTGGATAGAACCTTAAGAGAAAATATTGTCTCACTAAAACAAATGAATCCCATGTCTCAGTACAGACCAATTACTATAAATCCATATACACGATGACTTACGTTGGGCGTATTTCAGATGTATCTAAATTGTCTTTTCATATTTCTCATACAACATATCGAAAACTAAGATTTTCTTTGAAGATAATCAGATGACGTGACGTAACTCATCCGGTTGCCACCCGGTAGTTTTTCATTGAGATTTGTCTAGGGCAATAAATGTTACTCCTCTTTAGGGAAATTGATTGAGTAATGGCGATTGCTGAAGTTAATAGTAAAAAAATACGTTTTATGATAAGAAGTTTCTTTTTTTTAGTAAAAAATACTCCATAAAAACTAGCGGACATATTATCTCTGAATTTCTAAATAACTGTGACGAAGCTGCGGGCGATGCCGGGCCTGAACGCTCACGTAGACCGTGCGTGACGGCGAATGACTTTCGAGGCGCCATGCACCGAGAAGAATCTAGACGATTCGATGGATCTGGACGATTCGATGGAAAATTCAAGAGCATTCGGAGAAGTGAACAGTGAATATAAAAAGAACCACGCAGTAGAGTTGAGACAGTCAGTGAAGTGAAAGAATTACGAGTCATGTAGAGAAACTTTCGCCAGGAATAAAATAATGACATGCACCTGTGTTTATTTATACAAATTGTTGATGCATACTTTCCATAACATTGACAAATTAAAAAAAAAATAAAGATGTCCATGAATATCAAACAAGGAAAAAAAAATGACATACATTTAGAAAAGGCTAACAGAATGCACTTCAGAAAGTCTCCTGCCTACGCTGGACCTTTCTTCTTTAACATTCTGCCACCAAAAATGAAGAGTATCCCATGCGAAAGAAAATTCAAAAGTGAGTTAAAAAAGTATCTCCAGGAAAATCCGTTTTATTCGCTGGACGAATTCACTCAAGCTATTCAATCACTGCACTGACTCATTATGCTCATCTCTACATTGTTTTTAGATGTTTATTTTTAACATAACTTTTTATTTATACTTCTCTTCGTAATTCTTTATATATACGTATTAATAATTTCAAATGTCACTGCTTTTATATCTTGGATATTGTGTTATATTGTATATGTCCCAATAGTCTTATTTATTTATATTTATATTGCCCTATTCATATTTATTTTGACTTATTGACATTTATACTGACCTATTTATACTGACCTATCCTATGTCATGCAAATGATTACCAAGGACAAATAAACATATGTATCTATCTAATATAAATAGTTCCGTGATTGTTATATAAATTAGAGTATTGTGTTGTGTTATTGAATCATTGTATTTCGTTAAATAAATTATTTTAGAGTGAATTAGGCTATAAATATACTACATAACTATCGAATAATACTTTTAAATCGAATTAGCAGCTATCTAAAACGAGAGAAACTTATTTCTGGGTGATGCATTTCTCCATATCGCGAAAAAGTATTGATGTTTATATTTGTACTTTGAGTGCATTCATTCATATAGTGACCACTCCTTTTCCGTATTTCTGGCTTCGCCAGTGAACAGCAGATTAATATTGACGTTTTTTCAGTTTAAAAATAGCATGCCAGTAATCCGGATAAGCAGAAACCATATAACGATGCCAGAGATACTGCTCAATTATCTATCAAATTACCGATATAAAATATGAATATTTTCCTTACGTGAATATCAGGAATGAGAAATATTTTTTAGTTATTACGAGATTTCCAAATGAAGCCAACCAGTTTTCTGATCAAAGTTCACCTTCATATAATTCTTTGGAAATGTATCACGTGAAATTATTTTCCATTTTTCAGTTTTTCACCTCATTCTCTCTTCCTATTCGTTAACGGAAGAACGTGATATTCGAAATAAAAATTTACTTCGGATGATCATTTGAAATTCATTCAACTACCTCTACCAATCCTAAATGTTAACAGAAATTGAACCATCAGCTTTTTAATTGCGAAATCACTATATCCATTCCATTTCACATTTTTTCATTTAAGAATATATTTCAAGATATGGATCATGATGAAAACATAATAATTAGCTAACAATTTCTTTGGAATCAACATAGAAGATGAAACCTGAACCAAAAGATTTCACAGATTATTATGCAATACTACTGTTGAAACTATTTTTGTATATGTTATTTCCCTCTGTATATATATTTTTATTTTACTATGAAAATGTCATTAAGAAAAAATATATTATTGGAAAAGTGTCACAAGTATTTTAATCCGAAGTTTTTCAACGATAATTAAGTGCATTTACAACAACTACCGTCTGGAGTACTGAAATCCTAATAATTTTCGTTGTCATGAGCCATATCACAAAACTGCTACATTCTTTGATAAAACAATCGAAAATAATGGACAATGCGTATGAGCCAGTGACAGATATTGTTTTGTAAATATCACTACAAGTTTATTGTTTGTTTTGACAAAAATGTTTAGTTAGTTTCTGTGTAGCCACTTGTAGCATTGTTTATATAGAAGTAAGATAGTCAATGCCTGTGTAATTGGTGTTGGACGCAAACGCGAGTGTCATCTAGCGTGATTAGTTACAACCATGAATATTTGACGTCATTTTAATGCAGGTTTCTTCAAAAAACCCTGATTTTAATGGTGTCCCATTGTTTCAATCAAGTTACGACATGACTTGGATGCGAGCTCACTATCGCCATCTACATGTCGCATCCATTTTGATCCAATTATAATCCCATAAGGTTGACTAACTATATTCTATCATTGTTTATATAGAAGTAAGATAGTTAGTCAATGCCTGTGTAATTGGTGTTGGACGCAAACGCGAGTGTCATCTAGCGTGATTAGTTAAAATCATGAATATTTGACGTCATTTTAATGCAGGTTTCTTCAAAAAACCCTGATTTTAATGCTGTCCCATTGTTTCAATCAAGTTACGACATGACTTGGAGGCCAGATCACTGAAGTTACGACATGACTTGGATGCGAGTTCACTATCGCCATCTACATGTCGCATCCATTTTGATCCAATTATAATCCCATAAGGTTGCCTATGTATAAACAATGCTTGTAGTGAGGTTCATCAACTAGAAAATCGTGGCCCCAAGGGCAAGTGTCGAAAAATATCAATAACTACATAGGGTGTGTTCGGGGAGCACGCTATTTGCGCCATCGGGTACTACTTTTCGTTCGCGGAGCAAGTTTCTAGCACTAAATAGCGCTTGTTTGACGTCATTGTTTTTGTTGCCTACGTCATCACTAACGCGATGAAACGCAAATTTCCACAAGGTGGGGCAGCAGATAGCGTTAGCGTCATGTTGTACGCCAAAGCTCCCTGAACAGTTGTGTTGTGACAGTTGATTTGGACAGTTGTGATAGTTTTTGAATAGTTGTGTTTGCTTATTTTTATTTTTCGAAATATTGTCGATAATGTTTCTACTTCGTATGTACAATCAGGAGACGGAGTACCTGAAATGTGACTTGAATTCCTGGGCACTTAGTGCAGGTAAAACTTGTTCCACATAATTCTCAAGTCTTGTGATTACTCTTCTTTGAAGACCATCGAGGCGTTCTAATGCTTGTAATTCCTCGTCTTCACTGCTTTCAGATGATGAACTCGAATCAATAATCTGATTCATTATTTGCAAACCCACCGCCACTACATTCAAAACATTGCGTCTATCGTCATCCATCTTTTATTTAAAAATAAACAATAAAAATGCTGTTTATAATTGGCGCGTTCGGTAAATGCAGATCTGACAGAATCTAGCTGTCAGATTTGAATTCACCGAACTCGCAGAATGTTGATGTTCACGGAGCAAGATAGCGCCAACAGTCATGAATGGTGCTAAAACCTCCACGAACAGCCCGAATAGCATTTGCGTTGCATAGCGCGATAGCGAGCTCCCCGAACACACCCATAGTTGTACTCATATTACTTCTTAAACCTACATCAATTTATACCGGAACAAACTTAGCTAATTTTATTTTATTAATTTTTTAATTAATAAAGTTCTGAAGATTTAAAATTAATCTCGTAGTTATCAATGCTCTTGGGGCTCTTGGGATAATAGCTGATAACAGATCCCATGGATAGTTATCGCTCATTTACGTTATATGGAAATCTTCGAATTTTGTAAATTTTGACCTCAATAATCATTTTCAGTTCAACAACAAAAAATATTACGATTTGGATCTGAAATCAATCTAAATTGACTTTCAAACCAAATACAAAACCAGTTTTCCTGGAAGCTCGTACAGCACCTTTCAAAAATTTAGATTTAATTGAGCAGGAAATGAATTTTCTCTTTAAAAAGCAGGTAACCACTACTCACTTATTTCTAACTGCCTCTGTATCCGCCCTTTACACCTCTCCCTGTAATCCGTCTGCGTCCGGTTATATTCCGTCATAACTTCTACAAATTTCCTGGATAATGTCGAATGCTGGGTTTTTCGTATCCTCAGGTCCGCTGAAGATTTGTTACTTTGTTCTTCTTGTTCTATATTTTGTTCTATAACTGCAACAAAATAATTGGCAAGTCAGCGAAACGTTATACATTTATGTAGCATATGTTCACGAAGTAACATCTCGAAAATACGGTTACGTAACAAAAGAAAAAATATGACCTCCATACACAGAAAAATGCGTTCTTTTTGAAGGTATTATCAAAATAGGGTAATGCCATTAAAAAAAATTATAATGACGTCATAACTCGAACAGCGATGATGTCATCAAAAATCTGAGTAGACCAAAAAATGCACAACTGAAAAAGAAAATCGACGTGTCTGAGCTTTTTTTCCCCAATGGCCATATCAAGCGTTTAACGAATTTGTTCGAATTTGTACGTGCTCACTGTATACTTGAAAAATATAACATGTGAATTCTATTAGTTATGGTATGTGAATATGGTATGTGAATAAATAGAATTAATTAAATCCGTCAAAAATACCTCTAATCCAACAAAATTGGTGCCTATGATCGAATAGGTGTTCAAATACCTTGAAAACGACCTTTGTCTTAGGTCTCGTTCAAAGTTACTGGTCAGAATGACACTACTTTGTGACGTCATAGCAGCCACTCGAGACGCGTTTAAGAAAATACATTTTCTGTCCATCGGTGTGCATGCTAAGACTACACGCCAAGATTACTTGATGTTTTACTTATTTTCTAGTGTCATACAGAATACTGGGAAAAATAATATGCTAGATCAAATCCAGCGCTACCTTTTATGGCTGACCCTACTTTTGAATAACCTAAAAGGCAACTCCTATTTTATAATAATAATAATAATTAGGGCGGGGATTAGCGCAGTGGTTAAGCGCTCGCCTGGTAATCGAGAGATTGCAGGTTCGATTCCCCGACGGTGCGATCTTTTTTCATTTTCAGATGTGAAAGTCTGAATGACTGAGGCTCGTGTCGGCTGGGAATAATCCTCCACGATTCACTGTTGCGTTAAAAATTAACAGTGCTGCTCCTAAAGTGGCGCCTGGAGTTAGTAACAAGGCCTATCCAGAACACGTGGCTAATGACCATAGCAGTCGATGCCAAAACACCAAGGAAAAAAAAAAAAAATAATAATTGTTAATATTTTGGTTCGAATGATTATTGCAATGGAATGATTATTCTGAATAGCACAAACATCGTCCATAGGTAGATATTAGAATATCACACAGACCAAGTACGTTTATGTTCCTATTTAACCTAGAACCTACAGGATATAATTTATCATTCCACATTATTTTTAATTTTATTTTTGCGTATGGCGATAATCTGTTTTGTTATTTGAAGAATAATAATTGGATTTTTCGGTATCTCAGTTCAGAAAATTATTTTCTATTATATCATTAGAAAGGAATGGTTATGCTGAATAGTACAGGCAAGAAAAAGTTGTATGTTCCTATTTAAGTTATGGACCTACAGAGTATTGTTTTTTTCCAATTTTTCAATATTTTTTTTGGCGGCTTTTTATAACGCCGACGAATGAAAATAAGATATCACAGTAGTAGCAACTGTTATCAAGTGACGTATGGTTTCCATAGCCAACTTTTCAATTTTTGGCTTTCATTTTGCTTCCACGGCCTACTCGGTGAATTTCAATAATAATTTTTTTCTGATCTAGTTTCTGGTTAGATACCAACTTGTGATATGTCATTAGAAAGGGAATTGAATGCTGAATAAAGCGAAAAAAAAAAAATAGGGTTTCAATTTAAAATAAGAAAGTTGAAGTTACTTCCGGTCAGACCGGAAGTTAACGTCGACATGTCAATATGCTCAAATTCTAGCTCTTATGTCATTATATCGACGCTCCAAATTTCACAAACCTACTTCATACAATAACTGAGATATTCCGTAGGCAATACTTCCGCAGCCACCCGGTATGTTAACAAAAATCATGATAAATTTAAGAGTAATCCACAATCTACCTATAACACAAGAAATGAGAGTATTCTTGTACTAGATGCACATCGTACAACATCATATCAGAAGTCGCATCTTTTTATGGGTAGTAAGGTGTATAATAAGATTGACAAGTATATTAAAGAAGCCTCCAATATACACATTTTTAAGTCTCGGTTAAAGAAACACCTTATTGATAAAATGTTTTACACTCTTGATGAGTTTTTTATATAATATTCTATATGTTGAATGTATTTTATTATTATTGGATATTACTGTATTTTTTGTATTTTCCTTCGTGTACGTTTCAGGATTATCTTTTTTGGATAGTAATATATTGTGCATTTCTGTTTTTTTATCTATACTTTATGATGACGTTTTCTTTGTTACATTTCCGTTGTGTTATGTCCTTATACTCTGTGTATATTGAACAAAGAAATACATTTATTATTATTATTATGTGCACCTTTATCGTTCTCAAGATTATGTTGAGAGTTTTATTGAGGGATCCACATATTTGGTACCTAGAGAGAATGCAAAATGTGTTCCAAAAAAAAGGGTAGTAGTTTAAAAATGGCTTCAGGATTAAAAATGGCAGGTATTTGATCTTCTCCATTCAAGATATTGAACACTTAAATAATTGAATTTATTTTGACTTTCACATTAAATTGAATATTCAATTGTCCTAGAAATTGTATCACTTTTATTAGTTTGATAATTCATTTGGTAAACTCACCCTTTAGCTTGGCACGGACTTTATTGGCAGTTTTCTTGATGTCAGCCATTAGGTCTTCCAGTTCTTGTTTCGTTTCTGTAACAAAAATAAAGAAAATTCAATAACGGCCATAAAGGAAAATGAAAAATTGCATCGTTTTGGCCTGTTGCCGAAAACATAAATCAAACGCCACTTCAGGTTGACGTGAATTCAAATAAGTTGCGATATCGAACGGCTCAGATCCTTGCGATAGAACTTTTCAAGGATATCGGAACAATGAAGGGATTGATTGTGCAAAAGGCAAACAAGCTGACCTGACATGATTTTCAACAGACCGAGGTTTACTAGAAAGCGTGGGAATATTAAGGTGTTCACTGGAGGCATTTCAATTCCGTGAGCCCGTTTTGCATTTAGAATACTTTTATAAGAGGAAAAATGTACCGGTGATGATGAAGGATTATATGAGCCTCAAGAGATTTGCTTTCAAGAAAAAAAACACATTCGGTAATATTTCAAAGGGCACGATATTTATGGAACTGAATTGAAATTTTCAGTTTTTAAACTTGTTCTGACTGAGTTTGCTGCACGGAGAAACATGTATGGTTATATTTACAATAATGTCTGATACTATATATACTATATATACCAACTTCAACCATAATTTTTAAAAAACTTTTTAGTATTTTACCACTTACATCCCAAGTCTTCAGGAATACCGAACATTTTTAATGTTTCTCATAATTTTCTGAAGATACCAGTGTGTTCTCTAGAATTTTCTCAGTGTTTAGTTATTATTTTAAAATATACCAATAATACTGTAACAAATGAACTCTAGTACGCCACTGCTTGGGGATATCGTTCAATAAGATCACATAGATGATCTCGCTCATCTGTTAGACACATTTTTTTAACGAAATATTTGCCAGATACCAGATATTTGCTGTAGTATTCCCAAAAGTACAATTCAATTTTATAAGAGTGGCGAATTGTTTATTGCGAGTCGGAACCCATCACAATAGAAAACAATACAATACAATACAAAGGAGTAGAAATAGCACATATTGATACAGTTTCTCCGAACTCAAAACGCGGGAATACGTAATCGATCAAACAACGGAATCGAATCGATATGTCATATGTAAATATATATTTGTTACTAGGGTTAGGGGCGATGATGGTATTCAAGTCATTCGAAAGAATATGGAAGTTTTTTGTACATTTTTCTTCCAAGCTAAATATTCAAGAATACGGGGTTGTCCACCAAAGCCATCATTTGGGAAAGTCTAGTTATGAGGGTTGTCACACAAAACGATTCATCCGTATCCAAAAAACCCTTCACGGCGACTATGTCGAAGGGCGTGGTCAAGTCACTAGTTCGCCGCCGTGTAGAAACGTGTTTCGATATCCATGTGTGTTCTGAAAAGGTATTTGGTACAGATGAATACGTAGGATTGCATTCAGAGTTTTGTCATTTTCGAGTTTTGAATAACCTATTTGCAGATTTAATTTCATTGTTTTGGTAATTAGAAATATTTCAGAAAGTCTATAGTAAATGTTAGTCCAAATATTTTAATCGTCTAGTAATTTTTATTTATATTTATTCTATTTTCACACATGACTTTTCCTAGCCAATAAATTTGAAAACAACCAAAGCCAATCGAGTTTCCTTATAATTTAGTACAATTTGAATCCAGTCAAAACAAGCAATATTTTCATAGTCATTGAGAATACTAGGGAACCAGTGCATATATGGGTATTCTCACGTATGTGCGCGTATGTGTAAACTTCGAACCAATTCTGGTATCCACCAATAAGACGAAGGAGATCACATATGAGGGTTTTATAGCCGAATTAATCTCCACAAAAGGGATATTCTGTGAAGCTGTTTGTAAAATGAGAGTATTTTGGACAAAATAGAACAACACTTATTATTTCACTAGCTTAAAGAATTCACACGCTAACGGCCAACCAGCGCTCTGAATTATATGTATGAATAAATAAAAGGAGGGGACATTAAGAGTCATTGTAATCTGATATTAAATCAATTAAATGTTCAATCCACCTAATTAAGACTTGCTGATAGAAAAGCTAGTACAATACAGAAACGTGCTATGCGATATTCATGCACAGAAAGGACTTGAGATAGAGTACAATAAGCCTTACTGGCTGCAATGTCATGGAGCTGGCAAGAACAAGAAGAAGAATTCAATTATCTTTTCAACTATCTAAACTTTTTTGAAGTTCTTTAATACGTATTTTTACAATTTTGATCTCGTTGCCTTTCTAAATTTTCAAGTTGATGTGCCCCCTGCGCCATCTGGTCGAGTAATTGCAATGTTTCTTCTCTCGAAAAGTAGTAAGTATCGTAAATTAGGATAGAAAATGACAATTGATAAAGTGCATGTCAGTTTGTCAAGTCGATTTCGCATGCAAAAATTCAGACATATTCAACTGCAGTTCAACTAGTCTCACAAACTGGAAGTTAATTCGTTGCGCCGTGTTATTATTGTATTGTGACGTGTTTTATATTATTATCTTATCATATATTTGAATCATGTACTTTTTTGGAAAGTGTAAAAAAATACACTCCATTTTAGTTTACAAGCTAATGTCTTTTATTTCCATCGATCACAACACGAAAGTTATAATTCTTCGCAGAAAACCAACGTTCACATGGTTCTGATAAAATTCCTGCAACTGTCCGGGTCATTAAATTCCGTGATATTTCAGGAATCCGTTCACATCCACAATTTTTTTATTGACTACTTTACCGTCTCGTTGGTCCACCGAAAAAACAAGCGAATGAAATCCATGATTTTCCAACCCGTCTGCCTGCCGAAACAAAAAGACATGAATTCGAGTAAAAGTAACGTGTTCTCTCTTGAACGCCTCCTGTGAACTCCTCGAAGCCATTGTGACGGAATCCAACAAAGAAAAGATTGATTACGACGAAAGCAAACAAGCTGACCTGACAGGATTCAGGCCTTTTATTCGTTCTTCTCCTCCCTAGGAGGGCGCCATTGTATTTTATAAAAGTCTGAAAAGTGTTTAACAAGGCTGTATCAAGAGGCTGTCTTGAATTTTGGGTCACGAATGTACAATATGCTTAGAAATCAAGAAGCAAATAGGATATCATCAGGAACTTATTATTCACGAGATAAAAGACAAAAAACAGAAACTTGGATGAATACCAAAAATTATTTCTTTCATTTTCTCAGTAATATCAAGACTGAGAAATATCGACTATACAGGGTGTTCCAGGAAGATTAGGACAGGGAATATTTTGGAACTCGAGAGTAGTAGAGAATTGTAATTTTGGGATTGTAAATTAAAGCAATTGGTGTAGCAATTTTTTGAAATCATGTTATTCAATAAGCTTTTTGTTTTCGGTCATGTGACATCACATTTAAAATTATTAATAGGACGACCTGTATATTTTGGCATTTCTATGTTCCTCCCGATAGAACTATTCCAAGAAACCATCACACTAGTTCAAGAAATACAGGTACTTCAATATCCTTTGTCCCACAACATTTTTAAATGAAATATGGGTGATTAATATAATTTTGCATTATTTCAATCATCAAAAAATATAGGTCTACCCAAATATACAGGGTTTATTCTAAACCCACATAATTTGTTAATTGCTCGTTTCAGACGTCGCGTCGTGGGACAAAGGATATTGAGGTGCCGGTATTTCTTGGATGAATCGTTTTAGACCACAAGTGTGATAGTTCGTTGAAATTGTTTTATCGGGAAGAACATAAAAATGCCAAAATATACAGGTTGTCCCATTAATAAAAAAAAGTGTCACCTCCCGGAACTCTACCACCAATATTTAGAATTTTAATTCAGAGGCGAAAATAGCACTAAGAGCGTGTGCTTACTGATACGGACCCTTAAACAATAAAAATAATTTTAACTTATTAAATATAAGTATTAAAAAATGAAAAAATTCACTTACCTTTTAGACACTTGAATAAACGAAAATCCGTGGAAAAATATTTTTACCGTAATTATTTTATTACATATGCTTTTGTAAATTAACTAGTTTTTACAAGTTTCAAATTTACATACAAACCGTGATAATTGCTAAACTAAAAACCTCAAATTCGTTTCACTTCTTGGAGCTATTCTTGAAAGATTTTATAAACAATACCCATTGGAGAAATTAAAAAATGTTGATTTTCCACTTTGTTATTAACAATCTCAAAAATGAATAATGCAAATAAAGCTGTGAAAAATTATTGCTTTTTTATATTCCAATCTGTTCGTATTTTATTCATTTAAAGTTACATAAAAATAATTTTTCAAAATTTCTTACTCTGATTGTTTAAATAATTGTTATAAACAAATGCATTGATTATAAGATATTTGAATTTTTGTTTTTGGAATTTTAACCAGCAATAAATATTATGATCTTTAAGAACAAAATCATTTCTTAAAAAAAATGTATTGCCTAAAAACGAAAAACGCATTTGTTGATTAACAATTTTTTTTTTGCTACCAAATATTAATATTAAGGAACGATTTTTTTAAAATCATAATTTCCATTGCTCTTCGGAATTCTAAAATGAAAAAATATTTATGTTTTCTTTGTTTATTTAATAAACAATTTGTTATAAACAAATGAATTTTCACGATACAATTTTTTTAAATACTGCAAAAAAATAACAAAAATAATCATGTGTCATTTGTTGTGAAAAAGAAATTGTTCTATTTTCTACATAATTTTAAAAAAATTTCAATTTTTATGTTTGGCGTTTTCTCGTAGCTCTCAATCATTGTTATTAAAATAACTCATAAACAAATAGAGATAGGACGAAGACACTTCAGGTCTTTTTAGAATAGGAGTACAGCTTTTAACCAAAGACCTGAAATTTTTTTACACAACAAATGACACATGGTTATTTTTGTTATTTTTTGCAGTAATCAAACAAAAATTGTATCTTGAAAATTCATTTGTTTATAACAAATTGTTTATTAAATAAACAAAGAAAATATAAATAAATGATTTTTTTAGATAACGAAGAGCTATGAAAATTATGATTTTAAAAAAATGGTTACTTGATATTATTATTTGGTAGCAAAAAAAAATAGTTAGTCAACAAATGCGTTTTTAAGCAATAAATTTTTTTAAAGAAATATTTTTGTTCAAACGTTGACTGCCGTGCTCATTTTTTCATTTTTGGTATCAGAGCCGAAGCAAAATCGAAAATTTTGTCCCAGAAACCATTAGCTGCCCATAGACGCAGCGATGTAGTCGGCCGACGGTGTCTACCGACCAGATCTGTCACACCACGACCCCGACTTGGTCTGAGAGCGATCTGATGTGTCGTGTCTACACACGACCATACTTAGTCCGCCAGTTATCAAAGGATCGGTTCCTGTACATACGTTGCCCTCAAATTAGTTAGAATGTATTTGAAAGTTCGACATACTGGGTAGTGCGACTTCGTATTTTAAGCTGGTCCAAAATACCTCTTTAGTCGGTGTTAACACAAAATGGACAAAAAATTGCTCTAATTGGTTTATGTATTTTAAACATCAGTCGAAAGGATAATACAAAAAAGACAAGAACAACGTGGGTCAAGAAATGGCTTTCAGAACGAGGAAAATATGACTTTGAGACAAACCGAACAAGACTATTTGAAGAATTACTTAAATTAAAAAGCATTTCGGATATTCTGTATTTTTGTTTTAACATCCTTAATAGTACCATCATTACAATTTTTGCTTTTTCAAAATTGTATCAAATGTTCATATGCTTCTCTTTTTAAATTCTTATTTATATAATCCGGGTCTTTAATTTTCCACAAACATGGTCGTTCCGCACATAATTCTATAGACTCTGTTAATATTTTTTTTGTCCACTCCATTACACCACAAAATTCAAACCAAGATTAAACCAACGAGCTCAACGACTGTTTCCTTTCGTTAGTTGCAACAAAATTTGACTTGTAGAGACCTGTTCCTTCACAGACGACGTATTTGACCGACGGGGTCCGACGTTCACCACGAACGTACGTACCCCATATCCAAAATTAGACAGACACTATCTGTCACATACCATGTCGCGCAAAATATCCCTTCGTGTGTGGGAGCCTATTATGGACTCTATGTAGGTACAGCCTACAGAAGATAGTATATCGTTGAATTTTTCGGAAATTGAGACTCTGAGTTCAGTATTCATCTTCCAAAAATTCGTTGTTTTTACTGATTTGTCTGCCACGCCGACTCGGTCTGTGCGTCGAATGAGAACAATTTGCAATGAAACTTGTTACTGAAGCCGCCTCGGTCTGTTTTCGCGATATTATCGACAATAATTTAGACCGATGACTTCAAGAACAGTTCAATTGGCTCGGTAGACAGAGTTGGCCTGGTGTATCAACCTCAACCTCGGTCTATGAGATCGAGGTCGCTCACCAGAATAATTTTTCCTCGGTCTCATAGACCGACATGGCAGTCAACGTGTTAAAGATCATTTTATTTATTGCAGATTGAAATTCCAAAAACAAAAATTCAAATATCTTATAAACAATGCATTTGTTTATAACAATTATTTAAACAATTAGAGTAAAAAATTAAAAAAAAAATCATTTTTATGTAACTTCAAATGATTAAAATACGAACAGATTGGAATATTAAAAAAAATAACAATTTTTCATAGCTTTATTTGTATTGTTCATTTTTTAGTCTCTTAGATTGTTAATAACAAAGTGGAAAATCAACATTTTTTAATTTCTCCAATGGGTATCGTTTTTAAAGCCTTTCAAGAATTGCTCCAAGAAGTAAAACAAATTTGAGGTTTTTAATTTAACAATTATCAGGGTTTGTGTGTAAATTTGAAACTTGTAGAAACTAGTTAATTAACAAAAGCATATGTAATAAAATAATTTCGGGAAACATTTTTTTTCCATGGATTTTAGTTCATTCAAGTGTCTGAAAGGTAAGCGATTTTTTTCATTTCTTAATATTTATATTTAATAGGTTAAAATTATTTTTTTTGTTCAAGGGTCCGTATCAGTCAGCGAACGCGGGACTCGCATCACCCGCTTTTAGCGCTATTTTCTCCTCTAAATTAAAATTCTAAATATTGGTGGTAGAGTTCCGGAAGGAAATTTCCTACTCTTTCAGGATCTTTTTTCAACTTTTGGATATCTTCAATAGTTTCCGAGATATTTCCAAAAAACCAAACTCCACCCTTTTTAACTAAATTGTTTATAACTTTTGCAATTTTTGCCAGCGCACCTTCAAATTTTTCAAAAAGTTTCTAGAGATCATTCCGAATCGAATGAGCCCTGGATTAAAATTTTCGGTGCCCCTGAAGAAAAATTCACCAAAATAGTTCTTGTAGACTAGACTAAATCGACTAAAAGCAATAACACCGATCATTTCTGAATTTCCTACCACTCCAGCCAAAGCCAATGGGTCTGCTGAGAAAACCGCAGTACTGCAGCTTCTCCACATGTGGGGCACTTCAACTTTTTATTAGTCAGATGTTCAATTGTTCGCCGACCCCGAGACGTCTCGAAACGCCCACGGCGGGCGTCGGGGATAATAAGTAGGGCGCCATTAAGGCACAGCGGATAACACATGGAACGAGAGAAGAAAAATTGTGTAATTCCCTATCCGTGAGATGAAATTTTCACCGAGATAACGTCATTGTCGGCGAAGGGTAATTGGAGAAGACGGAATAAATACGTGATATGAAAATCAAGTGTAGGATATACAGGGCAATTCAAATTCGACTCCCACCATTGGGATCTCCTAAACTACAGGAGATACGTCGAAGCTTAAATTGGGGCAAAGTTGCGTATTCTGGTGCTAAACAAAATACTGTTTTGAAACTTGGAAAATTCCGAGTATTTCCGGAAATATCGGGAAAAAACTGAAAATCGGAATTTTCGTTTTTATTTTTTCTATCGTTATTTGACATACATACCAACCAAAAGTACATTTTCATTGATCCTTTTTTTCAGCTACACGTTTTCATGTTCAGATTTACTATCCGACGTTTCGCTTCTGGCATTCGTCATCAACTTTTTTTTCTGTTATGGGAGCCATATTGTTTTTTTATACAGAAAAATAGTGATTCTCATTCTGATTTCATCGATGTATAATTTGCACTTCTGAAACCACAGATATTAAAAAAAAAACAGCTTCATCTGAGATGGTCATGACTCCATCGAAAAATTTTGTTTAATAAACACTAGTTGTCAGAACTCATTAAACATCATAAGTTTGCACAAATACATCAGTCGAAATGTCCTCATTCTCAAATGAAGAAAAACGAGATCATGTACGAGACCAGACGAGACATTATTTGGATCAAACTTATCCACAGAGATGGATCGGCCGTCTTGGTCTCAGTTAGTAGCCTCCCCAGTATCCAGATTTGAACCTGCTAGATGCACACCTAGTAAATGATGAACATGAATTGAAACGTCGTATTAATGAAGCAGCTGAGCAAATAAGTGCTGAAGGAAGTACACGACAAATAAAAAGATCGTTTTTAAAAAGATGACATGCTTGCATTCGACTTGATGGCAGGCAGTTTGTCCACATTCTTTAATTTTTCTTCGTCTCCTAGAAGGGTTATTAAAGGTTGCACAACAAAATTTAGAATCTTAAACTATGAAGTTTTGTATCTGTGGCACTCGAAATACTGGTCAAAGGTTTTGATTTTCACGAAATTCATAAAACTGTCAATCTCTCCAAAACTATCAATATTTTACTAAGGTTATTTTGTGATATTCTGGTCAGTCATGAGCTGGACTATAGCCCTCCAAAGGATGAGGTTGGGACACCATGTACGAGGAGTTATCATATTATGTAAAGCAAAAGTGACTTTTTTTTTGAAAAAATAGATAAAATTCCTGATAATATAAAGTCATAACTCTACATCGAATTATCTCGAGGTATCGAGCGGCACAATTTGATAATTTAGTATAGTTTTAGTCGCTAAGGGCTTGCTCCAAAGCGTACAATCTAGGAAGTCGACTGTATTTGAGAGCTGGGTTCAGGAACTTATTGAATTTATGTCGGTTCGTGCCCTGGAAGTTTGTATTTCAATTCCGAATTACATATCCAGTTATTATCAGATTACTCGTACCGGATCTGCAGAAGAAATATGGAAAACGGAACATACTGCCGATGTACAGTTGTGTGCATGAAGAAGTCGTACAGCAGCTATAGAATATTGAGAGTCGAAATTCAAACTATTTTTGTCAGTAACGCGATCTCAACATTTTTTAGAGCAATTAGCGCAATGCCTCAATTAGTGTCGTACCTTGTACGACTTTTTTATGGGTTGAGTGGAAGAGCGCGTCCTCTCGGTAACTTATCTTACCGTCAAGACCGAACTCTGCCTTTTGTCGTCAAACTCCATAACCTCTGAATCTCACAATTGTGTAAAATGTAATACATGTAGTTTGAGGCAATAAAATCAATTATTATTATTATTATTAAAACTGTACATTCGAGGGTGGCTTGCCTGAACAGTTTGAGAACGCAATCAGAAACAGTAACTGTCCAGATGATATGAAACATTATATTAGGGGATTTAGAATGAAAAATACTTCAAAAATAATGAATTTATTGAGTGGGTCAAAATTATAAAGATCAAGTTGATGATTGTGGTTGATCGATAAAAGAACGTCGGACCGTAATATTTATACCATCTTGAGAAAGCTAATAAAAAGTAGCTGCCAAAAATGTTTCTTCTTTTGTTCCAGTTCTGACGATAATTCAAAGAAACAATATTTCCAAACTAACAGAAAATGTAAAAATTTTGTAGAAAAATTCACACCTCACTTTTTTAGCCGTTCAAAAAATTGATTTTTTTTTGGAAATTTCTATCCTCCAGGCTACCATGGTCAAATATTTGACATGTGATAGTTGACATTTTGCTTTTATGTACAAATGGAATTTAATTCATCATATGAGAGTAGATAATATTTTATAATAATGTATTTACTAGTTATTTCGAATGTGACTGAAAATATTTATTTATTTATTTATTCAATCCAAAATGGTCACATTACATGACATGTGGACAAGTTATTAAAACTAAAAATTACACTTTCAGTCACATCATAAAAAAATATCAGGGATGATAACCGAACGCTCAGAAATACGATCCATCAACCGGAAAAAAATAAAAAGCTAGGTTGCCAGGAGTTTTGAAAGAATATACAGGGCGATACATTTGAAGAAGAGACCAAATGTTGTGCCCCGAATTTAAGGTGCACCCTAATACTCGAAAATAATTTTACAGGGAAGCTCAGAAAATAAATTTGTAAAATTTGTTTTTTTTTTTGCATTTTAAAAGTTTTACAAATCTTATGTTAGACTGAGTCACCCTCTGGCTGGAATGAATGACTCTTCATGTTCGTGAGATGATAAACAAATGCGATCATTGTTCACTGAGGCGATATGGAACGTGCCAATAGCGAGATTGACAAGATATTCACGTAGAGGCCCTAGACCCGCTTTTACTCGTAGGCGTTGGTCGTCTGAATATTTGGTTATAAATACCTACTGATAATTAAAGTGTTATTATTGATTATATATTGATGTTGTCAATATACAAGTTGTGTATGAGTGTTAGTCTTAGGTTAGGTTAGGTTTGAACGTGAGTGGGGCCGTATCAGGCCCTCCACTGCGGCCAATGGCCTATTGTGGCCTACCCTATGGTTACCTTTCTCCCAGTATATCCAATCTCTTGACGAAATTGAGGAATGCATTGGGAGAACCATTTACCAGGTTTTCTGGCCTTACCGTCGTATCGCCAAATATTGAGAATCTGGTTCTGGCCGCTGCAGGGCATGTACACAGAATGTGTTCAGCCGTTTCATCATCCTCCATGCATAGCCGGCACTCTGCATCTAGTGCAAGTCCGATTTTATGCATGTGATGTTTGAGTTTGCAGTGGCCAGTAAGGAAACCTACTATAATCAATCAATCAATGAAATATACTTTATTGTCTGAAGATAGATACATCTTATTGACAAAGTCTGGAATCCTAAATTTAAAAAGGTAATAGTTGAAAACAGTTTTTGGACAATACAAGATAGTCAATCAATAATACAAATAAAAAGTTGACGTCGATACAGCATTAAAAAGAAATTATATACATTGCAAAATGTGTGTATTGGGCGTAAAATGTAAATTAAATATAAATATACCTAAGGTCAGATAAAATATATTAACAGCTAATGATATAAAATAACTCTGAGATTCGCTCTACTGAGTTCTAGCAGTTTGTCGGAGTCTTGTTTTTTCCTTGTACAAGCAATCAATGCTTTGGAATGGGCTAGGCCCGGTAAACTACGCCAATAGTCTTTTATTGTCTTCCCAAGCTGTTATGACATTATTGGCAGTGCTATATGCCAAACCGATTACCGGTTCTGGTCCAGTGAACGTTGTTTCGGCCCCCCCTTTTGCTAGGGCGTCCGCTATTTCGTTTCCTTCTAGGCCTGTGTGACCTGGTATCCAGACTAGGGTAACGTTGTTGCGTTGCACCAGTTCCATACTGTCCTAGATTTTGAGCAGTTGGATTCAAGCGCTTTCAGTGCTGCTTGACTATCTGAAAATACTTTTTTGTTTTTCGTGTGTGGTGTCGGTACTGTTTATCTTACACCCAGGTCAGATAAATCCAATCAAACGCAGAGCTTGGGCGAGCAAGGGAGATCCAATAACTTCCGACCAAATTTTGTACTCAATTTTCATCAGCCTAGCAGCAATGGTCCGAGCGAAGAAAGGTGGGCCACCCTGTATGTGCTGAATCCTGAAGTGAATCAATGGAGAATTCCCTTCACTTTTCTTATCATAGAAGAATGAACAGAAATAAATGAAATGCGAAATCCACCAAGCAAATGACGCAAGGGATTTCTCATCTCATCCTACGCCGCTGAAAAAAAATCCACCCACTCCTAGAGTATGCTCGAAGACCCATTGTCGCTAATCAGAGCAATGCGTCACAGCGAACAGAGTTACTACGAACCGAAAAGCATCATGGATTCCGAGGGCGTACATCGTATCAAAATTATTATCGACGATGTTTATGCATGATATGTCGCCTCAATATTTAGTCTAGTCAACATGTAACATTTTATTTATACAAAAAAAATTGTATGGTCACCGAAAATGATGATCATGGTGTCATTCGATTCGTAATGTCATGTAGAAAGTTTAAAAAAAGGTCCCAAATGGGCCGGAGAAAATTGCTAAAGTTATCAACAATTCAGTGAAAAAAAGTTTGTAATATCTCAAAAAATATCAAAGATTTTCGAAATGTTAAAAAAAGATCTGAAAAGATCAGCAAATTTGCTGAAAGAAAGTTTCGGCTCCCGAAACCGTGTCTCCAATATTTAAATTTTTTACAGAGCCCTGAAAATCGAGCCAAAATCTGGTCTTTTGCGCGATTTGCGTCATTCTGACACAACAACAAAAAAAATTATTTTAACATATTAAATATGAATATTGAAGAGTCAAAAAACTCATGTATTATTATACATCAATTAAAAATAATCTGCGGTTAAAAATTTTTATCCCAACATCTCTATAAATTATGCATTTTCTTTCTTTGGTATTTTGGCATCGACTGCTATGCTGCCCAAAAACTGCAAAAGGCAGTTAGTGATGAAACATTGAAAGAACATAAATCGATATTTTTGATATTGAATGGTGAACAAACTTTCAGTCTAACTCCACCAAAAATAATCTTTATTGAAGATACTAGATGCGGACCATAAGGTCGTAATTAGGACCATAAGTTTTTTAAAAGTTTTTTCGTTTTAATGTTATTTTTCCACCATATAACCAACCCCCATTTTGCTGAAGATGAAGGATTAATCCTTCGAAACATGTCCTATCTATTGATGTAAGTCTTCCGACTGCATGGTATCTATCAATAAAGATTAATTTTGGTGGAGTTAGACTGAAAGTTTGTTCACCCTCCCAGTTTTATTTCACTTCCACTGTATGTGATGGATCGTCTCCGATGGTTGAATGTTAACAATAATTATTGAAAAACCCTAGGACTTTTTTTCACTTACTGTTAAGTAAGTTATTCTCAATTGGCTTACAAAAAGATAACAGATGCAAAAATTGTAAAATTTTGATTTTCCACTTTTTTATTAACAAAAATAAATATATATATATATATATATATTTATATATATATATATATATATAAGTGAAAATAGAGTATATTTCGTTTTAAATTTCCTTGGTTCGTGTCAAATTAAGTTTCAACTAGTGACTGTAGATGTCATAAGTAACTTCCTGTTATATACTAACTAACTATTAACTAAAAGTTCGGATTGAACCGCGTCTAGAATTTGTTGGAATTCGACGTTTTGGCTCCGATTATGGAGCCATTTTCAAGAAATTGGGTTTTTTGTGACTTGACGTCGGGGTCTCAATCTGCTTGCTCCCCAAGTCTCGTCACTGGCTCTCTCTAAGGTCTCAATCTACCTACTCCTTCGAGAGAACTGAGGATTTGTGGGTTGAGGAACTGTATTTATAGTTGCTGTAATGACCGTGGGAAATGCGTTGTCGTGAGGTGAACTATTAGCGGGAACTGGGTTGGCACTGGATGAGGTGTGCGTGGGAACTGATTTGCCGCGAATTGAGGGAATGCGCGAAATAAGAGGCTTCCAGGTATTGGGAAGTCCGTCCGTCCGTCGTCGCGGGTGTTGAGGCAATTTGGACGCTTCTCAATCTCAAGCGGTCATTACAGCAACTATAAATACAGTTCCTCAACCCACAAATCCTCAGTTCTCTCGAAGGAGTAGGCAGATTGAGACTTTAGAGAGAGCCAGTGACGAGACTTGGGGAGCAAGCAGATTGAGACCCCGACGTCAAGTCACAAAAAACCCAATTTCTTGAAAATGGCTCCAAAATCGGAGCCGAAACGTCGAATTCCAACAAATTCTAGACGCGGTTCAACCCGAACTTTTAGTTTTCAAATATCTGACCGCGGAAACCTATCCGAACATATATATATATATATATATATATATATATATATATATATATATATATATATATATATATATATATATATGTATATATATATATATATATATATATATATATATATATATATATATATATATATATATATATATATATATATTTCTTCAATATCTTCAATTTCTTGAATTTTTCGATTTCTAAAGGATTAAAGCTACATAAAAATATTTTTTCTAAAAAACTGTTATAAACAAATACATATATTGTTTATTTTTTTTGTAATATATTGATTGATGAAAATTATGATTTTTAAAGAAAAAAAGATTCTTCAAAAAAATGTATTTGTTGCTAAATTTTTTTAAAAATTTGTTTATTTTCAATTGTAAATAAAAGAGTGAAAAATCAAAATTCTACAATTTTTGCAACGGTTATCTATTTGTAAGCCTACTAAGAGTAACTTCATAATGTGAAAAAAAAACCTAGGGTTTTAGTTCAATAATTAACGTGATTTTTATGTTAGCATTTTATAAAAAATTGTTAATAAACAAATGCATAATTTATGGAAAAATTGAGATGAAATTTTTTTTAACCGCAGATTACTGTTAAATAATGTATCCCAATAGTATATGAATTTTATTATTCCTTAATAGTCATATTTAGGGCCAGTTTCACAGGTCCCAGTTAACCTTCAGATAACTAACTGAAAGTTTAGACAGTGAATGACATTGTTTCAATGGCGTTGACAGGTTCACATTCTAACCATTAGTTAATTAATCTGGACGCTAACTGGGACCTGTGAAACTGGCCATTAATATGTTAAAATATATTTTTTTGTTGTTTTGTCAAAGTGACGCAACGCGCGCGGAGGCCAGACTACCCGTTTTTGGCTCTATTTTCAGGGCTCTTTGAAAATTATAAATACAGACAGAATTTTTGTAGTACAGAAAAGAATCATAAGAATTATACACAATTAGCAATACTGTCGCGACTAGGGCTACTAGGGTAGCACCCTGAGCCGTATAAGGGATTGTTTCCCTTATACTAAATGCAACTTGGGGTGTAGGTACAGATGGTAGCTATTGAAACTCAAGGGGTAACAACAGGAATATAAACATTCATTATACAACAACGGGATACTGGAGGGAAAGTTATATAATCATTTAAAATAAGGGACATTCAATAATAAAATATGGGATACTCAAAACAACTATTACCTAAAACTATTACTAAACCAATACTTACAGCTAAGGCCAAAAGGGCCTAGCCTATAAGGCTAACTGAACGTCAGGGCTCTCTCCTCTATAGGAGTCTATTACTATCTCCTCATTCCAATCACCTTATATTTTTATATAAAGATAGAAATGTTTTGTTTTTATGTGGTGTGCACAGTCACGGTCATACAATTCGCTAGTCATCAAACTCGCAATTGATAATGACCTGCGGTCGTGACCTAATCAATTAATAACAAGAAACAATAGATCAGTGCTCTAAAACAATTCAAAGGACATTGCTTGATATCACGACAATACAGATAATCTTGTAGAGAAAATTTCAAAAAACAGAAATTACTAACTGCGACTGGAATATATATTTCCAAAATTTCGTGCTTCATTCACAAAAATAAAAATAAATTGAAGCTCAATCAGGATGTATCAGACGAGGAGAGCACAAGAAATCCACATCTCAAATTTTAATACTAAAATTTCCAGAAAATCACCTTATTGTGCTGGAAGCTTGATTTATAATAAACTTCCGTCTGCTGCAAGTTTCAACATTTCCAAAAAGAAAATACAAACGTTTTTTGTTGAAAAAATTTTTCATAACTTAAATGAATTTTTTGATACATAACGATCGTTTTATTAGGTATATTGAGGAGGTACTATCAATATTGAAATACGAAAACGAAATATCGAATACAATACTTAAAAAAATAGGTGAAGTAATTAACGAACCACTTACCCATATAGTCAACTTATCTATATCTCAGGGAGTTTTTCCATCAAAATTGAAACAAGCCAGTGTTATTCCGTTACATAAAAAAGGCAATACGGAACAAATCACCAATTACAGGGCCATAACCTTATGCTCAAGCTTTGGGAAAGTAATTGAGACTCTCGTGAATAAAATGCTTTTGAAATTCCTGATGGAAAATAAAAGACTTTCAGATTGCCAGCATGGTTTTTTAAAGAATAAGAGTACCGACACAGCACTGTGTGAGTTTGTTGATGAGATTACTAAGGCTTTAGACAAGAAAAAAGTTGCGTTAGGATTGTTTATTGATTTCTCCAAGGCCTTTGATTGCGTGAATCATGAAGTTCTCCTATACAAATTCCAGAGATATGGCATTAGGGGCCTTGCGCTTCAGTGGTTTGATTCTTATCTTGGAAATAGATACCAACAGGTCAAATGCAATGACTTTGTCTCTGATTCGATTCCAGTTAGAGTTGGAGTACCACAAGGATCCATATTGGGGCCCACTCTGTTTCTCATTTATATCAATGATTTACTAGAACAGATGAGTCATGCTACTACTCGACTCGTAGCTTATGCTGACGATACTAATTTTCTTTTTGTGTCCGATAACATCGGTGATGTTATAACCCAAGCAGATCAAGTGTATCAGAATGTGAGTGAATGGGCTGAGAAAAATTGCCTGTGTCTCAATAATGAAAAATCGGTATTGATTACTTTTAGAACTGGCCATTCTCAGGTTGAAACTCCCAATACTATTGCTCTGAACAACGCTGATATTTGTTGCTCTGACACAACAAAACTTTTAGGTCTCACCCTCCACTGTAACTTGAAATGGGACACACATATCAATAATTTGGCCTCGAAACTTGCTAAAACCTTCTATGCACTCTGTATATCATCCCAACAATGTAGCAAGAATATTGTCAAACATTTATATTTTGGATGTTTCCACTCAAACCTGAAGTATGGTATAATGCACTGGGGGAACTACACGGATGCTCATAGAATTTTCATGTTACAAAAAAGGGCAGTCCGTATCGTGTCAAAAATCGGACCACTAGAATCATGCAGAGAACACTTCAAGAGCCTTACAATGAGCCATACAATGAGATCGATTTATATCTATGATGTTGTTTGCTTTGTTTTCAAAAATAAATCATATTTTGAATCTGAAATAGTAGAACATACCTATGAAACAAACCTATGAATTGCTTCCATCGAAACATTCTTCCAGCCTATATCAAAGGGGTATCTTATAATGGTTGCAAACTATTTAATACCCTTCCTAAATATATACAGAACTCGAGAAATATTCACTTGTTCAAGAGGGAGATGAAACAGTTATTATTGAAGAAAACCTACTATTCGCTGGAAGAATTTTATGGTGATTTCTGATCATTCCTATCTGTTTTTAAATCTCCGTTTTTATTTATACATTTATATGTCGTGTTCTTTTTTCTTTTTTTGCCAAATTAGTTAGTCTTTTGGAATTATCCACCTTCTGACATTGTCGCATTAGTGTATTGTATAGTCATGTTACTGTATTATATTCTTTCGTGACTGTTAATAAATGAAATGAAATGAAAAAATAATATATTTTAAAATGTCTGCGTGTTTGTCTATTGGTCAAGAAAAATGTATGTTTATTTTATGTACACTATTTATGTATTTTGTGTTATAGTTTTACATCTTTAGTTTTAGTGACAAAACCTTGTGTTCTTTGTAGCACTTTTATGGTAAATAAATATCTATTTATCAATTGGAGGTACAGTTTCGGGAGTCGGAACTTTTTTCCAGCAAATTCGTTGATCTTTTCAGATATTTTTTAACATTTCGAAAATCTCTAATTTTTTTGAGATATTCAAATAAAACAAATCCCCACTTTTTTTTTCACTTGATAGTTTATAACTTTTGCAATTTTTTCGGCCCCTTTTCGGACATTTCCACAAACTTTCTTCATGACATTACGAAACGAATGACACCATGATAATAATTTTCGGTGATTATACAATTTTTTTAAAAGAAATGGTACATGTTGACTAGCCTATAACGATGTGCATGCACGTGGGCACAACAGCTCTCGTTCATTGATGCAAGCAATCGAGATATCAACAATTGAATTCATGGTAATTGGGTCGTTTCTGCGAAGAGCGATATGCACGGCACTATATTATGCAAACAGGTACTGAGCATGTTTCAGCCATGATTTGTAGGGAATAATTCAATAAATGATGCTAGGATTGTTCAGAAGGTATGTCGTCTGAACAAGGAGATGGCGTTATGGCGCCGAGCAACTATAGACCAGTGCTGATGCATTATTGAGATGAAAAAATTATTAAAGCATGAGACCTACTGGAAGTGGAGCAAAATATTGATCGAATGACGGTAAAAATAAATTGGAGTCGAAAAAATGGAGATGGGTGGAACGGGGTGAACTTTTAGGGGTTGAATGCGATATTTCACGGTTTTTCGAGAATTGCAACGAAAGTTGACCTCCTATAGAAAAAAGTTTAATGGCAAAGTTGTTGATAATAACTAGATCTGCAACTTTTGTATTCAATATTTTTTCACATAACCTCGAATTTCTCGGGAAAATCGGAAAAACCAATTTTTTTTCACGAAATTTGGTGGAAATATAACTTATTATGTTTCAAGTAAGCTGTAATTTTTTTGTAGCGACAGGTTTTTCTTTTTTTTCGACAAATTCCGAAAATACGACTTCATTTTCAACTGGAAAGTTTCACCGATAAAGTTCTTCTTTTCAAGCTTGCCAGCCACCAGTTTTTTTCCTTGAAACGTCTTCTTTTAGATTAAGTAATGGAAGAGTAGCACTAATGTGGAAATTTTTTCCAGAAAACGCGGAAAAATTAAAAAACAGATTTTTCGAGGTAAACAATCGAAAAACATTACAAGCGATTTTTTAGTACAATTCTAACTACATCACTGGATTCGTGACATTTTCAAATGGTTCTTATGTTAATAACGTCGAAATGTGTCAATCAATAAAAAAGTTATGATGGATTGAAATTTGAAAAATATGCCGTTTAATCAACCCACCAATTCAATTTCAAAACTTTTATCAGAACTTTGAATACACCACCGGATTCAGAGAGTCTCGAATTATCACTGACTGTAATTTCATCAAAATCTGTTGATAAATTAAAGAAATTATGAGATAAAATTGACATGACATGTATCGCTAGTTTTTTTTTTAGATTTTTGACCTTGAAAAACCAGATTAGTTGGCCATGAAAATGGAAATTTATTCATGAAATTTGGTGCACTAGTAGACTTTTTGAATGTCAACCCAATGAAAAAATCGGTTGGAAAATGAGTACATAAAATGTTTTTTTTCTGAAATCGTTCAAGAATGCCCACTTTCTCGGAGCAACTTCAGGCCTCAAAATACGCTAATCTAGTATTTTAGTCCGTTGCTAAGCAAACGGTACGGGAAAGTACTTTTCCTCCTACCCCTATAGAAAGTACACAGTTTCCTCCCTCAAACCAGGGAGGAAACTCATACTTTTTCTCCCTAGGGAGGAAAGTACTTTTCCTCCCCCTCATTTCAAGTAAGTTGTAAACGATGAAACTTGTGAATCTATTATAATCAAATTGTTTCTGTAATTTCTAAAACATCTTATATATCCTGTATTCTGGTAAAAATCAAACATTAATGTTACTTCTACTCTAGTTCTTTAATAGCTATTTGTGTATTTAGAGCGCAAAGTGATTGATTGTTGCTCGACAAAGAGATTAATCTTTGGAGAACGACAATGACACTTCGTGCTCGAAATACACACATTATTTTTTCTACAAGCGCAGCTCTTAGAAAAAAAATTATCGACACTTCACTCATATAGGAACATAACATTACTTATGAGAAAATCACTCAATAGCAATCCGAAATGTACAAGCTATCTAAATGTCCAATAATTCAAATCACTAACAAGAAAAAAATAAAATAACGTTCTTGAAAAAAAAAAAAGTTGTAATTGCCAGGAGATGAATCCGGGACCTTCGGATTACAAGCCCAAGACGCTAGCCATTGCACCACCGCAGATTCTCAGATACACATGACTGTATTGTCTATACTTTCCATCAAGTAAGAATAGGTCTATTTGCAAAGTCACAAAAAGGTTTTATTGAGTGGGTAGGAGGAAAAATCATATGTATTACATGGAAGTAAAGTGCCTTTTCCTCCCTTGGATGTTTACTGCCCTCCGCTTCGCGTCGGGCAGTAAACTACATCCTGCGGGAGGAAAAGTGGCACTTTCCTCCTTAGTAATACAAATAGCTATTCCCGTATCGAAAACGACACGGGAATATTTTTGCCGGCTTGTTTACATTTTAGACAGTTATTGAATTCACGCAAACAATATGTAGAATTCCTTAGTTTTTGATAATGCTGATTGCGATTTCAGAAAAAATAGTATGTGTACCTCGTAGTAAAAGCACATTCCCAGACTTCAATGCTTGTTGGCCTCGGCTTGACGCCTCGGCCTACAATTTACATTGTCGTCCGGGAATGTATTGCTTTTACTACTAGATACACAATATACTATTTCCACTTCACATAACCCTTCTGCGTTGTTTAGGAAGGATAAAAAATCATGAATTTTTTAGTTAATGCACTTTGCATCTTTGGAATATATGCAATGATTTAAGAGTAGTGAGACAGGTCTCACTTACTTATACATGCCATAAAATTGGGTTTTCCTTCTGCTTTATTTTTCAACTATCTCATAATCCCAATTTCTTCAGATCATAATCACTTATACACATCCTGTAATAGTGTAACAATATCATGGAAACGTATATATTATATGTAATAATAAAAAATGTGAACGCGATCTTAGTATGATGTGGTTGACAGGAAATCACAGGAAATGGCGAAAGTGCACGCCAGTGGCACAGCGACTTCGCCAAATAATTCAAAGCAGTGGATTGTCAATATTACAGACCAGTGCTGTGGACGACAAAAAATATAAAAGCGGGAAAAATTATCAACAGCATAAGACCCACTGGAAGAGGAGCAGAATATTGTTTGAATGTCGGGAAAAATATATTGGAGTCGAAAAAATGGAGAAGGGTGGAAAGGGGTAAACTTTTAGGGGTTGTAATCGATATTTCAAAGGTTTTTCGCCATTGAGACAACGAAAGTTGATCTATCAAAAAAAGTTGAATTGCAGAGTTGTTCAAAATAAAAAGATCTACAACTTTTGTATCAAACATTTTTCCACATTACCTCAAATTTTCAGGGAAAATCGGGAAAACCAAATTTTCAGTTTTAAATTTTTTCCTGGCGCAAATATCTTTTTTTTTTTCACGAAATTTTATGGAAATTCGACTTTTCAAGCTCACCAGCAGCCAGTTTTTTTGTTGAAGCTTCTACTTTCAGATTATGTAATAAAAGAGTAGCACTACTGCGGAAATATTTTCTAGAAAACGCAAAAAAATTGAATCAATTTTTTAAATTTTTGTTCTCAACTCATATTTATTCATTAAAGTTATTGAAATTGATTTCATGTTACCTCAATAGGTACAAAAAATAAACAAGGACATAAATGAGGATTTGATTATGATAGAAGGGCGAAAGGAGGTGAACTTTTGTGGGTCAAAATTTCTCACGAATTGCAGCGAAAATTAACTTCCTACAAAAAAAAAATTAAGAAAAAAGTTGTTGGCAATAATAAGATCTACAACTTTTGTATTCAAGATTTTTCCACATAACCACAAATTTTCCGGAAAAATCAGAAAAACCGTTTTCATTTGGTTTGAATTTTTTTTTGTATGAAATTTGTATGTTCATCGCAAAATCTAGTGGAAATATACCTTTTAATGTCCTGAATTAGATGTTTTTTTTTTCAGCGAAATATTTATTTTTCTCGAACCTCTTCTCTCGGAAAGGGGGCTGTAGTTAGCAAAACGAATTTTAACCGCTGAAAATAAGAAATAAAGTAACAGGCAAAGACCAGATGGAGAATGTTGTACTCTATTCATCTACGAGAGTGAACATTTCAAAAATCCAGCGGCAAACTCGAAAAGTACATAAAAACCAGTTTTTATGCTGTTTTTGACATTGTCAATGCGTTTATCTCTAGAACAAGGATTGGTGCCACCATAGAATTCGACAGAATTATGGAAAATTATATACTCTTTCCATCTACGATAGTGAAAATTTAAAAAATCCGGGGGAAAAGTCGAAAAGTGATTGAAAACCAGTTTTTATGCTGTTTTTAACATTCTCAAGTCGCTTATCTCGAGAATAAGGATTGGTGTCACCATAGAATTTGACAGAAATAATAAAAATGAGATTTCAGGTTTTTTCGGAATTTGTCGAAAAAAAAAAAGGAAAAATTCCACTACAAAAATATTACAGATTACATAAGTTATATTTCCACCAAATTTTGTGAAAAAAAAAATTGATTTTCAAGCGAGAAATTTGAGGCTATGTATATTAGATTCAAAAGTTCCAGATCTTTTTATTATCAACAACTTTGCCATTCAACTTTTTTCGATAGGAGGTCAACTTTCGTTGCAAATCTCGAAAAACCGTGAAATATCGCTTTCAAGCCCTAAAAGTTCACCCCGTTCCTTCTCCATTTTTTAGACTCCAATTTATTTTTTCCCTTCATACGAACAATATTTTGCTCCACTTCCAGTAGCTCTCATGCCGTTAATATTTTTTTTTTATCTGAAAAATGCATCACCACTGGTCTAATATCTATGTTTACTTGTGAAAAACGGATTCACATAACAACGAAATCCACGGCTGTCTGATGAGTGACTTTCGTCATACTCATTTAATAATGTGTTACTTAATAATAATTAATAAAAAATATTAAATTTATTCGCCTCTTGGTTCACACCACTGAGTATAAACATGATACATAGTTAAACAAAATAATTTACAATCAAGTGGGTAAAATAATAAAGAACATTTGTTAGCTTGTAGCATCAAAATTAACTGTACTGTAGTTTTTCTACGAATTTAAAACGAATCCTGCTCAACACAAACCAAGCAAATTCTATAACTCTAGCATCATTGATTCCAACAAATCAAACTAATGAGAAATCGATACGAAATTCGTGCCAAATATCTATATCGAATTTCCCATTGCTCGCCCTCCTAATGGATTTTTAAATACATTATTATTAGATAAGAATATTCATTCAATGGTTAAAACAAATGACTTTCATGATCAACACGTAACTCAATTAGAATTGTTCGCTTTTTTAGAAGAATCGATGATTATATGGAACAAACATGCACTGTGATGAACAATCCTTTGTCTGATTTCGTTTTGTGATCTTCGTAGGCGTTCTTTCTTATTCAAGAATAAGATAGCGGGATGGTACGGTATTGCTTGGGATTTGGATTCCGAGATTAACGCATTAACTCAGAGGCAGTTTATGATTTCAATGAAAATTCGTATTGGAGCTCCAATCTGAGGAAGAATCACTGCCATATCCTTGAGCAGCTTGTTTTTTATTGAACTTTTTTCATCTGTCGGGTATACAAACAAATGGGGCCCGTGATGGGATAGATGAAATAGGGAGGAATTATTCTTTTCAAATATTCTGTTAACTTCCTGATGCAACTATAAACTGTATACGAGGATATATTGAAAAATGCTTAGCATAATACTATAGAACCAAACAAAATTTTAATGTCAAAATATTTCATTACTCAACATATTCTTCTCTTAATTGGATACATTTATTACAGCGAACCTGCAACGTCTCTAGACGTTTCAAAAAAAATATTTCTTCTTGCTCTGCAAACCAGACCTCCACACTTTTTTTATAGTCGGACGGAGCCAAATCTGGTGAATAAGGGGGGGTGTTCTAGTAATTCAAACCCTAAATCACGAATTTTTTGCATGGCAACATGAGATTTGTATGCAGGGGCGTTGTCCTGCAAAATCAAAACACCTTTGGATAGCTTTCCGCGTCTTTTCTCTTTAATTTTTTCCCGTACAGTGGTCAGTAATGTCGAATAGTAATCTCCAGTTATTGTTCTACCCTTATCCAAAAAATCAATCGTGATTACTCCATGGCAATCCCAAAAAACTGAAGCAAGAACTTTTCCAGCAGATTCTTGGACACGAAACTTCTATGTCCAAATTGACGTGAACTATATGATAAACACGTTCGTATGAAATATTCAGTGCTTCAGATATCCGTTTTAGCCCAATTCGACGGTCTGTTAAAATCATGTCATGAACTGCATCGATATTTTCGGGGACTGACACAGAAACTGGCCTTCCCGATCGGTCATCATCTTCAATGGAAAATTTACCTCTTTTGAAGCTTGCAGTCCAATTTTTCACGGTCGCATACGAAGGACATTGATCACCAAGGGTATTAAGCATATCTTCGTAAATCTGCTTACCTCTTAACCCTTTAAAATACAGGTACTTGATGATGGCTCGATACTCCAATTTTTCGATTTTCACAATTTCGGTGGACATATTTTTTCTTTGAATTCATTGCGTAACTCTGGTTTACTTTTTTGACGTCAAACTTTGCACTGACACTTCTAATAAGTTATTGTACGTTGCTATGGTAACGCAATATTTTGTTTATGCAGGGAACTGGTCTAGGCTAACTAGATATCAATACATCCTCGTATTATGCAACGACCATTTATTGATGTCAATTTTAGACAAGAGCATGACAATTATGACTTGAGCAGTAGGCGTCATTAAATGTGAGTTGTATACAATATTTTGCTACACTCAGACAAAGTTAGAAAAATTAAAACTTTATTTCTAAAATGTATTGCTTACCAATAGATTACAATTTGAGGAATATTATAAAAACTAAACTTGGGAATTATTATGGAAACTATCAGAAATAGAACACAGAAATGTCAGAAAATCAAGATTTAACAAATAAAAGAAACAATTTCAGATTTTATTTTCAATAAGGTGTGCAATTTGGAATATTTGGGTATGTCCACTTGATGTTTAATACACACAGTAGATTTCAAAATTGAACATTGAGTCCATAAACTTGAAGATTTAAATTTCTTAGATTATTGCCGGAAATTTTTCGAGTAAATGAATTTTCTTTGAAAATTAATGTACGAGATAAATTTACGGCAATTAATTCAAGCACGAGGGGGATTCGGTAAGAAAATTTCACACCGAGAAATGAAAATCATCCAACAATTCATAAGAAATAACTAAAGATGGTTTCACCTGAACTATTTATAACCACTAAAATATTGATATGTAAAATACTAACAAAATTTTCATCAATAAATGTGCTTAAATTTGGAACAAAAGAAAATAAAAAAGTTATGTTCTTATCGTGGATTGAACCATCGACCCAGGTGGAAAAAAATTTCCGGAAAGTTTTATCCTCCTGGATACCCTGTGCGAAATTAATAAGTGGAAATTTTTCTGTCAAACATTTGACATGTGACAAGTTGATATTTTGCTTTAATGTACAAATGGAGATCTAGTTTTCACATGAAAGGAGATAATTATGTATTTACTAGATATTTGGAATGTGTCTGAAAATATTTTCTTCACGATTATTGCAGAAATTGCCAATTCTGAAATCATATTTCAGAAGAAGTTCACTACACCATTTGTCACATGTCCCGTAGCTCAGCGGTAGTGTTGCGGCCTATGAGTCGCTAGGTCTATGGTTCACCACGATAAGAACATAACTTTTTAATTTTTTTTTGTTCCAAATTTAAACACATTTATTGATGAAAATTTTGTTAAGTATTTTACATATCAATATTTCAGTGGTTATAAATAGTTCAGGTAAAACCATCGTTAGTTATTTCTTATGAATTGTTGGATGATTTTCATTTCTCGGTGTGAAATTTTCTTACCGAATCCCCCTCGTGCTTGAATTAATTGCCGTAAATTTATCTCGAACATGAATTTTCTTTGAAAATTCATGTTCGAGATACTCGAAAAATTTCCGGCAATAATTCAAGCACTTGGGAGATTACAAGTGAAAATTGCTATTATCTCGGAATTCTGGCTGGTTAGGTATAGGAACATGATATATCAATTCGAAGGAAATTTAGTCATCTTTCAGGATATTTCATAATATACAGGATCCATTTAAAAAAACGCACTTTAAACCCTTTTCGTATCTAGTATTAAGATCATGAATTTTGAACGACCCTGTATAACGCAGAACAAACTTCTCTATACAGAGTCAATGTACATGATCTTGACTTACCCAAAATTACAACTTCCTAAGAATCCAAATACCACAAAAATAAACATTCAATTCGAGCTATGTTTTGGATAAAAAATATGGAAAATAACCATTATCTCAAAAACCGTTAGAGATAAGTATAGGGGAGGATGAGGCAGAAATAATCAGAAAGGAATGACAAGTTCAAAAATGCGGTAATATACAGGGTGACCCATTTGAAATAACAAAGTTGCTGCTACTTTCTGGTATAAGCGGCAACGCTGCATTGCTGAAAATATTTTAGATCGATAGACCAAGAGCAACTACTTGAGAAACCAAATTTTCAGAATGATCCTATGTCCCGTTCTCCGTAAACGTCTAAGGTACCATCGACCGTGACCCTCCCTGTATTCTGTTATATTTTTCGACTCGCAACTGTCATTTATTAATTTGTTACAAACATTTAAAACCAAAATTGTTTTTGCTTATAAAAAGAAAAGTAATAGAGCAATCTGGTTGCTCCAGTGAGAAATACGAACAAAACGGAAAGTTTTACGATCCGATGTGTAATGGAAGTGGCTTCACGCTTGTATAAAAATCGCATACCATGTAATTTGCGTTTTACTCTTGCGAACCTCGAAAGTTTTGCATGTTTTTCAGGAGTTTTTGCTGGTAGAGAATCGACTTGAAATCGAATTTCGTGCGGTTGGGAAATAATGGAATAAACCGACAGAACCCAGAAAATACAACGCAACAATTCACCCGTGACGAGAGTTTTCTCTGCGTCTAAGTTTGGTGGTATTCGGTAAATTTGAATTTCGATAATCGCTGTGTTGTGTGATTATATCAACCCTACTCCCGCCAAGATGTCACCTATAAAAAATTACGTTTTCTATGAATAATGAATTAGCTCATCAGAGAAGGATTTTTAAATTGGGATGAGGAACGTTTCATGGGTCAAAAAATGGGTGTCCTTGTCGACGTATATTATTGCCTAACATTCAACAACTGTGCTGATTATTTATTCTTTCAAATGATATAATAGGCCAAACTGTAGATAAAAATAAAAGACTCTTTTCACACAAAATAAAAGACGCAATCGGCCTATACTACTTTTTATAAGATAGTTCGTTGATGAAAACCCCAGTTTTCGCCCCAGCAAAAGCGCTTGGTGAAATTTTTTAAACAAGAAATGGTGAAAAAAATTACAACTTTTTTGGTTTTTTGCAAATATCTCTGATAATCCAAGGAATCGTTATACAGTCAATGGATCTTTTGTAGAAATTTATAACTCTAACAAAATGGTTTTTCATACGTCCAGATCAGTGCATTTTTCACTGAGAAAATCCGGGAAAACCTCCAAAAAGAGACCATTTTTCAAAAATTCGAAAAACTCAAAATTACCTGCATATTTTTTTATTTACTTTACTAGTTTTTGGTTCATTATTTTCAATAATCATATTTCCAATCATGTAACAGTTGTTCATAATTCAAAAGCGTTTAAAAAATCGTGAATCTCCTTTAGTTCCATAAATAGCGAAAAATGGATTCCAAAGTGAAAAAGCGAATGAGTCGAGAACTCTGACCTGAATCGTGAATAAATGAACAAGCAATAAGCGAAGAGTTTATATCGGGGAGTAATTCATTTTCAGAGTCGGTAATTCAAACCACGTAAACGCGGCAAAAAACTGTGGCGTACGAAACCTCGATTTATACATTTGCTGATACGTAATAGCGAGCCGAATCCATTTCGGAGGATAACTTCGTGAATTTAAAACAGTTGTCAGGAGAAGATAAAACCGGTGAAATATTGGACAAGCGGTCGAATGAGGGATACAGAAATTGGCAACCACAAAATCAGCTTTGTCAGCGTCAAATAAAAACGCATCGCTACGAGCAAGCCCAAGAGACGTTCGATAAATGACAAAATAGTAAATACCGGGTGGCTACGGAAGTATTGCCTACGGAATATCTCAGTTATTGTATGAAGTAGGTTTGTGAAATTTGGAGCGTCGATATAATGACATAAGAGCTAGAATTTGAGCATATTGACATGTCGAAGTTAACTTCCGGTCTGACCGGAAGTAACATCAACTTTCTTATTTTAAATGGAAACCCTATTTTTTTTCTTTTCGCTTTATTCTGCATTCAATTCCCTTTCTAATGACATATCACAAGTTGGTATCTAACCAGAAACTAGATCAGAAAAAAATTATTATTGAAATTCACCGAGTAGGCCGTGGAAGCAAAATGAAAGCCAAAAATTGAAAAGTTGGCTATGGAAACCATACGTCACTTGATAACAGTTGCTACTACTGTGATATTTTATTTTCATTCGTCGGCGTTATAAAAAGCCGCCAAAAAAAATATTGGAAAAATTGGGAAAAAAACAATACTCTGTAGGTCCATAACTTAAATAGGAACATACAAGTTTTTCTTGCCTGTACTATTCAGCATAACCATTCCTTTCTAATGATATAATAGAAAGTAATTTTTTGAAATGAAATACCAAAAAATCCAATTATTATTCTTCAAATAACAAAAATGATTATCGCCATACGCAAAAATAAAATTAAAAATAATGTGGAATGATAAATTATATCCTGTAGGTTCTAGGTTAAATAGGAACATAAACGTACTTGGTCTGTGCCATCGTCCATAGATATTCTAATATCTACCTATGGACGATGTTTGTGCTATTCAGAATAATCATTCCATTGCAATAATCATTCGAACCAAAATATTAACAAGTAGGCTGATTAAGATGTATTTAGGAATGAAACAAAAAAGAAATGAGAGCTGTCACGAACGCTGCTATCCATATTATTTTGACGTTCGAAGTAGTGTTTTTGATTCTGCCATTTTAAAAGGGTTTGGAAATCGAAATCAGTTAGTGGAATATTCAAAAAATGCCCCGTTATTCACGAACCGAACAAATTGACATGCTTCTCATTTATGGTGAATGTTTAAAAAATTCTTATGCCGCTGAACGATTGTATTTAGAGCGATATCCAGGGAGGCAGCAACCGTCAAGAATGTATTTCCAGTGGCTTGAAGAAAAATTAAGAACTGATCCTGATGTTCACGAAGACCAAGAAGCATTTGTTATTAATGAGGAAACTGAAATTAATGTATTTGCTTTAGTACAATATGGCACAATTTCCTCAAGGCAGATTGGCGCCGAATTAGCTATAAGTAAGGACTCTGCTAGGAAAATTTTGAAAAAACATCGATTGAAATCCTTCAAGTATCAGTTGCATCAACATTTGTATGAAAATGACGGTGAAAGGCGCCTGGAATATTGTAATTGGTTTCTTCGACAAAATGCTGAGAATCACCTATTTAACTATTATATCTTGTTTACGGACGAGTCAAGATTTACCAACAATGGATTATTTAACAGGAATAATACAAGGTAGGTACTGTACTTTATTTGGATTATTGTCGATAGTCGAAGTGTAAAGTGCTAAAAGTGTGAACGGTCTTTCGTTCCAGGTACTGGGCGATAGCAAACGCGCACCGGTTTCGACAAGGCGGCTTCCAGGAGAGATTTGGTGTGAATGTTTGGGCAGGAATAGTTGGAACTCATATTGTTGGCCCCATTCTTTTTCAAGGCCAACTAACCGGAGAGAGATACTTTAATTTTTTAACGAATGAAAATTCGGAATTCATTAACAACCTACCAGCGGAAATAACTGAGAGAATGTACTTCCAGCAAGATGGCGCTCCTCCGCATAATTCAAGAATAGCGAGAAATTATCTTCTAAATCGCTTTCAAGAGAGACTTATAACAACCCATGGCCCAGTCAGGTGGCCACCAAGGTCACCTGATCTTACTCCGTGCGACTTTTTTCTATGGGGGCATCTTAAAAATAGGGTGTATTCCACACAGCCTACAACTCTACATGAGCTAGAAGTAAAAATTCGTAGAGCTTTCCAAGATATCACGCCCCAAATGTTGAGAAACGTTTTACATGAAAATATCACCAGAGTCAATAAATGTATTGACGCTGAGGGAATGCATTTCGAACATTTGTTTTGAATTTATTTTATCTTTAATCCTATCAATTTGAATTATTTTTTTCGATAAATCTGTTTTTTCGTTATTTGAAGAATAATAATTGGATTTTTTGGTATTTCATTTCAAAAAATTACTTTCTATTATATCATTAGAAAGGAATGGTTATGCTGAATAGTACAGGCAAGAAAAAGTTGTATGTTCCTATTTAAGTTATGGACCTACAGAGTATTGTTTTTTTCCCAATTTTTCCAAATTTTTCCAATATTTTTTTTGGCGGCTTTTTATAACGCCGACGAATGAAAATAAAATATCACAGTAGTAGCAACTGTTATCAAGTGACGTATGGTTTCCATAGCCAACTTTTCAATTTTTGGCTTTCATTTTGCTTCCACGGCCTACTCGGTGAATTTCAATAATAATTTTTTTCTGATCTAGTTTCTGGTTAGATACCAACTTGTGATATGTCATTAGAAAGGAAATTGAATGTTGAATGAAGCGAAAAAAAAAAAAATAGGGTTTCCATTTAAAATAAGAAAGTTGATGTTACTTCCGGTCAGACCGGAAGTTAACTTCGACATGTCAATATGCTCAAATTCTAGCTCTTATGTCATTATATCGACGCTCCAAATTTCATAAACCCACTTCATACAATAACTGAGATATTCCGTAGGCAATACTTCCGTAGCCACCATGTAACAAGTGTTATAATAGTTATTTTTGTATCTACTGCGCGAAATGCTACTTTGATTTCGCGCACGAGTAGCAAACACAATTTTTCCTACAAACGTCAGAAAATATTGTTCGAAAATAAGTAATATGATTAGCTTAATACAAAAAATAGTGTTGAACTGTCTTAAAATGTCTCTCCAAATCAATTACTGTATATATATATATATATATATATATATATATATATATATAACAGGAAGTTATTCATGACATCTACAGTCACTAGTTGAAACTTAATTTGACTGTAGATGTCATGAATAACTTCCTGTTATATTCTGTCTTGCCTCACGGTATTAATTCTTGAGTGGATTCGTTTTGATTTCGAGAGCTCCATAAATCCTTTCTGATGAGTGCGTTAGCACGAAACAGCTGTCAAAGGTTAGAACTCTCGGAATTAAAACGAAATATACTCTATTTTCACTTATATATATATATATATATATATATATATATATAATATAAGTGAAAATAGAGTATATATATATATATATAACGAAAGTTACTTATGACATCTACAGTCACTAGTTGAAACTTAATTTGACACGAACCAAGGAATCCAAAGAAGAGAATTGTCTACAAATTGACAGGCAGCCAACAATTCGTTGTTCTGACCAACCCAAGGTTCAATCAAGTTTCTAGTACGTTATGAGGAACGCAAGCAGAATCTAAATGAAAATAGAGTATTTTTCGTTTTAATTCCGAGAGTTCCAACATTTGACAGCTGTTTCGTGGTCACCCACTCATTTTCACTTAGATTCTGCTTGCGTTCCTCATAACGTACTAGAAACTTGATTGAACCTTGGGTTGGTCAGAACAACGAATTGTTGGCTGCCTGTCAATTTGTAGACAAACCTCTACTTTGGATTCCTTGGTTCGTGTCAAATTAAGTTTCAACTAGTGACTGTAGATGTCATAAGTAACTTTCTGTTATATATGTCTTACCTTCACGATACTAATTCTTGAGTGGATTCGTTTTGATTTCGAGAGCTCCATAAATCCTTTCTGATGAGTGGGTGATCACGAAACAGCTGTCGAAGGTTGAAACTCTCGGAATTAAAACGAAAAATACTCTATTTTCACTTATAATTTCGCACACTACTTCGCGCACGGTGTCATGGTAACGAAGGAAAATGAAAAAAAAAAGGGTCACTTCGCATATCGTTGTCAATGCGCGAACCTTGTCATTTATTGACGTATGTAGAAAAAAGTATTTTTAGTTCCCGCTATTAGATGTTTAAATGATTAGAAATGACCAAAACCATCTTGATTTCGACATCTTTAAAAATAATACAAACACGCTCAGATATATTCCTGAGAGTTTCCACTATTGCACACAACGCAAAATGGCAGGGTCGATATTTTTGGTGAAACAACTCTTGTCATTCGATCAGAACATGGACTTTCGGTTTTATGTTGTGTAATACACTACAAGCTCAGGCAAATTTTCAGGGGGTGATTTTATACACCACGAGTCATTTATAATGCTGAAGTACTGAAACAAAATTATGGTTCTATAATTATGCCGTCAATAATTCATGATACTCAATTAAAATACAGAATATAAAAATTAAAAAAATAATTTTTTTGAAAATTGCCTGCACATTTATAACAGTTAATTTTTACTTCTTTAAGCATTAAAAAACATTGCTACTTTTTGCTTACTTTACCTACCACTTTGGTCAAAAATTACAAGACTGCATTAACAATATAATATTGACCATATTAAATAGTAATTAAAAATTGTGGTGCCGTCAACATTAAACGGAAACTTCACGTAATATGAAAATTTCAGAATTTTAACGATAATCTTGGGAATATTCGTTTTCGGTCCAAAAATCGAATAGCGAACTTTCATGCACAGAAATGTGATTTATCATCAAAAAAGCAGTAAAATTTAAATTTGTATAGAAAATTTTTATTTTTATAAAATAAGTGATTGAGGATTTGAATAACAATGTATAAATCATTAATATTTTAAGAAAGATTATAAACTAGATAACTATTATTAATTTTCTTAAAAAAGGCATTAGTCTTTCATAAAGTTTTAAGCGTTAGTCAATGTTTATGTTATTTTTATTTTTATTGAAAATTCATAATGAATAGATACAAAAAAATGTTCAAAACATGGAATATACTATAATATTCATGATTCTTCATCAGAATTCTCGCTGTCTATTTCTGAATCACTTGCAGAATCCATTTCATTATCACGGAGTAGATTTTGCGCAATGTTGGCACAAAGTTGGATAATTTTGCACCTTATTCATCAAGATTTGTTGCTCTCTGAAATGCATGTCGATACGCAGATTCTTTCAGACATCCCCAAAGAAAGAAATCATTCAAATCTGGTGATCTGGGAGGCCACATGATCGTACCACGTGTAGATATTAAGCGATCAGGAAAAGTATTTTAAAGAAATTGTGTCACTAGTCGTGCATTGTGACTCGAACAACCATCCTGTTGAAACCAAATGTGCCCAAAATTAATAGGAAGTAGCTGAATTGTCGGAATAATTTGATTTCGACATGAAAAACACATTTTTCAGCGTATTGTACCATTTAAAATTGACGGCATAGTAAAATATGTTATCTTTGAAGGATATAGCATTGAAACAGCTTAATTTGAGGTTGTATAAAATGACCACCCCCGCAAGGAGTAAAAATCGGGGTTTGATTAGCGATTTCTGACCCCATGTACGACCCTTTTCTGACGGCATAGATGTATTATAGTTTTTTAAAGAAAGGCAAAATTAACTGAATCAACGCCGTCAAGTATTCGATTAACTGGGGAGGAGAGTAAACTCGCCGATTTCAAAAAAAAAATATGATTTCCGGTACCGCTATTTTTTTGACGGCACTCGGTTTTAGAGCATTCTTTTTTCATTGCCTCTTTAACGAGAATAGTGCCGTCCTGTATAATGTAATCAAAAAGTACCCCCTTTTTTGCGTCATATCAACTCACCTGTTAACTTACCTGTACCGCGGAAAATTGACGGCATAGTACCTAAAGTTAGTTTCTAGACCAGTACTTCAACATTATATATGATTCGTGGTGTATAAAATCACCCCCTGAAAATTTGCCTGGGCTTGTGGTCTATAAGTTCTCATTTTCTTGGGAACAAGAAAAAAAAATTGCAATTTGTTTCTTGCTGCAATGTGCAAAAGTATGATGATTTCGAATGACTTTCCTCGTTTCCTGATAATCCCAATCCATCATAATCCTGCCCATCAACACCACAACCATCAAGTCATCCACCAGCAATCGATACCATCAGATTCTTTCGACTTGCATGCATTATTCATTACTTTTCAACAATGCCGCTTCGACGATTTATCACTGAAGTTCGAAATCCTGGATGAATACAATCCAAACTGGAAATACAGTTTTCATCATTTCTATCGCCTGATTCACGAGCAGCAAGGTTCAACATTTTCACAATGCACACACTCCACTAGTCACTTCGGTTTCTTTCGCATAGAGGCTCTGCCTTTTCTACACTTCACCAAAAATGCTCCCACAATTCATCATCTAGGGAAAATATTTTTCGAGTGTTGTTTGGCAGCTGGATTTGAAGCTTCTCCATTCTGAATTTATGTAAATATATGCAAGCTTCTCATAGGGTAATTTATCCAGAGCAAGCCAGTTTGTATATAAAACGCGAAAAAGATGAATGCAAAAATATTATTTAGTTGTATACAGAGTGATTCATTGGGAAATGCAAATATAGTTAGGGTAGATGGAAGACACCGAGCTCCTTCTAAATAACCTATATTTTATGGGTCTATCGTTCTTTATAACCAAGATACAGGGTGATTTATTGATTTTCCCCATTTTTTCAATTAATCATAACTTATGAACCACCCTATACATTTTTGTGATATTTGGTTTGTATGTTCTTTGTCCACAGTAGTGTCGATTAACATAATAAGAAAAAGTCTTAATCCAGGTCCGGCCTTAAAAAAATTAATAAGTAGGTTTCGAGTCGAAACAACATTCTGTATATCAATATTTTAAAATTTTATTTACAAATTTGGAAAGAGCAGGAAAAAATAAGTAAGACTAAAAGTATTTGCTGTTTCCGCATACAAATTTTTTACTTATTAACTTGAGTCAAATCTAGATGTTCTCCCGATTTTAATCCACTCGATTACCATGTTTGGGGTTATTTAAAATCAAAAGTTTATTCAACTGAAGTAAACACTAGAGAGAAACTTCTACGGAGAATTGAGGACGCTTGCGACGAACTGAGAAATGACCAAGCTATGATTAGAAAGTCAATTACAAATCCTACTTCAAGAGCACGAAAATGTATTGAGCAAAATGGAGGCCACTTATAAGTTATGTTATGTTAAGTTATATTGTTTACATTTTTTGTGTCTAATTCTTTTCGTTTGACTTAATACATTTTGTTGCAACGTTATTTTTGTTTAAAATAAAGTTATGCTTTTTTCGGAATGGGCATTTTTCCTCATTTTTATAATTTTTTTCTAAATGTAGCGCAATGAACAAATGTTATGATAATTTTTTTAACCATACAGGGTGTTTGAAAGTTCTTCATTGATAATAATAATTTGTTCCAAATACGGACATGTCCCCTCGTTTTTAAATAAGGTTGGGGATCCAGGAATCAGGAGAATAAGAAATAGATGATGATTTCATGGATTGAAGCTGGAAAAGTACCATTTGGGGAAGAAATTTTATTTTTTTAAATTTTGTGGTACCTCATTATCGAAACATCTAGATTTGACTTAATAAGTAAAAAAGTTTTATGCGGAAACACCAAATACTTTTAGTATTACTTATTTTTTCCTGCTCTTTCCAAATTTGTAAATAAAATTTTAAAATATTGATATACAGAATGTTGTTTCGACTCGAAACCTACTTATTCATTTTTTTAAGGCCGGACCTGTATCTTGGTTATAAAGAACGATAGACCCATAAAATATAGGTTATTTAGAAGGACCTCAGTGTCTTCCATCTACCCTAACTGTATGCGCATTTCCCAATGAATCACCCTGTATAGTATATGTATTTTTTAAAGTGGGCTTGAAATTAATATCACGAAAATGTGAGATGAATCTTTGAATTGTCTATTTTGCATAGGTATCACTTAACTTAATATTTAATTAGGGCAAAAATAATATCTAAAATTCCATAAAACATACAGAAAAAGCTTCAGTGATGATGTATGTACTGCACCTTAAATTAGAGAGACCGTAAAATGACTGCCTGAAAAGTTGAAAAGGACGCTTACGATTAATTTCATATCGAAGAAAGAAATAAGTAAATAAGAAGCACCTTTTCCGAAACTTTTTTGCTGGCATAACTTTCCAACAGGATCCCAATGATGCGTACCACTTTATGTAAATCCAAGTAGAGTAAACTTAAAGGCGTTTTAAAGAGGAAAAGTGATGGATATAAACCGAAAAAAGCCAAAATTTTTACGCATCAAGAAATTATTGAATTTATACATAAAGCTTCTGATAAGATTCACTAACAGAGGTGAGTCATCGGTATTTACTTAGCTTAAGTAGATGCTAAATATAAAAATGAATTTAGAATTAGCGGGTATGCAGTCAGGTCAGAAAGAAAAACTAGTTTTTACTCTTCCGAGTTTTCGACAATTTATTTGTCTTTATCAAGGCGAAAAAAATTAAAATGAAAAAATGGCATAAACTCACACGAAAAAATAGTTAAATTAACGAATATATTGTGTATCGAAATTTTGACAATTTTTTTTAACAATTATTAAGTGCAAAAATTTCATTTTGTGATCTTGGTTAACTACATAATCAGAGAGTGCGCAAGAGTTTCTGAAGTCTTTAGTTACTTTTATTATGACCAGCAAATCGAGATATCCAAGTTGGACTCGTTTGTCCAATGTAGTTTTTGTTGCGAAAATGCAAGGTATACTATAAACTATATTGTTTTTCATCGGTGCACATTCTATGTCTTTCAATTTTGTGTATAATCTAAAATATTATTTCTTTATGAAATTTTAATATTGAATTCACTTTTGATTACATGTATAAATATGGGAGACACATTTTCCAATTCTAGTTTGCCGGGAATGTGCGGCACAGGATGGCGAATCCCTAATGGATCTTTTTTGGCAAGAATAACAATGACGCAAATAAGCTCGTGAAAGTTATCTGATATGTCCTTTCCACTCTCCCATTGTAAGAATTTTATTTCCATCGATTCCAAACTTCCAGTAAAGCGAAAACTCTCATCAAGTCCTTGGACTATTTATTGTCTATGGAACTGAACTTTTACTGGCAGATATCCAAGGACACATGCTTTTAATAGCCATCACCAATAAAATCCAATTCTTTCCTTTATAGCTACGAGTTATATTTTATAGCCGATGTAATTGATAAGAAAAACTATTGGGAAAGACTGACAGGCATAAAAGACAAATCAACAAGAAAATATGGTTATGAAACTTTTAGTGACGGTAGTTATTGAGTTTTACAGATTAGAAATTGACTGCTGATTGGATATCATATTTCATCGCCTAGTGAAAAACTTAGGGACGTCGAATAATATTCGTAGCCTGATCTTTACGTATCTGGAAAAGTGGGGTTTGTACCGAAATGATGGATGACAAGGGTTAGCAAACATACGCATGCTACTCTGGATACCTGGCGCACATATTACGAGACATAATTAAACAATTTTTAATGCTAAAAATTAGAAATTAAAATAAACATTAAAATCAGCTCAAAAAGCTTTTATTTCTAAATTAAATGAACTAAAAAGTTAAAAATAATATTTAGTGTATGAAAAAAAAAAAAACTTTCAAAAATTTTAATATTTTCTTAAAAGCTCAATGCGTAAAATGTGTTTACACTTGAAATGAAGCCTCATCTTTGAAAAATAAATATAAATTTCATAAGTACTTTGTTTTTTTACAGACAATATTATTCTTCACTTTTTAGTTCATTTGTTTATAAACAAACTCTTGTTTTAGTAAAGATTTTCTTTGTTTATTTTATTCGTATACGAAAAAATATTATCGCTCCAAATATGCTTTAAAATACACAACCATTGTTTATATAGAAGTAAGATAGTTAGCCAACCTTATGGGATTTATATTGGATTCAAATGGATGCGATATGTAGATGGCGACAGAGATCCCGCATCCAAGTCATGTCGTAACTTCAGTGATCTGGCCTCCAAGTCATGTCGTAACTTGATTGAAACAATAGGATAGCATTAAAATCAGGGTTTTTTGAAGAAACCTGCATTAAAATGACGTCAAATATTCATGTTTGTAACTAATCACGCTAGATGTCACTCGCGTTTGGGTCCAATACATTTTCCACAGGCGTTGACTAACTATCTTCTAGTTAAACAATGACACAACGCATATATAAATGAACCCAGAAAATATTTTTGGATTCAAACAAATTTCAATTGCAGCCTTTTCCATTCATTTCTGAAAATCAGCAAATTTCAAAGCTACTAATATTGGCGCTCTCCCGAGCCCAATAATCCAAAAAGCGTATTCTAATCGGGTTGATTTTGACGTGAAACGGCAAAGCTATTGGTTGCTCGTAATTCTCGGGAGAGTACGTCACAACAATTTGCAATGGCGCGAGAAAAAAGCAATTTGAATTTTGTCCACTTTACATATTTTTTTTAAATTAAAAAATTAAAAAAAAAAGAAATTGCCTACAGAGTTTTCACAAGCTGCAAAAACCATTAAAAAATATTTTTCAAATTTCCTGTTCTCGTCTATTGACAAATTCCTGACGTCAAAAAATCCTACAGAAATTATATTATGTGTTTTAGCTTGGAATTGCTTTCTACTGGGGTTCTGAAATTGGGAGAAACAAGGAGTGTATTTTTTAGAACTTGTGGTGGCGATAATAATGGAAATATAATTGAAAAACCGCAACTTATATATCTGGAGGATGTAGAATAATCAGATATTTCCATTCCAGTTTGGCATAAATGGAACTGCACTTAAATGGCTTCAATCTTACCTAACTGAAAGAAAACAATTCTTCAAAACGACAACTTCTTCATCTTTAGCCAGCATTAATTGCAGTTCAACAGGGATCCGTGCTTGGACCAATACTTTTTCTACTTTATATAAATGACCTATAGCAACAATAGACATTGAAGGAAAATTTACCTTATTCGCGGATGACTCCACAATATTATGGCACAGCAAAAACAAAATGATTTACACAAAAATATATGCCTTGACGTCGGAAAAATAAAAATTTGTGCTACTCAAACGAACTATCCTTGAATATTTCGAAGACTAACATAATTAGTTTTCGGTGCGATCTAGATGCCATACAACTAAATGAAAATATGATAATCGAACATCAGTCATAATCTAAGTTTCTCGGGGTTAGAGGATAAGAGCTGCCAAAACAGTATACCACTCGTTAGTGGGATCAAACTTACGATATGGAATTCAATTCTGGGAAGTTTGTAGTAAAACCCTACTTCAAACAGTTTTTGTTCTGCAAAAGAGAGCAATTCAATACCTATGTAAACCATATCGGCTACAATCTTGCAGGCGCTCTTTGCAGAACCAAGAATACCCACTGTAATTTCGGTATTCATTCTGGAAACTGTTTGTCTCATCAATAAATATAAACATAAATTCATAAAACGCTCCTCGATATATTCAACACGTCATTCTAATGAACTTGGATTGCCTATACCCACCTCCACACTTGTCAAAGATTATTTTATACACAATGACTACAACATATATAATCACTTACCTAATCACATTTTAATATCGAGTGACTATCCAAATTTTAGAAGAATATTGCAAGACTTGTTATTGATAAAACCTATTATGCCTGGAAGAATTTTATTATGATAATTTTTTATTTTTAATATCTCTACCATCTCTACTGTGTTATTGAATTTTGATGTTGTATTATTGTTTTGTAATTTATATCTGTAATGTATTTTATTTTTGTGTTTATACCTATTTTGATTAGCAGCATTTTATTTTATTGATGTGCTTGCATGTACGTATTTTTACTTATATTTATTCTTACTCATATACTTATGTATATATTATAGACAAAGCTTTGTCAATAAGGTTTTCCTTCGGATAATAAAGGATATTATCTATCTATCTATCTATCCAATCGTTAAGTTTGCATAAGGATGGACCTCTTTCAAAAGCTCTCTGAACTTGAATTTTTTTAAACTCTTCTACAACCGATAGTCTTCGAAAATAAAACTGATGGAATCAGCTGATCAGAGAAATCCAATATTTAAAAAAAAATGCGTTGTAGTAGCTTTTTGAAATTCTGGCCACGATTCTGAAAGTCTGAAATATAACAAAACAAGCCAGTTTCACTCAACACGCGTTTCGTGAACAAATTTTGTATTACTCGGAAATTTTAAGAAAATGTATAAAAATATATCGGGCATGTTGCGAACCGACAAATGAATCCGAGCTGAAAAATCAGAGATTCACATTTTTTAATTTGGGTTAATATATATGAGTTTTTGTCATGAAAGCTAGTAATAATAATCTACCTCAAAAACACTCATATATCCTCTACCCGCATGGGTGGTGCGGATCGAGGACGCATATTATATTTATTTGCCGTTGCGCTCAGGGGCAATTTTAAGCGGTGCATTTTTCATATGTTGGGAAACCCGGAAAAATCTGTAGCACCACCCCGGCAAGTTGCTCTACCACCTCGTGGGAGGTAAAAATACCGGAAACCTAGTCAAACTCTTTTCCTGTAAGAATTGATCGAAAGTTTGATTTTGCAGATGAAAAAATCCATGTCATTCCCTGTATTGACCATATTCGTTAAAAAAAAAACAGTAAACGAAAACAAGGGTATTAGTCACATTTTCCCGTTTGGTTTGAAAACATCCAGCAAATCAGGCATCGATGAACGATGTATGTGTGAAAATAAATTCAAATTTCCATAAAGTTCATACGAAGCTTATCTAATTGAAGCGTACATTTTGTTGGGTGAAAAGTTTCGCAATGTTTCAGTTTCGTTTCGAAAGGACTGAATACAACTGGGGAGTAATATCGCTGCGAAATATCGGAAAACTGCCAGGAATACCGTTATGGAAAATTTTACTGAAAAGAGATCCAGCAATGAGATTGTTAAATGGGAATGAATATATGAGTAAATGATAAATGATTCCTTCAATATGTGTGGCAATGCCAACTACTAGAAGTATATCATTTCACTATATAATTTCAATTATATATTTTTTATTCTTATTTCTCATATAATCATTCAAGTGGGAAATAATAATAAGAATAATATTCCACAGGCATAAAGAGGCGCCAAGAGTGTTGTACTACCATTTACGACACTCGTACGGTATAGACGGTATTAGACCAGTGTTGCCTTGTACTCTGAAGGAAAACGAATCCGTTGTGGAGGATGAGAAGTGACGAATCTATTTTCCAAGCAATATCATGTTCAAAATATTTTGAGAGTTCAATTGCATAAATTCATAGGTCATGTGATATAATATATTACCAAATATTATCAAAAATTTTCTGCAAAAGGGGCAATTATCTCATGATGTATTCAGTCAAGCTGCAAGATTTCATCATTTCATTTGAAGAGCCGTCAAAATACGATAGATTTATACAGCGTTTATTGGCATTCAATGTGAAAGATCCAACATTATCTTGGAAACCTACACGAAACTAAATTATTTCCTTATAGTGTTTCCACTTGCATGGTTTCATAACTTTTAAGTATAAATCTCACCCAATACGAGGAGACAAAAAAAAGGCAATGACAAAACCTGACTTGACACGTAAAACCTTCGAAAAGATTAATGTTCCAACTTTCGGCCATATTTTAGTAAAGCTCCCTACGATTTCCACCACAAGACTTTGTTGATTATCTGAAAAGTGTATTTCCCTTGTCAACAAACCATTAATAAATACAGCAGCACGCTTCATTGTAGCGAACTCACAAAATCTTGATTCATAAGAATAAATTGTGTTAGGTGAAGAGAAAGTGATTTAAAATATAATAGTTTTTTCTTTATTAGTCTTGTCTACAAGAACTATTTTGGTGAATTTCTCTTCAAGGGCACCGAAAATTATGATCCAGGGCTCATTCGATTCGGAATGACCTCTAGAATTTTTTTGAAAAATTTGAAGGTAATTAACTAGTGTTTCCAAGTTTCAAATTTACATACAAACCGTGATAATTGTTAAAATAAAAACCTCTAATTTGTTTCACTTCTTGGAGCTATTCTTGAAAGGCTTTAAAACAGATCCCCATTGGAAAAATTCAAAAGTGTCGATTTTTCACTTTGTTATTAACAACCTAAGAGACTAAAAAATTAAAAATGCAAATAGAGCAATGACATTTTTTTTTCAACATTCCAATTTGTTCGTATTTTAATCTTTTGAAGTTACATAAAAATGATTCTTAAAAATGTCTTACTCTGATTGTTCAAATATTTGTTATACTTAAACAAATAAATGCATTGTTTATAAGATATTTGAATATTTGTTTTAGGTTTAATCAGCAATAAATATTATGATCTTTAAGAACAAAATCATTTCTTACAAAAAAAATTTAATGCATTAAAGGCATTTGTTGATTAACAATTTTTTTTGCTACCAAATATTATTATTAAAGAACCATTTTTTTTAAATCTTAATTTCCATTGCTCTTCGATATTCTAAAAAAATATTTATTTATATTTTCTTTGTTTATTTAATATAAAAATTGTTATAAACAAATGAATTTTCACGATACAATTTTTTTCAATTCTGCAAAAAATAACAAAAACAACCATGTGTCATTTGTTGTGTAAAAAAATTAATATTAATATTTGGGAGCAAAAAAAATTGTTAATCAACAAATGCGTTTTTAAGCAATAAATTTTTTTTAAAGAAACGATTTTGTTCTTAAAGATCATAATATTCATTGCTGATTAAAATTCCAAAAACAAAAATATAAATATCTTCAAAACATTGCATTTGTTTATAACAATTATTTGAACAATCAGAGTAAGAAATTTAAAAAAATCATTTATATGTAACTTTAAATAATTAAAATACGAACAAATCGATATTTAAAAAAAAAAATCATTTACACGGTGGTTCTTCGGGTTGTAAGGCCGACGTATATTTAGAGAAGATCTCGACGTTTCGCCAACACGAGCGGTTGGCATTTTCAAGAGTTATTTTAAAAGTTTCTGCTTTCTTAAGTCGCTGTCAAATGCTTGACATTTGTTATACGTTGTCTCAATAAATACCTGTGATTTGACGTTCTTACATCTGAATGGTCCATAGCGTTAGCTGACATCATAGAATCGTTCGTACCGTTATTTTGTGGGTAGGGAGCTAATTGAGAATTTCTGAGAACTGAAAGCCAAACCTTGTTCAATTGTAGTTCTTCTTCGGTTCTGTTGAAGTTGTTGTGGTGTTTCTGAATTTCAATTGCTTCCCGGAAGAGTCTTGGGTAATAGGCAGATGTGCAATATTACCCTTTCGTTTTGTATTCAGAGTCAGAGTTCAGTATCAAACAAGTGCAACAATTGGCTGCAAAACAAACTACAAAAAGGCTATGTGCAATATTACCCTTTCGTTTTGTATTCAGAGTCAGAGTTCAGTATCAAACAGGCGCCAGATAGGGGATGAAAATAGAGAGAAAGGCCGAACTCTTTCACACTCGATTGTTTTCCAATTTTCATGAAAGTGGCCCGTTTAATTCCCACTAAATGTACCCTTTTACCAGCATACATAAATCCACTGATACAAAACCATCCCATTAGGATTCCACTTCAACTTGATTGCCTCTAATATAATTCTCATCTTCTCTATATTCTATACGAGTATCCAAGTTCAGACTAAGATATCGACCAAAACGGAGAATAACTGAGATCACGAAGGGCAAGTTTCAGTATTTCAGCGGTAATAGAGAACATAGAAGGGGTTTCAGATTCTAGACAAGCTTTCATGTCTGTATGGAAAGGAATGCAACAGGGCAGCTGCGTTTCAATTAGCCACGGAGAAATGCATATCTCTGCCATTTTCAATTCATATTTGCAAGCAATTGCGCAAAATGAGAAAGTACGTTTTGTGGTACTATACTTGTACTTTCAAAATCTGTTTGAGAAATTGAAATCGAACTATCACTAGTAGTCTAGTCTACAAGAACTATTTTAGTGAATTTTTCTTCAAGGATACCGAAAATTATGATCCAGGGCTCATTCGATTCGGAATGACCTCTAGAAATTTTTTGAAAAATTTGAAGGTGCGCCGGCAAAAATTGCAAAAGTTATAACAATTTAGTACACATTTTGCTTAAGTTTAGTTTCCTTATTAGGGTTTTTTCAACGTTCATGTTAATTTTTTTGTACCAAAAATATATTTTTTCTACAAACGTCAAAAAATGACAAGGTTCGCGCATTGACAACAGTATGCGAAGTGGCACTTTTTCTCATTTTCATTCGTTACCATGACACCGTGCGCGAAGTAATGTGCGAAATATATTTCGCACACTGCATGTAAACTATATGGGATTTTCATATTCTAACCTATATGGTCCTTAACTCCTCAATCAAGCAAAAAACAAGAAATCGTTTATTTATTAATGTAGAACAATAATTAAGGCTTTCAAATTGTGAAAGATATTTTTCTGGCTTTATTTGCTTCACACCACTCTTTAAATTGCTGATATGCATTTTCATACTGCCGCCTCGATTTCTCCAGTAAAAGGTTGGAAATTACGGAATTGGCCGCATCTATCAAGTTAGGTGGGGTACTGCTTAGTTCATCGTCGCTCGAAATTTCCATTCTTTTACAATAATAAATATCACGCACGAAATTGACGCGAATAAAAAGTCACTCCAAAATAATTATCAAGAACTGTCACTTTGAAATAATTGTCAACAAATGCCATTTTATTTCCATAGTTACAGTAATTACTTGATTTGGAAAAATTATTTAAGCCAGTTCAATACTATTTTTCATAGTTATTACTTATTTTAGAACAATATTTTTGACGTTTGTAGAAAAAATTTTGTTTGCATCTCATGCGCGAAATACTTTGGTAATCTCGACTATTTTTTTAACTCGGCTGTGCCTCGTTAAAAAAAAATCAGTTCTCGATCACCAAAGTAGCATTTCGCGCACTAGATACAAAAATAACTATTTTAATGGATAAACACTTTGCTTGAAGTTAAGTTTTCTTATTCTGCGGGTTTTAAAAGTATATGTTAATTTTTTTGTGCCAAAAATATATTTTTGCATTATGTTAATATGGCGTATGTTTTTCAGCAATCTATCTCATATTTGTTTGAACTTTTTTTTTTGCAATGTCAAAGATATTTATTAAAAACATAGATAGATAGATAGATGTTTATTTAACTACTTGTAAATGGGTACATTTTTGTAGCAAGTCACAGAGAAGGGATAATAATATCCATATATGTTATTTAAAATAATATCGTACATTAAAAGCAATAAATATAGCAAACAGGTAAAAAGAGTAAAAATTTGTAGAAAATACAATATCACATAAAAACAATTCAATGCAATATTACAGTAATGATTTTAGAGTTTTGAGTACATTCCACAATCATTCAAATGACTTTTTTTTTTAAATTCCTCGATGGAATAAAAGCATTTTTTTAAAATGTATTCTTTCACGATATTTTTGAAAGATATGTAGCTCTTAGATTCAATTTCAGTAAGTAGCACATTGAAAAACTTGGGATTGAGAGAGTTTTTAGATGATTTGGTTAGTCTGTATCTCGGGGTTCTCAGTAAATTAGTTGATCTTGTGTTATAGGATGATATATCTGAGGTTTTTTGGTACGAGCATTGATTTTTGTGTATTTCTAAAAATGAGTAGAATATAATTATAGTGACGGTAAATGCATTATTCGGTGTTTAATAAATAGAGGCTGACAACGTTTGCTATTATTTTGAGTGGTCGTTCTTGAAGTTTGAATATTCTTTGGGCATTACTGGAGTCACCCCATAACATAACTCCATAACTGATTTGGGAATGTATGAAAGCGAAATATGCTGAAAGAAGGGTAGACGTTTGAACATGTTTCTTGAGCTGTCTTAAGAGAAAGTTATATGAAGATAATCTATTACTCAGTTGAACTATATGGGGTATCCGTGTAAGGTTATCGTCTAGAGCTGCGCCAAGTAGTTCATTATAATTCGTCGTAGTCTGGATGTATCATTTTCCTGGTTCACCAAAGTGGCATCATCTGCATACATGACAATTTCATCAGGAAATAGATGGAAGAATAAATTGTTAACATAAATTATAAACAGAAGAGGCCCCAAAACAGATCACTGAGGTACTCCGTATTTAATATGTTTCATGTCACTAAGCTTGTCTTTCACTGATACACATTGTTGACGATTGTCAAGGTAGGATTGAAAAAGAGTTAGAGGTAAGCCTCTAATTCCATAAAATTCCAATTTTTTTATGAGTATGTCATGAGAAACACAGTCGAAGGCCTTGCTGAGATCACAAAGAGTAAGTGAAGTACGTTTACCTTTCTCAAAGCCTTCAACTATCCTTCTCATGATTGAGCAGATTGCGTCCACCGTCGAGCAACGCTCCCGAAATCCAAATTGGAATTTATGCAATAAAAATTTATTCTTTGTTCTTGTTATTCTTTGGTAATCTTGTTTTAAGAAAGATTTCCAACAGTTTTCCCAATATAACTATAATTGAGATAGAACGGTAATTTTCTGGAAGATTTGTATCCCCTTTTTTGAATATAGGAACCACTCTCGCCACTTTAAATATATCTGGAAATATTCCTTTACTGAAACAAAGATTTGTTAAGTGTGTTAATGGAATAGCTAATATATCCGCCGTTTCTTTGGTGAGTTTACTATTTCAAAAGTATCGACACTACTACTATTTTTCAAAGAGTTTATTGCTGCAACAACTTCATATGTAGTAACTGGTTCAAGAAAGAAAGATGGTGTTATTCTAGGTAGAGATTTCATATAGTACAGAGGGTCTTTAGTATCTGGTGATATCGTACTTATGATATTTTCAGCCACTGTAGCAAAAAAGTCTGCAAAATTTTCAGGTTCGAGTACGATTTCATCTGTATTTTTTTTAACTCTATTTGATTCATACTTTATCAACCTCCAGCTGTCTTTGGATTTATTATTAGAATTTTGAATAAACTTGTCATAAGCTGATTTCTTGGAGTGATTGATTAAGTCTTGATAATTTTTCCGGTAACTGTAGTATGGCTTTCTGTCTATAGGGTTTTTGGTTGTATCATAAACTTGCATATCAAATATATAGTGAATATGTATTCTCTTTGTGACTGAAAAACCCAAACTACAGCCATAAAAACCTCTTGTGGCAGAAGTTTTAATTGAATCAAACATTTAAAATCCCTCTCCTGTAAAACTATCAATTTTGAAAAACGCCATTTCGTATGCAAGGCGACGATTTGTTATAGCCAATTTCGATACATACAGTGTGCACCACTTACAATGCTCACCATGGGTATCTTTTTAATGGTAAGAGATACGAGGTCGGTTAAATGACACCAAATGTGGAGTTTATCAAGGCCAACTATAATAAAAAATAATAAATAATAATAAAAAATATTTTGATAAAATCTATTCGTTTTTGTTTTATACGCAAAAAACAGATTTTGATCATTTTCAGTCTCCTCCGTAACTTCTTTATTTATGAAAATATTTGAATAGGAATTTCACATTCTTATGGTAGTTTTTCAATGAGATTTCGAAAAAAATATGATATTCATACCAACTCTTCTAGAATTTGAGATGTCAGCACCAACTTTTATTTTTCAAATGTAGATCATAGCTCACTATGACTTAGTTATGAATAATTTTTTTTCTCTTACAGATGATATGTCACAGTAATAGTTTTTGTTGATAACAACGGAGTTATCGTCATTTATACAAAAACAAGAACAATTTTGAAGTCGCCATCTTGATTTTATAAATTTTAACAAAAAAATCATGATCTCCGACCTCAAATACCCCTACATACCAATTTTGAATGGAATCGGACCATAATCACAAATCTCGTCCGCCATATTGGAGGAGTCGCCATTTTTGATTTTTTATTTCAATACAAATTTCATAGTGTATTGTCACCGGAATTATGAACATCTGCCAAATTTCAAGTTATTAGGACCGCCAGAAGTGGGTTAAAATTCTCTTGCAAGAGACATGAAAATTATCAAAATTTGTTATTTGCGTATAAAACAAAAACGAATAGATTTTATCAAAATATTTTTTCACATTTTAGTTGGCCTTGATAAACTCCACATTTGGTGTCATTTAACCGACCTCGTATCTCTTACTATAAAAAAGATACCTATGGTGAGCATGGTAAGTGGGACACATTGTATGTTTGTACAAAATATGTCCAGGGGATTCAAGGGTTCCCAATTCTCCGCCAAATATCGATAAATCAATAAAAATATCCGATGCCTTTGAAGTATTACAGTAATTGATTATTCATTATACTTAATCGATACCTTTGATAGTAGTAATTGCCTTGATGTAAAACAGGACTTCATAAATAGAGCCGGCACGGCTCGGGAAATTCCCGACTAGCGTCAAAGGGTAGAGTGGAATAGTCCTTCTTACAGCTAGCTATGCCTGGCGGTTTATGGAAATATTTCGTGTATATAGAATTAGAGTTTCCGACTTGTGCTCGATACCGGAGGTTTGAAAAGGATAGCCGCGTTTCCTGACCGCAAACGATTACTATCGACTCCCTGTTTTCCATTTTGTGGAACTATCCATATAGTGTATTATTCGTATGTCATATCACAAGACCTAATAATTCAATCGATTAAAGTTGAATGCACAATTATTTAATAAAATACCGAGACCGCGAAGAGGTTGAGGGGTTTTATTTTGAAATTTTTGTGCATGAAATTATTTATCAAAAAGCACAATCATGCAAAAAATATTTTGATAGTTTAATCGATTAAAATTTATAGGTCGTGTGATATACACGATTATTTCTTGAATGAGGTAGATTAAAACCAACAACAAAGAATTTTATTAATAATGAACACCGACATTTTCTAACAATTTCTTTATTATAAGTACATTGAGAAAATTATTATTTTTATTATGTATTCGTACAGTTGTAATAAAAATTGCAATTTGTGCATGTCAAACATTTTTGTTTTTAATTGCTATTCATATTAGATGAGACATTGGTATTAAATGAAGACGATTGGGCAGATGAAGCTGGAACAAAGGCTGACAGATTGTTGGCAGTTGTGGATAGATCGGTTGCTTTAATATCATACATGTTTCTCATTTTGTTAATTATAGCCAGATGATGAGTGGGATCCATACGATGCGATGTTATGTCCTGTGATTTTGATTAGTTGCTGTTCTTGAACTCCACTTTTAGCTAGCTTACTAACTGCTGTTGATCGGTTAGACTGGTTAGTTTGCTTTCTTGATTCCGATTGGCTGTGCTGCTTCTCGGATCCATTTCAATATTTGATTTAATACTAACGAGCAATTTTTGCACTAGGTAATAGATTCGGGTCTTTTCCAAAAATGATTCGGGGTAGTATTCTGAACCAACCATTTGCTGTCCGTAAGCTTTTTATCGCCTCTTTGTGCAGTTTTAGTGAATATGAGTTGTATTCTATTCTACCTATAACAAGAAAAAAATTATACTTCTAGACAGAAATGCTTTTCAACAGTTTACCTGTAGAATTTCCTTTATGGTCGACTTCTTCTTTAAAGTAACTTATTAGACAGAAAGTCGCTTCGCCACCTCTCCACGCTAATTCAACGGCTATTATAGGGTAGAGTTTTTTTTGCAAACCCTCTGGAGTATTCTCGTTCCATAACTGAACTATTTTCAGATGTTCTTAATGATCACTTAAAGCAGAAGAGATTTCCTTTCTTTTAATTGGAATTTGTTGAAGAATTCTGCGTTTCGCATTTCTTGCATCTCTGGCAGTTTTGAAAACTATCTTTAAATGGACATTATATTGAACGTGGTACATTTCTTGCAGTTTTTTTGCTACGATATTCCACATTGTCTTCTTTATATTCCGTGCAGTCTTTCTTCCGCATATTAAACCCCCAGTCTTTCAATATTACAGCCAATTCATCAATTCTGGTATCTTTATTGAAAAAGTAACCTTTTGTCTTACAAAAGTCGGAAAACTGTAGCAATACAGAAGCATGGGTTTTCATGGTGCACTATTATGAATTGCCAAATCGATATTTTCACACGAAATATTACTGAAACGTGAATTCATTTTTGCTTAAGTATTAAATACTTATAGGATATTAGCAATGAGCAGTCCTCCGGACATCTTATGCCTCATGTCATAAGCTCATTGTGAACTACAGATTTCTTTTCCGTTTTATATGCGGTCTTGACGATCGTGGTCACGGGTATCGCTTGGTTGGGCTTCCGGCGCTGAGATGGCGCTCGCAGTTTGGAGTTAATCCACTGTGCGGGCGCGGTCTCAGTTTCGGTCTGTAAATGGGTTTGGTTGTCGATTCATTCGTTGCAGTCATTAGTTATTGACTGCTAGACCTACCCTATACTGATGAGGAGCAACACTCCGAAATCGATATATAGGTGGTCCGAATGTTTCGATGAACATTCCCATGCAACCAAGCAATTGCAGAGATAACCTTGTAGGAACTCTGCACGGAAATTTCATCAGATGTAATTCAATGTTCGTCGTGGCATTAGCCAGGAAAGTAGTTGTTTTCTGATGGATTTTCGACCCAACTTTTCCTATTGTATAGGATATTAGCAATGAGCCTCCGGACATCTTATGCCTCATGACTCAAATGACTCAAAATTTCTAGTTGTGCGAGATTTAAAGGAGATGTTTCCCCCTCGAGAAATACTATCGAAAATGAAAATCAATATTAAGTCATTCAAACGATTAAGAAATTATTGTTCTTTTATAAACTGTTGCCAAGAATTGTAAGAATCCCTGACAAACGACACAGCGATGAGCCTCCGGACATCTTATGCCTCATGACTCAAATGACTCAAAATTTCTAGTTGTGCGAGATTTAAAGGAGATGTTTCCCCCTCGAGAAATACTATCGAAAATGAAAATCAATATTAAGTCATTCAAACGATTAAGAAATTATTGTTCTTTTATAAACTGTTGCCAAGAATTGTAAGAATCCCTGACAAACGACACAGCGAAAACCAATATGGAGGACGAAAATTTAATCGCGATTAAACAGCTCTTGTGAAATAATCACTTATTTGTTTCATCATGAATGAAATAATCATAGTGAACTATTCTAAATTTGATTATTTGCCGAACATTTGATAATAATGTGCCGAACATTTGAGGTTTATTTTCAATTTTATTAATACACTCTCTCATGCAATCTAGATAAGTTATTATCTGGTAATCAGTGCAGATATACAAATAAAACAATAAACAATTATTCAAGAAGACTGGACATTGAATGATCTTCAATCTACCAAAATACAACGACTGACAGTCGCCACGGGACACATACTATGCAGTATCTACGACCACAACATCTTCCCCTTTAACTAGTCTGTCACAATAGCATATTGTGCAACTAGTGCGGAAAATAGCATTTCTGATAAATAATATTTGTGTCGGAGTTAAATTAATACCCTTGGCTGGGGTGTTTCTAAATTATAATAGGGGATTCTCAATATCATTATACGTTTGCAAACATATCTTAAGAATACTTTCTGATGTCTGAACAGCAGCAGTTCTTAATTTCTCAATCTATAATTTGAATCAGCATATAATGAATACCCTTTATTAGATCTACGACATATCGAATCATAGTGGAAGTACTTCTAACGGACTCTGTCCAGCATATTGCAAACATCCCTATTCTAACTGTTGGCACCTTTTGGTTTATCCCCCTGTACTTCTAAATATGGACTTTCTTAATCTCATCTCCCGAGGGGCGTATGTTGCTAATCTTGTTGAAAGTTCAATTTATTATGCAAACCCTGTATAATAATTTTAGCACCTGTACTTTCACAGTACTTATTATAACTTCGGCAAATACCTGAATCAAACACTGATAAGAGTACCGGAAAAAAACTCCGAAATCAGAGTGTCGCCAGCGGATTGTATCTACTAACAAAATATGCTTACTAATTACAACACTTATTTCGTTACTTTGGGATTACGGCCCAAATTCATTTTATGCCCGTAGACGAGAAGCTGCTGGATTCAATTCAACGAAGATGTTATACTTCAGTCGGTTTGAAGCTCGACGTTAACGTTTCATTTCTCCGGGGACCGCTATTTTAGATTAGACCACAAAAATTCCTCGGCAGGGATTGTTGTCTCTTTATAACGTCCATCTAGAAAGGAGCTTATCCCTCCGTTGTATGTCCCTTTTTGCAGCAACTTAATGTCTTTTTCCTTGACCTCTACGAAGATTGGGAGCACGGATTTGTCGTTCTAAATCCCCGTACGAGCAGTCTCGAGTGGTCCAGACGAATGTAATGTATGTTTCCATTTGACTTGCATTACTCACGGAGCCATCCTTCATCAAATAAATAGATTAAAAATATGTCTCTCACTCAATGCTATCGAAAATTCCCAGGGAAAGGGTGGATGACGTTGGCAAAGCATTATTGTTGAATTTTACGATCATACAAAAAGTGTCACAGGATGAGATGCGAATAATAGAACAATGTCTACATGACTTCTTTGATTGACGCCTTGTTTATTTTGTGGAAATTCATGTTCACTTAGGATACACAACAAAACACTTTTTGTCTATTTTCCACGATAATTTTATATTTGTTGACTAGTTTCGGTCATTACACCATTTTCAAAACTAACTAGATTACATCCAAATCTGAGTATTTATACCTACATTGCCTATACCTAGGATCTACCTTAATAGTAGTAGCAGTATATCAGTATAGCAGTATACCAATGGTAAATTAACATAATTTGATAAATGCAGGTTTTGGAAATTGGGTTATAGGTTCAGGAGAGGGCTATTGTTTGAATCGAGTTGTTCGTTGAGGATAATAGAATTGGAATTTTTCTATGACTTGTTTATTTCCATATACCTATTCCAATAAATATAACCCAATTCCCAAAACCTGCATTTATCAAATTATTTGTTATATTCATCATCATTGGTATTGATTCTAGGAATCGCTATACTGCTACTAATTAAGGTATATCCTAGGTATAGGCAATGTAGGTATAAACACTCAGATTTGGATTTAAGTGGAATTGTCAAGCTGTGTGCATACTTCAATATACCTGAAGAACGAAAATTTGTATTTCATGTAAGTAATAATTGAAATTGAATTTGATAAATTGAAAAAATTAACGTTACGAAAATTTAGAAAAGTGAGGTTACTTACTCGTCAGGTGTACAAGAAGCCATGGACCAAAGTGAAATTTAAAATTATTACATAATCATCCCATTCAAGGATTATTCTGAATTCTGATATGGGATACTACATCATGTCTGTCTGAATGTTGAAGTGGAAGTGAAGTTTTAAATTGACAATGTGTGACAATGACAAGTGACAAAAACCATTGACATAGACATGTGACATAGATTCACAGAACTGTAATAGAAATTGAAATAACCCAGATGCGTTTGAAACGGAACATAGATCTGAAAAGGATCAGTCTAATGGGAACGTTTCGTTTTTCAGAAGTATGCTGCCAGAGAAAACTCCATCAAGATTTTCTGTGTGTTCTCTACTGTTGGGCCATGGGAGAAGTCTGATCTAGTTAGTTTTGAAAATGGTGTAATGACCGAAACTATAGTCAACAAATATAAAATTATCGTGGAAAATAGACATAAAGTGTTTTTTCGTCGACCTCTGCAAAAAATGACATTTTACGTACTAATTTCCGGACGAAAAATCGACTCTTTTTGAAGGCAAGTACTTTTCGTCCGCAAACACTTTTCGTCCGCAAACTCTTTTCGTCCGCTGTGGTCACTATGATACGGCACGGTACGAGAGCGGCGATTGAGTCATTTTCGTAAATCCACGTTTTAATTAATACATAGGCGCCTGTGACAATAACTGTCATTTGCTGTTGTCAAATTAATTATTTACGAAATCCGCTAGATTTTACGTGTGAATTTAGACCGTGGTGTGAATATTAGTGTTCATAATAATCAAGAATTGATCGAGTCTGCAGTTCGAAGAGTTGGACGTAGCTGAGGCCAGCAAACATGCGAGTACTTACTTTCATAAAGGTATGTAGAGGTCGACGAAAAAATGTAATATGCACCTCGGCGAAAAACTGTCTACTGTCTCGCCTGCTTGCTATCCTCGGCTGCGCCTCGGCTATCAATTTGCAGGCTCGACTATAATAGACAGTTTTTCGTCCTTGGTACATAAATATTAAATATTATGGTATATTCTAAGTGAATTCTATATGAACTGTAAAGTACGAAAAATCAACTCAATCATTGTTCACTAGTAAAATCCCGACAAAATGCTAAATTTTCAAAAAATACTTTCACTTTGCTGTCACGAAAACTGTGTTGCTTAGAAACACCACGAGAGCTTGCTCGAGTGGTGTTTTGAACAGCAACACAGTTTGAGCGACTGGCAGGTGAAAGTATTTTGAAAATTCTGCATTTTGAAGGGGTATTCGATCAGACAATTTCACGAATATTATGCTTCATGCGTATTGCCGCAATGGTTCATCCTGTGTCATTAATGTCAGTTGAAGAGTTGAACCGTGAAACTGACGTTTAACTGACGTTTCTCTATTCACAGTGATTGTTGTAACTATGGAAACGTATAAATAAGGAAGAAGCGAAACACCGATTTGAAAATACCACGGGCTGGAGACAGTGTTTTCGAAAAGTAATTTTCTCATTGGTTTGAATTCAAAAAATGGTGGCATTTGGTTGGATTATATAATATGAGGGAAATTGTCGCGGAAACACCACAACCTCCATCAAAAGGGAAAAGGTTTGACATGTTTTTTGACAATCCCAAATAATTTTCAATTTCTCTCCGCACCTAATTAAAAACGCGAACATTTTCTAAATCAAATAAATCCGTCACACCCCCGGCTCCGTCAAGAATTCCCATTTTAATTTTATTCTCGCACTGGTGTACTCTCCATGAGGATACATTTCCAAGTGGCGGTGACAGCCCGCATTATTTATACCTATACGGCAGCACTAAAACCGATTTAACGTTGTAATTTTCATCTAGTCTGAGAGATTCACGAGTAATTAAACAGCTGACGCTGTTGCTGACGTCGCCTGCATATTTTGTAAAATATCGCCTTTTGTAATGTATTACAGCCAATGCATCATGTTTTAGAATGAGTCTGAGGAAGAGAAAGATAACAGATAACGCCATAACGTGGAACTGGGTGAATGCTTTCGTTTATGAAGCGAAAAATCATCACTAATGACTATTTTGAAAAATAAACAACTATTGTAATCTTGATTACTGTCACATATCAATTTTGAATCGAATCGGACCATAATTGCAAATTATGTCTGCCATTCTGGAGCCGCCCTTTTGTTTTTTGATATAGAAAAATTCAATAATGCATTGTCACCGAATTTATGTATCATTTCAGATCATTTCCCAAGTACAATTATTTTGTGAAATTTTTCATTAATATCCTGAAGTATGATCTTTTGCTATCAACGAGTATAAATTTTTTTTGTATTGTGAGCCAATTGTTTGTTTTAAAGTAAGATATTTAAACGCTTTCATTATAACTGCTAAGTTCCGACGAACTGAATTTTTTTTATTGGATTGTTGATTTCTTATTTTTCTTTCTCTACGATCTTGCTTTTTCTCTCTTTATACAGGGTGTTTCTTAAGTACGTGTAGAAACTTTAGGAGCATGTTGCTGACGTCGAAATAAGAAAACAAGTTCCAATAAACATATGTATGCAAGTTATTCGTTTCTAAGATACAGAGTGTCAAAATTTAATTCTTATATTTGGTTTTTGTGAATAAATTCCAAAATATTAGTGATATTCGAGTAAAGTTTGGTATCTGGGATGATCTTTCAATGACAAAATAAAATTTTATGTTAATTGTGAAACAACTAGTTTCTAATTGAATTAATTTTAAATTTAAAAATATTGTCATTCAAAATCTCTTGCATCGATTATTTCAAATCTCAATAACTCGAAAACAGTTTCTTGCAGAAGAATATATTTATTACACAAACTAACTAATAAATATTCCCAGATACCAAACTTTACCCAAATATCAAAATTATTTTGAAATTATTCACAAAAAATAAAAATATGAATTCAACTTTGACACTCTGTATCTCAGAAACGAATAATTTGCGGACATATGTTTATAAGAACTTTTCTTCTTATTTTGATCTCAGCAACACGCTCCTGAATTTTCTACACGTACTTAAGAAACACCCTGTATATTGTTATCTCATAAGATTGACATTTTTAGCCCAAATTTCTTGCTATAAGATGTCAAAATAGCTTGCAAATGAAGTATCATAATTTGGAATACGGAACAGTTGTGTTTCCCGCAAGAGGGCGCGAAAATAAAAAGTTAGGTTGCGAAAATTGACATGGTTGAATTCCTTATGAAATTACCTTTTTGATAATGTGTCACACTTACTACTTTCCCTATTCAAATTGTTTGAGTGATAGTGCCCAAGGGGTAGGGGAAGAGGTATGTCAGTTGAGGTTATGATAGGAAGATCACGAGGCCGTATGGAAGAACAGGGTCATAATCCAATCGTCGGTTGGATTATGACACTGAATATGGTCTCATTCAATAAGTATGAATATAGATAACATGGTGACATAATAAAATGTAATATGCTTATTGAATAAATTCATTATTATTATTATTATGTCCCCCTTGGATTAAAAATCGACGTATTTTTGCATTTTTCTCACATCACATGCGTTTTGAAGATATTCGATCTGTTTCGTTTTCGGTGCCCCACCTTGTATACTTTCTTTGTAGTCTTATTATATACTTATGTCTAATTTTTATGTTATACCTCTTTGTAATTTTAAGATCCACTGTTTTCATGTTTTTATGTCTTAGATATCGTCTCATTTTGTGTATGTCCCAATCGTATTATTTATTTATTTATGTATATTTGTATTTATAAGTGGAGAGGTAGTCTTGAGTGACTAGTTAAAGAAAAATCGGAAAATTCTATTTATATTTATATCAAATCAGAAAGGATTTATCAAGGGGCTATATATGAAAATATAAAGAGAAAAGTTATTGGGTATAACCCTCAAACTGAGCTTAAGCTCGAAACACGTGTCTACGGTTGCACAACAGTTTGAGGGTTATACCCAATAACTTTTCTCTTTATATTTATATCTATATTTATATTGACCTATGCTAATGATCTCTAAGTATTAGTAAACATATCTATCTTATTTTATCCATTATAAATATTCATGGAAATTTTACTATTTTTGCCGACGACAATACGATTTTGTGGAGCGGGAAGGATGAGGACATTTTCAAAAATTAAATTTTTCTACTACCGCGTACCAAAGTAGACTTTGACGCTTTCAGATCTCAACACAAAGTTGACGTTTTCCGAGGAATGTCATTTTGTGACAGCTTTTACGATCTAGAGCGAGAAATTGAAAAACCGCTCGATCTCCCTAGCTTTTGTTGTAAACGAACCTATTCTTGCATGATGGAAAGTGAACACAAGAAATTATAAGCACTTTAAGGAACTGCGGTGGTGTTTGTTTTCAGGCAAGTTTTTTCCTTTTGTTAGAGATGTAAATTATTGGATATTTGGATAGCTTATACATTTTGGATTACTACTGAATGCAAATTTTCTCATAGGTAATATTATGTGCCTTTGTTGAATGAAGTGTCGCGCGGCAACTCTCTTTGTCGAGCGGCAATCAATCACTTTGCGCTCTAAATACACAAATAGCAACAAGGATGTATTGATATCTAGTTAGCCTAGACCAGTTCCCTGCATAAACAAAATATTGCGTTACCATAGCAACGAACAATAACTTATTAGAAGTGTCAGTGTATAGTTTGACGTCAAAAAAGTAAACCAGACTTACGCAATAAATTTAAAGAAAAAATATGTCCACCGAAATTGTGAAAATCGAAAAATTGGAGTATCGGTCCATCATCAAGATATGCTTAATACCCTTGGTGATCAATGTCCTTCGTATGCGACCGTGAAAAAATGGACTGCAAGCTTCAAAAGAGGTAAATTTTCCATTGAAGATGATGACTGATCGGGAAGGCCAGTTTCTATGTCAGTCCCTGAAAATATCGATGCAGTTCACGACATGATTTTAACAGACCGTCGAATTGGGCTAAAACGGATATCTGAAGCACTGAATATTTCATACGAACGCGTTCATCATATAGTTCAGGTCAATTTGGACATAAGAAAAATTGCTGCAAAATGGATCCACAAATGTTTGAATGTTGACCAAAAGCGTGCAAGGGTAGTAGCATCGCGTTCGATCTGTGCTCGATTTGAAAACGATGTAGGCTTCTTAAACCGAATTGTTACTATGGATGAGACTGGGGTACATTTCTACGATCCAGAAACAAAGCAACGTTCGATGGAATGGCGACACTCCGGTTCTCCAAGACCTAAGAAGTTTCGTGTCCAAAAATCTGCTGGAAAAGTTCTTTCTTCAGTTTTTTGGGATTGCCATGGAGTAATCATGACTGATTTTTTGGATAAGGGTAGAACAATAACTGGAGATTACTATTCGACATTACTGACCACTCTACGGGAAAAAATTAAAGAGAAAAGACGTGGAAAGCTATCCAAAGGTGTTTTGTTTTTGCAGGACAACGCACCTGCACACAAATCTCATGTTGCCATGCAAAAAATTCGTGATTTTGGGTTTGAATTACTAGAACACCCCCCTTATTCACCAGATTTGGCTCCGTACGACTATCATCTCTTTCCTCAACTGAAAAAAGTTTAAAAGGGCGTAAATTTTCTTCCAACGAGGAGGTAATAAAAGCTGTGGAGGTCTGGTTTGCAGAGAAAGAAGAAACATTTTTTTTGAAAAGTCTAGAGACGTTGAAGGTTCGCTCTAATAAATGTATCCAATTAAGAGGAGAAAATATGTTGAGTAATAAAATATTTTGATATTGAAATTTTGTTTGGTTCTATATTAGGCTAATAATTTTTCAATATATCCTCGTATATCCATCTTATTACCACACTATATCATTTTTGGGAGTCTGCTAGTTGTGCTGTATTAGTAAACCAGAGTTCATTACAGTTCGGTGGTATTAAGCCAACTTCATGCCTTTCTCCAATATCTAAACTTTCGACCAATGTAACGACGGCGACCCCTCTTGTGATAACCTCAAAACTCCCCACAAACAAATTGCGATTCGGAGCGCAAATGGCCTAGATAAGTAAAGTTGTAAGTTTAAAACCGCATGTTTTCAGAGATCACGAAGTATCGACCTATTTGAGTTCCCTCGGGCTAACCACCCAACATAGAATACCTTTTACAGTTTAGGGTCTAGGCCTCCCACATAGACACTTTAAAATATGTTTGAATTATGATGAAAAAGTAATGTGAGGGTTTCCAGGCTGGATGAGCATGGGGTGCTATTTTCTACCGATATCGAAGAACAGTAAATTATCGCACCACTAATAATGAATTAGGTTTTGAAACTAGGACCAATTGTAGAACCACCAAAACAAGAATAAAAATCATTTACCAAAAATCCGGATACAGTCTCTAACATATTTTATTACATCTAATCAAGTAGATAATGGATATCTGATGTCACGTATCGGTGATATGAAGGCTTATCTGATATTTTCTATGATAAAACTAAAGATTTCGTACGTTTTATACTGCGTTTGACAAGGATTAGGATACATATACAGGGTGTTTCTTAAGTACGTGTTGAAACTGTAGGAGCATGTTGCTGACCTCGAAATAAGAAAAAAAGTTCCCATAAACACATGTCCGCAAGTTATTCGTTTCTAAGATACAGAGTGTCAATGTTGAATTCTTATATTTGTTTTTTGTGAATAAATTCCAAAATATTTGTTATATTCGAGTAAAGTTTGGTATCTGGGATGATTTTTCAATGACAAAATCAAATTTTATGGTAATTGTGAAAAAACTAATTTCTAATTGAATTTATTTTAAATTTAAAAATTTTGTCATTCAAAATCACTTGCATCGGTTTTTTAGAATCTCAATAACTCGAAAACAGTTGCTCGCAGTGACATCTACCAAGAATATATTTTTTACACAAACTAAATAATGAATATTCCCAGATACCAGACATTACCCAAATATCAAAATTATTTTGACATTGTTCACAAAAATAAAAACCAGAATTCAACTTTGACACTCTGTATCTCAGAAACGAATAACTTGCGGACATATGTTTATAGGAACTTTTCTTCTTATTTTGATGTCAGCAACACGCTCCTGAATTTTCTATACGTACTTAAGAAACACCCTGTATAATAAAAAATGTTTCATTTAAAAAAGAAGTTTATCAAAAAACTGTTGCCATAATGCGAAAAATTGTAACGAAGCATATTTTTCAGGCTCCGTCAATGTCACTTGGTCCCCTGACCTGTTAATTTTCATGATAATTTGAACACATTTCTTTTTAGCCAATATATTGTGTTAACGAGATTCACTTGCTAACAAAGGTTTTTTTATATCCGTTGCTTCCTTACGCTTCTAAATCAATCAATGAAAAATATACTTTATTGTAGAAAATATCAACTTTATTGACAAAGACTGTATCACTTAAATAATATACTATGACAGACGTAAATGAAATAAGAGTTAAAGTATAAATAGTACATATTTTGTGAAATAAAATAAATGTATTACCAAAGGGCAACCTACAAGTGTATTCAGAAATAAAATCACAACATTCCACGATTTCACATCTAAAATGAGAACAAATTTTAAAATACCACATACAAATACCAAAGTTTAAAATACAAAATATTAATCAAATAAATGAATATTTTGGAACCTTTGGTGTGAATACAATTCAAGAAAAAAGAAACTTCCCAAAACACCAAAACTACTTTACAATCACACTCGACGCGCGTTTCGCCAACAAAGTTATGTTGTTTATTTTTATATTTAAGAATATATGTTTTTTGCAACATCATTTTCTCCAACATTTGTGTATCTATTTTGGATTTTGGCTCTTTTGTTTGTGCTCTACTATTTTTTTAAGACGGGTGGATTTCGTTGATATAATAGGAAATGGTGACCTCTCATTTTTTTGGATATATAGGAATATTGAAAAAGATCGATTACTGTTTGAGCAGTATCTCAGTAATCATTCAAAATAAATATTCAATAAAAAAAGTTATAAACGATCTTTGTGTGTGTTTTTTGTGCAGTGAAAATTAATATAAGTTCGAGTAATATCAAAGCAAAAATATAGTATATATATATATATATATATATATATATATATATATATATATATATTCTAAGTTGGGGAATTCTCGGGTTTGCGGTCTGTTTACCAGTAATACTCATTTATTATTCCCCAACTTATTTTATAAAGTACGGTCGATAATACATCCACATTTTATATTTATATCTGTATTTATATTGACCTATTCTGTCATGCTGATGATCTCTAAGGATTAATAAACATATCTATCTATCTATCTATATTTTCTCAGTAAAGAAATCTGCATCTGCAAAACCTTTCTTGCCAGTAGTAAATATCAATTTTACTGTATCTGGATCTGTTGCTACCCGGGTACGTGGAGCAAGCCATTTAAAGCTGGCACCCGAGACACCGCAAGTCTATAAAATTCTCAGGGCTAATTGAAAGAGCTAGAACGTACCTATGTGAGGTTGCTGAATTGGGCACTCTAGAAGAGAGGACCCCAAATTCACAACCCGACAGAAAAAGCCGGATATCACAATAGCACAAGCTTAAAATAATCCTTTGAGAGGTTTCTTCGGAAACCTGACGAAATCCTATCATTTCAACAAATGTTAATGTTAAATCGTGAAAATGCTGCAACACCCTGAAAAATAAGTTCCACAATTTCTAATGCGCAAACCTGGACTATAATCGAACATAAAGGGGAAAAATAAAGTTCAAATCTCAACAAATTATCCAGTCACCCTAAGAAGCGTTTGTTTTTCACATTCGAAATTCAGCTAAGTAGAAATAAGTGTAAATGAATTCAATGATAAATTGTACGAGATGAATTCATTAAGCCCATTTGAATTCAAAGGCTTTCTCGTGATGGAAATGAATAAGGCAATTTGAAGGAAAGTTTTTGTGTTGCGAGAAAGAATAATTGCAGCCATCAATTCGGCTGAAATGAACGATAATTCGCGTGCTCAAAAAGTGGGCGCTTGAAACTGAACAGGCTTAGCTGCAAAATTATGTGAGAGAAAATAATTTCAGGTCTGTGAAAAACAAAGTGTCGTGTTTTCGAAGAATTTGTACCCATTAATTTAATGTACAATAGGCAATGAATCCATCTTCCAAAATAATGCTAGTTTATAATAAGAAACAATTACTTTTTATAACACATATGCAAAATATTCAAAACGGCCTCAATTTGAAAGAAATTATGTTTTAGCACGTGATGTTACTGTTTGGTACCTTATGTTGTCCTTTGCTGCATTATGGGGATGTATTCGCGGTTTCACGGGACTTTTTCGTTGTCGAAGTTCGACCGGACATAATATTAGTCTTGTTGGTAGTGACAGTAGTCGAAAAAAAATTTCGCGTCAAAACGATCACACTTCTATACTAATTCGATGGCGTAGAATACGAGAAAAATATCGAAAAAATTCTTGAACGTTCGGAAGTATTTTTCTTTGGCGGTTTGATGTGCTAGGATGCTGGATCCTAGCGCTCCTTTACATTTTTCGCTGTTTCCGACCATAAGGAGACACATTCGTTAAATACATAGTTATATAGAAAGAAAGCTGAGAAAATTTCCTACAAGATGATGGAATATTAGCGAAAATTCCGCGGTTTTACGGGACTTTTTCGTCGTCGAAGTTCGACCGGACATAATATTGGTCTTGTTGGTAGTGACAGTAGACGAAAACATAGTTCGCGTCAAAACGATCACACTTCTATTCTAATTCGATGGCGTAGACGGGAAAAATATTGAAAAAATTCTAGAACGTTCGGAAGTATTTTTCTTCGGCGGTGTTATGTGCTAGGATGCCGGATCCTAGCGCACCTTTTACATTTTTCGCTGTTTCCGACCATAAGGAGACACATTCGTTAAATACATAGGTATATAGAAAGAAAGCTGAGAAAATTTCCTACAAGATGATGGAATATTCTCGGAAAATCCGCGGTTTTACGGGACTTTTTCGTCGTCGAAGTTCGTCCGGACATAATATTAGTCTTGCTGGTAGTGACAGTAGTCGAAAAAAAAATTCGCGTCAAAACGATCTCGCCTCTATACTAATTTGATGGCGTAGAATACGGGAAAAAGATTGAAAAAATTCTAGAACGCTCGGAAGTATTTTTCTTCGGCGGTGTTATGTGCAAGGATGCCGGATCCTAGCGCACCTTTTACATTTTTCGCTGTTTTCGACCATAAGGAGACACATTCGTTAAATACATAGGTATATAGAAAGAAAGCTGAGAAAATTTCCTACAAGATGATGGAATATTCTCGGAAAATCCGCGGTTTTACGGGACTTTTTCGTCGTCGAAGTTCGTCCGGACATAATATTAGTCTTGCTGGTAGTGACAGTAGTCGAAAAAAAAAATCGCGTCAAAACGATCTCGCCTCTATACTAAATTGATGGCGTAGAATACGGGAAAAATATCGAAAAAATTCTAGAACGTTCGAAAGTATTTTTCTTTGGAGGTGGTATGTGCTACGATGCCGGATCCTAGCGCACCTTTTACATTTTTCGATTTTTCCGACCATAAGGAGACACATTCGTTAAATACATAGGTATATAGAAAGAAAGCTGAGAAAATTTCCTACAAGATGATGGAATATTCTCGGAAAATCCGCGGTTTTACGGGACTTTTTCGTCGTCGAAGTTCGTCCGGACATAATATTAGTCTTGCTGGTAGTGACAGTAGTCGAAAAAAAAATCGCGTCAAAACGATCTCGCCTCTATACTAAATTGATGGCGTAGAATACAGGAAAAATATCGAAAAAATTCTAGAACGTTCGAAAGTATTTTTCTTTGGAGGTGGTATGTGCTACGATGCCGGATCCTAGCGCACCTTTTACATTTTTCGATTTTTCCGACCATAAGGAGACACATTCGTTAAATACATATGTATATAGAAAGAAAGCTGAGAAAATTTCCTACAAGATGATGGAATATTCGCGGAAAATCCGCGGTTTTACAGGACTTTTTCGTCGTCGAAGTTCGACCGGACATAATATTAGTCTTGTTGGTAGTGACAGTAGTCGAAATTTCGCGTCAAAACGATCTCGCCTCTATACTAATTTGATGGCGTAGAATACGGGAAAAATATTGAAAAAATTCTAGAACGTTCGGAAGTATTTTTCTTCGGCGGTGTTATGTGCTAGGATGCCGGATCCTAGCGCACCTTTTACATTTTTCGCTGTTTCCGACCATAAGGAGACACATTCGTTAAATACATAGGTATATAGAAAGAAAGCTGAGAAAATTTCCTACAAGATGATGGAATATTCTCGGAAAATCCGCGGTTTTACGGGACTTTTTCGTCGTCGAAGTTCGTCCGGACATAATATTAGTCTTGCTGGTAGTTACAAAAGTCGAAAAAAAAATTCGCGTCGAAACGATCACACTTCTATACTAATTCGATGGCGTAGAATACGGGAAAAATATCGAAAAAATTCTAGAACGTTCGGAAGTATTTTTCTTTGGCGGTTTGATGTGCTAGGATGCTGGATCCTAGTGCTCCTTTACATTTTTCGCTTTTTCCGACCATAAGGAGACACATTCGTTAAATACATAGGTCTATAGAAAGAAAGCTGAGAAAATTTCCTACAAGATGATGGAATATTCGCGGAAATTCCGCGGTTTTACCGGACTTTTTCGTAGTCGAAGTTCGTCCGGACATAATATTAGTCTTGCTGGTAGTGACAGTAGTCGAAAAAAAAATTCGCGTCAAAACGATCTCGCCTCTATACTAATTTGATGGCGTAGAATACGGGAAAAATATTGAAAAAATTCTAGAACGCTCGGAAGTATTTTTCTTCGGCGGTGTTATGTGCAAGGATGCCGGATCCTAGCGCACCTTTTATATTTTTCGCTGTTTCCGACCATAAGGAGACACATTCGTTAAATACATAGGTCTATAGAAAGAAAGCTGAGAAAATTTCCTACAAGATGATGGAATATTCTCGGAAAATCCGCGGTTTTACGGGACTTTTTCGTCGTCGAAGTTCGTCCGGACATAATATTAGTCTTGCTGGTAGTGACAGTAGTCGAAAAAAAAAATCGCGTCAAAACGATCTCGCCTCTATACTAAATTGATGGCGTAGAATACGGGAAAAATATCGAAAAAATTCTAGAACGTTCGAAAGTATTTTTCTTTGGAGGTGGTATGTGCTACGATGCCGGATCCTAGCGCACCTTTTACATTTTTCGATTTTTCCGACCATAAGGAGACACATTCGTTAAATACATAGGTATATAGAAAGAAAGCTGAGAAAATTTCCTACAAGATGATGGAATATTCGCGGAAAATCCGCGGTTTTACAGGACTTTTTCGTCGTCGAAGTTCGACCGGACATAATATTAGTCTTGTTGGTAGTGACAGTAGTCGAAATTTCGCGTCAAAACGATCTCGCCTCTATACTAATTTGATGGCGTAGAATACGGGAAAAATATTGAAAAAATTCTAGAACGTTCGGAAGTATTTTTCTTCGGCGGTGTTATGTGCTAGGATGCCGGATCCTAGCGCACCTTTTACATTTTTCGCTGTTTCCGACCATAAGGAGACACATTCGTTAAATACATAGGTATATAGAAAGAAAGCTGAGAAAATTTCCTACAAGATGATGGAATATTCTCGGAAAATCCGCGGTTTTACGGGACTTTTTCGTCGTCGAAGTTCGTCCGGACATAATATTAGTCTTGCTGGTAGTGACAAAAGTCGAAAAAAAAATTCGCGTCGAAACGATCACACTTCTATACTAATTCGATGGCGTAGAATACGGGAAAAATATCGAAAAAATTCTAGAACGTTCGGAAGTATTTTTCTTTGGCGGTTTGATGTGCTAGGATGCTGGATCCTAGTGCTCCTTTACATTTTTCGCTTTTTCCGACCATAAGGAGACACATTCGTTAAATACATAGGTCTATAGAAAGAAAGCTGAGAAAATTTCCTACAAGATGATGGAATATTCGCGGAAATTCCGCGGTTTTACCGGACTTTTTCGTAGTCGAAGTTCGTCCGGACATAATATTAGTCTTGCTGGTAGTGACAGTAGTCGAAAAAAAAATTCGCGTCAAAACGATCTCGCCTCTATACTAATTTGATGGCGTAGAATACGGGAAAAAGATTGAAAAAATTCTAGAACGCTCGGAAGTATTTTTCTTCGGCGGTGTTATGTGCAAGGATGCCGGATCCTAGCGCACCTTTTACATTTTTCGCTGTTTTCGACCATAAGGAGACACATTCGTTAAATACATAGGTATATAGAAAGAAAGCTGAGAAAATTTCCTACAAGATGATGGAATATTCTCGGAAAATTCGCGGTTTTACGGGACTTTTTCGTCGTCGAAGTTCGTCCGGACATAATATTAGTCTTGCTGGTAGTGACAGTAGTCGAAAAAAAAAATCGCGTCAAAACGATCTCGCCTCTATACTAAATTGATGGCGTAGAATACGGGAAAAATATTGAAAAAATTCTAGAACGTTCGGAAGTATTTTTCTTCGGCGGTGTTATGTGCTAGGATGCCGGATCCTAGCGCACCTTTTACATTTTTCGCTGTTTCCGACCATAAGGAGACACATTCGTTAAATACATAGGTATATAGAAAGAAAGCTGAGAAAATTTCCTACAAGATGATGGAATATTCTCGGAAAATCCGCGGTTTTACGGGACTTTTTCGTCGTCGAAGTTCGTCCGGACATAATATTAGTCTTGCTGGTAGTGACAGTAGTCGAAAAAAAAATTCGCGTCAAAACGATCTCGCCTCTATACTAATTTGATGGCGTAGAATACGGGAAAAAGATTGAAAAAATTCTAGAACGCTCGGAAGTATTTTTCTTCGGCGGTGTTATGTGCAAGGATGCCGGATCCTAGCGCACCTTTTACATTTTTCGCTGTTTTCGACCATAAGGAGACACATTCGTTAAATACATAGGTATATAGAAAGAAAGCTGAGAAAATTTCCTACAAGATGATGGAATATTCTCGGAAAATCCGCGGTTTTACGGGACTTTTTCGTCGTCGAAGTTCGTCCGGACATAATATTAGTCTTGCTGGTAGTGACAGTAGTCGAAAAAAAAAATCGCGTCAAAACGATCTCGCCTCTATACTAAATTGATGGCGTAGAATACGGGAAAAATATCGAAAAAATTCTAGAACGTTCGAAAGTATTTTTCTTTGGAGGTGGTATGTGCTACGATGCCGGATCCTAGCGCACCTTTTACATTTTTCGATTTTTCCGACCATAAGGAGACACATTCGTTAAATACATATGTATATAGAAAGAAAGCTGAGAAAATTTCCTACAAGATGATGGAATATTCGCGGAAAATCCGCGGTTTTACAGGACTTTTTCGTCGTCGAAGTTCGACCGGACATAATATTAGTCTTGTTGGTAGTGACAGTAGTCGAAATTTCGCGTCAAAACGATCTCGCCTCTATACTAATTTGATGGCGTAGAATACGGGAAAAATATTGAAAAAATTCTAGAACGTTCGGAAGTATTTTTCTTCGGCGGTGTTATGTGCTAGGATGCCGGATCCTAGCGCACCTTTTACATTTTTCGCTGTTTCCGACCATAAGGAGACACATTCGTTAAATACATAGGTATATAGAAAGAAAGCTGAGAAAATTTCCTACAAGATGATGGAATATTCTCGGAAAATCCGCGGTTTTACGGGACTTTTTCGTCGTCGAAGTTCGTCCGGACATAATATTAGTCTTGCTGGTAGTGACAAAAGTCGAAAAAAAAATTCGCGTCGAAACGATCACACTTCTATACTAATTCGATGGCGTAGAATACGGGAAAAATATCGAAAAAATTCTAGAACGTTCGGAAGTATTTTTCTTTGGCGGTTTGATGTGCTAGGATGCTGGATCCTAGTGCTCCTTTACATTTTTCGCTTTTTCCGACCATAAGGAGACACATTCGTTAAATACATAGGTCTATAGAAAGAAAGCTGAGAAAATTTCCTACAAGATGATGGAATATTCGCGGAAATTCCGCGGTTTTACCGGACTTTTTCGTAGTCGAAGTTCGTCCGGACATAATATTAGTCTTGCTGGTAGTGACAGTAGTCGAAAAAAAAATTCGCGTCAAAACGATCTCGCCTCTATACTAATTTGATGGCGTAGAATACGGGAAAAATATTGAAAAAATTCTAGAACGCTCGGAAGTATTTTTCTTCGGCGGTGTTATGTGCAAGGATGCCGGATCCTGGCGCACCTTTTATATTTTTCGCTGTTTCCGACCATAAGGAGACACATTCGTTAAATACATAGGTCTATAGAAAGAAAGCTGAGAAAATTTCCTACAAGATGATGGAATATTCTCGGAAAATCCGCGGTTTTACGGGACTTTTTCGTCGTCGAAGTTCGTCCGGACATAATATTAGTCTTGCTGGTAGTGACAGTAGTCGAAAAAAAAAATCGCGTCAAAACGATCTCGCCTCTATACTAAATTGATGGCGTAGAATACGGGAAAAATATCGAAAAAATTCTAGAACGTTCGAAAGTATTTTTCTTTGGAGGTGGTATGTGCTACGATGCCGGATCCTAGCGCACCTTTTACATTTTTCGATTTTTCCGACCATAAGGAGACACATTCGTTAAATACATAGGTATATAGAAAGAAAGCTGAGAAAATTTCCTACAAGATGATGGAATATTCGCGGAAAATCCGCGGTTTTACAGGACTTTTTCGTCGTCGAAGTTCGACCGGACATAATATTAGTCTTGTTGGTAGTGACAGTAGTCGAAATTTCGCGTCAAAACGATCTCGCCTCTATACTAATTTGATGGCGTAGAATACGGGAAAAATATTGAAAAAATTCTAGAACGTTCGGAAGTATTTTTCTTCGGCGGTGTTATGTGCTAGGATGCCGGATCCTAGCGCACCTTTTACATTTTTCGCTGTTTCCGACCATAAGGAGACACATTCGTTAAATACATAGGTATATAGAAAGAAAGCTGAGAAAATTTCCTACAAGATGATGGAATATTCTCGGAAAATCCGCGGTTTTACGGGACTTTTTCGTCGTCGAAGTTCGTCCGGACATAATATTAGTCTTGCTGGTAGTGACAAAAGTCGAAAAAAAAATTCGCGTCGAAACGATCACACTTCTATACTAATTCGATGGCGTAGAATACGGGAAAAATATCGAAAAAATTCTAGAACGTTCGGAAGTATTTTTCTTTGGCGGTTTGATGTGCTAGGATGCTGGATCCTAGTGCTCCTTTACATTTTTCGCTTTTTCCGACCATAAGGAGACACATTCGTTAAATACATAGGTCTATAGAAAGAAAGCTGAGAAAATTTCCTACAAGATGATGGAATATTCGCGGAAATTCCGCGGTTTTACCGGACTTTTTCGTAGTCGAAGTTCGTCCGGACATAATATTAGTCTTGCTGGTAGTGACAGTAGTCGAAAAAAAAATTCGCGTCAAAACGATCTCGCCTCTATACTAATTTGATGGCGTAGAATACGGGAAAAAGATTGAAAAAATTCTAGAACGCTCGGAAGTATTTTTCTTCGGCGGTGTTATGTGCAAGGATGCCGGATCCTAGCGCACCTTTTACATTTTTCGCTGTTTTCGACCATAAGGAGACACATTCGTTAAATACATAGGTATATAAAAAGAAAGCTGAGAAAATTTCCTACAAGATGATGGAATATTCTCGGAAAATCCGCGGTTTTACGGGACTTTTTCGTCGTCGAAGTTCGTCCGGACATAATATTAGTCTTGCTGGTAGTGACAGTAGTCGAAAAAAAAAATCGCGTCAAAACGATCTCGCCTCTATACTAAATTGATGGCGTAGAATACGGGAAAAATATTGAAAAAATTCTAGAACGTTCGGAAGTATTTTTCTTCGGCGGTGTTATGTGCTGGGATGCCGGATCCTAGCGCACCTTTTACATTTTTCGCTGTTTCCGACCATAAGGAGACACATTCGTTAAATACATAGGTATATAGAAAGAAAGCTGAGAAAATTTCCTACAAGATGATGGAATATTCTCGGAAAATCCGCGGTTTTACGGGACTTTTTCGTCGTCGAAGTTCGTCCGGACATTATATTAGTCTTGCTGGTAGTGACAGTAGTCGAAAAAAAAATTCGCGTCAAAACGATCTCGCCTCTATACTAATTTGATGGCGTAGAATACGGGAAAAAGATTGAAAAAATTCTAGAACGTTCGAAAGTATTTTTCTTTTGAGGTGGTATGTGCTACGATGCCGGATCCTAGCGCACCTTTTACATTTTTCGATTTTTCCGACCATAAGGAGACACATTCGTTAAATACATAGGTATATAGAAAGAAAGCTGAGAAAATTTCCTACAAGATGATGGAATATTCGCGGAAAATCCGCGGTTTTACAGGACTTTTTCGTCGTCGAAGTTCGACCGGACATAATATTAGTCTTGTTGGTAGTGACAGTAGTCGAAATTTCGCGTCAAAACGATCTCGCCTCTATACTAATTTGATGGCGTAGAATACGGGAAAAATATTGAAAAAATTCTAGAACGTTCGGAAGTATTTTTCTTCGGCGGTGTTATGTGCTAGGATGCCGGATCCTAGCGCACCTTTTACATTTTTCGCTGTTTCCGACCATAAGGAGACACATTCGTTAAATACATAGGTATATAGAAAGAAAGCTGAGAAAATTTCCTACAAGATGATGGAATATTCTCGGAAAATCCGCGGTTTTACGGGACTTTTTCGTCGTCGAAGTTCGTCCGGACATAATATTAGTCTTGCTGGTAGTGACAAAAGTCGAAAAAAAAATTCGCGTCGAAACGATCACACTTCTATACTAATTCGATGGCGTAGAATACGGGAAAAATATCGAAAAAATTCTAGAACGTTCGGAAGTATTTTTCTTTGGCGGTTTGATGTGCTAGGATGCTGGATCCTAGTGCTCCTTTACATTTTTCGCTTTTTCCGACCATAAGGAGACACATTCGTTAAATACATAGGTATATAGAAAGAAAGCTGAGAAAATTTCCTACAAGATGATGGAATATTCTCGGAAAATCCGCGGTTTTACGGGACTTTTTCGTCGTCGAAGTTCGTCCGGACATTATATTAGTCTTGCTGGTAGTGACAGTAGTCGAAAAAAAAATTCGCGTCAAAACGATCTCGCCTCTATACTAATTTGATGGCGTAGAATACGGGAAAAAGATTGAAAAAATTCTAGAACGCTCGGAAGTATTTTTCTTCGGCGGTGTTATGTGCAAGGATGCCGGATCCTAGCGCACCTTTTACATTTTTCGCTGTTTTCGACCATAAGGAGACACATTCGTTAAATACATAGGTATATAGAAAGAAAGCTGAGAAAATTTCCTACAAGATGATGGAATATTCTCGGAAAATCCGCGGTTTTACGGGACTTTTTCGTCGTCGAAGTTCGTCCGGACATAATATTAGTCTTGCTGGTAGTGACAGTAGTCGAAAAAAAAAATCGCTTCAAAACGATCTCGCCTCTATACTAAATTGATGGCGTAGAATACGGGAAAAATATCGAAAAAATTCTAGAACGTTCGAAAGTATTTTTCTTTGGAGGTGGTATGTGCTACGATGCCGGATCCTAGCGCACCTTTTACATTTTTCGATTTTTCCGACCATAAGGAGACACATTCGTTAAATACATAGGTATATAGAAAGAAAGCTGAGAAAATTTCCTACAAGATGATGGAATATTCGCGGAAAATCCGCGGTTTTACAGGACTTTTTCGTCGTCGAAGTTCGACCGGACATAATATTAGTCTTGTTGGTAGTGACAGTAGTCGAAATTTCGCGTCAAAACGATCTCGCCTCTATACTAATTTGATGGCGTAGAATACGGGAAAAATATTGAAAAAATTCTAGAACGTTCGGAAGTATTTTTCTTCGGCGGTGTTATGTGCTAGGATGCCGGATCCTAGCGCACCTTTTACATTTTTCGCTGTTTCCGACCATAAGGAGACACATTCGTTAAATACATAGGTATATAGAAAGAAAGCTGAGAAAATTTCCTACAAGATGATGGAATATTCTCGGAAAATCCGCGGTTTTGGGACTTTTTCGTCGTCGAAGTTCGTCCGGACATAATATTAGTCTTGCTGGTAGTGACAAAAGTCGAAAAAAAAATTCGCGTCGAAACGATCACACTTCTATACTAATTCGATGGCGTAGAATACGGGAAAAATATCGAAAAAATTCTAGAACGTTCGGAAGTATTTTTCTTTGGCGGTTTGATGTGCTAGGATGCTGGATCCTAGTGCTCCTTTACATTTTTCGCTTTTTCCGACCATAAGGAGACACATTCGTTAAATACATAGGTCTATAGAAAGAAAGCTGAGAAAATTTCCTACAAGATGATGGAATATTCGCGGAAATTCCGCGGTTTTACCGGACTTTTTCGTAGTCGAAGTTCGTCCGGACATAATATTAGTCTTGCTGGTAGTGACAGTAGTCGAAAAAAAAATTCGCGTCAAAACGATCTCGCCTCTATACTAATTTGATGGCGTAGAATACGGGAAAAATATTGAAAAAATTCTAGAACGCTCGGAAGTATTTTTCTTCGGCGGTGTTATGTGCAAGGATGCCGGATCCTAGCGCACCTTTTATATTTTTCGCTGTTTCCGACCATAAGGAGACACATTCGTTAAATACATAGGTATATAGAAAGAAAGCTGAGAAAATTTCCTACAAGATGATGGAATATTCGCGGAAATTCCGCGGTTTTACCGGACTTTTTCGTAGTCGAAGTTCGTCCGGACATAATATTAGTCTTGCTGGTAGTGACAGTAGTCGAAAAAAAAATTCGCGTCAAAACGATCTCGCCTCTATACTAATTTGATGGCGTAGAATACGGGAAAAAGATTGAAAAAATTCTAGAACGCTCGGAAGTATTTTTCTTCGGCGGTGTTATGTGCAAGGATGCCGGATCCTAGCGCACCTTTTACATTTTTCGCTGTTTTCGACCATAAGGAGACACATTCGTTAAATACATAGGTATATAGAAAGAAAGCTGAGAAAATTTCCTACAAGATGATGGAATATTCGCGGAAAATCCGCGGTTTTACGGGACTTTTTCGTCGTCGAAGTTCGTCCGGACATAATATTAGTCTTGCTGGTAGTGACAGTAGTCGAAAAAAAAAATCGCGTCAAAACGATCTCGCCTCTATACTAATTTGATGGCGTAGAATACGGGAAAAATATCGAAAAAATTCTAGAACGTTCGAAAGTATTTTTCTTTGGAGGTGGTATGTGCTACGATGCCGGATCCTAGCGCACCTTTTACATTTTTCGATTTTTCCGACCATAAGGAGACACATTCGTTAAATACATAGGTATATAGAAAGAAAGCTGAGAAAATTTCCTACAAGATGATGGAATATTCGCGGAAAATCCGCGGTTTTACGGGACTTTTTCGTCGTCGAAGTTCGACCGGACATAATATTAGTCTTGTTGGTAGTGACAGTAGTCGAAAAAAAATTTCCCGTCAAAACGATCACACCACTATACTATTTCGATGGCGTAGAATACGGGAAAAATATCGAAAAAATTCTAGAACGTACGGAAGTATTTTTCTTTGGCGGTTTGATGTGCTAGGATGCTGGATCCTAGTGCTTCTTTACATTTTTCGCTTTTTCCGACCATAAGGAGACACATTCGTTAAATACATAGGTCTATAGAAAGAAAGCTGAGAAAATTTCCTACAAGATGATGGAATATTAGCGGAAATTCCGCGGTTTTACGGGACTTTTTCGTCGTCGAAGTTCGGCCGGACATAATATTAGTCTTGCTGGTAGTGACAGTAGTCGAAAAAAAATTCGCGTCAAAACGATCACACCACTATACTATTTCGATGGCGTAGAATACGGGAAAAATATCGAAAAAATTCTAGAACGTTCAGAAGTATTTTTCTTTGGCGGATTGATGTGCTAGGATGCTGGATCCTAGTGCTCCTTTACATTTTTCGCTTTTTCCGACCATAAGGAGACACATTCGTTAAATACATAGGTCTATAGAAAGAAAGCTGAGAAAATTTCCTACAAGATGATGGAATATTCGCGGAAATTCCGCGGTTTTACCGGACTTTTTCGTAGTCGAAGTTCGTCCGGACATAATATTAGTCTTGCTGGTAGTGACAGTAGTCGAAAAAAAAATTCGCGTCAAAACGATCTCGCCTCTATACTAATTTGATGGCGTAGAATACGGGAAAAATATTGAAAAAATTCTAGAACGCTCGGAAGTATTTTTCTTCGGCGGTGTTATGTGCAAGGATGCCGGATCCTAGCGCACCTTTATATTTTTCGCTGTTTCCGACCATAAGGAGACACATTCGTTAAATACATAGGTATATAGAAAGAAAGCTGAGAAAATTTCCTACAAGATGATGGAATATTCGCGGAAATTCCGCGGTTTTACCGGACTTTTTCGTAGTCGAAGTTCGTCCGGACATAATATTAGTCTTGCTGGTAGTGACAGTAGTCGAAAAAAAAATTCGCGTCAAAACGATCTCGCCTCTATACTAATTTGATGGCGTAGAATACGGGAAAAAGATTGAAAAAATTCTAGAACGTTCGGAAGTATTTTTCTTCGGCGGTGTTATGTGCTAGGATGCCGGATCCTAGCGCACCTTTTACATTTTTCGCTGTTTCCGACCATAAGGAGACACATTCGTTGAATACATAGGTATAGAGAAAGAAAGCTGAGAAAATTTCCTACAAGATGATGGAATATTCGCGAAAATTCCGCGGTTTTACGGGACTTTTTCGTAGTCGAAGTTCGTCCGGACATAATATTAGTCTTGCTGGTAGTGACAGTAGTCGAAAAAAAAAATCGCGTCAAAACGATCTCACCTCTATACTAATTTGATGGCGTAGAATACGGGAAAAATATTGAAAAAATTCTAGAACGTTCGGAAGTATTTTTCTTCGGCGGTGTTATGTGCAAGGATGCCGGATCCTAGCGCACCTTTATATTTTTCGCTGTTTCCGACCATAAGGAGACACATTCGTTAAATACATAGGTATATAGAAAGAAAGCTGAGAAAATTTCCTACAAGATGATGGAATATTCGCGGAAATTCCGCGGTTTTACCGGACTTTTTCGTAGTCGAAGTTCGTCCGGACATAATATTAGTCTTGCTGGTAGTGACAGTAGTCGAAAAAAAAATTCGCGTCAAAACGATCTCGCCTCTATACTAATTTGATGGCGTAGAATACGGGAAAAAGATTGAAAAAATTCTAGAACGTTCGGAAGTATTTTTCTTCGGCGGTGTTATGTGCTAGGATGCCGGATCCTAGCGCACCTTTTACATTTTTCGCTGTTTCCGACCATAAGGAGACACATTCGTTGAATACATAGGTATAGAGAAAGAAAGCTGAGAAAATTTCCTACAAGATGATGGAATATTCGCGAAAATTCCGCGGTTTTACGGGACTTTTTCGTAGTCGAAGTTCGTCCGGACATAATATTAGTCTTGCTGGTAGTGACAGTAGTCGAAAAAAAAAATCGCGTCAAAACGATCTCACCTCTATACTAATTTGATGGCGTAGAATACGGGAAAAATATTGAAAAAATTCTAGAACGTTCGGAAGTATTTTTCTTCGGCGGTGTTATGTGCTAGGATGCCGGATCCTAGCGCACCTTTTACATTTTTCGCTGTTTCCGACCATAAGGAGACACATTCGTCAAATACATAGGTCTATAGAAAGAAAGCTGAGAAAATTTCCTACAAGATGATGGAATACTCGCGGAAATTCCGCGGTTTTACGGGACTTTTTCGTCGTCGAAGTTCGACCGGACATAATATTAGTCTTGTTGGTAGTGACAGTAGTCGAAAAAAAATTTCGCGTCAAAACGATCTCACCTCTATACTAATTTGATGGCGTAGAATACGGGAAAAATATTGAAAAAATTCTAGAACGTTCGGAAGTATTTTTCTTCGGCGGTGTTATGTGCTTGGATGCCGGATCCTAGCGCACGTTTTACATTTTTCGATTTTTCCGACCATAAGGAGACACATTCGTTAAATACATAGGTATATAGAAAGAAAGCTGAGAAAATTTCCTACAAGATGATGTAATATTCGCGAAAAATCCGCGATTTTATGGGGCTTTTTCGTCGTCGAAGTTCGACCGGACATAATATTGGTCTTGTTGGTAGTGACAGTAGACGAAAACATATTTTGCGTCAAAACGATCACACCTCTATACTGATTCGATGATTCGAGAAGGGCTCCACGAAGCCAAAAATTTATAGATATATTATTTAAACTTTTATGTAGTCATTTAAGATAACAGAGATTGGAAAAAAATTATTAATTAACAATAGTATAACTTCTTGAAAAATTTACATACTTTTTTTCCAACGGAGATTTATTCTTTCAAGTGTCTAGATGATACCATAATTTATTCACAATTTTAAATTGATTTTTGTTACTAAAAAATATTTTATGCGGTACACTGTCTCTAACGGTAGTGCGCTCATGTCGTTATGGCTAATATGACTAAATATCGTAATATTTGTAATCACTGTTGCACATCGCAAAATGAACAAATTCCTATGATATACTCATGATGTGAATCACGTATTCTGCATGCTGTTCCTATTATGTATAATCCGAAGCGATTATTTCAATGATTTCGCATGTGACCAGGAGAATTATGAAACCCTATATATTGTCTGGACAAAATTGTGGAATATGCATACGAACACGTTAAAACAATGTTGAAGCTGTCTGGAATGGGGCACGTAAGCGAACTACGTGCTTACATGCAAACAGTAAATTCCAATTTTCAAACTGGAATAATAACTTCCACAGCACACAAGCTCGAGAAAACCACGATAAGCTTGCAAATAAACGATCACATTGCTCGGATTCAGCAGACTTATTTTAAAATGGTAACATTTCCTTTTTACCACATTTACCTTTTCCTGTTTTGCTGAAATAGATAAAAATTTCATTGCTTTCAGTTATTTCATTGTCAATCTTCACAGGACCGATAAGTAAAAAGTCTCCGAATGGTTTAAAGATTCTTTATAAATCCTTTATTTAGGCCATTTGGCTAATTTACATTTTCATTGGTCGTTACAATGGGAACAATAAACAGCATGCTCTAATGCTAATACAAATTAAGTTTTTTTTTAAATAATCAGTCAAGTACTTTTGTACCCTTGTCATAGAATAAAAAGTTGTTATATACATACATATATAAATATACAACACATACATACACCTACTACACCTATTTGCACTCACGCAAATCGTTACATACATACACTTTCAAGAAAAAAATTAAAAATGTATGAACACTAAAAGATTCTTTGAATGTACTAATACATAACATGTATATCTGTCCTAGCTAAATAGTAAAGCGAACTTAATAAAATGAGGAAGTGGCCACTAGTTCTCTTATTGATTGAGCAAATATGTTTTTAACTTGTTCTTGAAGGATGTTAAAGATGTTAAACATTTGATCCGTTCTGGTAGCTTATTATAGCCATCAAGTCCTTTGAAAAAAACTGAATTTTGGGTATGCCTCAATGTGACTTGTTGAATATGAAAGTCAGTTCTGGATCTTGTATTGTATCCATGGATTTGGTCATTGTACATAACTTTTTCTTGTAAATACGTTGGGGAAATTTTATTTTTTATTTTGAAAATCAGGATTAATGTTTGATGAAGGAGAAAAGAATTAATTGGTAACCATCCTAGCTTTTATTGGGGTTAATCTTCTGAAATTTGAAATTATGCGCATGGCTCTATTTTGGAGTTTCTGTAAACGAGCTAAATCATTTTGTTTTAGTAGATAGAGAATTGTAGAACAATAAGTAAAATGAGGAAGAACTAATGAATTGTACAGTAATATTTTTGCCGAGTTCGTTAAATATGGGGCACAACGAGATAAAAAATGTATTTGAAATGATATCGTCTTTATTATGAAGTTGGCATGTTCTTTAAACTGTAATCTTTTGTCCACCTGAACTCCAAGATATTTAAATTGGTTGACCTGTTCCACATTATCAGGACCTACCCTTATCTCAAAATTTTGATTACAAAAGTCTCTAAATCGTTTTTCTGTACTTATTACCATGTACTTAGTCTTCACAACATCGATCTTCAAATAATTAGCACAACTCCAACTATAAATAGATTTTCAAGTTCTGTTGATGGTTTCTGCGAGTTTCGTAGAGTCATTACATGAGAAGTAGATCAGTGTATCATCTGCAAAAAGATGAACTGAGCTCTGACCTACCACCTCTGGCAAATCGTTGATATACATCAAAAATAATAGGGGGCCCAGAACACTTCCCTGTGGTACTTTTTGATTACATTCTATATCATCTGACACTTCATTATTTATCTTGAGCTTTTGTTTTCTGTTGTTCAAAAAGCTTTCCAACCATTTCAAGACATCTATTCTTACTGCTAACAATTTTCATAATAATCTATATTTGTGAATTGTCTCAAAAGCCCTTTGAAGATCTAAAAATACTTCAACAGTGGTCACAAATAATGAGACAAAATCTTTCAAATTTCAAACTCGTAGAAGATATAACCAAAGATCCTGCAGACTTTTCAGCTTACAAGATCTCATGAAATGATTTCTGTTTTCGAATTAAAAATGCGAAAAAGACGGCCTACGAAAATTTCATTATTTCTTCTGAGAACAAATCCAAATCATGTTGGAAAATAATAAATTGTGAAAGTCGGGGCGTGGCGCAGTGGTTAGAGCGTCCGACTCTGAGTCGAAAGGTCCGGAGTTCGAACCCTGGTTGGGCTGGGATTTTTTAATTTAATTTAACCGATTAAATTATCAAAATCTCGTGGCTGGACTGGGATGAGTCCTGCACGATTCACTGTTGCGTTCCAATTAACAGTGCTGCTCTTAAGGTGGCGCATGGAGTTAGTAACAAGGCCTATCCAGAACACATGGCTAATGACCATAGCAATCGATGCCGAAACACCAGAGTGAAAAGAAATAAATAAATTGTGAAAGAAATAAAAACAGAACCAGTACTCATACCAGCGATATATCTTCCGATACTTTCACGATTTTTTTGTTGAAATTGCTGATGAAATCATAAAATCTCTTCCAACAACATCAAGTCTTGATTTACTCAATTTCAGAAACTTCCCTGTTCCCAGTAGTTCTTTCTTTTTAGCTCCAGTAACTCCAGATGAAGTATTGGGTGTGATAAAGTCACTGAAGAACTCCAAGTGCTTGGACGCAAATGAATTAAATAGTATCCTATTGTATAGGATATTAGCAATGCTCCGGACATCTTATGCCTAAAGTCATAAGCTCATTGTTTGTGAATTACAGTTTTCTTCTCAGTTTTATACGGTCTTGACGATTGTGGTTCATGGGTATTGCTTAGTTGGGTGGTCGCCGCTGGGATGGCGCTCGCAGTTTTGGAGTTATCCACTGTGCGTGCGCGATCTCAGTTTCGGTCTTCAAATGGATTTGGTTATCGACTCATTCGTTGCAGTCATTAGTGATTGACTGCTAGACCTACCCTATACTGATGAGGGGCAACACCCCGAAATCAATATATAGGTGGAATGTTTCGATGAACATTTTCATGCAACAAGCAATTGCAGAGATAACCTTGTAGGAACTCTGCACGGAAATTTCATCAGATGTAATTCAATGTTCGTCGTGGCATTAGCCAGGAAAGTAGTTGTTTTCTGATGGATTTTCGACCCAACTTTTCCTATTGTATAGGATATCAGCAATGAGCAGTCCTACGGACATCTTATGCCTAAAGCTCATTGTTTGTGAATTACAGTTTTCTTCTCCGAATTAAATAGTGAAATAATTAAGGAAACTTCCAACATCATTTTACAACCACTAACCGATACCGATCTTATCAATTTCATATTCGTCTCTGACATATTTCCTAATGCATTCAAACTATCCCGAGTTATTCCTCTTTTGAAAAAAGGCGATATTTCACTTGTGGACAATTACCGTCCAATTTCTATGATATCTATATTTGGTAAAATTGTTGAAAAAGTCCTTAAACAACGCCTCTCGACATATTTTGAAAAATTTAGGTTTTTTAACGATTTGCAATTTGGTTTTCGTAAGGACCGCTCTACAATGCAGGTAGTCTTAAAAGTAATTAGCGAAGTAGGCCTCTGACCCTAATACAGCTGTCAGGGGAAGTTAAATATCTCGGGGTGATTTTAGACTCTTAACTCACCTGGAATAAACAGCTGGCAAAAGTTAAGAAGAAAGCCGAAATGACACTGATGTTAGTCAGGCGGGCACACGGGAAAACATGGGGGCTAAATCCCAAAATGGTGTACTGGATATGAAACCCATGATCACATATGCATCTTTGGCATGGTGGACAAATATAACACAAAAAATAGCCGCGGCTGAGTTGAGCAAGGTACAAAGACTTGCATGCTTCAGTATAACGGGAGCTATGAAAACAACACCAACATTAGCCATGGAAGTACTGTTGGACCTCCCACCGATTGACATAGCAATCATGGGAGAGGCAAGAATGGGACTTCTGAGGCAACAAAATACGAGCAACAGATCGGATCACAACAAGAAAAAGGAAATAGTGGGAGGCAACATTCTTGAAATGAAACCAACGGACCACATGACTCCTAGATACTTCTTCAACATCAACTTTGAGGCTATCTTGCAAGATCGAAGGGAATGGACACACGACAATATCAGGGGCAAACCTGGAGAAAGGATCTGGTACACGGACGGATCAAAAACCAGAGAAGGAACTGGTGCTGGAATATACAGTGAGGGGAGAAACTCCCAAATAAGCATCTCACTAGGAACAAACACCTCAGTATTCCAGGCAGAGATGTACGCCATCTTGCAATGCGCGAGAGAAATTAATATGAGGGAAATGCACAATGCACGGATCAATATATGCACAGATGAAGGCTCTTATGAACCCGTGACATCAAGACTGGTATGGGAATGCCGAGAAGAACTCAGTGTTCTCACAGAACACAACAATTAACTTTGATGTGGGTTCCAGGACACTGCGACATCGAGGGCAATGAAAAAGCTGATGAGCTAGCTAGAGAGGGCTCATCAATTCCATATATTGGCTCAGAACCCGCACTCGGGATTAATAAATCCGACATTCGAGGATGCATTCGGGACTGGGTCAAGCGAAAACAAAAGGAGAGGTGGATCGAAGCCCCTCTCATGCACCACGGGAAAACATACATTGAAGAACCGTCAAAACACAAAACTGAAGAACTACTCAAAGTGAGCAGGAATCAAGTTAGAACAATAACGGGTCTTCTCACTGGTCACAGTCCAATGAGAAAGCACCTGCGCAAAATGGGTCTGTACAACGGAGAACTTTCCTGCAGACAATGTGATTAAGGGGCAGAAACAGCCAAACATATACTGTCAGAATGCGAGGCATTAGACCGCAAAAGACAGGCAATTTTTGGGAAACCCAATCTAACTCCCGAAGAATACAACAGCCAACCGGTGAAGAACCTGTACAGACTGGTACAGGGGACCAGAGTTACGGAGTGGGTGCTGTAAAACCAACACGGAAAACACAAAAAGCCCAAGAGGCTGAGGTGTAGCTGGTGAAAGGACCAGCATCCGAGGAAGAAAAAAAAATGGTTGAACCGGAATATAATTTTTTTTAGAAAATTTTCTGTTATATTAATTGTAGAAGTTGAGGGTTGATTTTTTGTTAAGTAATATACTATTCTGCACGGGGTGCGGAAAAGTGTTACTTTACGCACGAAATGCGTGCGGAAAAGTAATACTTTACGCACGCTCGTCGGAAAAAATAATTCTGGATAACTAAATCACTGCGAAACTGTAACAAAATCGACATTTGCCTTCGACCTCTAATCTGGCACTCCAACGGGAATTATTCTACGGTAACGAATTAATCCCGTTCGCCGCCTAACAGATTGAAGCGTCGGGAACGATGCCACACATCCTCCTGTTCCCCATTCCGGAGATTCCGAATAGAAACGACGGAGATTAGACTCCGACGACCCGCCGACCGCGCGTCTGCAATATCGAGCGCCGCGACGCCGGAAAGCTCGGGGCTTTCGAGACGCCGAGGCTCCCATGGAAATTCAAGATTGACTCCTTCCGACACACGATTAGGGTTTCTCGACATATTTTCCGTTCGGTTTGCCTCTTTTCGGGTTTCGATGCAGAGAAAATGTAATATTTTCTTCTACCGCTTATCAAAGTAGCCTTTGACGCTTTTAGATCTCAACGCAAAGTTGACGTTTTCCGAAGAATGTCATTTTGTGACAGTTTTTACGCTGTAGAGCGAGAATATTGAAAAAACGCAAGATCTCCATAGCTTTTGTTGAAAACAAACTGCTGTGGTGTTATGGTTAGAGATGCTTCCTATTAAACTGTGTTTTCGATCTAGGCGTGAGTTCGATCTCAGGCTTCAGTAAATTTTTTTAGGCTAGTTTTGTCCTTTTTTCCTTTTGTTAGAGATGTACATTATTGGATATTTGGAAAGCTGATACATTTGGGATTACTATTGAATATACATTTTCTCATAGGTAATATTATGTGCCTATGTTGAATGAAGTGTCTATCGTTTTTATGTCTATGAACTGCGTTTGTAGAAAAAATCATGTGTGTACTTCGAGCACAAAGAGTTATTGCCGCTCTCCAAAGATTACCGCGCTTCGCTTCGCGTCGCGCGGTAATTCTCTCTTTGTCGAGCGGCAATAAATCACTTAGCGCTCTAAATACACAAATAGCTATTATCGGACAGAAAAAACTCCGATGTAATGTCTCATATTCTGGAATGTATTACAATAACAATAATTATAATAATACTAACTATTTTACGTCGGGGCGTGGCGCAGTGATTAGAGCGTCCGACTCTGAGTCGAAAGGTCCAGAGTTCGAATCCTGGTTGGGCTGGAATTTTTCAATTTAATTTAACCGATTAAATTATTAAAATCTCGTGAATCGACTAGGGTGAGTCCAGCACGATTCACTGTTGCGTTCCAATTAACAGTACTGCTCCTAAGGTGACGTATGGAGTTAGTATCAAGGCCTACCAGAACACATGGCTAATGACCATAGCAGTCGATGCCAAGACACCAAAGAAAAAAAATACTAACTATTTATAAACTTGAAAAGTAATTTGCCAATTGCTATTATTTGAAATTTCTATTCCATCGATGAGAGATTTGCCGTCTATAGCACCAGTATTTGAACTTGTTGTCGGTGTGGCCTAGTGGTGTGTCTAGTCTACAAGAACTATTTCGGTGAATTTCTCTTCAAGGGCACCGAAAATTATGATCCAGGGCCCATTCGATTCGGAATGACCTCTAGAAACTTTTTGAACAATTTGAAGGTGCGCCGGCAAAAATTGCAAGAGTTATAAAAAATTTAGTAAAAATAAGGGGAGGTTTGGTTTTTTGCAAATATCTCGGAAACTATTGAAGATATCCTAAAGTTGAAAAAAGATCCTGAAAGAGAAGGAAATTTTCTTTAAAAAAAGGCCCACCTCCCGGAACTCTACCACCAGTATTTAGAATTTTAATTTAAAGGCGAAAATAGCGCTACAAGCGAGTGATGCGAGTCCCGCGTGTGCTGACTGATACGGACCCTTGAGCAATAAAAATAATTTTAATCCGTTAAATATCAATACTAAGAAATGAAAAGAATTCACTAACCTTTTAGACACTTATTTTTCGGCCTATTGTGCTACCCTGTGCGCCTGGCCACCACACAACTGACCCATAATGGATCTTTGGTCTTACGACTGCCGTGTACAGCCAGCGCATGATATCTGGATTGGTGCCCCAATTGCTTCCTACAATTCTCCCCAGTTGCCATAGGATTGCTACCAACTTTTGAATAACCCTATCTACCTGCGGCCTCCATGAAAGTTTGGAGTCCACGACCACCCCCAGGTATTTGACCTGCTGATTTAGCTCCAGCTCTTGCCCAAACATGATAGGTGGCCTGAATCCATCTTTTTTTCTCTGTTTGGTGAACAGCATCATCTCTGTTTCTGTCGGGTTCACTGACAGCCGTATGCATAGTCAATTCCAGCGACTCGCCAGTTTCGCCGCTCGATACACAAGATCTATAATGCACAGTCGAGCTTCAAAAAAGTGGTACATCGTCAGCGTTTCGCCAAAATGTGACTTATCGCGTAGGTGTCACTTTTTTGGAACTGTGCATTATAATCTTCGTGTAGCGAACGGCGAAACTCTGGCGAGTTGCTGGCGACTGACTATGCATACGGCTGTAAGAGTCCTGCATCACCGCACCATCTCTCAATTATTCTGCAGGCAGCCTGCATACGGTCGCAGACGACTCCGATGAATCGTCCGCTGATTAGGACAACTCCATCGTCCGCGTATGCCTGCGCCTCGAAACCTTCATCTGTGAGTTACCCAGGGGTTCATCCATGGGGAGAGAAGCAGCTCCCCTGAGGGCAGCCCCCCCCCTCGGATTCCAGTCTGATGCCTCCTCGAGATACCTCGACCTTTCTTCTCGTAAGCGACGATACCACCCAGCTGACCATCGCGTGAGGCGTTCCTCTGACCCTTAGCCTCTATTGTCGCTGTTTTTGCCTTGTCAAATGCGCCTTCCACATCGAAAATTACTCCTAATGTTACCTCTTTAAACCTTACTGTCCTTTCGATCCTTTGCACTACAGCGTGGAGGGCAGATTCATTTGACTAACTCTGTATAAGCAGTCATTTCTTAGCACTACTTTTCCCTATGAGTTTTTTCTTTCTATCTTGCGCTACAAAAAAGCTGTCGTCCCTTTACTTCCTGCCTAACACGCAACTCCACATTGATCGACCACTTTGTCGCCGTTAATTCGGAAAAATTCGTCTCTCATTTAATTAAAGCAGAAATTGCTTAACAAAATTAATTACGTGATGCGGTTTTTCCATGAGCGTTGAAATATTTTAGAGGCGACAGCTTACGAACTGTTCATTTCGCATGAAAGGAAAAACCCCGCAAAGATCGATGGAAACTCGACATAATTTTGCACCCCTACTTCTTGAACGCGATAACTTTGAAGTGATTATTGAAGAATGCATATATTAGGCAAGATTTTCAGTTTTTTGATGATCTACTATTATTAGATAATGATTATTTCATTCATGATGAAATAGACCAATCAGACACCACCATTTGTCGAATATATATATATTTTTTTTAAATAAGTGATTATTTCACAAAAGCTGTTCAATCCCAAGAGCTTAAATTATTTCCAGGAATAATTTAAGCTTGCGTGGTATTCGGTAAGAAAATTTCACACCATAATTTGGAAAAATATTATTAATCTAATCTGACATTTTAAATTAATTCCACGGCTTGTCAAGTCCACCATGTTTCGTTAAATAAAATATTACCAACTTTAGTTACACCAAATGCTAAAACTCAGATGGGTATTAAATCAGTCTATCGCCCTTTCATAATTTTAGAAAAACTTTCGACAAATTTCCATCTTGCCATCTTTCTCGAAGATATTCGAATATGCCATTTACACACAACTTGTTGAATTCCTAGAAATGAATGATATTTTGAGTCCGCATCAATTTGGCTTCAGAAGTGGTAAATCAACCTCTGATGCAATCAACTCTCTCATAAATTACATAAAAGATGCATTCGAAAATAAAGAAAAATATATTGGTGTATTCACTGATCTCACTTCGGCGTTTGATTGTGTGAATCATCAAATCCTCATCGACAAACTAAATTTTTATGGTATGAGAGGGGTGTGCCTAAATATGATAGAATCATACTTGAACGAGAGATTTCAAGTGGTAGAATGTGGAGAATCTCGTAGTAAAAAAATGCAATTGATAAGAGGGGTTCCTCAGGGCTCCATATTGGGACCACTTCTCTTTATTATATACGAGGCTTGTTTGGTAAGTCCGTGACTTTTTAAATTTCCCGCGCAGTAACTTTAAATGCAACACTGCTGCTGTCAACCACCATCTTTCAATAGACTACTGTCAAATTTTGAGCAAGCTGCGACATTTGGTTTGTGTTTGACAGCAATTAGAAGCAGACAACCTCGTGAATTTTAACAAAAATGGAAAAAAGTGAATTTCGTGTGTTGATTAAGCATTATTTTTTGAGTAAAAAAACCATAACTGAAACCAAGGAAAGACTTGATAAATACTATGGGAACTCTGCACCATCAATTTCAATGGTTAAGAAGTGGTTTACTGAGTTCCGTTGTGGTCGTACCAGCACAAGTGACGCCGTACGTTCAGGTCGCCCAAAAGAGGTCATCACGCCAGAAATCGTCGATAAAATCCATGGAATGATATTGGACGATCGGAGAATAAAAGTACGTGAGGTAGCTGAGGCTGTAGGCATCTCAACTGAGCGAGTACATCACATTTTACATGAATATTTGGACATGAAGAAGCTATCCGCGAGATGGGTGCCGCGATTGCTCACACTCGACCACAAGCGCAACCGTGTGACCACTTCAAAGGAGTGTTTGGCAAAGTTCAATCGCAATCCGGGCGAGTTTTTACGCCGTTATATAACCGTAGACGAAACATGGATCCATCACAATACCCCAGAGACCAAGGAACAATCAAAACAGTGGGTGTCAACTGGTGAACGTGCACCAAAGAAGGCTAAGGTGCGTCTGTCAGCCAACAAGGTTATGGCCACAGTTTTTTGGGATGCACGCGGTGTCATTCATATAGATTACTTAGAGAAGGGTAGAACGATCAACGGCGAATATTATTCAGAGCTTTTAGACAGATTCGATATTGATTTGAGGCAAAAACGACCACATTTAGCGAAAAAAAAAGTGCTGCTTCATCAAGACAATGCACGAGTGCACACGTGTGTAGTCACTATGGCAAAAATTCATAAATTGGGCTACGAACTACTACCCCATCCAGCATATTCTCCAGATTTAGCCCCTTGCGACTATTTTCTTTTCCCAAACCTGAAGAAATGGCTGGGTGGTAAGAGATTTGGGTCGAATGAAGAGGTTATAACCGAAACAAACGCCTATTTTGAGGGCCTTGAGAAAACCTATTATTTGGAAGGAATAAAAAAACTGGAAAAACGCTGGACTAAATGTATTGATCTAAAAGGAGATTATGTTGAAAAATAAAACGCTTATTTGCCAATTTTTTTTTTCTTTATTCAAATAGTCACGGAGTTACCAAACAGCCCTCGTATATTAATGATTTACCATATTTCATGAATTCATCTGATATTAAAACTACGATGTATGCCGATGATGCAACATTGAGCAGAGCATTGGACGAACTTGAAACTCCTCAACATATTTTAAATAATGTCCTAGACAAAGCACGATGAACAAATGAACAAAAAACAGAAGTACTTACTTTTGGAAAAGAAAACTGTAGGTCACAATGAGCTTATGACAAGAGGCATAAGATGTCCGGAGGACTGCTCACTGCTAATATCCTATACAATAGGAAAGTTGGGTCGAAAATCCATCAGAAAACAACTACTTTCCTGGCTAATGCCACGACGAACATTGAATTACATCTGATGAAATTTCCGTGCAGAGTTCCTACAAGGTTCTCTCTGCAATTGCTTGGTTGCATGGGAATGTTCATCGAAACATTCGGACCACCTATATATCGATTTCGGAGTGTTGCTCCTCATCAGTATAGGGTAGGTCTAGCAGTCAATAACTAATGACTGCAACGAATGAATCGACGACCAAACCCATTTAAAGACCGAAACTGAGATCGCGCCCGCACAGTGGATTAATTCCAAACTGCGAGCGCCATCTCAGTGCCGGAAGCCCAACCAAAGCAATACCCATGACCACGATCGTCAAGACCGTATATAAACAGAAAAGAAAACTGTAGGTCACAATGAGCTTATGACAAGAGGCATAAGATGTCCGGAGGACTGCTCACTGCTAATATCCTATACAATAGGAAAGTTGGGTCGAAAATCCATCAGAAAACAACTACTTTCCTGGCTAATGCCACGACGAACATTGAATTACATCTGATGAAATTTCCGTGCAGAGTTCCTACAAGGTTCTCTCTGCAATTGCTTGGTTGCATGGGAATGTTCATCGAAACATTCGGACCACCTATATATCGATTTCGGAGTGTTGCTCCTCATCAGTATAGGGTAGGTCTAGCAGTCAATAACTAATGACTGCAACGAATGAATCGACGACCAAACCCATTTAAAGACCGAAACTGAGATCGCGCCCGCACAGTGGATTAATTCCAAACTGCGAGCGCCATCTCAGTGCCGGAAGCCCAACCAAAGCAATACCCATGACCACGATCGTCAAGACCGTATATAAACAGAAAAGAAAACTGTAGGTCACAATGAGCTTATGACAAGAGGCATAAGATGTCCGGAGGACTGCTCACTGCTAATATCCTATACAATAGGAAAGTTGGGTCGAAAATCCATCAGAAAACAACTACTTTCCTGGCTAATGCCACGACGAACATTGAATTACATCTGATGAAATTTCCTAGACCTACCCTATACTGATGAGGAGCAACACTCCGAAATCGATATATAGGTGGTCCGAATGTTTCGATGAACATTCCCATGCAACCAAGCAATTGCAGAGAGAACCTTGTAGGAACTCTGCACGGAAATTTCATCAGATGTAATTCAATGTTCGTCGTGGCATTAGCCAGGAAAGTAGTTGTTTTCTGATGGATTTTCGACCCAACTTTCCTATTGTATAGGATATTAGCAGTGAGCAGTCCTCCGGACATCTTATGCCTCTTGTCATAAGCTCATTGTGACCTACAGTTTTCTTTTCTGTTTATATACGGTCTTGACGATCGTGGTCATGGGTATTGCTTTGGTTGGGCTTCCGGCACTGAGATGGCGCTCGCAGTTTGGAATTAATCCACTGTGCGGGCGCGATCTCAGTTTCGGTCTTTAAATGGGTTTGGTCGTCGATTCATTCGTTGCAGTCATTAGTTATTGACTGCTAGACCTACCCTATACTGATGAGGAGCAACACTCCGAAATCGATATATAGGTGGTCCGAATGTTTCGATGAACATTCCCATGCAACCAAGCAATTGCAGAGAGAACCTTGTAGGAACTCTGCACGGAAATTTCATCAGATGTAATTCAATGTTCGTCGTGGCATTAGCCAGGAAAGTAGTTGTTTTCTGATGGATTTTCGACCCAACTTTCCTATTGTATAGGATATTAGCAGTGAGCAGTCCTCCGGACATCTTATGCCTCTTGTCATAAGCTCATTGTGACCTACAGTTTTCTTTTCTGTTTATATACGGTCTTGACGATCGTGGTCATGGGTATTGCTTTGGTTGGGCTTCCGGCACTGAGATGGCGCTCGCAGTTTGGAATTAATCCACTGTGCGGGCGCGATCTCAGTTTCGGTCTTTAAATGGGTTTGGTCGTCGATTCATTCGTTGCAGTCATTAGTTATTGACTGCTAGACCTACCCTATACTGATGAGGAGCAACACTCCGAAATCGATATATAGGTGGTCCGAATGTTTCGATGAACATTCCCATGCAACCAAGCAATTGCAGAGAGAACCTTGTAGGAACTCTGCACGGAAATTTCATCAGATGTAATTCAATGTTCGTCGTGGCATTAGCCAGGAAAGTAGTTGTTTTCTGATGGATTTTCGACCCAACTTTCCTATTGTATAGGATATTAGCAGTGAGCAGTCCTCCGGACATCTTATGCCTCTTTACTTACTTTTGAAACAAGAAACTCAAACCAAGATGAAAAAACAGCAGTTAAATTTTTAGGGGTTTATATTGACACAAATTTATCATGGGTAGAACATATAAATAACATATGTACTAGGCTGAGTAGGTCAACATACGCAATTAGAATAATTAAAAGGTCTGTCAACCAGAACGCAGCTCTTACTACATACCATTCTCTATTTCACTCAGTTCTAAGATATGGAATATTATCCTGGGGCAGTGCATCAAAATGTCATCGTGAAAAAGTGTTCATCCTGCAGAAATCTGCTGTAAGAAGTATAACTTCTGCCAGGATTGGTGAAACTTGCCGTCCAATATTTAAAAATCTTAAAATAATGACACTGTATTCAGTTATTGTTTATGAAAACCTACTGCATATTCGATTAAATATAAATAATCATACCTCTCGTACAGACATTCACCAATATGATACCAGAAATAAATCAGACCTTGTTACGAAAGCAAATAGACTGAAAAGGACAGACAATATCGGCAATACTCTGCCACTAAATTTTCGCAATCTGTCAACTAAAAGATTTAAGTACTTTCTGAAGCTTTTCTTAACTGAAAATCCTCTGTATGACATTCATGAATTTTATGGAATCGTCCAAATGAATAGAGATGCCTTCAAAGTGGCCACCTAAATAATATGTTTCCAGTTGATTTCAATATATATATATATATATATATATATATATATATATATATATATATATATATATATATATATACAGGGTGTTAATTAAGTACGTTGACAAACTTCGGGAGGTGATTCTTTGAAGGTTTTCAGGACGAAATGTCCATATAAACATATGTCCCAAACGGCTTGGTTTTCGAGATACAGGGTGATAAAAATACATTTTTTTCAAGATTTTTTAGAGTTAACTTCGACATTTTCTCCAATAATCAGTTCAAATTAGGCAAGTACAATCCATTCAATAGTACGCACGATACAAAATAATGCATTTCTCAAATAATTCACAGGGTCCTATTTTTTTCAGAGTCAAGCTTTGTTCAACCCTTCAGAATTTTTTTTTTCCGCCGCCACTGACATATTATGAGAAAGGAATAATGAATGTTGTTTCATTTAACATCTTTTTGCTCTCTTGATGTTTTTCATTTACTTGTACGGTTCAGGAGTTACAATGAAAATATTAACGCAAACATTTTCCAGTAACGCATAACATAAAGAAATTTGAGAAGCAAATAGTCTAACAAACTTGAAGGGTGATTCTTTGAAAGGTTTCAAGATGAAAAGTTCATATAAACATGTCCCAAGCGGCTTGGTTTTCGAAGTACAGGGTGATCAAAATAAATTTTTTAGGAGTTTTTGGAGTTTACTTCGAAATTTTCGACAATAATCGATCCAAATTAGTTCAAATTGGACAAGTACAATCCATTCAATAGTGCGCATGATATAAAATAATTCATTTCTCGAAGTGTCATTGCCACTCTCCAAAGATTAGCGCGTGACGCAATACGTCATTTTGTTCTCATTACACAAATAGCTATTTTCTGCTCGTGTAGAGAAAATGTAATGTTATGGAGCTCCCATACATTTTTTACCATAACTCAGGTTGAATATGTATTGCACAAAGTTAATTATGGCAAAATAATTTTGGACATTTTCAATAGTGAATAACTTTATTATCAAATACTAGAGCAAAGTAACATAAATTCCCTAGGAATAAAATTAAGTTCAGAAAAGGACCATTATTGAAATTGATATGTCAGAGCAGCTGCTGGAAATGGCCACCGCCAACTTCAATGCATGCGTTTATGCGACTAACTATAGACTGGCGGACACGCTCAAAAATACCAGGAGTGTTTCTTATAATTCCGCATGACTCCTGTATGCGATTCCTCAGGTCTTCTTCACTTTGAACTGGAGTTCGGTACACTAATGATTTAAGGTGCCCCCAGAGGAAAAAATCAAGTGGATTCATATCGGGTGACCTTGGTGGCCAAAGTTGTGGCCCACCACGCCCAATCCAGCGATCAGAATAATTCTCATCTAAATATTGGCGTGCAACCAATCTGAAGTGTACTGGAGCACCATCATGCATGACCCAAATTCCAATTCTTTCCCTCAGTGGGATCTCTTCTAGGAGTCCAGGTAAGATGAATTCAAGAAAATGTCGATAATGGTCACCATTGAGTCTATGAGGCAGAAAATGTGGCCCGATAAGGAAATTCCCTACAATTCCAACCCAAACATTAACAGAAAACGTATCTTGAAAATGGTTTTCAATCACGGCGTGTGGGTTTTCATCAGCCCACATATGATTGTTGTGAAAATTAATAATGGCTTTACGGGAAAAGCATGCCTCATCGGTGAATAACACTTGAGATAAAAACCATGGATTTTCCAACAATTTATTTCGAATCCAAGTGCAAAAAGTTAATCTCTTTGGAAAATCCCTTGGCAGAAGAGCTTGAACACGCTGTATGTGATAGGGATAAAAATGTTGTTCTTTTAAAATTTGCCATACCAATACATGGGTTACGTTAAACTGTGCCGCAATTTGTCTTGTACTGGTGTCTGGATGCTGCTCAATTTCGTTAAGTACAGCTTCTTCTATCTGAACTGTTCTAACTCTCCTGGGTCTTCCTATGAGAACAGCAGACCTCTTGAAAGTACCCGTTTCACGAAGACGGGAGTGAATATTGATGAACATTTGTGTGCTGGGAATATGACGTGGAAATCTTTCTAGATACATTCGTCTGGCGGCACGAGCGTTACCATCAGCCATTCCATACATTAAGTGCATGTCTGCCATTTCTGAATTTGTATATTCAACCATTTTATCCAAAGGAATATTGAATGAATCTGCTTTATAGCTTACACTAATGAAGAATTAACAATGAGACAGTTTCTCAACTTTCGATAACTGTCAAGTTGTTGATATTTAAATAAATGAATTAATATCAAAGCCCACTTTGCTATTTTTATGAATTCAAATTGATTACAAAATTTCTGCGTTACTGCAGAAGAAAAAACAAACCGAAATTTCTGATAAAATAATGTACTCCGCACGGAAACAAAAATTTGTTTGATTTAGTTTTTCGGAGTTATGACCAGAGATTCATAAATGAAAATCAAATATGTAATGATCTGCGACTATTAGATAAACCCTATTAACAATCTTCCATTACAGGATTACCTTTCGGAAGTTTTTTATGTTGAAAAGGAAACGTTCAATTGAAAACTAAAAAATATCTTTTTTTAAAATAACAAAAAATTTCTATGAGTTCTCTATCAAGACTGATGGGTAAAAACATTTTTAATCAAATATAAATGAAAATGCACATTTTTACCATCAGAATCTTCAGGTTGAAAGTTAAGGTTTTCCCAATATCTGTCAGATCTAGTTTAATATCCAGCGTACCGCAGTGACGGGGAGATAGTAGTTTTCTGTTAGATATCACAAAAAGAAATCACATCTTTACAATAACAAGCTTTTATTTAGCTTCACTTGTAACTAACTAACAAACAATTTAATAAAAGTTGAGTTTGACCCACTTCTAATACTCCGATTAATTTGATATTTGGCAGGTTTCCGTAATTCCGGTGACAATGCATTAAAAAAATGTTTGTTAAAAAACAAAATGGCGGCTCCAATATGGCGGACGAGTTTTGTGATTATGATCCGATTCTGTTCAAAATTGGTATGTGATGGTTTTTGGGTTGGAGATTTTCAGTTTCACATAAAAAATAAACTAAAATGTTAAAAATGAAAATTTTAAAAAGAAAACATTTTAAAGTATTTATACAATACACTGAAAAGGAAAAAATAATTCATTTCATTGTTTGATCTAGGTAATCTTGTACAGAAAGATTTTGATACTCACAGAATAACCTACAAAAAATGAAACAAATTATTTTTTCATTTTCAGTGCATTTGTATAAAAGCTTGTCTTTATATTTTTTATTGTATAATTTTTATTCATCGTAGATTTTTCTAATTCTGAAAAAATATTTCCATCAATTTACAATAATTGAAAATGTTTAATTTTCAAATTTTCTAATGTTATGCCACACTGGAAAATGTTTAAATTAATATTTTCATTATAGCCCCTGAACCGTACAAGTAAATGAAAAAATGCAAGATATCAAAAAGATGTTAAATGAAACAACATTGATTATTTCTTTCTCATAATATGTCAGTGGCGGCGGAAAAAAAAAATTCTGAAGGGTTGAACAAAGCTTGACTCTGAAAAAAGGTGGACCCTGTGAATTATTTAAGAAATGCATTATTTTGTATCGTGCGCCCTATTGAATGGATTGTACTTGCCTAATTTGAACTGATTATTGTCGAAAATGTCGAAATTAACTCTAAAAAATCTTGAAAAAAATGTATTTTTATCGCCCTGTATCTCGAAAACCAAGCCGTTTGGGACATATGTTTATATGAACTTTTCGTCCTGAAAACCTTCAAAGAATCACCTCCCGAAGTTTGTCAACGTACTTAATTAACACCCTGTATATATATATATATATATATATATATATATATATATATATATATATATATATATACATATATATATATATATATATTTCTATTTCAATGTGAATCTTGTGAATTTACCACATATGTTATTGTACTGAACAACTTGATGTGTATGTATTCTTATTTTATTATTTTAATATTATAATTACCATCCTATTCTCAAATTCCAACATATTGTAACCTAATTTCAGATGTGTTCATTTGTTTTAATGTGTATGTATTCGTATTTTATTTTGTTTTTAATTTATGACTACCATTCGATTGTGAAATTTTAAGATGTATGTCGCCTGATTTCAGTTCATGACTTCAATTGTGATATTTTGTTTTGACATGTCTATAAACCTTGTGTTTCTCAAGACTAATAAAGATATTATTATTATTATTATTATTATTATGTTACTAAAGGTGGTAGAAATGTATTTTTTGTTAAAGTAATCCATGACACTTCTAATGTAAAAAATAAAATATTAAGATGGTTTGTTGCAGTAGGTGGCCGTGATATAGGAGGCCATGCTTTTGACAGATGAGGTTTATATTGGCAAATTACATTGAGTTACTGTATAGTAAACCAGCAAACATAGATATTCTTATGTAAAACATTTCTTGTAAGCATTTGCGTTAAACAATTTGAGAAAAATGAAATGCTTTGAACAGTACAATATATGTAAATACTGCAAAGAGTTGAGTCAAGTGCAAATATGTCATCCAAAATTAAAATATTTAACGAATTTAATGGAAGATTGCGACCACGAAGCGTTAGAGTCGAATGATTTGTTTACGAAAATCCAAGAAAGTCTGCTGCAGATGTCAAGTAAATATGGCCTTTTGTGTAAAAGAGATTTGAACAAAATTGTTTCAAAATATTACATATATGTCTTGAAACACAGACATCTAATTAATTCGTCACCTTCCTATTCACCATTAAGCAACCACCATCAAGCAACATTTAAATCTTACTATGTTTGTAGATCCTACGTTTTTTTAAATATAAATTGTTAATGCATAATAATTAAACAAATTTGTATTTTCTGTTTAATGAAACTTTATAGCGAATAATAATGTTAATTCTTTGCAAACAAGAGATGATAAAACAAGGAGTACCGCAGGGATCAATATTAGGGCCTCTTTTTTTCCTCATTTATGCCAATGACCTGATTTTAATGCTACATAACTTACATTTTGCCCATGTAGTATCATATGCAGATGATACGAATATTCTTATAAAGGTCCCTGAATCGCGTGAACAACTTTTAGAAATGACGGAAATGGTATACACTAAAGTAGGTGAGTGGTCTAAAAAGAACAGCCTAAAACTGAATACGCAAAAAACAACTGTACTTAATGAAATTTAATCTCCGTGGAAAACCAGACAATTTCATTATTTTTAGTGACGATGAAAGGAGAGTAGATGCATCTGAGACAACTACGTTGCTAGGAATAATCTTGGACTGTAAAGTCACTTGGGAGCCCCATATTGTTTCACTTTGTAGTAAACTACGGAAAAATTGTTATGCTTTGAAGTTTCTTTCGAGTCACTGTCACTCTGGAGTACTGTTAACTCTTTACTATGTAAATATACACTGTCACCTGAGATATGGCATGCTGAACTGGGTTTTATCTACTGGTTTCAATAAATTATTTGTTCTTCAAAAATTCGCAGTGAGGACTATTGCTGGTTTGAGGTGAAAAGATTCATGTAGAAATGCTTTCAAAGAGTTTCATATACCAACACTTATAAGTGTATATATCTATAAATTTAAGAGTAATCCTCAATCTACCTATAACACAAGAAATGAGAGTATTCTTGTACCAGATGCACATCGTACAACATCATATCAGAAGTCGCATCTTTTTATGGGTTGTAAGGTGTATAATAAGATTGACAAGTATATTAAAGAAGCCTCCAATAAACACATTTTTAAGTCTCGGTTGAAGAAACACCTTATTGATAAAACGTTTTACACTCTTGATGAGTTTTTTATATAATATTCTATATGTTGAATGTATTTTATTATTATTGGATATTACTGTATTTTTTGTATTTTCCTTCGTGTACGTTTCAGGATTATCTTTTTTGGATAGTTGTGCATTTCTGTTTTTTTATCTATACTTTATGATGACGTTTTCTTTGTTACATTTCCATTATGTAATGTCCTTACACTCTGTGTATGTTGAACAAAGAAATAAATTTATTATTATTATTATAATAAAGTTTCAGTTTCATATAGCGAGTGAAATTATCAGTGAAGTAGAACATGACTGGAAATTGAGAACATTTTAGTAGGAGTGAAAACCCACCGAACTCCCAGTCTCATTGGGTAGGACGATGCACATATTAAAATTCAGAATATTTCCCCATTGTTGTTGATGTGTTTACTCAAGAAATAATCCTCAGATTTACATCCGCTGTGACCCAGTTCGCTACAACACGACACAAATGGATTTAACCCAAACGAACATTGCATAGCATCATTCCGGGAAATATTGATTGTAGCTGTTGTGATTAATTCCACTGTATTATGAGTTATGGCCAAAGCCAGTCCGACATACATCTACAATCATGTGATTTACAGACTCTCATATTCGCTACACAGTCTCTTCCGCTACAAAGGGTGATTAGCAGGTCAAGGTTTAGCATTCGATGACAATGGCAACGTGTAACGTGATTAATCAATGTACTGACACACAAACTTGGGCTTCGCAAACATTTCGCCAACACAAGGTGTCCCTTAATGACGTGACAATCCAGGGCGTGATTTTTAAATTAATTTTATTTAGAAAATTTCCAACGGGCGGCTCAAATTTTCTGCAACTGGTTTAATTTTATTTCTGAAGCATTTTCGAATACTAAGATTGCTTTCATCCAGACTATATCAAAGGGTTCTCTTTTATAATAGTTGCAAATCATTTAATACTCTTCCTGAAGCAATACAGAACTCGAGAAATGTTCATACTAAGAGGGAAAGAAAAAAATTAGTGTGAAGTTATCCACACTCTAATGTACACAGTTTATGACGTGGTGGTTGTAGAAGTGACTGATTATGATATAAGGAATGTGCAGAATAAATTTTATAGTTGTCGTCAAACATATAAGATAAATAAAAAAAGGCGCAAAAAATGGTCTTATCTTGTCCATCTCTGCCTGGAAAGGGCCACATAATATTGGGGCAAGTGGTGCAAGAGTTTGAAATAGCTAGTGCATTATAGGTAAATTCACCATGGGTAAATAATTTTTCAATTGCATCAAATTCATTATTGAGAGAGGATTAATTAATTCTTTTTGTTTAGAATAACGAGTATACTAGAGATCGATACTAAGTACAAAGAAACAATTTAAAAAATATATGCAGTATAATGATTCCATTTATCATTCATTAAAAAGTTATTCAACAAAAAGAATAACAAATAAAAAATTTACAACATTCAAGTATATACACAGTTTTCATTCAGTACTGCTTTCTTCCCGACTAAACATCTGGATTGTCAGGAATTCAGATGTTTTTGTTCAGATAATTTAAAAATAATCTAGAGAAGGTAATTCCCAAATAAGAGCATATACCAATATGGTTTTCCATGAAAATAAATTCAACTTTCCAATTAATCGCCCTGTGTTTTATTTATATGAACTCTCTGTAATCCTATATTTTTAGATCGGATATTGCGTTGCCACGTTATCATTATTTATACAGATTTTATTGCGAAAAATTACTTCACTTTGAACTGGATTAATACATTCGCGGTTGAAGATTTTCTAATAGATGATTTGCACCTTGTGTGAATTTTTCTGATGGAAGCTCTCAGTATGGTATGTCAATGATCAATTGTGCTAAAATCAAAAAATCATATGTATCATATGGGTGTCTTGAACGGAATTTTCATCCGACACAATTACATTAAATTTTGGTGCCGAATATTGTTTTCTCGTTTTTCATCGGTGATTTCTATCAAGTTTTAGTGCAATCATATTTGAAGGGCCTAGTGGAAAAACGATGAGGTTCCATATTTTCCGAAATCGACATTTTATTGGCATCTGTTAGCTTATAGCTCGAAGTATCAACATACCAAACCTTAAGTACTGGGGACAAACAATGACATTCCATAAAAAACTGCGGTCGAAAGTAGGCAGCACAGTGTAAAAACGATGACACTCCCACATTAGATTTCGCTTTTCTCAACTTTTTAAAAAGTGGAACCTCATCGTTTTTTCACTGGATTCATTTATTTCTTGCATAAAATTGAATGATCTCTCATATCTTAAAATCAAATTCAGGAATATAATCAATATAGGACACTGGCATTCTGTTTCGTAAAATCATATTTTTATTCATCTGCACTTGGGTATTTTGTGATCCTCCACTAATAAAAGTAAATTCAATATTAATTTTCATTTTTAACGCACTGCATTTCGAAAATCGTTGTCTTTTACATGTTCACCTATAGACATTATTTTCCTTGCAATGTGAGAAATTAACGAACGGACCGGTCCACATTAAGAATCATCCTGTATAAGGAAATATTGTGCTAGTCCTCACATTTCCTTCAAAAAAATTGAGCAAGTTATCAATTAAAAAGTATATATTTCTGCCAAAAATGCATAGTACCTACCACGCCATACACACCTTAATGGTAGTCACATGAGAATATTGGCTAAATTCAGTGCGAGTCAATATCAATACTTACATAAGTTCAGGAAATTACCAGGAAATTAATTCCTATTTTGTCAATAACCAAACAGTTTTTCAGACAAAAATTGCAATAAATCAATAAATAAAATTATTGACATCTCTACATTCGATCAAATTATTCCACCTATCGCCCCCACGTAACACTTGGCGCGGAAGATGTAAAGGCCCGCACAGCAATTAGGTATGTTTTTTTCCATGCAGGGTCGGGCGTAGTTATAATAGAAATCACAGCTGTATGCGGTACGCGCAGCTATTAGCAAATTAGATTTCGACGGGGCAGTTGTTTTCCTAATCTAAGGATACTAATAATAATAAAAATGGATTAGTCTGAATACAAAAGTTACAGTGCTTTTGTTAAATTAACTTGATTAATCTGCACGCATCACAATATTTAGTGGCATATGTACTAGTCCGACCCTGGTCGGCGGCATGGTAATCAATTTCGTGCTAATCGACCATTTTTTCCGCCTTTTTTTATTTATCTTATATGTTTGACTACAACTGATCCGTACAGACAGCGAATATTTATGTAAAAAAGGATATACAAGGGGTCTGTTTTTAACGGATTATTTCATTATACCGTGTGATGGAAATTTCTAAAGTTGCAAATGAGTCCTAAAAGTGCGTTGACAAAATCCTTGGAAAAAATAACACCACCAAAGCGTACGGAGCGAGCTAATGAGATAACTGAAAATAATATTCATTATTATGTCGGGGCGTGGCGAAGTGGTTAGAGCGTCCGACTCTGAGTCGAAAGATCCGAAGTTCGAACCCTGGTTGGGCTGGGATTTTTTAATTTAATTTAACCGATTAAATTATTAAAATCTCGTGGCTGGACTGGGATGAGTCCTGCACGATTCACTGTTGCGTTCCAATTAACAGTGCTGCTCCTAAGGTGGCGTATGGAGTTAGTAACAAGGCCTACTCAGAACACATGGCTAATGACCATAACAGTCGATGCCAAAGCACCAAGGAAAAAAGAAATTCATTATTTCCAGAACTACTACGAGTTCGAAAACAAAATTGAAAGAATAGCATAAGCAATTATTATCATACAGTTTGATACAAATTTAAGAGCTGCTGAAGCGTACAGGGCGAGCAATACTTGAACAGAAATGTTATTATTTCCGAAACTACTACGAGTTCTAAAACGAAATCGATGGAGTGGTTTCTACAACAGAAACTATACAGTGTGATGAAATTTCATGCCGTGCTAAAGCATACAGGGCGAGCTATAAGGAGAAACCTGAACAGAATTATTATTATTTCCGAAACAACCACGAGTTCGATAATAAAATCGATAGAGTGGTTTTTACAACAAAAAACAAACAGTGTGATTTAATTCTCGAACTCGTAGTTTCGGAAATAATAATAATTCTGTTCATGTTTGTCCCTATAGCTCGCCCTGTACGCTTTAGCACGGCATAAAATTTCATCACAATGTATATTTTCTTATGTTAAAACCGTTCTAACGATTTCGTTTTCGGGCTCGTAGTTGTTTCGAAAATAATAATATTCTGTTCATGTTTCTCCTTATATCTCGCCATGTACGCTTTAGCACGGAATGAAATTTCATCACACTGTATATTTTTTTATGTTAAAACTACTCTATCGATTTCGTTCTCGAACTCGTAATAGTTTCGGAAATAATAATATTTCTGTTCAAGTATTACTCGCCCTGTACGCTTCAGCAGCTCTAAAAAAAATTCAAACTGCATAAAATTAATTGCTTATGTCATTCTTTTAAATTTGTTTTCGAACTCGTAGTAGTATGAAAATTATTTTCAGTTATCTCATGATGGTTCGCTCCGTACGCTTTTGTGGTGTTATTTTTTCCAATGATTCTGTCAACGCAATTTTAGGGCTCATTTGCAACTTTCGATATTTCCGTCACACGGTATAATGAAACAATCCGTTAAAAACAGACCCCTTGTATATCCTTTTTTTACATAAATATTCGCTGTCTGTACAGATCATTGTAAAGATTATTCTGCACATTCCTTATTTCATAATCAGTTCCAGGATTCCTGAGAAATTTGGCAACACTGCCCAAAAATTCTGCTCTATCCCAAACTTTGACAGCCACCACGTCATAAACTGTGGACAGTAAAGTGTGGATTACTTCACACTAATAAGGAAAACGTTATTCTTAAAGAAGACCTATACTATTCGTTAGAAGAATTTTACAGTAATGTTGTGGAGACAATTCTTATCTATTTTAAATCTTTGATTTTATTCATAACTTTATATGTCTTTGTTTGTTCACATGCCATATTTATTAACATAAATTTTGAAGTAATGTGAAAAAATTGTGAATACAAAAGCTGTAGATCTTTTTATTACCTACAACTTTGCCAGTCAACTTTTTTTCATAGGACTTGTAGTTTTGCCGAAAATCGAGATAAACCATTTTTACCCTTAAAAACTCACCCCCTCCCACATCCCGAACTCAGATCGCCCGTAATTTATTCTTCTTTTCATTTTTATTATATTCCCCTCCTTTTCCAATGGGTTTCATCCTACTGTTATTTTTTTAGGTTTCAAAAATTATCGACTAATGTCAAGAAAACAACTATTGTTTCAATTAGTTCAGTTGGGTGTATATACGAATAATTCAACAGTTGAAATAATTGAGAACATCAATTGTTTGCCTGTTCCAATTTATTTGACCAAATTTCCCCAATACAGTAGGGTGCGGCTGAGTCAAAACAAATGGGGCAGTTTACGGCTCGGTTCAATTTGTTTTCATTTGTTGGAATTGAAAGGATATAAATTATTCATGATTTATAAACACAAAAGCGTACGGGTTAAGTAGTACTGGAATACTACGTGATAATTATGTTGACATTTTATACTTTACTTCGTAGTAGGTATGTACATAAACAAAGCGAATCAGATGGCGTATTGTGATAGGACTTTTTTGTAATTTTCATTTCAGCGACTTCAACCACTCTGGTGCCTTTATAGGCTGGCGCCAAACGAATTCTAAACGCTTAAAATAAGAAAAAAGTAACAGGCAAAGACCAGGTGGAGAATGTTGTTGAGGAAACTTTGAGGAAAAACAAAAATTAAACACGAAAACACACAAAATGATGAAATGGAGATGCAGTTTAGGGGTTGAAAACGGTTTTTTGAGATTTGCTAAGAAACCTCTTAACGGAAAATGTTCACTGGAAAAGTTGTAGATAATGGAAAAATCAAAAACTTTTGTATTCAACACTTTTCGACATAACCTTAAATTAAATGGCAAAATGGCAAAAAACGATTTTTCACTATTTAATTTTTTTTTTTCGCTTGTAAATGATTTAGTTTAGATGGAAATTTGTAGAAATATGTCTTTTTTGGTGTTGAATAAGCATGATTTTTTCGCAATTTAGTAATCTGTTATAATTGATCATGTGCGCCAAATCAAATGTTTTTAGTCCTAAGTACAGCTATTTTCAAATTTACACCTTGTATTTTTTTCCAAATTTTTTCTTCAATCAATTTTTCATTATATTCTCCAAAGGGATTTTAATTTTTTTTCAGAGGGATAATAATAATAATAATAATAATAATAATAATGTTTATTTGAATAATCATTCATGGGTACAATTTTAACATATCAGTTAATAACCGTAATGGCAAATAAACATGAACAGTTCACTGAAGTGTGTATAGCAGTTATCAGCTGCTATACCACTTGTGTGTGACTTCTCATGATATTGAACGCATGAGTTAGAATGAATGTAATGTTTTAAATGTAAAATAATATATAATTAAAAGTTAAGTTATTAAAAATTAAATATATGGTTACATAGAACATAGATATCGTAGAATGACAATAAAATGAATACATGTATATACATACAAAATACATTAATATAAGATACACCTTTTTTTCCAATTGTTTTTCTTAAAAAAAATATTTTTTTTCAAAGGGATACATCTTGCTTTTTTATTGATTTTTTTTTCATAAAAAAAATTTAATTTTTTTTTTTCAAAGGGATTTTAGTTTTTTTTTCAAAGGTCTCATGGTTTTTTACGAAATTTTTTTATTCAACAAATTTTTAATTCTTTTATCAAAGGGACACATTGCTTTCTTTCCAAATGTTTTTCTTCTTTTTCTTCAAGGGATTTTAGTTTTTTATAAATTTTTTTTTCATCAAAATATTTTTTTTTCAAAGGGAGCCAATTTTCTTATTTTAAATGGAAACCTACTTTTTTGTTATGGTTCGATTGGACTTCTATGTTTATTAACATAGAAGCATTCGGCGATAAGGCATTTCTTGATTTTTATTGAATAACTCGATAGAGGTTGAACTTAGGTATAGGGAAAGCTGAAATAACTCATCCTTTGAATTGTTAAAAATGAAATAGTAGGTGCCATTTGAAAATTTTGAGTTTTTGACAATTTTATAATGCGACATTCGAAAATCGGCTGCGCCCATATGGTACGAAATGGGACCGTCGATGGGACATCAGGTGTTAGGCTGAACAACCAGCTGATTGCTCCATAAATTTGGTTTCCTAATTATGAACGGTTTGCGGGCTGCACGTGTTTTCGTAAACTACTACAGTGGTAATTTTTTTCAGAAAAACTGTAATAGATAAGTTAACATAACTCAGGTTATCTGAAGTCAGAATCAGAAGGCCAATAGAACCATGACTAAAAAAAATAGGTTTCCATTTAAAATAAGAAAGTTGGTACCGACTTTTGGCATACCCTGTACAGTTGTAGGATTAAAAACATTTGAGATAGAACGCACATGATCAATTATGACAGCATACCTTTCAAGTTTCTAATCCAACTGCAAGTTGAAGAACTTCTAATACACGACCTACGTAAATCACGCTGTATAGAACAGTATAGACAACAATATAAAACGCTAGAAAATACGGAAGAAAAAAGAGAGAAAGGGGAGAAAGTTATATGTGCGTAAGGTCAATTAATACACATAGACAAGGACGTCTTTTTTCCAGTGATATGTGTATTTTTTCAGTTAAAGCCATATTGTTTGTTGTCTATTCTTTATGAATGATGTCAGTCTGTTTTTCAATAAGCTTTCGAAGATCTTCGACAAATGAGTGATCAGAGAAATCGGTCTGAAAGTGATTACTACTGGTCATGTCACCTTTTTTGATAACTGGTATGACAATTGAATGTTTGAATACATCAGGCCAGATTTCCAAGTGTATATATACATTTATCATCACATGCTCATTCGATGGTTGAGATTTACTTCTCCAACTTGTCCCATTGACTATATACCTACATACATCTCTCTCATATCTCGTCAACACAAATAAGTGTGTCTCAAAAACCGCGGGTAAGAGCATTCTCTTTATTCACTTCACCCATTAGAATGACTTGTAAAATTTGAAACGTTCATGAATTCGATAATATAAAGGAACCACTGTTTTCATTCTAATCTTATATTCACTGAACACCGTATACCCTTGACCTGGAATCATATTTCTATAATATTTGACTTGAAATTGTCAGACAACCATGTAATCGTCGATGCGATACGCCTCCACCTTGCGGAAATTCAAACTGGTGACTCACGTCGAATTTCCTGACTAATTTGGATAAAACATGAATACCGACGACTCCTAACGGATTGTTCGGTATTTTTTTAACGAGCAAGACACAGCTAATCTATTTTCGATTTCATTAGATATTCGAAATATGGAAATATACAGGGCAATTCAAATTCGACCCCCACCATTGGGATCTCCTAAACTACAGGAGATATGTCGAAGCTTAAATTGGTGCTTAACAAAATACTGTTTTGAAACTTGGAAAATTCCGAGTATTTCCGGAAATATCGGGAAAAACTGAAAATCGGAATTTTTCCTTTTCATTTTTTTCTATCGTTATTTGACAACATAGCTCAAAACCAAAAGTACAATTTCATTGATACTTTTTTTCAGCTACACGTTTTCATGTTCAGATTTACTATCCGACGTTTCGTCTTCTGGCATTCATCATCAACTTTTTTTCTGTCATGGGCGCCATATTGTTTTTTTATACAGAAAAATAGTGATTCTCATTCTGATTTCATTGATGTATAATTTGTTATGATTTGCACTTCTGAAACCACAGATATTAAAAAAAACAACTTCATCTGAGATGGTCATGACTCCATCGAAAACTTTTGTTTAATAAACACTAGTTGTCAGAACTCATTAAACATCATTAGTTTGCACAAATACTTCAGTCGAAATGTCCTCATTCTCAAACGAAGAAAAACGAGATATGTTGAAACTTTATTATAAATTTGATAGGAATAGTACGAAATCAGCACAAATTTATTTTGAATTATATCCGGAAAGACAACAGCCGGATAGAACATTATTCGGAATTTTGGGCAAACACTTGGCTGAGTACGGTGCGTTTCAAAAACCAAGAATGAAATATGGAAGCAGAATGGAACAAAATATTAGACGTAACTTATTAGCTGAGGTAAAATAATTGTTCATTCCATATTCGAAGAAGTATAATTATTTTTGGTACTTTTTTAGATAAATGCAGATCCTTCCAAATCAACACATCAAGTCTCGGCAGAAATGGATGTGCCACAGACGAGCGTTTGGAGGGAATTCAAAAAAAGTGGTTTGAAATGTTATAAGATACATATTTCATAAAAATTACATCCAGGTGATCCTGAGAGAAGGATGGCATTTTGTAGCTGGCTCTCGAATGGGGTAGACCCTACAAACTTCTTGAAAAACATTATTTGGACCGACGAAAGTATTTTTTCGAACTGTGGTGTTTTTAATAGAAATAATGAGCACATTTGGAGTGAAAATAATCCACGACACTTCAGAGAAGTCAGTCCACAAGTTCGGTTTCATTTGAATGTGTGGGCTGGAATTTATGACGTCCGAATACTTGGACCTCATTTCTTCTCTAATACTTTGAACGAGGAAACCTATTTTCGGTTCTTAAGAAACGAATTCGAAGAATACATGGATGTTTCCCCTTGGTAATTATAACAGCTGCTGGTTTCAGCATGACGGGGCTCCTCCACACAATAAAAGATCAGTTTGCGAATATTTAAACCAAAGATTTCCTAATAGGTGGTTAGGAAATTCTGGACCAGTGAGGTGGCCGGCAAGGTCACCTGACCTTACAGTTTTGGATACTTTCTTGTGGGGCACTTTAAAGAACAGAATCTATGGAGAGCATGAATATGACACAGTAGATGAACTTAGAGACAATATCATCACGCAATTCAGGTCTATCAGAAGAAGGGATATTGTTAGGGCTGTTCTTAATCTGAGATGACGAGCTTGGTTATGTAATCAAGAGGAAGGCCATCATTTCGAACACTTGTAATACTTTTTGTGCATTTTTTACAAGCTCATGATTTCATTCTTGTTTTTTGAAACGCACCGTACTCAGCCAAGTGTTTGCCCAAAATTCCTAATAATGTTCTATCCGGCTGTCGTCTTTCCGGATATAATTCAAAATAAATTTGTGTTGTTTTCGTACTATTCCTATCAAATTTATAATAAAGTTTCAACATATCTCGTTTTTCTTCATTTGAGAATGAGGACATTTCGACTGAAGTATTTGTGCAAACTTATGATGTTTAATGAGTTCTGACAACTAGTGTTTATTAAACAAAATTTTCGATGGAGTCATGACCATCTCAGATGAAGTTGTTTTTTTTTTAATATCTGTGGTTTCAGAAGTGCAAATCATAACAAATTATACATCAATGAAATCAGAATGAGAATCACTATTTTTCTGTATAAAAAACAATATGGCGCCCATAACAGAAAAAAAAGTTGATGATGAATGCCAGAAGACGAAACGTCGGATAGTAAATCTGAACATGAAAACATGTAGCTGAAAAAAGTATCAATGAAATTATTAACGCATACAAAATAAATGATAATTTTACGAGTTATAAAATTAATCAAAGTTGGCTATTTGCAGTGAAAGTGACAAGTTCCTTATAATTAATTGCATTTTTAACACAGATAATTAATTAAATATATATTAATAAAATGAATGGCGACACGTACAATCTTTGTTCCTTTTGTACAGAATGTGAGCATATTCAAATTTATCATAAAAATGTAAAGTATTTAACTGATTTTGTGAAAAATTCTGGCTTAAAACCTGAACAAGAAAATCTATTTAAGAACATGAGCAATATTCTTTGTGAAACTATTCCATATTTCACCCATAAATCCTGTGTGAAAAAGAACAAAATGGTGTCGAAGTATTACTATTATTTCATGAAGCATAGACATTTAATGGAAAAAAACAACGGATCCTTACCTTACTCACCATTGAGGAGAAAAGACGTGGAAAAGGAATTTCTAATACATTTGAAATTTGTAACAGATAATAACATGTACCTATAATTAAGTTATAAATAAATATCTATCAAAAATATTTTACGCCACTGTGTTTATGACAGCTGTCAAGCCAGAGGGAAATTTCCACCTATTATTATTATTTCCCTCTACGCAGGGAAATTTCTGAAGAAATTAGGTTATTGTCATAGCAACATGTCAGAATGTAGGCATCTGATTGGCTAAAATTAACTGGTATAAAATTTTCATTTTTATTGATACTTGAAGACTTTGTCGATAAGTTGAAAAACTTCTGACATTAAAGTATATTTTGAATTGACTTCGAGAGATATACCTTTCAAAATAACTATAGTCGCAGCAAAACCACGTATTGCTACATAAAATTGAAACATATTTACCCATACCTTAAATCCATCATAACTCCAGGAACAACTGAAGAATTCTAAGTGGCTCAAGAGAAACTATTGTCAGTCCAACAAAGACAATTACAGGGATTTCTTTTTCGTGGTAAAATTCGTGATGAATTTTCAATTTAAACGAAAGTTAAACTCCAATCCACCCGTAAATTAATCATAATGTCCAAGGAAGAGAGAAGTTAAAGTTCCTTACAGCTTCCCTGGATTCCCGAACAAGCTCCTGTGAAGCCCAATAATATTCGTGGGCGTAAATTTATATCTTTCGGGTCTTGGAAGAAGGGAAGCTCCCACCCTTTCTCCCCGTTTACCCAAATATATTGGTCTCCGCTCAGAATTAGGGGCAAATATTATGTGCTGCGTAAATTTCATGAGACACTGATTTATTGAACGATTTGCTCCGTCTGAATCAACAGACTAATAGACTAGTATACAGGGTGTTTCATAATAAATACGCGGGACTTCAGGATGTGATAGCTCGTCCAAAAATATGAAAAAAAGTTTCTATTAACTTACCCTCTAAAATGCATCATTTTCGTGATACAGGGTGTTGAAATTTTTAAAAAATTATCGTTTTTTGCGAATATCTCTGGAACCGTTTATCGCACAGAAAACAGATTTCGTAGGCATTTTCTACTCATAATAAGCTATATTTTGTGCGGATTTTTTATTTTTTCAAATTCATAATTGGTGAAAATTTTGAAGGGGTAGTGGGTGTTTTTTTCTCCAACTTCTACGCCACTGGAAAAAGTACAGTTTTGAGCCACCTATATGAACCGCCAATGTTTTTTACACAAAAAAGGTTTTCTTGGTCATAAGCTGTAAAGTTGACCGTTTTCAACAAAAATCAACTTTCATGTTGTTTAAATAATGTTTTTTCCTCGAAAAAATGCTGCGTGCATTGAAGCTAACGGCGGACATTTCCAACAATTCAACTGAGTATGAATGTTATTGTTTTTTTTTATTTTGCAATTAAGAAGTCAACGTTTGGTTTTGTTACTTGTTTTAACGTTTAAATAAATTTTGTATAATTAGGAAAAAAATTATTTTAAAAAATTTACCATGTTTTTCAACATGAAAGTTGACTTTTCTTGAAAACGGTCAACTTTAGAGCTTATGAGCAAGAGTGCCTTTTTTGTGTAGAAAACATTGGCGGTTCAAGTAGGTGGCTCAATATCATACATTTTTCAGTGGCGTAGAAGTTGGAGAAAAAAACACCCACTACCCCTTCAAAATCTTCACCAATTATGAATTTTAGAAAATAAGAAATCTGCACAAAACATAGCTTATTATAAGTAGAAAATGAATTCAAAATCTGTTTTTTGTGCGATAAACGGTTCCAGAGATATTCGCAAAAAACTATAATTTTTTTTAAATTTCAACACCCTGTATCTCAAAAATGTTGAATTTTAGAGGGTAAGTTAGTAGGAACTTTTTTTCATATTTTTGAACGAGCTATCACATCCGGAAGTCCTGCGCATTTATTATGAAACACCCTGTATTGTGTAAACAAGCCGGCAAAAATATTCCCGTATCGTTTTCGATACGGGAAAGTACTTTTTCGGCAACCATCCGGGAAGTGGTCACTTCCCGAACACTTTTTCTCTGGGAAAGCACTTCCCGGCCTAGTCCGGGAAGTACGTAGGTACTTCCCGGACTAGGTCGGGAAGTGCTCGAAATTTAATATAAATAAGAATTAGAATGTTTCTGTTGGTACCTATCTTCTGTTCGAATTTCAATATATAATACAAATAAGAACTAAAATGTTCGAAATATTCAAATTTGGAATCACAGCCAAGGTAGTTTACTCTTGAACATAATTCTATTTTCTGTTCCCCCCTGTACACCGTTGGGAAATTTAGAAGTTTGATAACTTGAATATAAGTATTTCGTAATGCACCAATTTTTATTAAGAATAAAATTTTCTGACATCTATAATAAAAGAGTTTCCATATGGTGCAAATTTTTAAAACTCACTTTTTATAGTCATGACCACCTTTTCATAGTCAAACCATTTTAGGCGTTTTCGTCTATTTATGTAACTGAAAAAAAGTATGTGTCATCCGGTTAACAGATGGGTGAAGGTCGACCTCTCTTCGTCTCTTAGACTAAATGCGTCTCATTGATTTACAAATTGTGAAAGGCTTTCGCGGCCATCGTTGAATGAATGATGATTTTTCGGGTTTTTAGGCCGACGTTTATTTAGAGAAAATCTCGACGTTACGCCAACACGAGTGGTTGGCATTTCCAAGAGAAATGTTTACAGTTTCGATCACTGAACACTACTTGTTTGGTATGCGTTGTCTCAGCCAGTATTTATGGGTCGACGTACTCGTACTTGCGTCCGGTGCCATCGTCCCTGTGTCGGGTACCCCCTCGGATTCATTAATTTCCCGGTATGGTGTTATTACTGTTTTCTTGAGAACAGGTAGCCATACTTTATTCAATTGTAACCCTTCTTCAATTCAGTTGAAATTGTCGGGATGTTTTTTGATTTCGATTGCTTCTCGGAAGAGTCTTGGATAATATGCATGTGTTGTGGCAATTACTTGGGTTTCTTCGAACTTCACTCTGTGATTGTTATTGTTAAGCGCATGTTCTGCGACAGCGGATTTTTCTGAGTGTCCTAACCGGCAATTGGCCTTGTGTTCCTTTATTCTGGTATTTGTGGAACGCTTCGTGGTTCCGATATAAACGTTGCCACAGGTGCATGGAATGCGGTACACCCCAGATGAGCTTAGTTCATCACGTTTATCCTTCGCCGATCTCAAGTGATCCTTCAGTTTCATTGAAGGTTTATATATGGTTTTGATATTATACTTTCGTAGTATACGGCGAATCCGATCTGTGACCCTAGGAACATACGGTAGGAATGCTCTACTTTGTTCCTGGCAGCCATTCGATCCACTGTCGCTAGAGTTCTTTCTTTTGCGTTTTATACACCGATCAATTTCGCTTTCCTTATATCCGTTTGAAAGAAGTGCGCTTTTCAAGTGTTTCAGCTCCGCTTCCAAATATTCGGGTTCACATATTCTTCTGGCTCGGTCTACTAGTGTTTTGATAATTCCTTGTTTTTGACACGGATGATGATTTGAGGTACTGTGGAGGTATCGATCAGTATGCGTTGGTTTTCTATATACCTTGTGCCCCAAACGTCCTTCTTTTCGAAAAATGAGAACGTCTAAGAAGGGCAGTTCCCTATCCTTTTCAACTTCCATTGTGAATTGTATATTCGGGTGTATCCTGTTAATGTGCTCAAGGAATTTGTTGAATTTTTCCAGTCCATGACTCCAAATTATGAACGTGTCGTCTACATATCGCAACCATACCGATTTGTTATTCTACATGATTGCCGAAAAAATAGTGTACGCAACACGTCCGAAAACAGTTTTTTTGGACTCGCAGACTTCCAGGACTCGCTAACGCTCGTCCTAGAATTTGATCTGCTCGTCCAAAAAAACAGTATTTTCCGGTCTAGTTACATAAATTACTATTCCCGTACCGTTTAGGTCCGAAAACGGTCCGGGAAAGTTCGTTGCTTAGCAACGGACTAAAATACTAGATTAGCGTATTTTGAGGCCTGAAGTTGCTCCGAGAAAGTGGGCATTCTTGAACGATTTCAGAAAATAGAAATTTGTTGCGAGTACGGTTTGTATTTTCGCAGAATTTATTAAAAAAATATGGAGCTGGCGAAGAAAAACGTTAAAAAATATGCAACTTATGACGTGAGGAAGATGGAAAATATAATATTTTGGTACTAATGATTTTTTATTATTAGTTTGGGCTTCTGCCAAGTAGTGTCACATAATATTTTCTTTTGAAATAATATTTTGTGCATTAAAAATATTTACGAATTCTGTTATTATAGACCAAACAAAACAGCGACAAGATAGAAAAAGTGCAACAATCTGTTAAGTTGCTCATTTCTGGAAACTATCATATACCGGATGTCCGCGGAAGGTGGCTCGCCCCTACAACTTTTTTGTTTTTAAAGATAATGGAATGAAATTCGGAGGATCTGCATAAGACATAAAACTACGTTTACTGACAAGTAACTCAAGTTTATGGAAATTCCTGTTTCACCGGAAGAGACACAGTCTTTCAATTTTTAAATTGAACACCCAGTATATTTTCACCTATTTTGTCTCCACATGACGTTCTGAATACAACAATGTATAATTTTTCACTTTTTATAACCAATTTTTAATTTTTTTTTTATTTTTTAATCTAGAATGCTATGGATACGTTCAAATCACTAATTACAGCCCTAAAATTTTGGGAAGAATACAACTTCACTGTTTTCTGTCAAAATGCATTTGCTGTATGAAATTTTATTTTGAAATTGAAATTACATTTGTTTCTTCAAATGGCAACATTGTGGCTCGTCGGGTAAGGAAAAAAGACCATTTTATAACGATAAATTTGATACTAATAGGTTCTAAACAAAGTTTCGCTAAAAAACTGAAGTGTTTGAAACCTATTAATGTGTAGTATCAAATTAATCGTAATCAAATGCTCTTTTTTCTCAACCTAACGAGCCACTATGTTGCCATTTGAAAAAAATTAGTAACAGAAATTTTAAAATGAAACCTGTCAGAAAACAACTACTCCCCTGGCTAAGACGGGTATTGAATTATATCTAACAGATACTTGTGCAACGTGCCTCAGTTTTCAGTTTTTTGACAGGTACTTGCCATAATAACAGTTAGGGTTTCAAAATGAAAAAAACACTAATGACGCCCTTTTAAATTTTCTAGAAAAAGTCTACATGAGTCTAAATGAAAAGGAAGCAGCTGTGGCAGTGTTTCTTGATCTCTCCAAGGCTTTTGACTGCGTGAGTCATGAAACTTTGTTGCAGAAGCTCTCCCACTATGGTTTTCGAAGTACAGTTTTGGAATGCGTCAGATCATATCTTACTGACAGGGAACAAAAAATATCATCGGGTAAAAATACTTCTGAGAAGGGAAATATTGTACGTGGAGTCCCACAGGGGTCTGTTCTAGGCCCAATTTTATTTTTACTTTTTATTAATGATATTAATATTTCTGGACACCTAACATTGTTCGCTGACGATACCACAATCCTTTGGCACAATCAAGATTATATTGCCGCAGATATTCAAAAAATCAAAATCTGGTGTGACGAGAATAAGCTGACATTGAATATTCCTAAAACAAATTTAGTCACATTTAAATGTGATATTAAACAAATTAAATTGGGAGATCAGCTGATTGAAAGCAAGCCCGTTACAAAATTTCTTGGAGTACAAATTGACAATGTTCTGAAGTTTGACTACCATATAACAACTTTAAAGAAAAAATTATCCTCTGGTTGGTTTAGCATCAATGTAATATCTTGAGAACTTGGACGGCCAGCTTCATTAATGGCATATTACTCATTTATAGAATCTCATCTGCGGTATGGAATTCCATTTTGAGGGTCTGGCAGCCAGACTCTATTGCAAAGTGTATTCGTCCTTCAAAAGCGAGCTCTGAGATTTATATTCAGAATAAAAATGCGAGAATCATGTAGACCAGTCTTTTCAGACAATAAGATTTTGACAATATAAGTATGAAATTTTCATTCTAGAAACGGTGTGCTTGCTTCATAAATATAAAGAAAAGGGAAAATCATACTCGCAATGAAAAACAACTCGCCCTTCCGTTCCCTGTTTCATCTCTAACGAGACAGTCACTAATTTATAGAAGTAAACAAATTTACAATCACTTACCGAGTCAAATAACAGATATCAAGGGTCCGAAAAAATTCAGAAAAACTGTTTAGCACCTCTTGAAGGGAAAATGCTTCTATAATTTGAATCAATACTTATTTCTCATATCAATTCTAGTCTTTCTATAATTCAACTGCGAGGAATTAGTATAAGGTTTTTAAATGTCGTTTTTTCAAAACAGGTGTAGTTCGTTGATTTTTTATATTGTTCTTATTTATGCATTTTCATTTTATCTCTCTCTCTATATATATATATATATATATATATATATATATATATATATATATATATATATATATATATATATATATATATATATATTCAGGGTGTCAATTTGAAAACTTCTCACCCTTAATATCTTCCTTCCAGTAAACAATATGAGTAATCGAAAAAACAGGTCAATTTTATTGTCAAGGGGGACACTTTCACGGACTATTTGTAGCCCTCGTGGTTCAACCCCCTAGGAGGGGTAGATGTTACCCTTAGAATTTTAAATGGGAAGGGGGGTCAAGTGGCACATCATTTTGATGGGCGTTCAATTCTTGTTCCAATGGTACCCTGACTTATTATTTTGTGATGAGCATTTTCCGAAAAATTGCGTTCTAAACTAACAGAAGTAATTATTAGAACGCCTATACTGAGATGCATTATTGTATTGACTCCCTTTAATAAAAATGGTTAGAAGAGTAGGTGGCACCGCTCCAACCCTTGAATGACAGGAATAAATTTATTACGCATGGGATTTTTTATTTGGTGGTTATTTTCCTTCTACACAATAAAATTTAATTTGCGAGAAAGACATTTCCAACATAAAATCTACTTACGCTTATCTTATTAGCTGTTCGAAATGTTGTCCATTTTGCTCTAAACAGTAATACAGTCTGTTTTCGAACTCCCCTCTAACATTACGGAAAACTTCACTAGGAATTGACCGGCATGCTGCTGTAATTCGTCTTTTAAGTTCGTCAATATCAGAAGGTTGTGTTTTATAAACAACGGATTTAAGATGCCCCCAAAGAAAGAAATCTAAGGGTGTTAAATCCGGTGATCTCGGAGGCCATTCAACTTCTCCCCTTCTGCCAATCCATCTACCCGGAAATCTCTCGTTTAACCACTGTCGGACGGGAAGAAAATAATGAGGTGGAGCACCGTCCTGCTGGAAATGTAACAGATCCTCCTGCAAAAGTTCATTACCTTCTGCATCAATTTGAGTTTCTAGCTCGTGAGTTATAAGAGGATCGATAGTCTCTTCAAGCATATCAAGGTACAGATTGCCAGTCAAGTTTTCTTCCAGAAATAATGGACCAAGAATGGCATTTCCAAGAATACCAGCCCAAACATTAACTTTTTGTGGGTGTTGTGTATGCCCTTCCCGAAAAATATGTGGGTTTTCGTCACTCCAATAGCGACAATTTTGTCTATTAACATTGCCATTCAGAAAAAATGAACACTCATCGCTGAAACAGATGTTTAACAGAAGATTAGGGATGGTATTGACTCGATGAGACATGATTTCACAAAACTCTATTCTTCTATCATAATCATCCTCGTGGAGCTCTTGAAGAATCTGCATTTTATATGGATGAAATGTATGCATTTTCAATGCTTTTCTTATAGTCTCGCGTGACATTCCCGTCTGTTCTGATACTGATCGTAAGGAGCTCGTGGGCTCTGCAGCAAATGTTCCCAAAACTTCAATTTGAGCTGCTTCATTTAGTACTCTGGGGTTATTTCTTTTTTTATTTGTCACTGAACCAGTTTCGTAAAACTTATTCACCAAATCAAGCACATACCGGTGACTTACATTACAATTTGGATGTCTTTCGTTAAAAAGACATGCCGCCCTTCGTGCGCACTTTCCAACTTCGCCATAAATTACAATCATTTCAATTCTGTCTTGAAGAATGTAAACCATTTTTACACTTTTATACACTTATTAAAGTAATTCCTAAACAGCCCAACAGGTACAACGGTATTCACAATACTACCACATAGTTCAAATTTGCTAACCAATTTTTTGCCGGAAAACAGAAACTTTTTACAGCAGAAGTAGCAAAAAAGGAAGACATCTGTACAATTTCTGCGATGACACTTAAAAATTCAGCATTTAATAAACACAACTTTACTACCATGTACGTTTTACTATTAGACTACTTTTTTATGTAAAGTGTTTGGAGCTAATGGCTAATGTTACCCCTAATAAAGGGTTGGAACGATACCACCTAATATTCTAACCAGTTCTGGCCAAACCATGCATCTCAGTATAGGCGTTCTAATAATTACTTCTGTTAGTTTAGAACGCAATTTTTCGGAAAATGCTCATCAAAAAATAATAAGTCAGGGTACCATTGGAACAAGAATTGAACGTCCATCAAAATGATGTGCCACTTGACCCCCCTTCCCATTTAAAATTCTAAGGGTAACATCTACCCCTCCTAGGGGGTTGAACCACGAGGGCTACAAATAGTCCTTGAAAGTGTCCCCCTTGACAATAAAATTGACCTGTTTTTTCGATTACTCATATTGTTTACTGGAAGGAAGATATATATATATATATGATTTACATTTTGTGTTACATGTAAGGATTGTGAAAGCTATTAACTTTTATTGACTTGGTCCACAAAATGTTTTCATTTTAGACAATAAAGCTTATCCATCCATCTGTCTATCTAAGCCTACGTCGTAGGTGTATATGGAAGCAAAGGGTGAAACATCGGTTGGCAACGACTTTTCGCTTCAAAACGATCTCTCAAAAGAACTTTGTTTTCACTTAGTATTACTATTGTTAAAAGCATCGACATGTTATAGAAAGCAAAAATTGATAAACACAATAGATCTTCGCCTACTGGGTGTTTTCCTACTATTTTTCTATACCTTTTTATCCACTTTCTTCAAGCTTGAAGTTGAGATAAATTCGCTCTATGTATCTATTTAGGTTCGCAATGACTGTGATCCTTGAAATAATTACTTGAGGGATGAACTAGTTGTTAAAAACAAATTTTCTCTTTTGTGGTGTTTTAATAACTCTATTCCTAGGTACCTAGGTATATTATTCCATAAGAATTCACTCAGATGTGAGATGTGCACAGATTCTCCCTTCAGGTTGTGTAACTGTGATTTAAATCTGGAAACAATCGCCATAATGCGAGTGAGAATAACCATTCCAAGAACATAACCTAATTATAATAATAGCTGAGCTAATAAAAAAAACACTCAATTTCCATCGATGTTTAAAAGATTACATTACCTGTGCATTGAGGTGAAAACCATTGTTTGTGGTGACTATCAATATGATTCATGCTTCTTCCACCGAAAGCAAATACAACTAATGATATTAATAATTTTTTCTCCGAACTACATTCTCTGTTAGCGTACTTCAATCTTTAAATTGGGTATTACCTATTCCGTTCGTCATACTTTGATTATCGTTGCTTGGATAGATATTTATGAAACGTTAAGTAACGCTTCAAGAGTAATTTTTTCTACATGGCTTTGAAAACAAGGAATTGAAAATTAAATTCACACTGCAATTATTGAAAAGCATTAGTGGATTGATGGATACTTAATTTTTTTCATACTGGCAAATTGATGATCATTTATTTTCAATAACTATGTAATTATCCGTAATTTAAAACTAAAAATGTCAACAAAAATACAGATGACATATTCAAATATAAAATCGGTAGTGTTTCACTGTAGCCATCACATTAGCCACAGCGGACCTCCTCCCTTAACAAATATAATAATGGTTCATAAAACATAGGTTGCTATGCAACAAATACAGTATGAACTATAACGGATCAGATCTCCTAATATACAATGTGATATTCTCTCAAAGAATCATGGTGATCATACGATATTCGAGAATAGTGTTTATAGCAAGCATATACAAAAAATCGGTGATCATCCAATAATCAAGTTCTTTGCTATTTAATATCCACCTTGACTATACGGCAAGCCGCTGTTCAGGAGTGTTGAAGTGTATGAACGTCATTTGTATGATTACAAATTTTTCGTTTGTTCCATGTACTGATTGGAAGCAAATATTCCGAAAGAAACCAATTCACAGGTTTCAAGATGAAAATCTGCCTCCAGTACAGAATTTCCACGAACATATTTGCATTTGGGGATCATACGAGGTTATATCAATATACAAATTGCCACTGATAATTTGCATAGGCATAAATAACACGTTATTATCTAACGCTCCTCGTGTAAACTCGATTGACAGTCCAGGTGGACACGCCGACAAAGGCGAGAAAAGATATGTCGACACTAAATGGAATTTAAGTCTTTCTGCTGTCTCAACTGACTTTACCAGAAGCACAAATGTTCAAAACTATTATAACAGCTAGGTAGGTATCTAATTCAGGAAATAGGATAACCCAAAACAAAAACTCTCAAAACACTCACTCTCATCGCTCTGCGGTGCTTGAAGAATGGCACTGTGTTTTTTCTTGACCTCTTCAACATTCGCCTGGATCTTGTCGATCATGTCACGTATCTCTTCAACCTGAAAATTGGGAAAAGAAACACCATTGAACAAATTCACATAATCAGGTTTTGAGAAATATCAATAAAGAAATTTTCGAAAAATAACAGGACAAACCATTGTTTTTTCACAGTAATCGTTACTCCAAAACAAACAGCTACGGTTTATTCTTATAATTTTCGTGATTTCTCACGTTTGGGGGAGGTGTGTTTTGTGAGTTAATAAGTCCTTTGTTTCTCTTACTATCTTTTGTTTCATGTCCACTTGTGTTCAGTTCCCTATATTTACTTTCAAAGTGCTCCAATCTGTATACTTGTTGGTTGACTCGTCAAGCTTAAAATTTAAGTTCTTATTTAAATAATGATGATAATAATTTTCAACAGGTATACACCCAATAACAGAAAAAAATCAAGGTAGAATATAACTACAAGTTAGATAAACATTCGAAGAAATAACAATCTTAATTCTGGTTTTGCATATAGATTGATAAAATAAAGTTGATATAATCGAAATTGATATCACACGACGAACAATTATCGTTGAAGATTTTACACATAGAAAAAATAGGTGACTTGAGAAGTACATTGGTACGAGGAGCTGTGTTGTAAAAGGTAATTCCTTGGCGGGAAACTAATCTTGGTACATGAAAATTGATCTTGCCCAACAAATAGGGACAGTCTGTTATGCCATTCAATAGTTTATGGAGAGTGGTACTTTGGGGAGGTGTGGGGGGGAGGGCGAACCGACTGAGCACAACTCAGGTAACTGGTTTAAGTATGCGACCAAAACTGAACTTTTAGGAAAGTGAAAGAGAAAAGTTATGCGCAGTGGGTGGCATTAACCATACTACCATACATGTCGATGATTCTATTACATATTTGTACTGAAAATGTTTTCAAGACTGGAAAACTGGATGCGCACGGGTTTTTTAATGAATATATAGATGCGCAGTTGGATTCACTACTTCCGTTATGTATTATACTACATGGCTGCTAGAGAAAAAATCACAATTTCTAAAGGAATATCCCCTCCCCAACCAACTAAAATACTCAAGAAAGATATGAAGTGTAACTGAGAGCATTTTTCACAACAGCGGAGTGTTCGGAAAATGAATTTTCATTACTACGCATTTGTATAAACTCCCGTTTGCGCATTGAACCAAAATGAAGCTATTTTAAAATGTGGGGGAAAATTTTTTTTTTTTTTTTTTTTTTTTTTTTTTTTTGTTTTTTTTTTTTTTTTTTTTTTTTTTTTTTTTTTTTTTTTTTTTATTTTTTTTTTTTTTTTTTTTTTTTTTTTTTTTTTTTTTTTTTTTTTTTTTTTTTTTTTTTTTTTTTATTCAAAAGGACTTGATGAGCATACCCTCTTTCGAGGTAATAGCCATAGCAATTATAGAACATATATTTAAGACATTTCCTTCGAACAGATTCTATACTGTCTATTGCGTTATTATATAATGGTGACCAAATGAATGTGGCATATTCTAATTAAATTCTGATAAATGTGAGGTACAGCATGTTCAGACTGTCAATATTAGCAAAGTTAGACCAATTTCTAACACAGTAACCGAGTAATTTCATAGAATTCATTACAATTTTGTATATGATCACTAAAAGATGTTAGATGTTAGGGGGGGGGGGGGAGCTGGCCCGTGGCCTAATCCACTGCGACCTTTTCAGATCTATTGTGGAGGCTCCAATTGCTTATAGCACATCATCTAGCTTCGTCCATTTTATCAGACTGAGCAAATTTGATAATGGCCTCTCGAGATAGCTTTCCGCTCTTGGTTTTTCATCTCCAAGTTGTAGAAATCGTACCCTTGCTAGTCCTTCGCACTGGCACATTACATGTATTGCGGTTTCCTCTTCTTTCTGGCAGAACCTGCAGATTGCTTCTTCCGCCAGGCCTATAATATTCATATGTCTGTTAAGCCTACAGTGGCCTGTCAGCAGACTTACTATTTATCTGACGATCCTCCTTTTGTAGCTGAGGAGGTCCGTTGTGAATTTTGGCGAGCGTCTTTTGATGAACTCCTTGGCCTGTCTCAATCCTGGTCGGGTTTCCCACCACTTTTGAGATTTGTTTTGTACCCACTGTTCAGTGTGGGCTTTTGTGGTGGATTTTGCTACGCCGCAGAAGGGTTCCGGTCCAATGAGCGCTGCCGAAGAGCCTTCTCTGGCTAGTGTATCGGCCCGCTCATTGCCCAGGTGTCCCTCGTGGCCCGGCACACAAGCTAGGCTCACATTGTTACGACTACCCAGCTCGGTCAGATCACGCAAACAGTCCCACACCAGTCTTGATTTGACTTGGTGGGAACCGATTGCCTTGAGCGCAGCTTGACTGTCGGAGTAGATGGCCACTGTTTTATTCCTTATCTCTCGTCTCAGTATTTCTCCGACACAGTGTTGCATAGCCGTTACCTCTGCCTGAAACACTGTGGCGTGTTTTCCAAGGCTAAGCTGAATGTTAATCCTTGGCTTTGCCCCGTAAACTCCAGCGCCGACTCCGTTATCTGTCTTTGACCCGTCTGTGTACCACCTTGCATTCACGGGCGGCCCTTTCTCCCAGTCCTTTCTGTCTGGTATCAGTATTTTGAAGTTCTTTTTGAAGCTATATTTGGGAACCACCGCGTCCGTAGGCATTCCCATTACTGGGTCCGCCCTCAGTTCCTCATGTAGCTTCCGGTAATCAGCTCCGTGCTTCTGGCTTATTGGAGCTTGACCCTGCATTAGTCTGTGTCACGGACCTTGCTTCTCCCTGGACGTATATGTGTAGTGGTGGCAGGTCCAGTATGACCTCCATAGCAGCCGTCGGAGTTATTCTCATGGCCCCTGTCACCATCAGGAATGCCTGCCTCTGGATGCCATTTAATAGCCTAATGATCCCCGTCTGCTGTGCTTTTGTCCACCACGCCACCGACCCGTAGGTTATCATGGGTCTCACGACCATCGTGTATAACCATAGGGTCATTTTAGGGTTGAGCCCCCAGTTTTCTCCGCACATTCTGCCACACATTCCGAGTGTAATGGTGGCTTTATGCGCGATTTTTTGGACGTGAGAGTTCCACGTTAGTCTTTGGTCGAAAGATACTCCAAGGTACTTGGCCTCTTTAACAAACGTATTGCGTTATTATATGATGGTGACCAAATGAATGTGGCATATTCTAATTTACTTCTGATAAATGTGAGGTACAGCATGTTCACACTGTCAATATTAGCAAAGTTTCTAACACAGTAACCGAGTAATTTCATAGAATTCATTACAATTTTGTTAATGTGATCACTAAAACTAAGTCTAGTGTCAAATATTACGCCCAAATCTTTGAAGCTGAAACATCTTTCAAGTTCAATGTTATTTATTTTGTAACTATAATAGGCAATTGGATACTGTTTTCTTGAGAATGTTAAGATTTTGCATTTGTTAATGTTGAGTTTGAGATTATTAATGGAACACCAACGCACGTACAGGTGACTGGACTGGACTAAATATTTTTAAATCGTCAGCGAATACAAGATGGGTAGCACTAAGTTCGAGTGATAAATCATTGATAAATATTAAAAATAGAAGTGGACCCAGATTTGAGCCTTGCGGAACTCTTGAGTAAGCTATATAACGATTGGACGTGTACCCTCCATATTCTACGAACTGAGTTCTACTGAGTAAATAAGATTTCATTAGATCGACTAGTAATTCAGAGAAATCAACTGCTCTTAATTTAGTTATTAATAGATAATAATCAATGGTGTCAAAAGCCTTTTGGATATCAGTGTGAATGACGTCTACTTGACTTTGAGAGTCGAGGGCCTCCGAAATTACCTGAGTAATGCACGCTAAATTATTAACATTGGATCTCTGGGTCATGAAGCCATGCTGAAAAGGTGAGATTGTGTTCCTCACTGAGTAATAGATTACATCATATAAAAAAATTCAAAAAGTTTACCAAAGTTACTTAGAATGGCAATAGGTCTATAGTTAGATATAACTGCTGCGTCTCCTGATTTCAAGACCGAACAAATTTTGGTTGTTTTCCACAATGTTGGATATATATATTCGATTTAATAATGATATTGAAGATGTGACACAGTGGAATAGCTATAATATTTATGCAGTCTTTTATTATGAAACTAAGTATATTATCAACACCAGAAGTCATTTTGTTCTTGAGTTTTTTAGATGACTTTATAATATCAAATTCAGTGATTTGTTTCAGAGAAATGTAAGAGTTAAAAAGAGTTAAATGGAACTTAACCGCTAAGAACTATACTTGATGCATTCTTCTCACTTCTAAATCCCACTTTATTTCTTGTAATATCCTAGTCATAAACAAAAGGAATATTGAAGTATACCTTGTTGTTGTTTTTTCTAAGAATCAATCATTTTCCAATGATCTGTTAATCACCCCTTGTAATATCTATTCTTTGAATAAAAAGCAAATTTAAATAGCAAAAACACATTTTGAACAAAACTACTTATAAGTTTGGTAATGTATCTTAAAGTACCTACTCCCCTTTCATACTCTATTGGAAATATTGTATTTTCGAAAAATAATGATGGCAACTTCTACAACTTTTTGGAATCTGGACAGAACGAGCAAGTTTCTTAGGCCAATTTTGTTGAAGATTATTTCATTCATGATGAAATAGACCAATAAGACACCGCCATTTTTCGAATATATTTTGTTTAAATATGTGATTATTTCACAAGTACTGTTTAATCGCGATTAAATTTTCGTCCTCCGTATTGGTTTTACTTGTGTCGTTTTACAGGGATTCTTACACTTCTTGGCAACAGTTTATAAAAAAACAATAATTTCTTTACAACCATCTAATTTTTTTTTTTTATTTCGTTAATATTTTTTTGCAATTCGAATTCGAAGTATCAAATATAAATGCGGATCTGAAAACTAGTCATACCTTGATAAATTTGAACGGTTTGTTGTGGAGTAATGAAACCAAAAACATTTTGAAGGGTATTACCGATACTACTTTTTGAGAGAAGAAACATTGCAATCACACTACAGATGGCGCTGGGGGCACAACAACTAGAAAATTTCGAAAGGCATAAAAATCGAAATTGGGAAAAAATTCTCAACTAAATTCAAAAATATTTAGATGGTTGTGAAGAGAATTGAATTCTCTTTTCAACGATGTGACACTCGACTCCCCATGCCATTTAAAATTTTTGAGTTGATGTGTCCCCCCGCGCCCCCTGTGTAGCAAACACCATATTTTTTGTTTCAAAAAGTAGTAATAGTGAATCCCTCCAAATGTTTTTTTTTCATGTTTGTACGTCCAACCGTTCAAAAGTTCAGGGGGGGGGGGACTAAAAAAAGCCGCACTGTATAAACAAACATCATCAACGAAGCGTTTGATTCTGAAACGTCTCAAATTTAAAGCTTAAGCAAATATATTTTTTAATAAAGAAATTGTTAGAAAATGTCGGTGTTCGTTATCATAAAATTCTTTATTGTTGGTTTTAATCGATCTCATTCAAGACAAGAAATAATCTTGTCGTATATCACACGACCTATAAATTTTAATGGATTAAACTATCAAAATATTTTTTGCATGATTGTGCTTTTTGATAAATAATTTCATGCGCGATAATTTCAAAATAAAACCACTCGACCGCTTCGCGGTCACGGGATTTTGTTAAATTATTGTGAATTCAACTATTTTCTAAGCAAAATCATGCTCAAAATATTTTGATACTTTAATCGATTAAATTTATATGTCTTGTGATATAACATACGATTAATTAGTTACAATCACAAAAGAAGTTCAAAGTTGACCGAATATGAAGGCTATCCAAAAATGTCTTCCGCGTTTTTTGTAAATGGTGTATTCGTCAGTTTTACGATGTTTTTTTTTTAATTTTGATATGGCTTAGGGATGTAAATTATTAAGTTTTTAGAATATGAATTATTTAGCTTTATTGACAAAAGAAAGATAGCACGATTATGTAAGTTATTGAGTACTTGGATAATTAGGTTCAAATGTCTTCTTTTGGGAGAGCTTCCGGTTCCTCCAATGATAAACAGAAGGTTTGCATAATCATTAAAACATCGACTGCATTGAAAATCAGATAAAATTATGTACAAACATCATTCCATATCAAAGTTCAATGAACCCCTACGTGCATTCTGCAAATTCTTCTCTCTTAATTTATAATAAATAATATCGTTTCGTCATACGAACGTAAATTTTGGTATGTAATGCAACAAACGTATCGGTGATTATCGATCAACAAAGTCCTTCGATTTTGAGAAACAAATTATGTTGAAAAGATGATAATTATCGATAAAACGAGTTGTAGGTATTTTTTAAGATTATTTCACAAATGAAATAATCACGTAAACGGCTCTTTTCATATGTCATATTTACTTTCAATTTTGAATTAACTTTTTTTTTGTTTTCTTTCCTTCATTGATGTTACAGCACACTACTCAATTAAACCTAGAACCGAGCCTAGAACCTTTTTTATCATGGCCGGTTTTTTAAGATTCAGTCAAATGTCTCTGCTACGTGACTGATGATAGTTTATTCCTTCATTTGACCGAATGTCATATTCATTCTAAACCACCAGTCACTTTCAGCCACGTATGAAATACAAGGATGAGACTTTGTGTGTACTTAATTAGAAATTAGTTAGGAATTAGGTAGCAAAGAGACTTTTTTTCATATTTTTGGACGAGCTATCACATCCTGAAGTCCTGCGCATTTATTATGAAACACCCTGTATATTAAGACGCGTTTACACCAAAGTCTTCCACTAAGTTTTCCACAAGTTGCGGAAATGTGTTGCTTTTTTTACAAAATACAGCAACTTTTTCTATTTTCCACTTGTGGAGACACAAATTTTGGTTTCCCGCGGAGTGTCGGTAAAGATCAAAGAAAGTTGACAACTAAAAATGGAAGATTTGTTGCTGCGCGATTTGCACAAGCAACTTATAGGAAACTAGTGGAGAACTGTTCCCTCTCCACGCGCGTGACGTCGGGCGCTAGCACCCCCCCGCCCAACGCAACCCATGACCGTCATTGAACGTGTGTACTTCAGCTGCAGGTGTTCTTGGTGATTTCGTTTGTTTTTTCGTGGTTTGTGTCAAGATGGAAGGCTGTAGTGAGAACGAATGGACCAGGACCAAAACCAGTGAACTCATTGAACTTTACCGGAGCAGAGAGGTTCACTGGAACACAAAAGACCCTACATTTAAAGACAAAAACTTAAAAAACTACGCTTGGGGGGAAATTGCAGCTCAGCTGCAAATTGATAAATTTGAAGTTCAGAATAAGATGAAGAACTCAATTACCTGTTTCCGAAGAGAGGCAAAGAAAGAGAAGATTGGTGCCGGTGCTTCGCAATCAGTCATATGGAGGGCGTTTGAGTCTCTACTTTTTCTCAAGGACAAAACGACACCAAGAACGATTACAGAGGAAAAATTTTGAAAACTTTGAAATTTAATATCTCCCAAAACATTTTTTTTCCACAAAAAGGCATTCCTTCATTTCGTTTTGTTTTGTCATCTTCTACTTCCCACTTCGTTTATCGCTCCAATTTCGGAGAAACACCCTGTATATAAGCAACGTTTATTGACTCACCTTGATATTATCCTTCAGCACTTCTATCAAGGCCTTACAAACTTCATTCACAAACAGTGAAATGGTTGATTTTGAGATTTTAAACAAATAACCGTGACTTGTGTACGAATCACCAGTAGCCATAAACCGTAATGTTACTGCTAGCTTTTCTTGGACAGGTATTGCTTTCCTGTAGTTTGTGTCACGTTCCTTGATTTTATGTCCGATCATTGAAATGAAATAGTCAAAGTCACTACTCTGGTCATTCTTAGAAAGTTTTTGACACTCAGCTCACCACTAAACGGATCGACGTCATCTTCTCGAAGATCAACTATCTTGTCACCTATCCCTAGCCTTCAACGAGGGTCTCACCCAATATCTTCAGGGATCTCCGCGGCAATAATTGCGTCTTCTTCGTCCGACATCCTTGACATTAGTACCCCTTTCGCGCTAATTCTTTGGCAACAAGTTTTCCACTCGTTACTCTAAATTTTAGAAGAACAACTTTTAGTTTTCTACAAAACATATTCATTTGTTGCTCTAATTTTAGAAGAGCAACTATTAGTTGACAACTTTTTGTTTTCTACAAACAATCTGTTGTCAACTTTGGTGCAAACGCGGCTTTTTACTTTGGTTACGCATCCCAACAATGCATTGAAGAAGTCTTTGCTGCGAATTTTGCATGTAAACATTTCAAATTCTGACGTATTTTCGTTGTCTTATGTCAAAATATTTGTCTAGAAATCCTATCGAAAATGGAGTTTCCACTCATGAAAATCAATGTTAGGTCATTCAAACGATTAAAAAACTATTGTTTTTTTATAAACTGTTGCCAAGAATTGTAAGAATCCCTGAAAAACGACAAAACGAAAACCAATATAGATGACGAAAATTTAATCGCGATTAAGCAGCTTTTGTGAAATAGGTAATCACTTATTTAATCAAAATATATTCGAAAAATGGTGGTGTCTGATTGGTCTATTTCATCATGAATAAAATAATTTATTGAATTTATGGTAATTCTGAGACATCCCCAAAGCAATCACACATTCGTTCATAATATTTGATTCAAGTGAAATGATCTTTATAATTTTTTCTACATTCATACAAAAAGCAAAACTTTATTGAACTATATTCAGTGGAAAAAGAAGTTCTTTATTGCACTAGTACAATAAAGTTTTTATTGCACTCATCTGTCATTCTACTTCAACGTGCTGTCATCATGACAAACATAAACGTTTAAACCTACTACATATTTAGCAGATATTCTGTGAGATTGGCAATAGGTACTTCACTACGAAATATTCATATTGAAAATTGCACCAATTGTTCATTCACTTTCAACATTAGGGTAAAAATAAAGTTTGAGTTAAATTGTTCGTAACGTATTAGTTCCTGTTTCAATGCAAATCGATATTAATAATAAAGTATTCAAGTTGCGCTTTTCATTTTCCTACACCTAGTGCCGCACCTCAATAAATCATTTTTTGCTTTTTGCATGAACGTAGAAAAAATGTTGTATGTTGTCCAACTCGGCCTAACGGCCTCGTCGGACAATTTCACGTCGAGTGCAATAAACATTCACTTTTTGCACTTGTTGCATAAATAACTATTTAGCATCAGTGATAAAATGAAGAAGTGAGAATAGTGAGATAGATTTATGTTCAGGGAATAATAATTTTAGGTGATTTTTAATGTATCATACAAGGTTCGTGATTCATTTTCATTTTAATCCAGATGAGTAATCTATTGTTATCAAAACTGGATAATATTTATATTAGAAGTGAGTACATCTCAAACAATGACACGTAGTGATTGAACAGGGGAGGACTGGCCTGGCGAACTGGCTGAGCGATCGGAGAAAATACACTAGTCTTTTTTTTCGCAAGATTTACAAGTCAAACTGGGTAAAAAAGGACTTTTCATTTTACCTATCTGAAAACACTATATTTACATGCGTATTTTGCATACTGAAAAAGGGTTTTTTCAATGCGCCCGAACGGAATTATTTTTCCGTGCGCTGGTGCCATTATAGCTGCCTATTTACATGTCAAAATTAAATGACACTAAGGTAAACACGATTAAATTTCCACAGATTTATTGTCTTCGCGACATGTTTCGATACACTGTATCTTTTTCAAGCGAATGTAATACATTAAATTATTCTACCTTGAACATTACTTAAATACCCTTCTTAACAATTGAGGTAATTAGGAGCTACCTATGATAAAAATAAAATTGACAATACAATGTAGGTAGATACCTGGAAATCTCAAAACATATCTACTACTTAATTAGTTGAAAAGGTTCAACAAAGGGGAACTATTAAGGTCCAATTGATCATTTAGTAAACAATTCGAATTTTTCAATTTATTAATTTCCAAGAATTCTAAATAATTAAGTCTAATACCTTTATTTTCAACATGAAGGATTTCAAAGTTTTCATCGAAGTCATGGTCTTCTTCCAAAATATGATTGGCATATGTTGAATGTGTTTTATTATTTACATAATTCATACGGTGCTCACGTACACGGCTTTTGAATGGTCTACCAGTCTGGCCTACATATACTTTGGAACAAGAACCACAATTCAATTTATAAACTCCTGATTTTTTAGATTTTTGTGTTTTATCTTTATTATTTTTAATAAACCTTCCCAACGTGTTATCTGTTCTGAATGCTACTCTTAAATTTTGTTTTTTCAAAAATGACGCTATTTTTTCTGAAACGGGCCCTGAATAAGTTAATGTTCTGTAATTATTGTCAAGGTTCCTCATAGTGAGGAACCTTGACAATAATTACAGAACATTAACTTATTCAGGGCCCGTTTCAGAAAAAATAGCGTCATTTTTGAAAAAACAAAATTTAAGAGTAGCATTCAGAACAGATAACACGTTGGGAAGGTTTATTAAAAATAATAAAGATAAAACACAAAAATCTAAAAAATCAGGAGTTTATAAATTGAATTGTGGTTCTTGTTCCAAAGTATATGTAGGCCAGACTGGTAGACCATTCAAAAGCCGTGTACGTGAGCACCGTATGAATTATGTAAATAATAAAACACATTCAACATATGCCAATCATATTTTGGAAGAAGACCATGACTTCGATGAAAACTTTGAAATCCTTCATGTTGAAAATAAAGGTATTAGACTTAATTATTTAGAATTCTTGGAAATTAATAAATTGAAAAATTCGAATTGTTTACTAAATGATCAATTGGACCTTAATAGTTCCCCTTTGTTGAACCTTTTCAACTAATTAAGTAGTAGATATGTTTTGAGATTTCCAGGTATCTACCTACATTGTATTGTCAATTTTATTTTTATCATAGGTAGCTCCTAATTACCTCAATTGTTAAGAAGGGTATTTAAGTAATGTTCAAGGTAGAATAATTTAATGTATTACATTCGCTTGAAAAAGATACAGTGTATCGAAACATGTCGCGAAGACAATAAATCTGTGGAAATTTAATCGTGTTTACCTTAGTGTCATATACTATGAATTTTCATCAAGTAAAGGCCACGTCAATCCAAAAAAATCAAAATTAAATAATATGTTGTTCTCTAGAAATTGCAAATTGTTTGAATATTTCCTTACCAACAGGGTAAATAACGCTTGTTTTGTGTCAATTTCTGGATATTTTTGTACGTTCATTACTCGTCCATAATAGTATATTTCATTACCAGTTCAGAAAATAGGCCTTTTCCGTGCGTGCGCGACATGTTCCCGTGGGAGCCGAAGCCGAACACGGGAAGTTGTGCAAGCACGGAAAAAAGCATTTATGGACGAGTAATGAACGATATTTTTCATTATAATCTACCTGAAAACCACAGATTGTTAAGAAACATTTATTTTTAATGAAGAAGTACCAAAAACATGTATTATTAATTTAAATATTTATGGTACAAAAATATCCAGAAATATCCACAAAACAAGCGTTTTACCCTGTTGGTAATGGAATATTCAAACAATTTGCGATTTCTAGAGAACTGTCAACAACATATTATTTAATTTTGACATGTAAATAGGCAGCTATAATGACACCAGCGCACGGAAAGTTTTTCCGAGCGGGCACACGGAAAGTTTTTCCGAGAGGGCACACGGAAAGTTTTTCCGAGAGGGCACACGGAAAAACCCTTTTTCAGTATGCTAAATAAGTATGTAAACATAGTGTTTTCAGATAGGTATAATGAAAATGCTTTTTCCGTGCTTGCACGACTTCCCGTGCTCGGCTTAGCCTCCCACGGGAACATGTCGCGCACTCACGGAAAAAGGCTATTTTCTGAATTCGTAATGAAATATACTATTCAGGTGTATGTATCATCTTAGCTCCACTTTCCACAGTATACCACATTAAACCCGATTGACCCTACTATTCTTTAACATTCGGTGAAAATATTATGGTCGCTCTTTTCCTAGTTTTCAACGTATTAATTGATTAAGAAAAATAACCGAAAGTAGGTAGCTACTAATATAATATTTCATTTTCAATATTTGAAATTGTTTCAATAAACTTCGTTTTTTTGCATAGCTTGAATGCCTTACAATTATTATGATGATACGTGACAAAAACATATGATTTTTTATGAGAGTAATTTTTTTTATTGCATTGAGTCTCGATAAAAACTGACCAAGCGAATCGTTGCTGGCTGATTCGTTGCTAACTTTGCACACAAAAAAAACTGAGGTCTATTTTTTTGGTCTCTGGTTTATGTTGTAATGCTGTAACCAAACAATCAATTTTTTTTGATTTTTCTCAATTTTTATTGATTCAGTTTCTGTTGTAAAGTATGAATTATTAATCCATAATTTCGTCTAAACCTATTTCTATAATAAGTAGGTATTTTCATCTACAAGTTACCAATAGAAAAGAACTACTGCCTCCTACAGATGTAGAATTATAATTATCTGTTACATTATATTACATCTAACTTGGCGCAAAGCAGTTCTTGGGAAACACCACCAATGAGATGGAAATAACTAGGTATAAATAAAACTTTACATTCCTGTGAAAATGACAGTAACCAGTCTTGACAGAAAACCTAGAAGTCCCAAAGAATTTTCCAATAAATTTACAATCTCCCGTTTTCCCTATTATATTATTAATTAATAGACCATTTTGGAAAAAAACTACCACACGTCATTCACGTCAAACGGGAGAATAGCCACAGTATTTTTCATCTGAAAGTTCAACACCATCACTATTTTGAACAATTGTTCAATAATTATTCATCTGTCAGGCGATTGTTGTCGATACATGACGTAATTCAATACACCTAAAACAGCTGAAAAAGACAACCAAATTTGCATACCTCTCCAAAAAATGCATCCATGAAACCGTCTCTGCCTTCAACATTGACAGCAACATCATCAGGCCCAACATCATCATCGTCACTTTGGGCCTAAAACAAAAGTGAACTTCAACAAAAATGAGTCACTTTTACAAAAAAAAAATGTTGAATAATAATAACGAAGGGGTGGGGCTAGGATGTCAATTTAGTACTACTATTCATTATCACCTAACCTAATTGTTTAATTTCGTAGAGGTTCTTTAATGAATGACAAAAATAACTGGGACAACTGTTCAGGAATCCGTAGAGGGATCAACAAGTTATACTGTCACTCAAAAAAAATCAAAACCTCTCAGTTTTAGCTGACTTTTTATTTCAAATCTCATTAGAATTCATGACTAGGTAATGGTCTCGACCTACCGCAACAAGGGCTGCTAATCTATCCTTTGTCATTTTAACCCGGATTTAATCACACACCACAATAAACTTCAGTTTTATAAAATAATCCCATTCAAATTGTTTAAATACCAACACAACTAGACCGAACTTCCGACAGAACTCTATGCGAGCGGCTACCAAATCTTCTACAACAAAATCGATAGAGTTCTGCAGTGCCGTCACTTGACAGCGCATGTGTGAGTGACGTTTATTTTCACGTGACGTCACATGTCAATTTCATACTTTATTCCAGTTTTCCTCAAAATTGTACACTTAATTCCGAAATCTAATGAAACAGTTTGATTTCTAAAGTTATTTTCTGTAAAACTGATATAACTTCGTGTATAAACTCCTTTTTTCATCAATTTTCTAGTGCGCATACTACACACCTTCCCTTTGCATCTTGTGAACGCCATTGTGAACTTTAACGACGTTAAGTGAGAACAACAGTAATCACTCATTTTTTGTGCCATCGGCTTTTCTTAACAGTTTTTCTTCTCAAGGTAAATATTATTTTTTATGTAGAATACGCCTCGCGTATTATTTTTTTGATTCCTTCGATATTAACATAAGAAAATATTAATAAAGTCGGTATCAGGATCTCAAAATCCTTTGTAACGATTTTGTAGCGCCATTTACGTCTGAAATCAAAATATTCGGAAACGTGTTTCGGTTTATTTCATTCATACTCGTTTTCAAGAGTAGTTTGTTTTGGTGTGCATTTCGTAGTGACCGATTAAAAATTAATTGTGTTGTAGGTTTGTGTACACGCAAAATCATGGCTGAACAAGAGATGCCCACTTTCAAATGTGTTTTGGTCGGAGATGGTGGTACTGGAAAAACTACATTCGTAAAACGTCATATGACTGGTGAATTCGAAAAACGATATGTCGCCACTTTGGGAGTTGAAGTCCACCCTCTGGTTTTCCACACCAACAGGGGCCCCATTCGGTTTAACGTGTGGGACACTGCCGGCCAAGAGAAGTTTGGTGGACTCCGAGATGGATATTACATTCAAGGGCAGTGTGCTATTATCATGTTTGATGTAACTTCCCGAGTTACTTACAAGAATGTACCCAATTGGCACAGGGATCTTGTCAGAGTATGTGAAAATATTCCTATAGTGCTTTGTGGGAACAAAGTCGACATCAAGGACAGAAAAGTTAAGGCAAAAAGCATTGTCTTTCATAGGAAGAAGAATTTGCAGGTATGTAGAAATAATTTAATGTACCTAATGGGTGGTGACCATAACGAAAGAGTCGGCTTTTCGCCCTTACAACGTGGGTTTTGTTAAGAACCTATTTTATTAAAGTTCAGGGTTCCCGCCAGAATTTGACATTTGACAAGACATCTGTTCATGGGCTATTTATACACCAAGGTCACTCAGACCATTCCATTATTTTTTTATTATTTTCCCAGGAAATAATTGTTCAGAGAACATCTTGGCAATGAAGAGAAATGGGAAGGAATTAGTGTTTTTCTTGAATTTCTGAATGATGTCAATATTTGGGAACAACTCCCTGGGGAACTATTTCCAAAACCTTGTTGAAAGAGATAATTATGCCTGGTGCTGATGGGCTTTTCTTGTAAAAAGATGTGCTTGTGTTTTGTTTGCATTTAATTCTACCTAGTTAATGTAGTAAGGTCCATATTTATATTGTTCACATTCCTCCCTTGTTCTTTTCTGATTTTTTAGGTTTTTAAACAACACTGGTATTTCTGATCCTCTAAAAAATACTGATTTCTGCTGTTGGTACTTGAAATTTAATTCTAAATATTTATTTTTATTGACTTTCCTATGTCATCAGCATTCAAATGACTTCAATACTTGTGTTTTGATAATATTTTTGCCCATCTTGTTTTTAAAAATATTGGTTTAGTAAAGCTTCAGTGTGCTTGTTTGTATTTTCTACAATAATCTATTCATTGTTACCATCTCGACGAGGAAAGTGCAAATGGGTAACCAGGTTTCTGATTGGGTTCCCATGTTTTTTGGAGGAAAGTGCTTGTGCCATCAGGTCTTCCGGTCCATCACAAAAAGACATGGTCTGAAATCTTATTTTTCAAGTACATTAATAATATTTATACAGTGCGGCTTTTTTTAGCGCCCCCCCCTCTGTTAACTTTTGAACGGTTCGACGGACAGATTTGAAAAAAAAACCGTTTGGAGGGTTTCACCAATACTACTTTTTGGTACAAAAAATATAGTGATTGCTCAACAGGGGGCGCGGGGGGGCACATCAACTCAAAAATTTTAAATGGCACGTCATTGAAAAGATTGAATTAAATTCTCTTCACAACCATCTAATTTTTTTTTAATTTGGTTAATATTTGTTTTGCAAATAAAATTCGAAATATCAAACATAAATGCGGATCTGAAAACTACTCATACCTCGATAAATTTGAACGGTTTGTTGTGGAATAATGAAACCAAAAATATTTCGAAGGGTATTACCGATACTACTTTTTGAGAGAAGAAATATTGCAATTACTCGACAGATGGCGCTGGGGGCACATCAATTCAAAAATTTCGAAAGGCATAAAAATCGAAATTGGGAAAAAATTTCTTAACAAAATTCAGAACCATTTAGATGGTTGTGAAGAGAATTGAAAAAAGCCTCACTGTATAGTTGTCATAGAATCCTAATAGACATTGACATGGTCATGGTTTGTATATAAAATTAAATAAGCTAAATAGTTCAATATCATCATTATTGCCTGAAATGTTCAATTAGAAACTGATTTAATGTTACATTTCATCTTTTTTCATCTTTTTTCATCTTTTATCCCAATTGGATTTTAAACATTTTAAAAACATTTATTCATCTGATGTAATCCAACATCTATTGAGGCACTGCCAGTAAACTGGTTGAAACGCATCTATCCCTCTGAAAAAAATTAAAAACAATTTTTTTAAGAGAAGACCTTTTATCTGCTTCTGTGATGAAACTCTTTCATAGGAGAGAAATCTTGCAGGTGTTCAAAATAATTCGCAATTCTTCAAACACTGACTAAACAAATTTTCAAAAAATCTAAACAAATATATCAGGTAGCATTAACATATGCAAAAGAAATTCTGGTAATTGATATACAAAATTCATACAAGTCGAAAAATACTTGGAAACTAGAACTAGTAAATTATAAACAGAATTCATGTATTTTCAAAAAAGTTTAAATAAAATCACCCCCATTGTTTTAATATTTTATTCAAACATAGCTGAGAAAATGATAATTTTCTCATCTATGTTTGAATAAAATCCCTGCCAGCCAGTGATATCAATATTTCAGACTATCTGGCATTAATTATACCAAGAGATTTATTTTTTATGTTTTACTAAAGGGTGTTTGCAATGTCATTGCCATAATCTGTTAATAATGATAACATAAAAATGATAATAATATTGTTTGTCAGTGCAGTACTAATATTGCAACCGATTTTGTAATAACTTTCCGATGAGATAGTGACTTGATATTTAGAACGTAGCTCAAAACTGGATGACAATGAAATATTATTGCATACTTTGTTACAATTATTTAATAGTAATAATAGTATTTCTCTTTTCTGCAAATTCTGCAATCGATTTTAAACCAACTTTAAATATTGCTCAGAACTGGATGACAATGCAATTATTAATAACTTCCTGATGAGATACAGACTTTTTTCCACGGCTTAGAATTGGATGACAATGCAACATTATTGCATACAATGTTGAAATAATTCAATAATAATAATAATAATGTTTATTCGAGCTTGCTTAGAACTGGATGACCATGTAATATTATTGCATAATACTCAAAAAATCAATACTGAATAATTTAATTAAATATGTAACAATAATTTAATAATGATGATAATAATAATGTTTATCTGTTTGGTATACATTTTACAATGATTTTAAGCTAAATTCAAACATAGCAATATTATTGCATACTATTTTACAATAATTTGATAAAAATAATAATAGTAATAAGTATTCACCTGAAGATGATTGCAGATTCAAGCAATTGAAACGTAGTGAAAAATCAAAAGAAGTAGAAATCTTTCAACCATTCAGATTCTGCAAAAGATTTTATAATAGAGACTTGAAATTTTTAACATAGCTTAGAACTGGATGGTAATGCAATATCATTGCATAAAATGTTGAAATAATTGAATAATATGGTTTATCTGATTGGTATTTTGCAACCGATCTTAAACTAACTTCAAGCATGACTCAGAACAAAATGTTTGCATATGTTATGAAGAATTTAATAATAATAATGTATATCATTAATGAAATATAGATTTGAGATTTCGATCGTAGCTCAGAATAAGATGACAATGCAATATTATTCCATACTGTGTTATTATAATTTAGTAAAGATGGTAATAATAAAGTTGGATCTTTTCGGTGCAAATTTTGCAATCGAATTTAATTCACTTTAAAAATAGCTCAGAACTATATTACAATGCAATAACATTGCATAATAGTTTATAATGATATCATAATAATGTTTGTTTGTTCGGTACAAATTTTACAATCCATTTCAAACTAGGTTTGAACGTGAGTGGGCCCGTATCAGGCCCTCCACTGCAGCCAACCTAACTTTAAACATAGCTCAGAACTGGATGACAATTTGATATAAATATAGAAATAATAATAATGAAAACATAATAGTAATAATGTTTGTCTGTGAATTACAAATTTTGCAATCGATTTTAACCAACTTCAAACATAGCTTAGAACTGAATGACAATGCAATATTATTGCATGAAATGTTGATAATATAATGATAATGTTCATCTGTAAGGTACATATTTTGCAACTGCTTTTAAACTAACTTCCCAGTTAGGTAACTAAGACTAAAAAGCAGAAAATAATTTAAAGTCTATTTAAATCTATGGGGTTATAAATCTGTGTGGGGAGGAGATATTATTTTATTCTTTTCAGTCAGTTTTGAAAACTTGGTATTTTAAAAAAGTTATTTTAATAAAAATTTTTTTTTCTATTTGTCAAATGAAAAACAAGGAAAAATTTGCTACCTTTGATATCTTCTGTTTATTCAGAAAGTATAACATTTAGTACTTACTAATTGTAGCCAGAAAACTTATGTATTACAAGAAAACTTTTAATTTTCAATAACGTTGTTGCAGTTTTTCTGAACCAGAACTTTTACGATTTCATCACTTTGAAAGATATGTCACCGAGAAAAAAGATTTTTCAAAAAATCAAGCTAAAACACAATTCATGTAAATTCATAAAAAAGTTACAGATCTTGTGAAAATGAATATGTATTTTTATTCATAAAATTTGTCCAACGTGCATTTTTATTTATTTCAAAGTTGTTATTATCTATTATTTTTTAGTTTTTTTTTCAAGATCTTCCAATATTTTGTAGATCACACCAACCCCTATATTGTTATGAAACTTGAAATTCCAATGTGGTTTAATTTTTCAGTACTACGATATCTCCGCCAAATCCAACTACAACTTTGAAAAACCCTTCCTATGGCTTGCAAGGAAACTTATCGGCGATCCCAATCTAGAATTTGTAGCTATGCCAGCTTTGGTGCCTCCAGAGGTACAAATGGACCCACAATGGCAACAACAAATCGAAAATGATCTCAAAGAAGCACAACAAACTGCTCTACCAGAAGATGATGAAGATTTGTAAATTAAAACTCAATAATATTTGTATAAAAATTTAACAAGACTTGATTAAAGTAAACCGTAATTTATGTTAAATTTTATTGTGTGGAACCTTGTGGACAAGCTCTTGATATTTTTATATGATATACATGTTTTCTGAAATTGTTAATAGGATTTGTTTGTCTGGCCAGGAGTAATGCTAGAAATATGTATGATTGTGGAGATTGAAAATAAATTGTGCTTGAGGATTTTTTTTTGTAACTACCTTTTTCAGTTCTTATCCTTGTGGAATAAGCAGTAGTGTTAATTAAATAAATACATTTTCCTATACGATTGTTTTATTAAATGGTTTTGGGTTAGTTTCTAAATTTATTTTTAATTTATTTTTTATGTTGACTGGCACAATTTTGTGAAAGAAAATAAAATCCAAGTGTCACACCAAATATTGAAGCTTTTCCAAAAGGGTTCACAGAAATAAATCAGGGTTTTATTTCCTATCCATTCAAGCCCTAAAATATTTCGAAAGCTAGATTGGTTAATACTTGAAGATGGTGAATTTTTGCCAATGAACCATTATTTTATCTTCATAAAAGTAGTAAGATAGTCGAGTTGATGTTGATTATTTCACACTGTTAACAATTGTTTTCAAGTTTTGACTGTTGTGGAGAACAATTAACTTTAGTGAATTTTTATTAACAAGTGCAAATTGAGAAAATTGTCAGTATTGAAGCATTTTTTCTTGAGGAGTATCTCAAGGTAGTGTCTTGGAACCCCTACCATTCAATATATACCGTACTGACATATTAAAATCAGTGTATTTCAAAACTTCATGATTTTGCTGATGATTCTGTGAGTTGTGATAATAATAATAATATGTTTATTTCACTTGTTGAAAAGTACAAAGAGAAAATATCTATAAGTACAATAACAAGGAGTACGTCAATTAAAATATCTAACCTATGATGGTGAGATACATAATAAATATAAAATACACAATAAAGACCCAGGAAGGTGTATATCAAAACATATGTAGAAGGCAAGTTCAATTAAAATATATCGTCCTCTAGCAATATAATAATGAATCTTCATGGATTAGGATTAGTTAAAGTATATGTACCTGGTCAAGTCCACTTAAAATACATAGTCCTAGCGAGATGATATTAAAATTCATTGAGGGTGTAGCAATTTTTCTCGATTAGGGCACTTTTCAGCCTTGATTTGAAGACATTTATATTCGGTGCACTTTTTATGATGAATTTAAACAAATTGTTTATTAAGATTTGGGAGAAAATTAAAGTGATTGATGAATTGCCCAAATTTTAATCCACTAGTCAACAAATATAAAAATTATCGTGGAAAATAGACAAAAAGTGTTTTATTGTGTATCGTAAGTGAACATGAATTTCCACAAAATAAACAAGTCGTCGGTCAAAGAAGTTTAATCCACTCAAAATTGAAAGTGTGTTTAAAATTAATTAAACTGACTTCATCAAATATTTTGGAATCATAATTGAGTCATTTTAGGAGATGAGCAATCAGATTTTTTTGTCATAAAAAACAGATATCAGATACCCAAATTCAAGTTTCCAAAGCAATTTCTCTCAGTGAAGCATCTTGATATGCTGACTTATCTTTAATTTAATTTATGCTATTCTGGGTGGGGGTGGTTGTATTGAAAAAATCGTAATTTGAGTAATAAAAATAATTTGAGAGTAATTTGTTGACATCAAAATTATCCATTTTTCTGATCTTCCACCCATACCTTAAGTATTAATTTAAATTTCCATAAATTTTTCAACATTATCTTTAATGCAATGAAGCTTTGTCAATAAGTTTATCATTAACTTCCAACAATAAAGCATATTTTGACTATTGAATTAAATTTGTTTTTGTACATCATTTATATGACAAGATGTAAAAATAGTGTCACTGTAAAAACTGAATTAAATAAAAAAAGCGGTGCAAGGAACTTGAATTCGCACTCATAGTTATGCCAACATTATTTGATATATAGGTACTGCCTGTTAAATAATGTTTAGTCTCCTTGGGTACTGCCAGTATAAAAAACAAGTACCTACACAGAATAACCATCAGAAATTGTTGTTTTTCTTTGGCCGTCGGCGGCGAATTTACACTGGTATCACTGGATTCGTATAATGACGATCCCTAACCAAATATGAAAAATACACTGGGTGTCCCATTTAAAAATATCACTCGAATGCGGATAACCCTATATATTTAGGGTGGGGTTAAAAACTTGGCCAATCGGAAAAGAAAATCGACGTATTCCAGAAATTTTCCAAAATATGTTTATATTCAGAAATTGAATTTATTCCGTTCATTTGCATCGTACTGTATATAGATATCCAAAACCAACGAAAGGCATCGCGATGACGTCAAATGAGAGACAACATTGCAACATAGGGAACGGTCCATCCTCTACAAATAGAGACGATAAAATGCACGGCACGCTCTATGATTGGTCATTGTAATGGCGGTAAGTTTAAATGGCCGACAAGAAGAAGACAAACTGAGTTGAAAATACGTGAATTACTAGCCAACCTAACCTTACGTAGACAGAATAACTATGCAAAATTGTTAGCGATTTAACGACTATTCATCCAAAATTGTTAATAACCTAGCATTGATGGGGGCGCCTATGCCGTGCATTTTATTGAATGGTTACAAGTAGTTTTCAGTGTCCTTGGGAATTAGTGCTGTACCAGGGTTATTCTATATACAGTGACCGCCAAAAAGTATGTACCATATGGGAAAAATTTTTATTATTGGAGTATTTGAAAAAATATCCTGGGGAAAAGTTTGTGCATGTCCGATAACCTAAAAATCGATTTTGACACATGTCACGTGATCGCTAGAATGGCGGCAAAATGAAAAAAATTTCAATGCAAAGGCAAAAATAGGGGTAAGATAGCAAGATATCAAAAGAAGTTATTTGAAAAAGTCACTTAGAATTCAATTTTATACACACAAACGAAGTTTCAAGAGATAATTAAAAAAAAATGAAAATAGCAATTTTTTTTGAATATTTTCCCATCTATTTAAAAATATTATTTTTTTTCTTATGAATAGCTTGACTATACTGAAACATTTTCATTTTAATGATAATGACAAAACTTTCTCATTTTCTCCACACCAGAGGGCACTAAATTAAAAAAATTGGTTTTTGCCAGAACCCTCGCTGTTACATTGGTTCTTATCTAACAGTTATATCAGAATTCCAAGACTATTGTGTTGATATGGCAATCTAGAAACACCATGTTTCCTGATTTTAATCAAGTTTCAATAATAATGCTGTATGAGCGTTTTACTTTGCACATAAACTTTAAGAATCTTTAATTTGACGCACTATTTTCAAGTTTATGTGCGAAGTGAAACGCTCATGCACGATTATCATCGGAACTTGATTATAATCTGGAAATTACCATGTCATGTCATCACAATGGTTGTGGAATTCGGATATAACTGTTATGGTGGATTTATGCAGCAGTCATAAGTCATAAGGAAGAATATTCGTCAACGATTGGTTGGTCCGTATATTCCAACCAATTATTGACGAATATTCTTCCTTATGACTTAAGACTTATGACTTATGATTGCTGCATAAATCCACCATTAGATACGAACCGATGTAACATCAAGGGTTCTGACAAATTCCCATTTTTTCAATTTAGTGCCCTCTGGTGTGGAGAAAATGAGAAAGTTTTGTCATTATCATTAAAATGCAAATGTTTCAGTATAGTCAAGCTATTCATTAGAAAAAAAATAATATTTTTAAATAGATGGGAAAATATTTTTAAATAATTGCTATTTTCAATTTATTTGAATTATCTCTTGAAACTTCGTTTATGTGTATAAAATTGAATTCTAAGTGACTTTTTCAAATAACTTTTTTTGATATCTTGCCATCTTACCCCTTTTTTTGCCTTTGCATTGCAATTTTTTTCATTTTACCGCCATTCTAGCGATCACGTGACATGTGTCAAAATCGATTTTAAGGTTATCGGACATGCACAAACTTTTCCCCAGAATATTTTTTCCAATACTCCAATAATAAAAATTTTTCCCACAGAACTCATACTTATATCTGTCATAAGTTATAAGTACGAGTTCTGTGGTATATACTGACAGGGTTAACACGAACCTCTATTTTGATGACGTCGAAGAGTGCCAGATTATTTATTTACAAACAAGAAGAACAAGGACACTCAAGAAGAACAAGGATAGCTAAATCTAAAACATCTAAATAATTTACTTATGTTGGCAGCAGTGGCATTCTCTCTTCACCCTACGTCTGAGCCAGTGAGTAGCATATATCTATTAACTACAAATATTGATAAGACGCAATGTAATCAAAATGAAGCCAAAAATATCTATGTTACCTTTTCTCAAACGGGGGCTGGGAAACTATTGCGCATTCCTCGAAGGCCGAATTCTGAATCACGAGAAATGTCGTACATTTTTAAGGTTATGTTTCTTTTGACATTTTCAACCGTCCCATATTGAAAAAAAATGTGCTAACATTTTTATAATGTGGAGAAATTAAGAATGAGAATTATGCAAGACGGTCAATTAAACTTCGTGTCATTAAAAAAACGATTCATTGATCCATTTGTAACACAATGTCTGTTACCTGCTACTAGAGTTTCATCAATCAATTTTCTGCCTAAAGCGGATAAAAACTCACTAAACTTGAAGAAATATGGATTGGGTATGTGACAGACAGTTGTTTGAAAAGCTAAATCTCGTTCCACATCGGCATTTAACTGCTGAGAAAAACAGTTTGCTGAACACGAACTCCAAGTAAAACGCGGAGATCTTAAATTCCTTCAGGCATGAATCTAGAAATTTATAAAATGTGTCATATTCTCAGGAATGAAACCCATATATAGTGCCGTCCTCTTATAATTTGCACAATCTACACTTGCTCTCTGTAAACTTATCCGTATTATGAGGTTATGTTGGAAAGATATGCTTCTCATATGTTCGATAATTGTTGCTGCCGAATCATGCACTCTAGAAAGAGATGAAAAAACAAAATCGTTGTAATTTCTGGCTCAAGCGCAGTAATTTAACAGCGTCCAATTCGAAGTCGATGCTCATTTTTTTTTGGCATCACATAGGCTATCCTTATTATTTATATTTGTAGTTAATAGATATATGGTGAGTAGCTCCGAGAAGCTCCTGAAGTGATCTCACATACCACGAAAGAACATGTACCTACTAAATAACATGTATTTCTGTCACTTGAACTGATCCTGAAGTGATCTCAGGGGTAGTTCAGAGGTAAGAAGACCCAGTGATTAGCTCCGATTAACTCCGAGGAGCTCCTGAAGTGATCTCACAGACCACGAAAGAACATGTTCCTATTAAATAACATGTATTCCTCATATATCTATTAACTTAATAAATATATGGTATTCCTGTTAATTGAACTGATCCAGAAGTGATCTCAGGGGTAGTTCAGGGGTCACAAGCTCTTAATTGGAAAGCGCCTTTTGTCTCCCGAACTCTCTGAAAGCTGTTTTCCGCGTTAACCCTGTCAGTATATAGAATAACCCTGGCTGTACCATTGTTTCAATCAAGTTACGACATTACATGGAGGCCATCACTGAAGTTACGACATGACTTGGATACGAGATCACTGTCGCCATCTACATGTCGCATCTATTTCAATCCATTATTAATCCCATAAGGTTGGCTACCTTACTTATATTTAAACAATGTCCAGTACTGTTCAGTGGTATCGGAACATGCGAATAGTCTTTCGTAGACTTTTAGTATATTTAAAAGTGGGTAGATTTGACTAACAAAAACGGTGGTTTTTCTAAAAAAAGGTGGCCACGCTGACTACGACTATGAGGTGGTACTAAGTTTTTTCTCAATTTTTCCATCCTTGTTGACACGGGATGCGCTCTGTTATTGGTCACTTTAAGGGCGGGGAGTTTGAATGATGAGACAGCTACAGTTGAAAATGACATTTAAACTATCTGCTATTATGACCAATCACAGAGGTGTCCAAAGCCATTAGAAATCGCTATTTTTATACGTTTACTTTTGGAAATAAATTTCATTTCAATATCCACAAGATATTCACCTATTTTTCATCAGGTTTTCGAAGAATCTGATTTTCATCGGACAAATATTTAAATTTGGCGCCATGTAGTTTGCTACGAAGCCGGATATGACGTTGTGAATTGAGGTGCGGTGGGAGTTAAGATTGAATGAGAGTTCACTAATGGTTGCCAACTTCGATTTTTGACATTTTTCTATGAAGAACTAGGAAACTCTGATTGGATTCTTCATACTTTCATTAGTAAGCAATGGAATTGTACAAGCCACATTGCAAGCCACATATTCAATATAAATTTCCCTGGATAAGGAATAAATGAGAAATTCCAATCTAAAATAATTATCATCAATATCTCATTTATTCCATATCCAGGGAAATTTTCATTGAAAATCTGGCTTATACAATCCTATTGCTTACTAATAAAGGTATGAAGAATCCAATCAGTTTCCTAGTTTTCATACAAAAATCGAAGTTGGCAAACATTAGAGAACTCACCCATTCGTGAGGTGGAGGGGGTATTCATTTTGCCCACCATCGATTGTCTTTGTCTACGACGTTACGTGGTAACTACGTCAATAAAAAAATTGTTCTTCATTTCTCATTTCCTGTTTCGTTTGGCTTGTAGAAGGTTGTGCTGAAAGTTGTTCTTAGTGCTACTGAAATTTCTTTCTAACAATGGGAGACAGTAAGTTTTTTTAATTATTTATTTCATCTGCCTTCATTTCCAACAATTTGAAACTCATTTTAATTCATTCAAGGCAATTCTTCAAGTCCGTTATTGTATTTTTGTAATTTTTTTGCGTTTACTTTGGACCGTAACTTCAAATTTCAAGCATCTCTTTACTTTTTAAGGCTACGGTTCTGGTGGCTACTCTGCCGGGGCAGATTATTCTCAGCCTCCACCAGCAACTTCTTACCCTAGTTATGGTTCCCAAGCCGCTGGCGGATATGAAACTGGTGGAGCCCCACAGGGTGGAGCTTCAAGTGGAGGCTCGTGGGGTCAAAGAAGTAGCCAAAGTAGCGGTTATGGAGGTGGCCAAGGTGAGTTTTCAAACCATTTCCGATAAGTTTTCAAGAAATATTGAAAAAGAAAATGGCTTCCGTGTTCAGCGTCCTATTTTGAAATGCCGGCTCGGCGATTATTTGGTTATAGCGACTGAACATATTTTGATATAATTCTTTGGGCCTTATTTTGAATTTTTCTTTATACACGGTTCATCTGAAATTTTCATTAATGTTTCTTTAGAAGATACATTATTTTTTTAAGACTTGTGGCGGGTCGTCGCCATTGTTGACGTCATGGTTGTTATGGCGCCTTTTTTGTTTGCCATGCCTTTTTATTGTGCGAATTTGATGTTGAGACGCGGATGTCTTGATTGCTTTCAAAGATACCGCTTTTGTAAAGTCCAAAAGGGGCCATACACATATTCAAATAAAATTGAATTAGGTATCTCAAAAATTCCGAAGCTTGCACTATTTTTGTGGTCCTACGGTAAAAGCAGAGAACATATACCATGTTCTCTGGTAAAAGTACGTAGGTAGTTCTAATTTTTGTTTAAGCGTAATGGTGGTTTTAAGCAGCAGTTTTGTCCTAAGTGTTTAGTTGCAAGTAATAATCATAAGAATGTTGGATAATTATCTGTTGGACAGTTTATACACATCGTCATAAGGGTCCAACTGATTCATTGGCTGCACATTCCTATGACAAAACTTGTAACTAAAGCAGTATAGATTGAGTCGTTGCAGTTGATGTTGCCGTACGAAGATAAATGTGCCGTTGCTAATGTATACGTCTATAGATAAACTATAAATTGGTCATAATTTTGCCAGCAGCAGCGGAAGCGGCTGCGACACAATCTTAAATCCTGCTTGAAAGCTTGTGATTTAAAACTATTGTATAAAACCACCATAAATATCCTAAGTCTTTCGCCAATAACGAGGACTGTATATTTGTTTTTAACTAAACTCCCAGGGTTTCGGAGAAAACCCCTCAAAAGCAGAGCTTGTGCGAGCAAGGGAGATCCGGGACCTACAGTTTAAGTAAAAGTGGAATCCGAACCACTTCAGCTCAGTGACACGCGACAAGGGATCGAACCCGGTCCGCCTGGATGGAAGCCAAACGCTCAACAACACGACCACGAGCAAGGGTCAATGTAAACTGTAGAACCTTTAACCCTCTCTGATTTCTCATGGGTTTTAAACGCACTTTTAGTTTTCAAAAGTTCAGAGGATTCAACTTATCCTAATGAAGTGAAGTTGAATGATGAATCTTGTCATTTGAAAATGTGCTTTGATCAAGGAATTCATTAACTTGATCACTATAGCCCAATCTTTTCCATTCTTGAGACGAAAAATTGGATCTATTGAGAACAAAGAATGTTTTCAGTTTTTGAAAAGATAAAATTTTCTATATTGGATTTGTTGTAAACAACTACGTCCAAAATAAATATTTTTGTAATTTTGAGATAATAAATTTCTAGGACATTGGTCAATTGCCTTTTGAGTTTTATTATAACATACTTATAGGTAGTTGAATGTAGAGTAAAGATATGTTGTGAAAAGTTGTGCAGATTCATCATTTAAAGTGTAGAAGAAAATTTAAGTACAGATCGACAACGGTAAGGATGCCTCTGAGATGCGCAACGATAGAAAGCGTGAGTAGATGTGCGACGAAGATTGACTACTATTTAATAAGGCAGAGCGACTGAGCTGCCCCAATCCAGGGTTTTGTCTACTGCACAACCAATTCTCGGAGGCATCCTTACGCTTGTCGATCAGTAATGTGTTATTGTTGATATTGGAAATGCGACATAGGCATGGATATCAACAATTTAATTGTTGGTAATCCTCCTTCTATGTCGTATATTATTGCAGAGAATGATAGTCCTTTCATTTATTCAATAATTGAAAGGGTAGAACTTCTTCTGAACATTACATTGTTTTTCCCACTTTTTTAATGAACTTTATTTTACTACAACCATACTGTACGAATTCGACATACTTGTAGATTAACTAATAAAACTAATACAATATCACAAGATGAAATTTAAATACCAATCATTGTGTGAATGGTAGTGACCTGATGACAAACAAATGAAGTCTCTTATTGAGATGCTCCAACTAATACAGGCAGAGTTGCAATTTTTTGGAACAAATAAAAAATGTGATTTTCTCGATTAAATCTTGATGTTTTTGATTTATACTGTTTTTTCCTTAAATATGGAAATAACTCTAAAATCACTTATTTTCATTATTTTTCTCTATTTGCCCAAAAGTATTTGTTATCTAGATAGTGAGAGAAAAAATTTAAAAAAATCTATTTAGCGATTCTGAAGCCTATTTCTGTTGCCATTATTGATAATCTTCAAAGAACCAAAGCAACTAGTTCCGATGTGATACAAGATTTACAAGAATTAAAAAATCTTGAATCAACATTTGAGAAGACAGATTTTACTTTGAGTCAAATACATAAATTTTGATGAATGAAGGTGCTGTAACAGATCTAGACAACAAATATTTTTGGGCAAAAAGAAAAAAATAATGAATTTAAGTGCCTTGACTTGACTTGAGATGTCCGGAGGACTGCTCATTGCTAATATCCTATACAATAGTTTGAGTGATTATTTAAGGAAAAAATCAGTATAAATCAAGAAAATCACGATTTGACCGAAAAAATCAGATTTTTTTATTAAAAAAAAAAATAATCGTGATTGCAACTCCGTAATATTTCACAACTTCTACGCTTACTAAGTGAAGGAATGTTTAATTTTCTGTCTCTTAATGGATCTCAGTATCTTCTAAAAACTTGTATTTCTGTTGTATTTCAATGAATTGAAAACTTTTTTTTTTTTCAGGTGGTGGCTACCAATCTGGAGGTGGGGGATATGGAGGAGGTGGAGGAGGCTACGGAAATGGAGGAAGTTATGGTGGTAACTCCGGCGGCGGCGGCGGTTATGGAGGAGGTGGCGGAGGATACGGAGGTAATTTTTATGACCTTGAAATTGTCCTTAGGTTGCAACTTTGGTATGCAATGTACGAGATATTTTGTAGGTTATGTTTGATAAGCTTGTTTCTATTGATAGTTTAATTTTTACGATGAAATGAAAAATTCTAACTGTTCTATTTCAGGTGGCCGAGATAGGGGAAGCGGTGGAGGAAGAGACTCTGACCGAAGAGACAGTTACGGGTGAGTTTTTCTCAATTATTACTTGAATAAAGTGCTAATAGAAACATCAAAAAAAGCATGAAAGGGTAAAAATAGGTGTGGGTCTGTGAATGGATTTATGATTTGCAATATACAATGAAATTAATGTGTTGAACAAAACAAGACTTTTCACATTATCAAATGAATTTGTTAGCAATGGATCATAGGGCGACTTCATCTAAAGAATTGTTTCCTTATACAGTTTTACTCTAATTTATTATTATTATTTTTATTATTTTCTAAAGATTCAGTATTTTAAACTATTGTAGTATGGTTGTATTTTCAGAACTCTTCTGATTTTTTGACATAACTGATAACAGGTGAATTACTAGCTACTGATCAACCAAATGAATGTAATCTGTAAGGTTACACCAAAGGTGTTAAATTCACTAATACAAATATGGTTTATCAAAGGTGGTATTTAGTTATTGAAATTCCTTGACGTTTTTAAACACCACAATGTGACATCTGCTGAAAAGTCAAGTTTTCCGTGGACTATACAACTAGGTCAATATTAAATTCCCTCAAATCATGGTTTTAATGATGTGTGAATATGCCTAATTTCTACAAAATAATTTGAACAAGAAAAATGGGGTGTATGGTGCAATAATTTTTGGATGAATATCTCAATTGGGGTGACATTTCTACTGACAATGAACTGGTGTCCATTTGCAAGATTGAAACTGAGGTAGTTTAGGAATCGTCAGGTATTCCCAAGCATGTTTTAACATTGTTATCTTTTTGATAGTGAATCTGAGTGAAAAAAAAATTATTTTCACTTTTATGGGAATGTGTGGAGAGATGGATATTTCCAACTCTGATGAAATTATTTGTTTGATTAGGGCATGTCACAAGTTAATATTTTGAACTATCAAGACTCTTCGCACTGAAATACTTTCTGAAATTTTTTTCATTAAATATAGAGGCCCCCACAGACGATCAGATCGGTATTGCTACATGTTGCATGATACATAGTAGCGATACAAATTACATCGTGTGTGTGTTTGTATCAGTATCACTTTGTATAATCGTCTGTATCGCTGAGATATTTTTTCTCTCAAAAGATTATGCTAAATGCTGAACGACCTTGGTTGATGGCCTATTGGGTGTTCAAATAAAGTACATTAATTCTTGATTATGCTAGCACCACTGTGACTGCCACAACCACAGGTTTGGGTAATGACATCGTTGAAACGTTCCTTCCGTTCACGTTTGCAATCTACTGATGTTTCACGAATTCTTCTCATCGTGAATGGAGACGTGGATACTTGATACAAATCTCATATATTTGTATCGCGACATGTAACAATACCGATCTCATCGTCTGTGGGGGCCCTAATAGACAAAAACCAACAACATATTTCAAGTTGTCATTTCATAAGTCGTGAACAATTTGGTACTAGATCTCATAGTTCAACCATTAAAGCCGATTATGGCAGTTTCTAGCGACCTAATTTAATTTAAAAAAAAAATGTTATCTGGGGATTTTCGAGAAGCACACTACAATTTCATTTATTTTCTAGTAATCAAGCTCCGCAATTTTGCAAGTATAAGTCACAACCAGGGTTTTTAGGCATCTTAATCACGACCTATGAAATGACAACCTGAAATATATTGCTCTGGCTCTTCTTCTATATCAAATGTTCAATTTGAAACACTTTGTTTGGGAATAAATTAGGCTTCTGAAATTGTTGGGAATTTGATAAAATTCTGACGGTTAATATTATGAAGTTGAAAATAAAGTAATGTGTTATGTTGGTATTGCAGAAAACTTGAATAAAATAGGATTAACTGTTATAATATAACTTATATTTTATTATTATATGCGTATATGTGATTTCGACGCCGAAAAAGTCATTACATAATATGGTGTCTATCTTGATAGGCTACTTGATATATTTGACTTATTTTACAAATGATTGGTAAAGGGTTGTTTCTTACCGAGATTTTGTCAATAATAGTACCTGGTTTTGATTTTCTTTACTCTGGTGAGGTTATTGGCAAAGATGTGGCAAAAACAAATTGAAATTGGATGTCCAACACTGAATATGACATTGGTCAAATCTCAAAAAATCCAAGAACTGATTCTAACAAATTGTATACAAACAATTTTTGGAGAAGATACTGGAGGACAAACAAACAACTATAAAAATGGGTTTTCAATATAAATAATCATTCGAAGCAAGCACACTCATAGTTCCTATGAGATTGAGTAATCCAAATTTCACCCAGTTAACAGTAGAAAACCTTTTTCACTAGAGGTTAAAAAATATTCGAGTAAAATCTTCAATTTCTTGGCTGTTTACATGTGTGTGAAACAAATAGACTGAGATGGTGACAGATTTCATTTGACGATTTTCTCGTTTATGCCTCTGAGATCAGTTAAAGATATGAAAATTCTGACAAGAATGATGACAATAGCAGCGAAAATATGATATGCATAGAGGTTGCATGTGTCCAAATGGTACCAATGATGGTGAAAACTTATGAAATTTTTTTCAAATATTTAGATCATTGCTGCCAATTGAAATAAGAAAGTTTCTATCATGAATGTCCCTTATAAAAAGTGGCATAAAGTTTGCGGATGTCGAAGTGAGGTCGACTGAATTGAATTTTTTAAATGAAGACCACGCGGCGAGGCTCAAATTTTTCATCATTTTGGCCAGAATTTTCAAATCTTTCACTGGTCTCAAGCATAAACGAGAAAATCGTCAACTGAAATCTGTCACCATCTCCCAGTCTAAAAGTGAATGTTGTAAACATTTATCATCATACAATATCTTAGTTGATGTTTATTTTGACAGCTTATATATACTGATCATTCGGTAATTGATATATATTTATGATTTTTTGCTAGTAGGTATATTGATTATCGAAAGTCATTAAGGGTAATATGCAAGAATCGATAACGTGTTTACTTTAACTAACTGACAATCTACAACTGGCTGGACCAAAGTAGATCTAACCACTGTACAGGTGATCCAATTTCCCAGGAGAAGAGATGTTTTTGACAAAGGTTTCAAATCTTCAACTCGGTGGTTGCACAGCGTTTATCCATTCCACCCCCCATATCGAACTGCTACTGATGTTGAATTTCTGTTTTAGAGGCGGAGGCAGGGGTGGTGGTGGTTTTAATAAAGGTAAAAGCACCCAGTCTAATAGACAGTGGTGCATTTTTGTACATCTTTTTAATTATGGTACTGTTTTCGTTTGAAAGAGCTGGATTTCTAAAAAAAATTAAATTTATTCAATGCCTGAATTCAATTATTTAAGGTTTATGAACTTTTTTGAGGTTTTTATTGATTTCAATTGTTTGGATCATTGCTGTTAGTGTTTATTGTAATTTTAGATCCGCGTGTTGGCAATAACCAAATAATTGAAATCTCTTCAATACATCTTCCAACAGATCTTCTGCAGGGCAAAGATAATCGAATTACCGATTTTTCCACTTCGTGAACTCGCCGTGACAAAACAGCTCTTTCTTACACATTTCGATAGTAGGATGTTGTGATTTTAAAATATGCAGATTAGAAAAAACGAAAAATACGAGGTGGGACAATAAAAATCTGCCTGTCGAAAACTGTAAAATGCGTAATTAGTTTGGATGTGTTTCCCCTAGACCTTTATTGTCTTGCCTCCTAGGTTTCCTTGTTGAAATGAGAGGCAATGATTTCACAGTGTGATAATATTTATGAGAGGTTGGCTAATGTTTTCTATGAGGTTTACAATTATTGGCATGTATTGAAGTTTTAAGGTTCAAATTATCATATTCTAGTGGTTAATAATAAGGTTTTATGGTAATGTACAGTTCTTGAAAAAGTTTTCAAGTTCTGTGGTTTACAAAAAAACACGAGTGTATTTTCAGCAAGTGATTGAAGCTGAAGAAAATGTCTACAAATGTTTCTATGTTCTTGGTATAATCGAATTCTTCAGTTATGAGTAACTAGCAGGTGCCCACTGTTTGGAGTTTCAATCAGCCGTTATATAGTCGAAATGAAAGAAAATCGCCTGCAAATTTTCAGAGGAAGTATTAGAAAATTGGATGTCCTAAAGTAAAAAAAATGGTGTAGTAAAAACAAGTTTTACTATGGGGGTAGTCCTGGTTTGATTTTTGGTAATACCTTTTATTTTACATCAACATAAAAGTTTTCCATGTATACATTATTCACATCACACAATATCAACATAGTTATGGAGTTGTGGATGTTCTGCTTTGAAATGTTAAAAATGCCAGTTAAAAGTAAATTAAAGGAATATTGAAATCTAGTATTGGATATACTTGAAAATGTATTTTTCATTCACTAAATAATGAATATTCCTCCAATTCTAACGTCCTTCGTTATCTATTTTATATGCTGTCTGTCCCATGTTTGTTCTGATATGCTAAATAATTTCTTACGTACTTCATATTATAAAGTACGCACTAGTGGTTCTCATGTTTTAAAATTTGATGCTAGGATTGCAGTGTTCATAGTATTTAATGGTCAAAAACCTTTTTGTCGGAATTGGTACAAATCTTGCTTGCTATAAATGAAAATTGAGATGGAAAAGATTCTGAATACACCCTTTATTGTCTTAGTCAACCAAAATATATCTCACTGGTTCCAAAGTAGTGTTATGCTAATATGAAAGAGATAGCTGGCATGTTAAGGAGTAAAGAACAGAACAGAATCTTCGCTTGTACTTTTATGAAACCAAGAAAGAGTTTTAAGTAACTCTGTAGTTGTAAGTTTTCCTTGATATTTTCCCAAATATATCGGTAACTCCAACAGGTACCAGGTACAAAATAATACCATAATAGATATAAGCATGAGAAGTGAAAATGAAGTTGGTTTAACATTACAATATCACAATGACTTCTGTCTCAAACTACACGCAACGATATTGACAAGAGGTTGTGACAATTCTGTCTAATGAAACTGGCGAAATTGAAAGACTGAAATGAAAATGGAATAACACTAAGTAATCATGTTATTGTTGGGAAATTACTGTGGTATCGAATCTGAAACAAGAAAGAAAAAGTTGAGATAGTCCAGTAAAAAGTACAGGTGCACGATGGTGAAAAAACGCAGGAAAATTAAGTGTCCCCAAATTAAGTTAGCCTGTTGTTTTCATTATGAAAAACATACTTATCTGTATACAGTCTGCGTTGTAAGAAGTATGTTTAGGAACTTGGCGACAGAAGTCTATTACCAATAATTTCGAGAAGAATGGTATAAATAATCCAAAAAATATGAATTGTTTGATCGTCATAGTGTGAGACGGTTGAAATACGAAACGAAAGAAATTCGTTAAGACATAAATGGACATTGAGTTGTGGCAAGTCATATTGATTCAAGTTGAAACCAAATATTAGGTGAATATTAATGTTGGTGCAAAAAACGTTATTCAAATTGAAGAATATTGGTTTGGGATAATGCTTTTAATTTAAGCAAGTATTGTCAAGGAAAGATGTCTGGAAACGAAAGTTATTGATGCTGTTATGAGCTTGTTTAACTTGATGATTTGTTTAATTCAAGCAAATTCCAAATTCAAGCTCTACATGTATGTGGAACATTTGTTCAAAGATACTCATTTAAGATTATAAAAATGATGGTTTTTCCCGCAACCTAGCGCTGAAACGATTTAATCTAATAATTAATGCAGTACTTCTACAAATTATTCCATATCGGTGGTCTTTATAAGACTTGTTAAAGATCAAGCAGGAACAACCAAGAACTATGAATAGTTTAGCAGGTATATTTTGAGTATAGAATTCAAAGAATTTATAATTTTTGCCTTGAGGGGTAGGTGAAGTTGGGAAGCGACGAAGGAAGTTTAAAATAATCCTCGAATAATTTGTGGCGTTGGTGACCTGAGATACTTTCAACTTAGTCACATGAAAATTGTTCATTCAGAAATCTTTAATTTGTGATCAGGACGTAAAACAAGAGTTGATACATAATAGTTGAAAACAAAGTTTTCCTATTCTGATCAGACAATTATATTTCAGGAGGAGGAGGAGGGGGCGATGGTAATTTGGTAGTCCAAGTTGATACGATTTTTGTATCTGGAATGAATCCTGATCTTGACGAAGAAGATATTGCGCAGCACTTTGGCTCAATTGGTATAATCAAGGTAAGTCATTGGAAATTTGTAAAAATAGCGAATTGCACTCTGTGCTTGGATCTATTGATGTTCAAGAACAATTTTGAAGTTTCGCAAGATAAAATACAGAAACATATTCATTCGTTTGTTGAATCAAGACAATCGAGTTTATTCCATCTGTAACACTTTTCAATACAATACAATTTTCTGGTGTGTCTAGTAGTTGCTTACGATATTTTCGTAAACGTAACCAAATTGAAATCTTGTAGATGGATAAACGAACGCAGAAGCGCAAAATTTGGTTGTACAAAGACAAAGCCACCGGAGCAAGTAAAGGAGAGGCTACGGTTACATACGATGATGCTGATGCTGCCCAGTCTGCTATATCTTGGTTCGATGGTAAAGATTTTAGAGGTTCCACCGTTAAAGTTCAGTTAGCCACCAAGAAAGATAACTGGAGTGCTGGTGCCGGTGGTGGCGGCCGCGGGGGTCCAAGAGGGGGGCGTGGCGGTGATGGAGGCGGCAGAGGTGGTGGCGGCAGCGGAGGCGGCGGTTTTGGTGGATTTGGTGGGAGTAGAGGTAGAGATGGCGGAGGTGAGGAATTTTTTTAGATATGCTATTGGCATGAGGAATCTGCAAAGGTGTACGTTTCAGAATTATAAAAATGTCTTGTTTAAATTTTTTCTTTGGATCAGCAGGGTTGCCATCAACTTGGAAATGATAGGAAATTTTTTTTTTTTTTTATGTTACTGGATTCGTGATAAACTCGGGGAAATTTGCAGTATTCCGTTGGTAATCAAGGAATTAGTTGATTCGAAAAAAATATTAGCGTAGAATTAATTTTTTTTTGTTGATTTGTTCATTCCCTCTATTTTTGAACAACTGTATGATGTAGTATCAGTTTAGTCAAAATATATTTTATTGTATGAAATTGAACAAACTAATAGACTAAGCTTCATCAACTTAATGATGAATTAAATATTAATTATAATTATTTTTATTATTGATGGATTACAGAATAAATGTTTTTTCATATTCTACGTTTTCAAAGGTTTCATGAAACCGTCTGATTCTTCAAATAAATTGAAAAGTCATGGAATATATTATGACTTTAATCGGGGAAAACCTGGGAAAGTCTGGGTATTCACATAGAAAAAGTTGGTGGCAACCTTGATCAGCGTTTGTAATTATTCTTCACATTTGTTTTTGTAGTAATATTAATTTTAATATATCACTATATCACTTTTCAACAATGCAATACTGCTGTAAGAAATAACTTGATACTTTTTTTTATTATTTGCTCTCGGACAGCTTACCACTAATTCAGAGTTCTCTATAAAAGTCTTCCTTGATAGGATCTGGCATAGGAATAGGATCTGAGGAAACTATCCACAAGGAATAATATACAAATCAATATATCACAGAGGTACACTGATTGGAAAGTTTACCAGTAAACACCTTTAATTAATAATAAATAAATAAAAAAATAAATAATAGTATATTGCAGATTTCTTTTGTTAAGTTAGTTTTCTAAAAATGATCATTCTGGCAGGTTTAATTGACATTAAATAAGCTGTAAAAAGCTTTTTGTTTTATTAAATTAATTCACTCGCCAACAGAGTAACAAATATGTCAATTCAGCCTGTTGAAATGTTAGGGAAAAAGTAAAACAGGATTTTTGATAATCGATTTGATAAATTTGCAGGTTTTTATATTATAAACGTTGTGGTTGAGTTTTGCTAACTTGTGTAAATTTTTGTTCTAGCTATTAGAAACCCTGAATACGGAGTGATGGAATTTGCCGAGAATAGTTGAAGAATTAGTACAAAACTCAAAGAAACTACAAGAAGTAGTTTGATAAAAAGTTTTGATTTTCTTCGTGAGGATTTACATTATAAGAAAGTTTCACTAGCCTATGATAATATTGAACCTAAAACACTTTTATCAATGTGATGCCAATAATTTAATAATCGTTAGTTTTACTGTAGACTTCTGCAATAAATAAATTTGGTAAAATTCAGTTATACTAACGAGTTTATTCTAACTGGAAACATCATCTTGCGTTTGATAAATTAACTTATGTGTGGGAAATGTTGAAAGAAACTGTTAGTATTTAAACTGAATTTTATCTGTTTTAGTTTGAGGAACTTGAAAGTCGATCCAAAGGAGTTCAATAATTGACTCCTGTCGGTCAGATTAAAAATTAATCAATTTTTTTTATTACTAAGAGTGTTCCTTTCTGTTTCCAGGCCGTGGAGGCGGCGGTGGTGGCGGTAGAGATCGCGAGGGTCGAGACGGAGACTGGAAATGCCCCAACCCTGATTGTAGCAACACGAACTTTGCCTGGAGGAACCAGTGCAACAGGTGTAATGAGGACAAACCAGAAGGAGCCGGAGGCGGCAGCGGCGATGACAGACGAAGCGGCGGCCGAGGAGACCGCGACGGTAGCAGAGAAAGGCGCGGCGGAGGCGGTGGTTTCAGGGGCCGTGGAGGCGGCGGATTTGGGGGACGCGGAGGCGGCAGGGGAGGAGACCGAGGTGGATTCGGGGGCGGTCGTGGAAGGTTGGTTTTATAATTTTTATTCCATTCAATATCACCTAAATATTGCATTATAAAATTCGAACATAGTTTGTTCAAAAGTGTTGTCAAATTGAAAACATAAACAAGACAATGTTTTTGTAGGACAACTTGACAAATTCTTTTGAACTTTCATGTATATATATATATATACAGTTTCCAGCAGATTATTGGATGCAAATTTCTATTTTTAGACCGACGTTCATTGAGATATATCCTCGACGTTTCTCACACAACTGTCTAGCATTCTTAAGAGAGATTTTGGCATGTTGACGTTTACTGTCAACTGATTGACATTCGATGTCTCAATTAATACTCGTGAATTTGCGTTTCTACATCTGATTGGTCCATTTGTACGGGTATCATGTGATTTCTGTGAATATTTTGATAAAATCATTAATCTGAACAATAAAATTATTTTGATAGGAGATATTAATATAGATTTATCAACAGATAGCAATTATGTTATCAATTATGAACAAACAAAACAAACCCAAACTGCTTTACCAGAAAGAAAAAAAAATTCATCAAGCATTCTTGATCATAGATCTTTACCATTGTTTATACAGAAGATAGTCAACCTTGGATTATGATTGGATCAAAATGGATGGACATCAGCCTTCAGTATTTATTTATTTTTGCTCATTGGAGATGGACTTCCACTTTTCTTTCTACGTGAAAATTGAAAAATTTCAAGTTTATTGGGCCAAATAACTCAATTCTGCATGATGTGGACATTGGCCCTTTTTCTTCCAAGGTACAGAGAAATCCTAACTAACTGCCACCAGTTGGATTTTAGTATGATAGGTCATCGCATAATACAGGGTGTATCTAACTTCTTGCAATACCGTGAAGGAAGGGTGTATAAAGGCATGTTAGAACGAATGGCAGGTGTGAAAAATGCGAAATTTTTTTTTTGGAGTTTTACAATTTTGTGAAATGTGGGTGGACACTTTGGGAACCTCTGTACGCCATCCTTTTAGACCAGAAAAGTCAATTGTCGTTGAAGAAAAGACTGAATTTCGAACCGAATTAAGATTACGTTTACAGAAATCTAGAGAGACCCACATTTCATAAACTTAAAATTATCAGAAATTTTTTTTCGAATTTTTCACACCTGCCATTCGTTCTAACATGTAACTTCAAATAATTAAAATACGATCAAATTGGAATTTAAAAAAAGAATTCATATTTTTATTTGCAATTTTGGCGAAACGTCGAGGATATTTTTTTTGCATTTGTTCAAGTGCACCGTTTCAATTTGTATCCACTTACTTAGTTGATGTTTAAAAAATCTAAATGTTGCTTTCACTTGATTTTGCATTTTGGTGTATTCTGAATTGAGAAATCTACAATAGTCATTTCTGGTAATAGAATTTAGAATATTTTCATACAGTTGAAGTTTTAAAACTTCTGACAATAAAGTATATTTTTACTTTGATACTTGCCACATTTCACGCAGTAACATTGAAACAAAGCCATCAATATAATAACACAAAAAGTTTGCACCTTTGATTTATGCCTTGATTTGGCTCTCTCCCACCCGCTCTCGGAGGAATGTTATAAATAGTTTCTTTTGATTTGAATGGTGGGAGAATATTATAGTCTCTATTAAAACACACTATTAGCTAATCCACAGCTTTTAAGTGTATCCTGTCTGGAGACACAATTTATTGCATCTTCTTTGACTGTGATTTTATTTGATTCTAGGAACATCGAAAAATATTTATAAATAATTTTTTTTAGGGGTGGTGGTGGTGGTCGAGATGGAGGCCGCGACAGTGGTGGCAGGTCAAGACCATATTAGGATTAGGTAGAAAAACGTCCGCTTTTTGTTCAAAGAAGAGTCTTGTATTATTTAAAATTACTGAATGACTGTACTTTTTGTATTTAGTTTGTAATGAATTCCGACGTGAATAAATATAAATAATCTAAGATATGCAAAATTTCCACTGATATTTATTAGTAGTTGATTGTTTTCAACTTTTGAATACAAATTTCTGTACATGTGTAATAAAATAGTGTTTTAAGTTAATCATTTTTTTCTTTCGCTAATACTTTATCTTTTTCGGTTTTAATTGATTGTTTCACTCCCATCCGCTCTCGGGGAAACTTTATCATTAGTTTCTTTTGATTTTTATGATGGGAGCAGATTATTATCTTTATTAAAACACACTAATAGCTTATGCAAAACTTTTAAGTGTATCCTGTCTAGAGAAACATTTTATCAAATTTATTACCCGATATCAAAATACTATCGTGTGAAAGTGAATAGGTAGGTGAAAGAGTAATGGTTTTGAATTATTTCAATTTTACTTTTTCTTCTACGTAATTTATTTTCACATCGATTTCAAATAAACAATAACATTACTGAATGTGTATTATTTTTTCTCTAAAAAGAAAATTCCCTCACTTTGAATTTTGCTAAAAATTCAGTTGTTTGTACTATCAGTAGTACAAAATAAATTTGTTAGGTAAAGTAGTAAATGTAAGTAATATTCCAAAAAAGGTAAATTGTGTCTGATATAAGTGAAACAAAAACAAAATGACATGAAACTTAAAAAATGCAAATAGCTATACCTACATGATTAAAAAATTATTTGGAATTATTGTCTTTTGCATCATCTTTCAAGGAAGGGAGAACTGTCAAGATTTCTGGCATGCGGGGGACAGTTGCTCGCAATAGGGAATATGCATTTTTTTTTTTCATTTGTTTAATAAATTTTTACTTTGTTACAACATGGTAAAAAATATAAATACGATTGAAAGTCTTTGAATTAATTTCTAAAATAATATATAAAATACCGATTGAATTTGAACGCCTCCATTTTCGCGCGCTGTGGATGACGTCACAAGGCGCTATCGTGTTCTCAGTGTCGTTCATTGAGACGTACTCTGATTGCTCTACTTGCTTGAAGTTGATATTTTATAAAAGAGTAAGATAAATGCAGTACAAGTGTTAGAGAGAGATGAACGTATGTGAAAGTGATCTCGATCCAATGAGACTAATATTTAACAAGGACGGTTTAATAAGCTCTAGCCAATCAGAATCTTGTAGCATCAACGCGTCATAGTGACGTACTGGATATGAGTACAGGGTCGAACCCACTGAAATATACCTTATAACTGGAATGCCAATGCAGGCATATGCGCGAAGAATTTTTGTGCCTTCCATGGGGATGGAAATATCAGAATCTGCACCGACGCAGTAGATGAAAATATGTGAAAATCATGTCTTTGATCATAACAGAGACCAGTGAATTGTTCTGTGATGAAAACATACGTCTTTGATCAATGAATTCGGCCAGGAGCGGCTTAAGCCTTGTACATACTTATGCGAATTCGCAAAAATTTTTGCGAATAAAATGACGGTTGACAGTTTCGCAATAAAGTTCAAATATTTGAACTTTATTGCGATTTCGCAGAAAATTGTGATACAGAGAATCCACGAAAAATGATGAACATTTGTTTCATTTGCAAGGATAACCTCAAAGGCTGGTGATTTATATTATATTTTTAGTTCAAATCATGAGTGATATTTTGAATAAATCAATTCCTATGCACCAATTATATAATCTTTGGAAATATCACAAAACTTTAAGAAGGAAACAAAGAAGTTGTAGTGTTTGAAAAATTTTCAAGAACCGCAAACTTCAAGGAGACTATCATAACCTCGTTCGAGAAATGCGAATGAACGATTGTTACTCATTCACCATACAAAATTAGTTATCTTAAGTGATAGTGATATGATTTTTTCTTTTGCCTTCTTGGTTTTTGAACAAATTTTAAATTTATAATAGGTTATGTGTCTAAGGAACATCACAAAACAGTAAATGAGATCATTTCTAAATAACAGTGAGCACCGAACACAAACAAATTGTGAGTTCTGTGACAGCGACCAATAAATTATTCCGCAGAAGTATGAACGCCCATTTCCGTCAATAATTTGCTACTTTGCGATTTGCAAATTTTTTTGCGAATTCGCATAAGTATGTACAAGGCTTTAGGCGCTATTTATAGCAGTTCATTGAGTTCAGTCCTCCATTTTATGTTTGGTTTTGCTTGTGTAAGTTTTTTCCCAGAAAATGTTCAAAAAAAGAGTAACTATAGGTTATCACATTTGAAACTCCTCGGTAGGGCATTGTGTTTTTCAATTTGTTTTTCATTATAAATAATTTTTTATCGTGAAGTTCATTTTTATCCTGGGAAAATGAATGTGGTATGATCATTTTTCCACGATTTGATATTTGTGAAATCTAAGTTTCAAGCTGATCCAAATAGACGAGGAAAGTGTGTCGTCACAAATGTCATTCTTGTCAAAAACTGATTACAAACAAAGACTTTTACGTGACATTCTCTGTTGTTGATTTGTTGCTGTGCTTATTAGTTTGTGTTTTGTTGTTTGGATTTTGTTTTCTCAGGCAAAAGAAGTTGAAAAACAACGGAAACAATTTCGGACAAGCTGATTTAAATTTGACAGAAGTTTGTATTTGGAATCAGTTTTTGACAAGAATGTCATTTGTGACGTCATCACTGTCCTCGTCTATTGTAAGCGTCCGTCAGACCGCGGTGGTTTTTCATCAATTTAATCGTATAGAAATTCGTTCTATACTATCATTGTTTAAATAGAACATAGTCAATGCCTGTGGAAAAGGTATTGGACACAAACGCGAGTGTCATCTAGCGTGATTAGTTACAAACATGAATATTTGACGTCATTTTAATGCAGGTTTCTTCAAAAAACCCTGATTTTAATGCTTTTCCATTGTTTTAATCTAGTTACGATATGACTTTGAGGCCAGATCACTGAAGTTACGACATGACTTGGATGCGAGCTCACTATCGCCATCTACATGTCGCATCCATTTTGATCCAATTATAATCCCATAAGGTTGACTATCTTCTATATAAACAATGATACTATGGACCAGACCGGTCCTGTTTCGAATATTAGTACGCATGCTCCCCCCTTGACTTTTTTGACTGCTGCGCGAGGTTCAAAAGGGTACACTTTTGAGAAGTTGCATTGGCATTCCAGGGGTGGGATTATGAACACTCGATAAGAGAGCTGTCACGATACGTAGGCTAGAACGATGGTTGTTCCCGATTCGAAACGAAGTCGAAATTATGAAATTTCTTTGAATAGAGATAGAATGGAATTATATCTATCATATAGACCATTGATATCGACTCAAGTTGCAATATATTTGGAATAGTATTCGATTTCATAATTGATAAAATCTGACATATGTCAAACTAACTACGGATCGAGTGTTCGTAATCGCACCCCAGTTATAAGGTATATATCAGTGGTCGAACCAAGAAACAAATCTATCAGCAGTAACTCTCATATACCAAGAGCTAGTCGTCACTGTCTATAGAGAACGGCGGCCATGACACGTCCAATTTCGTCACAAATGTTCTATCATCTCTTTCTACTAGTGTCCCCATTGTCTGATGGGAATTAAACACTCCTTGTTAAATTTTAGTCCCTTGCTCAACGAGTACTCTAGTGTCGTTCGTTAAAGGCTATTCCACATAAAGGCAGTAGTAGTGGCAGTGAGTCCGCCCCTTTTGACGCTGTTATGTGAATGAATGACATTGGAATAGAAATTTTCAACATTGTTAAAAGCAATAGAAAGGAATCATAGAAGCTATCTCAATTTCAAGATGATTTTAAGGTTAGAAATGCCAACACTGCTAGATTTTACTGCAAAAAGTTAAAATAAATCAAACTTTCATCAGCATGACCTTGAATTTTCAGCGTCGTTTAAACATGTTTGCCATTGATTGTCTTATCAATAGAGGGGGGTGTCGCCACTGCTGCTGCCATTATGTGAACCTGCCTTAAGACGTACTCTGATTGCTCTACTTGCTTGAAGTTGATATTTCCAAAAGTGAAAGACAATGAAGTACAAGTGTTAGAGAGAGATGAACATATGTGAAAGTTATCTGCAGTGGGATCACAGAACTGGATTCTATTTCACGAATCGAGTCGAACCCGCCATTTTGACTCGATTATTGGTATTGGTATTCCTTTTCTCGATTACGTCGTATAAACTCGACGAGACTACTCGATAGCTCAAGAGGAGTCGAGTTGTCAATTTATCCTTTTCTTTTAACATTTCTTTTAATTTTATTGATGTGTTTTTCGACAGAATAACTGGTACAGCGCGGAAAAGTGATGGTTGTTTCGTATTTTAGTAAATTCATTGCAGTTTTTGCAATTTATTAAGCGATTCCATTGAAACATCCCATGGTCATCGGTTTCAAAATGAAAGATGCCCATTGGAAAATGTTATGTTGTTTGTATGTTGAATACATTAGACTAGGTACTTAATTTTAATATTTTCTTACAAACATAACTTTTTAAATGAAACTGAATTAATTTGAATGAAAAAAAAACCCGACTTTTTTCCTCTTAATTAAAAAAAAAATCCTCATACATTCTTTAATCTCATTTAAAAAAAAATAGATCACAAATACCTATAAGCACATCACATAATTTTCATGACAAATAAGTCACAAAATTATTATAGATAATATGATTCAATTAATTTATGTATTTACTACCGTCTATACTAGTAGATTTCATCATGAATCTTATTGAATCAAAATGTGAAATAGAATAAGGTATAAATTCCATATCGAGTTTATCATCGTGTCGTACGATAGTCGACGATCGTGAAATAGAATCTCCCTGCTGATTAACTAGAGTAAATTAATATGGGATGCAGTATTGCCTAGAGCAAGACGATAAAGCTTTGCTGTCTACGCCGGTTAGAGGCCGGATGGGAACGGATTTCTCGCAGCAAGGCGAACTGACTAGATGGTTAAAAAAAGGAAAAAGAAGAAGAAGCCTTATGATGATGTCGATGTCATTGATGAGTGATGACTGTCTATGATCTTGATTCTTGATATTTTTGACGAAGAACGTCAGATTCCATTGAAAAATAATATCTACATAAATTATAAGATTTACGAGAAATTTACATATATTAAATATAATATTTGAGTAATAAAGAGAACAAGAGAAGATAGCCATTGCTATTGCAGATTTTCGTAGATGTTTTTATAATTTTACCTTCACTCATTTCATTCTTCTAGTCATCTTAGTTAGCCCTTTAGTCCTAATGTTGAAAAATATAGTTTTACTTTGCATAGTTCTTATGAATAGTCATGGTGAGTGACAATCACAAATTGAGAATGTATAGGCTCTAAACAACATATTCCTAGGAGTTCCAGATCATTACAATGAATATTGGACTGGGAAGTGGTTTCCTCATTCACCCAGTGAATCAGATCAAAATCCATCAGTTCCTTTGAAAAGAAATCACCTACACGATAAAAATCATGGAATAATAATGGGTAGCGAAGATGCCAGCTGTGATGATGCAAAAGTAACTAGCACATATTAACTGATCTGTTAATATTGTTAAGGCAGATTTAGCGGATTCACAATGCATAATTTAGTGCATATGCGTAATTTTAATTCACACCTAATCCATCAAAGTTCAATACAGGGACTCGATTGAAATGATTTACCCGTTTCACAATTTATAAAGATATCCCTGTATTGAACTGTTATGGAGTATGCAGAAAAATTACGCATTTTAAATCAGGAAAAGTCGCCTTAAAATTACGCTTATGTACTAAATTATGCATTGTGAATCCGCTAAATCCGCCTTTAATGTGTTAAAATTTCAGACAAACTTGTCAATGGATTGGTTTATGAATGAGGAGAATTTTACGTGTTTTAATGATAAAAAGTTATTTGTACCACAGAGCATTGTCCACCCAATTCACACTGTTGAACATATTCCTAAGTCGTATAGTGTGAGTTTGATCATTCTGTGATGTACCTGTTCTATCAGTAATTTGCATATAATTGTTTTCAGGCACCCCACAAATGTTTGAATGAATCTATTGAATACAGAGAAGCAATTCCTACCTAGTAAGTTATAATGTATGTGTCTGATAAACGATTTTTACTTTCATTGTCTCTAGCGGAACACATCGACCATTGTGGGCAGTTTATGGTGAATACACCTTTGTTCCAAAGCAACGATGGATTCATAATTTGGAACATGGAGCAGTTGTTATGTTGTATCATCCATGTGCTAACAAAAATCAAGTGAAATTACTCAAAAGTATAGTAAAGTCGTGCCTCTACAAACATGTCATTACCCCATACAATGTACTGACCTATGACAGAGTGAGTTATTTATTTTTCATTCAACTTTTTTTGGCAAACCTGATACTAAGATGTTTAAAAATACCCTCATGTACCAATTGATTGAATTTGTTCAGATGACAAAACAAATCAAACTGTGCTGTGCTTCTCTAATCGGTTCCAGAGATGGTGTCCTCAAAAGATTTTGTCATTGACAAGTACTAAAGGTGACTTTTCATGTACCTGAATTTATTAGTAATTCTAGTTAGTTGCAAAAATTGAATAGTTTTTCAAAAATGGATATCAGTAACAATTAAAACCAGCTGGGACAGTAATTCTGTTTATTCCATATTATTCAATCCAATAATTCAAATCACTAACAAGAAAAAAGTAAAATAACTTTCTTGAAAAAAAAAAAAAAAAGTTGTAATTGCCAGGAGATGAACCCGGGACCTTCGGATTACAAGCTCAAGACGCTAGCCATTACACCACCGCAGATTCTCAGATACACATGACTGTATTGTCTATACTTTCCATCAAGTAAGAATAGGTCTATTTGCAAACAAGTCACAAAAGGTTTTATTGAGTGGGTAGGAGGAAAAATCATATGTATTACATGGGAGTAAAGTGCCTTTTCCTTCCTTGGATGTTTACTGCCCTCCGCTTCGCGTCGGGCAGTAAACTACATCCTGCGGAAGGAAAAGTGGCACTTTCCTCCCTAGTAATAAAAATAGCTATTTCCGTGCTTGCACTTCTTGTGTTCGGCTTCGACTCCCACGGGAACATGTCGCGCGCGCACAGAAAAAGCCTATTTTCTGAACTTGTAAAGAAATATACTATTATTTCATCATTAGTGATGTTTGTATAATTTTTTTTCCAAAAATGTGTATAGTTTTAGGATTAATCAACAAGTAGTTGGATTATCTATAAAAAAAAAAAATACATAGAGTAAGATTTTCAATGTTAAATATTGGTAATTAATAGTAGACAATAGATCTTTATCCAAAAAGACTTCAAAGATATCTATGTAAGTCGTATTGCTATATCTAGTGTAATTTTGCTGAGGAGATTGTTTGTTGTTTAGTTACCTCTTCCATGGATTTTTTCCAAACTTGATACTCTCTCATAAATAGTCTAAGAGTGTAACCAAAGGCATAGCCTGTGTGGTAGGGGACGGCTATTATTATTATTTGCCTTGGCAAACATGGTCTCTTAAACAAGAACAAGAAATGTTAAACAAGAAATAAATAAATAAAAGAAATATTCTAGTTCAGGCATTAGAGAAGCTACTGATAACTACTGCTTTTGGGGTTAACTGTTCTGCTGGTTCCACCACCATCTTCCTCATCCGTGAGAACATTATCAGGAGGCTTGATAAATAACTCGAGAACATCTAGTTCATCATCTTAGACCATCCGAAGAGATGCCTCCAACGTGAATCCGCGTCTAAAAAGAAAAAATATCATTTTACAAAACGTCAACCAAGAACACAAAAATAAAATGTATGGTACATGCTTGAATTACATTTTACATTTCATTTTTAAATCTTTTTATTTAAATTCATATTAGAAATTCACTCTAATCTAGTAATTTTCTATCAAATTATAAGTGGCTACATTAACTCGGAATTCGGAGATGTTGGACTGAGAAATGTTTTTATAGGACAAACCCCTTAGAATTTATAATGATGAATAGTTTCGCATAAATTTAAAAACACCCTCTATTTCCCTATTAATAAAGATACTTTTTATTGTTTCAGCCTCTCGCATTAGTGACTTGGGGACACCGTCTTGAGATGTCAAAAGTTTCAACTGAAGTTGCAATGGAATTCATCAAGAAATATGCTCTGAATGGTCCTGAAAAGACGCCGAAAGATGGCCAGTACTCTCTGATGCTCGAGCGAAGATCTAAAGTAGTTTCTGATCTGGATGATACAAGTCTGTGTCCAAATCATTCGAGTATACATATGAAGTGATGAATGCACATATAACAAGAAAGGGTCACTATAAAAGCTAACAATATCATATGATAGTAGTTGTATTTTTAGGTTGTACCACTGTTGGCATCACGAGAATGGTGAATGATACACTGTTGATAAATTAGACAAAAGTTTCGTATTTTAGAGGGCAATCAAATGTTTCAAAATAACAAAAATACCTCAAATAGTTTTTGAAAGATTTGCAAATATCTAAACTGCACCTCCATGTTTGGACATATGAAAAACTTTTTCTCTGTTCCACAAACAAGACTTGCAAACTACAAGAGATATTATCATTAATATATTTTCATGCACTTACAGTACACATTACATTTCAAACTATTTAATGACGTCTCTTTCATGTTATTTGGTAAATTATTGAAGAGTGCTAATCCTTTGTTGGATGAGTTATATCTACTTCTTATCTCATGTGAAAAGACTTCATTGCTATATGTCAATTCTAGGGTTAGATTTGTGGGTAGCATTTTTTGGTTTAATTTTTATTTACAAATGAATATATATGCAAGCATCGGAGTGTGTAACGATTTGGACGGGGAACAGATGGCTTCAGTGCTGTCTGTGTTGACCTACCCTTGCACTGATGAGAGGCAACAACCTCGAAACTAGTCTACAGATGGTCATCCTATCCAAATCAAAACAACTCTGGTGGTTGGTCACAGAGAGCACTTGCAATTGCGTCCTCTGATGCTTTGCACAAGTATCTGTTAGATTTAATTCAATACCCGTCGTGGTCTTAGCCAGGGGAGTTGTTGTTTTCTGATAGGTATTTGCCATAATAAGCCTACGTCTCCCAAAGAACTCTCTTTTCTCAATATTATATGCAGTTCTCTGTTTAATGCTCACCAGCGATAATGTATCAAGCTCTCAGTAAAAGGTCTTCTGTTGCACTTAAGAATGGCTCTCATAGCATGATTCTGAACGTTTTGCATTATATTGAATTGTTCATCTGTCATGAAAAATAGCAGTGTTTCACAGAAATCAATGTTAGAAGCATTGATTAATTTATAAATTGTGAGTTTTGAAACAGTGGACAGTTTAATGTCCAGCTTATACAGTTCGACTCTTTAATCCTCGTGTTACCTTTTGAACTGTGTAACGTACAAACATTGAACAAAAACCAGTTTGAATAGAATCACCGGCACTACTTTTTGAAATAAAAGACATTGTGATTGCCCAATAAAGGGCAATTTAAAAATTTCAAATGGCAGGGGGATCAAATTATATATTTTCGAAAAGAGAATTCAATTCAGATGGCTTCATTTCTGTCTGTGTTGACGCAACCTTGCACTGATGAGAGGCAAAACCTCGAAACTAGGTGCAGGTGGTCACCCTGTACAAATCAAAACATAATTCTGCAGTTTACATGGTGGTTCTTCGGGTAGTAAGGCCGACGTATGTTGAGAGAAGATCTCGACGTTTCGCCAACACGAGTGGTTAGCATTTTCAAGAGAAAGTTTCTGTTTTTTTTATGTCCCTGTCAAAAAACCAGAAACTTTCTCTTGAAAATGCTAACCACTCGTGTTGGCGAAACGTCGAGATATTCTCTCAACATACGTCGGCCTTACTACCCGAAGAACCACCATGTAAGTGACAATGGCCGCGAAAGCCTTTCACAATTTATAATTCTGCAGGTTGGTTACAGGGAGCACAAGTGATTTCAAGGTATTTTGAATCACGGCGTTTAGAATACATAATATCTTTTGGTTCACCAGAATAATGACAAATTGTGTTATCTGTGAATAACTTTATCTGACAATGTTTTACATGATGAATACTATCATTGATATACGATATGAAAAGGATTGGACCAAGCACTCAATCCTAAGGTTCACTAAATTCAGATTCTATTTCAGTTCAGTAAATCTGTTATTACATTTAACGATTTGTTTTCTGTTCTTCATCGTCAAGATGTCAAATAGTGGTACAGCCTAAAAATACAGCCTTTATACTAAACCATCATCACCATCACTTACATTAAAAGACTTAGATTTGTTTCAACTGATTATGCTAACATGACATTGGTGTGTGCTGTAGTTTGTGACCGTGCAAGCTCTGCAAATAGTGGTTTGGTGTTGGGAAACATTCGAATGACAATGAAATCCTAAATAACTATTTCTAACTCGCTGCATGCTACTATTCAGAATGTAAGTCCTGACTCTATTCCCACAGCATTGATGTTCTAATGAAACCCCAGGTTCTGTGCTTCATGCAAGTTTCAATACAACAAATGAGCTTATTTGTATGAACTGGCGAGGCTTGGGTGCCTGATAATAGGTAATTTGTTAAAAAAAATCTCGATCATTCCATAAACTGTCTTTAAATCTAACAAAACTGAGACATTAATTGTAGTAAAACTGAGACAGTTCATTAGTACAGAATCTGTAATACATTCTGTACGAAACTGGACCATAACGAGATCCTCTTAAAACCTCTCTGGTTCTTGGATACATTGCAATATGTTCAAGAAATTTATTTATATTCATAAATTGAATATGTTGAAATTATGCTTTATTACTTTTTCACCAACTTTCGACAAATGTTGCAGAATATGAATAATTATTTAACATATTTCAACACAACTAATTTTTATACACACCCACACATACACCCAATCAATTTAATTGGTTGAAAATCACATTCGATTTAAGGTTTCCTGGAAAATAGAAATGAACTATCATTCAAGATGTTTTTCATAAATTTATGAGTTAGTTCACTATGTTTAGACTTCTTACTGATAGCATTTTTTTAATCACTGTGTTTGGTTCCTTGGACTTGAATGTAATAGAGTAAGTACGTTCAAGATGTTTACAAAATTTGTACATTTGTATATTTCAATAATGTATTGAGAATCTCAAGCCTAGTAAAATGTGATGTTATTGTGATATCTTGTTTGTTGAGTGAGAGCTATGATTTTTTTTGTAAGATTTTGTAGTTTTTGTGTAAATTTGTACTTAGTTATAAATTGACTTATTTTTTGAAATGGCATAAAGACATTATTCCATGCAAAATAATTTCTTAATAACTATCAAGACATTTGTATATATTTTTTTGAATACAGAAACAAACCTATTGAAAGACACAATATTCAAATATTGCAAAAGGTTTCAGTTATTAATAGATAAAGGTGTTTTTATCTTTTCTGATAGATTTTCAACTGGATGTTGTTTCTTGGAATAAATGGACAGTATCCATATAATCTGCTTATTAAAATGCTCTCTATTCCGGCCACAGCCTGAGCCTTTGTTCAAATCATATCTACTAGTACTAAAACATGAATCTCATTTTTTCATTCACTCGGCACATTGAAGTGATTATGATAACTGTACACACTATAAAACAAAATAAAGTGCTGACAAAAATATACGAGTTTCAGTTTTTCAAAGGAATTTTAATACAGTATTAGTTTTTTTTCTTTGGTGTTTTGGCATCGACTGCTATGGTTATTAGCCACGTGATCTGGATAGGCCTTGTTACTAACTCCATGCACCACCTTAGGAGCAGCACTGTCAATAGACGAGGAAAGTGATGACGTCACAAATGTCATTCTTGTCAAAAACTGATTCCAAACAAACCTCTATCGAATTTAAATCAGCGTGTCCGATAACTCCGATATTGTTTCCGTTAAGGTTTTTCAACTTCTTTTGCCTGAGATAACAAAATCCAAACAACCAAACACTAACTAATAAGCAAGGCAGCAAATCTTCAACAGAAAATGTCACTTAAAATTCTTTGTTTGGAATCAGTTTTTGACAATTATGACATTTGTGACGACACACTTTCCTCGTCTATTGGAACGCAACAGTGAAGCGTGCTTCACTGTTGTCCCAGACCAGCAACGAGATTTGAATAATTTTATTGGTCAAATCAATTTAAAAAATCCCAGCCGCAACTGGGGCTCGAACTCCGGACCTTTCGAGCCAAAGTCGGATGCTCTAACCACTGCGCCACGCCTCGATATAATACAGTACTAATGATTATAATAATTGCTATTATGGTAAGGCCCAATAAACGGTATACCTATTAAAGTTCAATTCCTGAATTTATAAACTTCACAGAAAGTAATTTGTGGAAGGGCCTTATGAGCACATCTGGGTTGATCCCAGTTAAAATGTTATCAATGATTGCAAATACTTGTTTTCCTGTAATTTGTAATTGTATTAGAGAACTTTTTCATCTTAAAGTAATTTGGAATTGTAATTGAAGCAAAATCTGTGTAGCAATTGTTATTTGTAATTATGTTCATCAAATAATACTTACTTCTTATAAGTAAATTTTCGTTTTCTATTACAATTACTTTTTCCATTTACATTTATGATTACATGTAACTTCTGGGTCTGTAGAGAGATAATTCTCCTACTCGCAGGAGGAATGCGTTCTTTGAAACTAATTTCGAAATAGTGGATATAATGAAAAGTAATAATACACTCCCAGACAAAAATATTGCATATTTTATTTACGGTCTATATATTGTTTTGCCCAAAACTTTTGTAATTTGTACTGGTATCTTGTTCACTGGAGTATTTTGTAATTGAACGTAGTTGTGAGAAAAGGAAGCAATCGACATGATCGTCGAAACTGAGTTCCATGCATGAATCGATGGCTAAATAATATCCATTGTATTTTTGGCAAAAAACCAAGCGGGTTTCATTTATTTAGGCACATATTTTCGATGTGAGAACCATATCAAATCGTGGGAATCGACTAAATTGTTATGCAAAAAGGAACCACGTGAAATGGTTCTGTTTTATTGTAACGTAGGGTCCGAAAGTTTTGGGAAAAAATCAGATGCTGACAACTCTCATAAATATATTTTTATGATCTCAACAAATAAACTTACAATATCTCTTAACTATTCTTATCACTACCTAAAGTTCAAATAATCGACAAGGGGCCGTTATCTTCGATCTTTCCTCTGACGCGTTGCATCATCCTTTGGATGACCCTATCAGCGTTGATTCATCTAATTTTTTCCGATTTACGACGTCGGAGTTGTTCTTGATTTTGTGCTTCCTATCCGTTATTGTACACTTTCCGGTTCAATATTACCCAGAAGTCTTCAATTAGGCCTGGGTAGGTTGGGGGGATTGTCCACTTTCGGTACAAATAAGTTGATATTGTTGGCCCCATACCAATCCCTTGTGATTGTCACATAATGGCATAAAGCAAGATCTGACCAAAACATAATTTCGTCATTCGCAAGATTTGTATTAAAAAACTGAAGCAATTTAGAAAGACATCTGTCAATATATCGCTCTGTATTTAACTCCTCACCACGAACAACGCCAATGTAGGGCTGTGAAATGAAACCAGTCTCAGAAATAGCACACCACCAAAATTTTGTCCTCAAACTTCTTTTTGCTCTTGAATCTCACATCGAACAAAAGCATAATCGTCCGTATAGAAAGCATCTCTGCCCTTCATCTCAGAGTTGGCCAAAGTGAAATATTTTTCGTCGTCCATCACGATCAACTTGGCAAAATGCACTCGCCTCAACGCGCGGCAACATCTCGGAATTCTTTGTAACTGAGCCTCTGTGTATTTTGGAGCTTTTCTCTTTTTCTTAGGGTGTCCAAAGCCATTAAAAATCTCTATTGTCTGTGCCTGATGTTCACACGTACAAACTGATAATAATAAAATTCATATGTACAAAAACCCAGAATATGCACCTTTTTCACACATTAGCAAACCTCTGAAATCGTCTGTGTCTGAATGGTGAATGCCGTTGAGATTTTGTTGCGTAGCGTCGCCGGTTTTTACCGAGTTCGGGCGGAAACGACCGAAAGCATGGAAATTATGGTCAATTGATTTTATTGTATCCTGCAATAATTGTTCGCGTCGATTATGGACAAAAAATGAGCTGCTGTGACAGATATATTATATTTCAGATATATCGGTTCTGTAATAACAGTTATTGTTTCTGTCTCAATCAATTATCTTTCCAGTATTATGGATTTTTTTAAACGAAATTTTATTCGCAAGCAGTGGTTATTGCTAGGACAAAACTCTCACTTCAGAAACATTTGTTGGCGGAAGTGGCAGAAATATTTTACACAATGAAAATTTCATCTGCCCGAAATGAGAAAAAGTCAGCAAAACATTTTAATTTGACGATTTTTCTGGGTGTAGGGAGGAAACAAGTGCCACTTTCAACTGTAACACTATATTGTCAAATTGTAGCAATTGTTGAAAGTTTTATCTTAAAAAAGTTTTCAATTTTTGTCGTAAAATCAGATGACTTCTGAGTACAATCCGACTGAAAATACTATCTTTTTGAAAAAAGTATGACAGTGCGTAAAACATTATTTTACGCACAGTTGATGATTTTACGCGGATCAGTTGATTTTTGACGCACTTCTGCTTCTGCTAAAAAGTATCACTTTAGGCTCTGTGAACATTTTTATATCCAGTATTTGACAACGTAAGCCATTCCCTTCTTCTGGAATCCTTAGAAGATATTGGGATAACAGGAAAAAGCCTAAATCTTTTTGAAAACTATATTTCAAATAGAAAACAATGTTTCAGAGTAGGAAATGTATGCAGCGAAAAGCTGTCTATCGAGTAAGGGGTACCTCAAGGCACCGTATTGGGACCGGTACTCTTCTCGATCTACATAAATAATTTATTCAACATAAAAAGTAGTGGTGAGATTATAGGATTTGCAGACGATACAGCTATCTTCTACAAAGCGACTACCTGGGAGGAATTAGAAGCGAAAGTAAACACTGATATTTCGTACATTAAAAAACTGGTTTGACCAAAAAATTTTAACTTTAAACTTGAAAAAAACTCAGTATCTACCATTCAATTGCAACAAAAATCTACGTCACCGAACTTCAGTTTTATAGATATACATATAGGAGGGTCGATCCATCGACTACTACCATCAAAAAGTGTAAATACTTCGGAATCGTAATTGCTGCACATTTGTTATGGGACATTCATATACAACACACGATAAACTCCAATACATAAGTTTACAAATTTCGAAGTCCGTGCGACATGCGAGGATGTATATCTAGTTAGCCTAGACCAGTTCCCTGCATAAACAAAATATTGCGTTACCATAGCAACGAACAATAACTTATTAGAAGTGTCAGTGTAAAGTTTGACGTCAAAAAAGTTAACCAGAGTTGCGCAATAAATTAAAAGAAAAATCCCAAGTAGCACACCTATATTGGTAAAATATTGGTACAATATTGTGAATATATTGGCGAAATATTTGAAATGCAATATTGGCGAGAAAAAAAAATGTGAACATTCGGCGATATTGGTCCAATATTTCTTGAATAATATTGGCGAAATATTCTTGAACTAATATTGGCCTCAAAATGTTCGGCGATATTGGTACAATATCGCTGATACAATATTGGCACAATATTCAAAAGTTATATTGTCGAGAAGTAAAATGTGAACATTTTGCGATATTGGTCGAATATTGTTTGAATATTTTAGAAATAGTATTGGTGAAATATTCTTGAAGCAATAATGGCCTCAAAATATTTATCGATATTGGTACAATATTTATCAATATTGGTACAATATCATTTGGATATATTGCTGGATGTCAATATACCTTGGTTAATTATTAAATGTCTTTTAGTTGATGAAGGTGACACCAGAGTCTGCCTTTTGATCGCCATAACCACTGAGTGAGCTGTCTGAGAAAACAAGTCATGAGAAGTATTTAATATACTTTCGTAGGTTTTAGAAGACGTTCTATATGTAGAGCCACCTAGCGGATTTTCATCCAGGTTTGATCATGATATAATTTCAATATGTTCCATTGAATATTCGGCCAATATTCAAATTTCATCTCAATCTAGATGTAGGAAACAATATGAAGACAATATTTTTTTAACGATATCGATAAATATCACTGAACCAATATTGACCCAATATTAATAATTAAGATTTGTTGAATATTGGCGAAATGATATTCAACCAATGTGTAATCACACTTGGAGATACAATATAGTTTTCATTTCTAGAATCGATATTAGGGGAATATTGGGATTGCGATATTTATTCTAGATGTTAAAAACGATGTGAAGACAATATTGTTTTATCGATATTGGTAAATATCATTCAACCAATATTGACTCAATATGAGTTAATACAATTAGTCAAATAAAGTGGAAATGATATTCAACCAATATTCTAACAAACTTTGAAATACAATATATATTTTTTCCCCTATAATCGATATGACTGGAATATTTGGATTGCAGTATTCATTCTAGATGTGGAAAACAATATATAACCAATATTGTATTATCAATATTGGTAGAAATTATTCAACCAATATTGACCCAATATTTCGTTTGGTAATCTACATTCAAAACTAGTTCAACCAATATTCCACCAATGTTATTAATATAATATTGTTTTTTGAATATTCACCCATATTGGACCAATATTGATTTTTCATTTACAATATATCTATATTGGCCCAATATGGAACCAAGATCCAGCCGATATGATGTGCTACCTGGGATATGTCCACCGAAATTGTGAAAATCGAAAAATTGGAGTATCGAGCCATCATCAAGTACCTGTATTTAAAAGGGTTAAGAGGTAAGCAGATTTACGAAGATATACTTAATATCCTTGGTGATCAATGTCCTTCGTATGCGACCGTGAAAAATTGGACTGCACGCTTCAAAAGAGGTAAATTTTCCATTGAAGATGATGACTGATCGGGAAGGCCAGTTTCTGTGTCAGTTCCCGAAAATATCGATGCAGTTCATGACATGATTTTAACAGACCTTCGAATTGGGCTAAAACGGACATCTGAAGCACTGAATATTTCATACGAACGCGTTCATCATAAAGTTCACGTCAATTTGGACATGAGAAAAATTGCTGCAAAATGGATCCCCAAATGTTTGAATGTTGACCAAAAGCGTGCAAGGGTAGTAGTATCGCGTTCGAGCTGTGCTCGATTTGAAAACGATGTAGATTTCTTAAACCGAATTGTTACTATGGATGAGACTTGGGTACATTTCTACGATCCAGAAACAAAGCAACAATCGATGGAATGGCGACACTCCGGTTCTCCAAGACCTAAGAAGTCTCGTGTCCAAAAATCTGCTGGGATAGTTCAGGCTTCAGTTTTTTGGGAGTGCCATGGAGTAATCATGATTGATTTTTTGGATAAGGGTAGAACAATAACTGGAGATTACTATTCGACATTACTGACCACTCTACGGAAAAAAAAATCAAAGAGAAAAGACGCGGAAAGCTATCCAAAGGTGTTTTGTTTTTGCAGGACAACGCCACCGCACACAAATCTCATGTTGCCATGCAAAAAATTCGTGATTTAGGGTTTGAATTACTAGAACACCCCCCCTCATTAACCAGATTTGGCTCCGTCCGACTATCATCTCTTTCCTCTACTGAAAAAAGTTTAAAAAGTCGTAAATTTTCTTCCAACGAGGAGGTAATAAAAGCTGTGGAGGTCTGGTTTGCAGAGCAACAAGAAACATTTTTTTTGAAAGGTCTAGAGACGTTGCAGGTTCGCTGTAATAAATGTATCCAATTAAAAGGAGTATATGTTGAGTAATAAAATATTTTGACATTGAAATTTTGTTTGGTTCTATAGTAGGCTAATAATTTTTCAATATATCCTCCTAATACCTCAGAAAGAACTTGAAGCTGTATATTATGCACTCGTAGAAAGTCACCCGAAATATGGTATCTTGGCTTGGGGCTTAGCACTCAAAAAACATATTATAAATTCTTCAGAAACGATTTCTCAAACTAATGTTGCATAAAAAAAGAGACTACTCGACTGAGTTGGCCTACTTGGAATCGCAAGAACTTGATCTATATTTTATTCACATGTGATTTTGATTTTTTTAATATGTTGTCACTCATGTATATACTAGAAACTAATTTTATTTTATTTATACATTGTGTCTTTTTCTAATGAGTCTTTATCTATATACCATTTATATTATGTGAATATTAAGTATTGGCAAGCTCTATTTATTTGAGTTCTATAAGGTAATTCTTCATCGGATTTCGATGTTAATTAGTGCCGATTGAAGTTTATTGGACCACGAAAGATCAAGAAACAAACTGATATAGAGCGGATGCTGTTGTATACCCCCCACCCCCCCCCCCACCGTGGAAATTTTCGGCACATACATTTTTTTGTTTGTATTGACATGTACTCTAAGATTTTAGGTGTTTGCCACTTGCGAATTACAGCATATACCGGAAAAATAAATAATAATAATTTTAAATACAAAAGTATTCTCCCACAACTGAATTTTCTCTGCCCAACAATCAAGGTATGGATTTAAGTCTACTTCCTCCATGCAAAACGTCATTAGAAAACCACATAAAACGTGTCAACTACCAATGTTACTTATGGAATAACACACATGTAGCTAAACCCTCCACACCAACTCCAGTGGGACATGGGTGGAAATTGGAAAATGGTGAACTCAAATTCGATTGGATTAAAGGAGATCCGTTGCCACTCGAACTGCTTGACGTTCCAGAAACCTTCGAGCCAGACGAATTTGAAGATGAAGATGAACCAGAAGTACAAAACTTAGACGACATAATATACGAGGATGAAGAAAATGACAGTTGATTATAAAACATATTATAAAATCATATGCTGTTGAGATTTTTTAATTTTTTTTTCATTATTAGACCTTAAATGAATACCAAATAAGTTCATAAAAAAACATGGTAACTAATGTACCTACCCTTTCGTAAAATTCAGTTTTTCTTTATTTTCCGGAATATGCTGTAATTTAAGAGAGGCAAACAATTTAATTCTTCATCCGGTAGATACAACCAACAAAAAAAAGTATAAGTCATAAATTCCCACGGGGGGGGGGGTTTCATATTGGTGGCTTTTGGTCTAATATGTATTATCTCTAAACTGGTGCTGTGGAAATATTCACGGCACGGCACTGGATCGTTTAGTTATCGTTCCCAAAAAACTTACAATAAAATTTAAACACTTCACCTTAATAAACAAATTTTCAAATTGGACATTCATGATTATTCACAGAAATATCTTTTATATCACTATAAAACTCATTTGTGATTGAAGTGACGTTAATATTCCTTGAAACGAATCGGACGCGTAAAATCATGAAGCACCACGCGATAGTCGACTCTAACCCATCGTTTCTAAGGTTGAATATTCAGTAAAAAGTTCATTTAGGCGTTATGTTTACACAAAGGACAATCGGTCGAAAATAGGTTCTAAAATGCCTTTTGACCTGGTAGTTTACAGTTTTCTCTGACACTTTGCTTTTGTCGGGCCATTTTAGCTGCAGGGGGTGGCAGCTCTTGAGATGGGATGGTTAGTAAATTATTATGAGTTAGCCGATCTCTTTGTTTCATGCCGAAAATATATTGGTTTTTGTTAATCACCTGTCCCAAATTACTTTTTGTTCATGAAATTTTATGAAATAGACTCAAACAATTCTGCTATATTGCCATATAGTTTTGGAACGATATTAGAGTAGCACATTTTGTCATAAAAAGTGAGTCACAAAGATTCGATCTAATAAATAAACTTCTAAAAAACTTTTTAGAGAAAAGCTTTTATTTAAATGCACGAAAAAGAAGAAAATAAATTTTAAAGTGAACCATTATTTTGTTACATTATAAAATTTTAAATGATATAAAAGCTTTTGGGCTATATGGGAGGTATGAGAAAATGCTTCCTGCAGACGCGCAGCTGGTCAAGGCCCATTTGACATCACTTTGAAATTACCGAAAAATTGCTAAACGCTACCATTCAGATTCGCACTTATAATTGAATATGTCGAGAAAAAAAATATTAACGAAAAAAAATTAGATACTTTGAAGAGAGAATTGAATTTATGGAGCTGATATATTTTATAAGTATCTTATAATGCCAAATGAAGGAGTATTTTATCACTTAGTGAGTTTGACTGCGACATTTTTGTGTATGTAGAAAAATGTTTTTATAACATTGTCCTATGAATATTTATACGTCTCACATAAAATTGAAGCTTGCTTTTGGCTTAATTAAAATAGTTTCAAAGCGCATTATAGGACCGATTTAAAACTCTTTTGAAAGAGTGTTTCGAGTGCTTTATATAGATTATACAGGGTCTTTTACGACGAGCGTTCGTTAGGAATATATGGAGAACGATTCAAAATAAAAACTTGAAATTTTGTGGTAGTGGGTTTTACAAAATGGCCTTCTCAACTAAAATATTTTCAACTTCCGGTCTCTTTCCGTTATACCGGAAGTTGAGGGCAACTTCCTTATTTCAAATGGAACACCTTGTATTTTATTACATTTTTTAATTTCTCAGCACATTTTAGGCTTACTTTGTATAACAGTACCTATACTCAAATTTGTTAGTTTTCGAGATATTGATTTTTTTCTGAAAAATTTGACAGTTACAGCACCACTCCGAAAAAATCATAACTCATAGACAGTAACAGCTGAAAATGTGAAATTTCACAGAATCACACCTTAAGCATCAAGTCATGAACAGGTCCACCGAATTTTCGAAAATAATTTACAGGGTGGTCGAAATTTCCACCTAAAACATAACATCGAGAAAACTGATGAAACACGATTTTTTCAAATGGAAACCATACACTATTCTATTATTTTTGGATACTACGAAAAAAAAAGATATCAAGTTCATGAAGAATATCCTATACCTAAAAAACACCCCTGGCAAGATATATCCGATTTTGGGAAATATTTGAAATGTAAATCATTCGAAGCAATACCAAACCAAGCAAGCTTTGAAAACAAATGAAGTTACAACAAATATGTCAAAATTTGATGCGATATAATTGACGTGTATTTCGTAGTTTTCTATTTTTGTGCAATATGTCTCGTTTGGGGTATTCTAATGAAGACTTCCTGAATTTAATAATCATTTATGTAAGATAATTGACAGAACTTGTCGTGTTTTTTGCAGAAAGATTTCCAAATCTACACAGACCTAATAAAAATATTCTGAGAAGACTTCTAAGAAACTGCCGTGATTTCGGATCTTTTTCCAAAAAAAACCACTCGTAAACAATGAGGACATCGAAATTGTAGTTTTGGCTTACTTCACAGCCTATCCAGAAAATTCGTTGAAAGACGCAGAAAAGTCACATAGAATTTCATGTTCGTCAATAAACCGGATTTTAATCAAACATAAGTGGCGTCCCTTTAAATATCACTAGGTTCGAAATCTGAAACCTCACGACTTACCTGCACGAGTGGAATTCTGCGAATGGTTTCTTATCAATATACAGGAGGACCCTGAGTTCATGAAGAACATTATATGGACAGATGAAGCCAAATTTGCCAAGAATGGTATGTGCAACCGCGATAATAGTAACTTTTGGGCAGCAGAAAATCCAAAGCTCGTTCGCCAGCGCAACTTCCAGGATTCATGGAGTTTTAATGTTATTTGCGCTATAAAGGAAGACCGAATTTTATGTTTATATCTTTATGATGAGAATTTGAATAGCGATAGATATTCGCATATAATTAGGAATGTGGTTGGTGAATCCATAAGGCATGTTTCTGAACAATACCCTGCACATAGTACTGCTACCGATGGGATGTTCGAAGATCAGTGGCTTTGCTACAATGGGCCACTTACCTGACGCCACTGGTCTTCTTCATCTGGGGATATATCAAAGGAAATGTTTATGCGGATCATATGAGTGATAAAGAAAGCATGAAACGAAGGGTTCTGAGAGCATTCAATAATTTGATTCCTGACTCCATACAGAAAGCTACAAATAGTGGTATGCAAAAAAGAATATCTTCTCGTTTAGAACAAAACGGCAATGTCTTTGAACATCTCTTGAAATGAACCACAATATTATTTGAATTTAAAGAAATTAAGTTAAATTCTAAAATTAAAGTAAAACCTAACCTTAAAAAATATAAACAAAATAAAATTACTGTATTCGATATCAATAAACAAAGATAATTCATCTCTCTGATAGTATTTTATTTCAATCCATCCATTTTCATGTTGAGTTACCTTTTACCAACGACAGAGTTAATATTAGTTCATTTGTTTTCAAAGCTTTCTTGGTTTGGTATTGCTTCAAATGATTTACATTTCAAATATTTCCCAAAATCGGATATATCTTGCCAGGGGTGTATTTTAGGTATATGACATTCTTCATGAATCTGATATCTTTTTTTTAGTAGTATCCAAAAATAATAGAATAGTGTATGGTTTCCATTTGAAAAAATCTTGTTTATCTCGATGTTATGTTTTAGGTTGAAATTTCGACCACCCTGTAAATTATTTTCGAAAATTCGATGGATCTGTTCATGACTTGATGCTCATGGTGTGATTCTGTGAAATTTCACATTTTCAACTGTTACTGTTTATGAGTTATGATTTTTTCGGAGTGGTGCTGTAACTGTCAAATTTTTCAGAAAAAAATCAATATCTCGAAAACTAACAAATTTGGGTAAAGGCATTGTTATACAAAGTGGGCCTAAAATGTGCTGAGAAATTAAAAAATGTTATAAAATACAGGGTGTTCCATTTGAAATAAGGAAGTTGCCCTCAACTTCCGGTATAACGGAAAGAGACCGGAAGTTGAAAATATTTTAATTCAGAAGGCCATTTTGTAAAACCCACTACCACAAAATATCAAGATTTTATTTTGAATCGTTCTCCATATATTCCTAACGAACGTTCGTCGTGAAAGACCCTATATAGTTACTGTATAACACCTTTAAGTTCTGCGGTAAAAACAGTTTTATAACAGTTATATACAAGCTGTATAAAAGCTTTATAATGTCATGAATATTACAGTTTTTAGGATATAGATAAAATAAGTATAAAATTGTTTTATAGTCTACCTATAAAGGAGTCGCTCACTGGGTTATAAACAGTTTAGAGGGTAAAATAGTAGTATTTGGAACGAAAACGTTACAGTGTGTGCGCAATAAATACTATTTAAAACATTTTTATGATAACCGTTTAGTGCCCAAGTTTGCATTCTTGTAAAAACTTAAAGAGCTGAATTGTTACAAATTTCCGCATTAAAAAATTTTCAACTAAGAATTATATTGCGTTATAATTATTTCCTAAGTCCTTGAAGAAATGCGAAAAAAAGTATCTGCATATTTTAGATGATTGTGTTATTGGTGAACTCAATGAATCTAATTATTGATGTGTCACTTGACCTCCCATGCCAATTGAAATTTTTAACTTGATGTGCCCTCTCTCGCCTCATATGTATCAAGCAATCACAAAGTCTTTTATTTCAAAAAGTAGTTTCGGTGATAACATTCAAAATCCATTAAAACATCCAGTTAAAACAGCTCCTGTGTTTTTACTGTTGACATCTGAAAAATATCATATTCTGAAAACTACTGTAACCTATTTGAAGGCCTTTGCAACTACTTGAAGCGTTTTTCATTAAAATCACCCCAACTTGGAAAGAAACACAGGTATGTTGAAAAATCAGAAATTCAATACCGATTACATAAAAGTCTACACTACATCGTTCAATAACCCGTAAAACTTATAGTGAATCAATTTGATATCTTTACTATTATCTCAATTTTCTGTGAATTGAATTACTCAAAATTCAAATCCTTTATTTAACTCAATAAAAAATTTTCAAACTCCCTTAATCGGTTTAATAGGCCCTCCTTCGCATCAAAGAAACTATTGTCAAAGGAATATCAAGTGTCAAGTGCGTTCCCATGGCTATCAAAAGATTTTTTCGCAAAACTAGGTATAAAAGTTACAAATTTCAATGGAAGAATAGAAATAACATGGCATGTAGTGCTCTTTTAAAGCTTTCGGTGCACCTGACGCAAGAGGTTCGGCTCAAATAGAGCAGTGGTAGTCAAAAGGTCTTATACAATGCGATGGTCATAATTTCTAAGTTTATGATTCTGTTGCTTGAATATGTCCATCTTCACTGCTTTGTTATGTTGCAACAACAACTTTACAATGTCGTAATTGGTGGTATTATAATTATAAACCATATGAGCACTAAAGGCTGTCTTGAACATTATGTCCGTTATGTCCATTACGTTATAAACAAATTCATGACCTATCAGAAAACCACAGCTTGACCACAGTAAAAACCTCAGGGTTTTCCAGATATTGAAACTTTCATAAAAAATGTTGAATTCGTATCAGATCATTCTTTTATATTCCAAGCAAATATGGATGATCCAAATCGGAGGATTTTTTTTGCAGACCGAATGACTGCTATCGAAAATATGCCTTCTGTAATTGTTACAACTGCTAATGAGTAATATTTATCGAAATAAAACATGAAACGCTCCTTCAATCAATCAATCATCAATCACTTTATTATCCTTTAGACATATACATGTATAGGAATTGTCTAATTAATTTACAAAACAGGTAGTTAAAATACAATAAAATATTCATACAATGCAATTAAAATTGTGATTTTTATATCACAAAACTCACAGATTATAAAAAGATTTGTCAACTGAAAACAATTTCAGTCTCTTTTATAAAGTAAGAGATTTTTTTTCCTTGATGTTTGGCATCGACTGCTATGGTCATTAGCCATGTGTTCTGGGTAGGCCTTGTTACTAACTCCATGCGCCACCTTAGGAGCAGCACTGTTAATTGGAACGCAACAGTGAATAGTGCAGGACTCATCCCAGTTGAGCCAAGAGATTTATAATTTAATCGGTCAAATTAAAATAAAAATTCCTAGCCGCAACTGGGGCTCGAACTCCGGACCTTTCGAATCGAAGTCGGACGCTCTAACCACTGCGCCACGCCCATCACAAGATTTTATTTCCTTTGGAAGATTGTTAAAAAATATTAGTCCAATAGAATACAATAAAATATTCATGCAATACAATTAAAAATGCGATTTTATATCACAAAACTCAGAGATATAAAAAGATTTGAAACAATTTTTTTAAAAAAGGAAGAGTGAATTACAAGATTTTATTTCCTTTGGAATATTGTTAAAAAAAAAATTGCTCCAATAAAATTAGGTGCTAATGAAGAAATGTTCAATTTTGTTTTGTCTACACGGATGTATTATTTTTGTCTCGTATTATGTTCGTGAATATCCATATTCAAAAAGAATTCACTTTTGTTGTGAAAACATTTAGGCATAATTGAAATATGTATATATATATATATATATATATATATATAATATAAATATAAATATAAATATAAATATAAATATAAATATAAATATAAATATAAATATAAATATAAATATAAATATAAATATAAATATAAATATAAATATAAATATAAATATAAATATAAATATAAATATAAATATAAATATAAATATAAATATAAATATAAATATAAATATAAATATAAATATAAATATAAATATAAATATAAATATAAATATAAATATAAATATAAATATAAATATAAATATAAATATAAATATAAATATAAATATAAATATAAATATAAATATAAATATAAATATAAATATAAATATAAATATAAATATAAATATAAATATAAATATAAATATAAATATAAATATAAATATAAATATAAATATAAATATAAATATAAATATAAATATAAATATAAATATAAATATAAATATAAATATAAATATAAATATAAATATAAATATAAATATAAATATAAATATAAATATAAATATAAATATAAATATAAATATAAATATAAATATAAATATAAATATAAATATAAATATAAATATAAATATAAATATAAATATAAATATAAATATAAATATAAATATAAATATAAATATAAATATAAATATAAATATAAATATAAATATAAATATAAATATAAATATAAATATAAATATAAATATAAATATAAATATAAATATAAATATAAATATAAATATAAATATAAATATAAATATAAATATAAATATAAATATAAATATAAATATAAATATAAATATAAATATAAATATAAATATAAATATAAATATAAATATAAATATAAATATAAATATAAATATAAATATAAATATAAATATAAATATAAATATAAATATAAATATAAATATAAATATAAATATAAATATAAATATAAATATAAATATAAATATAAATATAAATATAAATATAAATATAAATATAAATATAAATATAAATATAAATATAAATATAAATATAAATATAAATATAAATATAAATATAAATATAAATATAAATATAAATATAAATATAAATATAAATATAAATATAAATATAAATATAAATATAAATATAAATATAAATATAAATATAAATATAAATATAAATATAAATATAAATATAAATATAAATATAAATATAAATATAAATATAAATATAAATATAAATATAAATATAAATATAAATATAAATATAAATATAAATATAAATATAAATATAAATATAAATATAAATATAAATATAAATATAAATATAAATATAAATATAAATATAAATATAAATATAAATATAAATATAAATATAAATATAAATATAAATATAAATATAAATATAAATATAAATATAAATATAAATATAAATATAAATATAAATATAAATATAAATATAAATATAAATATAAATATAAATATAAATATAAATATAAATATAAATATAAATATAAATATAAATATAAATATAAATATAAATATAAATATAAATATAAATATAAATATAAATATAAATATAAATATAAATATAAATATAAATATAAATATAAATATAAATATAAATATAAATATAAATATAAATATAAATATAAATATAAATATAAATATAAATATAAATATAAATATAAATATAAATATAAATATAAATATAAATATAAATATAAATATAAATATAAATATAAATATAAATATAAATATAAATATAAATATAAATATAAATATAAATATAAATATAAATATAAATATAAATATAAATATAAATATAAATATAAATATAAATATAAATATAAATATAAATATAAATATAAATATAAATATAAATATAAATATAAATATAAATATAAATATAAATATAAATATAAATATAAATATAAATATAAATATAAATATAAATATAAATATAAATATAAATATAAATATAAATATAAATATAAATATAAATATAAATATAAATATAAATATAAATATAAATATAAATATAAATATAAATATAAATATAAATATAAATATAAATATAAATATAAATATAAATATAAATATAAATATAAATATAAATATAAATATAAATATAAATATAAATATAAATATAAATATAAATATAAATATAAATATAAATATAAATATAAATATAAATATAAATATAAATATAAATATAAATATAAATATAAATATAAATATAAATATAAATATAAATATAAATATAAATATAAATATAAATATAAATATAAATATAAATATAAATATAAATATAAATATAAATATAAATATAAATATAAATATAAATATAAATATAAATATAAATATAAATATAAATATAAATATAAATATAAATATAAATATAAATATAAATATAAATATAAATATAAATATAAATATAAATATAAATATAAATATAAATATAAATATAAATATAAATATAAATATAAATATAAATATAAATATAAATATAAATATAAATATAAATATAAATATAAATATAAATATAAATATAAATATATATATAAATATATATATATATATATATATATATATATATATATATATATATATATATATATATATATATTCGGGACTGTCAAAATATGAAATGACTTGAAAATATTTTTAAAAGTACACATACGTGGTATTCGGAAAATACACCTCAAAATTTGTTTCTGAACTATGAAAACATCATGAACAAGTGTGGAATTGCCTCAGAAGCAAATACCATATTTCAGTATAGATTCAATTTGAGCATAGTACACATTCAAAAGCTCATGTTTCTCCAATACAGTACGTAGATTGAAGAACATAATATATTTCAATGAACGCAATCTTGAAATCAATTGCTGGCTGGCACTGACGTTTCCAATTCAAAATTTCATCCAGATAAATTCCTAAAATTTTCATTGGTTCGTATGAATTAAAGAGAAATGTTTTCTCTACTGGAAACTGCAAATTCTCCACAACTCTCTGTCGATTCCGAATCCTGATTATTTGCTTGAAACATGAAAGAATGATCTGAGATATGAAATAATTTTTTTTTAAATATAATATTTCGAAAATTGTGAGGTCAAGTTGTGGTTATATGATAGGTTATGAACTTGTTCATCACCAGCTTCAATATGACCCATGGTTTACCGGACACCCTGTATACTAAATTTTCCACGCACAGGTTTTTGGTAAATTCATTTGAATAAATTCTGGAGAATCATCGTATCAAATTATAGGGGATCTGTCCTATGAAAAACATTTCAAGTCCAACCCCTTATCAGATAGAACCCCTGAATAAATTAATTAATTGGTATGGGATTTCACTTGTGTTGACACAGTCGCGGCTTCCCATCTAGCCAAAAGTTCGAAGTCTGCTGGAACTGCAGCTTTGTCTGGCGAAAAATTGAAACGAAAAAAATACTAAAATCTTGGTAACAATTATTTGTTTCATCCAGTAGCGGTTGAAACTTTTGGTGTTTATGGTCCGAAATCTCTGTTATTTGTTCATGAACTTGGAAGGAGATTGGGTCACGCAACGAAAGATTACCGTTCTACCACTTTTTTGATAGAAAGAATTAGTATTGCTATTCAACGTGGTAATGCTGCTTCGGTTCTTGAAACTATTTCTCCATCGCATAATTTTCATGAGATCATGCATTGCCCTCATTTCAATACGGAACTAAAATCTATTCGAGAAAAGCAGAGAGCATTGTATCGTCATCAGTCTCCTATCAAGGTTAATTCTTTTTCAGTGCGGTCAATGGACATGAGTCATTCCTGCACCCCATATATGAATTGCATTCCTCGAGGTTCTGGTTCCCTTTCAGCGGAGGAGCTTCAGCGAGCAAGAGCCGAATCGATCCCTCTACGAAACCCTTCTTTACTTGGTCTGACCAGCTTCCCTACGAATCAGTGGAGAGTTGTCCTGAGGATCTTGTAAATAAAATTGGATTAGATAATTTGGGAAACACTTGCTACATGAATAGCATTTTACAAGTATTATTCATGACGAAGAATTTCAAGAACGAGATTTTAACAATGAACGAGAACGTTTCCTACTTATTCACCAATCTCGAATCCCTGTTTATGCAATTGCAGCTTCGTAAGAATTTATCTTTCCCACCAATCGATTTCCTGGAGTCTTTGAAGTCTACTAGATACTCGTTAGGACAACAAGAGGATTGTTCCGAATTCTTGGGATTCTTATTGAATACTCTTCGAAAGCAGGAAAATGATAAAATCAGTAGTCTCGACCGTTCTGGTTCAAATGGTTCCGTACAGCTTATCTCGTCTTGTGTTTCTAGATCTTTCGCTGAAAAAATCCTCACTAGTTTATGTTGTGGTACATGTTTGAGAGACAGTAAAAACGTATGTGACTTTCTGGAGCTTCAACTAGCATTTCCTGATATGTCTGATAGCCAGTCCGTGCGGAACTTGCTGTTTCATCATATGAAAATAGAACTTTTAACTGGTGATGATCAACTGTATTGCCCAATATGCGTCAAATTGACTGATAATTATAAGACAACGAGTTTAACTGAGGCACCAGTCAATCTGATAATAACACTGATGCTCTTAAAACATGACTCAACCTCTGGCGGAGGCAGCAAACTTATACGAAGATTGAAAATTGATGAACACCTCAATCTAGCAGACCACAATTATAATCTTCATGCAGTCATTGTTCACTGTGGTTCCGGCGTTGAATGTGGCCATTATTACGCATTGGCGAAAGATGGAACGGACTGGTTTGAGTTTGACGATAGTTTTGTTTCTAAATGCTCTGACGATATCTTGGGTTTATTGGAGCCTCTGGAGACACCCTACATTTTATTTTATGAGAGAGAGAGGACATTGGCAGATCAAGATCTTCAGATGATGTGGTGCTGCAGGTTTTTCCGGGTTTTCCTGCAGCTGAAAAAGCTGGAATCAATCAAGTCGCCCCGGAGCGCCCATTAATTTTTGTTGTTGTTTTATATTTTTATATTTATTGTAGAATTTAAAATCTAAGTTATACACAAATAAATTCACACCAGATCGGTCACAATAACACCTTGCTACAGTAATAATGAATGTATCAGGTGAAAAATTACTCAGAAAAGTTTTATTTATAACTGTACATAAAAAATGGACTAATTATTTTCTCTCAAATAGAAATTGCAATTTTCAAATGTTCCTGAAAAATTAGTACCAAGTTTGAAGTTCTGTGAGTTGACCGATGATGAACTCCTCAATGTGCATTCGGTTTCGTTCGGAACGTTAACATTTTCTTTTTCGAAAACGGAATGGGCTATCATTGTAGCAATTTTGTTCTTCGAGGAGATACTTTCTTCAATATAGCTCTCCGCTACCGTATTCCATTTTCCATGTAATTTTAGTGTTCCAAAGGAAGCACCACCTTGAACAGGAAGCGTTGACGACGTTCGGCGTAGACAATGTCCGGTGTAACCTTTCGGGTTTTCCAAATTAAGCTATTTCGCTATGATGGAAGGAACACTTCCTATAGTATTTTTACCTACAGGTAACTCAATGCATTTAATATTTCTGTAGGTTAAAAAAAACCTACGTTGTTTACATCCCTTTGGTCGTAGTGCAATGTACTTTTTAAGTTCAAGACTCCTATTTCACTTTCTTCAACAATGGTGAAACTTTTTGAAGTGCAGGTCTTGGTTTCTGGTACCTTGATCAGTAAAACGGCTCCTCTGTCTTCAATGTCATCAATTGTCATCTTGACCATTTCATCACGTCTTAAGCCTCCAAATACGCCCATTACCAGAACAACTTTATGAAGCAGAAAAGTATCATCTGGAGTTTTTCTTATGAAAAGTAATACTTGTCCACCTTCCAACACCTTTGATTTTTAGGAATGTATCCTTTTGATTTAACTTTCAGAAAGGCCATCAGTTGACTGAATGCTGATATATTAATGTTTTCTTTAACAATCAATGTTGATTTCAGCTGTGAGTATTTGGTCAATAGACTATTTGCACTATAATTTTCAGACTGAAATAATGCAAAATAAATAAAAAATATTAATATTTTTCATGAGATAAACTCACCAGTACCTGGAAGTATGCCATTTACTGCTATTTGCACCGGTTCTCCTTAATAACAAACTCAGCTAAGTCAAGGATCAGCTTAAGGTACACCTTAAGGTAAAGATGGTTTGCACCGTTGACTCCTAGCCTGAATCTTAGCTGAGTATTGGAAATGTTTGGCAACACCGCAAAAATGATCACGTAACCAACGACGAGACGTTTGACACATCAGTTTGTCATTATTTTATTTAAGTTTTAACGTGTTTCATAGTTGTGTTTGTTGTTTTAAGCTGAGTTTTATATGGATATCTGTCAAGACAGAAACCAACTATCATGGTGGACAACCTTATTATTTTTTAACACGGAAAACTCCTCTCATTGCCCTGAAGATGTCAAAATAAATTGACGAAATGTCGGTTTTTAAGAAATATCGTTTTCTTTGATCTGAGACCTAAATCCCAAAAACAGTCATCATCAGAAAGGTCGTGAATAAATTGCAATTGAGTAGGTAATATAAATCAACAATACCTATATCAATAGATGTTTTGTATTAAGATATAGGTACAGTGTTGAATCTAAAAATGATTTTTATACTTTCACATCATAGGAATATTCTATTTCAGCCTCAATCAGGTTTTGTACTATTCATAGAGAGCTGTAGGTTTGGTCACCCTAAGTTAAGGGGAAAATGTAAGCTCGTCGAATACGCAAATGATATCCTCTCTCGTACACTTGTCTAGGCACATCAAGAAATTTTTTATTAATATTTCAAATTCTAGGTCGTCGTCATTTAATATTGTGCGTGACAATTGGTTTCAAACCTGAACAAGCAGATGCCCACAAAAATACAATCACATCAACAAATCCAGACACACTGCTCAAAATACTTCAAACATCAGGAAAATAGGAAAATACTCAATTCGTGTAGGAGAAGTGAGGTTACGTCGTTAAGTGGAACCTAAGCCTGGAAAATCTGAGGCTTATCTTGACTAAGGCTTATGTTTTCCTCAAATAGCGGTGCAAGCCAAAATCGTAATGTAAGGTCCACTTAAGTCGTAAGGTAACCCTAAGCTGAACCGGTGCAAATAGCTGTAAGACAGTTTCATTTACGGTATTCACTCTATTTTCATCTTTCCATTTCAAAAAATGGCCATACTCCTTCTCGTATAAGTATTTGGATTTCACAGGCAGTAAATTTCCTAACGCTTTTTCAGCTTTGATGTGACGCTCAAAGATGTGGGATTTCTATGATTATTATGAACACAACCGTTTTTAGTTTCCTCCACTAACAAGCTTGTCAATTCTTACAAAAATGCAGCGTCATTTTAATAAATAAACAACTAGCATTTTAATGCACAGAATTGACAAAAATTTCGGACATTTTGCTCGCTCGTGGAAGAGTAAAATTTCCAAAAATCCAGAATTTTGCAACAACAAACTGTTTGAGAACTCCTGGAGGTCTGCACGTCCTATATATGTCGGTGTAACACTTCTCAACAATGGACTGTCATGTGGAATTCTTGTAAAGTGTCCCCTGTAGTGTACCGATTTGTTCCGGATTAGATGTTTCTTTTGTTATCGAGAGTCTCGGTGATACACAAGTGCCTTTTTGGTATTGAACCGACGCTCTGTACTAATGCCCTTAATTGGCCTGGATTGTCTGTTCAAAATGCGAAATTTTCAGGGTAATGAGAAATACGATATGGATAATTTTGTGTCACTGATATGTTTTGGAATAAGGGTTCACGTAATTCAATACAGGGACATCACTAAAGGACAGAAAAATATCAAATTAAATATTATTTTGCAGAAAAGTGACAATTCTGAATACTTTTACGGTTCATGAACGAACAAAAAATAGTTTAAAAACCTAAAAAACACGCTTTTATCCAGCCGTGTTCACCCAATCATTAATTAATAGAACCTAGCTTCGGAATACCAAATGCTTGAGTATTGCAGGTTGCTAAAGGGTTAAAATGAGGGCGTAATCTTGTAAGAAAAATCGAGATTTTAACAGATTTTCCCACATAAGCCTATCGAAACTATGAAAACCTCCATGTCACTAGACCGAAAAACATAATGGCTTGAGTGGTGCGAATGGATAAGTAGATTTTCTCGTTGGAAAGTTTAATGGAAATTATTTTGGAATTTTCCATATGTTCGTCCCAGGAGCCACTCGTCAATTTCCCTCCATTTTACTCGACATCGATGTACTTCTCAACCCTATTCGAGGCTTGTATGCGAAAATGAGGCACCTAAATCTCACTATCTGACGGTCTATAAGGCTTTTGACACAATTAAGCATGAGTTGCTGCTGGCCATTCTGCATTATATTGGATTTTCAGAAGAATCCATTTCTCTGATGAAAGCTTACCTCCTCAATAGACTACATACTGTGACTATAGGTGATATTACTTCCGATTACATGGCAGTGCAAAATGGAGTTTCCCAGGGATCCATCTTAGGGCCCAGTCTCTTTATTATCTACACGAATTTCATAAATATTTACAGTTCATTGAATGCTATTTTTACGCAGGTGACACTCATTTCCTTCCCTGAGACTGATCTTATAACTGCCATAGATCGCCTCAATACCGACCTTGATGGTTTGGTCGAAGTGTAAAACAAATTCTCCCTTTCAATTAACCCCATCAAATCCAAAGTAATTCTGTTTGGTAGCAAGAAAGCTCGAAATCGATGCGTTGATCAATTGATGGTAAAAATAAATAATGAAACACTCGAAATGGCAGATGGTTCAAAGAATTTGGGATTGATTATGGATTTTTCGCTTCGTTATACACTGCATGTAAACTTGATCACTAAAAGAGCATTTTTTAATTTAAAACTCATATTATATTCCAACTATTCCGAACTTTCTGATGCATTTTTTTCATTATCTCTTCTTTCCTTATATATTACATATAAATTCATAGAGACTGGTCAAAAGGCAGAGTTCAGTCTAGTTAGAGATCTTAAGAAGTGACCTCTAAAAAGCCTACTCTTCCACTCAACCTCTCTCCATATTTTGAAAAGAGACGTGTCTTCAACTTTTCCATCCCATATGTCTTTATTTATATATATATATATATATATATAAAATATAAATCAGGATGGATTTATCGATAAATCCATCCTGATTTATATTTTCCTGGGTAGAATTGTCACGCTGGTAGCTATAGCTGCCTCCGTGGTGACGTTAGTTGTTGCCTTGAAATCTCAAGGTCTTCTAACCGAAGCCACAAATGTGTGGTTGGCTTCCTGTTGTTGACTTCGTTTTTACATCCAAGTGTTGTACATCTTCGCAGTTGATTTTACCGTACTGATGAGAGCTTAAGCTCGAAACACGTGTCTACGGTTTCACAACAATTTGAGGGCTATACTCAATAACTTTTCTTTATATATATATATATATATATATATATATATATATATATATATATATATATATATATATATATATATATTTATTGAATATTTGACTGTGATAACGTGATAACTATGTTATTTTATTTTTTGACATTTTATCTTCCACATCTGATTTTATTTTTATTTTTATAAAATTGTATTCCTCACATCGACTGTGACAATCATGTTATTTTGTTATTGTTTCTGTAATATTTTTTAATGTTGACATGTTCTACACCTGAAAAGGTATTTTATTTGAAAGAACTAATAAAGGAAATCTATCTAATCTATCTATCTATCTATGTAAGTCTATCATCACACTGCAAGTCAAATCCAGTTCAATAAAGTTCCCATTACATTCCCATAGATAAGAAAAATATCAGATGATGAGATAATTCAAAAAACAAGTTAATAAACTCAAGGCATGTCTAATCAGGACCACCTTGCTCATTCTCTCCGAGAAGATATTATGTAATGATAAACACTCCTGATTTGATTTTCTCATCAAGGTAACCCTTTCAAAGGTCATTTCTGAAATTGAATTTGTCCAAGCAGGTAAAAACGTCTAATAAAGTCTCCCGTCTATAAAATAATAATATGATTAACCACGAGCAAACCTTCCGATAAGCAAAGGCGATTATTCCCTCCCCAATTTCAAAAGGCACACAACAGTGCGGTGTACACTGACCGTCCTTTATTAATCATTCCAAACCGCCCACTTTCTACCCCGAAATCGGCTTACAAGCGGATTGAACTTTTAAGACAACATTAGTAGGCATTTGTTCCTTGAATCCAAGGAATTTTTGCAGAATCCAATTATTCAATTTGGCATTAGGATATCATTACAGGAAAACCTAAATTGGCTAGGGTGTAAAGTGTTGTAAATTATCGGCTTTTTGGATTTGGTTGTCTGATCTTCTGGGAAATGTTCGGTTGCTACCAGAACAAATTGGATTTAACAGATTACAGTTGTAATTTTTTAAACAGCAAACAAATAGCAGATGGCAATGGACCTTTACATTTACGGAAAATAAATTACAAAACTCGTTTAAATCGATAGTTGTTAGTCTGAAAAGTCCATTTAACAAAAAGTTCCATTATTTTTCTCTCATTTAAAAAAAATATCACATTTGAAAGTGTTCCGCTGACGTCACGTTCATCGGAAATACCTCCCATCGTAATCCACGTTCAGAAACAGGCAATATCGTTCTCTTTAAAAATATAACTTCTATCATGATATAAGCCGTTGAGAAATAATCAATACATTGTCACTTGATCAACTCATAGATAAAAATCCACATATTAGCTAATTTTACTGTATTTGTAACTTTCAAATTTTCTGAACGGACCATCCTTTTCATGAAGAACGAGCATTGACAACACAGCAAATCGTAATGACAGTTCTCAATTGTCAAAAGTTATATGGAGATGTGAGGTTAATGTTTATTTTATTTACATTCAACAATCAACATTCATTTTGATAGGTCTTTTTTGCAATGACTAATATTTTAAATCTTTCCTTGAACTCTGCTTGGAATACAATAATAACATAACGTAAAGTACTTACTTGGAAATGTTCTTCACAAAAACTTATATTTCCGCTTTTCACAAAAGGTTTATTCAGTGTTTCGAACCACATTTTCTGACGCGCTTCATCTTTAGGTGCATAAAAAAATTGTTTATTGGAATTTGCACTGGTGTTCAGACAACCGGGTACAAAGCACCTTTTCGACATGTTCAGTTATTGCAGGGATACAGGTACTGGAGATACAGGAATTAATAACAAATTTTAGAACACAAGCAACAAAAGCTCTCAATACTTAGAAAACCGCATTAACCTCAAAAAATAAATCAAGGTAGTGTTACTTGAAGTTTAGATCTGATGGAACTGCTTCACTTGTATCAAATGGGTAGGCAAATGAGTTAGACAGAGACAAACTATTCTTATTGATCGCACCGTGAAACAGACGAAAGAACCCATCTGGTATCAAATGACAACTGGCATACGACACATTATATTTGAATGAGAATTTGGTGCACAACTTTAACAACGTTGCCAAGTTTAGTTTTGATGAACGTGACGTCACGAAACCACTTTTCTTCCGTATATAGATAAACTAGCGGTCAGAAAAAATAAATAAAAAATCCCGAGTGATACTAGCGTATTTACTTTCTAATTTCAGTGTTACCTCATATCCCTTGGAAACGTCCATTGCTGATGAAGTTGATGTTTTCTAATTAAAATAGTTTTTGTTTGTTCAAAATCTTCCTTAGATCATTGACTGATGAAAGTAGTAGCAAACTCTAATCTGTCGTTAATAATTTTTTCTTTGAAAGCACTTGAATGGAAATCAGAGTTAGCTAATCCAATAAATCCATCAATTGAAAGTGGCTTTACGTCCTCTGGGGCAATCTATTGAAGACCTTGAAAATAAACTAAGTAATAATCGGATATCACAAGACCTATAAATTTAATCGATTAAACTATCAAAATATTTTGAGCATGATTTTGCTAGGAAAATAGTTGGATGCGAGGGGTTTTATTTTGAAATTATTGTACATGAAATTATTTTTCAAAAAGCAAAATCATGCAAAAAATATTTTGATAGTTTAATCCATTAAAATTTATAGGTCGTGTGATATACCACAAGATTATTCTTGAATGAGGTAGATTAAAACCAACAACAAAGAATTTTATTGATAATGAACACTGACATTTTCTTCATTAAAAAATATTTCTGCTTAAGCTTTAAATACTACACCTTTTTCAATTGTAATTCAGAAAGTATAACATGTATTTCAGAAAGTATAATTTGTAATTCAGAATAGTAAATTGTAATTCAGAAACCGTAACATGTAATTCAGATTAGTAAATTGTATTTCAGAAACCGTAACATGTAATTCAGATTAGTAAGTTGTATTTCAGAAACCGTAACATGTAATTCAGATTAGTAAGTTGTATTTCAGATTGTGTAACTTGTAATCAGATTAGTGAATTGTTAATCAGAAAGTGTGACATGTAATTCAGAAAGCGTGAGTTGTAATTCAGAAGTGTCAACTGTAATTCAGAAACCAAGAACAACCCGTATTAGACGGAGAGCTGACACGTAGAAATACGGGTGACTCGGTGCAAAGTGAATTTTAGCATTTATAGGTTCGGGTGTCACCAACGTAGCGTGAGACGGGCCGCCAGAAGGCACCCCGGAAGAATAACGCGAGGGTAGAGGGTTAAATATGCATTTTTTACGTAAAATAAGTTATAAGTTGCAAGGCTGGAAATTGGCAGAATAATCGGATGTTATACAAATAAGGGGAGAAAAAATTGCCAGAAGACTAGGTGGAATATAGGTTTGAAATAAAAAATAAATCACACGTAGTTTTTTGTAGTACTGAGTTAGTACAATGAAATTGTTCGTACAAACTTTTCGATATCTCGTTTTGTTTTTAGATTTTGATGCTTTTATAAAAAAAAGTTTCCAAGTCCCATTTTTTTCGATTTTATTTTTTCCCCGCTCTGTTAACGAATTCTAAAAACTGAAATTTGAAGAGTAGGTAGATTTTGTCAAAAGGTATTTGCTGCAAAAAAACAATTTGGATTTTTTCAATAGTTTGGGGGATCTATCGATTCCCCGGTTTTTTTGGATTATTTCACGGTACATTGATTTTATGGAAAAAATTCATTTACATTTTTTGTAGATTTTCTGAAGGCAATCAAAAAAGATTTCCTGATAAATTTGGAAAATTTTGAGCGTTTCCGAGATATTTCGAATTTTAAAAAATTTCAATTTTTTTATTCATATTTTTAAAGTTTCCTCAGTTTTCCAATCATTTTTTCAGAAATTTTCAAGTGACATGATTTGTTTGCATTTTCCAGCTCTATCCATTGCACTATCAAAAATTTCGTTTCAGTCATAGGTACGGTTTTTATTCGTGTTTTTTTTCTTTTCGGAAAATTGCCCGGGAAATCGTTATGCAATTTCCGATCCTTCTCAAAATCTATACAGACCCTCATTGCATATTGACGCATATCTCAAAAAATTAATCAAGTCAAACAAACAAAACCCTGAACCTTTCTCATTGAATTTATGAAAAACTAATGAAGACCACGGGTGCGAAAACAGCAACGGTTTTTCCAGCAACGGTTTTTTTTTTCTTTTTTTTCCGCTTCAAGTGTAACCGTTGCTCCAGGTTTTTCGACGAAAATGAACTATTGTGAACCTCCTGAATATGTTCCATGGGGTTAAATAATTTGTGAATCAAAAACTACCCCTCCACACCCCTCTAAATTAGAAAAATCTTGAAACAGTTGAATTACCCGTTGCTCGAGGTATTTTGACGGAAATGCATTATTCTACAGCTACTGAACACTCTCTGTAGGGTGAACTAATTTGTGAATCAAAAACTACCCCTCACAACCCTTTGAAGTCGAAATATCCTGAAACAGTTTATAAACTCGTTGCTCGATGTTTTTTTGGCGGAAATGCATTATTCTACAGCTACTGTACACGTTCTATGGGGTAAAATAATTTGTGATTCAAAAACCACCCTCAACAACCCTCCGAAGTGGAAAATTCCTCAAACAGTTTAAAAACCCGTTGCTCGATTTTTTTTTTTGACAAAAATGAATTATTCTACAGCTACTGAACACGCTCTATCGGGTGAAATAATTTGTGAATCAGAAACTACCCTCAACAACCCTCCGATGTGGAAAAATCCTCAAACGGGAATTCGAATTTTCTGATCAAACAGTAAAGGAGAAGTGATTTGCAACATTTTGACAAAATCTGTTAGTGCTCCGACGACGACTTCACTCATAAGTCGAATTTTTAAGATAAGTGCTAAATACACCACCTGGCTCCCCCGATAGTAGGGTTGAAAAATCCACCACGGGATCCCAACGGAGGTCAACAATTCTCTAACGGAATGGTCCTTTTACAACAAAAAATGGACATTCAAAATCTGTGTATGCTAGAACCAATTTGAAATGAATATTCAAAATTTTAGGGTTGAAAATTTCAACCCTGAATCCCATTATTCAGTACTTTACGAAAATTGCATATTCAAAATATCCAACCCTAGTCCAAAAGCGAAATTATTTTATTACAATACCTAAATTTGCCGGAAGTCATTTTACGCTACAACCGCATTATTCACCCACCCACTTTCAACCCTGTCGTCAGTAAAGTTATGCAAAAGCTCCACATACTCTATTTTGTAGATTTCTGTTATTATTTATCATAATAGCCCCCTTTTGGTGTCTCCGGGGTGTCTCCGGAGATTTCGGCTTCTATCTTTGGCCGCTCCTTTCACACCGGTCAGATCTTTGATGGTTTCTGAATTACAAGTGATGGTTTCTGAATTACAATTGACGCTTTCTGAATTTCAAGTAACACTTTCTGAATTACAACTTGCTAATCTGAATTACATGTTACGGTTTCTGAAATACAATTTACTAATCTGAATTACACGTTACGGTTTCTGAAATACAATTAACAATTCTGAATTACAAGTTACGTTTTCTGAATTACATTTTACTAATCTGAATTACAAGTTATACTTTCTGAATTACATATGAAAAAGGTGTAGACGTTTCACAATCAAACGCTTCGTTGATGATGTTTGTTTATATATTACTTTGGTTACGCATCCCAACAATGCATTGAAGAAGCCTTTGCTGCGAATTTTGCATGTAATCATTTCAAATTCTGACGTATTTTCGTTGCCTTATGTCAAAATATTTTTTTTAGAAATCCTATCGAAAATGGATTCAATAGGTACGAAATGAAGTTGACGAACTTTATGTTTTCCTCGTGGATAAAAAAATACCAGACATTTTAGTTATCTGAGTATTGATTAAAAATTGAAAAAACTGTGTACCTTCCGAATTACTCTATATTGTCTAAATGTTGTCGTCCCAATAACGAACAATGATGGAATGATGATTCTATTAGAAAATAAATACCTATGTCAGTGATTTCGCAAATGTAGAGAACGACTTTGAATTTTCAATGGTATGAAAAAAAAATCGAAACATTTGTATATCATAGAAATATGTATGTATACATGTATTCATCTGTGCATTTTGTAAACTTATCTATATCTTTATGATATTTTTATGATATATTTTTATATAAGTAATCTTAGAAACATCTACCCGATTTTTTATTACATGTTTGTTGCTTCGCTAATTTTATAGGTATACTTAGTATTTTTATTCATTATTTGCATTTACACGCTCCATACAAGTTTCGACTTTCGGAGTGAACACATGTTTGTTGAAAATTTATTGTTTACTATCTTTGTTTACCGTTTTATTGAAGAAATAAACATATATTATATTATATACTTTATTAGCTAAAATAAGCTATTACCTAACACATAAAATATACATATTTAGTTTGAAAATAAACAATATTTTAAATAACACATAAAATAACACATATAATGTACAGGGTGTCCCAAATTCGAGCCTCATCATTGGGATCTCGGAAACCAGAAGAGATACGAGGTAGGTTAAATGGAGGCAAAGTTGCGCAATTTTGTGCTCATTGTAACGCCACTTTCATATTTGAAAAATTCCGAATACTTCCGAAGATTTTTGGAAAAAAACGATTATTCGCGATTTCATTTTTATTTTTTTGTGACTCTATTTGAATAGATATAACAAAACAAATTTCACATTCTCATTGCTACTTTTTCTGTTCTACAAGATGGTGTTATCAGATTTTCAAACAGACGTTTCGTATTTGTGCTGCCATCATCAACTTTGTTTCTTTAAATACTGCCCTGGATTTTTTTTATAGATTTTAAAAGTTTCTAATGTCCTAAAACAAATGATGTAGGTATCGCACTTATTCTAAAAGTTTATATTAATAGCATTTTTCATAAGAACTCATGAGTTAGAGAGAGACAAAAATTAGATTTTTAATAGAGTTATAACAAACTTTTTTTGCAATAACGCACTGCATAAAACTCAAAATTTTACATAAAAGTGGGTGGTTAATAAATAATATAATTGAAGTGTCATCCCTCGAACTCTAGGCCCTAGGCTATATTTACAAAAATAATTGCATTTTATCAAAGTGGCTGTGCATCGTGCATTCTGGCTATATTAGTTCATTTGTTAATGTTTAAATTATCCAATATTTTGACAGTTCACTGTTCGTTCACTAACCGTTAACGCTTATTAAACGAAAATGACTTTTTCTAACGAAGAAAAACGAGTTATTTTGCTAATATTGATAATAATTTAGCTCAGTACGGAAGTTTTGTTAAGCCAAGGGTTGAATATGGAACACGAATCGATCCAGAAGAGGAACAAATTATCTTGAACACTGTAAGTTTGAAAACTGTTACAAAGTAGAAAGTAAAATGAATAATTTTAAATTATTTTTAAAGGCCAATAATAATACTCGAGCTTCAGTTAGAGTTTTCTCAGAAGAAGTAGGATTACCGCGAATGAGAGTTTGGAGAACTTTAAATAAGCGTGGATATAAACCTTACAAAATCAATATTAGTCAAACACTAAGATCTGGCGATGCTGAGAGACGATTAGAATTTTGTAAATGGTTGCAAAATAAAATTAATGAAAATGATGACTTCCTAAATAAAACTATATGGACAGATGAATGCAGTTTTTCAACAGATGGACTATTTAACAGACATAACGAACACTATTGGTCAATAGAAAACCCAAGGTAGAATCAAGAAGTAAGACCTCAGGGACGACAATCATTTAACGTATGGGTCGGTATGTGGCACAATAAAATTATCGGCCCGTTTTTTATTCAAGGAAAATTAAATTCCGATAGATATGCAGAATTAATAAGGACCAATATATTGGATCCCTTAATGGAAGAACCTTTGGGCGTATTACGTCAACTATGGTGGCAACAAGACGGTGCACCACCTCATAATGGGAGATGAGTTAAAAATTTATTAAATAATTATTCCCTAATAAATGGATTGGAAACCAAGGTCCCGTACGTTGGCCAGCTAGAAGCCCCGACCTAAACCCTCTAGACTACTTTCTTTGGGGATTTCTCAAAAACCGTCTTTATCACCATTCAGCGTGCCATCCATAAACTTCACAGACTGACACGAAAATGCATTCAAGCAGGTGGATTACAATTTCAATATTTGCTTTAACTTTCATTGGGTATTCAATTTTATAGTTTTTGTTTGACTTTTTTTGGAATAATTAAAACATCATGCCTATTGTTGATCATCACACATTGTTTTATATCAATTTTTAGGAGCTTCTGAGTTCCTTAAAACAATGATGTATCGTTCTTTTTCGAAAAAATTATTTTAACGATGTCCTGCTAAGATCTTACCAAAAATCTATTCTCTGTCTCTCTCTAACACATGAGTTCTTATGGAATATGCTATTAATATAAACTTTTCGAATAAGTGCGATACATCATTTGTTTTGGGACATTAGAAGATTTTAAAATCCATAATAAAAAATCCAGGGCCGTATTTAAAAAAACAAAGTTGATGATGGCAAGTCAAATACGAAACTTCTGTTTGAAAATCTGATAACACCATCTTGTAGAACAGAAAAAGTAGCAATGAGAATGTGAAATTTGTTTTATGTCTTTTCAAATAGAGTAACAAAAAAATTAAAATGAAATCGCGAATAATCGGTTTTTTCCAAAAATCTTCGGAAGTATTCGGAATTTTTCAAATACGAAAGCGGCGTTTCAATGAGCACCAAATTGCGCAACTTTGCCTCCATTTAACCGACCTCGTATCTCTTCTGGTTTCCGAGATCCCTATGATGAGGCTCGAATTTGGGACACCCTGTACATTTAGTGTTAATATTTATAATAATAAATAAAAATGGTTTCGATTTTATTCATGAAATAATACAACTCGTGTTATCGGCGATTATCGTTAATTCCTTCTCGGTTTCGAATCAAATTATGTTGCTTTAGGCAACCACACTGGCGCAAGCGCTAGTGTGGTTGCCAAGCAACATAATTTGTTTCTCAAAATCGAAGGAATACTTACACTCTTTATACCTATTACCTACGAAAATACTATACCTAGGGGAGGTCTCTCTTTTCCCCATTCAATTCTTTACTACTGAATCTTTTTACCATTTCAGTTACTCGACCAAAGTTCAAATCATTCAGCACATCCACGAATACCTACATCGTTATACCGAATGTTTACTAAAGGAATGTCAACAATGAAAATCAACCTCATATAGGAGTGCCGAAGTTTCACGCCTATCAAAACATAAAATGCAAGACTAAATGACTTTTTTTGAGTAACAATGTTGGAACCTTTACGTTACAGGCCTTTTTGGCAAATGTACCGCATTGTCCAGTGGCGGTCGTCAACGGCCCCTGGTAGCCCCGTGATTTATGACTTTGCCAAGACAGAATTTTTGATTTACAACTTACGAGGGTAGAATTTCATTGGCGTAGGGCTCTGAATCGTTTAAAATTCAATCGGTATTCAATACATGGTGCAGTGTCGTGTCTAGGATTTATTTCCTCCCCCCCCCCCCCGCGAGAATTGTGCCAAGGCACCTTGTATTCAGGTGAATCTCTTTACTAATTTTGTTGTGAAAACATGCGTTCTACTTCTATGCTATAATCCCTTACGAGCACTTTGAATATATGACAACTTCTCAGAAAAATGGGAGAAATTATATTGAAATCTCAAAACAAACGTGTAATTCTTTAAAATAATAGAAAATATATAAAAAAAAACAAAGGAACAAACTGAGATCATTAAAAAAGTACATAAAATATAATCAAAAAATCAATACAGTATCAAAATCATTGGAAATGATCATTGAATATAACCAAAACATTAGAGTGAAGTTAGCCACACTTATCAGGCCACAGTTTCTGACTTAGAATATTTCCTGACCACACTTTCTGACGTAGAGGATGTCGAATGTGGGATAGGATAGACAATGTCCGCGGTGTTGCCATGTCAATTATTTGTACAAATATGCTCATAATCAGTTTTCTGGGATAATGAGATGACTAAAGGGTTATTGACGGTATTGTAAAACTACTAGAAAGTATGGTAATGTGTTGGATATCATCACACCTTCACGAAAGGAAAATAAAACGGAAATACTGTGCCATAGTGGACATCATGAAGGGTAAGTACAAACAAGGGGTGAATTGATTCTTTTTTCGTCACAATGACATACAAAAGTAATTTTATTTCGACGCCTTCAGTATTCTACCAGAAATATTCCGTGTTGAAAAAATAAATGAAACAGTATCCGATGAAAAATCAAATGGAAGGGTCAAATAAATGTCTTTGGCCTGAAAAGTGTTGGTAAACTGGACATTGAATTTGGATTCCGTCATTAAGCGATACGACATATTCATCATCATTCGATAGTGTGGAAAAAGTCGCAATTTTATTTGGATTCCATCAGTAAACTACCCGAAATGTTCATATTATTTTTATTAATATTTTTCAACTTTGTTGCCGTTATTTTTTATGTATATAATATAATGTTATTTTAAAAGAACTGGAATGGACAATAAAGACGATATCATGATTATTATCATTACTTTTCAATTCTATTTTGCGTCCTGTTTTACTTCCAAAACTGATATTTTAAATCACAAAACATAAAACTTATTACTTAAGGTGAATATAGTCAACATCATTTTAAAATTGTGCTTAAATATATGTTAAAAACGAAAGTTGAATCTGTTAAATAAAATGGCACCATTTATACAACAATATTAAGTTTATGCTAAAAACATGTCACTTTAAAAACCCCAACTTTCTAAGAATCTTACTTTTACGATAAAAATATTGTCCATAATTCACGTGTACCTAAAGTTTCATGTCATAAAATGTACCTATCATTCTTAAATGTATGCCTAAATCTAAAACTCGTATAATATTAGGTCTCATAGAAAATTATTTTCAATGTCATGTTTATGTCAGTGCTTATGCTAAAGTTACGTTTATGTTGACTAAATGCACCTTTACATACTTCTTCAATTATTGTGTCCAAGTACTCCAAGGCATTAGGCAGACCAATCCAACTGATGAACTGACAAACCCCCATCGACGTAACTTTCATTTTCGAAAAATTAAACAAATTACATCGGTTACCGCTGTATAGAACTATTGTCAACGCTGTACAGTAAATATGACAGTGACAATAATTCTGTGCAATGCCTTGTGGACAGTAGCAGAACTATTTTGTCTTTTCATTCATGTAGTACAGAGGAATCACTACTGGAGCGATTTACAGTTTTTTGTCCAAAGTTTTGAAAATCGTTATTAAAAATATAAATAGTTTGATTTTATGTCTGAAAAATAGTATGAATAGTTCCTCAATGTTCAGTCATCTAAATTTCATATAAATATCGCACTTGCAAAGGCGATTCTTCTCAACTGTCTTTGATTTTATAACAAGATTTTCTGATTTTTTTTAAATTGTGATTGAACGTTGAAGTTGAAAAATCTGAAAAAAATCGTGATTATCTTTTACTTTGACATTGATTTGTCATGATATTTGAAATGGAATCTGATGAATGGTTTTTGGGAAAACTTAAAAAAAAAACTCTAAAAATTAGGTTTTTTTATATTTTTCCTCGAAAATTGTTTTCAGATTTTCTTCTACGTCTCTCTAATAATTCAATTTGAATGCCAAAATAACTCGATTTTTTTCAGAATTTTTAACCTTGCCGTTAATTTTTCCATGGGTTTTTATGAACCTTAAACTACAAGCCTTCGTTATTAACGAGTAAGCAATGAATAACTGTTGACCGAAACAATTTTTTTGATTACTTTTTATGCAGTGTTTTTTGCACTTTTTTTTCTTTCGTAAGAAAGTTTTTTTTTATTTGTTAGAAAATAATCCAAACTTCTTGTTATCAGATGTATGTATCTTAAGAAACAGTAAACTAATTGAATTGAATTGAAATTGCATTTAAAATTTGATATTGCGTAGCTGGGTTCGATAGAATAATATTTGAAATTCTTATTTCTTCAAGCAATAACCCTAATAATATTTCCAAAACTGCATGCTACTTATTTACGGCCATCCTATTTATACACACTTATGAACCATATAAAGTACCACCTTATCCACTAGTGGAATAATGAAATTACTTTATTCCACTAGTGAATATCAATCACATTTTACTTATTTTCACCAACTTCACAAATTTTTACAAATGGAGTCGATAAACAATCGAAAATACATAGCAACCATTCAACACCTCCCGATATTTTTGTATGTTATTTCAATGATTTTTGAGGAGGTGACAGCCGCTGTCAGAGCAAAACGTCAAATCATTTTGTGATGAAAAATGTTCGCGATTCTGATTCTAAATGAATGTGATTGTGAATAAAACGTTGTATTGCATGCGTGTTTTAAATACATTTTACAAAATGATATCTAAAACGCTTATACAATAAATAACTATTATTTGCATGTTTTACAGAAAAGTTCAATAATTGAAGTGGTAACAAAGATAATAATGCAAAATGCGTCTGAAAACAATTTTAAAAAGTTCTAGTTCAGACCCAGGTGAACATTCTAAAGATTATCCTAAAGTTTATCGTTTGCACGAGAAACATATCTTTTGAGCAATGAAAAAAAATTGAATAGTTTTTTTTATATCTACGGTACAATTTATTTTTGAGTTTAATCATTATCTCAATAGTATCCGTAATCCACTGAGGTTTTTGTTCTTTAATCAAAATCGTTTTGACATACCGTTATGACATACCAAACATTTTTGACTGAAAATCGGTCCGTCGAATTTACAATTCTTTGTCCTAATAATTGTGACACAGTGACTAAACAGATTCAATAACCAGATAAATATCCAAGTCTCTGCAAAAGTGCCTGTCGATTGTCCAGAAGTCACCAATTCCATTGCTGCCCTTTGTTTACTTTTACTGATCGCCTTATCTTTTATTAACTTACTGGGAATCACAACTCAGCTTGAGACTAATTTTATCGGCATGAAGTCAAACCTCAAAGATAATCTTTTTACGACAGGGCAGTGCTCATGGGTTGCACTTGTGTTTGGCACATTGTAAACTTTTTAGTTGACATCATCTGTAAGGGAAACATGCTGTTCCGGAGGCTGGTCATTATGAACAATGTTTCTTCTTTCTGTCAGAGCGGGCGAACTGGGTTTGTTTTGTTTTATTACTCATCTACAGAGTGTTACAATGAAATCAACCAAATCAGTATACTGATATTAGGTGTCATGTTTTTTGTAATTTTTCATTTTTGGAATGATTACTAATTTGAGTAGTTGTTGGAATCAATAACTCCCACAATAATTTTAACCCTGTATTTGTGAGTCCAGTCTTATTCAGCCTTGAATAATTCTGTGAACTATTCTGTTCGTTTGTTTTTCTTATTTAAAAAAGAGTAAGATGTCTAAAAACCCTGGTGTGTCGACTTATACCTGCAAAATTGTGGGATAGAACGGGAGACAATTCGCCGGCTTGATTACGAGAAAACAAATGAAATCGTGATCTGTTTCCCAAGTATTCCGCATTTACGTTTACCCCCACGGTCGGTTTTCCTGTTAGGGTAAATTTACAAGCAAAGAAGTTTTCAAATATTGCCGACGAATGAACTGAATAAATAAAACCTAATTATTGGAATTTACTGAATCACTTTCACCAAACAGTTTTATTTGTTACATTTTCGACTTATTTATATAATTTTTTACTGAAATGCAATTAACTACAATAATAACCACGCATTTCATTTGGAAGTATTGATATTAAGCTTCAATAAAATTCACCATTAGAACCTGTCAATCTTGTGCTAATATAAACAGGAATGGCGGGATTCCGTGTGAGATATAATCGTGCCACTATTTTCATTGAATTGTTTTTTAATAATACAAGATAATCTTCATAATATGGTGGTACTCACTTTCGGTACTGAATATAGATGAATTATTTTGTTCGCCTCTCTGGATTGCCCACAAATGATACAGAAACGTAACATGATCAAATTATTATTGTACAAACTACACAGGAAACGATTAGATATTCACAAATTTTATTTAATCAGACACTGCACACTAGCTTCTTCACTGTCTGATTAAATACAGTTTGTGGAGATCGAATCGTTTTCAGTGTATTTTATACAATTACTATGGATCTTCATCAAGTAACGGCCGCGTCAATCAGATAAATTGAATTAATATTGAATGAATGATAAATTTCTTAGAAAACATACAGCAAAATGGAGACACATTAATAATAGGAACAAGGATGTTGCACTTGAAATTGTACTATTAATTTTTGAATAGTATTTAAAGTTTACTGAAATTCCATAAAATTGATAACAGTCATCAATCACCATATCCCTGAAATATTGATAAGACTAAAATTCTATGAGGGCGCCATCTCTGGAACCGACTAAAGAAGCAGACCACTATTTCATTTGTTTATTTGTCTTCTGAAAAATCTAAACAAAATCGAATCACTCGACTCACCAGGGTTTTTAGGCATCTTAAAAAAGAGAATATATGAAACTTGTCAGATTGACATATAATAAATTGTTAATACTTCAATACGAGAACATTTTCAATAAATGTATAATTTCAAAGTCTAAAGGATTATCACAAGAAATAGAGACCCCACTTCATAAGTTCTATATACAGTCCACGAGAACCAGCAAACTAATACAATAAATAAATAAATCATGGTAAACTAAAGCTAAAAACCCGCCTCGATATTTGAATAACAACGAAAATGCTGACTGAAATATGGAATGTCCTGTAAAAAAAAAAAAAACTGATATATAGTGTACCGAAAAAGGCCGATATGGTGTTTTGGTTGCAAAAAACGGGATGCAATTACAATATTATCACAAATTGTTAAGGTGACTTTGGAGTTTCTAAAATCGACATGACCAATAATTTGAATATTATATAGTCACTTTAAGCAGAAAGCTATCGATTTTCAAGAAATATCAAAAATGTCCCGACGCACTTTTTTTGTTGTATCCCTATACTGAGCATGGCGTTGTTGAATATGTAAAACAATTAAAAAATTCCATTTCGGATAATCTCTTGAGAAAATGTTATCACTTGTGTAAACTAATAACGTACATGTTCAATTTTTCTACGGTACAAGGAATGTTTCCCGACAAATTGTAAACAGCACATTTCTAAAAATTTCCAAAAAAGGTGACTCAAATCTTCATGTTAGGTAGTAGATGAATAAGTTTATTTTCTTACGAGTGTTTCCATGATTGACGAGCTAACTGTTAAGAACCAATTGGTGTATTTTTATTTCTGCCAATAAACTCCTCTCGCCAAATCAAAAAAGTATAGTGATTCAGAATTCTATAAGCCAACCAGCAACCATTTAACAGGGTGTCCCTCATAGCTCTTTACTCGGGCCTTGTATAAGCTAATGATTTGATGAATTATTTCAATAATCTTTCAGAAATTCATGAAATCGCTTATGCAGATGACACCATGTTTTTCGTCAAAGGGCAGAATGTGGCAGCCCTCACAGAACTGACATACGAACTTCATGACAATTTTTTTTGCAATCAACATATCCAAACCAGCGTTGAAGAAATTCACGCTGCATAATATCCCAGAAAATTTCAGAATCCATGAGCATAACGACTTGCTCTACAACCAAAATTATGGGCTTTTATAAGATCAAAATCTTAAATAGCCTGCGCTCATATTGAAACGCATTTCGATCAAAAGCTTAAAAATTGTAATGTATCGTGTTGTTAAATTTGTATTATGCTGTCACACATTGTCATTTACGCTATGTATTCATTAGAGATGTAATGAATTTTTACATAACTGAATTATAATACATAGAACCCCCCAATAAATTGTTTGAAAATGCATGTCATCATCACATCGATGATAGAAAACAAAATAATTTATCAAAATTATACAAGATATTATAGTGTAATATTTATTTGGAGAAAATACTTAAACAGTATAAGAAACAAAAACAGATTTATTAATTTATTGTTTATGGTTTGTATATAAATTAACAATAAAATTACTACAAACTAGAACTGAGTCCTGAAGCTGACAAAATATACATTTCGTTCTTCGAAATAACTATTTGCTCGTTATACAGTTTTGTGATTCGGTTCTATTCAAAATAATTGATATGTTGAACTTTTCGGGGTTGTAGGTTATGCATTTTTGGTCAAAATTCATAAACTCAATATGGCGGCTCCAAGATGGCAGACGAGTTTTGTGATTATGGTCCGATTTGATTCAAAATTGACTTGTACTTTTCGGGGTCGGAGATTATAAATTTTTTGTTGAAATTCATAAATTCAATATGGCGGCTCCAATATGGCGGACGAATTTTGTGACCATGATCCGATTCTTTTCAAAATTGGCATGTGGGGTTTTTTGAGGTCGGAAGCTATGATTTTTTCTCAAAATCCGAATTCAATATGGCGGATCCAAGATAGAGGACGAATTTTGTGATCATGGTCCGATTCCTTTCAAAATTGGTATGTGGGGTTTTTTGGGGTCAGTAGTTATGATTTTTTCTCAAAATCCGAATTCAATATGACGGATCCAAGACGGAGGACGAATTTTGTGACCATGATCCGATTCCTTTCAAAATTGGTATGTGGGGTTTTTTGGGGTCGGTAGTTATGATTTTTTCTCAAAATCCGAATTCAATGTGGCGGATCCAAGATGGAGGACGAATTTTGTGATCATGGTCCGATTCTATTCAAAATTGATATGGTGGGGTTTTCGGAGATGAAGGGTAAACGATAATGTAAATAAATATTATGGAAAAAGTAAGATTAAATAATAATTATAGCAATCTTGGTAAGGTGGGTTATCCAATAACAATATTTTATTGAGGAGGTTTCGTTAGGATTTGGATTAGTTCAGTTGAAGATTAAATGTATTGTTTGAATGTTTTAGACGATGCAGTAACCTGATTACTTATATTTCGGACGTCCATCATCTTAATGGTTGAAAAATTTCTATCTCATTCAAATTTTTCACAACGTTTCAATTGCTTGAATCCGCAATCGTCTTCTGGTGAATAATCACAAAATCAGATGCTACGCGACCTTTTATAGGTCTATAATTAAAGTGTAATTACGGTGTTATTACGCGCGGTCTTGTGTCTTCTCCCAAGTTGATGGACTGCCGATGGGATCTCTCTCTCCAGTAATCGCTAACATATACATGGAGTGGTTCGAGGAATTGGCTATCAGAGAGGCAAAATACAAACCAAAACTATGGCTAAGATACGTAGACGACACCTTTATCATTTGGAACCATGGAGATGAACACCTTGGGGAATTCTTCGCCAGAATGAATAACATGAGGGATTCAATCAAATTCACAATGGAAAAGGAAACTAATAGTACCCTATCTTTTCTCGATGTAAAAGCTGAAAGAAGAGACACTGGAATCCTCGCCTCTGTTTACAGGAAGAAGACACACATAGGACAGTACCTCAACTACGGCTCTAATCACCCAAACTCCACAAAGAGGGGAATCGTAAGAACGTTGGTGGAGAGAGCAATGTCTATTTGCAACAACCAGGAGTCATTGGAGGCGGAAATTAACCACATCAAAAATGACCTACGCCGAAACGGATACTCCGAGAAACTCATAGGAGAAGTTCGGAAACAACTCGAAAAGACCAAGACAACCGAAGAACGATCACAAAACCCCGTTCTCATTCTTCCCTACATCAGGGGTATCTCCGAGAAGATCAGAAGGATCGGAAATAAATACAACATCAAGAGTTGCTTTCAATCCGGCAGTACCTTACGAAGCTTCCTCACCAAGACGAAACCAGAGAACACAACAGAATCCAGCAAAAACTGTATTTACAAAGTCCCATGTGAATGTGGAGATTCCTATATCGGAGAGACCAAGAGGCCATTATCAGTAAGAATAGCCGAACACAAAAAGTGGACTCGACGAGGGGAAACATCAAAATCGGGAATTGCTGACCACGCCTGGACAAAACACCACCGAATTCTCTGGGACGAAGCTAGTGTTCTTCATAGAGAGGAACATTGGTTCAAACGGAAATTTATGGAAACCACCTATATAGAAGCCAATAGTGCCTTCAGTCAACCAAGCGTGGAGATTAAAAACGTATGGAAACCGCTCATGGACCGTTTTGGAGGGAGAAAAAGCCACAAGACCGCGCGTAATTACACCGTAATTACACTTTAATCATAGACCTATAAAAGGTCGCGTAGCATCTGATTTTGTCATTATTTACCAGAATACGATTGCGGATTCAAGCAATTGAAACGTTGTGAAAAATTTGAAACAGATAGAAATCTTTCAACCATTAAGATGATGGACGTCCGAAATATAAGTAATCAATACATGTATTGTTTACTTGCCAATGTTTCGGATTTCAATACTTCCATCATCAGCGCTCTGTAACAATGAGTTTTATATGATGAAAGGGTCAAGAATTGTGAAAAATAAAAGATCTGCCACAAGTTTTGAAACATTAACAAGGAACTACAATATTGAAATAAAGACTTGCTTATTTAAAAGAGTTGATTTTCAGACCAAGTTCTATAGTTAAAAAATTCGATTGTATACGGGATAATTCTATTTAAAGTTTGACAATCGAATTATGAAACACCCTGTATGATAATGTTTCCATAAAATATAAAATGGTTCGAATATTTCCTTATAAAACACTATCAAGATAGGTACATTCCAAAGACCATTTCAAGCTTTCACACCTAAGCCATCGATACCCACTTATTAATTCCCAAGAATTTAATTAGCTTTCTTAATCTATAATCATAAGACATATCATTAATTTTGATACCAATAATTTTTATAGACGTATCCTTCCCATCCAGTACAATAAAACGTCAATGTGTATCTATAAATAATAAAAACTACCACCACAATATTATAATTATTGTTGCTCGTTGCTCATTTTGAGGAAGATCATTCTGATTCTTGTGAGGCACAGGCGGCTCGTCAATAATTTCACTTTTTGCCACTGTACGCAGTGCCACTAAGGCGCAGAAAGGCCACACTAATTTTATAGTTGAAATTTGGACTTATTAATTAGAAATTTCATACTTATAGTGACCCAATTAAAACCGGGGAACCACTATAACTTATTTATTTGTTGTTCGATTTAAACGATTTGTTTTCTGAAGAAAACGTCTTCAATTGCCTTCTTCGAGTTTTTTTCAAAGCAAAAAATCAAATAACAGCAATTTTTTAATAAAATTTGATCACCTCACTTAGTCTAATCTACAGGAACTATTTTGGTGAATTTCTCTTCAAGGGCACCGAAAATTATGATCCAGAGCTCATTCGATTCGGAATGACCTCTAGAAACTTTTTGAAAAATTTCAAGGTACGCAGGCAAAAATTGCAAAAGTTATATAAACAATTTAGTAAAAAAGATCCTGAAAAAGGAGGAAATTTCTTTAAAAAAGTCCCAGCTCCCAGAACTCTACCACCAATATTTAAAATTTTAATTTAGAGGCGAAAATAGCGCTAACAGCGGGTGATGTGGGTCCCGCGTGCGCTGACTGATACGGACCCTTGAAAAATAAAAATAATTTTAACCCATTAAATATCAGTATTAAGAAATAAAAAAATTCACCTACCTTTAAGACATTTGAATGAACGAAAATCCATGTAAAAAAATTTCCTGTAATTATTTTATTACATATTCTTTTTACTAGTTAATTAACACTAGTTTTTCCAGTTTTCAAATTTACATACAAACCCTGATAATTGTTTAAACTAAAAACATCAAATTTGTTTCACTTCTTGGAGCTATTCTTGAAAGGCTTTAAAAAAGATCCTTATTGAAAAAATTACAAAATGTTGATTTTCCACTTTGTTATTAACAATCTAAGAGAATAAACAATGAAAAATGCAAATAAAGCTGTGAAAAATTATTTCTTTTTCAATATTCCAATTTGATCGTATTTTAATTATTTAAAGTTACATAAAAATGTTTTTTTAAAATTTCGTACTCTGATTGTTTATCTTTAAATTTTTGTTTTTGGAATTTTAATCAGCAATATACCGGGTGACCCGGAACCAATTTACCCCCCTGTATCTTCGTTGTTATTTTGTATGGATGTTTCAAATTCGGTACTTCGATTTGATGTTATGAATGTACAATTTAGCAAGTATCCAATCCAAATATGACACTTCCGGTTTGACCGGAAGCGCATCCAATTTTTATATTTCAAATATATATATATATATATATTTTTTTTTTGAAAATTACAATTCGGTATAGAATTACCTTTACAATGATATATCACAATCATACTTTCAATTCACAATCTGCTGATATAAGTGACATTTTATAGAAAAATTACTTTTTGTGTTCCCCTCGTAACGGAACATTTTCATGAAAGTATGCTGTGGAAGATTGAACAATATCATATAAGTAACAATAATTCATGGCCAAACTTTTTACACAATAAGTTTTATGCAGACTAATTGGTACTCATGGCCCAGTTCGTTGGCCACCAAGGTCACCAGACCTCACGCCAATGGATTGAAAGTATGATTGTGATATATCATTTTAAAGGTAATTCTATACCGAATTGTAATTTTCCAAAAAAAAATATATACTTCCCATTTGAAATATAAAAATTGGATTCGCTTCCGGTCAAACCGGAAGTGTCATATTTGGATTGATACTTGCTAAATTGTACATTCATAACATCAAATCGAAGTACCGAATTTGAAACATCCATATAAAATAATAACGAAGATACAGGGGGGTAAATTGGTTCCGGGTCACCCGGTATATTATGATCTATAAGAACAAAAACATTTCTTTAAAAAAATGTATTGCTTTAAAACGCATTTGTTGATTAACTATTTTTATTGCTACCAAATGTTAATATTAAGGAACCATTTTTTTTAATAAACAATTTTTTATAAACAAATGAATTTTCACGATACATTTTTTTTTAAATACTGCAAAAAATAACAAAAACAACCATGTAACATTTGTTGTGTGAAAAAAAATTGTTCTATTTTCTACATAATTTTAAATATTTTCCTATTTTTAGGTTTGGCGTTTCATCGTCGCTCTCAATCATTGTTATTAAAATAACTCATAAACAAATGGAGATAGGACAAAGACACTTCAGATCTTTTTAGGATAGGAGTACAGCTTTGATTATTGGTTATTTTAATAACAATGATTGAGAGCTACGAGAAAACGCCAAACGTATATAAAAATAGAAAATTATTTGAAATTATGTAGAAAATAGACTACATTTTTTTTACCCAACAAATGACACATGGTTGTTTTTGTTATTTTTTGAAGTTTTTAAAAAACTAAAAATTATGATTTTGAAAAAATGGTTCCTTAATATTAATATTTGGTAGCAAAAAAAAATAGTAATTCAACAAATGTGTTAGCAATAATATTTTTTTAAGATATGATTTTTTCTTGAAGATCATAATATTTATTGCTGCTTGAAATTCCAAAAACAAAAATTCAAATATCTTATAAACAATGTTCATAACAATTATTTAAACAATCAATGTAATAGATTTAAAAAATAATTTTTTTGTAACTTTAAATAATTAAAACACGAACAAATTGGAACATATACAATTTTTTTTTCATAGCTTTATTTGCATTTATCATTTTTAGTCTCTTATATTGCTAATAACAAAGTGGGAAATCATCATTTTGTTAATTTTTCCGATGGGAATCTTTTTTAAGGCCTTTCATGAATAGTTCCAAGAAGTGAAACAAATTTGAGGTTTTTAGTGTAAGAATTATCAGGGTTTGTATGTAAATTTGAAACTTGTAAAAACTAGTTAATTAACAAAAGCATACGTAATGAAATAATTACGGGAAAATTTTTTTCCATGGATTTTTGATTATTCAAGTGTCTAAAAGGTAAGTGAATTTTTTTATTTGTTAATATTGATATTCAATGGGTTAAAATTATTGTTATTGTTGAAGGGTCCGTATCAGTCAGCGCACGCAGGACTCGCACCCCCTTTTAGCGCTATTTTCGCCTCTAATTAAAATTAAAAAAATTGGTGGTAGAGTTTCGGTAGGCAGTACTTTTTTTAAGGAAATTTCCTCCTCTTTCAGTGTTTTTTTTCAAATTTTGGATTTCTTTAATAGTTTCCGAAATATTTGCAAAAAAACAAACCCCCTTCCTTTTTTTACTAAATTGTTTATAACTTTTGCAATTTTTGCCGGTGCACCTTCAAATTTTTCAATAAGTTTCTAGAGGTCATTCCGAATCGAATGAGCCTTGAATCATAATTTTCGGTGCCCTTGAAGAGAAATTCACCAAAATAGTTCTTGTAGACTAGACTAACTGGAGTTAAGATACTTTCAAACCGGTGTAAGAGAAATTTTACGAAAAAATAATAATAAAAATTATATTAACATGAGCCGCACTCCTTCGTTAGGTATAAGTACTTGTGGTGCAATAAACTTCACTAATGACTGGAGTCAATTTGACTGTTTTCCTGTTTTGTTTTGCTGACTTATTATACGCAGCAATGCAAATTTCGAAATCTGCTATCGAAAATTTGTTTTTCAATATATCTGTAACTAAGGCGTGTGTAGAGGAAACAAAGCTGGTACTATTATGAATACCTGTTGGTGTTGGGTGAGAAATTTTCACAATTCAAATTGATACCGGTCCAATGTAGCATTGTATCATAAGATTCCACACATACGATATACAGGACGATTATCAGAAATATTAGGTACGGTAACGTCATTTTTATCTTGATTATTTGTGTTGGGAATAAATAATTTTTATAAAATTTCTGAGGTAACATCTATTTGATATCATTACAAATCCAGTGGCGTAGTCAGATTTCTTTTAGAAACGTTGCTAGTACTGTTCCTTTTTTGGGTTCTAAAAGTGATACGCCACTGTACAACTGCTTTTATTAGTTCAACTTAACTTGACAACACTGAACTGAATCTCACAATAGCACGACTTTAGTTCTCGAAGCATTCAAAAAATCATAGAATACAATAAGAATATTCGACGTTTGATCTAGAACACAAATTAGTATCTAGATGTTTTCATCAAATTCATCGAAGGTTTCTAAAATAATTCGATATGCCTTCATCGCACACCAGGTGCGTCACACTGCCTCCTGTTTAGGTTATTCTGTCTCGAAAAATAGCATCACCATTTTGGTTGGCTCTCGGGAAACAAATAACATTTTTATACAGGGTGGGGTAATAGTGCGTCAAAGTTCGATTTCTCAAGTTCTATTGTGATATCGATTTAAAACGAAAGTTAACTAGACAGTAGGATCTAGAACAAGATTTTATGGCCACACATATAGGGCGATACGAAAAAAAATGGGTTGGAAGGTGGAGTAGGTACATTATTTTAAAATGAGATATTAATAATAATAATATATATATTTTAGTAAATTCAAACTTCTGCGTAACCTTCACTCACTCCTAAACTATTATTGATTGTCTCTGGATCCCTTGGATGTTACGAATTTTTGGTCGAAATGAGTCCATTTGCAGATGCATACCGTAAGAATCCCTGACGTTACAATGATAGACTTAGAAAAAAACATTTGTAATGCCATTTTATAGACAGATTTGTAATATTTAAACTCCGTATATTTTTCGACTATGTGAGGTAGAATATGGTGTAGAATAGGACTCATAAACATTTTTTGATTGTAGATCCCTAAGGCGATATGTAACCATTTTAGAATTATTGACCTCTAAAAATTGTAAGTAGCTGGGACACACTGCGTATGAATGACCAAATATAACAAAACACTTTTGATACTTTTAACAGCATCAATCAGAATAGTGATGATTATCCATGATAACGTTTTGTGTTGTTTAACAAAGAAGAACAAATGAGAGTTTTCTCTAGCGCCATAGAAAAAGTTGTGCCTATTGGAATGACTTGGACTATAACATATCAAAAATTCAGCCGATTCGACAGAGGGCCAATTTCCCTTCAAAGTGTGCGGATCCTTTTGCGTAGTCCTTTCTTTTGGTCCTCACTTCGTGTCTGCCGTTGAATTTTGAGGTTGCGCGATAAATGTCACCTCGGCGCCACTGTCACTCTCCGAAGTCAGTGATCATCTCATTTCGATCCCACCAGATAACGATCTTCGAGCAATAACCCGAAGGCCGTTTGTGATGCCGTCGATTTTTGGAGGAAGACACCGTCTCAGCATCCCCTCGGGTCCGGGATGGCCCGGAGCCGGGTCGTGGCGCAGCTCCCTTGCGCATCCACGCCCCCCGGTCATCAAGATCGTCATCTGTTTCTCCTAGCGACGCCGGAATCTCTGCCAACTCAGTTATTAGTGCATCGTTTAAGTGTCGAGATTGTCGAGCATAATGATGGCATCTTCGGTTCCACTTCAATACCATCAGGGATCTAGTGCGCAATCGCATCAGGTGCGTGTTTTTAATTATAGTAATCTCGGGGACGGGATAACCCCTTATTATTGTGTGGTTGTGGTTAATCAGTAGTATTGAAGGCTTTTGCTCCAGATGAGCTCTCATGGTCAAGGTTTGGAGAAAGTCGGAAGTGAACGCAAGTTTAAAAATTTTTCGCACGCAATAATTATCATTATTCAATTGAGTAGCGAAATAAAATCATCCTTCAACGGAAATTTTTATTTGTTCAAGGAACTAGAATACAACCCAAAACAAAATTACCTACCTACCTAATAATAATAGCTCAACTAACGGCCGATTGCACCAATTTGAATTATAATTCGGCTTAACTAATTAACTAACTAATAATTAAATCATTATGATAACAATACATCAAACCATGTGGTGCAAAGATATTTTGATTTAATTTTAACTAGAACTTAACTAAAATTCGTGCAAACAGCCGTAAGTATATACCTAGTCTGTATTTTAGTTCAATAAATAAGTATAAACCTATAACCCCTGATTAGGTACCTATACATTATTTAACTAACTTGTGAACATTTTTTAGGATGTTGCAATGGATTAATTGATTTATATCACTGATTTACTATTACCTACTACTATTACATGTTATAGAATCTGTCTGAAGGCCAGAACACCATTTTTTATATAAAAAAAAAATCACACTTACTTTTATTGTGAAAAAAATGTATATCTATATTTGACTTATTTACATTAACAGGCTGTTTTCGTCTTAGATGATAACATAACAGAAGGATTCATTACGGTAGGTATGTTCTAACTACCAGGTCTTGAAGTAAGCCGTACTTTTGAAAAATTCTAATAAGTATTACCTAAAGAAAATAAGTTCAAAACAATGAAAATGGAAAAAAGATATCCTTATATTTGCGTAATCCTTATTTATGTTGCTGAGCTATGAGAATGAAACATCTATAGCGAGAGATACTGCAAAACGCCGTTTGTCAAAAAATTTCAGTGGTGGAATTTTATTTTATTTGTAATCAAAATTTGCAGTTCGAAGGTCCTGAAAGACCAAAAAAGTTCGATAAGTGAAAATAATACTAATTTTATTGTTTCTTACGAGAATCAAAGATAAAAAATATAATATAATGTAAAATACGTTTTTTGTTCTCCTGAAAATCAGCTATCACTTGACATAAGTATGACTTTTTGCAGTATCAGTAACGATTTGATGAACCTAATTCGAATTGATTTGTTGATTTCGGTTGATTCTAAAAAATAACACCCCCGGAAAAAGAATCCACGAATATAAATCTCAGGAAAAAGCCTTAGAAAGTAAATCTTCAAAAGTATAAATTGTAGGTACTGATTTTTATTATTCTCAGTTGTAATACCACAAGAGAGGGAGAATAAAGTGAAAATAATTCGACAGATTTTTCGAAAACTTGTTGCCAGGCAGTAGATACGAGAGCCCGAAGGGCTCGAGTGGTTATTGCCAAATGGCAACAAGTTTGAGAAAAAATGTGGAGAATTATTTTCTACTTTATCGAACTCTCGTGTGGTATTCGATAGATTTTTTTTTGATGCCCCAATCATAGACACATTCTCTATATAACATTTTTATTCATTACGGTTATCTAAATTCATTTTTCAATTTGCATGCAATCTGATGACAGACGTCAAATCAAAAGTATCAGTTGTTGTCACACAATAAAAACAAAATACCACGAATATTCCCGAGGCAATAATCTAAGTAGAAAATTCCCACCATAATAATGTTGTGATTGGTTTGAAAGTACATCATAGCTTTAAATTGATGGTTTTTATTGGTTGCAAGATATGTCGAAAAATAATCAGAACTATTTATCGTAAGAACACATCAAACAAAAAAAATTTGAAACCAAAAGATCCAACCAAAACGTTACGTATACCTACGTGGAAAGTAAACACAATTTTTTTTAAGTTGGTATATAGTAATTTTTAATCTGATGTTCATACCAAAACGAACTGACCTTACGTAGACATTTGAGTGAATGGAAAATAAACAGAAAAAATGTATGGTATCAATCAATCAAAGTATGAATAAAATTTCTTTTGGGGATTTTTCTTCATAGTGATTTTTTGCAAGGGATTTTTTCCGGGAAATTTCTTCTTGTGACCGTTTTGTTATATTAATAATTCAGACATTTTATAGAATTTGATGGGAACACCTTTTGTCGGGGAAAGTTCTTTCTCATTCATCAGTTGTTAGCTATGTATAGATAGGCAAATGTGCTGTTTTTAAGATTGGTTAATGTTATACTGATTGCTCCTGTAAGCTTTTCCAAAACTACAAATTTCATTAGAGTACAAAATTACTTCCATCGTTTTTGTTTTTAAGTTATTACATCGTGTGAATATATTCACATTGGGACTGTATTTCAAAATATTTGAGTGAAACTTTGTTCATTTATGATATCTTCGTTCCTTATCTAATTTATTAGAACTTATTCCTTATGTTACAAAATTTTCAGAATTTCAATTTTAATTCAATCAACTGATACTGTGTTTCTAGGAACACACCGTTATATCGAAAATTTATCGGCAAATCCAGGAATTAAGTTAGTCAATAAAATTGTTCCGCAATTTTCGTATAACTTATAATAGGTATGAAGTAGCTGAATACTTATCCATGATTTAAAAACAGGATACTTCATATTTCGTGAAAATCTACAGTTTTCTTTATTTCAACTCCTACTCAGTAGACAAATGATATTGAAAATGTTACTGAAAATTCAGCAAGCTCTCGTGGTGTTTATAAGCAACAAATACAGTATTCGTGACATCAAAGTGAAAGTATTTTTCGAAAATTATGCATTTTTTCTGGAAATTATCACTGATAATAATATCCGCGTGAATGATGCATACTTTCGTTGAAGTCTTCAGGCCAAGTTGGATCATTCACATTGAATGTGGACTCACTTCAACTTCAAAATTCCTTTCGACGTAGTACAAAATTAAGTCGTATTACTTAGTGTGATCTTGCAAGCATTTCAATAGGATTATATTTAAAACCGCGTTTGATCGGATGATACGAGGGCTGACAATAAAGTAAGGTCTCCAATTTTTTTTTTCATAGAAAATGACATTTATTTACAAAAAGCGATACACCGTTGGAAAGGCCAAGGTCTTGGCTACTTTTCTACATAATCGCCATTTTTTTCCAACACCTTGCGCATCCGCACGATGAACTTGTCTATGCCGGCAGAATACCACTCTCCGTCCGCCTCGCGCAGCCAGGTGTTGACCTCTTTCTGAACCTCCGCGTCACTATCAAACTTCTTCCCTCCGAGATGTTTTTTCAGGGCGGGGAACATGTGGTAGTCACTGGGGGCCACGTCGGGACTATAGGGAGGGTGATCGATGATTTCCCAGCCAAATGTCTTGAGCAGGTCAAGGGTAACGTTGGCTGTGTGCGGGCGCGCGTTGTCGTGGTGAAATTTCACTCCTTTGCTCAGCAATCCCGGGCGTTTGTTTTTTATGGCACGACGAAGCTTTTCCAGGGTCTCACAGTACCTTGCTGCATTGATAGTGGTTCCCCTTGGCATGAAATCCACCAACAATACCCCGTGGCGATCCCAAAACACCGTAGCCATCACCTTGCCGGCTGACAGTGTCGCCTTAAACTTTTTGGGTTTCGGAGAATCGCTATGGCGCCATTGTTTGGACGACTCCTTTGTTTCGGGTGTGTAGTGATGAGCCCACGTTTCATCCCCCGTAACAAACCCTTCCAAAAAATCATCGCCTTCCTCTTCAAAACGGGCCACAACTTTGGTCGCACATTCCACGCGCCGCTTCATGTGGTCTTCGGTCAGCTGTTTCGGCACCCATCGGGCAGAAACTTTGTGGTACTGCAACTTGTTCACAAGGATATGACGGATTGTTTCGCTGCTACACACTCCTCCAAGCTTCTCTTCCAAGTCCCTAATTGTCGCACGGCGGTTTTTGAGCATTGCTGCCTCCACTGCTTGAACAATCGCATCCGAGACCGACGGTCGGCCACTTCTCTCCTCGTCGTGAACATTAGTGCGCCCGGAATTGAACTCGCGGCTCCACTTACGCACGTTTTTTATGTCCATACACTTTTCCCCGTAAACTTCAACTAGTTGACGATGGATTTCAATAGGTGTCACCTTTTTCGCACTCAAAAAACGTATTACAGAACGCAATTCGCACTTGGACGCTGACGCGAGTGGTACCTCCATCGTTGACGGCTGCTCAGCCAAGACTGAGCGGTCGGGGAAGCCTCACCCAGTAGCAAAGTGGTAGTGGGGGAACCAAGGAACACGGCGGTGTTGCCAGATTTCGCCTAGCGCGTGATCCGGCGAAGTTGCAGCGTTGGAGACCTTACTTTATTGTCAGCCCTCGTATACCGACTACGAGTAGAAAAGGTTTTAAGTTTTCAATTGTGCATAGGGTCGGGGAAACTTTAATAGATTTAAACTTGATGGATTATGTCATGACCAGCCACCCCAACATCAAATTCTCAACAAGGTTATTGCAGTTACTGCACTCATTGATTTTGCTCGCTTTGGCAATGCTGGTGGTTTCTAGAATTTTGTTCAGTTATCTTCCATTCGGTTTTATATGTTTCAGTGATATTTGATACAGAAATGTCTTTAACTGCATCTATCGAAAACTGAACAATTTTCGATACATATTTGAAAGGTATCAAAACCATTAAACTTCATTAAGTATTGTATTCGTTGGTTTCTTTGGTATTTCATACCAAAAGAACGCCAAATATTATACAGTGCGGCTTTTTTTAGCCCCCTCCATGTTAACTTTTGAACGGTTCGACGTAGAAACATGAAGAAAAAATCGTTTGGAGGGTTTCACCGATACTACTATTTGAAATAAAAAATATGGTGATTGATCGAGAGGGGCGCGGGGGGGGGGGGGGGGGGGGGCGAAAATTTTAAATGGCATGGGGGGTCAAGTGTCACATCGTTGAAAAGAGAATTCAATTCTCTTTACAACCATCTAATTTTTTTTAATTTAGTTGGAATTTTTTTCACAATCCAAATTCGAAATATCAAAAATAAATGCGGATCTGAAAACTACTCATACCTCGATAAATTTGAACGGTTTGTTGTGGAATAATAAAACAAAAAATATTTTGATATTACCGATACTACTTTTTGAGAGAAGAAACATTGAAATTACTCGACAGATGGCGCTGGGGACAGACTAACTTGAAAATTTCGAAAGGCATATAAATCGATATTGAGAAAAAATTTCTCAACAAAATTCAAAAATATTCAGATGGTTGTGAAGAGAATTGAATTCTCTTTTCAACGATCTGACACTTGACCCCCCATGCCATTTAAAATTTTTGAGTTGATGTGCCCCCCCGCGCCCCCTTCCGAGCAATCACCATATTTTTTGTCTCAAAAATTAGTATCGATGAAACCCTCCAAACGATTTTTTATTCATGTTTCTACGTCGAACCGTTCAAAAGTTAACAGGGGGGGGGCTAAAAAAAGCCGCACTGTATGTAATAATTATATTATAAGTAAAAATGTTATTGGGTATAACCCTCAAAATGTTGTGCAACCGTAGACACGTGTTTCGAGCTTAAGCTCTCATCAGTACGGTAAAATCAAGTGCGAAGATGTACAACACTTGAATGTAAAAATAGAAACAAAGGAAGTCAACAACAGGAAGCCAACCACACATTTGTGGCTTCGGTTAGAAGACCTTGTGCTTACAAGGCAACAACTAACGTCGCCACGGAGGAAGCTATAGCCACCAGCGTGACAATCCTACCCAGGAAAATACAAATAAGGATGGATTTAGCGAGGGGCAATATATGAAAATATAAGTAGAAAAGTTATTGGGTATAACCCTCAAAATGTTGTGCAACCGTAGACACGTGTTTCGAGCTTAAGCTCTCATCAGTACGGTAAAATCAAGTGCGAAGATGTGCAACACTTGGATGTTGTTGACTTCCTTTGTTCCTGTTGTTGACGTCCTTTGTTTCAATTTTTACATCCAAGTGTTGTACATCTTCGCACTTGATTTTACCGTACTGATGAGAGCTTAAGCTCGAAACACGTGTCTACGGTTGCACGACATTTTGAGGGTTATACCCAATAACATTATTACTTTTATTTTCATGTATTGCCCCTCGCTAAATCCATCCTTATTTGTAATATAATTATGTAGTTGTCGGAGTTCCCATGGCAACTGTCATAAAAGTCTTCGCGACGTCTGGTAAATTTTCTTTTTTCGTCTTTCGTCTAAATTTTTTGTACAAGTAAAATAACTATTATTCTAGAGTAATATATCTGGAAAACGTTTTGGGAGTTATCAAAATGAATTGTATTTTTTGCTCGACAATTTCTCAATAATTTGAGTATTATGAAAAACTGAAATTTAATGAATTCAACCGAATCAAAGCACTGTGTAGCAAATTAACATTTATTGAACTAATACTTATTTGCTGCCATATTGATTTTTCGTAATTTTATTCATAAATTATATCAAAAGATCCATGAATTTGATCGATTGAACTATCAAAATATTTTGAGAATGATTTTGCTTGGAAAATAATGGAATGTATAATAATTTAATAAAATCCCAAGATCTCAAAGTGGTTGAGGGTTTTAATTTTAAAATTATTGAGTATGAAACTATATTTGCCAATAAGCAAAATCTTGCAAAAATTATTTTAAGAGTTTAATCCATTTGAATTTATGTATCGAGTGGTACACGGCTAGATTATTTCCTGAATAACTTAGATTGAGGCCAACAACAAATAATTTTACTGATAATATTTCCTAACAATTTGTTTCACAAACAACACATCCTAAATTTAATACATATTTAAAGTGCATTAAAGTTATGGCAAAATATGCATTCAAAAATTTCAAAGTCTGACGTATTTTCATCGCCTTATGGCAAAATATTCGTGTAAGAATTCTATTAAATTTTTTTACTGATACCGATGAAAATCAATATTATGCCATTCAAACGCTCAAGATATTAATGTTATTTTTTTATAAAATGTTGCAAATAATTTTAAGAATTAGTGCTAAACGACAAAACGGAACCTATATGGTGATTTAATCACATATCTAAACAGAATTTATTCAAAAAATGGTGTTGACTGATTGGTCTACTTCATGACGAGGGAACTAATCATTATTATTCAATGATCTACTTCCTTTCATTTCAAACCCTTTCGACCTAAAAATAGAAAAATATAGTTTTATCTCGACATCGTTGCTTCATAGATTAGATAAAACTGATTCTTGAAAAGAGAATGCAAATGGAGGATGCAGGCCCTTATCACAACGAATATGTATATCTATTAGCCGTATGCATAGTCAATTTCAGCGACTCGCCAGAGTTTCGCCGCTCCCTACACAAGAACTATAATGCACAGTCGAGCTCCAAAATAGTGGTACATCGCCAGAGTTTCGCAAAAATGTAGTTGTCACTGTTTTGGAGCTCAACTGTGCATAATAATCCTTGTGTAGTGAACGGCGGAACTCCGGCAAGTCGCTGGCGATTGACTATGCATACGGCTGTATATGACTTTCTGACAGTTCCACTAAATTGACAATTTTTAAATCAGAAGTTTTATAATATTATTTCGACAAATATCGGTAGCTGGTTGGACACGTAAGAGACAGGTATTCAGGCTGTGGCTAAATTCATTACAAAAATATTTTGGAGTGAATTTCTTATTTTAAATTGTAAGGAGTCTGTGCTATATGAAAAAATTCTCAGTTGAGATATCACCCCCGAAAGGGCGGAAGTAAAATTGAGTTCATATATTTTTTTTCAAATCCGAGTTAATACAGAAACTTTAATTTTTAGTGAGTATACATACACTCGTAGAGAGGTGATTTGGATATTTTTGTTCAGTAATGCCATTATGTTACAATTTTAATTGTAATTCAAAATAAAGTAATACCATACAGAATAAGTATTGTATTTTTTTTTATCGATTTCAAACTATTAGTGGTATGGAGAAAAACAGTAGACAAAAGTTAAGCAATTCTGAATAATAATTTTTAACTCACTTATACCTCTTTACGAGAGTATGTATTGTCTAAAATTTTAAGTTTCTACATTATCGCGAATTTGGAAAAAAAAGATCAATTGTTTTCAGGGGTGATATCTCTAAAGGGGTTGGACTGAGAAAACAATTTATAGACAAGAATCCTCATAATTTACAGCGATGAATCTCCTCTGGAATTTTTTCAACACCCTGTATGTCAGATAATCCGTAACGCGGGATATTACATTATCCATCAAAATAATATATATATATATATATATCTATATATATATATATATAAGTGAAAATAGAGTATTTTTCGTTTTAATTCCGAGAGTTCTAACCTTTGACAGCTGTTTCGTGCTAACGCACTCATCAGAAAGGATTTATGGAGCTCTCGAAATCAAAACGAATCCACTCAAGAATTAATACCGTGAAGGCAAGACAGATATAACAGAAAATTACTTATGACATCTACAGTCACTAGTTGAAACTTAATTTGACACGAACCATATATATAAATCTAGACTAAAGTTATATCTATCATCTGAATTTTTAACAAAAACTGTATAAATTTTCAAAAACGAAAATTGTTGAGGAATTGGTAGTGGGCACTAAATATATGAAAGGTCCTCTGAATGGGTCGAATTTTTTAGCTTATTTTTTTTAATGATTCAGACATGTCTCCAATACCTCTCGATACCAAATATGAGTTTCGGTTATCATACACGGTGCTTGTCACAAAATTATGAATTTTACATATTTCTTTTTTTTGACTGACCTGGTACATACTGAAAAAACGAATTTTATATCGCATCAGGTACCTACTCTGATGAATTTTTATCATTGAAATCCATAATAAGAATATGATAATATGAATATGGAAATATTTGAAAATACCAAAATTTAGATGTTAATTTTGAAATATCCATTATTTTGGTAAAAAATGCCTTTCTAATATCCGCCGATTATCTGTGTGTACGAATTAAATTTGGTAGAAACGCCTAATGTACAAAGTTGCGACAGCCATGCTAATTGTTGTTCACTCACCCCATAATACATTATATTGAACATGAGGTAGCAACAAGGGCTTCAATTCTCCATATGATAGTGATTCCATACTGAATTCAGATTCTCAGATCGAGCAAAAGCTATCTGGATATTCATCACCCTTTTCAATAAGATCGCAAACCTGAATGCAACCTTTTGTTTCAGATTCCCTCACTCAACCTCCTGGCAGCAACCTGCAATCGGATGTATACCCCCCAACCCTTCAGCAGCCACACTCAGCTGTCACCTGCCTCAACCACGTCCTGCAGCAGTGATGGGTACGTCTCGCAGGTACCGCTGGAATCGGCGCGATCTCCTTTGGAGTACTCACCACACTACCAACCATCATACGGCCACTACTCCAACCAGTATTGGTTTCAGCACTCACCACCTCCTGCGGATATCGCAACCAGTGGATACCAGCCCCAGCAAAGCATGAACCAGCAGTACCAATGGGCACAGTCAAACTACATGAGTCCCTTCACACCGAAAATGATGATTAAGCCGGAGGTAGGGGAGTTCTCTTCTTACTCCTCCAAAGCTAGAAGGTGCATCAAGTGCCAGTGCCCAAACTGTATCAACGAAGAAAACGGTCTGAGGAAACCTTCATCGAAGAAAGTTCATATTTGCCACTATCCCGGTTGTGACAAGGTTTACGGTAAAACCTCGCACCTTCAGGCCCATCTCAGATGGCACACTGGAGAACGACCCTTCGTGTGTAATTGGTTGTTTTGCGGGAAAAGGTTCACGAGGTCCGATGAGCTACAGAGACACCTCAGAACGCACACTGGGGAAAAAAGGTTTGCTTGCAATATCTGTTCCAAGAGGTTTATGAGGTCGGACCACCTGACAAAGCATTTGAAAACGCACAAGAATGGTGGCAACAACGGCAAAAAAGAAGAGTCAACAGTGCCCAAAGAAGAAGATTCGGCTTCTATCTCGAAAGTAGAAGCCCAACCTATAGTTAAACCTCAACCTTCAGCAACTAGTGTGCCCCAACCTCATCTAGCTCAATACAATTTGTTACACCATCCTAGCAGTTTATATAGCGGATATCAAGGACTTTATTTGCCAAATATTAATGAACAATGATTTGTGTAGTTTTTGTAGATAAAAAAAATTATTGGGGCCAGTGTAAATATATTTAGGTTAGGTGAATATTTGTATATATTGACGAATGTGCAAAGAGTTTATTTTGTTATCTATTAAAGCCATACTTTTTGATTTAATTGTTTTTCTGTACAGCTTTTGTTGTGAATGATTGAAAGTTAAGAAAGATGATAGTTACGATTTTATTTTCAAATAAAAAACAGGTTTTCAATTTGGTAAGTACCTACGAAGCTCTGGAAGGGACACCTAAAATAAATGAAAATCTCTTCCTAAAATTCCTAGTTATAACTCAGAACTTTGAAATTCCATGTTCTAACAAGGAATTTTGGAATAAAATTCCGACTTGTAACTCGAAATTTTTAAATTTCGAGATACTCTGAATTTTGGGATGAGAATTTATTTTTATTTAAGGTGTCCCTTCCAGAGCTTTCTTTTTGTAACAGTTCGATGATTTATTATTCAATAATTTGTTAATACAATTCATGAGCCAACAGATTTGAAGGTAATCGCTGGTTAAAATATTTTCTTCTCAATGAAGAACTTTTATATTAATTTGGCACATGGTATAGGTATTCTAAACATTCAGATTTAATAACTCAAAATGTGATACACCTTGAAATAATGTCAAACTCAATGAATTCTTATTAAAATTATATCTCCGAAAATGCAATAATTTCAACTCTCTTGTTCCAACTAAATAAGTAGTTTGGAAATCAACCTATTATCTAGGAAAGTATTTTTAAGTTTTGTCAACTGCATTGATACAATTCGAATGGAAATGACAATAGGAATCCTTTCATGTATTCATGAAAGGAATAGGTAATTTGAAAACATCATAATTTTATCTGCCGGAAGGTGCTGCCATCTTCCCTCTACTTAGTGAAGCTTGCGTTCTCCGAATTTCCGCTAGATGTCCGACCAGTCACCATAATTGAGGGTGCTATTAACTGGGCGGGCTTTACGGATGCATGGCCGCCCCAGACAGAGGAGGGCAGCGAAGGAAAATAAAACAAAAAACACAAATTATAGTGTGATATTATGTATGCGCGGTGGGGTTGTAGGAAACAGGGAATCGGCAGCAAGTGGCGCTCGAATTAACTCAGTTTCAATCAAAACACATGAATGTATGCCGTAAATTGTCGCTAGGTATTATTCTATTGTTTCATAACGGAACCACAACTGACGCACCGTGTTGCCCGAGCGCGAGTGTTGTGCTGAAATTAGAGGTTTTACTTTTATTTTTTTTCGACGGTGTGTGTGAGTGTTGTACAGCCTGAGGGGCTTGTGGGTCTGCTGTCAAACTGGAGGACCGAACGGATAGAGACAAGGGGCGAGGATCCCCGGAAATGTTGGCTGTAAGTTCTTGAATTTTTGGAATCGAATCGGCCCAGACGTTCACACGTGCGCAAATGTAGCGACGGATAAAATTCCTTATTTGAAATTATTGTGGAGTTGTTCTATTACCTACCTGTTTCGTGGGCGAGTGAATGCCGGGTTGGCTGCCTGCTGTCTATCTCTTTCTACGCGTCTGATATTTGAAGGGGTTTTTCCCAGGTTTGCACTTTGGAGATAATTAATAATTAATCTCCCCTTCCTTGAATGTTTGGTTTGGAGATAGTTCCAAAGAGTGAGATAAAGTTTCGCAGATAGTAACGTTACATATGACAGAATTTGTTTATGTTGCCTAAAAAACCCCTGATGTGTCGAGTGATTCGATTTTGTTTAGATTTTCCAGAATACAAATAAACAAAAATGAAATAGTGTTCTGCTTCTTTAATCGGTTCCAGAGATGGCGCCCTTATATAATTTTAGTCCTGTCAATATTCCTGGATATGGTGATTGATGACTGTTGTCAATTTTATGGAATTTCAACAAACTTTAAATACAATTCAAAAGCGAATAATTGTGACGGAATCTAAATTTCATAGTGCAACTTCCTTGTATTGATGACTATTATTAATGTGTTTCTTCATTTTGCTGTATATTTTCTTAGACATTCATCCAACAATAATTTTATTTTTCTGATCGACTCGGTCGTCACTCACATAGTAATTGTATAAAATACCTACACAGAAAACGATTTGATCTCCACAAACTTCATTTAAAGAGACAGTGAAAAAGCTACTGTGCTGGCGAAACATGTCTGATTAAATAAAATTTGTTTTTGTATCATTTGTGTGCAATCAGAGAGAGACTAACAAAATAATTCATTTATATCCAGTACCGAAAGTGAGTACCACCAAATTATGAAGATTATCAAATGGTTCTTGTATTATTAGAAAACATTTTGATGAAAATCAAGGCACGAATATATCTCACACGGAATCCCACCGTTCCCGCTTATATTAGCACAAGATTGACAGTTTCCAATGGTAAATTTTCATGAAACCCAATTTCAATACTTCTAAACGAAATGCGTGGTTATTATTGTAGTGAATTGCATTTCAGTAAAAAATTATATGAATAAGTCGAAAATGTAACAAATAAAACTGTTCATTTCATTCGTCGGCAATACTTGGAAACTTCTGTACTTGTAAATGAACCCTAACAGAAAAACCGACCGTGGCTATGAATGCGGAATATTTGGGAATCAGATCACGATTTCATGATTGTTTTCTCTTAATCAAGCTGACAGGTATGAGTCGACACACCAAGGTTTTTAGACATCTTAGTTGCGGGATTGTGCATGGATGCCTACCGGAATATTTGGGAATCAGATCACGATTTCATGATTGTTTTCTCTTAATCAAGCTGACAGGTATGAGTCGACACACCAAGGTTTTTAGACATCTTAGTTGCGGGATTGTGCATGGATGCCTACCGGAATATTTGGGAATCAGATCACGATTTCATGATTGTTTTCTCTTAATCAAGCTGACAGGTATGAGTCGACACACCAAGGTTTTAAGACATCTTAGTTGCGGGATAGTGCATGGATGCCTACTTATTATTATACTTACCTATTTGTCCAAGATTTTTTGAATAAAAGTTCGTTTTTCATTTAAAAACTGTTGAACAGGGCATATGGGTATGATTATACTTAGGATACCTACCTACAATCTGAATTACCTTGTTATAATACCATAATTTTAATGCTATACCTACACCTACTTATAATTTTTCTTGAACATACATACATAGTTATCTGTGTTTGACAATATTGAGGTTCTTCAACGAACCAACTCATCAACAAAAAAAGATAATAATTGAATAATCCATGAGAAGGTCCATACTCGAAGTGGAAGACCAAGTTTTTTTGGAAAAAGAACACGAAGTCGTCTCCACGAAAAAAAAATTGAATAATCGTTTCAATGTTTTTAGGCAGTATGTGATTTTGATGATTTTCTTGTTATGTGGCAATACCTACTAAAATGTTCCACCCTGAGAATGGTTTACATGATCCTCGGAACAGTTTAATTATATTTTGATAATATGTACTTATTAATCTATTAAATAAGTACGTTGTGTTCAACATTTTGAAAATTTTAGTTTCAAGTTGGTGTTCCTACATTCATTATAAGGAAAGTACAATAATACCAACTCTATAAAATTAGGAATATACCTAAAATACGAATAAACGCACCTAACTTTATAGAATTTTTTTGATGCTTATAGATAATTGAAATATCTAAAATTTTATCTGAGAATAACTTACTATTCTTCTGAACTTCACTCAAAAAGGAAATAAATAATTCTGAATTTAGGAGAGACAGGAAACCAGGCATAATTTATATGACTGTTTCTTTAAGAGGGACGGTCTCACTTGCGGACCTCTCACTTGAGGACCTCGGCCCCGTTTGTATCATTTGAGGACCTTCGTCAAAGCCGTAAAATTTTCCATAACATGAAGAAACATTTTAGGACCTCTAGGTGAGAACCTCTCTAGGCCTAGACGCTAATAATACACCTGCAACTTTTTTGTACAATACATAAAATTCGGTAATTAATAGAAACATTCAAAAACATTCTCATTCGGAATTTGAACACTTTTTGTTATAAAAGAATTTACATTTAGGTAGGTATTTTATTAGTCTGATCTTACCTGAACGAACTAACCTAGCTCGCAAGTTGGGAACTTGGAAGTTGAAGAAAAATTTATTTTGAGTATAGTATTTTGTTAATTTGATCTAACCTGAACGAACTAACCTAGCTCGCAACTTATAGATATATAGAAAACTTTACGCGATTGTAGCTAAATCAGTAGAAAGTCTTATGAAACAGACGAAAAGTTTTTCGAGGGTGAACTTAACGAGATACCTATACACTTTCGTCTGAAAATCCTTAATAACCTGAAACCGTCGTATTATTGAAACGTTGTTGTTTATCACAGGTAATAGATTATTGAAAGGTCCGCAAAGATCCGGTTTAAACTTGTATCGTAGGCTAGGTCCGTAAATGATACAAAAACAGGTAAATTTTGCATAGGTCTTCAGATGAGAGGTCCTGAAATGAGACGACACCCTTTAAGATCTTCATCATGACTGTTTCTTTAAGATCTTCATCAATAAAAATTGACGACTCTTGATTATAGAGTATTACAGAAAATTCTGATATTAAAACTAATACACACGAAACTTTTATATATTTATTATAGAAATGTAAATTAGTTCTGGGTAAGTACTATTAATTGAAAAATGACTTTTTTGAATGGGTTTCGACATAGTTGTTTTTTAACGATTTTTTTTAACGTTTCTTGCAGCACATTTGGTTTTTTATAGCGAATTCAAATAATAAGGTTTCGTTAACATAACACAATTTTTCAATTGCTAGTTGGACAGCTAAATGAGAATATTTTCGATCATGTTCATATCCTTTAGTTGCACTGAACTCAAATTGGTCTGCACATTTCCAAAATACTTGATGATGAGTTGACTTTTGGATTTGTCATGAAACAAAATAGTTATTGAAGAAAAAAACTTAAATATTTTGTAGCAGATAAATGTGTCGCTTATTTGTTTATATCTATAAATCACTGCCCCCTTTAACATATTCTGTATTTACACCCCTCATCTAAGAATTTTTTTTCTTAATGATGTGTTTCAAGTTTCAAGAGATGCCGATGCCTTATAGGAACTAAAAGTTTTTGAGGAATTTAAAATAACATTTTTTTACCGCATTTAAGTAGGTATATCTAGAAACTTGCCGTACAGTTTATATTTATTTTGCAGAACTGATATATACCTATATAAAATATATTCATATAAGTACTTACTTAATATAATATACAAGAAAAAATGTAACACACATGGAAAATCTACAGTTATATGTGTTTATTGAAGTTTTTTATTGAATTTTAATTTGTAACTAACTATACTATATTTATGTCAATAAACATACATATCTACATACGTATAAGGGCCAGGTAGCCGAGTGGTTAAAAAAATCAATTACAGAGATATACAGTGCGACGCTAAATTATAGAACAAATTCATTATTTCTGAATATAAAGATAGATATATCGGAAAAATCATCGGATAGGTCGATTTTCTTTTCCGATGGGCCAATTTTTGAACCTCACCCAAAATATATAGGGTTATCAGCATTTGAGGAAAAGTGACTTTGGTGATATTTTTAAATGGGACACCCAGTATATTTTTCCATATTCGGTTAGGGATCGTCATTACGAATCCAGTGATACCGAGTTTGATGGGATTATGTCAAACGGCTGCGGAGATATGGCCAAAAAACTTCTCCATATGCCCAATGAGTGCAACAGAGACTTTTAAGAAGACAGAAATCTTTGGGAGATCGTTTGCTAACGAACAGTCGTTACCGACCGATGATGAACCCTATACTCCCATAAACACCTAACTATGTAGGCTTATTATGGCAAGAACCTGTCAGAAAAGAACTGGCTAAGACCACGACGGGTATTGAATTAAATCTAACAGCTACTTGTGCAACATTCCTCAAAACATCAGAGGACGCAATTGCAAGTGCCCTCTATGACCAACCAGCAGAATTATGTTTTGATTTGGACGGGGTGACCACCTGCAGACTAGTTTCGAGGTTGTTGCCTCTCATCAGTGCAAGGGCAGGTCAACACAGACAGCACTGAAGCCATCTGTTCCCCGTCCAAACCAATACACACTCCGCTGATTAGTCAATTCTGGTTCACGAGATGAAAGCAGTTTCTAGGCCGCTCCACCTAGCGAGCAGAGGAAGACACTCCGAATCTCCGGGTTGAGAGATTTAATCGAAGAAGACAGAAATCTTTGGGAGATCGTTTGCTAACGAACAGTCGTTACCGACCGATGATGAACCCTATACTCCCATAAACACCTAACTATGTAGGCTTATTATGGTAAGAACCTGTCAGAAAACAACTACTCCCCTGGCTAAGACCACGACGGGTATTGAATTAAATCTAACAGCTACTTGTGCAACGTTCCTCAAAATATCAGAGGACGCAATTGCAAGTGCCCTCTATGACCAACCAGCAGAATTATGTTTTGATTGATGATGATGACTTTTAACCTTGTGAATCGTGTGGAGTCTCGCAGTCATACTCATTAGGCATACGAGGAAGTTTTTTGGCCATATCTCCGCAGCCGTTTAACATAATCCCATCAAACTTGGTATCACTGGATTCGTAATGACGAACCCTAACCAAATTTGGAAAAATATTCTGGGTGTCCAATTTAAAAATATCACCAAAGTCATTTTTACTCAATTGCGGATAACCCTATATATTTTGGGTGGGGTTCAAAAATTGGCCCATCGGAAAAGAAAATCGACCTGTCCGAGGATTTTCCGAAATATCTTTATATTCAGAAATAATGAATTTGTTCCATAATTTAGCGTCGCGCTGTATAAGAGGGGGCCATGAACTCGATATCTCTAATCTCTATAATACTCTTAAAATTGAAACATCATTTCCATTATCTCATAGATCATAGCAGAACCTGGCAAATTCACAGTATGCTTTATGCTCCGAGTAATGGAAAAAAATTGAATAATATCCGCCACCTATTAATATAGCAAGTATCTCTGTTGTTAGTTCACCTATATTAGTACTCTAACACCGTAAAAAAATATGAAATTACATGTAATTTTCCCTAATAGTTCGAAATAATTATCCCTATTGAGAATAATTTGTTTTTATCCTATTATTGCATGCAGAATAGTACGCGAAAATAATAACATGTTCTCGTTGATGAGATAAATTAGCAAACCTATTCTGGTAAGTTTTTATGGAAAAAAAATCGTGTCATTGGAAAAAAATAAGTGACATCAATGTACACTCAGTACATTTGTGCCAAGGCAATAAGAATTCAATCTAATGATGCCCGTGCAATTGGGAGTAACAGAAATGCTAATTTTCTTGGAAGTTTCATGGTAGATTTCTTTATTTGTTATGAGGGCCGGTAAGAGAACTGCTGTACACATTTGCACTGGGAACATTTTCAAAACAGAACAACAAATCACCCACGGTTTTGCCTTTTTCCCATGTTTTACATCCACCAAAGCAGTAGCAAAGGAAACATTTTCTACAAAATGTATAGCTCTTATCTAAATGCAGATGCGTTGTTGTAGATGATATTTGTTGTCGCGAAAGAAAATGCCACTTTTTTTAAGGTTTTTGCGATGGTCTAGGCATTATTATCAGATTGGCTTTTTGGAGGAAAATGAATAAATATAATTTTCTTTTGTTTCTCCCCAGGGTCTTTCTACCTTTGTCATACTCGAAGATCCCAGACAAAATTTACATGCATCTAAAGAGATAGAAGAAGAAAGTGAAATAATCCAATGGATTTCCATCTGGTAATCCAGGAGGCCAATGAAAAAGCCCATCATTGCCACATTTGTCTTTGAATATTTTTGTTATAGCATCACCTACTTGATGAATATTATGTGGCGGTGCAGCGTCCTTTTGGTACTAAACACGTTCTCTTCCCCTGACGATTTTTCAAAATGATCTGTCTGTTGTTCCACAGGTAATTACACATTTTGTTCTCTCGAAATTTTCATTATAGAATCCGACATAAAAAGTTATAATATAGTACAGAAGACTGTGAATTGTCATTCTTTTGAAAACCCTTTTGGCGAACAGCATGAGGATTTTTTGAAGCACAATAATTACAAAATTAAGTAACAGAGACCTTAGAGTGAATTTGATATTATGAAATCAGCTTTCTGATACGAAATCAGGTGATGTCTAAGCCTAGTTAAACTCATGGAAATATATATTATATACTTACTCTAGAATGCTAATCCCCAAGTCAAAAGTGCTGTAAAAAGTTCAGTCTAATCTGTAATGCGCAAGCGCGTCATTAGTGATTTTTGTAACAGGCCCGGTTTTAGTAAAATATTAAGGTACTTGTGAAGATTAACAAACGTTAATTATACAATAGGAAAAGTTGGGTCGAAAATCCATCAGAAAACAACTACTTTCCTGGCTAATGCCACGACGAACATTGAATTACATCTGATGAAATATCCGTGCAGAGTTCCTACAAGGTTATATCTGCAATTGCTTGTTGCATGGAAATGTTCAGCGAAACATTCGGACCACCTATATATCGATTTCGGAGTGTTGCTCCTCATCAGTATAGGGTAGGTCTAGCAGTCAATAACTAATGACTGCAACGAATGAATCGACAACCAAACCCATTTACAGACCGAAACTGAGACCGCGCCCGCACAGTGGATTAACTCCAAACTGCGAGCGCCATCCCAGCGCCGGAAGCCCAACCAAGCGATACCCATGACCACGATCGTCAAGACCGTATATAAAACGGAAAAGAAAACTAGTAAATGGGTTTGGTTGTCGATTCATTCGTTGCAGTCATTAGTTATTGACTGCTAGACCTACCCTATACTGATGAGGAGCAACACTCCGAAATCGATATATAGGTGGTCCGAATGTTTCGATGAACATTCCCATGCAACCAAGCAATTGCAGAGATAACCTTGTAGGAACTTTGCACGGAAATTTCATCAGATGTAATTCAATGTTCGTCGTGGCATTAGCCAGGAAAGTAGTTGTTTTGTGATGGATTTTCGACCCAACTTTTCCTATTGTATAGGATATTAGCAATGAGCAGTCCTCCGGACATCTTATGCCTCTTGTCATAAGCTCATTGTAACCTAGTTTTTTTTTCCGTTTTAGTAATATAAAAGTTGTATCACTCGCCATGCGTGCTCACGCAGATACAGTATTGGTACTGCACTGGGTTTCAAATTGTTATGTAAAATCTGAGTCATACAAACGAGTTTGGAACCTAATAACACCAAAGGAAAACGAAAACTGTCTCACGGCTGCGACTGCACTGCTTCTGGAGCAGTACCGTCGCAAAGATCGCAGTCGTTCACGGCTGACGTGTGCGGCCGCCGTTTGGAAGGAAACATGTACATTCAAAAACACGTGTAGCAGTTGGTTGCGGCCGCCGTGCACGACGGCCGCATGGAAGGAACCGTATTATTATCATTCTAGAGTAAGTATATTATATATATTTCTATGGTTAAACTCCATATACTGCCCAGAATCCGCACTCGGGATTACTACATCCGACATTCAAGGATACATTCGGGACTGGATCAACCGAAAACAAAGGGAGAGGTGGAACGAAGCCCCTCTCATGCACCACGGGAAAACATACAAAACTGAAGAACTACTCAAGATGAGCAGGAATCAAGTTAGAACGATAACGGGCCTTCTCACAGGTTACAGCACAATGAGAAAACCGAAGAGAAAACACATGCACAAAATGGGACTGGACACCGGAGAACTTTCAACAATGTAGTAAAGGGACAGAAACAGCCAAACACGTACTGTCAGAATGCGAGGCATTAGACCGCAAGAGACAGGCAATATTCTGGAAACCCATCTGGCTAACTCCCGAAGAATACAACATTCAACCGGTGAAGAACCTGTACAGACTGGTACAGAGGGCTAGAGTTACGAAGTGGGTACTGTGAAACCAATTGGACTGCACAAAAAGCCCAAGAGGCTGAGGTGCAGCTGGTGACAGGACCAGCATCCGAAGAGAAAAAAAAAGCCCAGTTAAAACTAAATTCTTAAAGCTACATAACTACAAACCTAATGTAACGTAGGGATACATACAAAAGAAGTATAATATTCAAAAACAATATTGATACAATCGATTCCACTTGTACTTTTATCGCGAGAAGCCCTGTATACCTACCGATTTACCCGGGCTAGCGAAATAGGTTATCAGCCTCCGTACCATTACCGATTTGGGCTGGTATAAATTAATATGTATATCACTGCCCTTCGAATTCAATTATAAATAACACCGTGAATTGGTCATGGGCATGGGTCGACCAGCAGGGCTCTGGCGCTACCGCGGCGTTCGTCTATTGTCAATTAGAACTGGCACACTCGATCATGTTTATTGGATTAATGAGAAATGCTTGATCTCGCGCTTGCTACCCAGTGTCGACCACACTCGTCTGCACAAGATGTGATCGCCACATTTTGATTTGTTGAGTGCTTGATTCCTATGGACATCGTGTGATTGATCGTGGTGAAGTGCTGGGATATTTATCAATTGTCAATGGACTCTGCTCAACGATCAACCCCGTGTGTATATCACAATGGAGTATTGTGTCACAATTGTCAGATATGTCAAGATTTACTGGTTCATAGAGTAAAATGGTGACGTTGATCCTTGAGCGTGTATTGAATATTCTGAAATAGGAGTTCCTCAGGGTTCAGTCCTGGGACCTACCTTATATTTACTCTATATCAACGATATTGTGAGGATTTGTAACGGCTCAATTATTATTTACGCTGATGACACATCAGTTATTACATCAGATAGGGATGAATCATGTATACGTCAGAAATGTAATAAAATTTCCTTTGAAATGGACCAGTGGTTCAGAGCTAACTCACTGTATCTAAATACAGATGAAACAAAATGTATTCTCTTTCATAATAGACAAAAAGAAGTTAGTGACATTGATTTTGGTGACTTACAGTCAGTAGATGAGACCGCACGATTTCTTGGCTTACACATATATGAACATATTTCCTGGGGAGAACACTGTCGAATCTTAATCAATAAATTGAATTCTGTGTCCAACCAATTCCGTAATTTGAGAACAGTTCTGTCTAATGATCAGTTGCTGATGCTCTAAATATGGAAAATTATATTCTCTTTCCATCTACGGTAGCAACAATTTTAAAAATTCGGGAGGAAAGTCGAAAAGAGATTGAAAACCAGTTTTTATGCTGTCTTTGACATTTTCAAGGCGTTTATCTCGAGAACAAGGAATGGTGCCACCATGGAATTCAGTAGAAATATGGTAAAATATATACTCTTTCTATCTATGATAGTGAAAATTTCAAAAATACGGGGGGAAAGTCGAAAAGTGGCTAAAAATAATTATTTATGCTGTTTTTGACATTTTCAAGTTGTTTATCTCGTGAACAAAGATTGGTGCCACCATGAAATTAAATTTGTTGAGTGCTTGATTCCTATGAACATCATGTGATTGATTGTGGTAAAGTGCTGGGATATTTATAAATTATCAATGGAGTCTGCTCAACGATCAACCCCGTGTGTATATCACAATGGGGTATTGTGTCACAATACTCAGATATTTCAAGATTTACTGGTTCATAGAGTAAAATGGTGACGTTGATCCTTGAGCGTACTGGCGAGGGAAATAGGGAAGGCGCCCCCCTCCCCCTCCCCGTCATTTCCACCACGAAGGTCGCGCAGTAGCAGAGAATATCGACAAATTATATTTGGACAGTCATTATTTTAACATGAACTCTTATTGAATGAATTAGATTCACCATAATATTAGATGGTGTTGTTGAGGTGGAGGTGGTAGAAGAGAATGACGTCATCATATTTCAACCAGTTCTATAGAAACGATTTGATGGAATTAATTCAACCACCAATTGGAGGTTATGTCGATTTGTTTACCATTTACACCTGTCGTTAGATTCATGAGATGTTTTGTAGCATTTTGCTTGTAAGAAAATGTAATCATCAGCAGATGTACGAGGAGTTCGGATGATGAATTGATTATTTTTGGTGTATATATAACAACCGCAATAGACATGTTGAAGATATTATGAAAGAACTTCATTTTGATCCAATACCAATAGGTATCGGGAAGCCCCCAGTACAGCCCACTGAGGCATTTCTCATGGATAATGGCAAATCAAGAAAGTTGCAGAATTATGGCTGATAAGTTTGGTTTTAGACGGGGACACTCTAATACAATTTTTATGAAAGTTGTGAAAAAAAAATTGCACACCTGTTTGAAAATAATTACATCGAATGGCCAGAAGCACTGAGGACAACAGTCCGTAATTTTAGTGTCCTGCCAGGGAACAACTCTTTCCCCAATATTGTTGGTTGTGTTGATAGAACCCATATTCCCAATTCCCATTCTATGACCAAACGGAGATGATTCCTTTTATGATAGAAAAGGCTTTCATTCTATTCTCCTTCAACTATTTTTTAGTCGTTAATTGCATACTTATAATTTCCCCCCCTTCTTTGAAATTGACGTCTAATAATTCGTTAAAATACCTAAGCCATGTTTTCAAAAAAAAATCAGTGGTGTAGTAAAAGAGTAATTACAGAGCCTGTGATCATAAACATAACCTCAAAAACCATTTCCACCACACTCACCAACACCTCAAGCTGGTGGAAAAATCGAGGTGTGGTGGACCAATAAAAACGAAAGTGGTGGAACCACTAAAAACCAACAATATAAAAACGACTTGGTGAGACACCACACCTTCAGCACACCAAGTTGGTGAATATAAAAACGTACCCACAATTACTAAACTAAGTGAACTGGGTTTCCGAGGTTAATTCCTCCCGTGGGTGGTATATCTTGGGGTCGTAGACTGGGAGATGGTGACATATTTCAGGTAACGATTTTCTCGTTTATGCCTCTCAGACCAGTGAAAGATATGAAAATTCTGACAAGAATGATGAAAAATTTGAGTGGTCGATGCGTGGCCTTCATATAAAAAATTCTATTCCGGCACTTAACCTCACTTCGACATCCGCAAACCTTATGCCACTTTTTTTTATTTTTTTAAAAATCATAAGTTTACGACATCACTGGTTCCATTTGGCCACGTGCAACCCTTATACCTATATTTTTTTCGCTGCTATTGTCTATCTTAACATGCCGTTGGTGTACATGGCAGCTGCGATAAAATCGTCCCAAAACACATATATTTTTTAATAAAAATTTAATTGAATAAGAATAAGCAATTATGTTATTACTACAAATCTTGTAAAAATTAGGATAGATGGAAATACGATTGTAATATGTTTACTAAAAAACGATTGAAATGAGAATTATGGGTATTGTGTACCTGTATTCTGTAGTGTGTACCTGTAGGTTCGCACTTTTTTGCACGCCAGCGCTGTACAGAATAGTATATTGTGCAACAAGTGCAGAAAAGTGCTAATTTCTCACTAGTTTGAAAAAGTTGCGGCACGAGCGCAAGCGAGTGCTGCAATTCAAACGAGTGAGAAATTGCATTTCTGCTCGTGTTACACACTATACCTTTTCTACAACACCCTTTTTGCTAAAAATAATACTATACTATAAGACGGAATGAAATATCAGTGACTCATTCTTATATTTTCCTCTTGAAGTTGAAGGTAGTAAATTCAATGACAATGAATTAACTTGTTCTCTTAGTTCTGGCGGAGTATTTTAAATTTCAGAACTGTCGCTATCCATTTTAGTTCAATCTCATTAAAAAATGACGGGACAAGAACATTTTACGAATATTTTATGCTTGACGTTTGTTGACATTCAAATGATTCGATAGATGTTGCTCCGTTGCCTAGCAATGGATAGTGTGTATGTAGAAAAAAACATTTTTTCTACAACCACGCTCCAAAACATGCTTTTCTGCATAGTTTTACGTTCGCAAACATGATTATTTTTCACAATAATTGAAATTTGACATTAGTGTGCCGCAAAGTGACATTTCTCTGCCACAAAGTGACATTTCTGTGCCAAAATTTTTCAGTACCTAATTTCTTAGCAATACAGTTTTCGTGACAGCAAGGTGAAAGTATATTTTGAAAATTCTGCATTTCGAAGGGATATTCGATCAGGCAACTTCAAGAATGAATAGACAAAGTCTATTGGTTTATATAATATGAGGGAAATTGTCGTACAAATTCATAATATTCTGAACAAAATCATAGACATCACTACTGCTGTCTCAAATACCCACATACACACTATCCATTGCTAGGCAACGGAGCAACATCTATCGAATCATTTGAATGTCAACAAACGTCAAGCATAAAATATTCGTAAAATATTCTTGCCCCGTCATTTTTTAATGAGATTGAACTAAAATGGATAGCGACAGTTCTGAAATTGAAAACACTCCGCCAGAACTAAGAGAACAAGTTAATTCATTGTCATTGAATTTACTACCTTCAACTTCAAGAGGAAAATATAAGAATGAGTCACTAACATTTCATTCCGTCTTATAGTATAGTATTATTTTTAGCAAAAAGGGTGTTGTAGAAAAAGTATAGTGTGTAACACGAGCAGAAATGCAATTTCTCACTCGTTTGAATTGCAGCACTCGCTTGCGCTCGTGCCGCAACTTTTTCAAACTCGTGAGAAATTAGCACTTTTCTGCACTTGTTGCACAATATACTATTTTGCAATAGCGTTAAAACTCATCAAAAATGTCACATACAACTGTCCAAGTGAGCGTTTTTTAAAGCACGTGCAAGGAGTGTTCACGACGCGATCAAGCTTCCTATCTTAACTATTTACGATTTAATTTTAGTTCAATTAATTTGAAACCATCTTATACAGTGACATTCAAAAAGTATGCAACAAATGGAAAAATCTTCATTTGTGATTTTTCAAAAAAAAAAATTGTCATCAACTTAGGATCGTCTTGAAGCCTATTTAGCTCGTATCAGATATACTGAGTGATTTTTATTTTTTTGAAAAACGTACTATAAAACAAAATGTCGAGTAACCCAAATCTCCACCCTGTATTTCTGTACTACAAATATTACCAACGATCGAATAATTGCATAAATCATACTTAATAAGTCAAGTTTAAAAAAAACATATTTGATCCGTTTCCAAGTGGTGTAATTGAAATAACCTTTCACGAAATGATAAAATGGACAGTAAAACAGCGTTCCAGAGAAATTGAACGGATCAATTTCAGAATAGAACAAAATGAGCAAATATGTACTTGAATCATGCCGTGAAAAACCACCAAGAAAACATCGATAAAACAGTATTTCCCATTATTAAAACGATTATGTCGCAACATGTAAGACCGCGTCCCAATGAAAAAATAAATTTATCCACCTCACAGAAACACGTTTTCTAATCAAGTAGGTTCAAGGTGGAGGTAATTATCGATAATAATCAAAAAGATGATCGATAAAAATGTACGGTAGGTACGTGAGAGCTGGGGAACTTATAAGAATAGGAAGCTGGTGCTTGGCTGAGCTTGGTAATCTGTAGAAACGGGACAGGATTTTATGGTTTGTGTTTCAACACAGTGGCTCACAGGAAACGGGAGTAAAATCTGCTCGGGTAACATCAGTGTACAGGGAGGGCCAAATTGGACACTTTTAAAGGGAGAGTCTCGTTTTCACACTAGATAAATGAAAACTGATGGATGTGCCTAAGGATCAAATTTTATGATAAACTTAATGGTGAAAACCGCATATCGATACCTATCATCGTTTATGAGTTACAGCGTGTTTTTCGAAAATGTGCATCTACGAAAAGTTGCTGTAACTCTTTTCCTGTCCAAAATTCCTTGTTTCTATAAAAACATTTCCAAAGAACTTTTTTACGTGAATGCAATGGTGTAAGTGATTTATTTTTTTCAAATAACATATGTATAGTTGTTGATGGAAAAAAATTTAATGAAACACCCTGTATATTCCTGTATATTTCACTAGAGCTTAAAATGACTTTTCCAAAAATATAGCACACCTGATATTTTGCTAAGTCATCTCTGAAATACAGAGCTTTTAGATTTTTTCTACTAGATATGACTGGCTGTCAAATTTTGATTTGAGCAGTTTTAGTTCAATTTTCAAACACATTCGCAATGAAGTATGAGAATTATGAAAAATGGGATATGATGATCTGTTTTATACAAACCGGGGAAAATGCAGAAGCAGCAAGCAATTTGTACCACGAGAGGTATCCAGAGAGAAGACAACCTTTTAGGGACATTTTCGGAAGATTGCGACACAACTTAATTGATGGTGGTCAATTTGAAAAGATTAGACCAAGATTATATGCATGAAATAGGGATACGAGGTTGGTAGAAATAGTCGTTTTAGAAGCTGTTGAAAATATCAACAGGTCTACCAATAACTAACGTTAGGCGGATTTTGAGAAAGCACAAATTCAAGCCATACAGTGCCAGAAAAGTTCACAAACTCAGACCAGGTGATTTTGACCGCCGCATTGATTTTTGCCAGTGGTTACTGGAAAATTGTAACCAAGGGCGTGATTTGTCGTTAAATTGTGTTTGGACAGACGAAGCTCATGTAAGCAGTGCCCGCTACAATTCTTATACAAAATACTCATTCAATTGTGGAGCAGAGAAGTCAAGGAAGATAAAATTATCGGTAATTACAAGAACCTGCCGGATTTTTCTCTCATGGAAAATGCAAATATCTATAACAGTTTGTGGTGGCCTTATGAGACCACCTCTTTTTCTATTCAATAATTTAAAGTTATCTGCATCTGCAGAAGATTCTGTAATGTCTTCAAAAGTGGACAAACACACTCTACATTTGATAATTTTTTTATAGATTTAACAACAAATCCTGATATATACAGTGCGGCTTTTAATAGTCCTCCCCCCTGTTAACTTTTGAACGGTTCGACGTAGAAACATGAAAAAAAAACAGTTTCGAGGGTTTCACCAATACAACTTTTTGAAATAAAAAAAAATAGTGATTGCACTATAGGGGGCGCAGGGGGACCCATCAACTCAAATTTTTTAAATGGCATGTGGTGTCAAGTGTCACATCGTTGAAAAGAGAATTCAATTCTCTTTACAACCACCTAAATATTTTTGAAATTTCGGTAATATTTTTTAGTAATTCAAAATCGAAATATCAAATATAAATGCGGATCTGAATCTCATACCTCGATAAATTTGAACGGTTGGATGTGGAACAATGAAACCAAAAATTTTTTGAAGGGTATTACCGATACTACTTTTTGAGAGAAGAAACATTGCAATTACTCGACAGATGGTGCTGGGGGCACATTAATTTAAAAATTTCGAAAGGTATAAAAATCGAATTTGGGAAAAAAATTATAAACGAAATTCAAAAATATTTACATGGTTGTAAAGAGAATTGAATTCTCTTTTCAACGATGTGACACTTGACACCACATGCCATTTAAAAATTTTGAGTTGATGGGCCCCCCTGCGCCCCCTATAGTGCAATCACTATTTTTTTTTATTTCAAAAAGTAGTATTGGTGAAACCCTCGAAATCTTTTTTTTTCATGTTTCTACGTCGAACCGTTCAAAAGTTAACAGGGGGGGGGACTATTAAAAGCCGCACTATATTTATATATGTGTAACCACATATTTTCAGTAAGAGTAGGTACTCAAAGAAAAGGGAGAAATGAAATTAAATGATAAAATTCCCCATCTTCGATTTCATAGGATAGGATTTTAACGCGGTGTTGCCAAGTTTACTGGACTTCCCACAATTACCTGCCCTAACCACTCATGATGTTCCGAACCTTATTTGGAACACGAAAAAAAAAGAAAACTTGGCAACGACTTGACCAGAAACAGCAGTAATGCACAAGTGCAACGCTTTGTCACCATTCCCTGTGAGGGGTTATTTAACTGAATCGCGGACAGCGGGTTTGGCGTTCTATGTATATATTTCTATGGAGTGTACAGAAAGGCCAAATTTTATAGGAATTCTGGGGAGATTTCCTATAGAATATATAATGCATCAGCATGGCGATATCAAACAATGTATTTCATCAATAAAAAAAGTGGTAGAAATGTCAGTCATTTCATTACTTCAAAGATATTTTTCCATTTCCAACATTCATCGATGCATCATCATACGAGTGCGCCTATGTATGAACTTACCCACTTGTTTCGTAACAAGCATTCGCAAAAGCTACTTTGATCCTTATTTAGATAGAAATATCCAACATAGCGTGTAAACTAATTGGTGTTTTTTTTAATTTGCCTCAATTTTTTGTTTCGTAAAATAATGGCGATAGTAATGGTTATCTCGGTAAAATCAAAATGGTCGTTATGAAATGAGTTGGTCATGTGGCAAGTGGCAGTAACTTTGTTATCTTCAATTATTGAGCTCAATTGTATCTCAGCTAACAGACAAATCATGATTAACAATAATTTTGATACACAAGGCCAACTATTACGAGAAGGCATTCAGGAATAACTATACTTTTCTGAGTTAGCTTCAAAAAATTGACTACCAAATTTGTTGTTTTAGTTACTTTGGTGACGAACCAATGTAATCGCGAGGGTTCTGGCAAAAAACATATTTTTCATTTTAGTGCCATCTGAGGCGTAGAAAATAGGAAAGTTTCGTCGTTATCATCAGAATATAATTGTTCTACTACAGTAGTCATGAAATTTTAAAATTCTCTAACATTTTTTTTCGAATTTTTCTCACCTGTCATTCGTTCTAACATGACTTTATACTCCCCTCCTTCACGGGAGTGCAAGAGGTTAGATAAAGAGAAAAGTTATTGGGTATAACCCTCAAAATGTTCTGCAACCGTAGACACGTGTTTCGAGCTTAAGCGAAGATGTACAACACTTGAATGTACAAATAGAAACAAAGGAAGTCAACAACAGGAAGCCAACCACACAATTTGAGGGTTATACCCAATAACTTTTCTCTTTATATTTTCGTATATAGCCCCTCGATAAATCCTTTCTGATTTATATATAATATATATATATATATATATATCTATAAATATAAGTAGAAAAGTTATTGGGTATAACCCAATAACTTTTCTACTTATATTTTCATATATTGTCCCTCGCTAAATCCATCCTTATTTATATATTATATTATATATATATATATATATATATATATATATATATATATATATATATACCGGGTGATTCTCCAAGGTGGCTCACCCCTATAACTTTTTTATTATTGAAGATAGAAAAACGAAATTTGGGGGTTGTGTATTATAGTTCAATTTACATTTTTTGACATATTAACTTGCTTTATCGTACTTCCGGTTCGACCGGAAATGAGCATAACTTTCGATTTTTAAATGGGACATCCTATATATTTTTACTTATTTCGATCGAGAATGACATTCTAAATCCAACAACACCTCACTTGTCAATATTTGACAAATGAAGTAATTTTTATTTCAATTTTCATTTTTTGATCTAGAATGCCATGGATCGTGTAAATCGCTTCATTCTTGATCAAGTAACATGGGAAAAATACGACTTTGAGGCTTTTGACTTCACAGTCGTTGAAAGAATTATTCAAAAGTCTCAAATATGAATTTTTCCAGTTAACGTGAATTTTTCAAATGGAAAGGGGGTGGCTCGTCGGCTTTTTGTGAAAGATCATTTTCTTACGAATAATTTGATACCACACACTTTCACTTTATTTTCACTATTTCTGTGAGCGATTGCAAGAAGCGACCATACCCAATTACAAATAATACGTATTCGGTATGCACTGAGTCCTGTTATTCTAGTTATTCGTGACAAACAATTGAAGCTGTTGCTAGGACTATACCTAAACAAATAGGCCAATGAATATGCTGTCACTTTCAAAAATTCTTTTGTTGCATAGTTCATAATTTGATATGGAAAATTATACTAGAAACGAGAAAATTGACATGTTGCTAATTTACGGAGAAGCAAAAAAGAATGCATCTGATGCAGCTCGAATTTATGCTCAGAGATTCCCTAATCGTCGCCATCCCACTCGGCACTATTTTCCAAAACTGGAAAAGAAAATGCGAAATGAACCAGAAGAAAATGCCAATAAATTCATCGTCAGTGAAGAAAAAGAAGTAGACGTGTTGGCCTATGTTGAAGTGAATTGTACGGCGTCAATTCGCCAAATTGTTTCTGAGTGTGATATAAGTTATTCGTCCGTTTGGAGAATTCTCCACAAATATAATTATCGATCATTCAAGTACCAACTACACCAACATCTTTACGATAACGATCACAACCGAAGATTAACTTATTGCAACTGGTTTTTGACTAAATACAGAGAAGATGTACGTTTTCCATTTAAAATTATTTATTCAGATGAAACTCGATTCACCAACTTGGGTCTGTTTAATCGGAATAATAAAAGGTACTGGTCACAAACAAATTTACATCTCATGCAAGAAGGAAATTTTCAAGAGCGATTTGGTTTCAATTGCTGGATGGGTATTATCGGAGGAAAACTTTTAGGCCCAATAATTTTCGACGGACAACTTACTGGGGAAAAATATCTGCAGTTCCTTAGAAATCAAATAAATGATTTCATTGAAGATTTGCCACTAGCTACCCAAGTTGATATCTATTTTCAACAAGATGGAGCGCCACCTCACAATTCCCAAATCGTAAGAGAACATCTGAATGACACCTTCCCAGAAAAGTGGATTGGCACCAATGGACCTATTCAGTGGCCTGCGAGGTACATTCTTGAGATGTCATATTTTTTTATAATGTATTATTTCTTTTTCATATTCTAGATCACCAGATCTCACTCCACTAGATTTTTTTCTCTGGGGAACAATTAAAAATCAGGTTTATAATACAACATCAGCTACTCGTGAAGAACTGGAGTATAAAGTAAGGGTGGCATTCCAGAACGTTACTGCGGAACAGCTAAACAATGTGGTGCGCGCAACAATTGATAAAGTTGAACTTTGCCGTGATCAAGGAGGGGGTCATTTTGAAAATTTAGAAACTTAATGGACTAATGGTGATATTTGCGTCTTTTAAACAATTCTTAAAACGACTGTGAATTCAATTGTTTGTCACGAATAACTAGAATAACAGGACTTAGTGCATAAGTATACCGAATACGTATTATTTGTTATTGGGTATGATCGCTTCTTGCAATCGTTCACAGATATAGTGAAAATAAAGTGAAAGTGTGGGGTATCAAATTATTCGTAAGAAAATGATCTTTCACAAAAAGCCGACGAGCCACCCCCTTTCCATTTGAAAAATTCACGTTAACTGGAAAAATTCATATTTGAGACTTTTGAATAATTCTTACAGCGACTGTGAATTCAAAAGCCTCAAAGTCGTACTTTTCCCATGTTACTTGATCAAGAATGAGGCGATTCACACGATCCATGGCATTCTAGATCGAAAAATAAAAATTGAAATAAAAATTACTTCATTTGTCAAATATTGACAAGTGAGGTGTTGTTGGATTTAGAATGTCATTCTCGATCGAAATAAGTAAAAATATATAGGATGTCCCATTTAAAAATCGAAAGTTATGCTCATTTCCGGTCGAACCGGAAGTACGATAAAGCAAGTTAATATGTCAAAAAATGTAAATTGAACTATAATACACAACCCCCAAATTTCGTTTTTCTATCTTCAATAATAAAAAAGTTATAGGGGTGAGCCACCTTGGAGAATCACCCGGTATATATATATATATATATATATATATATATATATATATGCTGAATACTTGTTTAAAGGAGCAATAAATGTTCCAGTGACTGTAAAACAGTCGAAAACAATCCTTTAGGAACTCACTATACCTTTGTATAGATTGTATGGCATATGTCCGACAGAAAACAACTACTTCTCTGGCTAATACCTCGAGGTATTAGCCAGAGCATTACTATAATTTTTCAACTTATCTCTGTTTAGTTTTAAAATATAAGTGTAAATTTTACTCAAATTATTGAGATCAGTTTTTTAATTTAGGCTGTTACTCTCTTCATTAATTTGCAACATTTCTAAAAATGTCCTTTCAAAAATGTTGTTTTCTATTCCAAGTACACTAACATTATCAAAACTCATTCGATGGTCAAATTGATTAACATGTTGAGCCAATGCACATGAATTTATGTGATGTTATTCTACCTTTCAAGAGTCTAGATGTTTGTCCAATGTTTACTTTATCACAATCGTTACAAGGAATTTTTAATATATATATATATATAACTAAGTTAGATTGACAAATAAGTTTGGCTATGAGAATTTTTATAAATAACAACAAGAAATTTGATCGAAAATTTTACACCTAGCTTCTTAAGCCAATCCTGCAGGGTACCCTGGGCGAAATTAATAAGTGGAAATTTCTCTGTCAAATATTTGACATGTGATAGTTGACATTCTGTTTTTATATACGAATGGAATTCAATTTTTCATATGGAAAATGTATGGAATATAGGTAGAATGAAATATCCGTTGAAATGTTTCCGCGGAAAGACCATTTTCACTATTTTCTTTTAATAAAATGTATACCGGTACCATCATTCAAAACACAAACACAATCCGTTGGAAGGAGTATTCAAAATGCATCTTTTCGGTTGAAACGCACTGTGTTGATTCAAAAGCGGGTTTCCATTCCTATTATGTTAATTTTTTCAACGTTATATAAAATCGAGTATCCCTTATTTTTTGGTGAGGTCTACAGAAAAAAATACGCGAGAGAAGCGAGCGCGCCCTGCCGATTCCACGCCCGCGCGGAATTGCGAAATGTCGACGCTCGCTTCTCGTGCATGATTTTTTTAAGAAAATTTTCAAAAAAATTCTGGAAATAATTCAAACACTTGGACAGTATTGATTACCTTATCACAGCTTATGAAAGTAGCGTTATCGGCATAAAGAATAATATCAGTATTTTGTAAATGTTGATATCATTAATATAAATTATAAATAATATAGGGCCCTGTACAGATCTTTGAGGGACACCATGATTGGTATTTTTATGTATTGACCTTTGCCCATTTATATCAACAAATTGCTCTCTATTACATGAGTATGAATCAATGAGCTCTGAAGCTTTACCACTAATGTTGTAAAATTGCAATTTTAAATTCATTAAATAATGGTCCACACAATCGAAAGCTCAACTCAGGTCACAAAGGCTTAAATCAACATAATTCTCTTCCTCCAATGCCGCCGTTCTATCTCTAAAAAAGTGGGGCTTTGATTTTTTTTTGAAAATCTAGAAAAATATTTAAGAGTGCAAGAATTGTTGATTTAGGTACCTTGCCTAAAACCGAACTATTCGGGGGACAGCAGATTGTTCATCTCAAAGTAATAAATTAACCGTTTTTTCATTAGAGCCTCTATTATTTTTGATATAATTGGCACAATAGACGAAGTTCAACGTTATTTAGAATAATGATATGCAAATATCATTTGTCTTTCAGGCGTCATGCAATATGAGGGAAAATTGTCAGAGAGTCTTTTTGTCATTGGTTCAGATTGAAAAAATGATGACATTTGATTGGATTTTATTATATGAGGGAAATTGACATTTGAAGGCATGTTGAAACACTTCAGCGCAATGATATTGAAGAACTGAAAACATTCATTCACAATCCCACTCGATGATAACTGAATAATTTCAAATTTAATATACCGTCAGTTCCCATAAAATGGCAATTGATAGTTGAATATAAGTGCAATAAATTAAGAATACAATATAATAGCTCAAGAGACTTCTTCCTACGGCTAACTACCATTTAAAACTGAATTAGATAAAACAAAAGCTTCTTAGTGAGCACTAAAGAGCCAAAAGGCAAAAAACGCCTTTTAATCTGTTCTCCTGACAGACGCTTTCGAAAATCACAGTATTCATCAAAATAATATGTAATTAAACTTGGTATCTTGATATGTTAAATATCGCCTTGGTGATGTGCCACTGCCACCAAGTAAATGAATAGCTCTGCGTCGGGGTCTACAGTACCAGTACCATCGGGTTTCGAAGCCCATAAAGAATCTTCGATGAAGACAATGGCCGATTTGAGATTTTTTTTTAATTGGTTATAATTATAGGGGTGGTCTTAGGAACGCGGTATTCGTGAAAAATTAGAAATGGGTATATTTTTTTGTATGGTTATATATAGCTGGGGTTTAATACAGGGTTGTCGTTTCTCGAAGAAAATTCTCTCAAATGGTTAGAGTTGCACTTATGTTAGTCAGGTCAGTATACAGACATAATAATCCAACATACACCAAGCAATAGATCATAAAAAGAGTGAGTTTTCAACAAAAATACTAGTAGAAAACCGACTATGCCATCACATGAAAGACAGTCCGTAGTCATATTGAGTTATGTTTTCGACTCGCAAATGTCATTTATTAATTTGTTATAAACATTTAAATAACAAAAAACGTGTTTTTTATTGTTTTGCTTAAAAAATAAAAACTGTTGAAGCAATCTGGTTGCTTCAATGAGAAAAATTGTAAATAATTAAAATACGAATAAAATAAGATGTTTTACAACCCTGTCGGATAATCAGTAACGGAGAAAAACTGAAAAAACCGAAAAATATTGCGAATTTTTTAAAAATGCATTACTCCGCTATTTTTCAAGAAGTAGGATTGGCCTTTCTCTGAAAGTATTGAATCATGTGAATTTTATGTGTGCACAAAACAGGCGCTATCGTATCGTTAGTTTTGGCACAATTGCAATTCAATTTTTTTTTGCACTATCTTGCAGCGTGCCCGCATGCTCTAGTGATAGTCTGATTTCAATTTCTCAAACAGATTATGAAAGAAGAATACATTATTTTATAAATTATTTTTTCTTCAAAATAATAATTTTCATAAATAAACATTATTTAAAAAAAAATATTTGCTCATAAACAACGTATTTTTTATATTTTTTTTTGAAACAATTGTAGTAAAAAAAAATTTAAAATATATATTTCTTTAAACCCTTAGAAATCGAAACATTCAAGATATTTGAAAAAAAAAGAATTTATTTACTTTTTTATTTTTTTTATTTTCAATTGTTAATTAAAAAGTGGAAAATCAGAATTTTACAATTTTTGCAACGGTTATCGATTTGTGGGCCTATTAAGAATAACTTCAGTAAGTGAAAAAAATTATAGCGTTTTAGTTCAATAATTATCGGGATTTTTATGTTATTATTCAGTTTAGAAAAATTTGTTAATTAACAAATGCATAATTTATACAGAAATTGGGATAAAAATTATATAACCGTAATAATAATAATAATTTAATATTTAATAATAATAACTTTATGACCTAGTTGTGAGAAAATGTCAGTTGTGTCATAAAAATAATTTAAAAACGCTTTCAGGTCAATTGAAAATTTGCACAGCAAATGTATATATATTGACAATACTTCAAAAAAAAGGCAGCTGAGAAAATAATGGGAAATTATACCTCAGCTACTGATATTAACCAGTATACAAAATAATTATTGCAAAATCCTTTCATTAAAATAATAAAAGCAATTGTCAACTATTCTTTCAATGGGGTAAGACCTCCAGCTGAGGGTTCATAGGTGCTGAGTACACATTTAATCTCAGTTTAGCGCAATCCAGTGTATGATCTAACTGACGATCTTTTCCCCGTTTTGCAAATAGCTGACATACATTCTCAATCAATATAGTGTTTAAATAATGTACACTAGAGAAGTCGGCCTCGCAGACAATCCGACTAAAACAGAGATGATTCTCTTCACCAAGAGAAGGAAGGTAGATCGGTTCAGATCACCAGTAATGGGTTGAAAACCCCTAGAGCTGGCTAGAGAGGTAAAATACCTTGGGGTGATTCTGGACTCGAAGCTAACTTGGGGGCCACATGTCGATCGAGCAGTCGAGAAGGCGGTGGTCGCTATATGAAGTCCGCGCCTGGCAGTGGGAGGGAGTGGGGACTCAAACCTCACATCCTTCACTGGATCTACACGGCGGTAATCAGACCCAGTATCCTATATGGAGCAGTGGTCTGGTGGCCGAGAGTGGACCAGATAACCTCAACCAAGAAGCTGGGAAAAATTCAAAGACTAGCTTGTAGGGAAATAACCGGCGCGATGAGGACGACCCCCTCGGCAGCCCTAGACGCCCTGCTGGGTCTCCGTCGCTTCCAACTTGTATAAAGAAGGAAGCGATGGCGTCCTATCTGAGAATGCGTGACTCAGGGAGCTGGCGAGGAGAGGGGTACAGAGGGCATACCGAAATCGCTATGGTAGCGGAGAAAGAAATCCCACTATCCGCTATCAAAGTGATACAGGCAGAGGATAAAATTAGGTGGAAAAGGACGATCTCGCTAGAGATCCCAGACAGGAGAGAGTGGGAAGAGGAAAGGGTGATATTTCCCCCAGAAAGCCTGGTCTGTTTTACAGACGGGTCCAGACTAGAGGAAGGGGAGCAGGAGTTTACCTGGAAAACGGAGAGAATAGAGCATATGCACTAAGTTCTCTGACAACAGTTTTCCAAGCAGAGGATGCCATCCTGGAGGCAACCAGAATGGAAGAGGTGAGGTCCGGCCCAGAGAGACATGTATATGTCTGCTCGGACAGCCAGGCCGCCATCAGAGTTCTAAATGCAACCAGAACCAGATCAGTACTGGTTCAGAAGTGCAGAGATGCTCTGGAGAGTCTTGCGACTGAAAAGGAAATAATGCTGATGTGGGTCCCGGGTCATGCAGGGATTGAAGGCAACGAGCAGGTGGACCAGCTAGCCAAACAAGGAGCCGGACAACCCTACTACGGGCCCGAACCCGCACTCGGCATAACAAGGAGACAAGTAATAACGGCACTGAATGAGTGGGCAGTTGATACATTAGGAAAAGAGTGGAGAAGGATAGACGGATGCAGGCAGTCAAAGCAGATATCGGAAGCCAAGCCGCAAAGAACTCCGACTGTTGGTGGGAGTTCTAACCGGCCACCGGCTCTAATCAGAGTTGAGGCAGACCCACTATGCACGGAATGTGAGGAAGAGGAGGACTCCTTCCACTTCCTGTGCGAATGTGGCATTTATGGCAGGCTCAGACGAAACGTCTTCGGAGCTGCCACTATTAAGGAGGAAGAATTGCACTCATTGCAATGGAAGGACATTTCGACTTTCATAAGAAGGTCGAAGAGGTTCGAGCAGGTATCCGACATGGGATGAGTGAAGATGCCGGGGATTGCGAAAAGGGCACACTGGGGCCTAGTCGCTGACGCTTGCGTCCCCCACCCATTACCATACTATGCACACTAGAAATTTCAAGTGACCTTAAATTGATTTTAATCAAAATTAATGGGTTAAAACAATTTTTCATAATGCGCATAATCTTCTTTCACTTCATAGGCTGACTGATGATCATTCCCCCTTCATGCAATTAGCTGACGGACATGTTCACTTGAGATATTGTTTAAATGATCTATACTAATAAAATTTGGTGATTTGAGATCAATTCATACTAAAAATTTTGGTTTGAATCGTAATGGTAATATAGATGAATGGGAAAATGTTGAAGAATTTAAAAACATTATTTTTTTGTAATTGTACAGACCAAATTCTCACACTAACTGCCAGTGCATTAAAATGAAATCAAGTGTCTTATAGTTCTTAACCCTTTTAATCCAAAGCGTAGGTAGAATTAAATGAAAAATCCACTTATTTTAACCAAGAAAAATCTTACTCGAAATTATTTTCCAATTCCAAGTTTTCGTAAGTGAAACTCTAGGAAAGACCCTCGGCGGTGTTTAAAATGAGAAAACGTTTATGGAAATGCCCTCTCTATGCCAGCCGACAATAATCATTATTCAAACACTTTATTGAAAGAACCGGATAGTAATAGTCAATTTATATCCAGTCCGAACACAGATTTCGGCGTTTTAGTATTCAGTAGCCCTATTTCCCGGTCAGCGCTATTCCAGAATCTCACGAAATCGAACTCAATGATTCGGAACACTCGTAAACTGGATGGAAGTTCCTGAATCAGCACTTTTGTGTTCCGTCACACTTTCAATATCCACATCAGAATTGGTAGTAAATATATACCGTATGTTCTTTTTGAGTAGGACAAATGAAAATCAGAAAAACAGAAATTAATGAAAAAAAATTAGCCACTGTTATTTTTTTCTGGAATATTGTCTGAATAAACATTTTGTGTCTATTGACAATCAATTATAATAACCTTTTTTTGATGATACCATGATAATAATATAATAACAATGAATGATCAAACATGGAAACGATTTTAACTGCAACACCCACTTTTGCGAAATGTTTTCACAAATAAAGTGATATGAATGTTATTCGCAATTAGATTTTTGCTGCTAATGAGTTTTAGAATGTTCTTAAGCGTTCGTTATTTCGTTTACAAAATCCGATTTTCCTATTATTCAGGAAAAACATTTTTGTTCCCAAACAAATTATCAAATTGTGCAACTATTAGGAGGTCAAAATGGCACATATTATCCTTATGGAAAATGGCTTTCGGTTAAATTGCCTGAATTTTTGGTATATATGTTGTAGATTTTGATTTCCTCGGCAAGTGTCCATGGACACAAAAATCGGCCTACTAGTTTTCGAGGTGTCAAAAATGAAAAGTGAAGCTTTCTGCTCATAATTTTTAGCAATTCCGAGAATTGACCAAACTCCTATTCATTCTGGGAAAACCATGCCACAATGATGGTACAATGTCATCTTGATCTCGATTTCATCACACGTTTTCGTTCTGCGCTCTACAACAGGGTGAACAAAGAAAAATCACGAACGTCAATCATTTACAATTACTGTAAAATCCAACTATATTTTTTTCAGTTATGAACTATCAAAATACCATCTGGCAATACTGCGGTACAACTCCATATTTCAACTATACCGTACACACCTAACTAATTAGATTTTTTTTGACCCAGAACCCACCCATTGCCTAGTCTAAAATTGGTAATATGATTTCACTGCTGATCATTACCTATAATCTGTATTTCTGTAGATTTCAGTTTTGGGAACGGTGCCGGTGATGACATCGTTTTTTCCTGAAAAAGGTCGAATCCTATACTAGAACCGTAATTTAATCAGATGATGATGTAAAAAAACTTGACTACTTATATTTCGGACGTCCATCATCTTAATGGTTGAAAGATTTCTATCTATCAAATTATTTCACAACGTTTCAATTGCTTGAATCCGCAATCGTCTTCTGGTGAATAGTGACAAAATCAGATGCTACGCGACCTTTTATAGGTCTATAATTAAAGTGTAATTACGCGTGGTCTTGTGGCGCGCGTGGTTTCGCGCTTTTTCTCCCTCCAAAACGGTCCATGAGCGGTTTCCATACGTTTTTAATTTCCACGCTTGGTTGACTGAAGGCACCATTGGCTTCTATGTTGGTGGTTTCCATAAATTTCCGTTTGAACCAATGTTCCTCTCTATGAAGAACACTAGCTTCGTCCCAGAGAATTCGGTGGTGTTTTGTCCAGGCGTGGTCAGCAATTCCCGATTTTGATGTTTCCCCTCGTTGAGTACACTTTTTGTGTTCAGCTATTCTTACTGATAATGGCCTCTTGGTCTCTCCGATATAGGAATCTCCACATTCACATGGGACTTTGTAAATACAGTTTTTACTGGATTCTGTTGTGTTCTCTGGTTTCGTCTTGGTGAGGAAGCTTCGTAAGGTACTGCCGGATTGAAAGCAACTCTTTATTTCCGATCCTTCTGATCTTCTCGGAGATACCCCTGATATAGGGAAGAATGAGAACGGGCTTTTGTGGTCTTTCTTCGGTTGTCTTGGTCTTTTCGAGTTGTTTCCGAACTTCTCCTATGAGCTTCTCGGTGTAACCGTTTCGGCGTAGGTCCTTTTTAATGTGGTTAATTTCCGCCTCCAATGACTCCTGGTTGTTGCTAATAGACATTGCTCTCTCCACCAACGTTCTTACGATTCCCCTCTTTGTGGAGTTTGGGTGATTAGAGCCGTAGTTGAGGTACTGTCCTGTGTGTGTCTTCTTCCTGTAAATAGAGGTGAGGATTCCAGTGTCTGTTCTTTCAGCTTTTACATCGAGAAACGATAGGGTACTGTTAGTTTCCTTTTCCATTGTGAATTTGATTGAATCCCTCATGTTATTCATTCTGGTGAAGAATTCCCCAAGGTGTTCATCTCCATGGTTCCAAATGATAAAGGTGTCGTCTACGTATCTTAGCCATAGTTTTGGTTTGTATTTTGCCTCTCTGATAGCCAATTCCTCGAACCACTTCATGTATATGTTGGCGATTACCTATATTTGCGAAAATTAACAACAACTGTACGAGATTTCGCCAAAACCAGGAGAAGAGACATCAGAAGAAATGGAACCGACTTGCAAGAGAAACACGGCCACCACGGAGCAACGACGAAGAAAAAGTACCATAATCAACATCTCATCAAAACCCCTGACTCAAGTAGAGGAGACCCTGCTAGAAAAATGATTGAACTTCGGAGTTGCACCAAAAACGATACCTATCCTGGACATCGTGAGCTCGGTAGAGTCAACAAGCAACAGAATGAACCCTGTCCAGGCAGAAGAATTTAGATGGAAAGTGAAAGAGGTTTTGGAGAAGGAGCGAATCCCTCGAAAAAACATCAACACTGGAGAACAGAAGGCCCTGAAAACCCTGCAAATGGACTCCACCATTAAAATTCGGTTACTCCGAGAAGCTCATAGGAGAAGTTCGGAAACAACTCGAAAAGACCAAGACAACCGAAGAAAGACCACAAAACCCCGTTCTCATTCTTCCCTATATCAGGGGTATCTCCGAGAAGATCAGAAGAATCGGAAATAAATACATCAAGAGTTGCTTTCAATCCGGCAGTACCTTACGAAGCTTCCTCACCAAGACGAAACCAGAGAACACAACAGAATCCAGTAAAAACTGTATTTACAAAGTCCCATGTGAATGTGGAGATTCCTATATCGGAGAGACCAAGAGGCCATTATCAGTAAGAATAGCTGAACACAAAAAGTGGACTCAACGAGGGGAAACATCAAAATCGGGAATTGCTGACCACGCCTGGACAAAACACCACCGAATTCTCTGGGACGAAGCTAGAGTTCTTCAAAGAGAGGAACATTGGTTCAAACGGAAATTTATGAAAACCACCTACATAGAAGCCAATGGTGCCTTCAGTCAACAAAGCGTGGAAATTAAAAACGTATGGAAACCGCTCATGGACCGTTTTGGAGGGAGAAAAAGCGCGAAACCACGCGCGCCACAAGACCGCGCGTAATTACACTTTAATTATAGACCTATAAAAGTCCAGAAGACGATTGCGGATTCAAGCAATTGAAACGTTGTGAAAAAATTTGAAAGAGATAGAAATCTTTCAACCATTAAGATGATGGACGTCCGAAATATAAGTAATCAAGTTACTACATCGTCTAAAACATTCAAACAGATGTAAAAAAAGATATATGGAATTACGACAATCACACCACTAACACCCCTCATTTAGATTTTTGAGTCAAAATTTTAATAATATCTTGAAAAAATTTCAGAGTTTTTCAAAAAGATGGTATTAATGTTTGTTTCTCCGAACATGAAAGTTGGAAAGCTTCATAGTTTGGTGCAGAATGAGGGAAATAATATAGAACTTTGATAATATCACAAAATCAATTGAACCAGCCGGAGACAGGAATTTACATTTACGTTTACATGTACATGTAATTGTACGTATTCGTCATTTGCCAACTGTAAAGTAGTTGATCTGATTGCAACATTATAATTTTTCGGACGAAACCATAAATAACAATTATCGATCAGCATTTTGGACCTTCATTGTAGTTCCTATCAGGTACCTCTTCTGCGTAATGAAAAATAGTACTTGCCAACTTTTATATTGATTAAACTTCTCTTGACTACTTAATGATACCAGCTTATATCATGAGAATTCTGACGTTGTGCGGGTACATATGGGGAATTGAAGGTGAATGCAGTTGAATAACGTTGACATTGATTCATGTTTCAAGTGCTGTTAGTTATTATATTTTCCAATGAATTACTAAGAATCACCCGTGGATTTAACAGAGAGAAGAGCATGCACATGAGGGTCACGACCTTACCATAGATACGGTAAACGAGTGAATTATTTCAATACATAAGGGTTGATATATTACCATCAATGAACATTGAAAATTATGTACATAAAACCATGATAGAAATGTAGTAAAATACCACTTATTCTTTCTAATATATCACCTCTTCCATATTTTAATTTATTGAGTGAATTAATATGTTTTAGATTTGCTTTTAAAGTGATATAATGAAATTGTTAACATAAATGTGTGCTTTTGCGCCACCTTAATTAAATTCGTTGTAAAAAACGTACAGAAATGGAATCAGAGGAGAAAATGCTTGATTTACCGTGCACATAGGCGTTCCGCAAGGGTCGGTTTTGGAACCACTGTTGGATCAGTCACAACGTTTGCGGATTATTTATGAATGCGATGGTCTTAGCAAAAGTTAAGTACATAACACATGTTGTCATATCCGTTTTTTGAAGTATTAGTTGTGGTTCCAATAATCGACAACTAAACTTTGATAAAACTTTAATTCAGAAGCAGGAAGATTGGCCCCATTATGGAATCAGTAGATGTTCTGATTTCCTATAATTTCAAAACTGAAAGAAAGCGCCTATGTTAAAAAAATGTGGAGGTTTACAATATCACCTATGACACAGAACTCGGTGATATGTGCAAAACCCTGCTATTTATGAAGAAAATTTACTTTTCTATGTACCCACCAAGAAGTAATCACATTTTGCTGGTTGTGAGACAGCATATATTCGATAACTACATTTTCTCGTTTTTGTAAATCCCCAAAGATCAAGTGTGCATTCCTTCATTGATTACTTCCATTTTTTCTGATTCTCAGCCCTTGGTTAGCTGCACCAACTGGGAATTGGCGATACCATGATATTTTCGTGAATTAAAAAATGGTTATGCGAATGTAAAAAAAAAACTTTCTGTGATATAATAAAAGGTTAAAGTTGAGAACTGCACGTAAAATGCTGAGATTTTTGCAGTATTACGATAAGATGCAATAATCCTTGGGCCCAATAGTATAACGATGACCCTTAAATTCAATCTCTCAATTTTTATCATCTCTTGTTTTTTATCGGTTACTCTGATGGTCGAAAATTTATCATAAGCTAGCAAAAACTTCACTAAAAAATCATCCATTAAAATATACAACTTTCACCTCTCGTAGTTTAGATATCATCCAAAAATTATTTTTTATGATACCGTTACTGACTACTATTAAAACAGTTGTTTATATACCTTAATTTAGTTACCAAAAAGTGTATAAATTTGAGCTTTATGGTTCAAAAATACGGGTGGGGGAAAGAACTTAACCGTTCAATGATAGTGTGAGAGTAGGCAGTACTTGTAGCTCCTGATGATAGTAACTTTTTTAGGGAAACTCTTGTCAAAAAAAATTCACGTATAAACAAAATTCACGTTGGTATGGTATTAAGGTAATTTTCTAGTTTTTTTAGATATGTACTATTTCTAACAACAAATAAAGTTTGTTATTTATTTTCAGGCTTCGTTCACTATAATAGTTCCTTTCATTTAACACAAACGAGTTTTTGAAAACATTTGAATAATCTACATTTAATGCACGTATATTAAAGTGGAAGACGTAACAGTTAGCAGTAGAACCACGTTCACTTAAAAAATCATGGAAGATAAAACTCTCTTTCTCATCTCATATTATACCGAGGACAAGTTTTTGCTGCTTATACCGAGCTCTCTTTAATGAAGACCACCTAACATTCCTCTGTTATATAATAAGAACAAGGGTTTAATTGCTAGATATCGTGCTAGCGGTGTAATTTGCATCCTTCAGGCTGGGCAGGATGTTTTCGAATAATTTACAATTTTGTCATGTCTTAGTAACCTACATAACGCATTTGTTTTTGTTGGAATCATAATAACTGCTTGGTGTAGGAAAGAGCTGAAAAGTAAATCTGACAACTGCACTCGTTGTTTTCGTATAAATTATTCATGATGAAAGTAATTGAGCTGGGAAGCTTCAGAATTGATGGATGAGTGTTTATTCTTCAAGAATTTGTAAAAATTATATTCAAGAAAAACTACAAGAAATACTACGTTTTTTCTGGCCTCTGAACTTATTTTTACAATGAATTTTTCTGGAGTCTGGGGAGGAGCTATACATTTCATATAATTTCGGCCCTTAATGTTCCACAAGTTGATTCAGTTATTACCCACAAATGACAAGGATGGCTGTAATTTAAACAATTTATTGAACCCAACCAAAAAACATAGAATTAGATATTATTGAAAGATGAGTTTTTCAGAACTTGTATTTTTATTTTTTTGGGTTCTTAATAAGTGATATCCTACCGTACAAATGCTTTCATTAGCTCAACTTAACTTGACAACACTGTACTATTCTTGTCACTTCAAATTAAGATGCCTAAAAACCCTGGTGTGTCGAGTGATTCGATTTTATTTAGATTTTTGAGAAGACAAATAACAAATGTAATAGTGGTCTGCTTCTTTAGTCGGTTCCAGAGATGGCGCCCATATAGAATTTTGGTCCTGTCAATATTCCAGGGATATAGTGATTGATGACTGTTGTCAATTTTATAGAATTTCAACAAACTTTAAATACCTACTATCAAAAATGAATAGTTGTGACGGAATCTAAATTACATAGTGCAATTTCCTTGTATTGATGACTATCATTAATGTGTTTCTTCATTTTGCTGTATATTTTCTTAGAAATTCATCATTCATTCAATAATAATTCAATTTGTCTGATTGACTCGGCCGTTACTTGATGAAGATCCATAGTAATTGTATAAAATATACAGAAAACGATTCGATCTCCACAAACTTTATTCAATCAGATAGTGAACAAGCTACTGTGCTGGCGAAACATGTCTGATTGAATAAAATTTGTGAATACCTAATCGTGTTCCGTGTAGTTTGTACAATAATAATTTGATCATGTTCCGTTTTTGTATCGTTTGTGGGCAATCCAGAGAGACGAACAAAATAATTCATCTATATCCAGTACCGAAATCATGAAGATTATCACATAGTATGTTGTATTATTAGAAAACATTTTAATGAATATAATGGCACGAATATATCTCACATGGAATCCCGCCATTCCTGCTTATATTAGCACAAGATTGACAGGTTTCATGAAGCTTAACTTCAGTACTTCCAAATGAAATGCGTGGTTATTATTCTAGTTAATTGCATTTCAGTCAAAAAATATATAAATAAGTCGAAAATGTAACAAATAAAACTGATTGGTGATAGTGATTAAATAAATTCCAATAATTAGGTTTTGTTATTCAGTTCATTCGTCAGCAATACTTGAAAACTTCTGTGCTTGTAAATTTACCCTGCAATGAGACAGTGGTGTAGGGGTTTTAGCCAAAGTCAAATGTCCCAGGAACAATATTTATTGGACAGTGCTGATACAGACACGAATAATCACTGAGATGCAAAGCGAGCTAAAAAGTTAATATAAATTCACATATGTGGAAATATTGTACTACATTTATATCTGATATTATTCTAACACTCACCTAAAAAATGACCAAACATCAATCTGAGGAATATACTTGATAAATATATTGGTAACAGTTGGCAAATTCGTCGAGGTTCATCAATTTTACCTCAGCCAGTTCTCAATGCTATCAACTATTCTCGTTGAAGCCCGACAAATTAAGCCATAAGAACCGGAGACAAAAAACTAAAGTACCTCTGAGCGCAGTTTATTGAAGCAAGTAAGAATAATGTATAGGGTGTCAGACGAGCTCACGAAATCATTTTCCGGAAGTATTGTTTCACTAAATAACCAAACTCATACAGCCGTTTACAAATTTATACAGGGTGGACAAAGAGTTTCAGTACAACCCTAACAGGAAAACCGACCGTGGCGGTACACGCAAATGCGGAATATTTGGGAAGCAGGTCACGATTTCATTTGTTTTCTCTTAATCTAGCTGGCGAATTGTCTCCCGTTTTATCCCACAGTTTTGCAGATATGTGACGATACACCAGTGTTTTTAGACATCTTACTTCAAACATTTATCAATCATTTACCGTCAATTACTAAACTACTACTTGACTAATCCAAATCTAATTGCACGACTTATATAGGAAAATATAGTTTCAACAATTAAGAAAATCATTAATATAATTAGCATATTTGACGTTATGATCCAGAACAAGAATTAGTATTTCAATGAATTTTAAAATTTCAACCGTCTATAAAATTAAAGTTCGATTCGCGAATGTCTGTGAAATGAGCCGAATTAAATCAGAAACAGTATTTTTAAAATTCAACTAAATTGTTCAAATCTGCGTTACGCAGCGATTGTGTTTCATAATACTAGAATTGGGGATTCTTTTATAGCTTATTTTTCGTAATCCCATCCTGTTATTTTGATTTAACGGTATTCAAATGACAATTGTTTAAAATTGTTAAAATTAATTTTTCCATTAACCAGCTGTCGTCCCCTTACGAACGGCAGCCCTCAGAAGTCTATACTTGTACACCTCAATGTAACCAAAACTCTACACTGTAAATATTGTTTCCATCAGATTACATGATCCCATATGGGTAATGCGTTGCCATGCATAGACATGTAAAGTAACATACCTTATGTAATATTATGTAAAGTCATCACTTGACTTTGAATGTGAATTTCCAATATATTCCATGTATTATCACTTGTATACTCATGTAATTTTCTCCATTATTCCAGATTTAATGGCAATTTATACACGTTTGTTCCGGTGTTTTTACCATTATATTCAAGTAGTGCCAATTGACGTACCTACATGCTTTAGTATGTATTATTGGGTATATATTATTCAAGTATTTGTAGGGAAAAATGCAATTTTGGTTGTAATTTAAACTTGGAATAACATGCATTTTTACATACCACAAATGTGATTTTCCACATATTTCCCGATAATTACTAATATTTTCATGTGATTTCCCCCCTAACAACATATTTAACGGAAATTGTCACATATCTGTTTAGGTGTCTTCTTTCCATTGTTTTCAAGTAGTCAACTAACTTTACATTGTGTGAAAACTATTCTAAAGTCAACCATAAAAATTATAAATGTAATAACTTCAATAGAGAAAAAAGTAAGAAAATTATCCATTTTCTTAACGTTGTGAATTGAAATATGGTGTTCCTTGAAAAAAAAATCTATTGTTTTTCTTTTCTGTTACAGTTGAAGCGAAATATTTGATGGATTAGATTAGATCGTGATTATGCCAGTAGACTTTCTTTGCCTCAAATTCAACGGTTACAGAAAAGTGTTATATTCTTCTTCAGAGTGTGGTATATACTACAATATTCCATAATTGTACAGAGAAGGGAGGGGGATCTGCAGAAAAAGACATAAAATCGAATTTAAAAATACTTTATTCATCATAACTTATATATTGAAGAAAAATAACTAAATCTCTCAAATCGTTCAAATATGGTACCATAAACAATAATTTAACAAATAATTATCTCACTCTATACTCTTTGAAATTAACTAAATAGTTTAGCTGACCTCATGAGATTGTCCACTCTCCGATATCATGTTCTGGAATCGTATTGAGATGATATCTATCCACTTGAGATTTGAATGTCAAGTAAATACTCAAAAGTTTCGATTCGATTTGCTATGAAAATATTGGCGTTATTCATAATAGGTAGGTATTATGGAACGAACAATTAATGTTTGATATTTTTTCCTCAGAACCTATTCACTCACCTTATATAAAATCCGATGACAATTTGACACCCATATACACAAATAAAAATATGGCTTGTTTGTTTTTAAAACGTATCTTCGCCAGATGCCCACCGATGTTCATCCTATACCAACTGTGAATGAGGATTGGGCCGAATGCCGTTAGGTACGCATGGCATTAGTGTCACGGAAAATTACATTCAAACAAAAGAGAATTCACACATTACCTGGCATATTCTGTAACTTGGCGTCATTCTGCTGCAACAATACGTCGTTTCACATTACATTCATATTCAGTCATCATGTAAACCAGCGAAAATTACATGTAATTAAGAATTGAATTACATGCGCACTGTAAAACACGATAGGAATGGAGGACATTTACCAAATTTTACATTAAAATTTTGAATTACTTGTGGAATCAAGTTATAATACTAGGAGGAGTATGTAAATATTACATTTTGGAATGTATTTTTCTATCCACTTTTTACTGTGTAGTACGGGTGCTTTCAAAATCATCCACACGTCTACAGGCGCCAAAAATACCTCACATTGATACAACCTTTTCAAGCAAACATGTATGATCATCTGCCTCCAACAAAAACTTAGTTACTTCTTCTTCAGACAAAATGTTTGCTTTCTTTGGTGTGTATCCATCAGACTTTTGTCTCAAGAACAAAAATAATTTTCCAATTCTCAAAATACCATTTCTGTAGGTGTACGATTTAAAATGACTAACCTTGAAATGTCAATGTTGTCATAAACTTTCAAAGCAAGTTTCAACATTGAAATCTTGGTCCACAGCGAGTTAGGAGAATAAACCTCTGATTTTCTTTTCGTATGGGCCACCTTTACATTCTTGCTTTTATGCCACTCTTCAAAATTTTCATATTCTTTTTGATATCGCTCTTGAGTTATTTTCGGCAGTAAATCAACACTCGCTGCTCATGATTCTACCAATATTTCTAAAGTAAAGTGGAAAATTGGTCATTTCATGCTCATTGTACACTATACTTTTTCTACGACCATCTGAATCATTAACAAATCTGTGATATTTTTAATAATCCTTTTTATCATGAACTCTCCTGCCGTCATGTTTACGTGGTTTAAATAATTTTTTCTTTCTTCACCCGTTGAATGAAACATCTATTTTTTCTTTTTGTAAACGTACCTACCTACGTCGTTAAAATTATTATAAAAATCAAACACTAATCGATTTCATAAAATGAAAAAAAAAAAAATGTGGCTGCGTGGATTTGAACCCTCGCTCCCACCATCGAAAGTCCGTCATCTGAATCAACAGTCGTCGTTACTAGAGCACATAATAATTTGTTCAAATGAACTGCTATATAGAAAGTAAATATAGAATCCGATTGTAATCAATCTTTTTATTGAAATTATTCTGGTTTTATGAAAAGAAAATCATACCTTTGTCAGAAGATAGGCATTTTAAGGAGCTTCTGATATAAATTCATTAATTTGAAATATAGAAAATGTTTTTTGAATTTCCTTGGTTTATACCCGTCGGACTTTTTCTTGAGAAATGCTTTCAGCTTTTTATAATCGGATATGTCCTAATCTTGATTGATACTTTGCATCAATTTTAACATCGAATATTGACTCCAAAGGGAGGAGGATTTGAATTTCTTCGATATATCAGCAAAATATACCAAAAGGACGCATTCGGAGAAAGATGATGTGTGCTGCTCAGAGTGCCAATCCATAAAAGATTGGAAAGCAGATTCATATTTCTTCTTTGACAATTCTGGTAATAAATTTAATGAGGTGAGCTTAGCTATTTCGGTAATATTTGGCGGTGTCAATGTTAAATCATCCTCACTGTCGCTAATCATTTTTAATAGCTTAATTTTTTCAATCGAATTTTGTAATTATCTACTGATGTGAAATGTCAAATTATTAGACAGCCGTAAACAAACTTGATTCGATTTATGTTCATAAAATTCGTTAATACCTACCTATAATGACAGTCTAGTAGTTCATGAAAGTCGTAGGAAATGAAAGATTTCGATACAGCTAGCCCGTGGGAAATGAAAATCGGTGTTACAACGTGGTAGGTTTCTTAATCGAAGACGCAATTGAAATGTTAATTTTTCTTAATGGTCGTAGAAAAAGTCTTGAACGACACACGGCCGATCCGCAAATAACGGATTCGGTTGTTATAATCCTCGGCTGCGCCTCGGAATACAATATTCAACCTCATCCGTTTTTTGCTACATACCGGCCTTGTAACTTTAATAACTATTTCGGATTCTTTATGTCAATATTCTATAACCCACAAGAAGTTGATACATTGATAAGATAAATTCCACAAGAAAAATGATGGTTCAACTAACTATTGAAGACGAATGAGATATTGCCTTACAAAACAAATTTTATCACATGAAAATAAGACAAAACTCGAGAAAAATGGCAGCCGCGGGGCACGTGTGATCTCCACCCACGTCGAATTATCGGAGAGATCTGTGGAATTTTTTAATGTCGCTATTATTGAGACCAGTACTGGCACAACACATTGTCTTGGCCGAAGACCGTGCCTTCAACAAGTTTCTTTTGTTTCTGTTACACCGACATATACCCACATGGTATGTTCAGGGTGATTACCTAAAAAGTTTTTTCCCGTTTGACAAATAGCGGGCGATGAAAGGTTGATTCGTGCTTTTTCATCTTTTAAATCCTGAAGGTCACAATCATGTTTCATTGGAAAGTGTTCTTGTCTTGTCAGAGTGTTTCTTAGCGGAAATATAAGAAAGGACCCTGCACGAAAACGAATTGGCTCTCGGTGAATTCAGCTGAAATTTCATTATGTTATAGATAGTGGGATGGGTCATTAGAAAAATGTGTGAGTTTAAATGATTTTGTATGTGTCGTTTCTGATAGATTAGTGGCCGAAGTTTGTGAAAACGTCGTAATTGGGTAGGATTGACAAAGGAAAAAACTGTTTACGTTGAAATGCTCTAATCAGTAAAAAAGTTGTAAGGGAATGAAATTTGAAAAATGTGCTGTTTAATCAACCCACCAATTCAATTTCAAAACTTTTATCAGAACTTTGACTGCACCACCGGATTCAGGGAGTCTCGAAATATAATTTCCTCGAAATCTGTTGATAAATAAAAAAAATATTATGAGATAAAATTGACATGTCAATTTTGTCCCATAATTTTTTTGACATGTCAATTTTATCTCATAATATTTTTTTTATTTATCAACAGATTTCGATGAAATTACAGTCAGTGATATTTCGAGACTCCCTGAATCCGGTGGTGTAGTTAGTCAAAGTTCTGATAAAAGTTTTGAAATTGAATTGGTGGGTTGATTAAATGGCATATCTTTCAAATTTCATTCCATCGTAACTTTTTTATTGATTGACGCATTTCAACATTTTTCACATAAGAACCATTTGAAAATGTCGCAAATCCAGTGGTGTAGTTAGAATTTTTCTAAAAAAGTCGCTAGTAATTTATTTTTATTTTTGACCTTGAAAACTTAGAATAGTTGGCACTGAAACGGTCCCCTCAGAACCGTATTTTTTGTTTTATGTTTAACAATTTTTTTTTCTAATTATTTGAATTTTTTAGTGGGGGCATCGCCCCCCTGAAATATTTTTCAAAGATAAATCCTGCGTATACCGGGTGGCTACGGAAGTATTGCATACGGAATATCTCAGTTATTGTATGAAGTAGGTTTGTGAAATTTGGAGCGTCGATATAATGACATAAGAGCTAGAATTTGAGCATATTGGCATGTCGAAGTTAACTTCCGGTCTGACCGGAAGTAACATCAACTTTCGTATTTTAAATGGAAAACCTATTTTTTTTCTTTTCGCTTTATTCAACATTCAATTCCCTTTCTAATGACATATCACAAGTTGGTATCTAACCAGAAACTAGATCAGAAAAAAATTATTATTGAAATTCACCGAGTAGGCCGTGGAAGCAAAATGAAAGCCTAAAATTGAAAAGTTGGCTATGGAAACCATACGTCACTTGATAACAGTTGCTACTACTGTGATATTTTATTTTCATTCGTCGGCGTTATAAAAAGCCGCCAAAAAAAATATTGGAAAAATTGGGAAAAAAACAATACTCTGTAGGTCCATAACTTAAATAGGAACATACAACTTTTTCTTGCCTGTACTATTCAGCATAACCATTCCTTTCTAATGATATAATAGAAAATAATTTTTTGAACTGAGATACCGAAAAATCCAATTATTATTCTTCAAATAACAAAACAGATTATCGCCATACGCAAAAATAAAATTAAAAATAATGTGGAATGAAAATTATATCCTGTAGGTTCTAGGTTAAATAGGAACATAAACGTACTTGGTCTGTGCCATCGTCCATAGATATTCTAATATCTACCTATGGACGATGTTTGTGCTATTCAGAATAATCATTCCATTGCAATAATCATTCGAACCAAAATATTAACAAGTAGGCTGATTAAGATGTATTTTGGAATGAAACAAAAAAGAAATGAGAGCTGTCACGAACGCTCCTATCCATATTATTTTGACGTTCGAAGTAGTGTTTTTGATTCTGCCATTTTAAAAGGGTTTGGAAATCGAAATCAGTTAGTGGAATATTCAAAAAATGCCCCATTACGAACCGAACAAATTGACATGCTTCTCATTTATGGTGAATGTTTAAAAAATTCTTATGCCGCTGAACGATTGTATTTAGAGCGATATCCAGGGAGGCAGCAACCGTCAAGAAGGTATTTCCAGTTGCTTGAAGAAAAATTAAGAACTGAGCCTGATGTTCACGAAGACCAAGAAGCATTTGTTATTACTGAGGAAACTGAAATTAATGTATTAGCTTTAGTACAATATGATAGCACAATTTCCTCAAGGCAGATTGGCGCCGAATTAGCTATAAGTAAGGACTCTGCTAGGAAAATTTTGAAAAAACATCGATTGAAATCCTTCAAGTATCAGTTGCATCAACATTTGTATGAAAATGACGGTGAAAGGCGCCTGGAATATTGTAATTGGTTTCTTCGACAAAATGATGAGAATCACCTATTTAACTATTATATCTTGTTTACGGACGAGTCAAGATTTACCAACAATGGATTATTTAACAGAAATAATACAAGGTGGGTACTGTACTTTATTTGGATTGTTGTCGATAGTCGAAGTGTAAAGTGCTAAAAGTGTGAAAGGTCTTTTGTTCCAGGTACTGGGCAATAGCAAACGAGCACCGGTTTCGACAAGGCGGCTTCCAGGAGAGATTTGGTGTGAATGTTTGGGCAGGAATAGTTTGAACTCATATTGTTGGCCCCATTCTTTTTCAAGGCCAACTAACCGGAGAGAGATACTTTAATTTTTTAACGAATGAAATTTCGGAATTCATTAACAACCTACCAGCGGAAATAACTGAGAGAATGTACTTCCAGCAAGATGGCGCCCCTCCGCATAATTCAAGAATAGCGAGAAATTATCTTCAAAATCGCTTTCAAGAGAGACTTATAACAACCCATGGTCCAGTCAGGTGGCCACCAAGGTCACCTGATCTTACTCCGTGCGACTTTTTTCTATGGGGGCATCTTAAAAATAGGGTGTATTCCACACAGCCTACAACTCTACATGAGCTAGAAGTAAAAATTCGTATAGCTTTCCAAGATATCACGCCCCAAATGTTGAGAAACGTTTTACATGAAAATATCACCAGAGTCAATAAATGTATTGACGCTGAGGGAATGCATTTCGAACATTTGTTTTGAATTTATTTTATCTTTAATCCTATCAATTTGAATTTTTTTTTCGATAAATCTGTTTTTTCGTTATTTGAAGAATAATAATTGGATTTTTTGGTATTTCATTTCAAAAAATTACTTTCTATTATATCATTAGAAAGGAATGGTTATGCTGAATAGTACAGGCAAGAAAAAGTTGTATGTTCCTATTTAAGTTATGGACCTACAGAGTATTGTTTTTTTCCCAATTTTTCCAATATTTTTTTTGGCGGCTTTTTATAACGCCGACGAATGAAAATAAGATATCACAGTAGTAGCAACTGTTATCAAGTGACGTATGGTTTCCATAGCCAACTTTTCAATTTTTGGCTTTCATTTTGCTTCCACGGCCTACTCGGTGAATTTCAATAATAATTTTTTTCTGATCTAGTTTCTGGTTAGATACCAACTTGTGATATGTCATTAGAAAGGGAATTGAATGCTGAATAAAGCGAAAAGAAAAAAAATAGGGTTTCCATTTAAAATAAGAAAGTTGATGTTACTTCCGGTCAGACCGGAAGTTAACTTCGACATGTCAATATGCTCAAATTCTAGCTCTTATGTCATTATATCGACGCTCCAAATTTCTCAAACCTACTTCATACAATAACTGAGATATTCCGTAGGCAATACTTCCGTAGCCACCCGGTATACCCACCGGTTTTTTTAAAAATTCCCACACGTTCGCTTAGTAGCTTCCTGGGGGTAGTGGGGGAAAGAAGTTTTTTTTTTAAAGCGGAACGCTTGCTCTCTATTACTGCACAAAAAGTTTCCAATTAGAAAACTATTTATGATTCATCAACTGATAGAAGACATTTTGAATTGGATAGTAAATAATAATTTCAGAGGGGTGTCCGGCTTTCAAATGAGTCACTCTGGGTATATTATAATATACGAGTATATATGTATATTTATTGAAAGAAATAGATTTACGTGGACAGGAAAAAAAATTGTATTATTTATTTCAAATTTCATCAAAATTTGTATTTTTTAATTTACATGCTACCTATATTCCGTACATTTTTTTCGTCACATTCAATGATTACAAAAATTATGTAATTTGTTTTTAAAATTTTCAGATTAGAAAATCTGCCGATAATCGTCATATTATGATCCGCACGACCAGGGCAACAGCTAAACCGTCTGTATGAAATCTGACGCTCTCAAATATTTCAAAATGGCGCTCATTTTTTGTCTTTTCATAAAGCTTCCACGAGTTTGCCCTCGAGTATTTCCATGTGACTGTCGTTTTTTAAATATTTCTAAGCCTGTAGACTCCCCCCCACTGGTGCAAGGTTAAACATCAAATAACCTTTTTTTCCTTCTACCATCAAATCTTCGAAATCCAATTGGTCCCTACGACGCTTGAGTAAATCACTATTTAGCATCGTGGGTTCCCCTACTATTATTATTGATCAATTAGGAGTTACAGAGAAACTTGCATGTACTTTTTGAACAAAACTTCAAGATTTCTCCAAGGCCTTTGACAAAATAAACCATGAAATACTGATGATACTGATGAAAATTACTTGTTTGGGATTCAATAATATATTTCTAAACCTTTTGAAATCGTACTTGAATAATAGAACACAGTATGTCTCTTACAATGGATTTTGTTCACAAAACTATATTGCAACCAATGGAGTTTCCCAAGGTTCCAACTTGGGGCCATTGTTATTCTTTAATAATATAATTCTAGATCAAGTTGATAATATTAGAGATTTAGGAGTTCACTTCGACAATCAGCTTAGATTTAACTATCACATAAACGAAATCACTAAATCAGCATATCGTATATATGGTTTCATCTTCAGGAATTGCAGGAACTTCAATGATATTACTACACTCTCATCTCTTTTCTTCAGTCTAGTTAGGTCTTAATTAGAATATGGATCATTAATATGGATTCCCATTTATAGTCAATCATCAACAACTATTGAGAAAGTCCAAAAAAAGTTTTTTAAAATTTCTATGCTTCAAGTTTGATGGAGTTTATCCCACAAGAGGTTCTGATTATATGAATATACTACGCAGATTCGATTTCGTTTCTTTTAGACCGTCAGATAGTGACAGATTTAGGTGCCCCATTTTCACATACAAGCCTCGAATAGGGTTGAGAATTACATCGATGTTGAGTAAAATGGAGGGAAATTTACGAGTGGCTCCTGGGGATAACATATGGAAAATTCGATTTTCCATGGAAAATTCGATTTTCCATATTTTAACGCGAGCCGTGTTCACCTAATCATTAATTAATAGAACCTGGCTTCAGAAGATCAAAGGCTTGAGTGTTGAAGGTGGCTAAAGGGTTAAAATGAGGCTGTAATCTTGTAAAGAAAAATCGAGATTTTAACAGGTTTTCCCACGCAAGCCCATCGAAACTATGAAAACCTACATCGTCACTACACCGAAAAACATAATGGCTTGAGTGGCGTGAATGGAAAAGTAGATTTTGTCGTCGGAAAATTTAATGGAAATTCTTTTTGATTTTTCCATATGTTTTCCCCACGAGCCACTCGTAAATTTCCCTTAATTTTACTCAACATCGACTTACTTTTCAACCCTATTCGAGGCTTGTATGTGAAAATGGGGCACTTTAATCTGTCACTATCTGACGGTTTATTTAGAAAAACGCAAAAATCAAGCTTCCATTATATTTCTTCATAAGCTGTTGAATGGTGAAGTGGACTCCTCAGTACAATTATCACAAATTGATTTTCATGTGCCGAGATTGGAGTCTAGATCAAATACACTTTTAAGCGCAAATGAGCTCAAACAAATAGTATGTCTACAGCACCAATTAATGTGATGTGTTCTAATACTAATAAATTATCAAATACTTATATGTGATACTTTTACCTGTAGTTAGAGTGAATTGAGAAATAAATCTCGAGCACATCTATAAGCAATTTGGGAATCAATAATGGATGAATATTATTATTTTTATAATGTATTCATGCCATCTTTTGTATGTTGCTACACTGTTACTATACTTTAATTATATTTCATTTGCTATCCTTTAAAAATTGCCTTGTAAATGGTTTCTGTTGGGCAATAAATGCTATATTATTATTATTATGAAGAAAAGCCATAACTTATTTCAAATATCTTTTGAATGGTTATTATTATTCTGACAGCTGAACAAATATATGTATTTGAATTGTAAAGATTACTTATCACTATTGGTAATTGATAGTTTTCTATTAAATGTAGTTATAACTGTGAAGAGTAATTTGTGCTGACAGCTTTGGAAAATAAATTCATTAACTGATAAATAAATTAAGAACTGCAATCACTTAATGTAACGTTCTACGAGTAACCGTTCATTAAAATCATAAATACTATTAGACGTGCTAACGAGATTTACATTTTCAAATTACTCTATCCCACGGCCTATTGTACCTAGCAAACCACAAAAAAGGTGTACGTGAACCAGAAAATTCCCCATACAATTTTCTTCCAAATAGTTTTTTCAGTTGAATAACGACCAACTCAAGAATGTGCGCCAATTTCTGCGGTGAACTGATAAACGTTTTTTCAACCCTCCATAAAAACACGCACGATTGTGGTTGAAACCACCAACACGTTCTCATGTGTCGTGTTTTGTAAGTAACGTTTCACGAGAGTTACCAGAGTTGCCAAGCCAAAGTGAAGATAATAATGACTGACATGTTTTATGTTTTGTTTGATAATTTTTTCTACAACGAAACATTACAATGGTCTCTTTGTCAAATACTAATGAAATTGAAAGATTTAATACCGATTAGCTAGATTCATTAATACAGGGTTATCAAATTGAGCTGTCTACATGAGGATCTCGGAAAGAGATTACTTAATTAGGGTAAAGGACCCTGCACTTTTCTTGTGCAAAGTGGCGACCGGTAAAAGGACCACGCACACATCTTATGGGAAAGTCTTTCGGTGAAAATGGATGGATTTTTTATATGTTGTATGACTAGATTCGGCGCTAGAGGGAGTCAAATCATGAATATTGTGATTTTTTGATAAAAATATCGATATTTCATTTATATTCTATATTCGCGAGAAATATTTTTCCATAATACAGAATGAAAAAAACGCTCCACTGATTTTCTACAGGGTGGTCAACAATACATACTCAATTCTTTAGTGAATGAATTCGCCTACGAGGTTATAAGTTGATTAAGTTTATCGTTGAGGATCAATCAAAATTGTGTATTGATCGACCAAAATATAAAGAAGCTATGAATACAGAGTGTTTGGAATGAGGAAGAGTCCATATTATATATACATGTAATTACTCCAAATGACGATTATTATTATTTTTGAGTGAATTCATATCAATGAAAAACATTCACATATTATTTGTAATCGATATAAAACTGTTGTTCAACTGAGCGTTACTAAGATCGTGAATGATTCTTTTATAAAACAAAAAAAGATTTTCTACAGGGTAGTTTCCAATATAACAAATTTTTAATTGAAAGAATTCGCCTTTGAGACTATGAGCTGATTGAGTCAATTACTATTGATAATCAATCAGAATGGAAGTTCTCTCAAATGTTGTTGTACTCGACCTAGTAACCAAAAGTGTCAATGTGTTCTACGCCATCGATTTGACAAGTGAGGCTGTCGGGAAATTAAAATATCATAATTTTCACAACCGACCCGTCTGAAGATGCACACTTTCGTTGAAACGCACGCCAACGCTATGTTCGAAGAGAGATCGATACGACATTCGGTGTACTTGTGTAAAAAAGATTGAATTTTACGAATATGATATGGAAAAAAATTACAAAAATTTGTCGCACACTTGGGTCAGCTCCGAACGGCCGACGACCGTTTCAACTCTCGAACGGATAGAGATAGAGCAATTCTACGCCAATCGATTCGTCACGTCGAATTTAGTATATTCTGTAATTTTCATTTCGATTGGCGAAAGATGAATTTTCGATCGAAAAATTTCATAAGGGGACCTGGAAAACCCGACAAAAAACCAAAGTCTTGTGGCCAATTAAAATTTGGTGGAGACATACTCAAAATTTTGCGCTGATTTAAAAAATGTATGATTCGAATGGCTTGCGATGCACGGTATGGCGTAAAACGGGGAAAAACGCGAAAAAATGTTAGGATGCGGCATCCTCACGCTTTCGAACCCCAATAACACTTACACGCTACCTGCTAGGCCGAACACCGATATGGCCTTCTGGTGGAGAATTTTCTTAGCTTTCCCATCATATACACATCTAATAAACAAATGTGTCTCCTTCTGGTCGAAAACTGCGAAAAATGTACAAGATGCGCTAGGATCCTGGTTCCTAGCACCTCCAACCGTCAACGAAAAATACTTCCGACCGTTCTAGAATTTTTTCAAAATTTTCCCGTATTCTACACCATCGAATTAGTCTGCAAGTGTAATCGTTTTGACGCGATTTTTTTTTCGTCACTGTCACTACCGCCGAGTCTTAGATTATGTCCGGTCGAACTTCGACGACGCAAGAGTACTGTAAAACCGCGGAATTTTCGCGAGTTTTACATCACCTTGTAGACAATTTTCTCAGCTTTCTTGCGATACCCCTATGTATTTAACAAATGTGTCTCCTTATGGTCGGAAAAAGCGAAAAATGTAAAGGAGCTCTGGAATCCGGCATCCTAGCACATCAAACCGCCAAAGAAAAATACTTCCGACCGTTCTAGAATTCTTTCGATATTTTTCCCGTATTCTACGCCATCAAATTAGTCGGGAGGAGTAATTGTTTTGACGCGAAATCTTTTTTCGTCAGTCACTACCGCCGAGTCTTAGATTATGTACGGTCGCGGACTTCGACGACGCAAAAGTATCGTAAAACCACGGAATTTCCGCGAGTATTACATCATCGTGTAGGAAATTTTCTCAGCTTCCTTGCTATCTGCCTATGTATTTAACGAATGTATCTGAAGATGCACAAGTTCGTTGAAACGCACGCCAACGCTATGTTCGAAGAGCGATCGATACGACATTTGGTGTACTTGAGTAAAAAAGATTCAATTTTACGACTATGATAAGGAAAAAAATTAGAAACATTTGTGAACTTGGGTCAGCTCTGAACGGCCGACGACCATATCAACTCGCGAACGGATAGAGATAGAGCAATTCTGCGAACGTCAATCGATTCGGCACGTCGAAATTAGTATATTCTGTGATTTTCATTTCGATTGGAGAAAGATGAATTTTCAATCGAAAAATTTTATAAGGGAACTGGATTTGGACTTGATGTGGAGATTATATTATGTCCGTGGCTCTTGGTCAAATATTTCAATCAAACTGCATTAATTTTTTTATTTCTGTTAATCACAAATATATAGAGTGTCTGCGATTTGAAACCAACACCCTGTTATTTCAGGTCTGCTGGAATAAAAGAAATACCAGCTTTTGTCCTGAAAAAAGGTTTGAGGAAAAACCGAGTAAAAACCAAAGTCTTGTGGTCAACTGAAATTTGGTGGAGACATACTCAAAATTTCGCGCTGATTCTGAAAATGTATGATTTGAATGGCTTGAGATGCATGGTATGGCGTAAAACGGGGAAAACGCGAAAAAATGTTAGGATGCGGCATGCTCACGCTTTCGAACCCCAACATCACATACTCGCTACGCGCTAGGCCGACTACCGATATGGTAGTCTTGTATAGAATATTTTTTAGCTTTCCCACCATATATACATGTAATCAACAAATGTGTCTCCTGGTCGAAAACAGCGAAAAATGTAAAAGGTGCGCTAGGATCCGGACTCCTAGCACCTCCAACCGCCAACGAAAAATACTTCCGACCGTTCTAGAATTTTTTCAATATTTTTCCCGTATTCTACATCATCAAATTAGTCTGAAGGTGTAATCGTTATGACGCGAATTTTTTTTCGTCACTGTCACTACTGCCGAATCTTAGATTATGTCCGGTCGGACTTCGACGACGCAAAAGTACCGTAAAACCGCAGAATTTTCGCGACTATTACATCATCGTGTAGGAAATTTTCTCAGCTTTCTTGCTATATGCCTATGTTTTTAACGAAAGTATCTCCTTGAGGTCAAAAACAGCGAAAAATATAAAAGGTGCGCTAGGATCCGGCATTCTAATACACATATCACATAGAAAAAAATACTAGCGGTCGACTTGGAATTTTTTCATAATTTTTTCCCTGTTCTACGCAATCTATTTGACAAGCTGGGCTGTTGGAAAATTGAAATATCCTAATTTTCACAATCGACCCATCTGAAGATGCACACTTTCGTTGAAACGAACGCCAACGCTATGTTCGAAGATCGATCGATACGACATTCGGTGTACTTATGTAAAAAAGATTGAATTTCACGACTATGATGTGGAAAAAAATCAGAAAAATTTGTGGCGAACTTGGGTCAGCTCCGAACGGCCGACGACCGTATCAACTCGCGAACGGATAGATATAGAGCAATTCTGCGAAAGCCAATCGATTTGGCACGACGAAATTAGTATATGGTGTGATTTTCATTTCGATCCGCGACAAATGGATTTTCGGTCGAAAAATATAAAATCCCAAAAAATCGACAAAAAACCAAAGTCTTGTGGTCAACTAAAATTTGGTGGAGACATACTTACAATTTCGCGCTGATTCCGAAAATGTATGATTCGAATGGCTTGCGATGCACGATATGGCGTAAAACGGAGAAAAACGCGAAAACATGTTAGGATGCGGCACTCACGCTTTTGAACCCCAATAACACATACGCGCTAGACCGACAACCGATTTGGCTTTCTTGTAGGATATTTTCTAAGTTTTCCCACCATATATACATATAATTAACAAATGTGTCTCTTTCTGGTCGAAAACAGCGAAAAATGTACAAGGTGCGCTAAGATTCGGGCTCTTCCCAAGTAGCACACCTATATTGGTAAAATATTGATACAATATTGTGAACATATTGGCAAAATATTTGAAATGCAATATTGGCGAGAAAATAAATGTGAACATTCGGCGATATTGGTCCAATATTACTTGAATAATATTGGCGAAATATCCTTGAACTGATATTGGCCTCAAAATGTTCGGCGATATTGGTACAATATCGCTGATACAATATTCTGACAATATTGGCACAATATTCAAAAATTATATTGTCGAGAAGTAAAATGTGAACATTGCGATATTGGTCGAATATTGTTTGAATATTTTAGAAATATTTTTGGTGAAATATTCTTGAAGCTATAATGGCCCCAAAATATTTATCGATATTGGTACAATATTTATCGGTATTGGTATAATATCATTTGGATATATTGGTGGATGTCAATATACCTTGGTAAATTATTAAATGTCTTTTAGTTGATGAAGGTGACACCAGAGTCTGCCTTTTCATCGCCATAACCACTGAGTGAGCTGTCTTGAAACAAGTTTTGAGAAGTATTTAATATACTTTCATAGGTTTTAGAAGACGTTCCATATGTAGAGCCACCTAGCGGATTTTTATCTAGGTTTGATCATGATATAATTTCAATATGTTTTATTGAATATTCGGCCAATATTCAAATTTCATCTCAATCTAGATGCATAGGAAACAATATGAAGACAATATTGTTTTAACGATATCGATAAATATTATTGAACCAATATTGATTAATAAGATTTGTTGAATATTGGCGAAATGATATTCAACCAATGTGTAATCACACTGGGAGATACAATATAGTTTTTATTCCTAGGATCGATATTAGGGGAATATTGGGATTGCGATATTTATTCTGAATGTTAAAGACGATGTGAAGACAATATTGTTTTATCGATATTGGTAAATATCAGACAACCAATATTGACTCAATATGAGTTATTACATTTTGTCAAATAAAGTGGAAATGATATTCAACCAATATTCTAACCAACTTGGAAATACAATATAGTTTTTTCCCCTATAATCGATATGACTGGAATATTTGGATTGCAATATTTATTCTAGATGTGGAAAACAATATATAACCAATTTTGTATTATCGATATTGGTAGAAATTATTCAACCAATATTGACCCAATATTTCGTGTGATAATCTACATTCAAAACTAGTTCAACCAATATCCCACCAATATTATTAATATAATATTGTTTTTTAAATATTCATCCATATTGGACCAATATTGATTTTACATTTACAATATATCTATATTGGCCCAATATGGAACCAAGATTCAGCCGATATGATGTGCTACCTGGGTTAGCACTTCCAACCGCCAACGAAAAATACTTCCGACCGTTCTAGATTTTTTTAGATATTTTTTTTGTATTCTACGCCATTAAATTAGTCTGATGAAGTAATCTTTTTGACGCGAAATTTTTTTCGTCACTGTCACCACCGGAGTCTTAGATTATGTCCGGTCGGACTTCGACGACGGAAAAGTCCCGTAACACCGCGGAATTTCCGCGATTATTCCATCATCTTATAGGAAATTTTCTCAGCTTTCTTGCTATATACCTATGGATTTGATGAATGTGTCTCCTTATAGTCGGAAATGGCGAAAATGTAAGGGAGCGCTAGGATCCGGCATCCTAGCACATTGAACCGCCAACGGAAAATACTGGCGGTCGAACTGGATTTTTGTCATATATCTTTCCCGTATTTTACGACCTCGATTTGACAGAAAACGCTGTCGGAAAATTAACAAATTGTAATTTTTACATTCGACCCGTCTGACGATGCAGTCGTTAGTCGAAACGTACGCCACAGCCGTGTATGACTGGCGATCGCTACGAAATTCGGTGAACTTATGGAGAACACTTTGAATTTCGTCGACTGTGCTACTGACAACGATCGGAAAAATTTGTGGCGGCCTTGGGTCATCTCCGATCGGCCGACGACCGTATCAACTCGCGAACGGGTCGAGATAGAGCAATTCTGCGAACGCCAATCGATTCGGCACGTCGAAATTAGTATATGGTATGATTTTCATTTCGATCGGCGACAAATGAATTTTCGGTCGAGAAATATCAAAAAATCGACAAAAAACCAAAGTCTTGTGCTCCACTAGAGTTTGGTCGAGACAATCTCAAAATTTCGCGCTGATTCTGAAAATGTATGATTCGAATGGCTTGAGATGCACGGTATGGCCTAAAACGAAGAAAAATGCGAAAACATATTAGGATGCGGCATCCTCACGCTTTTGAACCGCAACAACACATACGCGCTAGGCGCTAGGCCGACTACCGATATGGCAGCCCTATATGATATTTTCTTAGCTATCCCACCATATATACATGTAATTAACAAATGTGTCTCCTTCATTACGTACATTTTTCACAAAATGGTTAATTTTAGACCGTGGTCTCTCCTTTATTACTTCGTACGTGTCTTCATCACTGCTTGACGACTATATTAACAAAAATGCTACTAGAAGTAATCTGTCTTTTAAAATTTTTGAGCTTTCTGCCATTTCCAGAAATGCACTGACTTCGCACGAGCTCAAAGAGCTCGTGCTAAAATTATTGCACTGAGTTTAAAACTAGGTGCACCAGATTCCCAATGGAATACAAATCTCTACACCAGTTTTACCAATCGAATACAAAAAATGCACTCGGTACACACCAATTTTACCAATGGAATTCGCTATTAGTAATATTTTATTCGACGTTACATGGTACGAGGATGTATTATCTAGTTTGCCGTCAAAAAAGTAAACCAGAGTTACGCAATAAATTTAAAGGAAAAATATGTCCTCTGAAATTGTGAAAATCGAAAAATTGGAGTATCGAGCCATCATCAAGTACCTGTATTTAAAAGGGTTAAGAGGTAAGCAGATTTACGAAGATATGCTTACTACCCTTGGTGATCAATGTCCTTCGTATGCAACCGTGAAAAATTGGACGGCAAGCTTCAAAAGAGGTAAATTTTCCATTGAAGATGATGACCGATCGGGAAGACCAGTTTCTGTGTCAGTCCCCGAAAATATCGATGCAGTTCATGACATGCTTTTAACAGACCGTCGAATAGGGCTAAAACGGATATCTGAAGCACTGAATATTTCATACGAACGCGTTCATCATATAGTTCGCGTCAATTTGGACATGAGAAAAATTGCTGCAAAATGGATCCCCAAATGTTTGAATGTTTACCAAAAGCGTGCAAGGGTAGTAGCATCGCGTTCGATCTGTGCTCGATTTGAAAACGATGTAGACTTCTTAAACCGAATTGTTACCATGGATGAGACTTGGGTACATTTCTACGATCCAGAAACAAAGCAACAATCGATGGAATGGTGACACTCCGGTTCTCCAAGACCTAAGAAGTTTCGTGTCCAAAAATCTGCTGGAAAAGTTCTTGCTTCAGTATTTTGGGATTGCCATGATTGATTTTTTGGATAAGGGTAGAACAATAACTGGAGATTATATTCGACATTACTGACCACTCTGAAGAGGAAAGACGCGGAAAACTATCCAAAGGTGTTTTGTGTTTGCAGGATAACGCCCCTGCACACAAATCTCATGTTGCCATGCAAAAAATTCGTGATTTAGGGTTTGAATTATTAGAACATCCCCCTTATTCAACTGATTTGGCTCCGTCAAAAATCAAAGAATGGTCATTTAGAGGTCTCCACGTTTCTCGAGTTTTTGATGTTGCCATGGTAACTTTAAAAAACGCGCGTTTTTCAATGTTTGATTTAAACACGCTGATGCGTGCTTGAAATAGATAAAATGGGGCACCAATAAAAAAAATCTTTTTAAAAAGAAGCAAAAACCGTCTCCATATAACCAGTTATCAAGTTTCAATATTTCCGTCAGTAGACGCAGAGGTAACTAGAAATCCAATTTCCGAAACCCTCATAAATACGTGCCATTTCCTTTTCCGTCCATCCGAAACATCTTCCGAGAAACCGTCTTCTGAATGGGACAATAAATCGCAAGCACGAGATCACTTTCTTCAGCACGTGTGTCACATAATACAGTGGACGTCGGTCAGCGTGGCGACGCCCATCATTATCGACTATCGACTCGATTGAATGGCGAGCGCTAAAGTCGTTAGTTCCGGTCGACCACCAATTCTTGATTGGAAGCGGATGCTGGAGATATCTGGAATTCTCCGAGTGCTTAGCGAATCTTTCGATGGAGAAATCTGTCGTGATTTTTTTAATTGTCTTCGTCACAGAGTGCTCGTGAGAGGAATGCACACACATCAAGGTGATTGAGGAATGCGTTTCGATTTGTGATGGATAGTGTTCGTCAATATTATTTCCCTTTTAAAATTCATTGAAGCTACATATAACCTATTTACGAGGATATTTTGAAAAATTCTCAGCCTACTCTAGAACCGAACAAAATTTCAATGTCAAAATATTTTATTACTCAACATATTCTCCTCTTAATAGGATACATTTATTCCATCAAACCTGCAACGTCTCTAGACCGTTCAAAAAAATTTCTTCTTGCTTTGCAAACCAGACCTCCACAGCTTTTATTACCTCCTCGTTGGAAGAAAATTTACGACCTTTTAAACTTTTTTTCAGTTGAGAAAAGAGATGATAGTCGGACGGAGCCAAATCTGGTGAATAAGGGGCGTGTTCTAGTAATTCAAACTCTAAATCACGAATTTTTTGCATGGCAACATGAGATTTGTGTGCAGGGGCATTGTTCTGCAAAAACAAAACACCTTTGGATAGCTTTCCGCCTCTTTTCTCTTTAATTTTTTCCCGTAGAGTGGTCAGTAATGTAGAATAGTAATCTCCAGTTCTTGTTCTACCCTTATCCAAAAAATCAATCATGATTACTCCATGGCAATCCCAAAAAACTGAAGCAAGAACTTTTCCAGCAGATTTTTGGACACGAAACTTCTTAGGTCTTGGAGAACCGGAGTGTCGCCATTCCATCGATTGTTACTTTGTTTCTGGATCGTAGGAATGTACCCAAGTCTCATCCATAGTTACAATTTTGTTTAAGAAGTCTACATCGTTTTCAAAGCGAGCACAGATCGAACGCGATGCTACTACCCTTGCACGCCTTTGGTCAACATTCAAACATTTGGGGATCCATTTTCCAGCAATTTTTCTCATGTCCAAATTGAGGTGAACTATATGATGAACGCGTTCGTATGAAATATTCAGTGCTTCAGATATCCGTTTTAGTTCAATTCGACGGTCCGTTAAAATCATGTCATGAACTGCATCGATATTTTCGGGGACTGACACAGAAATTTTTCACGGTCGCATACGAAGGACATTGATCAACAAGGATATAAAGCATATCTTCGTAAATCTGATTACCTCTTAACCCTTTTGAATACAGGTACTTGATGATTGCTCGATACTCCAATTTTTCGATTTTCTTAATTTCGGTTGACATATTTTTTCTTTTAATTTATTGCGTAACTCCGGTTTACTTTCTTGACGTCAACGCAATATGTTGTTTATGCAGGGAACTGGTCTAGGCTAACTAGATATCAATACATCCTCGTATTTCAGCAAACCTGATCATCGCCGATGAGAATGGCAAAGGAACGATTGGCCTACTCTTACAAACCCAATATCTATCAAATGTTCCTACCACTTCTAAGAAACTAGAGCGATGTTTATATCTCTTGCTACCATCAAACTTATTACCAAATATCCCCGCTCTTATCTGAACCCACCATCGGAACAAAACCAAAAATAAAACTTTAATAATATTAACCCAATGTTCGATTCAAATGTTATTTATGTATGTGGGAACGAAGTTCGGTTCCATATTATTTATTGGGTATATAGGACAGTGTCAGTTCTAAAACTCCTATAGATATATCAAGAAAGGCAAGAAATAATTAAACAGCTCGATTCTTCTTAACCGGTCCCATAAATTTGAATCAGCTTTCACGTCTGCAATAGGAATCAAGATTCGAATGGGCAGTAAGATATGGAGACTTTACCGACATTGTTCATTATGGTTCGGAATTTGATGTAGATTATTTGGCAATTGTCGAACTTAGCTTCTTATTCTTATTTGAAAGTTGTGCTTAAAATCCTTCAAAGCTGAAGTTTTTTTTTATTTTTATTTTTTTTTTGAGTAACATTGGAAGTATAGAAGAGAAACAAAAATCCATCAATTCCATTTTTTTTAATTACCATTACCATATGGTTATACGCTAGGACAATAAGTAGTCAAATAGGACTAAATCGAAAATATGAACTTTTTGAAATTAAACTTTAATTTCTGAAATCCTCCGATAATATCATCAGTAAGGCCTGTACCATCCATACTGAAATTTTACCCAATAAGATTCGGTCTTGGAAAAACAATCATTTTATGTTCCTTCTATATTGACCCCTGCCGAAACTAACCCACAAGCACGCCTTGTAATTATATGCTAATTACCAGAAATTTCAATAATGTCGCATTGCGTATTCCGTAATCCTATATTCATTTTGTCAAATTACCGGGACGAGAATGATTTCGATTGAATGCCCCACTTCAAAGTGACAAAATTCGCAGCAAAGCTCGCATAGAGCTGTGTCAATGTGGTAATTGACATAGAAGTATCAAAGGTGCGTCCTCTGCCGCCCTCTATCAAATTATAGACTCGCTCAGGGGGTGTAATTATAGCCCAGCCCAGAGAAAATCGTTCGAAAAATATGTTGCGGCCCGTTTATGTTCCGATTCTCGTTCGTTCGCTGGCTGACTGATTTCTTTTTCTCTATGCCGTCACGTATATTGTGGTTATTGTTTTTTGGGTCACTGGTTCTACAACTTTGTCATCGTCACTCGACTATGAAACAGGCGCTATTAATAACAAAACTAACATAATAACATTTCGCTGTAATCTTCCTGACATACCTTTGGCTAGTAAGTATATAATCAATAAAACAACATCAAAATTTCTCGGTTTAGATATAGACAATAAATTGAAGTTCGATTCACACATTAAAAATATTTGCAATATAAATTAGCATCAGGTTGTTACGCAATACGGGTAATATCAAATGAGCTGGGTCGTTCGGCGGCAAGGACTGCGTATTTCGCCTTAATCGAATCGCATCTGAGCTATGGAATTGCATTTTGGGGAGTGTGTGCATAATGTATTTATATTACAAAAAATAAATTTGAGATATATTTTTAAAAAGAGACCTAGATAGCTATTCGAAGAAGACAGAATTCTATCTGTTGTCTCTTTACACATTCTGGAATCTGATGTCAGTCTGCGTTCGATAAAGTCAATCATGACTTGCTGATAGCAAAACTTAAAAATTATGGATTGAGCAATCATCTTACAGAATTCTTTCTCTCTTACTTAAAACTACGATCACAATTTGTTACTTTCAAGGGAGAGGCTTCACAAGTTTTCTTAGCAGGCTCAGGAGTTCCCCAAGGATCGAACTTAGGACCGCTAATGTTCCTCATGTTTATTAACGATTTGCCCAAGGAAGTTTCATCTGACTGCTTATTATATGCTGATGACTTTAAAATTTTTCGAAATATCACCGGCGTCAATGACGGCTTCAAAATGACTTAGACAAAATTTCAATATGGTCAGAGAAAAACAAGTTATTATTCAACCAGTCAAAGTGTAAAGTACTAACGTTTAGCAGAAACAGGAACCCACATAATTTCGTGTATCATATGCAAAATAAACCACTAGATAGAGTCACCACCAAACTTGACCTGGGAGTTCTTTTTCAAAATGATTTGAAATTTAATAGTCATATAGATAAAATCATACGAGAAGCCAATAAAATGATTGGGTTTGTGAAGAGATCCAATTTTGACTTTGATGATACTGAAGTGTTGAAACTCTTATATATTAGTCTAGTACGAAGTAAGCTAGAGTATGCAAGCATAATATGGGACCCCCCACAACAGTATCTCTGTCAAAGCGTTGAAACGATACAAAATAAATTTCTAAAATATTTATATTATAAAAAACATGGTGTCAGTCCTGATCATAATTCATATAATCATATACGAAAAGAATTCAACATAATTAAGCTAGATGTTAGAAGGCGTGTTAGTAACTTAATGTTTCTTTTCAAACTACTAAATAATGTTATTCACAGTAGTTATTTATTACAAACAAATCAACTTTTATATTGGTCCGAGGGGAATGAGACCTCGGCAACAAACATTTCACACAAGAGGCAGGAGTTCTGTTGAAAGACTTTGTCACCTCTATAATAACATAGACTCAGTAGCAAGCTATGGTATATTCGATGTCAATCAGCGAAGATTCAAGTCCGAAGTTATGAAAATTGTCAACTCGTAACACACCACATGGGATCAAATTGACACATCTATCTTTCTTCATTTGTTTTTGTTTCCTCTTTTTGTTATGATTTGTACGGGCAAAATTAAAACGGTACAGTCTTGGTGATATAAATCCCTACACTTCCAATTGTCAATAAAAAATGTATGATGTGCTTTATCATTGTTTGTTTAGGCTAGTCCTGTTCGTTTCTTAATAAATAAATAAATAAATGAACAATATATACAACACGCGTCAGAACAACTCCCTCAAACTACCAATACCTAGCAACACAGCTGCCAATCAACATAAGGAATATAACATGTATCAGACAGTTCAGAAAAAATCTAAAATATTTATTGATTCAGCAAGCTTTCTACTGAGATTACTTCACCACCACTGTGATTCTTTGACTTATTTTAAGGAAAAAACTTTCTATAAACGTATGTCCTAAACTAACTTTTGGGATACAGCGTAATAAAGCATCTCCATAAAATCAGGTACATGTCTTCTGCGCATCAAGGTGCATTTTGTGATGTACAAAATTTTCCGTTATCTCTGCCAGTGGCGTCCGCGCGGGTTTTGCATTGAATATTTTTGAAGAAAAAATACTACGCCACTGCTTTTCCTCAAAATAAAAAATACTTTTAAAATTTCCATTCATTTTTGAGCAAATTTAATCTCATGGGTTTTCTTCGTACGACGCATGGTTTTTGTTTAAAAAAATAAAAATCGTTTTACTTCAGGATCAATTCCTCAAAAATCTGATGTGGTGTGGAAATGATTGTGCATCGACTTAAAGCAAATTAAGGGATCAGATTTGTTCCAAAATGAATGAGAATCTAAAAAATATGGATTTCAGCTTGTACAAAAACGAATTTCATTTTATTTTATAAAAGTAAGTTTAAATGAAGAGATCAAATTCATTAATTATTGACAATACTAACACTGATTATAAAAATTGTTGGAAATGGCCACCTCCACTTAATAGGCATGCTTCCGCCCGTCTTCGCATGGAATTACGCACACGTTCAAATATTCCCGGCGTATTTCGAATAGTTTCACACGAGGCAACTATTCGCTCTCTTAAATCTTCTAAAGTATTAACGGGAGTTTTATGCACTAGAGTTTTAAGGTGCCCCCATAAAAAGGAATCTAAACTGTTGAGATCAGGGGATCTTGCTGGCCATTGCTGAGGTCCTCCGCGTCCTATCCAACGATTATGATAAACTGTATTCAAATGGTTTCGGACAATTACACTGAAATGAGCAGAGGCTCCATCGTGCATGTACCATATTCGACAATACTTACACTGATTATAAAAATTGTTGGAAATTGCCACCTTCACTTAATAGGCATGCTTCCGCCTGTCTACGCATGGAATTACGCACACGTTCAAATATTCCCGGCGTATTTCGAATAGTTTCACACGAGGCAACTATTCGCTCTCTTAAATCTTGTAAAGTATTAACGGGAGTTTTATACACTGGAGTTTTAAGGTGTCCCCATAAAAAGAAATCTAAACTGTTGAGATCAGGGGATCTTGCTGGCCATTGCTGAGGTCCTCCGCGTCTTATCCAACTATTATAATAAACTGTATTCAAATGGTTTCGGACAATTACACTGAAATGAGCATATTCGATTCCTTAACGCAATTGGCACATCTTCAAGCAACCCATTTAGTTCTTCTTTGAGAAAGTGTAAATAAGACCGACCATCAAGGCGTCCTGGTAGAAAAAATGAGCCTATTAGATAATCACCAATAATTCCTGTCCATACATTAACCGAAAATTGGTGTTGAAAATGGGTTTCGGTTATGGTATGGTTTACTTCCGCCCACATATGATTGTTATGGAAATTTTGAATTGCATTCCGAGAAAAATTTACTTCATCTGTGAACCAAATTTGTGACTCAAACTGCGGATTTAGTGCAATACTCTGAAGATACCACTGACAGAAGTTCATACGCTGTGGAAAATCTCTAGGGAGGAATGTCTGTACTCATACAATATGGTATGGGTATAACAAAAAATCAACCAAAATACGCCAAACAATTGATGACAAAATCGATTCATTTCTGAACGAAACTGAATTGCTTCGAGAAAACACCACGAGTCCGCAGGACGAGTGATGTTTTCTCGATACAATTCAGTTGAGTTCAGAAATAAAAGACAGACTTATGAGATAAATTCAATCACGAGTGGAATTTTATTAGACTATTTCACGAAACATTAAAAGTATTATTATAAACATGAACAATCAATTCATCATAACCATAATCAATCAACTATAATCACAAAAAATGTATTATAATTATCAATAATTTATTATATAGTTACGATGTGACTCATGACATGTTGACGTTTTCGCCTCCAATTATGATCTGTCAAAATGTCAAACTTTGCTTTGTCATCTATGGTTACTTCGTTGGAAACACCAACGCTGACAGACCAATCATAATTTTGAGACAGCTGGTGTTTTCGCGATAATACAAGTTGGTGGTCGTCCATAAATTACGTGAGGTGTTTAAGGGGGGGAGGAGGTCGAGTCAAATCTCATCTAATCTTACCTTGGAGAGAGGGGGGGGTCTCGGCAAATATCACGCAATTTTTTTTCGGATTGAAACAAAAAAAAATTATATTATTTTGGTCCATTTAATCCAGGTTGTACATGCTTAAGATTTAAACTTAAGCGTAATCGTAATACGATTAAGATCATTCACGAATTCGTTCGAAAAAAAAAACATTTCATTCATGCTTCGACGTTATACACGTACTGACTGTCAAACCACCATATTTGTATTCGCGCCCGTCCTTTGTTTTCGCGAAAAATTGTTTTTACTGAAAATCATATGGACATATTGGTTCCAATAGTCTCTCTTGAGACCGCGCATGATTCTTCATGGACTGAATTAGAGTAGATTTTCTTTTTTTAATCACCGTAGTTACGATTCAAGTATTCTATTGTTAAATTTTTATTACACTTTTAATTAAACTCTCAGCAATATTGATTACTAACTAGTCTTAACTAGTCGTAAATAAAATCACGAAGCAATTTTTTTTTTCAATAACAATCCAACGCGTTTACGTAAGAAAACCACATTTTGAAAAACCTCACGTGAGATTGGGGGATGGGGGAGGGGGTTGAATAAAATCTCACGACATCTCACCAGGGGGGGAGGGAGGTACAGAAAATTAAAAAAAAACACCTCACGTAATTTATGGACGCCCCCTTGTCTTTGATTTGTGATTGGTCAGATTACGTGAATATCTTGAGAAGAGTGGAATAGTCAAATAAAGACTTCCGAGTTATATTTGACGCAAAATACTGTATTTTTCAAAAATGCATAAATATATGAACAGTGTGTAAAGAATTACTTTAGGCACAGTTGATAATTTTACGAACAGTTGATTTTTTTACACACTAGTGCGAAAAAGTATTACTTTACTGACAGCAGTGCGTAAAAGCTCAGTTTACGCGCTATCGTAAAAAAATACATATAGACCATCCCCAGATAATTTCAAGGACTGTTTTCCATCATAACTTGTTCAACATCCAAACAGCGACCGCCCTGAATGGGTGTTTTGGGACATAAAAACGATTTGTGCGGTTCCAAGGACATTAATTAGTTGTAGCATTAGCCGAAAAGATAGAAAGACGTTTTGTATCGTTAGACAAAGTGTGAAATCGATTTGGCCACTCGGCCAGGTAAATCGGAAGCCCAGGCGCCATGCTGACGGCGTTTAGAGAGCACCCGCCTCCTGCCTCCCTTAATTAGAACCGAGGATATTAGCGATCACATTTAAATACACTTTTCTACTTTGTCTTAACCGGCTTATTTATTGGGAGGTGGTGCCGGGCACCGAGCGGATAGAGCTTGAAAAGAAATGGACCGCGTTGTGTGGGAATCGTGTAATGAACGGAAAGTAAACGTTTGCTCCTACAGCCTGCTGTCGCTTTCGAAACATGTGAGAATCAGAACCCACAACAAATTTTCGAATAGTCAGTTCAAAATAATATACCGGGTGTCCGCGGAAGGTGTCTCGCCCCAATAACTTTCTTTATTTTTAAAGGTGATGAAATGAAATTTGGATGTTAACAAATTTTGATCTAGGATAACTTTTTTATTTTCAAATCGAATTTTGATAGTTTTCTTTAATAAATAGAAGGAAAGTGGGCCTAGATTAATTCACATCAAACAGATTTTCTAATATGGTCCGAATTATACACATTTTACAAGGGAAAACAAAGTTATGTTTCTATCATCTAAGTTCAAGACACCCTGTGGTGAAATACAGCGTTTTGATGACACTCAAAATCATCCTATATGCAAGCTTGATTCATTCCCTATACATGGCTTCTTCATTCATTTTGATATCACGATTCGTTTCAAATTTATGAATCATTTAATAAAGCAATGCATTTGCTCTGCGTGATCTTTATTCTTCAATATGGAAAAATTTACAACTTAACGATAACATAAGTAGCGAACGGTTGAAAAGGAAACACTTTACCAATTTTTTAATATCGGGTGTTGCCTCCTCTAGCTTGGACAATAGCTTTCATTCTCCGAGACATTCCACGACCGTCAGATAGTGACAGATTTAGGTGCCCCATTATCGCTTTTAAGCCTCGAATAAGGTTGAAAAGTACATCGATGTTGAGTAAAATTAAGGGAAATTTACGAGTGACTCCTGCGGAGAACATAATATGGAATAATCAAAAAGAATTTCCATAAAATTTTCCGACGATAAAATCCACTTATCCATTCGCGCCACTCAAGCCATTATCTTTTTCGGTCTAGTGACGATGTAGGTTTTCATAGTTTCGATGGGCTTGAGTGGTTAAAATCTCGATTTTTCCTTACAAAATTTCGCCCTCATTTTAACCCTTTAGCCACCTGCCCAGGAGAACTATTTGAGGCTTGTATGTGAAAATGGGGCACCTAAATCTGTCACTATCTAACGGTCTCCAGACTCCAGAGGCACGTTATTCCAATCCTTTATGACCACAACACGAAGTTTAATTTTCTTCGTAGGTGGTCTTTCACAACTTCTCACACATCTACCTAGATAGTCCTAGACTTGCTCAATAGGATTCGCATCAGGGGAGCCTGCTGGCCAATTTAATTTCTCTATCCCAACTTCAATAACGTATTCTGTAACACACCTGGTGGAATGTGATCTTGCATTGTCTAGCATAAGAAGGAAGTTATCTCCTATAAAGTGAGAATAAGAGACAACGTAGTCAGTTAAAATATCATTAATGTATTTTCGTGCTGTCAATGCTCCATCTTCAACAAAAACTAGCTCGGTATGACATTTCATTGATATTCCGGCCCATACCATTAGCGATCCTCCTCTATTTCTGAGACGGGATCTTGAAGTACACTCCTTAAATCTTTCACCCGTTCGCCTCTAAACGCGCTTTTTACCACCCGGAGAATGCACACAAATCGTGATTCATCCGTAAACATAACGTTTTGCCACTCGGCAACATTCCACAAACGTGCAAAAACGCTAATCTTACCACCAGAAGACGTCTGAGCAATTTTGGACCACTAGCTAGTCTGCAAGTCTTCAACCCAGGTTTGCTCAATCGGCGACGAATTGTCCACTTCCTCATTTTGGTGCCCCTAACTTTGCCAAGTTGATTTTTTGTTTGCACTGCTGTTAGGCGTAAGGCAGTTGAAACATTATACCTGTTTCTCTGTACGATGTAACGTTACTTTTTAAATTATTAACTATTCAGGGTATATCGAAATTTTTAATCATATTTACATGCATTTTACCACTATTTGCCTTCTGCATTTATTTGTTTATGTTCTGTTCTGTCATTTAATATTCTAGCAACATATTGCTATTTTCGTCCCTCTTCTAAAACAGTTATGGCTTCAGCACAGTTTTCTTTACTCAAAACCATTGATACAACGAATAAAAGTTTTCTCATACTGACGTTATGAAAATAACACAACGTCATATAATAAACAAAGTGGAAAAATTGTTTTCATGGCAATCGTCGCACTTAACTCGAGTTGAGATCGGGCAACTTCGGGTGCACTTTCAATCATTTGCATTGCAAATTTGCATTTGCAAATATGCAAATTGTATACAGGGTGTTTCATAATTGAACGCTGATCCTGAAGGGCGATAATCCTTGGATGATTTTAGGAAAAATTCTTTACATGAACATAGGTCCGTAACAGCGTCATTTCTGAGATACAGGATGTAGAAATTTAACAAAAAATATCAGTTCTTCCCCAATATCTCTGAAACCGCTTTGGCTTTGTTTTTCAATTTTGGTACATGCCAAGTATGCATAAAAGTACATTTTTTCCATGATGAAGGATTTCTTAATTTTCATCAGTGGCGTCCCTGTTAACATACCCTGTCATATTTTTCATCAAAATAATGATACGCCTCTGTCTTTTTTCCAAATAAATGTTATATTTGCAATTGTCCTTCATCTTTTCATAAAAATGGTCTCTTGCCTTTTTTTCGTCTGGAGGGCGGTTTTCGATTTATAAAATAAAATACATTCATTTGCTTGTCCCGCCTATTCGATATTTTCTCTTAGTCTTAATTTCACGATTGTGGTACCCAAGAGGTCTAAGCAATATTTTTATAATTTTATGGTAACTATTATTAAGTTTTTGTAATGAGTATGCATACATAAAAACACATTTTTATTTTTAAAAACATAACTAATTATGAACAAAAAATACCAAAATCAAATTAAGTGTTCAAAATGTCCGCCTCCTGCAAGTATGCACGTTTCAGCCCTCCTTCTCATGAACTCGCGTACTCTTTGGAAGATCCCTGGAGTATTCCTTATCACAGGAAACTATTACGCAGTTTGGCAATTCTTCCTCCGTTTGAATTAGTTGACTGTACACCAAAGTTTTAAGATGTCCCCAAAGAAAATAATCGTGACTGTTTAAGTCTGGGGATCTAGCTGGCCATGACTCTGTTCCCCCACGACCTATCCAGCGATTATGGAAGTTTTAGTTTAAATATTCGCGTGCCAGAGCAGGTGCACCATCGTGCATAAACCACATGGGATTTCGCATTAAAATAGGAATATCTTCCAACAGAATTTAATCTCCGTGGTAGAAACAAGGTCCAATTAGGTAATCTCCAATAATTCCAGCCCAGACATTCAATGAGAACTGCTCCTGGTGATGAGATTCCACGATTGCATGCGGATTTTCCTCGGCCCAAAAATTATCATTATGAAAATTTCTGATCCTGTTTTTGGTAAAACTAGCTTCGTCCGTAAATAAAATTTCTCTGTCAAATAAAGGATTTTCAGTAACTTTTTGGAGAAACCATTGGCAGAAATTCACTCGTGATGCAGTCTCGAGGAAGTAGAGCCTGAACCCGTTGAATGTGATACGGAAATGATCATGAAGATTCCTCCATACCAGACTATGGGCAATATTCAAATTATTGGCAACTTGCCTCGTACTTATTTCAGGATTTAAAACAGCTACCTCAATTGCTGGAGTTCTTGCAGTCCGATGTGCTCCTTTCAAGTGATGCATTGGCTCAAAACTTCCTGTTTCACGTAACTTTCTGTGGGTGTTTGAAATCGTTCGAGCATCAGGAACCATTCTATTTGGAAAGCGCTCTTGATACAGTCGCCTGGCTTAATATGCGTTCCCGTCAGCAAGCCCATAAACAAGTTTTTATGAAGTGAATAATATCACATATCTAGTTAAAAAAGTGTCAAAATTGTTTATGTTGAAAACAACGAAAGGTGTTCTTAACATACTAGATGTTTCTATCCCACAAGATAATCCTTATACTCTTCAACGTCTGATTTCGCCTAGTGAGAAGCAAATGGATGCATTTAATTTTCTAACTCAAAAACCGTTCGCCGCACGAAAAAAGACAGGAGAACATTTTTATGAGAAGATAAAGGACAATTGCAAAAATAACATTTATTTGGAGAAAAGACAGTGGTGTATCATTATTTTGATGAAAAATATGACAGGGTATGTTAACAGGGACGCCTCTGATGAAAATAAGGAAATCCTTCATCATGGAAAAAATGCATTTTTATGCATACTTGGCATGTACCAAAATAAAAAAAGCCAAAGTGGTTTCAGAGATATTGGGGAAGAACTGATTTTTTTGTTAAATTTCAACATCCTGTATCTCAGAAATGACGCTGTTACGGACTATGTTCATATGAAGAATTTTTCCTAAAATCATCCAAGGATTATTGCCCTTCAGGATCAGCATTCAATTATAAAACACCCTGTATATTGATCACTACTTCCAAATGCCGTTTACAGAATTTGTATATAAGCTTTTCTCAGTTTAAAAAATTCTACAAAGCTATTTTGCTGAGGCGAAAACCGGGGTAATTAACAAAATATCTTATAAAAAGTAGTATAGGCCGTTTGCGTCTTTTATTATGTGTGAAGAGAGTCTCAGCTTGGCCTAGTAATAGTTATAAATGAACCACCAAAAATTTATTTGAGAATTACAGGTTGAGACTACAGACAAAAAATATTTCCCAAGCTGACACTCAGTTGCGAAAGACTAAAGATCTCAAAATTACAAAAGTCTGCAATCGTCGACAATTCCACCTTTAACAATTTCTTAGAAGCACCATTTCATTGAAATCGTTACTGTGGCAATTTTATCAATTAGAACGGTCACATCTCCCTCTATTAAGGCTCATGAAGGAAACAGAACATTTGAAATGATGATTTTAAAGAAAGGAGCCCCTATTAAAAAACACAATTTTACAATTTCATGTCGGTCGTTTTGTCGGTTTCTAGGAAAGTATTCTTGCACGCAAGTGTATATATCAAGATCTGTCAAATCATTGAAGCACGGCAAAACGCTGAAAGTCCAAGCGCCAGTGGCCACTCGTTCGAGAGAAAATAGACGAGAAAATAAAGAAAAACTGGTGAGGTAATACGGCAATATCGATAGAACTTCTATTTCACCTATATGCTTATGATATAATAATATGAGGCACAGATCCGACAAGTCCTGTGATACTGTTTGCAGCTCCTCAACATTCTTTGAAGCTTTTAGATTCTATTTTGAAAAAAACAATTAGTCTCGTCGGCGATACCTCACTCACAAGTTTGGCGCTTACTTCTCTGGAATAAAACAGAAAAATTGGCGAGTTGTGTCTCTCCTATAGGCATACCGGGTGTCAACGAATCTATTAGACAAGTCATAACTTCTAGACCATTAGGTGTATCACAATGAGATTTGGTATGTGAAGAGGAGAGTTTTCACATATTTTTCACTTTCCGGTCACCTCCGGTATCACCGGAAATGGCTACGGTTCTAAATTTTTAAATGGGACACCCTATATATTGTAACATTTTTGAATTTCTGAGACAATTCTAGATCAGAATGTGATATTTTCGAAAGTTTTTATGCCCACTTAATTTTTTCGGAGTCACTTTTGAAATTACATCTAGGTGGCCATGATCGGAAGTAAACTAATCTAAGGATCTCAGGTAATATCAGAATATTACAATCGCGAAGTTTTAGTGGCTAGTTTGATAGATATGAATAAGACAAGTTGACAAAATTACATTTTCGTGTCTAACTAGTATTTTTCAAATAGCGACCATTTTTTGACAAGCACTTTCCGAAAAAAGAATATTTTGATGAATCTAACGATACTAATTTATTTGCGATTGGATCAACAAATTTAACCAAATTAACAATAATTTCAGCGATGCACTTACATTTTTTTCAATATCCTAATTTTTTAAAATTTTCACTATAGTAAATTTTCAAAGTGCATTCCTCCTTGTTGAAGACACATTTCAGCTCGTTCAATTGTTTCTCTCAACACGTATCGTAACATTTGTGACGTTATACTTCTAAATGCCTGTAGAATCCTTTCTTCTAAGATTTCGAGAGTGGCTGGTGCTGCTGCATAGTAGACCATTTCTTTAACATATCCCCAAATGAAGAAATCTAGCACAGTCAGATCCGGTGAGCGGGCAGACCACCGTACTGGACCATTGGTTGCAATAACTTGATTATTGAAATGCTCTATTAAGTAATCCAGAACGTATCTGGTATTATGAGGGGGTGCTCCATCTTGATGGAAGTAAATTTGCCGTAAAACTGCTAAAGATGATCCTCGATTTCATTTTGAAGAAAACCTAAGTACCTAGCCCCTGTTAATAATATTGGTCCAATAATTCTGTTTCCAACGATACCAGCCCATACATTGACGCCAAACCTTTGAAAATTGCCCTCTCTCATTGCATGTTGATTTGTTGGGCCCAGTACCGAGAATTTTGCTTATTGAACAAGCCATTATTTGTAAATCGTGATTCGACGGAAAATAGAATAAGGTTGATGAAATTTGGGTTAACTCTATGATTTTGAAGCAACCAATCACAAAACACTACTCGTCTATCGCCATCGTCAGCATACAAATGTTGATGTAACTGATATTTAAATGCTCGATATCCGTGCTTTTTCAATATTTTTCTTGCTGATTTGTGACTTATCTGCATTTCTCGACTAATTTCTCTTAAAGAAACCGTTTTGTCAACCTCAACCATAGCAAGAACGTTAATCTCAGTCTCCTCATTTATGATAAACCCCTGTTCTCTCGATTTCCCTCTTGCCTAAAACGATTCTCAACATACGGAAAATACTGATGGAATGGATGTTGCCGATTGGGATATCTCTGAGCATACAACTCAGCAGCATTCCATGAATTTCTGTGACATTCTCCAAACAATAACAACATATCCACTTTTTCACTCTGAGGAAACATTATTTTGACGAACAATTGAACTAAAATTTAACAAAAATCAAGAAAATATTACCTTCTGCTCTTAAAGCTTATGTCAGTCATAACCTAAGTGAGTGTTTTGTTCTCCAAAGAAGACTTGATCGAAATAACTGCAAAATATTATGCATCATGCCTATCCTCGGCACACTTGACAAAAGTAAATAAATTATTATGAAGTATTTTCCTCAGTAATATTTAATTTATGTTATTATTTGTAATCCAATCGCAAATAAATTAGTATCGTTAGATTCGTGAAAATATTCTTTTTTCGGAAAGTGCTTGTCAAGAAATGGTCGCCATTTGAAAATAGTTACACACGAAAATGTAATTTTGCCAACTTGTCTTATTCATATCTATCATACTAGTCACTAAAACTTCGCGATTGTAATATTCTGATATCACCTGAGGTCCTTACATTAGTTTACTTCCGATCATGGCCACCTAGATGTAATTTCAAAAGTGACTCCAAAAAAATTAGGTAGACATAAAAACTTTCGAAAATGTCACATTCTGATCTAGAATTGTCTCAGAAATCCAAAAATGTTACAATATACAGGGTGTTCCATTTAAAAATTTAGAACCGGAGCCATTTCCGGTGAAACCGGAAGTGACCGAAAAGTGAAAAATATGTGAAAACTCTCCTCTTCACATACCATTTACCTATACTAAATCTCATTTTGATACACCTAATGGTCTAGAAGTTATGACTTGTCTAATAGATTCGTTGACACACGGTATACGTGGCAAGTGCTCTTCTGAAACATCTTCAATTGTTCCACCAACTGCTACCAACTTTCTCTTGGTTCTCTTCATGTTGTCTGAACATTACTGGAGTTTTCTCTTCGTGTGAACCAGGAGATGACAAAACTCATGAGATTGTGAGCAATTAGAAATATAAATAGTTGCATACTTTCGAATTAATAGTGTTACACCTCAAACTATCGATCAGCAACAACCTTGCCAACCTTATGAAGGGGAATAATTAGCGATAATTATGATTTATTCACATGCTTCCGATGCCATCATTTTTTTACTAAAAACTTTCAATGGAATGTGAATTGGCTAAAGAGAAAGTGTGAGTTTATTTTCATTTTGCAAAGAAATTTTTGTATGCAATATAATAATTGATTACTCGACACACACAAGAAATAATTACAAACTCTGAAAAAAGCTTCGTGATATTTTCTCACTATCGGTTAATAATTGTCTGAATTCTCAAAGGCCTTATTTAATTCTGTGACAGAACGTTTATGATCCATCTCGAGTTTCTATTGATTAACAACGAACACTATAAGCACCAACGACACCAAACATTCACGCGTGCAGAGGATTATGAATTTTTCATGAATGTGGAGCTCAACACATCCAGTGTCTTTTATTTTTGCTACTTTTGTTTATCTTCTCCTGTCTTACTAGATGCTATCCTTTGTAGTCAAGCCATTCTTTTCTTTTCATAACTCCTTTCAGGATGTGTATTCTATCTACTTCATCTTTTGCAGCTTCGACTTCATTTGTGATTTTTGTTTTTATTTGGCGAAACACTCGTGAACAAAGGACCCCGCACTTTTTATAGGTAAAATGGTTCTTGGTGAAATTGTCTGAATTTTAAGTATATTGTAGTATTCGATGTACTGATTGAACGTGCAGAATCACAAAATTCGTTTATGGATAGATTTTCAAGTTAAAAATCAGTAATTTTTATTTAATTATTTTTTCGGGATTTGAAAGTGCCAACTGCATTTTTTTTCGTTCTTATCATCAACGTACGCATATTACTAAATATCATTCAGATGGTGCAGATGATATAATTATGTACAGAGTGAAAAATAAAAACATTTTAGTAATATCTGAAAATTCGATGTCTAAATGAAATTTTGATAAAATTATTTTGGCATGCAATATACTAATCTTATTCCATCATTAATCACAATTCATACATTTCGTACAGGGTGATTTGAAAAATTGGTGAAATATATGGCCGGTTCTTTCGTACATATCCTGTATATTCTGTATATTCTACATTCAAACGGAGATACTGCAAAACTGAAATATTTTGTAGACCACTGAACAATAAGCCTGTACGAAGAGCTGGAAAAGGGAAAAAATTAAAGAAAGTACCTTGAAAACGAGTCCCAAAAACAACAATAAACTCATAATTCCGAAAAACAATGAAAACGGTAGAGAAGGTATGGACACAATCATTCGGCTCACCTTTTCTCTCACAACCCCCTTGACAATATAGCCTCATAATGCATTGAACCATATTATCACAATTAATACCAGATAATCATTAATAATCCTGTGAGCTATTTCGCAGTACTCCGAATAATGTTGAGATTTGGCAACAATGCATCAGCAGTAGGGTTGACCGTTGGATATATTCCTGCAGAAAACTGTAATTTATTTGGAAATATTATAAAAGATCGCTGTCACTCATAGAAATATATGTTATATATTTACTCTAGAATGCTAATCCCGCCCATTTTCACGGCGAAAAGCATGCCGCGTACGCGACCCGTTTACGATGTGCGCATGCGCGTCATCACTGTAGTTTGGGTAGATCGTTGCCAAGGAATTTGACAGCACATTTAGGACTTTTTAAAACCGAAAAGAACCTGTTAGAGATAAATTACTCTGAATTTTAGGCGCGAAAGAAATTTATTTAAAACAATAATGTACCCTCAGAAGACACTACTTGGCAGAAGCCCATTAAACTAATAATAAAATGGATTAAGCAATCCAGACTTCTGCATTTAACCTATACAATAGGTATAATCGTCGGCAAGTCTCCAACAGAAAACAACTACTGCCCCCTACGACCATTGAATTATATCTGTTAGATTCTTGGCAAAGTATTCTACAAGAACTACTTTGCAATGTTCTCCCAATCTCAACGCCAAAACATGTCTCAACCCACACGAGGGAACACCTACGGACCGGTTTCATGGTTCCTTGCCAATCATCAGCGCAGGGTAGCTCACCCAACGCAATCGAAAAATATCTTGACCCCAAGATTCGAAGAGCACTATTGTATAGGTTAAATGCAGAAGTCTGGATTGCTTAATCCATTTTCATCATCAAATATTTTCTTCTGAATTTATTTGGCATCAGACGAAGTCGACACCATAGTCGGAGTGGTCTTCGAATCTTGGGGTCAAGATATTTTTCGATTGCGTTGGGTGAGCCACCCTGCGCTGATGATTGGCAAGTAACCATGAAACCGGTCCGTAGGTGTTCCCTCGTGTGGGTTGAGACATGTTTTGGCGTTGAGATTGGGAGAACATTGCAAAGTAGTTCTTGTAGAATACTTTGCCAAGAATCTAACAGATATAATTCAATGGTCGTAGGGGGCAGTAGTTGTTTTCTGTTGGAGACTTGCCGACGATTATACCTATTGTATAGGTTAAACGCAGAAGTCTGGATTGCTTAATCCATTTTATTATTAGAATAATGTACCCTATGCTACTGTAATTATAATGACCGTGCAACAGTGCTTTTTCATCAACAGGAAGACTTGTTACTAAGATCTGTCACTCTTGTCAGAGACAGAGACGGTTTTTAGAATTTCAGATTTTCTCTTGTCGTTTTGTGTGGTGTTTGTTGTCGTTGGTTATTCTTTCATCTTTCGTGAATTTGCATTAATCTTGTTCCTTTAAAGATAATTTCTAATAAAGCCGTTTCTTCCTAAAAATAAACAATGAACTGTTTAGTGTTGTGTAAAGGAAAAATACCTGATATAAATAATTTTTGGTAGATAACGAAATTTTTTATGTACCAATCTGCTTTGCTCAAAATAGCTTAAATATTATTTTAGCTTGACAAAAAAGGCATGATTTTTTGTTATTGTTTTCAAGAAGAGACTCCAGCAGAACATCTGAGTGAGAAAATTGTAATTATTGGCAGACATTTTCCACATGAAGATTCATCTGAAAACGACAATAGAATAATTTGAAACCTAGTGCAGTACCAATACTGTCTGCGTAAGCATGTATGGCGAGTGATACAACTTTCTACCACACCGCTTATATTATGAGTTCTAGATTCCTACAAAAAGTACTAAACATACACAGAATCGCCTCAAAAAATTAATGTCAATATGGAAGTGGTTTTCTTTGATGGTAAGGAAAATGCTTCTGGCCTCACTTTTTCATGCACCCCATTGTGGAAATTGCACTAAGGTAATACAACCAGAAATACTCGTAGAAATAGCATGTTAATCTCTTCAAATTGAGTATTTTGACATGAATCGTTCTAGAAAAAAAACCTCGAGCTTCCAAGCATCCAATTTTATAAATCCAATTTGAGTTGAATTTATTCATGATATTAGCTGAAATAAATTTTCATTGTTTTTTGTACTTTTAATTTATTTTTCAATCCAGTGCTTCCTTGAAATTCGCACCGACGATTTGGGGTGGTTCCGTAGATTTTTGTTGGTTAACTACAGCTGAAAAGTGAATATGATACCAAAAATCAGTCGCTTCAGAGCGGTAAATAATAATAATAACCGTACTCTACTTTCTGGATGGCCTTTGCTGAATATTCGGGATCATAAATTTGTGAAAATATTTATTCAATTCGGCTAAATACAAATAACAGGTATAAGCACAATGAGGTTTCCAACCTTATTCTCTGAGATTCAGAATTAACGTTTGTTGATCTTTACAAGTGCCATAATATTTTACTAAAACCGGATCTGTTACATAAATCACTAATGACGCGCTTGCGCATTGCGGACTAGCCAGAACTTTTAACAACACTTTTGACATGGGGATTAGCATTCTAGAATGATTCTAGAGTAAGTATGTCATATATATTTCTATGCTGTCACTATGGTATGGAAAACATATCTTGTCAGTGCCATCTTACAGTTCAGAAACGCGAAATATTTGGCTCCATATGAACCTTAATGATTCTCAGTGTACATTTTCAATGGCCGAAAATACAAAAAATATAAATATGTATATGCAACTAGAAAAGTCTCATTTAGTTAAAAATGATCCCATCATTATAACTGTCGAATAAAATTAGATATAAAATATGTTAAAAGTTTGAAATAATGAAAGATTAGCATCACGAAATATTTGAAAAAATTATATTTTATCTAATTTAAAAAGTCCTCATAATGGATTTCGTTTTACAGGTAAACCTATCAAACAATTTTTTCCAAATAAATTAACCTCGGCAAGGAATTAATCGAATCCTTATCAGATCGACTACAAAAAGCGACGAAGTGATCTTGATGGTTTATCGGTTATTCCAAGAGCAATTTTGATATAATGGCTGAAAAAGGGAAATAAGCAATCAAGACGGACGGACAGCTGTCGTTAACGAAGTTTGTGGTGTTGGAAGTCGTTCGGAATATGTTCACTGCTTTCGTTTATTCATCCACTTTTGAAATAATTTTTGAGTTATGGACGCTAATGATTCCAGTTATTACGTTGTTCGGATCTACTAACGGGGACAAATTATATATCTGTAACACCGCGGACCTCTACAAATACTGTTAATGATGAAACAAATTTTTATTTACCAATATTCACCAAACTTGAATGAAACACGTATAATAAGGTGGGAAAATTTTTGACACAGTGTTTCTGAAATGGGTTAGTAGTCAACCGACTATATCTTGGAGGTGAATCATATACCGCGTGCCGTATGCTGATTTCTCAAACATGAAATGAGCAAAAAACTATTAAAGTAAACTGCGTTTGAACAAATTTGTTTGGCCTTTTTATCGGTTGTAGTGATGGTATGTATGATTATTACATCAAAGTCATATCAGGAATTTGCTATTCCAATTTACAAATGCCAAATCGGATCTGAGAAAATATTATTTTGGAAAGTTGAAATACACTCGCATGAAAAAAAAGTTGATATCTGATAACATTTGAGATCTCATACGTTTCTTATTTTCTGTTGAATTTTCTTACATTTTTGGTCAAATTGTATATAAAATCTCTTATTTCAATTTACATGTCCAATATTTTGTTAAATGCTGCTAAATACTCGTATTTTACAGGGTTAATGTACCCTAATTTTAAAACATCCTGTGGAATAATTTTGTAGCCAAATTCTTTCAAAATACCAATTTCTGAGAGCGAAATGACTTGTCACCAACAGTTTAGTTTAATAAATGTTATTTTTTGACGAAGTGGCTTTGCTCGTAGTTTTTTTTATTACACTATTCAACAGGTACAATATCCAATTACAGAACAGGAGTATACTGCATGAACTATTCAACAAATTACACTTACATATCAATATCATTTGCTGACAAAAATAGAACAGTTCAGCTTTTTATTGAGACCTCTCTACAGCAGAAAATGTTAATGGTTTCATTCATCTCATTAGATGTTATGTTAGAAATAGACTGAATAGTAAGGAGATAAAAAACTTTAAAGAAATCATAAACATTATTGTGGAGAAAAAAAACGTTGAATTATATCTGTTAGATTTTTGGAAAAGTTTTCTACAAGAACTACTTCAAAATACTCTATAAACAAATCTCATAATTAAATATTTTTTTGATTACAATGGGTGTACACCTGCTTACCGGTTTCATGGTTATTTTAAGATAAATACTGAAGTCTATATCTAGCGCCATCTCTGGGTTACAAAAACTTTGCCAAATGAGATTGCTAGAATCTCACATCAAGAAATGAATACATATAGCCTGAATCGACATAATTTTCTGACATTTTGCGTATCACGAGGATCTCACTTGCTATCTACTGAATTACTTGTCACAATTCCTGATTTGAGAATCATACAAAGAATTATTGTTCAGTTTTCTCACCGACAAAAATTCTTTTAGAATTAGCGCAATCTCCACATAGAGTGACATTTTAGGAAATATGACAAGAATAGTACTCACATTACAATCAGAATTTTTCTATCCAAAGTTTTTTTTCAGGATTGCAAAAAATCCATAATTGAGTTGTTTGAAAGTGTGATGTGGATAATTTTCCCACGTTATTATATAATTGCTGTCATATACAGTGTGTTTCACTTCTCATTGAAATACCCTCGTATAATTACGGAAGATACTAGGGTGTTTCTTTGAGAAGTGAAACGTACTGTTTAGTACCTACCAGAAGTTACTATAAATATCATACATTTTTCTCCGTGTAAAAATACCAGTTTCATTCAGATATAGGTACTTTCTGTCCAATATGTATAGGTACAGTATGACCGATACTTCTAACGTGGGTATAAATTTAAATGCATGATGATTCCTCCGTACAATCGACCGTGCTGAAAGTAGATCATTTGAGTTGCATAAAACGAGGAGCGAAATATTTCGTCATGACATCTCTGCTTGCTGAACTCCGCTCATTTCGAAACGAAGCTGCAACATTTCTTTTATGGTAAATAAAACAAAGCGCCCGACAACATGCATGTTCCAAGAAACGATTATTTTAATTTTCGAGGTCGTTTTCGAACACGCTATACATCGCCTTTTAACAATTTTTATGTTGCTTGCTGCACTCATTCGTTTGTTTACTGAATTTGGCTCGAATCATACATATAGTATTAGTAGTGACAATAAATCCACTATTATTCTAAAAAATAAATAATTTTAATACTAATTATAATAGTACGATGGCTAATACTATGAAACAAAACAAAAGTTAAGGTTTCCCTTCCTATTTTATACATCAGAGTATGGACCCGCTCATTTTTCTCAGTTAATAGGATGACAGTTATCGAAAAAAAGTTCGAATGAAAGTTGAAGTGCTCACTCTGTACCTTTCTATGAATTCAAATATTTTTTAGACTTGCCATTGGTGGAGAAGTGACGTCATCGGCATTTTTTTAAATGGAACCATATGTCATGTTTGTTATCTCTAGATAGCTTGTTTTTTTCTCATTTCAATAGTACCAATATTTTTTGTAATCTCTCGATGGATACAGTGTGTTTCATAGTGTTGTGTCCACCACTATAATTCACTTACCTATTGCTTAATTTGTTCAAAAATTTTCCCAATCAGGGAATGTAGACAGATGGATATTTTAAGCGATGTGGCAATTTGATTCAGACAGTGGCCGTTTCTTTTATCATGTGGTAACATTGCTATATTCTAAACCGTAACAGATACGAAGACGATTAAATGGGAGAAAAGGTAACTATTGTGGAGAACAGTACAATGGTCAAAGAAAATTTACAGGGAGTCTCGCCCTTCCCGAGTTATACAGGGAAAACTAAAAATGCTGTTATTTGTTTTTTACGAATAGAATTGTTATTTCTTAAAATATAAAAAAATGGAAAAGGAAAGTTTTAATGTATTCTAAATATACTATAAAAACGTAACAATGAATCTTTGATTAAACGTTTCGTGTCAACACGGCCACCATCAACATTTCTTTTCAAATACGGACCTGTCTGTTTTAGTACAAATATTGATAAAGCGATAAAATCACAATTCAGTGGTACATCACACTTGATATTTTTATAACGTTTCATTTAAAATAACTAACATCATCAGTGACAACAATTTTTAATTACGGTCCTGTCGTTAGGTCGTTTATGGATTCCACAAAACCTAACTCTCCGATATAAAAATTATCAGTGACGCTTTGAATAAATGTATCTATTAAAATTATGTTTACACTATAATAAAAGATATCTGTAGTTTCAGAGACGAACGATAGCAATTTACCTCGGAAATAAACTTACTTAAGAGTAGAAGAAATCAAACAAACAGAAAACAATTTATTTCATATTGAATTTTTGAGTGAAAATAAAACCAATACAGAAAATGAATTCTTCATGATAACCTACATTAAATGCTCGAATTGCCGACCTCTTTGTTGAATGCACATAAGTTGTCTGTCCATACAATTTCTGTGGCAATTTTCTAGCATGATGGGTGTAATGCTATTACATGCATCTCTTATTTTTTGTTTGAGATGGTCGATATCTGTACTAGTTGTCGAAAAAACTTTATCCTTTATGTATCCCCAGACAAAAAAATCTAAAGGAGTCAGGTCTGGGGATCGAGCTGGCCAGGCAATTGGTCCATTGTTTCCAATCCATTTTCTTGGGAATATTGCATCTAAATGTTCCATTACTATTGCTGCATTATGGGGAGGGGCACCGTCTTGTTGAAAATATTGTATTTCACGGCGGATGTTCAGTGGCAATTCATCTAAGTAGCCATCAAACTCATTGGATAAAAAATGTAAATACATTCCACCATTCAAATGCTCGTCGTAAAAGAAAGGACCTAGTATGTTTGTACCCAAAATTCCCAACCAAGCATTTATTCCGAACCTTTCCTGGAAATTGGTTTCTCTATGTAAATGTTCATTTGTATTATTCCACCTATTATGGATGTTTCTGTTAAACCAACTATTGTTGGTGAATTTTGATTCGTCCGTCCATATTATTTTATTACAAATATTTCCAACTTCCCTATTTCTACGTCGCAACCACATCGCAAATCGTACTCTCCTTCCGTAATCCCTTTCATTGAGGTGATGAACTTTGCGTATCCTGTAGCATTTGTATTTGTTCTTTTTCAAAATGTTTCTGGTAGATTTTACAGAAATCCCTAGTTCGTGCCGTTCGTGGGCAATTTCTCGTAAAGAACAATCTTGATTAGACATATTTTTGTATCTGACCAATCCTAAATTGAAAAAAAATATTTTCGTCACTTTGTTAATCTTTATGAAGTAATATTTGCTTACCTAAAACATTTATTTGGTTCCGCATACTTCCACTAACAACACATTTTCTAGTTTTATTAATATCAAATGCACCACAGTCTCTCAAATTTCTTTCTAATCGTCTAAACATTTGAATGTTTGGAATACGACGATTTGGGTATAGCTCACCATACATATTTTTTGCCAAAAGAGGATTTCTATTTGATTTTGCATAAGCAAATAGCATATCAGTCCTTTCGTCATTTGAATACATCTTTGATATGACTGAGTGTATAAACGACTGACAGTTCTTAACACGTATCAACAACTCATTTATTAGTCCTGCCATAGAAACCAAGCAAAGCCTACTTGTTTAAAAATGGTAAATGAAGTGAGATGCTATTTAATTGTACCATATCACACAATAGTCGTATTTTGACCAAAAAATAATATTTTTGTTACTTCCAGGATTGAGAATTATAGAAATATTCAGTATGATAATTGATTCAGAAGAAATCAGCCTTGAAACAAGGATTTCTGTAATACAAAAATGCCCAAGAAGGAAAAATACGAATGTTCGTTGTGTTGGGGTATCTTCTTATCGAAATTATTGGGTGAAGTCTGAAGTATGCCAATAGTTGAACAGGTTTTGAAGAAATCAAAATAATTTACAAAAGAACTAACGACAGGACCGTAATTAAAAATTGTTGTCACTGAGGATGCTAGTTATTTTAAATGAAACGTTATAAAAATATCAAGTGTGATATACCACTGAATTGTGATTTTATCGCTTTATCAATATTTGTACTAAAATAGACAGGTCCGTATTTGAAAAAAAAAGTTGATGGTGGCCGTGTTGACACGAAACGTTTAATCAAAGATTCATTGTTACATTTTTATAGTACATTTCAAATACATTAAAACTTTCCTCATAAATTTTTTTATATTTTCAGAAATAACAGTTCTATTCGTAAAAAACAAATAACAGCATTTTTGGGTTTCCCTGTATAACTAGGGAAGGGCGAGACTCCCTGTAAATTTTTTTTGACCATTGTACTGTTCTCCACAATAGTTACCTTTTCTCCCATTTAATCGTCTTCGTATCTGTTACGGTTTAGAATATAGCAATGTTACCACATGATAAAAGAAACGGCCTGTATAAGTTTTTATAAAAAATATTTTTCATGAGCTACATTGACAGTTGATTCATTAAAAAATTTCACTTACGATGTTCACAATTAACATTCGCCTGATAAAATGAGTAATGGTTATAGAATGTTTCTAAAATTTACCTTATTGCTCAGCCATTCGAGATGTTACATTTTTTTATCTCAGATCACGGGTTCAAATAAAAAATTACTTCTCAAGACTAATAGATAAGTAAATGAAATAGCCGCTCTACATATTTATGTTGTTCGGCAACCTTCTTTTCATTCAAAAAATAATGAGACTTTGAACTATTGAAATAAATAACTACTTCTGTTTTTTCTTACCTCCTGTTTGAAAAAAATTCAGGATTAGGGCAATTAATTGTTCTGGAACAGAATTTTCTATTGACATTTTCCAATAGAAATATAACTAGAATTGTTCTTCGAAAAAAAAAGCTTCTGAGAGACGTATACATACGTACGGCACTGTCTGGATCAAACCGCCATATCGGTGATAAATATCATTCCCCGATTGAGAAACATTTTGAACAAATTAAGCAATGGGTAAGTGAATAACAGAAAAATACAGAAAAATACGAATCGAACTGTACCTCTCGTGAGAGTTAAAATAATATCAGTGCAACTGAAATCAGAAAACAAACAAGCTATCTAGCGATACCAAACATCAAAAGCATGATAAAAAAAATTCATTCAACCGATTAAATATTAATATTGGAATAAAAAACTTTTGGTACTTTCCAAATAAATAAACAATAATCCGTCAACAAAAAATGTTCATTCCAATTTTTCAATTTACTATGATTTTGTTTGAGGAGTAATTTTTCAGTATGATCTAACCACAACGAACTAACCTTACGTAGACATTTGAGTGCGTGGAAATTTGAGCTTTCGCAGTGGTCGATGTATGAAACGAAAAGCCGAAAATTCATCAATTAGTTCAGTGTACCAAACAAGAATATTTCAAGTAATTTTTTGAGGTGTACGAAACAATGAAAAACCATTTATAACCTACTCTGAACCTACTATTTCCCAAGATGGAAATTTAAATAGAATGTTTAGTTCTGAAAACGCGTGTATTATACAATTTGGAATAAAAAGTGAATGTGGGAAATACGTCAAATGCTGCTTATAAATGAAGTAATTAGGCATACATGTTTTATAATTTCAGAGTTATTTCAGTCCTGGCCTGTTCAACTTTTCCTTCGTAGTTTTGTTTTTACTCTGTTATGTGTTAAAGGTCATTTCAAACTTTATCTTTCATTACATAAATTTTCGATCACGTTGGATTGCAGGAAGCTTGGTACCCCACTATTAGGTTAATTGAAGCGTTGCTGCACTTTTCACTATGAATAAATATAGTTTGAACCACTTACAACTACTTAACTTCCACCGGAGGCGTTACACCAGTAACATTCAATTACTGTATAGGTGATCGGAACTGGTAACTCGCTAAACTCTGATAGTACAGTCTAATGCTACTGAACCAAAGGGAGAATTAATTCAGAAGATTTCTATATATTTGAGTTTTTTTCCCGATATCCATACAATCTAACCGGAGAATTATTAATTGTCGGATTCATGGAAAGATGAAAACTCTGCGTTTCAAAAGATGTGTGAGGATTCATTGAAAATGTTTCCAGTCACCAGTTTTTGAGCGAAATACAATTCAACTGAACTCATATAGTTCTTCAGGAATCAGGAATGAAGCAGTTTTTTTCTACATCCGCTTACCAAAGTAGCCTTTCAGATCTCAACACAAAGTTGACGTTTTCCGAGAAATGTCCTTTTGCAACAGCATTTCCGCTAAAGAGCGACAAAAATGAAAAACGCTCTAAAAAGATCTACTTTTATTCAAGATTTTTCCACATAACCTCATAACCGGAAAATGTTTGATGGAAAAGCTGCAGATAATAAAAAGATCGAAAACTATTGTGATCAATACTTTTCGATATAACCTCAAATTGTCCGTCAAAATGGCGCAAAACCGATTTTTCAGTATTTAATTTTTTTCTTCGTGTATCGTATAAATGACATAATTTACATGAAAATTTGTAGGGAAATTTTGGTGTCGAATGAATGATTTTTTCACAAGGTGACTAATTTTCGAGTTATGTACATTTTCCAAAAAATACCCTATTCTTCCATGAACTTTTCAGTTGAAAATGAGGTCGTTTTCTCCGCTACAAAAAATTACAGCTTACCTGAAACATAATAAGTTATATTTCTACCAAATTTCGTGAAAAAAAAATTAATTTGTGCGCAAGAAAAAAATTTAAAACTGATTATTTCATTCATGATAAAATAGACCAATCAGACACCACCATTTTTCGAATAGTAATAATAATACTAATACTTTTTATAAGTGATTATTTAAATTATAAAAACACATTTTGAACAAAGCTACTTACTTTCTTACTCTTTTGGCAATAAGTATTGTATTTTCGGAAAATAATGATGGCAACTTCTTCAACTTTTTGGAATCTGGACAGAACGAGCAAGTTTCTAAGGACAATTTTGTTAAGACTATTTCATTTATGATGAAATAGACCAATCAGACACCACCATTTTTCGAATATATTTTGTTTAAATATATGATTATTTAACAAGTGCTGTTAAGTGCGATTAAATTTTCGTCCTTCATATTGGTTTTTGTTGTGTCGTTTTTCAGGGATTCTTACCATTCTTGGCAAAAAACAATAATTTCTTAATCGTCTCAACAATGCGTTTGATTCTGAAACGTCTCGTATTTAAAGCTTAAGCAAAAATATTTTTTAATAAAGAAATTGTTAGAAAATGTCATTGTTCATTATCAATAAAATTCTTTGTTATTGGTTTTAATCTACCTCATTCAAGAAATAATTTTGTCGTATATCACACGACCTATAAATTTCAATGGATTAAACTATCAAAATAATTTTTGCATGATTGTGCTTTTTGATAAATAATTTCATTCACAATAATTTTAAAATAAAACCCCTCGACCGCTTCGCGGTCTCGTGATTTAATTACATTATTGTGTATTCAACTATTTTCCAAGCAAAATCATGGACAAAATATTTTGATACTTTAATTGATTAAATTTATAGGTCTTGTGAATAACATAAAGAATAATTTGTTTTTCCGATTTTCCCGGAAAATTTGAGATAATGTAGAAAAATGTTTGATACAAAAGTTGTAGATCTTTTTATCTTCAACAACTTTGTCATTTAACTTTTTTTTATAGGAGGTCAACTTTCGTTGTCATTCGTCGTTTCACCCTTCTCCATTTTTTTTATTCCAATTTATTTTTCCTGTCATTCAAACAATATTTTGCTCCACTTCCAGTGGGTATATAAATGGATCTGTTTGTATTTTCAATTCTCAATGGCTCTAGAAAAATCCATAAGCCACGAATCTGGCTTTGTTGTTCTTGGAAGAAGAATATACAGTACGATGCAAATGTATGGAATAAATTCATTATTTCTGAATATAAACATATATTGGAAAATTCCTCGAACACGTCGATTTTCTTTTCCGATTGGCCAATTTTAGAACACCACCCTAAATATGTAGGGTTATCATTCGAGTAAAAATTCGAGTAAAAATTACTTTAGAGAAATTTTTAAATGGGACACCCGTGTATTTTCCCACATTTGGTTAGGGATCGTCATTACAAATCCAGTGATACTAGGTTTGATGGTATTATGTCAAACGGCTGCGGAGATATGGGCAAAAAACTTCCTCGTATGTCCAATGAGTATGACTGAGAGACTACACGATTCAGAAGGTCAAAAGTCTATGTTGCACTCATTGGGCAGATGGAGTAGTTTTTTGCTCATATTGTCGTGAATTGGGGTTTACTCACGACTAACTAGGTAAATACTGATCATTTACAGATTTAAAACACTTTAGAAAAAATATAAAAACATTTATTTTACTATGTACAAATATGAGATTAAGACGATTGAAATTAATGAAGGAAATAATGAATTAAAGAATTAATGAATCTCTCCTGAACTAGTTATTGATTGAATAAATTATTTTAAAAAGATCTATACTTACAATACATTTTGGCATTTACATTTAAGGAACATTTTCCATTTATCTAATATCGAATCTTCCAAACTCCCCCCATAGCCTTCACTAGCTGAGGGGACGCCAAAACTCTAAACTGGGCTCCTAGATCGAACTATCAGTGGTCTATTTGAAGACTCTAGTTTTCTGTTCATGTCACAATTGTGTTACAAAATAAAATAACTTCGTTCACGTACTGAATTGTAGAATGTAAGAAGGTTACCCACGTATTGAATGATAATAAAATATTTTAATGTACAGGATGATATATTTTTGACAATATCTCCGCTGTCGTTTGACATAATCCCATCAAACCTGGTATCACTGGACTCGTAATGTCGATCCCTAACCTAATGTGGAAAAATACACTGGGCGTCTCATTTAAAAATATCACTAAAGTCATATTTACTCGAATGCGGATAACCCTTTATATTCTGGGTGGGGCTCAAAAATTGCCAATCGGAAAAGTATATCGATGTGTTCGAGGAATTTTCCAAAATATGTTCATATTCAGATATAATGAATTTATTCCATACATTTACATCGTACTGTATACTTTTTATATTTAATCCAATAATTGGAGAGGAGTGAAAGAAGGCTGCTGTCTATTTGAACTCTGGTAATAGGGCATAGTTTAGGAAACTGACATTTATTTTGTTTCTATTAAAGAAAGGTGAATTCAAACACGAGGAACGTGAGGACCAAGCATGTCATTTAAATACCTTCCATCAAGAACATTATTGACAAAATTATTTACTCTTCGTAGTTCCCTATTTTTGACTCGATTCTCCATAATATTAGGTATACCTACCGTATATGGGATCGTCTTGTTGTTTTACAGTTTCGATTCCCGTCAACTGTTTCGTTTGAAAAAATACACACAGAAAAAAAAAAGTTTTCGTCATATAACTTTATCCTAAGAAAATCATTCTGTTAAATATAATCTTTAAAATGTATTTGAAGAAATCAATTTTTCAGTGCGATTCACTTCAATCAAACATATTTGCTTCTTTCTGTCTAAGAAATTAGGTTTTCTTTATCCAAGAAATTACGTTTTTCGGCAACCATCCGGGAAGTGTTCACTTCCCGGGCACTTTTTCTTTGGGAAAGTAGCACTTCCCGGCCTAGTCCGGGAAGTACGTACTTCCCGGACTAGGCCGGGAAGTGCTCGAATTTCAATATAAATATTAATATAAATAAGAATTAGAATGTTTCTGTTGGTACCTATCTTCTGTTCGAATTTCAATATATAATACAAATAAGAACTAAAATGTTCGAAATATTCAAATATGGAATCACAGCCAGGGTAGTTTACTCTTGATCAAAATTCTATTTTTTATTCCCCCCTGTACATTGTTTGGAAATTCAGAATTTTGATAAGTCGAATGCGAGTATTCCGTAATGCACCAATTTTTATGAAGAATAAAATTTTCTGACAAATCGATAATAAAAAAGTTTCCATATGGTGCAAATTTTTGAAACTCACTGTATATAGTCATGACCACCTTTTGATAGGCAACTCAAATTAGGCATATTCGTCTATTTTTGTATAACTACATAAAAAGTATGTTTCATCCGGTTAACAGATGGGTGAAGGTCGACCTCTCTTCGTCTCTTAGACTAAACGCGTCTCATTGATTTGTTACAACACGTCCGAAACCAGTTTTTGGGACTTGTTACGTAAATTACTATTTCTCCGTTCAAGAAATTACATTTTCTCTGTCCAAAAAATTACATTTTCTCTTTCTAAAAAATTACGATATCCCTTACCAAGAAATTACGTTTTCTCTATCCAAGAAATACATTTGCTCTATCCAAGAGATGACCTACTATTGAGAACTAAAATCTTCACTTGAAAGAATAATTTTATCGGTTAAATATAACAGAATTATATTCTTGGAATAACGAAAGCTGCGTTATTTCGAAAACTTGTTTGTGTTCAGGCAAATCTGAATAAAAACCTGTTTTTGTACATGTGCTGTAAGGAATGATTATTTTGATCAATCCATTTTATAATAATTTTAATAATTAAATACCATCACAAATTCATTCCTTCATTTCGAAATGACAAATGCAGTTCTGGTCATAAAATATCGAAATTTTTATTACAACCAGATTGAAGAATAGCCGATTACTGTTAATTATATTCCTATTTTCTCAGCCAGCAGAAATGTTTATTTGAAAAATTTCAAAATTAAATTATCAGAAATGTTACCTAAAGATAATATAAGTATACTTCGAGAATAATATTATCTTGGAAGGAGAAAATTGAATATTTTGTATTAAGATACACAAAATATTCTAACGAATACTTCAGTTCTCTCAATACAAGAAAATTTTCTCAGAATTAGAAAATTTCTCAAGAGTGTTAAAGTTTTGAAAGAAAACTTTCGATTTGATCACAATAACCAAATTTTCTTGATTAGTAAAGATATTCTCAATTCAAGACTATTGATTCAATACTTATTAAATTGAGAAGTAATTTTTATGTGTGCAGTATTTGGAAACCGAACGGCCGCCAACAAAAAGTCGTCAGTGTGTCATAGTCAATTTAACCGCATTAGTCCTCACAGAACCCCATAGATCCTAATGAGATTGGCACCTCCGCGGTCCCGATGACAGATAAGCTTGATTAAAAGCCCATATTATGGGCGGTAATAACATTGGTTATCGAACACAGTTTTCGTAATAGCAAATAGTTATAAATTTGTATCCCGTAAAGGTACTTAAAGTAATTGACTTTGAAATTGATCGCACACAAGTCTATTCCGTGATAGTACAAGGCACAACGAGATATCGAAAATTACATACACTACCTCGAATAATTTACACATTCTGATTGCCGGTCCAGTTATGTGGAATGGTGGAATTATGCTAGTAACATTTTAACTTCCGAGACCCATAACCTATCATTTGCTACTCGTAGCTGGTTTACACAGATCGATTTGATTGGAATCCGGAGATTTGATTGTAATTATATCGACTCGGGAGTTTACTCGGATCAGGTAGCTTTAATTGCGCGGTTCAGGTCCGGACTGCAGCAGGTTTCCGTGTACCGCAGAATTCTAAATCCATGAGTACATTTTCACTTACAATCTCTCAAGTGCTTGAATTATTGACGGAAATTTTTCGAGTACATGAATTTTTTTTAAATTCCCCGAGTCGCGCAGCGACGAGTGTAATTTTAAAAAAAACTCATGTACGAGAAAAGGACCCCGCAAACTCCTTATGGAATTTGGGTCCAGGGGAATTTTTTTGAATTTTTGGTGTGATGTAGTAGTCCATGTAATTCTCGACCAATGTTATCATTGCGCCAACCCAAAACAATTAACAGTTTTGCTGCTAGATGGCGTTGAAATCACCCCTTGTTCAAAGTAGACTGTTTATTTTTGAATCCTTTAACAATGTTTTCACTTGTTTCATTGTTGCTAATGTTGCACCCCCTTCTTCTCGCCAACTTCTATTACGAAACGAAAAAAAAATTTCTCGAGTGCCTTTAATTGTATCGTCATATGTTTATATATGCCTGAATGAGAGGAATAGCATCATTTTGATTATCCCCCTCCCCCCAAATGTCACAAAATAATACAAATAAGAACTGAAATGTTCGAAATATTCAAATTTGGAATCGTTTCATCCGGTTAACAGATGGGTGAAAGTCGACCTCTCTTCGTCTCTTAGACTAAATGCGTCTAATTGATTTGTTAATCTACATGGTTGCCGAAAAAATAGTGTACGTAACACGTCCGAAAACAGTTTTTTTGGACTCGCAGACTTCCAGGACTCGCTGACGCTCGTCCTAGAATTTGGTCTACTCGTCCAAAAAAACAGTATTTTTCGGACTTGTTACGTAAATTACTATTGTGAAAGGCTTTCGCGGCTATCGTTGAATGAATGATGGTTTTTCGGGTTTTTAGGCCTAAAAACCCGAAAAACCATCATTCGTTATTAATTCAAACCGGATTTTTTAAAATACTGATTTATATTGAGATTGGATTGCAATAACGAACTAGTATGACATAAAGTTATGAATGTACCGCGGGCATAAACAGATGTGTATACCCTCGGGCGACTTACAAACCCTCATGCCAGAGGCCCTCGGGTTCGTAAAACGTCGCCCTCAGGGCATAAACATCTATTTATACCCCTGGTACATAATTAACTATTCAGTCACATTCAAAATATCTAGTAAATACATATAATTATGAAATATTAATCTCCTTTCATATGAAAAATACAATTCCATTCGTACATATAAAAGCAAAATGTCAATTATCACATGTCAAATATATGACAGAAAAATTTCCACTTATTATTATTTCGCCCAAGTATCCAATGTTTGAATTACCGGAATTGATGCTCAAGAGAAATATGACGTCATTTTCTCTCAATAGGCATCTATATACATACCTACCTATAGCTCGAAATTGAGAGAAAATGACAACATATTTCTCTAGAGAATCAATTCCGACAATTCAAAAATTGGGCCCCAGGGTACCCTGGAGGATAAAGATAAACGTCACTGCGCTCATCGTCATTATGCTCGCTTCGCTCGCCCCTATTACGTCCCGACCACACTGTAGACAGATCTAAACTTCTAACGTAAAAGAAGGGAAAACAACCTTACCTAACTTTGGCACTTTTGTTACAGACGTTGCTTTCGACCCGCTCACTCTTTAGCTCTTAAACCGTTGAAATAGTTGCTCGCCGTCATTATGCTCGGCCCTATTCCGCCCCGACAACTGCAAACAGATTCAATGTTTTTAAGTAAAAGAAGGGAAAACCACCTAACCTATATAACATTTGCATTTTTGTTGCAGAAGTTGCTTACGATCTAATCACTTTTTAGCGTTGAAAACGTTAACAAAAATAGTTGCTCGCTGCGCTCGCCATTATATTATGCTCGCTTCGCTCGCCCATATTCCGCTCCGACAACTGCAAACAGATTCAATTTTCTAACGTTAAAGAAGAGAAAAACCACCTAAACTAACTTTTGCATTTTTGTTACAGAAGTTGCTTACGATCTAATCACTTTTTAGCGTTGAAAACGTTAACAAAAATATTCCGCTCCAACAACTGCACACAGATTCAATTTTCTAATGTTGAAGAAGGGAAAACCACCTAACCTAAATTTGGCACTTTTGTTACAGAAGTTGCTGACTATTCGATCACTTTTCAGCGTTGAAAACGTAAATAAATATAGTTGCTTGCTGCGCTCGCCGTCATTATGCTCGCTTCGCTCGCCCCTGTTCCGCCCCGACAACTGAACACAGATTCTATTTTCTAACGTAAATTAAGGGAAAACCACCTAACCTAACTTTGGCACTTTTTACAGAACTACGATCCGATCACTTTTTAGCGTTGAAACCGTGAATGAAAATAGATGCTCGATGCGCTCGCCGTCATTATGCTCGCTTCGCTCGCCTCTATTTCGCCTCGACAACTGCACACATATTCAAACTCTCAACTTAAAAGAAGGGAAAACCACGTAACCTAACTTTGACACTTTTGCTACAGAAGTATCTTACGATCCGATCACTTTTTAGCGTTGAAAACGTAAATGCGATCGCCGTCATTATGCTCGCTTCGCTCGCTCCTATTCTGCCTCGATAACTGCTCACCGATTCAATCTTTCAACGCAAAAGAAGGGAAAATCACCTTACCTAAATTTCAACCATTTCCTTGGATATATTCGCATTTTTTGCGATTCGACTCATACGGCGAAAAAATAACTGTTATGTAGTAATATCCAACTCCAGATACTGAAATATTATATACATGTTATCATTCATCATTCAGCGCAATTTTTTCGCCGTGTAGGTCGAATCGGAAGAAAATTGCGAAAATTCGCAAGGATATGAACGAGCCTTTAGGAGGTGGACGCACGCTAAAGAAGTCAAAGTTGGCAACGTTGCATTTGTATGTATACACCCAATCCGGATCATGTTCATGAGAGCTGTCATTTTGAATTTGCCAAATATTTTTGAAAATCGAGTTTAAAATTTTAACTCCGTAATTTCTTGAGCTTCATTCAGTCAATTAATCTCCTTTATACTTCTGAGAGTTGATGTTTATAGTTAATGACCAGTTAAGTTATTTGAATTGGAAATAACGTGAATTGTCTTGGACTGTGGAGTATTTGTGAAGTGACCACTATGAAGGATTTTCGGCAAAAAAGGTTCTCACAGACATTTCCGCGGAAAAATTTCGATTGGTATATATTGCAAGTTTCATGAAAATCGGGCTCATGTCCACATTCGCAAGTTTTACCGTAAGTTGTTTTTTTTCGTCTTTTTTTATAATACTTTTAAATAAATACCTTACAGGAAACTGAACTGTTCACAAATCACTCTTGCAGGATGATGCAGATTTGACAAGGAATCAATTCAGCATTATAGCACTTTCTCAGTTATTTTTCTGAATTGAAGTTAGTAAATTTCACAATTACACTATATTATGGACTGGTAAAGTAAACAATTTATTTTACTATTTATGAGTTAGTTTTCACAAATAATGATTCTTTTTCGGAAGGAAGGATTTCAACTCGACAAAAAGATAGCACCAAACATTATGACGTGACATACGCCTACTTTGATATATTTTAACTTGGAAAGCTAAGGTGGAGATCGAACAGGGTTGGCTTCAGATATTTTAGAGATAGTTTCCTGATCCATAAAATTTGAAATGGTATAGAAAACTTGCCATTGAGATTTCGGTTGGCCCTGCTTTGATCAATGCGTATGTCACTTGTAGAGACATCGCTAAGTGAATATCGAGAATCGATAATATTTGTATTTCTCCAAATTGAGCAACGTGAAGAGGGTTTCGACAAACTTCCACAAGTAAGTCAACTGCGGTAGAAAAATGAGAAAGCGCTCTGTAATCTGTTACTCACAATACAAATGTTGGGCAAAAAAGAATGACTCAAGAAAACGCCGCAAAGCATGTTGTAATGCGAGGCTTGTGAAAAAAATTACTGCCTTGATTTGTTTTTTCGTAGCCGCGAAGTGAAGAAATATGTTGCAGAAACTCAATATTTTGGGAGAGTTTCATTTAATTTATAACTTAGAACTTTAAGTTTGACAATTAATCGCGTGAAAACAGTACTAGGATTATTACTTCCACCCTGTTAGTCTATTCAAGGTCATATACAAGGTCATTGAACTGATAAGACTAAGTGGCCAGTGTGTTGGAAAAGGGCTTTTTAAAATAGTAGAAAATAACAATGATTGAGAGCTACGAGGAAACGCCAAACGTAAAAATAGAAAAATATTTAAAATTATGTAGAAAATAGAATAAATTTTTTTTACACAACAAATGACACGTGGTTGATTTGTTAATTTTTACAGTATTTGAAAAAATGTATCTTTAAAATTCATTTGTTATAACAAATTGTTTATTAAATAAACAAAGAAAATATAAATCTATAACTTTTTAGACTGTCGAAAAGCAATGGAAATTATGATATAAAAAAAATGGTTCCTTAATGTTACAAAAAAATTGTCAAAAAAAATAGGTAATAAATGCGTTTTAATAAGTGGAAAATCAACATTTTTTTATTTTTCCATTGGGTATCTCTTTTAAAGTCTTTCAAGAATAGCTCCAAGAGTTTATACAAATTTGATGTTTTTAGTTTAACAATTATCAGGGTTTGTATGTAAATTTGAAACTTAGTTAATTAACAAAAGCATAGGTATGTAATAATATAACGGAAAAAATTTGCTTTTCATGGATTTTCGTTTATTCAAGTGTTTGAAAGGTAAATGAATTTTTAAATTTCCCAATATTAATATTTATTGGGTTAAAATTATTTTTATTGTTCAAGGGTCCGTATCAGTCAGCGCACGCAGGACTCGCATCACCCGCTTTCAGCGTTATCTTCGCCTCTAAATTAAAATTCTAAATATTGGTGGTAGAGTTCCGGGAGGTGCGTGATTTCTTTTAGGAAATTTCCTCCTCTTTCAAGATCTTTTTTCAAATTTTGGATATCATCAATAGTTTCCGAAATATTTGCAAAAAACCAACCCCCCCCTTTTTTTACTAAATTGTTTGTAACTTTTGCAATTTTTGCCGCGTACCTTCAAATTTATAAAAAAGTTTCTAGAGGTCATTCCGAATCGAATGAGCCCTGGATCATAATTTTCGGTGCCCTTGAAGAGAAATTCACCAAAGTAGTTCTTGTACTAATCGACAAGCGTAAGGATGCATCCGAGAATTGGTTGCGCAGTAGACAAAACCCTGGAGTGGGGCAGGAGCTCAATCGCTCTGCCTTATTAAACAGTAGTCGATCTTTGTCGCACATCTACTCACGCTTTCTATCGTTTGCGCATCTCAGAGGCATCCTTACGCTTGTCGATCTGTATATGCAGCCAAATCAGAAATGGGTAGTTATGGGACAGATAAGGTTTTGTTCGATTTGAAATGAATATCACTTATTTTTTGACATACGGTACGGCCAATAGTACTAATATGAAGTTTAATATACATTGATATACATAAATGAACTAATTGTGGGGGTGCAGCTATTGGTTGGGTATTAAAGAAAACTCTTTTTACTTTTGAGAAAGCTTTCGGAATAGCTTTAGTCCTTCTTCAGTCTCTCTAAAATTGGAATTAACAATAATATTTGTATAAATAAAGACGTAAAAAAAAGTACTTACAGTAAGCGAGATTGTAAAATAAAACAGAAGAAAATACATAAAACTGATGGACGTACCAAAAAGTAAATGAATATTTGTCATAATGACGTTATAAAATTCAATAGGTAAGTGAATAGTTATATATAGAGGGTTGAAATGAAATAAACCATGAAATCTGAGTAAAAGGTTGATTAGGATGAAATAGAAATATTTGAAACATTATTTCATAGATATACATTAAGTTACTTATGACATCTACAGTTACTAGTTGAAACTTAATTTGACACGAACCAAGGAATCCAAAGTAGAGGTTTATCTACTCATTGACAGGCAGCCAACAATTCGTTGTTCTGAGCAACTCAAGGTTCAATCAAGTTTCTAGTACGTTATGAGGAACGCAAGCAGAATATAAGTGAAAATAGAGTATTTTTCGTTTTAATTCCGAGAATTCCAACCTTTGACAGCTGTTTCGTGGTAACCCACTCATCAGAAAGGATTTATGGAACTCTCGAAATCAAAACGAATACACTCAAGAATTAGTACCGTGAAGGCAAGACAGGTATAACAGAAAGTTACTTATGATTGAACCTTGGGTTGGTCAGAAGAATGAATTGTTGGCTGCCTGTCAATGAGTAGATAAATATCTAACTTTGGATTCCTTGGTTCGTGTCAAATTAAGTTTCAACTAGTGACTGTATATGTCATAAGTAACTTTCTGTTATATCTGTCTTGCCTTCACGGTACTAATTTTTGAGTGGATTCGTTTTGATTTCGAGAGCTCCATAAATCCTTTCTGATGAGTGGGTTACCACGAAACAGCTGTCAAAGGTTGGAACTCTCGGAATTAAAACGAAAAATACTCTATTTTCACTTATGGTGGATTTATGCAGCAGTCATAAGTCATAAATTTTAAGTCATAAGGAAGAATATTCGTCATTGATTGGTTGGTCCGTAAATTCCAACCAATCATTGACGAATATTCTTCCTTATGACTTAAGACTTGTGACTTATGACTGCTGCATAAATCCACCATTAGATATACATTGATATATATCTATTAATTTTTTTCCTGTGAGTATCTACGAATTCTACGGATGTCCGCATGCGGATTCCACAGTAGGTAGAGGCCATACTGAAAGTGGCTCCACGCCGATGAGTTCCAAAGAGTAATTAAACAGTTTGAATTTTCATCAACACTCTAATGAAGGAATGAATAACTATTTGGAATTGAATTCACATTTTCCCCAAACGTGTTCATTTTCTTTTGGGGGTGTAAACATTCCATGGACGGAACAAACAATTCGCGATTATCATCAACCGTATAACAGACGGAAACAATATCGTAATGAATTTATCCATAATTTATTCGAGGCATTAGAACACGAGTCCATCATAATCTAGATCATTGCTTCTTCGGTCACAAGGCGCAGGCCGCATAAAAGAGGGGCCAGATAGGGTCTTGGAGCACACTCGCGATGCGGTTCCTGATTTATTTCTTCCGACACGCCCACTCTTGAGTTCTCTCGCGGGGGAGTTCGCCATATCCCACCGCACCCTTGATTTCGCCACGTATACGCTGCACGCATCCTACGATACGCAGGACACTCGCAGGAGAAAACAATTTTACACGATTTCGAGGAAGCAGTAAAAGCACGACGAAAGCCTGCCACGTTTAATCACGTTTGTTCAAGGAAGTTGGGGAATGTTTTTTGTTGTGGTTTTTCGGGATGATGAGAAATAAGGTTTAGAGGATACGTGTGAAATTGGTACAAATAATAATAGTGTTTCAAATTCGATCCTCACCATTGGGATCTCGGAAACTATTTTGTTCTGGCTTTATTTTTCGAAGGATTCGAAAATAAATTGCTCTTCCACATTGCCACTTTTTCCCAGCTTCATGATGGTGTTTCCACATTTCCTATCCGATGTTTCGTCTTCCGGCCACCATCATCAACTTTATTTTTTCCCATGGGCGCTACATTGGATTCTTTCTGTTTCGAATAGAACCAGATTTTACCTTTTCGATAAGTTATAATTCTTTTTCGAAAAATTGGTGATATTGAAAAAAAAAATTTATCATAATAGGCTTTGACTGATGTTTCTGAATTTGACTTTCCAATTGTTACACTCAATGACATTTTGTTATTTTACAAGTCATTGAATTTTTGGAATGAAGAAAAAAGAGATATGATACAAATTTATTACAAGTACAATAGAAACAGTGTTGGGATATCGAAAATGCATTTAAACTTGTATGTTCAAGTTATTAGATCAAAATCTCAAAGAGTTTGGTTCATTTGAAAAGCCAATGAAAAAATACGGAGACAGAATCAACAATCAAAATTTGATAAATGAGGTAAATGAGGTAAATTAGTCGTTGTGTCCTTTTCAATGAAAATAGAACTTTGAACAAATAACAATAATTAACTAAAATGTAAAGACAAAAGTAAATCACAGGAATTTTCCTATGTATTGATGTTGAAAAATTAAGTAAAACTAAAATTATAAAAATAATTAGTCTGCATAAAACGTATTGTGTAAAAAGTTTGGCCATGAATTATTGTTACTTACATGATATTGTTCAATCTTCCACAGCATACTTTCATGAAAATGTTCCGTTACGAGGGGAACACAAAAAGTATTTTTTTATAAAATGTCACTTATATCAGCAGATTGTGAATTGAAAGTATGATTGTGATATATCATTGTAAAGGTAATTCTATACCGAATTGTAATTTTCAAAAAAAATTTATACTTCCCATTTGAAATATAAAAATTGGATGCGCTTCCGGTCAAACCGGAAGTGTCATATTTGGATTAATACTTGCTAAATTGTACATTCATAACATCAAATCGAAGTACCGAATTTGAAACATCCATTTGAAATAATAACGAAGATACAGGGGGGTAAATTGGTTCCGGGTCACCCGGTATACTGTAAAATTGCCTGCACGAGACCAAAATACAACAATCTCAATAGATCTAATGGCACTGTGTCTCTCAGATTCCTTATCATGTATGAGCATGTGCTTAACTTGGTGCATACAATTTTTATATGAGGTTCCCAGGTTAGTTTTGGGTCAAGTGTTACACCCAAGAATTTTATTGTTTGAATTGTATTTCCTTTAATATGTAAATAGAGATCATAGTCAGTGTTTGCCATCTATTATAATATCAATTTCATTCTCCACATGTTTTTTATTTTTACCAAAAATAAGAACATTGATGATAACTCGACAGAAAACACTGTCTCGCGTGTAACATTACTTTAATATTAATCGTTTTCTGGGAAGATGGTTATAATTGTTTCTATACATGTAATGCCCTCATACACAAATATTTAATGCATAACCCACATAGCAAAACGAAACGTATTGCATGCGAAAACGAGAGTTCCCAGTCGTTAAAAAATTACACCCGCTCGACTTAAAAAATGCCATTGAATTGCAAATTCTGGGAAATATCACGGAATGCCGATGGGGTATGGGAAAATGAAAACACATACTCGCGGAAGGCAATATATTTAACTCATCATCTGGCAGAACGCTAAAGGAAGAAATAACACGTTTCGGTTGAATGATTCCATGATAAGGATTTGAACTGGGAGCATTCTTAATGAGTTAAGACACAAATGGCAGTGGCGTAGCTGGAGAGGGTAATAAAGCATGCTGAATTAACGACTTCACCATCCCGTGAGAGATAGCAAGCTTTCAAAAATAAAATACAGTTGGCTTCGAAAAATGTTGCCATCTACAAATATTCCTCAAATTTCAATACGCCAGTAGTCCAAGTTGAAAGGAGTTTGATCATTATTGAACTAAAGCTTTCGGAATACATACAAGGGGTTACCAAGAAATCGATACATTCATCACTATGAATGCAACAAGATTTTTGGTGAAATTTTTCAATGAAATGTCAATGAAATCGCAAATCGAAGTGGATTTTGAGGGATGACCCCTATATTATATACACAAGTGTTCGAAAGTCCGATGTTTTTTACTGATTTCATAGGTTTTTAAGTTGAATAATCGCCAGTTTTTGCATTTTCTTCGAGGAGAGCCTCCCGAGTCTCCCGACTGACAATTTTTTTCTGTCGTAATTTTCCACGCCCGAAACTTTTGTAAAATTTTCTGAATCCTAAGACGTTCTCTATCCAACCTTCTGTGGGGCAAGGGGTAAATCTTTTTCGAATTGAAATTATTTGGCTATTTCACTTTTTTCTTCATTTTTGTTTATTTTAGTTTGGCGACATTTCGCAACTTTTTTCGAAAAGGAGATGGAGACTCAGTTTCTTAACATCAACATTTTTTAGATCCGTAACCGTCGGACATTTTTTCGGATTCCTTCGCGTTCTCTATCTGAGGTAGTGGCCGAAATCCCCAAGCCGACATTTATTTTCGATGTGATTTTTACCGTCCGCAACAGTCAGACATTTTTTCGAATTCCTTCACGTTCTCTACCTAGCCTTCGGGAGGGGTGGCAGGGAGGACTGAACTATTTCGAAATTGAATAATTCTACTGTCCGATGTTTTTCAATATTTCTATAGATTTTTTTCGCTTCTATTTTTCTCTTCGCGGTTTCTATCTAGCCTTCGGTTCGTTGCAAAATTTCAGCTCAATCCGATACCAGCAAGTGAATAAAAAAAAGGATTGCAAATTTAAACAATAAAAGCTTATAGTTTGTGTCGAGATTTTTTCTATACACGCGCAGCCCACAAACAAAAGATAAACGCTTGATATTTCATTGCCTATATTAGAACATTAAGACTCAGTAGCTATCCTATTTGTATAAGCTATCCAAATATTATATTTTTCAGAACAATTCACATATCTAACAACAAAAAAAAAGGAAAAATTACTCATGCTTATGCAAAAAATGGACTGCCTACCGAAATGGAACCGGGGTATATACGAGGATATATTGAAAAATTCTAGCCTACTATAGAATCAAACAAAATTTCAATGTCAAAATATTTTATTACTCAACATATTCTCCTCTTAATTGGATACATTTATTACAGCGAACCTGCAACGTCTCTAGACCTTTAAAAAAAAAATTGTCTTCTTGCTCTGCAAACCAGACCTCCACAGCTTTTATTACCTCCTCTTTGGAAGAAAATTTACGACCTTTTAAACTTTTTTCAGTTGAGGAAAGATATGATAGTCGGACGGAGCCAAATCTGGTGAATAAGGGGGTGTTCTAGTAATTCAAACCCTAAATCACGAATTTTTTGCATGGCAACATGAGATTTGTGTGCAGGGGCGTTGTCCTGCAAAAACAAAACACCTTTGGATAGCTTTCCGCGTCTTTTCTCTTCAATTTTTTCCCGTAGAGTGGTCAGTAATGTCGAATAGTAATCTCCAGTTATTGTTCTACCCTTATTCAAAAAATCAATCATGATTACTCCATGGCAATCCCAAAAAACTGAAGCAAGAACTATTCCAGCAGATTTTTGGTCTTAGGTCTAGGAGAACCGAAGTGTCGCCATTCCATCGATTGTTGCTTTGTTTCTGGATGGTAGAAATGTACCCAAGTCTCATCCGTAGTAACAATTCGGGGGAAAATCTATTTTACTGACTGAAGGATTTCTTGCGGAATGGGTAATAAATGACGGAATATTTTTCTCAAATACAACAAATATGCCTAAATAATTTTTTTTTTCAAAAAAAAACCCCTTGGCCCCACTTTACTCTTGTGATTTTTCTGAAAAACTTGTGGAATGGGTAGTAAATGACAAAATATTTTTCTCAAATTGCATATTTAATTCAAACTGAGGACAACAAATATGCCAATATATTTTTTTTCCAAACAATCCCCCTTGACCCCACTTTACTCTTGTGATTTTTCGGAAACATTTGCGGAATGGGTCACAGTAAAAAGTGGGTGGAAAAATACATGCCAAAATGTAATATATACATAATCCTGCTAGTATTATAACTTGATTGCACAGGTAATTTAAAATTTTCATGTAAAATTCTCCCGTGTTTTACAGTGAGCATGTAATTCAATGCTTTATTACATGTAATTTCCGCTGGTTTACATGATGACTGTAAATGAATGTGATAATCAGTAAAACAACGTATTGTTACAGCGAAATGACGCCAAATTACAGAATATTACAGGTAAAGTGTAAATTGTCCTTTGTTTAAAAGTAATTCTCCATAACGCTATCGCCATGCGCACCTACCGGCATTCGGCCCAATCCTCATTCACAGTTCATATTGGTAGGATGAACATCGTTGGGCATCTGGCGAAGGTAGGTTTTAAAAACAAACAAGCCGACTTTTGTGTTTAATGTAAGTGAGTATGTGGGTGCCAAAATGTCATCGGATTATATATCAGGTGAGTAAATAGGTACTGTGAAAAAAATATGAAACATTCATCGTGAAATTATAGTCATTTGTTCATTTAGTCATTGTTCGCTCCATAATATTATGAATAATACAAGTATTTTCATAGGAAATTGATTCGAAACTTCCGTTGTCGCAGACCCAACTCTGAGATTATTATGAGAATTTATTCGACTTTCAAATCTCAAGTGGATAGATATAATCTCAATTCGAACATGAAATCGGAGTGTGATAAATCTTATTAGGTAAGCTGAACTATTTAGTAAATTTTCAAATTGAAGTATAGAGTAAGATATTTTAAATAATTTTTTTGACAACATTCAAATGATTTGAGAGTTTGAGTGATTTTCCTTCAATATATGACAATATATTATAATGTTATGATGAATAAAGTATCATTAATACTGATTTTATGTCTTTTTTGCAGATTTCCTCCCTCTTTATTATTAAGGAATTATGAGCCTATATATATATTAAGTTAATTGGCACTACCTGAAAACAATGGTGAAGACACTTGAACAGACATGTAACAATTTCCGTTAAATCTTTAATTAGGGAAAAAAATCACATGAAAATACAAGTAATTATCGGGGAATATATGGAAAAGCACATTTGATGTATTTAAAAATTCAAGTTGATCCAAGTTTAATTTACAACAAAAATTGTTGTTTTTCTGCACAAATACTTGAATATATATCTAATAATACATACTACAGCATGTATGTCAATTGTCACTAGGTATACTTGAATATAATGGTAAAAACACCTAATCAAACATGTAGATATCGCCATTAAATCTGGAATAATGGAGAAAATTACATAAGTATACAAGCGATAATCCATGGAATATAATGAAAATTCACATTTAAAGTCAAGTTATGACTTCACATTATATTACATGAGGTATGTAACTTTACATGTATATGCATGGCACCGCATATGGGATCATGTAATCTGATGGAAACAATATTTACAGTGTAGTAAATGACGGAATATTTTTCTCAAATAACATATTTGATTCAAAGTAAGGACAACAAATATACCTATATAATATTTCTTCCGAAAAAAACCCCTTGACCCCTCTTTACTCTTGTGATTTTTCGGAAAAATTTGCGGAATGGGTAGTGAATGACAAAATATTTTCCTCAAATTGCATATTTGATTCAAACTAAGGACAACAAATATGCCTATATAATATTTTTTCAAAAAAAAAACCCTTGCTCCCACTTTACTCTTGTGATTTTTCGGAAAAATTTACGGAATGGGTAGTAAATGACGGAATATTTTCCTCAAATTGCATATTTGATTCAAACTAAAGACAAAAAATATGCCTATATAATTTTTTTTTCGAAAAAAAACTCCTTGACCCCACTTTACTCTTGTGATTTTTCGGCAAAATTTGCGGAATGGGTAGTAAATGACAAAATATTTTTCTCAAATTGCATATTTGATTCAAACTAAGGACAAAAAATATGCCTATATAATATTTTTTCCGAAAAAACCCCCCTTGACCCCACTTTACTCTTGTGATTTTTCGGAAAAATTTGCGGAATGGGTAGTAAATGACGGAATATTTTCCTCAAATTGCATATTTGATTCAAACTAACGACAACAAATATGCCTATAAGATTCCGATTTCGAAAAAAACCCCTTGACCCCACTTTACTCTTGTGATTTTTCGGGAAAATTTGCGGAATGGGTAGTGAATGACAAAATATTTTTAATTTTTATTTATTTTTTTAAATTATGAAGGCATATTTGTTGTCCTCAGTTTTGATCAAATATGCAATTTGAGAAAAATGTTTTGTAATTTACTACCCATTCCGCAAATTTTTCCGAAAAATCACCGAAGTAAAGTGGAGTCAAGGGGTTTTTTTTTGAAAAAAAATTATAGAGGCATATTTGTTGTCCTCAGTTTCAATGAAATATGCAATTTGAGGAAAATATTTTGTCATTTACTACCCATTCCGCAAATGTTTCTGAAAAATCACAAGAGTAAAATGGGGTCAAGGGGTTTTTTTTTTCGAGAAAAAAATTATATAGACATATTCGTTGTCCTTAGTTTGAATCAAATATGCAATTTGAGAAAAACATTTCATCATTCACTACCCATTCCGCCAGGGATTGTTCAGTCAGTAAAATAGGCACGGCCCAATTCGGTTCAAGAAGTCTACATCGTTTTCAAGTCATCAGTGAGCCAAATATTCAAAAATGACAACAATTCTTACCTCCTTCTTTTCTCTGAATATCACTAATTCCAAGATCTGCAATTACTCATTTGAACAACTTATTTTCGTTTGAATAGAGAACTGAAACCGAGTGGAAAACAAATATTTACGCTGTATATTCCCAACAAAAGATATTCAGATTGAAGATGTCGAGATTCGCTGCGAAATAACAATAATTAAAGACGAAAATACAGGCTGTAAAAGTGATAATATGATGTTAGACAACACGCTCTGAACGCCCAGTTCCTACTATGGGAGCTGGACGAAATATTGCCGAGTCATACAATCTGAAGATGGGTAACGACTGGCCAGACACAAACCACACTGAATCTAATTGTTATAATTACAATTTTCTCTTATCGGTCGCTCTTTCAAGATTTTATCTCGATTTTTACTCGTTTTGTTTGCAGAACCGACAATGTACCGTTGTTGTGACGAACAACCATCAATTTCGCAATTTTTCTTGGTGAAATTAATTGTTTAATTCAAAAAACTCAGTCATCGTCTGTTGTTAAGATTTACAGTTTTTTGATCATCTTTGAAATATATTCTCTTCATGAGAACAAATCATTTTGGTGAATTGAATATTAAAAGTTCTTTATTTTTATTGGTTCAATTAGGTCAAAATGATTGCATGTTGCCTCTCGCCATAAAATTCAACGGAGAATCTGACCAGCCAATCTGTTAATTTTTTTTTGAATTATAACAGCCAAATTATGGCTCACTTATTATTATTTGAAGCAAAGTAAAAATGGAAGGACGTTTTGAAATTTCCAAAAATAATTGAAAATATTCTACAGGATTTTGTTTTGTCAGGTTGGTAATAAATTTTGTTTTTAAATGTTTGAAACACTAGGACAATTAACTCTAATGGGATTACATTGTTGTGGACTGGGCTTTGTACCCTGTACCAGTATTAACAAGATTCTATTTTGAATATTTCAAATCCAATCATGAGCTTTAGTCAGCGTTCACTGTGGTTTTGGAGTCACATCTTGCCACTACTACATACTTTGGTCAAGGAGAGAACAGTCTGGTACAAATTTCATGACAGTGGCTTAAATAGACTGTTTTCTATCGAATTGGAGGATCTAGAGACCATACATCCTTTTTGCTGAAAATCAGCAATACATAATTCAACAGACCCCGTTATGAGTTTTCATTCAAATGACGTGGTATTACAGGTTTTTCCTGGTTTTCTACAGCTGTATATAAAAGCGAATGCGCCACAGTATCAATTTAAGCAGCCCTGGAGCACCGATACATTTTTTCCCATTAATTCTTTGTTATTGCAGTATTCATTATTTTAGTTTCGTAGACGAGACTCGAGACGATACTCGGACAAGACGAGACGAGAATTTTATTGGTCTCGTTTCGAGTCTCGTGCATGAGGTCTCGCGTCTCGTACGAGAGTCTCGCAGGTGAATATTTCTACGCGCGGACTTGAAAATCCAACAAAAATTTAACTAAAAAACTTTTAAAAAACATTTTTGACCATTCCAACAATATGCATTGAAGTAGTCTTCATGGCAAAGTTTGCATGTAATCTTTTCAAATTTAATCGCTTTATGTCGAAATATTTTTGAAACAATTCTATAAAGTGGAGTTTTTATTGATAAAAATCGATATTAGGTCAGAAAATAATGTTTATTTTTAAATGTTGCCAAGAATTGTAAGAATAAGTGATGAACGACAAAACGAAAACCAACATGGAGGACAAAAATTTAACTGCGGTTAAGTAGGTCTAGTGATTGAATCACTTCAATAAAAAAAATTGTCGTGTCTGATTGGTCTTCATAAATATCCTATTGAAAATTCAATCTGGAGAAAATATTTGCGTTTCATAGACGACATAACATTCTTCAACAATGATGACACATGGCACTAACTGAAAAAAAAATTGGATCGCTTGTGTAAAACCTTCAACCTATCGCCTACAACCTTCAAGCTATGCACTTGTCATATTTTATTGAATAATTATGTGGGTTTCTATCGATACTGACCTTTCAAAGGAAAATGTTGATATTGATTACAAACTAATCATTTAGTAGGTATTTTAATAGACCGTCATATGATGACAGATTTTGCATACTGATTTTCTCTTTTCTGGGATTTCAACCATTGAAAATTATACCTATATTTGAAAGATTAATCTTCCGTTTGCAGATTTTTTTTTTATTTCTCGTTTAGTCATTTTAACACAATTACATATATAACAATCTAATAGTGAAAAACGAAAGCCATAAGATTTGGACGTACTAAAAGGGTTGAAGTAAGGCGTGACCTTAAAAAAAATACTCGGTTGCTGATGCATTTTCTCGCTTATGGAAATCGACAGAATGAAATTTGAAATCGTTAGGAACCCGTAAAAAAATTCCCATAAGCCGGTCATCTGATCAAATGCCACAAATGAGAAAATTTACCGGCAATCGAAAAATTTTTAACAAAATTACGCGGCAGAAAATTTACGTTATGTTTATTATGAAAAGAAAGCATCTTGTTATAGATGCATTTCTCAATCACTTTACAGAACACTGTATGTAGGTACTTTAATTTGTCGGTAGTTCTCCATAAAAAGTACGTAATAAATGTAAAATGTATTTATTTGTAATTTTTCGAAAAATAAATAAATTTGTCTACAACTAAGGCTCGTTTTGAAACCTACTTAGTCCTTATGGGATATACTAAGTGATGTTGAGTTTCTTTAAATAAAAACATTTTTAAAAATTAGCAAAATCTCAATAGTTTTATTTTTTGAAGTAACATTCGAATGAAGTTTTTTAAGAGAACTTTGTTGGAGCTCATTCAGCAATGTGAATGTGAAAAAAAATTTGAATTGTTCGTGAAAAACTACAATAATCGATTTTTTCAATTTTTTTAATCAATATCGTATATCAGGAATTGATTTCAAAACTCCGTCTGTTTTTTTAGGATAACCTCATCGATGTAATAATTGGCAAGAACATCGAAAACTGTCAATTATTCCATTATATTTCATGAATTCATTCCTGAGTGAATTTTGCGAAAACTTAAGGTTTTTGTTGTACGGCACTTTTTTGGCACAATACCTTTCATAACTTCCCATTCAAATGGCTTGTAAAATCTCTAATCGATCTCTGTCAATGAGTTACTACCAAAAAGATCGTGAAAATCATCTTTACAATGGACCTTTCCAAGAGATATGAGATAACACTGAAATTAGAAAGTAAATACGCTAATATCACTCGGGATTTTTTATTTATTTTTTCTGGCCGCTAGTTTATCTATAATCGGAAGAAAAGTGATTCCGTGACGTCACGTTCATCAAAACTAAACTTGGCAACGTTGTTAAAGTTGTGCGCCAAATTCTCATTCAAATATAATGTGTCGTATGACAGTTGTCATTTGATACCAGATGGGTTCTTTCGTCTGTTTCACGGTGCGATCAATAAGAATAGTTTGTCTCTGTCTAACTCATTTGCCTACCCATTTGATACAAGTGAAGTAGTTCCATCAGATCTAAACTTCAACGAACACTACCTTGATTTTTTTTTAGAGGTTAATTCTGTTTTTTAAGTTTTGAAAGCTTTTGTTGTTTGTGTTCTAAAATTTGTTATTAATTCCTGTATCTCCAGTATCTGTATCCCTGAAATAACTGAACATGTGAAAAGCGTAAATATATGTTTTTGTGAAGAACATTTCCAAGTGAGTACTTTACGTTATGTTATTATTGTATTCAAAGCAGAGTTCAAGGGAAGATTTAAAATATTAGTCATTGCAAAAAAGATCTTGAACTATCAAAATTAATGTTGATTGTTGAATGTAAATAAAATAAACATTAACCTCACATCTCCATATAACTTTTGACAATTGAGAACTGTCATTACGATTTGCTGTGTTGTCAATGCTCGTTCTTCATCAAAAGAAAGGTTCGTTCAGAAAATTTTAAAGTTACAAATACAATTAAAAATAGCTAATATGTAGATTTTTATCTATGAGTTGATCAAGTGATAATGTATTGATTATTTCTCAACGACTTATATCATGCTAGAAGTTATATTTTTAAGGAGAACGGTATTGCCTGTTTCGGAACGTGGATTATGGTGGGAGGTTTTTCCGATGAACTTTCAAATATGATATTTTTTTAAAAAGAAAGAAAAATAATGGAACTTTTTGTTAAATGGACTTTTCAGACTAACAACTTTCGATTTAAACGAGTTTTGTCATTTATTTTCCGTAAATGAAAGATCTTCGTGATTCCGTCCTAACACAGCCAAGTTTTTACTAGGCAACATAATAATATGAGATCGCTATGGATTGTTTTCCTGTTTAATGAAAAATCGCAAGTAAAGATTTCTTCCATTTGTTGTGTACTTTTTGAATGTCACTATATATTCACGAACTTAATGTGCAGTTACTTGGGAATGGCGTTAATGCCGAAACCGGTCGTAATAAATAAAATCTAAGTGGAAATTAGATTTTTTTCACCTGTTTTCATCATGAATTTCAACTAAATAAATAGACCATCCTTCGATATTGCGATTGTTCAGTTTTTCATATCTTCTTTCAAATCTGGATAAGAACGATATAGGTACCTACTCTTAGTAGAATGGCTTGTTCATTACGTCTGTGCAATTTGTATTGTACCTACTATTAACTTGACACCCTGTATATTCTTTTCGGTGATTAATATCAGTACGCTAATAAATTTATTTTTACAAAAAATGGAGAGTCCCACCCCTTTTTGCCACAAACTGCAGTACCTATATCGAAAGGATAGAAAATGTTAAAACGCAGGCCAATGTGTGATTCCAAGAGAGCCGGTTTTTAATCAAGACCATAAAGGATGTCTTCGTCGTTTTTTCAAGTCTGACCCTTGCTGGCCTCCCACACCGTCCGAGTAGAGGAAGACCAATTAAAAAATAGCTGCACGCTGAGTTTGTCTGACCAGCTGCTTTTTCGACCAACCGTAGCAACGCCAGCAACATTGATATATTGTAGACGAGCCACGAATCTGATGTCGCGTATTTATTATTTTTTGTTCCTTGTCTTTCAGTGCATCTGTTAAACAATATGGTGGTCTGGTCTGATACGTTCATTACTGTGACTGCTAGCCTGATATATGGATCGATTATATTATTTTTTTGGCATGATGGACATAGGTACTGTGTGATAAACTTACCAAACAGTTAATTCTGTTTTGCATTATTAGACCAGTGCATTTTTGAGATAAAAAACTTATTATCAGCATGATACCTATACTGGAAGACGAGCAAAATATTGTTCGAATGACGGGAAAAATAAATTGGAGTCGAAAAAATGGAGAACGGTAGAACTTTTAGGGGTTGAAAGCGACATTTCACGGTTTTGCGAGAATTGCAACGAAATGACCTCCTATCGAATTGGCAAAGTTGTTGATAATAGAAAGATCTACAACTTTTATATTCAACATTTTTTTCACATAACCTCAAATTTCTCGGGAAAATCGGAAAAACCGATTTTTCAGTTATTGATTTTTTTCTCGCAAAATTTTTTTTTCACGAAATTTGCTGGAAATATAATGTTTCAAGTTAGTTGTAATTTTTTTTTGTCTGAATATAGTTTTTTTTTGTTTCTACAAATTCCGACAAAACGACCTCATTTTCAACTGAAAAGTTTCGCCGATAAAGTTCGTCTTTTGTAGCTCGCCAGCGGCCAGTTTTTTCGTCGAAGCCTCAACTTTCAGATTATGTAATTAAAAAATAGATTTTTGAAAATCTGAGGTTATGTGGAAAAATCTTGGATACGAAAAATGTAGATCTTTTTGTTGCCAACAACTTTTTTTCTTAACTTTTTTTTGTAGGAGGTTAATTTTTGCTGCAAATCGCGAGAAACTATTCATACCCCCAAAAGTTCACTTCCTTTCGCCCTTCTATCATAATCAAATTCTTATTTATGTCCTTGTTTATTTTTTGTACCTGGTTACATCAAATTGATATTCTCGAAAGGTTTCAACTGTTCATTTCAATAATTTTAATAAATAAATATGAGTGTAGAACAAAAATTTTAAAAAATTATTTTCGAAAATCTGTTTTTTAAAGTTTTCGCGTTTTCTGGAAAAAAATTCCGCAGTAATTCTACTCTTCTATTGAATAATCTAAAAGTAGACGCTTCAACGAAAAAACTGGTTGCTGGCGAGCTTGAAAAGACAAACTTTATCAGTGAAACTTTTTGGTTGAAAATGAGGTCGGAATTTCGTGAAAAAAAAGTTATTTAAGTGAGAAAAAATGAATAACTGAAAAATTGGTTTTTCCGAGTTTCCCGAGGAATTTGAGGTTATGTGAAAAAATTTAATCTTCAAAAGTTCTAGATCTTTATATTATCAACAACTTTGCTCTTCAACTTTTTTTGATAGGACAACTTTCGTTGCAATTCTCGAAAAACCGTTGAATATCGCTTTCAACCCCTAAAAGTTCACCCCGTTCCACCCTTTTCCATTTTTTCGCCTTCAATTTATCATTCCCGTTATTCCAACAATATTTTGCTCCTCTTCCAGTAGGTCTCATGCTGTTAATAATTTTTTTATGTCAAAAATGCATCAGCACTGGTCTATCTGGGAAGAAGGTTGTTGCAATAACACCATCATAGACCGTCAGATAACGACAGATTTTGTTGACTCATTTTCTCTCTTCTGGGATTTTAACCAATGGAAATTATGTCAGTGTTGAGCCCAAAAATTGAAAATTTAGCCATCGGACGTCTGCTAGGAATATGGAAGATTCATTTTCCTTTAGTAAAAATAAATAGTTTTATTTTTATTTTCTCGTTTATGGCATTTTAACACATGAATAGGTATAGCAATTTAATAGTGAAGAACCAAAGCCATAAGATTTGCACGTGCTTAAGGTTGAAATAGGGGCGCGAACTTGTAAAAAAATTGTTGGTTGCTGATGCATTTTCTAGCTTATGGCAATCAACAGAATGGAATTTAATATCGTTAGGAACCCGAAAAAAATTTCCCATAAACCGGTCAGCTGTTGAAGTATATTTTCCGGACGGAAAATTTTGTGAAATTTTTTTTCGTTTTCCGGCAAACTTTCTCGTGAACGGAATAATGTGGAATAGAAATTTATTAATGTAAAAGTCTGTCATATAAAAAGCCATAAGTCTAGTTCGTGCTTATCATACTATATGAAACAGGAAATTTTGTTCATTTTCTCGTTTATGGGAATTGGCATGTAGGAAGAAAAACTGAATTCAAGACTAGAAAAAAAAAGCCATAAGTCGGAAACATGATTACGATGTTTTATACAGTGAGGTCCTGAAGTAACGGATACATTAATTTTCTATGTTATTATTTTTTAAGAAAAACGTCGAGTTATGTTCTCGAAAAGACACTCTGTGGCATAAAAAATCACCCCTCCTGCACCCCCCTCAAGGTGACAGTCATTCACCCAATTTTTTTAATTCACCAATCCATTGAAGAACAGAATTTTTTGGGGTTTCAAATATTTTCAGAAATTTCAAGGAACCTATGTTATGGGTAGTTTTTAGAGAAACCGAGAATGATAATCTAGAAGATCCGCCCATCTTAGGTCACAGCGGCACTTGAAAGTCCAGTGCTAGGACATATGAGAGACTTGTGCGCACATATCCAGTGTGATATGGTTTCTAGGATACGCAGGAACCAACAAAATATTACATTTCCTTCTGTTCACCATTTGAATTGTACCGAAGACACTGCAAATCATTTCAACCTATGGCCCAGAACTGCTTCTAATCTGGAAATGAGTTCGATTTTTCATTTAGACATAGAAGCAATTTATTATTCTGGAACTTTCACTTCTAAAAGGTGAACTAGGCCTGAAGGGCAGGCCACTATGAAAAAACGCGCCGGAAGCTCTGCCTCTAATGTGGTGGGGAAACTGTAGGGTTTTTACCAACAATAAAACTCCGACATTATTTTCATTTTTCAAAGAAAATAATCTTTTACATTCCTAATTATTTTATATTCATTTCTTTACTTCTTAAATTCAATGGTCGTTTGTCCGACTATTAATGTTTATGATGGGGAAATAACTGGGAATGCCATAGTTAAATTTCTGATAACCGGATTACCTCCAATACGAAACTGCCAACAAGAAATAGCTTTACCACCCTTCCGTAAGCCGGACCCCCAAACCTCCGACAAAGCAAACTAGTGTTTATATTCCTGCGCACACTGGCTTGCTGTGTTTACTTTTTTGTGAACTTTGATTCGCCACATCGTGTCACATAGTCACAATAAACAGGTAAGTAATAGGCATAATCACATTATTTCAAAAATCTGATGTTCCGTATTCAAATTCGAATGATCGAATGACACAGCAAGCCAGTAGGCGTGGGGGAATTACGCAGTTAAGATTTTTAACTTATAGGGGTTGAGGCAAAATTGCTTGAATTATCTTTACAACCCCTATTAGTTTGTCACAATAATGCCCATAACTATTTTTTTTACTGTATAAAAAATTATTTAAAAAAATAAATTATTTGGTACCAATCTTACTATTACACTTCCGACTTTTTTTATGGCCTGAGAATGAAGTTTGCAATGCATATGGCAAATCCCATGAAGGAAGAAATGAGCAATTTTATCTTTATTAATTTCTGGCAGCAGAATTTTCAAATAATTGTATTTATTTATGCAGTGTGACCTATTTGAAATGAAAGCACTCATATCAAACTTTAATTTTTCAACCGATTGGAATGAATTTTTTTCAAAAAGTCTATCAGGACACCAAATTTAATGAGTAATTCTTCATTTTCAAGGTTAAAAATCTTAAATTATTTTTTTAGAAAAAATCACACCAATCCACTGGATTTGCGACATTTTTAAATAGTTCTTGTTAAAAGTTTGTTGAAACTCGCCCATCAATAAAAAAGTTATGAAAAATAAAAAAATTAAATTCTAAAAATATGCCGGTTAATCAATCCACCAATTCAATTTCAGAAGAAGTTTCGGAATATCACTGGTCAGAATTTCATCAACATCTATTCATAAATAAGAAAATTACAGGAAAACAAAATTTGAAAAATATGTTGATGGAATTTCATGAAAATATCATTTTATCTAATGATTTTTCATTATTATTTATCAATAGATTTTGATGAAATTCTGATCAGTGATCTTTTGAGATTTCCTGAATCCAGTGGTGTATTCTGAATTCTGGATAAGAATAACGGCATATTTTTAAAATTTAATTCTCCCATAACTTTTTTATCATTGGACGAATTTCAACAAAATTCCAAAATTAACCATTTGAAAATGTCACAATTCCAGTGGTGTAGTCTGATTTTTTCTCAAAAAATTGCTAATAAATTTTTCAGTTTTTTACCTCGAAAAAAGAAAAAGAATAGTTGGCCCTGAAAATGAAGATTTATTCTTGAAATTTAGTGTCCCAGTGGACTTATTGAATATCTACCTAATGAAAAAAAAGCATTCCAATCGGTAGAAAAAAGTATGATTTATAAGGGTGCTTCCATTTTAAATGGGCCACACTGAATAAAACATCGATAAAAATGACGACACCCTTACGTCAAAATGTGACAGTGTGTTGAACAACATCTCCCAGTGGTGTGGGTCAAATGAACTCTTTTTCAATGTAAAAAAAACTCAGTTGGTCCGCTTCCACAATCGACAAAAAACATGTCCTCAAATGGAGATTCAATTAAACGGCTCAGCTATACAGAATAATAAAACCACAAAATTTCTCGGTATTACGATAGATGAAAACCTTGATTGGAGGGGTCATTGTCAAGCAATCATAAGCAAACTAAACTCTCTGAGTTATATGCTCAGGGCCTTGAAGCCAATTCTCCTGCAAAATCAGATACTTCTTGTATATCATAGCTTGGCAGCATCAACGTTGAGGTACGGTATATGCTTGTGGGGCAACTCTACGTTGTCCAACGATGTATTTATCGCACAAAAAAAAATTATAAAAATAATTGCAGGAATGAAACAAAATGAAACATGCAGAGAAATATTTAGAGAGCTACGTGTTTTGACCGTACCGTCTCTCCTGATAATGGAACTTTGCCTCTATATATTCAATAACAAATTTCTTTTCACAGAAATAAGAAACATTCATTCAAAACAAACTAGACAAAAAAATAATTATTATGTGCCTTATTGTAAGTACAAAATGACAACAAACGCTCCTTCACACCTTGGCCTGCAAATTTTTAACAGGCTACCGTGCAGAATAAAACACAAAAAATGTAACTCTCATGAGTTCAAAAAAAATCTGCAAGAATTTTTACTAGAGAAAAGTTTTTATTCACTGTCCGAATTTTATACCGAATGTTCAGGTACTTTGTGTACCTGTGTTTAATCTATTATTTTATCTATTATTTAATTAGCTCTTAAGCTTTAGGTTAAGTTAGGTTAAGTTTCAACATTTGACCATTCTTATACAAATTAACATTTGTCTCTAAAGAAAATAAATGCTACTTACTTACTTACTTATATCATGTTTCCGACTTATGGCTTTTTTTTCTGGTCTTGAAATACTATCTTCTTCTCACATGCCAATTCCCATCAACGAGAAAATGAAAAAATTTCCACAAATTTTCCAACAACTTTACAACTTATGGCTTTTCTTGATGTACATGCAAAGCTTATGGGAATTTTATTATGATGTTTATCCATCAACAGAATCATATGGTTCAAATGCCATAAACGAGAAAGTTTGCCGGAAAACGAAAAAAATTTTTACAAAATTTTCCGTCCAGAAAATATACTTCAACAGCTGACCGGCTTATGGGAAATTTTTTTCGGGTTCCTAACGATATTAAATTTCATTCTGTTGATTGCCATACGCGAGAAAATGCATCAGAAATCAACTATTTTGTCACAAGATCGCGCCCCTATTTCAACCCTGCGTTACATACGTGGATAATTGTTGCATCAGTACATACGTGGGGTGTGACAAACCCCATTTCCTGAAAAATCGTATTTTTTTCATCTTATTCTTTTTCTGATATTACGTTGTTCCATAGTATCAGGGGATCGTTTCAGAACAATAAAAACACGCAAGAAATAATCAAATAGGCTTTATTTCAAGAAATCTGATATAAACGGAACAAGGCTAGTTTTTCATGTACCAAAAAACACACCGCGACAAAAAAAATCATGTGAGATAAATGAACATCTCACCCCGGAATGAACATTCGGAAACTAAAATTTGATTATGATGAAATACAAAGAAAATAATTGCAGATTGAAAAACAGAAAAGAAAAAAATTAATCGCTGTCTGAGCCTTGCAATTTTGACAAGTAATCACACACCATAGCACTTAAGTTCCCTATAACTTCACTCAGTGTCTACAAGATACTGCGGAAATGCCTGGATTCGATGATGCGGACATATTTTGGAAGCTATTAGGAGGGGCGTACGCATAAGTTTACGTTTGGCATATTCTCAAAGCGATATTCGGCGGCTGGGGTACATCACACCCCACGTATGTAACGCAGGGTTAAGCACGTGCAAACCTTATAGCTTTGGGTTTTCACTATTAGATTTTTATACCTATTCATGTGTTAAAATGCCATAAACGAGAAAATTTAAAAAAAAAACAATTTTTTTTTCTGCAAAAGGAAAGTGAATTTTCTATATGCCTAGCACACCTCCGATCGCTGAATTTTCGTTTTTTGGGCTCAACACTGACATAATTTCCAGTGGTTAAAATCCCAGAAGAGAGAAAATGAGTCAGCAAAATCTGTCGTTATCTGACGGTCTATTACCAAACCGAATTAAAAATTGCAATACAAGAGTCTTCAATCAAAGTTTCTTGTAATTAAGTAAACTTATTTCACTCTGAATAACTCTATTATAAGACCATTGGTCAGTTATTTAAGGACCCCAAAAATATATAAAAATGAGATGAAAAATACTGGAAGGGTAAGTGTATATACAGGACATCTTTATTTGTGTTATTTACACATTATCCTGAATCGTGAATGTCGTCCGTCTCTTTCTTCGCATTTTTATCGGTATTTTCACAACGCGCTCGTTTACCACAGCTATCTAGATGTTGGGGATAGCGAGCATAAATCTTGTCGTACGCTCAATTAAACATAATATATCGGATAAATTGAGCATGGCCCATCAAAAGTGCTTTATTTATTATGCTGCTCTACGGATGTTTTTTGTCGTTTTTAGCGTGTACTATTGGATTTATAGTGATGATTTGAATAATTATTCCACTGAAGAGCTATTTTGATGCACAAGAATTTTTTTCGGTCATTTTCAATGTCAGATTGGTCAATTAGATTTGAGAAATTGGTCGTGGAGGAAAAAACATTACTCTTTTTTATATTTCTGAAAGAGAAAAAATGGACCGGGTGAATGATTTCCGAATTCGAGTAAAGGAAACGGAAGTCATTGTTATTTGGATCTCTACTTTCTTGAACTTTGAAACATATTATATTTTTATTTTTCGAATATTAGTCCAGTCGTTTTTGTTCTCTATAAAATAAGAAGTAAAACCAATTTTGTATATGTTATTATAAAAAGCTTAATTTTAAAATTATGAAAAATGTTGACTGTAAAAGTTTCTGTTTTCATTTTCACTATTTTCATTCGGGCTTGAAGGCCGTCGTTTTTTGGAATTTCTTTCGCGAGTGGCTGGCTTCTCCAGAGGCTTTTACATCTTGGATAATCTCGGATGACTAAAGGGATTGTATTTATTCTGACTCAGGTAGTTCCGTGAGCTCATTACCGTATCTAGATTAGGTACATTTTCATTAACCTTATATAGTTGATTTCCTTTTACCTGTTGTCCTAATGTATTTGTCTTCCTTCGGTTTTCTTGAATTTTTAAGAATAGGATTCCTTATTCGATTGAGTATCAAAGCTTCTTTTTTTCTGTTGAAATTCTCCGTGTGTTTGTGGATCTCTATTGCCTCTCGTACAAGTCGGCTATGGTATCCCTGGTTGGGAGCAAGAAGTTTCACCTCCTCAAACAGGATCCTGTTTTCCTTCACTAAGCGCATGTTCTGCCACTGCCGACTTGTCCGTTTGGCCTAATCTACAGTTTCTCTGGTGCTCCTTCAGTCTTGTACCCATGGATCTTTTTGCGATTCCGATGTAGACCTTGCCACAAGTGCATGGCATGCGATATACCACCGCTGCTGATAGTGTGTCTCTTTTGTCCTTAGCTGACCTAAGACTTTGTTGTATCTTCTTAGTGGGTTTGAAGACCGTTCTAATGTTGTGTTGTCCCAAGTGTTTACTAATTCTGTCCGTGATCCTAGGGATATACGGTAGATACGCACGTGCAACTATCTGAGCCTCCTTCCCACCCTGGCTCGTGGAAGTCCTCGGTTTCATGGCCCTGTTGATCTAGGGTATACTGTAACCATTCGATCCTGAGGTTGCTTGAAAATGAACGGGAACATCTTTAGCAAAAATAGATATATGAATGGCATGCATACAAAATATGTATGGTGATATTTACAATAATTTCTAGTACTATATATGACAGGAATAATATATACAAACTTCAACCATTGTAACATTTCATCAATATTTTATCACTTACTCTCCGAGTCCTCAGGGTTACCAAAAATTATTGTTATTTTTACCTTAATTTCTTGAAGATACCAGTATGTTCTCTAGATTTTTCTCAGTGGAGGGAATTACTTTATTACCTATAATCAATATTTATTATTATCAATGATTCGAAAACCACTTATCTGTCACTAACAAGTACCTATTTGTTAAATATTTTGGTGTGACATTTTCTTACCGAATCTCCCTCTTTTTTGGATTAATAGCCTAAGGTCTTCGTTGTGCACGATTTTTTGAGAAAACTATTTTCAAAAAATCGTACGAGGCCAGGTAGCCGAGTGGTTAAAGCGACGTGTTTCAATAACTTTGGCTGCCAGTCGAAGGATCAAATCCTAGCGTACGCCCTCGCATTAGTATAGAGGTGTCATCATTTTTTTTCTTCTCCTGTCACCACCGCCGAGTCTACTATTATGTTCGGTCGAAATTCGACGACGGAAAAGTCCCGTAAAACCGAGGAATTTCCGCGAATGTTCCGTCGTCGTGTAGGAAATTTTCTCAGCTTTCTTGCTATATGCCTATGTATTTATCAAATGTGTCTCCTTCTGGTCGAAAACAGCAAAAAATGTACAAGGTGCGCTAGGATCCAGCTAGGATCCTAGCACCTCCAACCACCAACGAAAAATACTTCCGACCGTTCTAGAATTTTTTCGATATTTTTCCCGTATTCTACGCCAAATTTTTTTCGTCACTGTCACTACCGCCGTGCCTTAGATTATGTCGAGTCGGACTTCTACAAAGCAAAAGTACCATAAAACTGCGAAATTTCCGCGACTATTACATCATCGTGTAGGAAATTTTGTCAGCTTTCTTGCTATATGCCTATGTATTTAACGAATGTATCTCCTTATGTTCGGAAACAGCGAAAAATATACAAGGTGCGCTAGGATCCGGCATCCTAACACACATATCACATAGAAAAAAATACTAGCGGTCGACTTGGAATTTTTTCTTTATTTTTCCCTTGTTCGATTTGCCAAGTGAGTCGGAAAATAAAAATATCATTATTTTCACAATCGACCCGTCTGAAGATGCACAAGTTCGTTGAAACGCACGCCAACGCTATGTTCGAGAGCGATCGATACGACATTCGGTGTACTTGTGTATAAAAGATTGAATTTTACGAATATGGTATGGAAAAAAATTAGAAAAATTTGTGGCGAACTTGGGTCAGCTCCGAACGGCCGACGACAGTATCAACTCGCGAACGGGTCGAGATAGAGCAATTCTGCGAACGCCAATCGATTCGGCACGTCGAATTTAGTATATTCAGTAATTTTCAATTCGATCGGCGACAGATGAATTTTCGATTGAAAAATTTCGTAAGGGCCTGGAAAAACCGACAAAAAACCAAAGTCTTGTGGTCAACTGAAATTTGGGGGAGATATACTCACAATTTCGTGCTGATTCCGAAAATGTATGATTCGAATGGCTTGCGATGCACGCTATGGCGTAAAACGGGGAAAAACATACGCTTTTGAACCCCAACAACACATACTCGCTACGCGCTAAGCCGACTAACGATATAACCTTCTTGTAGGATATTTTCTTAGCTTTCCCACCATATATACAAGTAATTAACAAATGTGTCATCTTCTGGTCGAAAAATTCGAAAAATGTACAAGGTGCGCTAGGATCCGGGCTCCTAGCATCTCCAACCGCCAACGAAAAATACTTCTGACCATTCTAGCATTTTTTCAATATTTTTCCCGTATTTTACGCCATCGAATTAGTGCAGAGGTGTAATCGTTTTGGCGCGAATTGTTTTTTCGTCACTGTCGCTACCGCCGAGTCTTAGATTATGTCCTGTCGGACTTCGACAACGCAAAAGTACCATAAAACCAAGGAATTTTCGCGAGTATAACATCATCGTGTAGGAAATTTTCTCAGCTTTCTTGCGATATGCCTATGTATTTAACGAATGTATCTCCTTATGGTCGAAAACAGCGAAAAATCAAAAAGGTGTGCAAGGATTCGGGCTCCTAGCACTTCCAACCTCCAACGAAAATTACTTCTGACCGGCCTAGAATTTTTTCAATATTTTTCCCGTATTCTACGCCATCAAATTAGTCCAGTGGTTTTGACGCCAATTTTTTTTTCGTCACTGTCACTACCGCCGAGTCTTAGATTATGTCCGGTCGGACTTCGGCGACGCAAAAGTACAGTAAAATCGCGGAATATCCGCGAATATTTCGTAATTTTGTAGGAAATTTTCTCAGCTTTCTTGCTATATGCTTATGTATTTAACGAATGTGTCACCTTCTGGTCGAAAACAGCGAAAAATATACATGGTGTGCTAGGATCCAGGATCCTAACACACATATCACATAGAAAAAATACTAGCGGTCGACTTGGAATTTTTTCATTATTTTCACGTGTTCTACGTCATCGATTTGACAATCAGAATGGAAGTTGATCTCTCAAATGTTGTTGTACTCGACCTAGTAACAAAAAGTGTCAATGTGTTCAACGCCATCGATTTGACAAGTGAGGCTGTCGGAAAATTGAAATCTCATAATTTCCACAAAGTTCACAAAGTTCGTTGAAACGCACGCCAACGCTATGTTCGAAGAGCGATCGATACGACATTTGGTGTAAAAAAGATTGTTATTTTTACGAATATGGTATGGAAAAAAATTTGAAAAATTTGTGGCGAACTTGGGTCAGCTCCAAACGGCCGACGACCGTATCAACACGCGAACGGATAGAGATAGAGCAATTCTGCGAACCCCAATCGATTCGGCACGTCGAAATTAGTATATTCTGTGATTTTCATTTCGATTGGCGAAAGATGAATTTTCGATCGAAAAATTTCATAAGGAAAAACCGACTAAAAACCAAAGTCTTGTGGTCAACTAAAATTTGATGGAGACATACTCAAAATTTCGCGCTGATTCCGAAAATATATGATTCGAATGGTTTGCGATGTACGGTATGGCGTAAAACGGAGAAGAACGCGAAAACATGTTGGTATACGGCATCCTCACGCATTCGAACCCCAACAACACATACGCGCTAGGCGCTAGGCCGACCACGGATATGGCCTTCTTGTAGGAAATTTGCTCAGCTTTCCCACCATATATGTCTCCTGGTTGAAAACAGCGAAAAATGTACAAGGTGCGCTAGGATCCGGGCTCCTAGCACCTCCAACCGCCAACGAAAAATACTTCAGACCATTCAAGAATTTTTCCGATATTTTACCCGTTTTCTACGCCATCGAATCGATCTGGAGGTGTAATTGTTTTGACGCGAAATTTTTTTTCGTAACTGTCACTACCGCCGAGTCTTAGATTATGTCCGGTCGGACTTCGACGACGCAAAAGTACCGTAAAATCACGGAATTTCCGCGAATGTTTCGTCATTTTGTAGGAAATTTTCTCAGCTTTCTTGCTATATGCTTATGTATTTAACGAATGTGTCACCTTCTGTTCGAAAACAGCGAAAAATATACAAGGTGTGCTAGGATCCAGGATCCTAACACACATATCACAGAAAAAATACTAGCGGTCGATTTGGATTTTTTTCATTATTTTCACGTGTTCTACGTCATCGATTTGACAAACAGAATGGAAGTTCATCTCTCAAATGTTGTTGTACTCGACCTAGTAACAAAAAGTGTCAAGATGCACAAGTTCGTTGAAACGCACGCCAACGCTATGTTGGAAGAGCGATCGATACGACATTTGGTGTACTTGTGTAAAAAAGATTGAATTTTACGAATATGATATGGAAAATGATTAGTAAAATTTGTGGCGAACTTGGGTCAGCTCCAAGCGGCCGACGACCGTATCAACTCGCGAACGGATAGAGATAGAGCAATTCTGCGAACGCCAATCGATTCGCCTGGAAAAACCTGGAAAAACCGACAAAAAACCAAAGTCTTGTGGTCAACTGAAATTTCGGGGAGACATACTCAAAATTTCGTGCTGATTCCGAAAGTGTATGATTTGAATGGCTTGCGATGCACGGTATGGCGTAAAACTGGGAAAAATGAGAAAACATGTATGGATGCGGCATCCTCACGCTTTTGAGCCCTACCAACACATACTCGCTACGCGCTAAGCCGACCAACGATACAACCTTCTTGTAGGATATTTTCTTAGCTTTCCTACCGTATATACATGTAATTAACAAATGTGTCTCCATCTGGTCGAAAACAGCGAAAAATGTACAAGGTGCGCTAGAATTCGGGCTCCTAGCACCTCCAACCGCCAACAAAAAATACTTCCGACCGTTCTAGAATTTTTTCGATATTTTTCCCGTATTCTACGCCATCGAATTAATTCAGAAATTTAATCGTTTCGACACGATTATTTTTTCGTCATCTGTCACTTCCGCTAAGTCTAATATTATTTCCGGTCGGACTTCGACGACGCAAAAGTACCGTAAAACCCTGGAATTTTCGCGAATATCACATCATCATGTAGAAAATTTTCTCAGCTTTCTTGCTATATCCCTATGTATTTATGGTCAAAAAAAGCGAAAAATGTAAAGGAGCGCTAGGATCCAGCATCCTAGCACATCAAACCGCCAAAGAAAAATACTTCCGAACGTTCTAGAATTTTTTCGATATTTTTCCCGTATTCTACGCCATCGAATCAGTATGAAGGTGTAATTGCTTCGACACGAACTTGTTTTTCGTCATCTGTCACTACCGCCAAGTCTAATATTATGTCCGACCGGACTTCGACGACGCAAAAGTACCGTAAAATCGCGGAATTTTCGCGAGTATCACATCATCGTGTAGGAAATTTTCTCAGCTTTCTTACTATATACCTATGTATTTAACGAATGTGTCTCCTTATATGGTTGAAAATAGCGAAAAATGTAAAGGAGCGCTAGGATCCGGCATCCTAGCACATCAAACCGCCAAAGAAAAATACTTCCGAACGTTCTAGAATTTTTTCGATATTTTTCCCGTGTTCTACGCCATTGAATTAGTATAGTGGTGAAATCGTTTCGACACGATTTTTTTTTCGTCATCTGTCACTACCGTCAAGTCTAATATTATGTCCGGCCGGACTTCGACGACGCAAAAGTACCGTAAAATCGCGGAATTTCCGCGAATATCACATCATCGTGTAGGAAATTTTCTCAGCTTTCTTAACATATACCTATGTATTTAACGAATGTGTCTCCTTATGGTCGAAAATTGCGAAAAATGTAAAGGACCGCTAGGATCCGGTATCCTATCACATCAAACCGCCGAAGAAAAATACTTCCGAACGTTCTAGAATTTTTTCGATATTTTTCCCGTGTTCTACGCCATTGAATTAGTATAGTGGTGAAATCGTTTCGACACGATTTTTTTTTTCATCATCTGTCACTACCGCCAAGTCTAATATTATGTCCGGCCGGACTTCGACGACGCAAAAGTACCGTAAAATCGCGGAATTTTCGCGAATATCACATCATCGTGTAGGAAATTTTCTCAGCTTTCTTAACATATACCTATGTATTTAAAGGATGTGTCTCCTTATGGTCGAAAATTGCGAAAAATGTAAAGGACCGCTAGGATCCGGTATCCTAGCACATCAAACCGCCAAAGAAAAATACTTCCGAACGTTCTAGAATTTTGTCGATATTTTTCCCGTATTCTACGCCATCGAATTAGTATAAAGGTGAAATTGTTTTGACACGAATTTTTTTTTCATCATCTGTCACTTCCGCCAAGTCTAATATTATGTCCGGCCGGACTTCGACGACGCAAAAGTACCGTAAAATCGCGGAATTTTCGCGAATATCACATCATCATGTAGGAAATTTTCTCAGCTTTCTTAACATATACCTATGTATTTAACGAATGTGTCTCCTTATGGTCGAAAATTGCGAAAAATGTAAAGGACCGCTAGGATCCGGTATCCTATCACATCAAACCGCCGAAGAAAAATACTTACGAACGTTCTAGAATTTTGTCGATATTTTCCCCGTATTCTACGTCATCGAATTAGTATAGAAGTGAAATCGTTTTGACACGAATTTTTTTTTCATCATCTGTCACTACCGCCAAGTCTAATATTATGTCCGGCCGGACTTCGACGACGCAAAAGTACCGTAAAATCGCGGAATTCTCGCGAATATCACATCATCGTGTAGGAAATTTTCTCAGCTTTCTTAACATATACCTATGTATTTAACGAATGTGTCTCCTTATGGTCGAAAATTGCGAAAAATGTAAAGGACCGCTAGGATCCGGTATCCTAGCACATCAAACCACCAAAGAAAAATACTTCCGAACGTTCTAGAATTTTGTCGATATTTTTCCCGTATTCTACGCCATCGAATTAGTATAAAGGTGAAATCGTTTTGACACGAATTTTTTTTTCATCATCTGTCACTACCGCCAAGTCTAATATAATGTCCGGCCGGACTTCGACGACGCAAAAGTACCGTAAAATCGCGGAATTTTCGCGAATATCACATCATCGTGTAGGAAATTTTCTCAGCTTTCTTAACATATACCTATGTATTTAACGAATGTGTCTCCTTATCGTCGAAAATTGCGAAAAATGTAAAGGACCGCTAGGATCCGGTATCCTATCACATCAAACCGCCGAAGAAAAATACTTCCGAACGTTCTAGAATTTTGTCGATATTTTTCCCGTATTCTACGCCATCGAATTAGTATAGAAGTGAAATCGTTTTGACACGAATTTTTTTTTCATCATCTGTCACTACCGCCAAGTCTAATATTATGTCCGGCCGGACTTCGACGACGCAAAAGTACCGTAAAATCGCGGAATTCTCGCGAATATCACATCATCGTGTAGGAAATTTTCTCAGCTTTCTTAACATATACCTATGTATTTAACGAATGTGTCTCCTTATGGTCGAAAATTGCGAAAAATGTAAAGGACCGCTAGGATCCGGTAACCTAGCACATCAAACCGCCAAAGAAAAATACTTCCGAACGTTCTAGAATTTTGTCGATATTTTTCCCGTATTCTACGCCATCGAATTAGTATAAAGGTGAAATCGTTTTGACACGAATTTTTTTTTCATCATCTGTCACTACCGCCAAGTCTAATATTATGTCCGGCCGGACTTCGACGACGCAAAAGTACCGTAAAATCGCGGAATTCTCGCGAATATCACATCATCGTGTAGGAAATTTTCTCAGCTTTCTTAACATATACCTATGTATTTAACGAATGTGTCTCCTTATGGTCGAAAATTGCGAAAAATGTAAAGGACCGCTAGGATCCGGTATCCTAGCACATCAAACCGCCAAAGAAAAATACTTCCGAACGTTCTAGAATTTTGTCGATATTTTTCCCGTATTCTACGCCATCGAATTAGTATAGAAATGAAATCGTTTTGACACGAATTTTTTTTTCATCATCTGTCACTACCGCCAAGTCTAATATTATGTCCGGCCGGACTTCGACGACGCAAAAGTACCGTAAAATCGTGGAATTCTCGCGAATATAACATCATCGTGTAGGAAATTTTCTCAGCTTTCTTAACATAACCTATGTATTTAACGAATGTGTCTCCTTATGGTCGAAAATTGCGAAAAATGTAAAGGACCGCTAGGATCCGGTATCCTAGCACATCAAACCGCCAAAGAAAAATACTTCCGAACGTTCTAGAATTTTGTGGATATTTTTCCCGTATTCTACGCCATCGAATTAGTATAAAGGTGAAATCGTTTTGACACGAATTTTTTTTTCATCATCTGTCACTACCGCCAAGTCTAATATTATGTCCTGCCGGACTTCGACGACGCAAAAGTACCGTAAAATCGCGGAATTTTCGCGAATATAACATCATCGTGTAGGAAATTTTCTCAGCTTTCTTAACATATACCTATGTATTTAACGAATGTGTCTCCTTATGGTCGAAAATTGCGAAAAATGTAAAGGACCGCTAGGATCCGGTATCCTAGCACATCAAACCGCCAAAGAAAAATACTTCCGAACGTTCTAGAATTTTGTGGATATTTTTCCCGTATTCTACGCCATCGAATTAGTATAAAGGTGAAATCGTTTTGACACGAATTTTTTTTTCATCATCTGTCACTACCGCCAAGTCTAATATTATGTCCTGCTGGACTTCGACGACGCAAAAGTACCGTAAAATCGCGGAATTTTCGCGAATATCACATCGTGTAGGAAATTTTCTCAGCTTTCTTAACATATACCTATGTATTTAACGAATGTGTCTCCTTATCGTCGAAAATTGCGAAAAATGTAAAGGACCGCTAGGATCCGGTATCCTATCACATCAAACCGCCGAAGAAAAATACTTCCGAACGTTCTAGAATTTTGTCGATATTTTTCCCGTATTCTACGCCATCGAATTAGTATAGAAGTGAAATCGTTTTGACACGAATTTTTTTTTCATCATCTGTCACTACCAGTCTAATATTATGTCCTGCCAGACTTCGACGACGCAAAAGTACCGTAAAATCGCGGAATTTTCGCGAATATCACATCATCGTGTAGGAAATTTTCTCAGCTTTCTTAACATATACCTATGTATTTAACGAATGTGTCTCCTTATCGTCAAAAATTGCGAAAAATGTAAAGGACCGCTAGGATCCGGTATCCTATCACATCAAACCGCCGAAGAAAAATACTTCCGAACGTTCTAGAATTTTTTCGATATTTTTCCTGTATTCTACGCCATCGAATTAGTATAGATGTGAAATCGTTTTGACACGAATTTTTTTTTCATCATCTGTCACTACCGCCAAGTCTAATATTATGTCCGGCCGGACTTCGACGACGCAAAAGTACCGTAAAATCGCGGAATTCTCGCGATTATCACATCATCGTGTAGGAAATTTTCTCAGCTTTCTTAACATATACCTATGTATTTAACGAATGTGTCTCCTTATGGTCGAAAATTGCGAAAAATGTAAAGGACCGCTAGGATCCGGTATCCTAGCACATCAAACCGCCAAAGAAAAATACTTCCGAACGTTCTAGAATTTTGTCGATATTTTTCCCGTATTCTACGCCATCGAATTAGTATAAAGGTGAAATCGTTTTGACACGAATTTTTTTTTCATCATCTGTCACTACCGCCAAGTCTAATATTATGTCCTGCCGGACTTCGACGACGCAAAAGTACCGTAAAATCGCGGAATTTTCGCGAATATCACATCATCGTGTAGGAAATTTTCTCAGCTTTCTTAACATATACCTATGTATTTAACGAATGTGTCTCCTTATCGTCGAAAATTGCGAAAAATGTAAAGGACCGCTAGGATCCGGTATCCTATCACATCAAACCACCGAAGAAAAATACTTCCGAACGTTCTAGAATTTTGTCGATATTTTTCCCGTATTCTACGCCATCGAATTAGTATAGAAGTGAAATCGTTTTGACACGAATTTTTTTTTCATCATCTGTCACTACCGCCAAGTTTAATATTATGTACGGCCGGACTTCGACGACGCAAAAGTACCGTAAAATCGCGGAATTCTCGCGAGTATCACATCATCGTGTAGGAAATTTTCTCAGCTTTCTTAACATATACCTATGTATTTAACGACTGTGTCTCCTTATGGTCGAAAATTGCGAAAAATGTAAAGCACCGCTAGGATCCGGTATCCTAGCACATCAAACCGCCAAAGAAAAATACTTCCGAACGTTCTAGAATTTTGTCGATATTTTTCCCGTATTCTACGCCATCGAATCAGTATAGAAGTGAAATCGTTTTGACACGAATTTTTTTTTCATCATCTGTCACTACCGCCAAGTCTAATATTATGTCCGGCCGGACTTCGACGACGCAAAAGTACCGTAAAATCGCGGAATTCTCGCGAATATCACATCATCGTGTAGGAAATTTTCTCAGCTTTCTTAACATATACCTATGTATTTAACGAATGTGTCTCCTTATGGTCGAAAATTGCGAAAAATGTAAAGGACCGCTAGGATCCGGTATCCTAGCACATCAAACCGCCAAAGAAAAATACTTCCGAACGTTCTAGAATTTTGTCGATATTTTTCCCGTATTCTACGCCATTGAATTAGTATAAAGGTGAAATCGTTTTGACACGAATTTTTTTTTCATCATCTGTCACTACCGCCAAGTCTAATATTATGTCCTGCCGGACTTCGACGGCGCAAAAGTACCGTAAAATCGCGGAATTTTCGCGAATATCACATCATCGTGTAGGAAATTTTCTCAGCTTTCTTAACATATACCTATGTATTTAACGAATGTGTCTCCTTATCGTCAGAAATTGCGAAAAATGTAAAGGACCGCTAGGATCCGGTATCCTATCACATCAAACCGCCGAAGAAAAATACTTACGAACGTTCTAGAATTTTTTCGATATTTCTCCCGTATTCTACGCCATCGAATTAGTATAGAAGTGAAATCGTTTTGACACGAATTTTTTTTTCATCATCTGTCACTACCGCCAAGTCTAATATTATGTCCGGCCGGACTTCGACGACGCAAAAGTACCGTAAAATCGTGGAATTCTCGCGAATATAACATCATCGTGTAGGAAATTTTCTCAGCTTTCTTAACATATACCTATGTATTTAACGAATGTGTCTCCTTATGGTCGAAAATTGCGAAAAATGTAAAGGACCGCTAGGATCCGGTATCCTAGCACATCAAACCGCCAAAGAAAAATACTTCCGAACGTTCTAGAATTTTGTGGATATTTTTCCCGTATTCTACGCCATCGAATTAGTATAAAGGTGAAATCGTTTTGACACGAATTTTTTTTTCATCATCTGTCACTACCGCCAAGTCTAATATTATGTCCTGCCGGACTTCGACGACGCAAAAGTACCGTAAAATCGCGGAATTTTCGCGAATATCACATCATCGTGTAGGAAATTTTCTCAGCTTTCTTAACATATACCTATGTATTTAACGAATGTGTCTCCTTATCGTCGAAAATTGCGAAAAATGTAAAGGACCGCTAGGATCCGGTATCCTATCACATCAAACCGCCGAAGAAAAATACTTCCGAACGTTCTAGAATTTTGTCGATATTTTTCCCGTATTCTACGCCATCGAATTAGTAAAGAAGTGAAATCGTTTTGACACGAATTTTTTTTTCATCATCTGTCACTACCGCCAAGTCTAATATTATGTCCGGCCGGACTTCGACGACGCAAAAGTACCGTAAAATCGCGGAATTCTCGCGAATATCACATCATCGTGTAGGAAATTTTCTCAGCTTTCTTAACATATACCTATGTATTTAACGAATGTGTCTCCTTATGGTCGAAAATTGCGAAAAATGTAAAGCACCGCTAGGATCCGGTATCCTAGCACATCAAACCGCCAAAGAAAAATACTTCCGAACGTTCTAGAATTTTGTCGATATTTTTTCCGTATTCTACGCCATTGAATTAGTATAAAGGTGAAATCGTTTTGACACGAATTTTTTTTTCATCATCTGTCACTACCGCCAAGTCTAATATTATGTCCTGCCGGACTTCGACGGCGCAAAAGTACCGTAAAATCGCGGAATTTTCGCGAATATCACATCATCGTGTAGGAAATTTTCTCAGCTTTCTTAACATATACCTATGTATTTAACGAATGTGTCTCCTTATCGTCAAAAATTGCGAAAAATGTAAAGGACCGCTAGGATCCGGTATCCTATCACATCAAACCGCCGAAGAAAAATACTTACGAACGTTCTAGAATTTTTTCGATATTTTTCCCGTATTCTACGCCATCGAATTAGTATAGTAGTGAAATCGTTTTGACACGAATTATTTTTTCATCATCTGTCACTACCGCCAAGTCTAATATTATGTCCGGCCGGACTTCGACGACGCAAAAGTACCGTAAAATCGCGGAATTCTCGCGAATATAACATCATCGTGTAGGAAATTTTCTCAGCTTTCTTAACATATACCTATGTATTTAACGAATGTGTCTCCTTATGGTCGAAAATTGCGAAAAATGTAAAGCACCGCTAGGATCCGGTATCCTAGCACATCAAACCGCCAAAGAAAAATACTTCCGAACGTTCTAGAATTTTGTCGATATTTTTCCCGTATTCTACGCCATCGAATTAGTATAGAAGTGAAATCGTTTTGACACGAATTTTTTTTTCATCATCTGTCACTACCGCCAAGTCTAATATTATGTCCGGCCGGACTTCGACGACGCAAAAGTACCGTAAAATCGCGGAATTCTCGCGAATATCACATCATCGTGTAGGAAATTTTCTCAGCTTTCTTAACATATACCTATGTATTTAACGAATGTGTCTCCTTATGGTCGAAAATTGCGAAAAATGTAAAGCACCGCTAGGATCCGGTATCCTAGCACATCAAACCGCCAAAGAAAAATACTTCCGAAAGTTCTAGAATTTTGTCGATATTTTTCCCGTATTCTACGCCATCGAATTAGTATAGAAGTGAAATCGTTTTGACACGAATTTTTTTTTCATCATCTGTCACTACCGCCAAGTCTAATATTATGTCCGGCCGGACTTCGACGACGCAAAAGTACCGTAAAATCGCGGAATTCTCGCGAATATCACATCATCGTGTAGGAAATTTTCTCAGCTTTCTTAACATATACCTATGTATTTAACGAATGTGTCTCCTTATGGTCGAAAATTGCGAAAAATGTAAAGGACCGCTAGGATCCGGTATCCTAGCACATCAAACCGCCAAAGAAAAATACTTCCGAACGTTCTAGAATTTTGTCGATATTTTTCCCGTATTCTACGCCATTGAATTAGTATAAAGGTGAAATCGTTTTGACACGAATTTTTTTTTCATCATCTGTCACTACCGCCAAGTCTAATATTATGTCCTGCCGGACTTCGACGGCGCAAAAGTACCGTAAAATCGCGGAATTTTCGCGAATATCACATCATCGTGTAGGAAATTTTCTCAGCTTTCTTAACATATACCTATGTATTTAACGAATGTGTCTCCTTATGGTCGAAAATTGCGAAAAATGTAAAGCACCGCTAGGATCCGGTATCCTAGCACATCAAACCGCCAAAGAAAAATACTTCCGAACGTTCTAGAATTTTGTCGATATTTTTCCCGTATTCTACGCCATCGAATTAGTATAGAAGTGAAATCGTTTTGACACGAATTTTTTTTTCATCATCTGTCACTACCGCCAAGTCTAATATTATGTCCGGCCGGACTTCGACGACGCAAAAGTACCGTAAAATCGTGGAATTCTCACGAATATCACATCATCGTGTAGGAAATTTTCTCAGCTTTCTTAACATATACCTATGTATTTAACGAATGTGTCTCCTTATGGTCGAAAATTGCGAAAAATGTAAAGGACCGCTAGGATCCGGTATCCTAGCACATCAAACCGCCAAAGAAAAATACTTCCGAACGTTCTAGAATTTTGTGGATATTTTTCCCGTATTCTACGCCATCGAATTAGTATAAAGGTGAAATCGTTTTGACACGAATTTTTTTTTCATCATCTGTCACTACCGCCAAGTCTAATATTATGTCCTGCCGGACTTCGACGACGCAAAAGTACCGAAAAATCGCGGAATTCTCGCGAATATCACATCATCGTGTAGGAAATTTTCTCAGCTTTCTTAACATATACCTATGTATTTAACGAATGTGTCTCCTTATGGTCGAAAATTGCGAAAAATGTAAAGCACCGCTAGGATCCGGTATCCTAGCACATCAAACCGCCAAAGAAAAATACTTCCGAACGTTCTAGAATTTTGTCGATATTTTTCCCGTATTCTACGCCATCGAATTAGTATAGAAGTGAAATCGTTTTGACACGAATTTTTTTTTCATCATCTGTCACTACCGCCAAGTCTAATATTATGTCCGGCCGGACTTCGACGACGCAAAAGTACCGTAAAATCGCGGAATTCTCGCGAATATCACATCATCGTGTAGGAAATTTTCTCAGCTTTCTTAACATATACCTATGTATTTAACGAATGTGTCGCCTTATGGTCGAAAATTGCGAAAAATGTAAAGGACCGCTAGGATCCGGTATCCTAGCACATCAAACCGCCAAAGAAAAATACTTCCGAACGTTCTAGAATTTTGTCGATATTTTTCCCGTATTCTACGCCATTGAATTAGTATAAAGGTGAAATCGTTTTGACACGAATTTTTTTTTCATCATCTGTCACTACCGCCAAGTCTAATATTATGTCCTGCCGGACTTCGACGGCGCAAAAGTACCGTAAAATCGCGGAATTTTCGCGAGTATCACATCATCGTGTAGGAAATTTTCTCAGCTTTCTTAACATATACCTATGTATTTAACGAATGTGTCTCCTTATCGTCAAAAATTGCGAAAAATGTAAAGGACCGCTAGGATCCGGTATCCTATCACATCAAACCGCCGAAGAAAAATACTTACGAACGTTCTAGAATTTTTTCGATATTTTTCCCGTATTCTACGCCATCGAATTAGTATAGAAGTGAAATCGTTTTGACACGAATTTTTTTTTCATCATCTGTCACTACCGCCAAGTCTAATATTATGTCCGGCCGGACTTCGACGACGCAAAAGTACCGTAAAATCGCGGAATTCTCGCGAGTATAACATCATCGTGTAGGAAATTTTCTCAGCTTTCTTAACATATACCTATGTATTTAACGAATGTGTCTCCTTATCGTCGAAAATTGCGAAAAATGTAAAGGACCGCTAGGATCCGGTATCCTAGCACATCAAACCGCCAAAGAAAAATACTTCCGAACGTTCTAGAATTTTGTAGATATTTTTCCCGTATTCTACGCCATCGAATTAGTATAGAAGTGAAATCGTTTTGACACGAATTTTTTTTTCATCATCTGTCACTACCGCCAAGTCTAATATTATGTCCGGCCGGACTTCGACGACGCAAAAGTACCGTAAAATCGCGGAATTCTCGCGAATATCACATCATCGTGTAGGAAATTTTCTCAGCTTTCTTAACATATACCTATGTATTTAACGAATGTGTCTCCTTATGGTCGAAAATTGCGAAAAATGTAAAGCACCGCTAGGATCCGGTATCCTATCACATCAAACCGCCGAAGAAAAATACTTACGAACGTTCTAGAATTTTTTCGATATTTTTCCCGTATTCTACGCCATCGAATTGGTATAGAAGTGAAATCGTTTTGACACGAATTTTTTTTTCATCATCTGTCACTACCGCCAAGTCTAATATTATGTCCTGCCGGACTTCGACGGCGCAAAAGTACCGTAAAATCGCGGAATTTTCGCGAATATCACATCATCGTGTAGGAAATTTTCTCAGCTTTCTTAACATATACCTATGTATTTAACGAATGTGTCTCCTTATGGTCGAAAATTGCGAAAAATGTAAAGCACCGCTAGGATCCGGTATCCTAGCACATCAAACCGCCAAAGAAAAATACTTCCAAACGTTCTAGAATTTTGTCGATATTTTTCCCGTATTCTACGCCATCGAATTAGTATAAAGGTGAAATCGTTTTGACACGAATTTTTTTTTCATCATCTGTCACTACCGTCAAGTCTAATATTATGTCCGGCCGGACTTCGACGACGCAAAAGTACCGTAAAATCGCGGAATTTTTGCGAATATCATATCATCGTGTAGGAAATTTTCTCAGCTTTCTTAACATATACCTATGTATTTAACGAATGTGTCTCCTTATCGTCGAAAATTGCGAAAAATGTAAAGGACCGCTAGGATCCGGTATCCTATCACATCAAACCACCGAAGAAAAATACTTCCGAACGTTCTAGAATTTTGTCGATATTTTTCCCGTATTCTACGCCATCGAATTAGTATAGAAGTGAAATCGTTTTGACACGAATTTTTTTTTCATCATCTGTCACTACCGCCAAGTTTAATATTATGTACGGCCGGACTTCGACGACGCAAAAGTACCGTAAAATCGCGGAATTCTCGCGAGTATCACATCATCGTGTAGGAAATTTTCTCAGCTTTCTTAACATATACCTATGTATTTAACGACTGTGTCTCCTTATGGTCGAAAATTGCGAAAAATGTAAAGCACCGCTAGGATCCGGTATCCTAGCACATCAAACCGCCAAAGAAAAATACTTCCGAACGTTCTAGAATTTTGTCGATATTTTTCCCGTATTCTACGCCATCGAATCAGTATAGAAGTGAAATCGTTTTGACACGAATTTTTTTTTCATCATCTGTCACTACCGCCAAGTCTAATATTATGTCCGGCCGGACTTCGACGACGCAAAAGTACCGTAAAATCGCGGAATTCTCGCGAATATCACATCATCGTGTAGGAAATTTTCTCAGCTTTCTTAACATATACCTATGTATTTAACGAATGTGTCTCCTTATGGTCGAAAATTGCGAAAAATGTAAAGGACCGCTAGGATCCGGTATCCTAGCACATCAAACCGCCAAAGAAAAATACTTCCGAACGTTCTAGAATTTTGTCGATATTTTTCCCGTATTCTACGCCATTGAATTAGTATAAAGGTGAAATCGTTTTGACACGAATTTTTTTTTCATCATCTGTCACTACCGCCAAGTCTAATATTATGTCCTGCCGGACTTCGACGGCGCAAAAGTACCGTAAAATCGCGGAATTTTCGCGAATATCACATCATCGTGTAGGAAATTTTCTCAGCTTTCTTAACATATACCTATGTATTTAACGAATGTGTCTCCTTATCGTCAGAAATTGCGAAAAATGTAAAGGACCGCTAGGATCCGGTGTCCTATCACATCAAACCGCCGAAGAAAAATACTTACGAACGTTCTAGAATTTTTTCGATATTTCTCCCGTATTCTACGCCATCGAATTAGTATAGAAGTGAAATCGTTTTGACACGAATTTTTTTTTTCATCATCTGTCACTACCGCCAAGTCTAATATTATGTCCGGCCGGACTTCGACGACGCAAAAGTACCGTAAAATCGTGGAATTCTCGCGAATATAACATCATCGTGTAGGAAATTTTCTCAGCTTTCTTAACATATACCTATGTATTTAACGAATGTGTCTCCTTATGGTCGAAAATTGCGAAAAATGTAAAGGACCGCTAGGATCCGGTATCCTAGCACATCAAACCGCCAATGAAAAATACTTCCGAACGTTCTAGAATTTTGTGGATATTTTTCCCGTATTCTACGCCATCGAATTAGTATAAAGGTGAAATCGTTTTGACACGAATTTTTTTTTCATCATCTGTCACTACCGCCAAGTCTAATATTATGTCCTGCCGGACTTCGACGACGCAAAAGTACCGTAAAATCGCGGAATTTTCGCGAATATCACATCATCGTGTAGGAAATTTTCTCAGCTTTCTTAACATATACCTATGTATTTAACGAATGTGTCTCCTTATCGTCGAAAATTGCGAAAAATGTAAAGGACCGCTAGGATCCGGTATCCTATCACATCAAACCGCCGAAGAAAAATACTTCCGAACGTTCTAGAATTTTGTCGATATTTTTCCCGTATTCTACGCCATCGAATTAGTATAGAAGTGAAATCGTTTTGACACGAATTTTTTTTTTCATCATCTGTCACTACCGCCAAGTCTAATATTATGTCCGGCCGGACTTCGACGACGCAAAAGTACCGTAAAATCGCGGAATTCTCGCGAATATCACATCATCGTGTAGGAAATTTTCTCAGCTTTCTTAACATATACCTATGTATTTAACGAATGTGTCTCCTTATGGTCGAAAATTGCGAAAAATGTAAAGCACCGCTAGGATCCGGTATCCTAGCACATCAAACCGCCAAAGAAAAATACTTCCGAACGTTCTAGAATTTTGTCGATATTTTTCCCGTATTCTACGCCATCGAATTAGTATAGAAGTGAAATCGTTTTGACACGAATTTTTTTTTCATCATCTGTCACTACCGCCAAGTCTAATATTATGTCCGGCCGGACTTCGACGACGCAAAAGTACCGTAAAATCGCGGAATTCTCGCGAATATCACATCATCGTGTAGGAAATTTTCTCAGCTTTCTTAACATATACCTATGTATTTAACGAATGTGTCTCCTTATGGTCGAAAATTGCGAAAAATGTAAAGGACCGCTAGGATCCGGTATCCTAGCCCATCAAACCGCCAAAGAAAAATACTTCCGAACGTTCTAGAATTTTGTCGATATTTTTTCCGTATTCTACGCCATTGAATTAGTATAAAGGTGAAATCGTTTTGACACGAATTTTTTTTTCATCATCTGTCACTACCGCCAAGTCTAATATTATGTCCTGCCGGACTTCGACGGCGCAAAAGTACCGTAAAATCGCGGAATTTTCGCGAATATCACATCATCGTGTAGGAAATTTTCTCAGCTTTCTTAACATATACCTATGTATTTAACGAATGTGTCTCCTTATCGTCAAAAATTGCGAAAAATGTAAAGGACCGCTAGGATCCGGTATCCTATCACATCAAACCGCCGAAGAAAAATACTTACGAACGTTCTAGAATTTTTTCGATATTTTTCCCGTATTCTACGCCATCGAATTAGTATAGTAGTGAAATCGTTTTGACACGAATTATTTTTTCATCATCTGTCACTACCGCCAAGTCTAATATTATGTCCGGCCGGACTTCGACGACGCAAAAGTACCGTAAAATCGCGGAATTCTCGCGAATATAACATCATCGTGTAGGAAATTTTCTCAGCTTTCTTAACATATACCTATGTATTTAACGAATGTGTCTCCTTATGGTCGAAAATTGCGAAAAATGTAAAGCACCGCTAGGATCCGGTATCCTAGCACATCAAACCGCCAAAGAAAAATACTTCCGAACGTTCTAGAATTTTGTCGATATTTTTCCCGTATTCTACGCCATCGAATTAGTATAGAAGTGAAATCGTTTTGACACGAATTTTTTTTTCATCATCTGTCACTACCGCCAAGTCTAATATTATGTCCGGCCGGACTTCGACGACGCAAAAGTACCGTAAAATCGCGGAATTCTCGCGAATATCACATCATCGTGTAGGAAATTTTCTCAGCTTTCTTAACATATACCTATGTATTTAACGAATGTGTCTCCTTATGGTCGAAAATTGCGAAAAATGTAAAGCACCGCTAGGATCCGGTATCCTAGCACATCAAACCGCCAAAGAAAAATACTTCCGAAAGTTCTAGAATTTTGTCGATATTTTTCCCGTATTCTACGCCATCGAATTAGTATAGAAGTGAAATCGTTTTGACACGAATTTTTTTTTCATCATCTGTCACTACCGCCAAGTCTAATATTATGTCCGGCCGGACTTCGACGACGCAAAAGTACCGTAAAATCGCGGAATTCTCGCGAATATCACATCATCGTGTAGGAAATTTTCTCAGCTTTCTTAACATATACCTATGTATTTAACGAATGTGTCTCCTTATGGTCGAAAATTGCGAAAAATGTAAAGGACCGCTAGGATCCGGTATCCTAGCACATCAAACCGCCAAAGAAAAATACTTCCGAACGTTCTAGAATTTTGTCGATATTTTTCCCGTATTCTACGCCATTGAATTAGTATAAAGGTGAAATCGTTTTGACACGAATTTTTTTTTCATCATCTGTCACTACCGCCAAGTCTAATATTATGTCCTGCCGGACTTCGACGGCGCAAAAGTACCGTAAAATCGCGGAATTTTCGCGAATATCACATCATCGTGTAGGAAATTTTCTCAGCTTTCTTAACATATACCTATGTATTTAACGAATGTGTCTCCTTATGGTCGAAAATTGCGAAAAATGTAAAGCACCGCTAGGATCCGGTATCCTAGCACATCAAACCGCCAAAGAAAAATACTTCCGAACGTTCTAGAATTTTGTCGATATTTTTCCCGTATTCTACGCCATCGAATTAGTATAGAAGTGAAATCGTTTTGACACGAATTTTTTTTTCATCATCTGTCACTACCGCCAAGTCTAATATTATGTCCGGCCGGACTTCGACGACGCAAAAGTACCGTAAAATCGCGGAATTCTCACGAATATCACATCATCGTGTAGGAAATTTTCTCAGCTTTCTTAACATATACCTATGTATTTAACGAATGTGTCTCCTTATGGTCGAAAATTGCGAAAAATGTAAAGGACCGCTAGGATCCGGTATCCTAGCACATCAAACCGCCAAAGAAAAATACTTCCGAACGTTCTAGAATTTTGTGGATATTTTTCCCGTATTCTACGCCATCGAATTAGTATAAAGGTGAAATCGTTTTGACACGAATTTTTTTTTCATCATCTGTCACTACCGCCAAGTCTAATATTATGTCCAGCCGGACTTCGACGACGCAAAAGTACCGTTAAATCACGGAATTTTCGCGAATATCACATCATCGTGTGGGAAATTTTCTCAGCTTTCTTACCATATACCTATGTATTTAACGAATGTGTCTCCTTATGGTCGGAAAAAGCGAAAAATGTAAAGGAGCGCTAGAATCCGGCATCCTAACACATCAAACCGCCAGAGAAAAATACTTCCGAACGTTCTAGAATTTTTTCGATATTTTTCCTGTATTCTACGCTATCGAATTAGTATAGAGGTGTAATCGTTTCGACACGAATTTTTTTTCGTCATCTATCACTACCGCCAAGTCTAATATTATGTCCGGTCTAACTTCGACGACGAAAAAGTCCCGTTAAACCGTGAATATTTCATCATCTTGTAGAAAATTTTCTCAGCTTTCTTGCTATATGCCTATGTATTTAACGAATGTGTCTCCTTATGGTCGGAAATGACGAAAAATGTAAAAGGGGCGCTAGGATCCGGGATCCTAGCACAACAAACCGCCGAAAAAAATACATCCCACAATTCTGGAATTTTTTATTATTTTTCCCGTGTTCTACGCCCTCAAATTAGTATAGAGGTATCATCGTTTTTCGTCTCCTGTCTCTACTGCCGAGTCTGCTTTTATGTTCGGTCAAACTTCGACGACAGAATTTTTCTGATGTCCCGAGAAAGTGCTAGGAATCGCACGTAAAAAGGTAAGACCTCGTTAATTCTAGGCTCGCAAAAGTTTCGACTTCTGAGGGCTGCCGTTCGTAAGGGGACGACAGCTGGTTAACGAAAAAAACAATTATAATATTTTTTTTTTAACTAGGGAGATTCCTATAAGTGAAAACAGAACCGACTGGAACATTACTATACTTCCAAACTTATATGCTGCCGTCCTAAGCAAAAAAGCCGTATCTGCAAAAACTCTGAAGCTGATAATCTGTAGTTTCGACCATCTTAAGTACCAGTAGTCTTAAACTTGTGTACTAAAAGCAAAATGATTAACTTTGGCTCTTTAAATCTAGATAACGTAATTTTTTCTTTGGAGAAAGTTGAATTTATAGTGTTTCAAGACTACAGAAACCAATATCTCCATAATCATATTTTTTGTAGATACTGCTTTTTTGCTTAGGAGGGCAGTATTATGGAAATTCATCTGCGTTACAAACTAACCAATTAGGAGAAACTGCGAAGGAATCACTCACTCTTGGCATAGCAGCCTCCTAAAAATACATAACCGATGATAGAATCTCGAATACCAAAACAAAATATCTGTAAGATCAGCATCAGAATCTGCTTATCGAGTTTAAGTAGCTCCGAAAAACGACAGTGTGCAGAGTGACAACCAGGTGGGTGCCGGTTACGCCCCCTCGTGTCCATGGCAACACGCGAGCGGGGGTGTTACCGGCGATGTCGCCTCACGTTGAAACCACCACTTTTTGCGTCAAGTTCATTAATTTTGACAAACACGTGTCATAACACATGTATTTGTGAGAATGTTCTACGCGTCACGTGACGAACGGTAGTTAGCGGGACTGCTCGATGATAAACTACCTTGTAAATTCGTCTCGTGATTTAATTAGTATTGATAGATTTGTTTGGATTATTACTTCCTAACATGTGACTTTTGGGCAGGTTCGAGAGGAAATTGAAATTGATGTGGGGTGGAGCAGGAAACAAAAGAAACTTTAGGTTTTCTTGTACCATTCAATTTTCTTATATTACACAAAAAACGTTGCAATCACCATAGTCCTACTCACTGTCTTAAACATGAAATCAAAATCAAACTTTACATTTCATAACGACTTTTATCTAATTTCTTTAGTTTTAGTATCAGTCATGATCAAAAGAATTTGACCACAATATAATTTTTATTGGAAACTGGTTTATTCTTAGTAGTTAGGGAGGCGAGGTAGCTAAATGGCGTAATTCAACGGCGCCGTCGAGACCTATCACAATCGAAAGATAAAATAATTTCGAAAAGAAAAGCTCGTATGGTAAAAACCATTTTAGCGGTGGGTTTCGCGTGTACGGTTTTTCAAAAATGTTAAAAAAAACCGTTACTTGGGCATTCTCGAGCGCGTCAGATATTCATACTACGTATGCCCCAAGTGCCTCTGATAACAACGGTATACTAATCTGCCGGTTTGCGTGGTGGGGGTAGGCATATAAAGTAGTCAAAAATGCAAAAAAAAAAAATTTACCCGAGCGCGTCAGATTTTCGGAAGGGGTGTTAAGTAGGCCCCAAGGAAGCTCCCTTTAAAAAAACTGACGATTTCGGCGTGACCATAAGTTACAATGAATTTTTGAAAATGCAAAAAAAAAAAGTTTTTTTGAAATACTCGAGCGCGTCAGATTTTCATAGGGGAGGTTTATCTCGGTATCCTGAAAGCATATTTTCTTAATCTGACAAAAATGTTGGTGGGTTCTCTTAATCTGACCGGAAAGGTTTTTTGGTTTCTTTTTTTCTTTTCTTTCTCCTTGATAAAACGGGGAATTTAAGAATGACAAAGCGATAGTTATAACCAACGTAAATGAAGGATGAAATGTAGTACGAATTGTGTTATTTATTGTTTAAAAAAATGAAATTATATAAAAATTGTATAATAACTGTATTGTTATGTATGACTTTTGTATACAGATACGCGTAACTTTTTCCGAGTCCACGAAAATTGTCGAGAAGCTTTAGAAAAAAAATTTTTTTTGAGATATAATAAAAGTCACATAATTTAATCATCGTTATTTCATATCCATTTTTTTTAACACCCTCAGTTTTCGAGATATACTCAAAAAACCGGGAGTTTGAGTTTTTATGATGCTTCAAGTCAAAAAGTTTTAACTTGGACAAAAATGTAAAGAGACCTTTTTTGTGTAAAATAAAATTACCTTTTTTGTTTATTTAAACTGTTTTTTTGGAAAATGTATCGTTCGCGACTTATATGCCGCAACGCGTTTTTCGGAAGACGAAATGGCTCCTCCACACTTCCGGTCACGCGGAAACCGGCAGATTTTGTATTTTTAGTAAGTTTTAGATTATATTCTTCAAAAAAAAAAAAAAACGCACTCGAGAATGCCGGATTAACGTTTTTTTTACAAGTTCGCGACCCTATAACTCGGTGGCGTCAATCACTTATCGTCAGATTAGTTAAATTTAGTCTTAAAACACTAAAATCAACCCCCAATATCTTAATCTGACGCGCTCAAGTATTTCAGACTATCGATTTTTTTTTACTAATCTGATCGTCTATCCTAGGCGCGCGTCACTACATATAGAGCTAAATACTTTACAAGGCTGTTCTATTAGGTCCAAGGTATCTCTCATATCTTAAACTGCCACGCTCGAGTATTACCGAAAATTCCCCTATTCGCCTCCCTAACTATAGTAACGAACAGTCGTTGCCGACCGATAATGAACCCTTCAGTCCCATATACACCTACTAAGTAGGCTGATAATGGTCAGAAAACAACTACTCCCCTGGCTAAGACCACGACGGGTATTGAATTAAATCTAAAAGATACTTGTGCAACGTTCCTCAAAGCAACGCAATTGCAAGTGCCCTCTGTGACCAACCAGCATAATTATGTTTTGATTTAGACAGGGTGACCACCTGCAGACTAGTTTCGAGGTTGTTGCCTCTCATCAGTGCAAGGGTAGGTCAACACAGACAGCACTGTAGCGATCTGTTCCCCGTCCAAACTATTACACACTCCGCTGCTTGGTCAACTCTGGTTCACGCTATGGAGCAGTGTCTTGGCCGCTCCAGCTAGCAAGCAGAGGGAGAACACTGAGATTTATGTGAAAACAGAAATGTTTTGGGAGATCGTTCAGTAACGAAAAGTCGTTGCCGACCGATGATGAACCCTTTACTCCCATATCAAAAAAAATTTCAATGTCAAAATATTTTATTACTCCTTTTATTCTCCTCTTAATTGGATACATTTATTACAACGAACCTGCAACGTCTCTAGACCTTTAAAAGAAAATGTTTCTTCTTTCTCTGCAAACCAGACCTCCACAGCTTTTATTACCTCCTCGTTGGAAGAAAATTTACAACCTTTTAAACTCTTTTTCAGTTGAGGAAAGAGATGATAGTTGGAAGGAGCCAAATCTGGTAAATAAGGGGAGTGTTCTATAGTAATTCAAACCCTAAATCACGAATTTTTTGCATGGCAACATGAGATTTGTGTGCAGGGGCGTTGTCCTGCAAAAACAAAATACCTTTGGATAGCTTTCCGCGTCTGTTCTCTTTAATTTTTTTCCGTAGAGTGGTCAGTAATGTCGAATAGTAATCTCCAGTTATTGTTCTACTCTTATCCAAAAAATCAATGATTACTCCATGGCAATCCCAAAAAACTGAAGCAAGAACTTTTCCAGCAGGTTTTTGGACACGAAACTTCTTAGGTCTTGTAGAACCGGAGTGTCGCCATTCCATCGATTGTTGCTTTGTTTCTGGATCGTAGAAAAGTCTCATCCATGATAACAAATCGGTATAATAAGTCTACATCGTTTTCAAATCGAGCACAGATCGAACGCGATGCTACTACCCTCTCACGTTTTTGGTCAACATTCAAACATTTGGAAATCCATTCTGCAGCAATTTTTCTCATGTCCAAATTGACGTGAATTATGTGATGAACGCGTTCGTATGAAATATTAAGTGCTTCAGATATCCGTTTTAGCCCAATTCGATGGTCTGTTAAAATCATGTCATGAACTGTATCGATATTTTCGGGGACTGACACAGAAACTGGCCTTCCCGATCGGTCATCATCTTCAATGGAAAATTTTTTGAAGCTTGCAGTCCAATTTTTCACGGTAGCATAGGAAGGACATTGATCACCAAGAGTATTAAGCATATCGTCGTAAATCTGCTTACCTCTTAACCCTTTTAAATACAGATACTTGATGATGGCTCGATACTTCAATTTTTCGATTTTCACAAATCCGGTGGACATATTTTTTCTTTTAATTCATTGCGTAACTCTGGTTTACTTTTTTGACTTCAAACTCTACACTGACACTTCTAACAAGTTATTGTGCGTTGCTATGGAAACGCAATATTTTGTTCATGCAGGGAACTGGTCTAGGCTAACTAGATATCAATACATCCTCGTACATCTACTACGTAGGCTTATTGGTTTATTCTTGTTTTATAGATCATATGCCTATGCATTTTTGGATTGAAATGTTAAAATGATTCAAGACCATGCCAATTTCGATGCAGAAGAAATCCTTGAAGCAGTCTATAAAGTAATGAGTCTGTTTGTGCAGCACAGATCGATAACTATGAAAATTATAAAAAGATAGAAAAGGGACTATTTCCGCACTTGTTGATAACAAATATTTTCAAACAAAATGTTGTGAAGGTTTAAACGAAACTGTAATTTTTATTTAAAACTTGAATTTGGACAAAAAACACATAATTTTCCATTCAGGAGGATAATCACAGGACGAAAGACGCTCATGAGCATAGCCCTTCTCCCTAGAATATCAAAAAATATTATATTCGTTCCTTATGCAAAATTATATGAAGAAACAAGCTCACACATAAACTTTACGACAATATCGGATGATGAATAGAGTGTATTAGAAATAAAAAATTAAATTAACTTCAGGTAAATTTGATACAGTCGCAGCTGTTATTTCATTTCGTGACCTGAAAAACCAAAATGCCTCTGAATTTTGAATACTTGATGTAGTGTAATGAATTAAAGTTATAATATTTCGCCTACCAGCAAGTAAATACAGTATTCATTTTTAGACTATGCATATAAATCAGGTATAACCTGACCAAACATAAATTTATTCAATCTGCTCGTATTATAGATAAAATTTGGAGCGGTGCCTGTTCCAACAGGACGCCATATTCTTTCTTTCAGGTACAGAGATAACCATCACTGTTCTGGTTAATTGAATATATTTACCGTTGACTACTGGAATCAAGTCTTATAATTTCTATTGTCGTCGAATTTCCTCTATTTGTTAAACTGACAAATGATATTGTCAGTAAGAATAGCTTATTCTTTGGTGAAGCTTGTCGTAGTATCCATATGAGTTTTCAGTGATTTAAACCTTAATAGCAATCCTTAATAAAATTATGGAAAATATTCGATCAAGAGTATTAATTAAGAGTAAAAAATGTTCTAGTTCAGAAAATTCACTTCTCTAGATTCTATGTTAAAATTGAGTCTATAATCAACAATGACACATTTGACTGTAAACTGTAAAGAATCCTTTCTTAGTGTTTGACAAGTTTAATCTTGTATTAACAATACAAAAAATCCAATAGATTATCTCTTTTTCCAAAACGATAGTAGTCCAACGAATTCTTATTTCAGTTCAAATATGATCATATTTAGTTTGAGAATAGTTTTTCAATACTATCATATACTTAAACGCTAACCAGCATTTTTTTATGACTGATTTTTGATCTGTATGATATTAAATATGGGCCGATAAGAAAGTGCCCATTTCTTCAAGGCCTTGGCTATAGCGTACGACTAGTTGATTAATTTCTTTGTTCAATTCATGAAACTGTTCAGGAAAATAATGCCATTGGTCTTCCATGTTGAGATTGTTGAGCTGCGATGACAAATTCAGATGCATCAGTTTCTATCGCAAAATAGTGTTACCATCAATTGATATCGAGGCAGCGTTGGAAATGTTTTTTTTTCAAAAGTTTGAAGACTGCAATTGCATTTTCTAGCATTGAAAATACTTTGCATTGTACGGGTGGATGCATTATCTCAGAGTCCCCAGTACAGCATTTAGTCTTTTCGTAGAATGTTGGATTCAAGTCCTTGAAGATATCCATGTTTGATGGTTTTAAACAGTATTCAAATGTATTTATTTCCATCACAGGAATTTGAGCGCAATTTCAACCTTTCTCTGTTCTAAAAGGAGTTATTCCACCCATTACAACAACAACAAAAAAACGAAAACAATGCTATCAATCAAGAGAAAAGCAAAGCCTTCTGGGCAAAGGCAGCATCTATCAGTTATTGAGATAAAACACGCAATTCGCAAATCGAGGGGAACGTTTTCATAAATAAATACAATGGGCCTTGATATAGAGACGAATGAAAGCTTTCGTGTAGGCGTTGCACCGATCTGTTGGGCGTTGGGGTACAATAATTATCGATTGTTTTGTAGCATTTAGAATTGAAGTAAGCTTCATCAGAAACGTTGAGAAGATTGCAGAGTTGTATTAGGATATTTTCACAACATAAAATATCTAACAAGCATTTGTATTTTTCTCAAGATAAATTTGTATTGCAAACATACGCGTAGAGGTGCAATCGTTTGACGGAAATAGATAGATAGACTTCCTTTAATAGTTCTTTTAAATAAAATACCTTTTCAGGCGTAGAACATGTCAACATTATAAAATAGTACAGGAAACAATATCAAAATGACATGATTGCCACAGTTAATGTACGGAAAATAAAATTATAAAAATAAAATTAGCTGTGGAAGATAAAATGTCAAATATCATAAATATAACAAAAAAAGTGAAATCATATTACAATCAAAATGAAATAAAATGACGTGGATACATTATTTGGTCAAAAAGTAAAATAACATGGTTATCACAGTCAAATATTCAATATATAAACACAGGCACACATATATACATACAATACACACATGCATACACACAAAAAAATATAAATAAAATCGAAGGTATAAATAAAATCAAGTGTATAAGTAAAATCATATGAATAGATAAAATCAGAAAGATAAAACAGTTTGTCTTGAAAAATACAAAATACCCCATAATAATAAAGTCAAATAAATATCACCACTCTCTCTATTCTTGTGTATCTATGAAATACTCCTCCAGTGAATAATGTGCTTTTTTGATAATTAAGTTTTTCACTTCTGTTTTCAACTTATTCCTAAAGGGCTGTGTCCTTAATGATTCTGGTTATTTGTTATATATATATATATATATATATATATATATATATATATATATTCAGTCACAAATTTAACTGCTTCATAGATCAATACACTGATTAGACTAAGTATCTTCTTATCCCTGAATAATGGCCTACAACTAGCTCTTAGTGGAAAATTGAATATGTTCCTTTAGCAACGTTTTTGTAGTATGGATATCTTCTTAACATCCGTAGAAGTTCCCCAGAAAATTATACCATATCTAATCTGACTTTGCACGTAGGCATAATATGCTAGCAATGCATCGTCTGTGGATATATTTTGAGAAATTACTTTCAAAGCATAGCAGCATCTTGATAGCTTTTTTGAAAATTCACTAATATGACTCTTCCAATCTAGCTTCGAATCGAACGTGATATGAAGAAAAGAAAGTGTAGAAGACGTTGTTCTACAACTGAGAATTATGTGATTGAGACCATGCCTCACATCCTAGGTGTCTGCCCTTACAGCTCTCCGTTGAGAAACACAAGACATCATACCATTCGTTCAGCTTTGGCAGATTCCTTAAGATCGAATGGAATGATGGTTTATGAAGATCTTGTTTGTCAGATAATGGGGCTACTAGAAGGGTCGATATCTTTGCATTTGATGAGAAAAAGAACGCTGTTATAGTAGATCCAACTATCCGATTTGAAACTGGCGTTAACCAGGATAAAGCGGTCGACGCAGAAAAGAGGCTTATTTATGAACCTACCATTCCATATTTCAGGGAAGCGCTTGTGTGGTTGCCAAGCAACATAATTTGATTCTCAAATTCAAAGGAATTGCTATTTCGATAATCACCGATACACTTGTGGTATTACCTACGACAACCAATTTGAGAATATTCATTTGAAAAGAAAATTTAAAATATTCATTAAAAAGAATGAAAGAAAAGTTGAATAATTTTGATATTTCATTTGTAAACCTCATTCTCAGTTTTGCTTTCTCTCAACCCATTACTCTTGGCCGTTTCACTGTTTATAAATAAATTCTTTTGTTGTTATTATCAAAACATAATCGCTAAACTGACGAATGTTTCCATTCAACCCATTTGTCGATTAAGTCCTATCCATCAAAAAAATAAAAGAATCACTAACTCCAACCGCTCGACCCGTTGAAGGTACAAAGCAGTTTCCACACGTATTCCCGATAATATCGATTACCACAACCGATCAATCACCATTAACAATGAAGCGACAACAGCAAGTGGTATCTTTTCCCCTTGACTTCTCATTCAATGCACCCTTTTATAACGAATTTCAAAAGTGACCACGTGACTGTGAGATGAATTTGATACAGACTCTTACTGTCAAACACAATGATAACGGATTATTCTGTTTTAAATGTGCGTTTTGCCGAAGGGTAAGGTCTTGTTCGCAATTCAAAGAGGTTGGGAAGTAGAACTGTGCTTTCAGATGACTTTTTAAGTTTGAAAAAAAACTAAAGATAACTAACCAATGATTTCACCGAAGTGACTTTAGGAGTTCAAGATAAGATATCATCAGATTTTGCATATCAAGTTGAGAAACTAATCAAATTACGACTAGTAACCTACTCAAACAAGTATGAAATTTTGTCGAAACAACAATATGGGTTTATGGCAAAAATATCTACACAAGACGCTGTTATCTTATTTTCACTTATATATATATATATATATATATATATATATATATATATATATATATATATATATATATGAAAAAAGGTAATTCGTGACTGACAATAATAACTGTAGAATTGAAAATATCTTGAGGTTGCAGTCTGATATTGGATTTAAAGAAAACTCTTTGTCATCTTGCCAAGCTTTCGGAAATGTTTATTTCCTTCCTCAGGACAACTACAAAAGGCCAATTTAATAAATGGAGAAAAAATATTGAATCTACTTACATAACTTGAGTAAAAATAGAAATTAGCATCAAAAAAAGAATGTTGTATATAAAAATATTAGACAGATAAAATTTTAAATGATAAATCTTTCCTTGAACTCTGCTTTGAATACAATAATAACATAACGTAAAGTACTCACTTGGAAATGTTCTTCACAAAAACATATATTTCCGCTTTTCACAAAAGGTTTATTCACTGTTTCGAACCACATTTTCCGACGCGCTTCATCTTTAGGTGGATAAAAAAATTGTTTATTGGAATTTGTACTGATGTTCAGACAACCGGGTACAAAGCACCTTTTCGACATGTTCAGTTATTGCAGGGATACAGGTACTGGAGATAAAAGAATTAATAACAAATTTTAGAACAAAAACAACAAAGGCTCTCAAAACTTAGAAAACCGCATTAACCTCAAAAAATAAATCAAAGTAGTGTTCGTTGAAGTTTAGATCTGATGGAACTGCTTCACTTGTATCAAATGGGTAGGCAAATGAGTTAGACAGAGACAAACTATTCTTATTGATCACACCGTGAAACAGACGAAAAAACCCATCTGGTATCAAATGACAATTGTCATACGACACATTATATTTAAATGAGAATTTGGTGCATAACTTAAACAACGTTGCCAAGTTTGGTTTTGATGAACGTGACGTCACGAAACCATTTTTCTTCTGATTATAGATAAACTAGTGGTCAGAAAAAATAAATAAAAAAATCCCGAGTGATATTAGCGTATTTACTATCTAATTTCAGTGTTACCTCATATCTCTTGGAAAGGTCCATTAGTCCTTGTAGGCGTCATTACCTGAAAAGCATTTCCTGTTATTGTGTGTGAATACACGTTTTATTTTTTTCACCGATTTAAAATTGGGGAGTGAAAGTCTGTGGTATTGGCATCATGAGTTAACAAAATACAAGCTGATTTTTGATCTTCAAACCGAAGAAACATTTTCAACTGATTAGTTTCAAATGGCAGGTGTTCATTAAAGGAAAAAACTCATATAATAATATAATAAACACAAGTAATGCAAAAATGATAGACATTATAATTATAACTGAATTAACCGTAACTAGAAGGACACTAAGTATATTATAGAACATTTTCAGTATCTTGTGTGATGGCAGCTCACCCGCATCATTAGTATTGCGTGATGGAAGTGTCTATTAAAAGTTAAGCACGAACAAGTTGTAATTATGAGTGTAATTTTTTAATGTTGGAAGGAAGAGGATTAAGTCAATTAGAAAAAATAATACATCGCTTTTATTTTTGAATTCTCAGTAACAAAATATAGCAAATTATGAAAAGATATCATGAGTTAAAAAATAATAGGCAATAACCCTATGATCGGAAATATCGTTCCATTTTTATAATAATAATAATGATAAATATACTTTATTGTCATAAAAATTCCTTCTTGTCGACAAAGCATGATACACTAGAAAGCATTGCACATGAAAAAAGAAAAAGGCAAGAGAAAAGATACAAAGATAGAGAGAGATAGAGAATTTAAAACTTGAACTAAAATTTAAAACTAAAACTAACAATGATAAAATGTAAAATACACTTGTTTGTCAAAACATGATGTAAATTAAAACAAATTAACATAAAATATAATGTATACCTGCTCACAGGCTCACAGACATGTATATGTACATGCATATATACATATATAACATATACAATACATATATATATATATATATATATATATATATATATATATATATATATATATATATATATATATATATATATATATATATATTATAGTACAAGGAATCCCTTACAAGAGATGTGTTGGGAATAGGTAGTTTCAAACTATTAGTACTGTGGCGTGTAGCATAAGTGGATTGAGCATAGGGAAATTTGGAAAAGTGTTTCCCCACCAAACATACGGTCTCTAAAATGAACAGAGATATGACTGTCAAAATTTTGTTCTTTCTACACGAGTTACGAGGTTTAGCATTATAAATATATCGTACTGCTCTTTTTTGAAGTATCTGAACAGAATCTAACAGGTCCAAGCTACACACTTCCCAGAACGGTATACCGTACCTTAAATGGGACTCAATTAAGGCGTAATATGCTGTTTTAGCAGTCCGAGATCCCAGCTCTTCAGAAATTACCCTCACTGCATAGCACCCGGAGGATACTTTATTCTTGAGATGCTCTACATGTTTATCAAACTTTAATTTTTTGTCTATGAATAGTTCAAAAAATTTGGTACAATCTGAGTTTACAATGACTCCGTTATCCAAAGAAAGATTATCAAGTGAGCATTTGAAAGTTACTATATTTGTTTTTTTGATATTAAATGAAAGAAGATTTGAGTCACACCATAACTTTATCTTTTTCACATCGTTAGATATTCTGTCTTCGAGATCTTCTACTGTTTTACTATTCCACAAAATCGTGGTATCATCTGCAAAAAGTGTGAATTTACCAGTCAAGTCGATATTTGTGAGATCACTGACATATATCAAGAAAAGTATAGGACCTAAAACAGATCCTTGAGGCACACCAGAAAATTTTCCTTATTCAGTCCAAGATGAGGTTGTCCACCACGGGGATATCTAAAACGGTAATAGAAAAAATATCTTTAATTTTCAAATTATTTTAGAAAAACTGAACTTTTTGATTTCTTATTTTATTTTTTCTGGTTTTATCGTCAGAGTTGGAAGGAAATATCAATTTTACTGTTCGACGTTTCTTCAACGAACAACCACCATCAACTTCATTTTTATTAATACGGCCCTGTTTCAAAAATTCAGTTTTTTGAAATATTTTCTTTTCTGAATTCAATAATGTATCACATATGACAATAACATTACGTTTCAGGTCCTTTTCGAAATTTTTTAATAAACTTTGGAGTACGGACCTGAATTTAAGAGAATTCACCAAAATTGGATATCGTACATCAGGAAAATCAAAAGTTGACATGGTGAATGAAGTGTTTTATTTTATGCCACAGTAATGCTGTGGAAGCTGAGCATTTGTAACTGAATAATTATCCAGAGAGAAAATTCCCGAGTAAAAAAATTTTTGGACGATTGATTACAAACCTTAAGCAATATGGGTCGTTTATAAACCCAGTATTAGCCATAAATGAATGCTGTAATGAAGAAAACGAAGAAAATGTAAAGTTGTCTGTAACTGAAAATCCAGAAATATCACTTCGTGAAATTGAGCGTACCAGTGGGATTCCAAAATCGACTGCTCATTTCATTTTGAGAAAACATAAATTCCATTCATACAAATTTAGGATTTTCCATGGTCTCAGATCAGGCGATGAGGATGGTTGGTTGGTTAAAGACTGACGAGAGAGATACCGGCGGGTTTCCCTTAACACTGAGACCAGTTGGGGTCTACACAGTAAAAAGTGGATGGAAAAATACATGCCAAAATGTAATATATACATACTCCTCCCAGTATTATAACTTGATTGCACAAGTGATTAAAAATGTTTATGTAAACTTAGGTAAATGTCCTCTATTTCTCCCGTATTTTACAACGATCATGTACTTCAATGCTTTATTACAAGTATTTTCCGCTGGTTCACATAATGACTGTAAATGAATGTAATCATTAGTAAAACGACGTATTGTTACAGCGTAATGCCGCCAATTTACAGAATATTTCAGGTAATTTGTGAATTATCTTTTGTTTGAATGTAAGTCTTCATAACGCTTCGCCATGCGCACCTACCGGCACGCACAGTTCATGTTGGCAGGACGAACATCGTTGGACATTTGGCAAAGATGGGTTTTAAAAACAATCTTTTGTATTTTGTGTGAGTATGTGGGGGCCAATTTGTCATCGGCTGATATATCAGGTGAGTAAATAGGAACTCAGGTAAAAATATCAATATCAAACATTCATCATGAAATAATAGTCACTTGTTCATTTTGTCATTTTTCGTTTCATAATATCATGAATATTTTCATAGGAAATCGATTCGAAACTTCCGTTGTCGTAAATCCAACTGTGAGATGATTTTGAGTATTTATTCGACATTCAAATCTCAAGTGGATGGATATCATCTCAACTCGATTCCAGAACATGATATCGAAGAGTGGGCAATCTCATAAGGCAAGCTAAACTATTTAATTAATTTCAAAGTTGAAGTATATAAGATATTTTGTTAAATTATTAGGTGTGGTACCATATTTTGATGATTTGAGAATTTTAGTTATTTTCCTTCTATATAAAACAACATATTATAATGTTTTGATGAATAAAGTATTTTTAATTTCGATTTTATGTATTTTTTTCAGATCATACCCCTCTCCCTGTACTATTATAGGAATATTATAGTATATATCACACTCTAAAGAAGACTATAAATAACACTTCTCTGTAATCTGCTGGTATAATCACTATGACATCGTTGAAATCATCAGAATCTATTGAATATTTCGTTTAAACTGTAACAGAAAAGATAAATGATACATTTTTTCAAGGTTTCAATTCACTCAACGTTGAAAAAATGGATAATTCTCTTAATTTTTTTTCTCTTCTGAAGTGAGTTATTAAGGTTTTATGTTCTAATAATCAGTCTCCTCTTCTCCGGATAGAAAAAACGACACTAGTTTTCACACCATGTAAAGTTAATTGACACTACTTGAAAACAATGGTGAAGACTCATGAACAGACATGTAACAATTTCCGTTGAATCTGTAATTAGGGGGAAAATCACATGAAAATTACGCATTACCCATATGGGATCATGTAATCTGATGGAAACAATATTTACAGTGTATAGTATTGTTCTGTCATCAGTGGCTCCTAGTTAAATAGGCCTGTGTTTTTCACCAGGTTCAGTAGTCTATTTACTAGGTGTTTCGAATTCATGATGATGATAGGCGAAGAACTTTCTGCGAATGCCAAGATGACGAAAAGTTTCCCCATAAAATTATTGGGTCGGACGAGAGTATGGTAACCAATGATGGTAATTTCAACCGTCCAAATACTCATTATTGGTCAAGAGAGAACCCCAGGGTTCACCGAATGGGTAGACATCAGCACCGTTTTGGCTTCAATATGTGGACTGGAAATTTTGATACACTTTGTCGTGATGAACCCCATCACATCACTCTTGACAGTGTCTAAGATGCCTAAAAACCCTGGTGTGTCGATTTTGTTTTGATTTTTCAGAAGACAAATAAACAAATGAAATAGTGGTCTGCTTCTTTAGTCGATCCCAGAGATGGCGCCCTTATAGAATTTTAGTCCTGTCAATATTCCAGGGATATGGTGATTGATGACTGTTGTCAATTTTATGGAATTTCAACAAACTTCAAATACTATTCAGAAATGAATAGTTGTGACGGAATCTAAATTTCATAGTGCAATTTCCTTGTATTGATGACTATTATTTATGGGTTTCTCCGTTTTGCTGTATATTTTCTTAGAAATTTTTCATTCATTCAATAATAATTCAATTTGTCTGATTGACTCGGCCGTTACTTCATGAAGATCCATTCATAAAATACACAGATTCGATCTCCACAAACTTTATTCAATCAGACAGTGAAACATGTCTGATTGAATAAAATTTATGAATATCTAATCGTTTTCTGTGTAGTTTGTACGATAATAATTTGATCTTGTTCAATTTTTGTATCGTTTGTGGGCAATCCAGAGAGACGAACAAAATAATTCATCTATATCCAGTACCGAAAGTGAGTACCACCATATCATGAAGATTATCACATATTGTATTGTTAGAAAACATTTTAATGAAAATAATGGCACGAGTATACGCGCATTCCCGCCATTCCTGATTATATTAGCACAAGATTGACAGGTTCAAATGGTGAATTTTCATGAAGCCTAATTTCAATACTTCCAAATGAAATGCGTGGTTATTATTGTAGTTAATTGCATTTCAGTAAAAGGTTATATAAATATGTCGAAAGTGTAACAAATAAAACTGATTGGTGATAGTGATTTAGAAAATTCCAATAATTAGGTTTTGTTATTCAGTTCATTCGTCAGCAATACTTGAAAACTTCTGTGCTTGTAAATTTACCCTAACAGGATAACCGACCAAGGCGGTACACGCAAATGCGAAATATTTGGGAAACAGGTCACGATTTCATTTGTTTTCTCTTAATCAAGCTGGCGAATTGTCTCCCGTTTTATCCCACAGTTTTGCAGGTATGAGTCGACATACCAGGGTTTTTAGACATCTTAACAGTGTCTTAATGTTTACATTAGTTACATATTGGTAGTAGGTAAATAACAATAATAGCCATTATTTACACGCAGATGATGTGAGTCTTTATGAGAGATATTATTATTATTACTATGATTATATGCTGGAAGAAAATAAATAAATGTTTCCTTGCTTGCGTGAGGAATATTACCTACAACCGCGTTTACACACGGCAAATAGAACGATTCCTCTAACGAATCAGCACTACTTTTGGAGATAGCCTATTAGGGAAAGTTTTCAATTATGATCTCATGAGAGTTATTGCGGCGTTGTTACCTCGCCCACAATTAGCGGTATGTATAATTTTCGTTTGTGAAAGTGTTGACTACTTGTGAATGAGAGAACAAATCATTTCAGCAATAAACGCCCGCTAATGAACTCGAAATTCCTGGTTACATGCAATAAATGCCGGTAATAACAATAATCAATAGAAATTTATATGCAGTTTATAACTGTTTATATCAAAAAATGATTAGCGCGAATGATGGATGGATTGACGGCATCTGCAATAAGAGAAGCTAACTTGATCACAGTAATTTAAACATCACCTCGACGATGTCCTGTTCGTCTTCGATCAGCAATATTTATGGGTTTTTCGATGTATCCAAGATGGCTGAAGGGCAGTAGCATTGGCGTTCTCTACATGAAGATTGCTTATTGGGTCGAATGCCCAGTCATGATACCACTTTCGTTGATGAAGACCTACACGAATAAACGTGAACTCCTTCGGAGTTTGAATAAAATCAGCTCTCGTTACCAAATCGTTAGCAAAGGTATTATTATAAGGTCCTGAGTTGAAAAGGTAATGTGTCCAATTTCACGAAAGAAACCCTTTGTTGCCTAGAGAACACAGAATAAACATGGGAAATAACTGGGTGGGTGAAAAACTTACAGTCTAACTCCACCAAAATAATCTTTATTGTTGTCCAGAGACACACAGACATATGTGTGAATGAGAGGGGTGGGTTACACAGAGATCTGAGGAAAAAGAGTTACACTTGAATTGAGAGTAACATAATAAATTGTACTCATGGTGGAAATGTTGAATTAGTTTGAAATTTTTAACAAATACTAAAGTAATGAAACATGAAAAAATTAATTAACATGTCCTGATTACGACCTGGCCGCATTCAAAGCGGGCCCACTATAGGGTTAGGGGACATGGTTGGTCCACCAAAGTAACATAATTAACAATAATATACAAATTTTTCACATGCGGTTTAGCAAGATGATACAGAGGTCATGGAACACCCATTTCTCTGTCACTTCGAGTCAAGAATTTTTCGTATGACAGAGGTCAATTTTTATAACCTCTGTATTATTTTGCTACATCGCATGTGAAAAATTTTAATTCTATTAAATTATTGTTGATAATGTTACTTGGGTGGACCAATCATGTCCCCTAACCCTAGTGGGCCCCGCTTTGAATGCGGCCAGGTCGTAATCAGGACCTGTTAATTAATTTTTTCATGTTTCATTACTTAAGTTTTTGTTAAAATTTCAAACTTATTCAACTTTTCCACCGTGACCTGGTATGGAGTACAATTTATTATGTTACTCTCAATTCTATTGTAACTCTTTTTCCTCAGATCTCTATGTAGCCCACCTTTCTCATTCACTGAAGATGAAGGATTAATCCTGTGTGCCTCTGGACAACACTAAACATTATTTTGGTGGAGTTAGACTGTAAGTTTTTCACCCACCCAGTTATATCTCACTTCCACTGTATGTAATGGAACGTCGAATAAACAATCATTATTTTTGAAAATGTTTCTGAAATGACACTCCAAGATTCGCAACAATAATTTTAAAATTGATTAGAGCTTTGATTTGCTTCCAAGGTATGTGGCTCATACCTCGACGGATATTGAATAGAACTTAAATATAAAGGAACAACTTTGCAAGCGATCTAAGACGAATAGGAGGATTTTTTCTGACTCAATGGGGCGAATAACAGCAGGTCATCACTGTTGAACACGTGGGAACACGTATGCTATAAAAGCTATAAAAAGCTATAATTAGTTTTGAAGAGAGTTTTTTGACAATTTTACAGTCACTTGTTCAATATACATTGCTCATTAAAAAAATTACAATATCCAATACCTATCCCAAATAATGTATATCCAAATATCCAATAATTCACATCTCTAGAATTTTGGGAAAATACAGGTTACTATTGAAATGTATCTGCTGAGTAATATTTCCTTTTCAAATTTCTATAACATATTTTTTTGATGGCAATTTTCAAACAAACTTCGGTTGAAAAATTTTAAGAGATTGATTACATAGATTTTTCTCAAAATTAAATATCTTATTAGATCAAAATAAGATTTAAATGTATCGAGTCTGTAATCAAAACAACTGATAAAACAAAATCAAGAGTCCAAAAGCTGATAACGAGTTTACTTTTGTAGAAGCGAGGCATAATAAGATGTCGACCTATTTAATAATTTTGTTTCATTAGTTGAGTTTTTCACAAGTCACTCGATGTATTTAAATCTCATTTTACCAACATAGGCTTTATATTAAGAAATATAAAAAAAAATTGGTTACAGAAAGTGACTATTCATACATGGTTCTATTCAGAATATCTATCATAAGGCGACAAAAGAGGTGAAAACATACTGTGGGTGTCGCATTTAAAAATATTTTTATATTGTATTGTCATCAGCAAAAACAGTAAAAGAACCTGATATTTAGATGTTCAATAGGTCATTTATGTATAATGAAAAAAAAATTGGTTCACCTATAGGACCTTGAGGCACTCCACAATTAATATTATACTCAATTCATCAAATCGAATAGTATTGTTACGGAAAAGGTGGAAATTATATGAAAAATGCACGTCAAGGTGCGCCGCTGTTAGTCAATTTATATAGCGGTTAATTTAATTCATAGAGAAAGGTTATCCATCTAACCAGATAGTTCATAACCAATTAATTGCAGCTGAATTGCCGTTAAATTGCCCAAAGATTAATGATCCAGAAATGTTGGAGATTCGATGTTATCTCATTTTTATATTCAATGCGAACCGTCTCCACGACTTCTGTTATTACCTTTACTGCCTCGAGATTTTATCTGAAAGATTAGATAAAAAGTTCGTATATGATATTATAGTATGTCATGTTCCTCGAAAATTATATGTTACGAGTATACGTTGTGGAGAGCCAATTTCTTCAATTAATTTTGTGGGTACTTTATTGCAAGTACGCTCATCTGTTTTTTCAGTTCAACTATACAGGGTGTTACGTAAGTACGTGGCCAAACTTGAAGAAGTGATTCTTTGAGTGATTCTAAGCCAAAAAGTGAAGTTTATATAAACATAGGTCCGTTTCATTTTCAAGATACAGGGTGTCAAAATGTTTAAAAGAAATCGTATTTTTCGTATCTTAATGATCCTTCAACATAAAGGGCTGATTTAGCCCTAACTATATCAAAATTGTCATGTCCAGTGGCATCCCGGAAGGCACCGTAACCAATATTTTTTACAGAAAAAATGTGCGCCACTGATTTTTTTGCAATTTTTGTATCCGTTTCACATTGAGCAACTGAAATTACAACTTTTTTATATCTAGAATTTTTTTCCTATCTTGCTTTGTTTTTCAGAGTCCCTGGGACAACCCAATAAAACATTTCAACTACTAAACCATCAAAAACTGGGGTTTCACTGTTATTTTTTTTCCATATTAATAGTCTACTCTAGTCTTAGAATTTTTTATCAAAATTAATGCAATGAAAAAAAATGTATTCATACTCGTTCAAAATGGGCATCATTTCGTGCTCATTGTTGTCCATGGCCTTGCATTGAAGAGATTTTTATTTATGATTAAACAATTAAAATTATACTTGAAAGTCATCTCTCACATTTTTTTGTTCATATTAACTGTTATCGATAAAACAAATAATGTTATGTATTACTGCAGTGTTTTGAAAATAAGGTAAGAGGGCTATGGAAAAAAAACAAATATTCAAACAAATTTGATTTTATAACTGTCATAGATTGAAACATTGCAAACGTAATTATTTTATAGTAATCATTTCTGGATGCAACTCATGGAAAAAACTGGATCGGTCGTGCAGGTCCACAGTCATGGCCGCCCAGGTTACCGGATTTAAATCCCTTGGATTTTTTCCTTTGGGGACATTTGAAGTCCCTTATAAAACTCCAGTCAACACTGAAGGAGAATTAATTCAACGAATACGGGGTTCATGTAATCAGATGAGACGTACGCCGGAAATATTTCAACGTGTTCGGTAATGTTAAGACGAGTTGATGCTTGCATTGAAGTTGAAGAATGACATTTTGAGCAACTATTGTAAGTTATTCTTGAATGTATTATTACCAAAAAAATATTGCATAGGTACCGTTTTTGTTAAAATGTGGTTTTAATAAAGGGTGTTTTATGTTTGATATTTTTTTTTTGTATTTCCGGCGTTACCATTATGCACGCCACTGGTCAAATGAAACAAACAATTTTTAAGCATAACAGATTCATTTGTATTCATTAAAAACCTTATAAAAACAAATTTTTATTATGTTATCCCAGGGACGGACAATGATGTGATTTTTAAGTTTTTTTCTCAAAAACAAAGCTACGAAAAAAACTCTGGATATAAAAAAGTTCTGATTTCAGTTGCTCAATGTGAAAAGATTACAAAAATTGCAAAAAAATCAGTGGCGCACATTTTTTCTGTCAAAAATATTGGTTAAAATTTGTTGTTGTTAAAATTGCTATTTCCGTCAACCGATTGCACCCCTACGTGCAACCCTCGGAAGTCTTCGAGAGACATGTGTGAGCTAGGGAAGACGCAGCTCTTACCTATTAACGTGTGATGCCATGCACGAGACCGGTGAATCGGTGGATCGAACCCACGACCCCACGCATGCGAGGCGAACGCACCACCAGCCGACCACCACGGCCCATGTTACGGTTACGGTGCCTTCCGGGATGCCACTGGACACGATAATTTTGACATAGTTAGGGCTAATCAGCCCTTTACGACTGTTGATAACACTGCCAAATTTCAATGAAATCGGTTTGAAGGATCATTAAGATATTTACAAAAAATACGATATCCTTTAAAGAAATTTTGACACCCTGTATCTTGAAAACGTAGCATTACCAGACCTATGTTTATATAAACTTTTCGTCTTAGAATCACTAAAAGAATCACGCCTTCAAGTTTGGCCACGTACTTACATAACACCCTGTACAGTTGTTAACATTGAAAGATCCAAAAGCTCCCCGTTAGGAATCGAAAAACCATCCATAGGATTATAAAAAACTACTTATGAAATAGACAACTAAACAAAATAATATTGTTAATAATAAACTTTCGATCACATTTTAAAGAATTTTTCAACAATAAAAATAGCATTATATATATATATATATATATATATATAATATATATATATATATTTATATATATGAAAGTATAAATAGAAAAGTTATTGGGTATAGCCCTCAAATTGTTGTGCAACCGTAGACACGTGTTTCGAGCTTAAGCTCTCATCAGTACGGTAAAATCAAGTGCGAAGATGTACAACACTTGGATATAAAAATAGAAACAAAGGAAGTCAACAACAGGAAGCCAACCACACATTTGTGGCTTCGGTTAGAAGACCTTGAGCTTTCAAAGCAACAACTAACGTCGCGTCGCCACGGAGGCAGATATAGCTACCAGCGTGACAATCCTACCCAGGAGAATATAAATCAGGATGGATTCATCGAGGGGAAATATATAAAAGTATAAATAGAAAAGTTATTGGGTATAGCCCTCCCCTCGGTAAATCCATCCTGATTTATATATATAAAAATATAAGTAGAAAAGTTATTGGGTATAACCCTCAAAATGTTCTGCAACCGTAGAAACGTGTTTCGAGCTTAAGCTCTCATCAGTACGGTAAAATCAAGTGCGAAGATGTACAACACTTGGATATAAAAATAGAAACAAAGGAAGTCAACAACAGGAAGCCAACCACACATTTGTGGCTTCGGTTAGAAGACCTTGTGCTTACAAGGCAACATCTAACGTCGCCACGGAGGCAGCTATAGCTACCAGCGTGACAATCCTACCCAGGAAAATATATTGCCCCTCGCTAAATCCATCCTTATATATATATATATATATATATATATATATATATATATATATATATATATATATATATATATATATATATATATATATATATATATATATATATCAGTGTCCGCTATAAAATTGGCAAAACATGGGGAAAAAATTGTTATTGATATTTCTGAAAAACTCTGTTATGGCAGTTCATTTCTACATGTTTGATAAATGAAAAAGTCCGATGTGACTTATATCAGGCAAACTCAGATTCGGCGGGAATTAAAAAAAAGTCACATCGAATGTTTAGGTTTCAATACTTATTTATACTAATACTCGACTCTGAGCCTATTTGGCTAATATTTCCATGTTTTGTGCAGAATCAATATTCAAGTGGACACAAAATCCCCGTTTTTGTCACCCTAGTTGAAGGTTTAGCTTTGTGCTTTGTTTAATTTCCATTTAATTGGCGAAAATCCCCCAAGGTGAAGTTCATAAAATTATTACGCATTATTGGATCAAGTTGGCCGTTGTAACTAAGTAAACAATGAATGCATAATGTAGTAATCATCCCGGTTTCGTCAGTGGCGTAGGAGAATTGCTCCTATGCCCTCTTTCCTCTCATTTTCAATTTCAGCACCGAACATACACTTTTCACTAGTCATGGAAATATGTGAAAGGTATAGGAATGGATTAATACTTTTCTATTTTATTTTTACCTTCAGGTTCGCACAAAGGAAAAAAACGTGTGATTTTTTTTACATTTTTGTTTCCACAAAAAAAAACCTTGTTACGTAGGTAGGATCTTGAGTTTCTTGAGGCGTATACCTCAGGGAACACCTCCTGAGGCAGTGAGTTCTAAAGCTTTGCCGTTCATTAGTATAGGGAAACAGGGCTCGACGGGTCATTCCCGATGTAACCATTAACGGTGGAACGAGTGATGATACTTCAGAAGATTCTGATACAATCAACCCTCTCAGACGTACATACGTCGTATATGGGAAAGAGCCTTAAGGTCAACCCTCAAAATTCCACGATTGTCCCTTTTACCATAAACCTAGAGACCAACAAAGCTCCTCGAATCTTTGGTGAAAGCCTATAGATGTCAGGAGAAACTAAATATCTGTGATTCAACCTAGACTCGAAGCTCACCTGGAACATGCATCCGGAAAAAGTGCTAGAAAGGGCAAGAACATCACTGATGATGGCCAGGCACTTCTTTGGCAAAACTTGGGGACACGAAACCAAACAATCCCTTTGATTATATACAGCGATAGTGAGTCCCGCGGTAACGTATGGAGCCCATCTGAGGTGGCCAAAGGTTGAACAAGTGGCATCCACCGGGAGGCTGGCTAGTTTACAAAGACTGGCCATGATCGGGGTCATTGGTGCTATGTCCAGCACATCAACGGTTAGCCTGGAGGTGATACTGAACCTCCCTCCTCGGCATTTGCACATTGCAGCAGAGGCAAGGATAGATGCCTCCAGACTAAAGTACCTGGGCCAAATACAAATCGACACATAAAAATCGACACGTCTGAGATGCCGTTGGACAAAATGACTCCAACCCACTCCTTAAGCCGTATCTTAGATCTGTTGAGGTTGAGAGTCTGCCGTCAGTGGGCCTGTGAATAGTGATTCAGATGCTTGCTTTGCAAGTTGTTCTGCTTTTTCATGGCCTTCAATTCCTCTATGTTCAGGCACCCACACAAGTGCAACCTTGTTGTGTTCTGACAGTTTATTGTGGCTCTGAAGGCTCTGTTCCAAAGAAGTGAGCAGGTTTGTATGCGAAGCATCACCGAAGTGATGAATGGCTCTCCTTTGCACATATTCTGAATGTTCCATATATGGGAATATATAGATACGGATATATTTTTGTTACCTTTTTGCATTATTACAAAAAGTTCGTGACATAATTTTGAACTACATTCGGGAGACTGACACCATTTGTCGATCTCGATCGAGAGGAAGAAATGGTATAAACTGAAAAATTCGACGACACTATGATTTTATACCATAATTTCATTCTATCATCGAATACATTTTCTAACGGTGCACTGAAGGTACTGTTGAAAAAAATCACGTATTGAAGAGTTTTCAAGGACGCTCATGTCGCTAGGATTTTAAGTCAAGAATCAAAAAAGCTATAAATTTCCAAATAGCCGCTAAAGTTATTTTCTGTTTTCAAAACCGGATGATTGCATCTGCGCCACTGGCGCTTTGTGATCATCGAACGTGGGAGATCGGAACCCCTCGAAATTTGGTTTACCCCGACAAGATTTAATCAAATGTAACAGATTTACTACAACAAGAGAATCTATTCGAGGGGTTCGGTATTCACCATTATTTCCTTCAGAGCTAATAGGGTTGATTTATTTCTTGTGTTGTTATGAAATCGAAAGTATTACATTTCCTTGTTATCAACTGACTATTCCAGCTACAGTTTTTGGATCATCAATATGACACATCTATGAAAGATTATAGAAACATAAAATGTTGCGACGGCCGAATAAAAAACACTTCGATAATTTCACTCGCTCAATGAAGCTCGCATCTTCTGCGATATAAGGACCAATCAAAACGGTGTGTTTTGATAGTAGACAGTTCTTTCCTTTCGAGTCGGTAAGACCACATTACCATTGGCAACAACGAAACCAAACAACAACGTGAAATATAACGTCATTTTTTTATCTAGTATGACATAAATTTAATTTAACTATTTAAGAATTCACAACAATGAAGCTTTCTTGGCTGTGTTGGTTCTCGCAATTATATTAATAGGTACAACTCGTGCTCACAATAATATCTAAAATTCTATCAGAAATTTTACAAAATTGTTTTGTTGTTAATAAAATTGTTATTTCTGTCAACCTGTTACATCCCTACGCGCAACCCTGAGAACTCTTCGAGAGACTTCTGTGCGCTAGGGAAGACGCAGCCCTTACCATTTAAAGTGTGATGCTATACACGAGATCGAGAGCCACGTCCCTATGCTTGAGACCACCCCTACCAATGTAAACTAGACAACCGAGTCTATAGCCAGAAACTACGAAATATACAGGGAAAACCGAGAAAATCTATAGAATCGAGTGCTTCTTCAGATAATGAAATAATTATTATCTCCCACTCGGAAGTTATCTTTTTTTCTCGAAATAATGCCAACTGCAGATGCAAACTGAAAAAATCACAGTTATCACGATTGTTTTATTGTATTATCCACAGCTGAATAGAGTCCTGTTAGTATTATCGTCGTATAATTACATTGCCATTTGATAGACAGATGTGATATATTTCTGATCCATTTACATTTCCTAATTTATACATAGCTGCTGAACATTATTTTTTAGTTCGGGACTCTTTGGATTGAATTTTTGTGTTTTTCAAATGTAACACCCTGTATATATTTTTATTTTTGACCAGGAGGATGTTCAGCTCTATGGCTATTTAGAGCCGTTTCCGATGTATTTAATTGTGAATGTCCAATAATCAAAGAAACTATGATTATTTTTTGGTTTTCTCGTCATAACCTAAACTTACCAAATCCTGGAACTAAAGTCCAAGGCACAGAGCATCAGTACTAGATTAATTAAATATAAAAAAGACAAAGTATTTAACATGCGAGATAATTAAATCGTAATTGCGTCAATCATAGAATTTAAATTTTTTGTCTGCGATATTATGTTTACATGCAATGCCCGGTAATGTCAACAGAAAAAATTAATTATTTAAAAAATTGGCCATTTAGCCCCTACGTGAAGAAATAACTTACTTATGCTGTTATGGACGTTTTTGTTTTTTTTTGCATTCAGAATCGACTGATTATTTTTGCAGGTATTTGTCGTACAAGCATGAATTTTCCTACCACTTGCAATCGCTTTGGTGACGAATTCATGTTTTGGATTGAATCACTTATTGCTTCCTAATACTAATTTTGTATGATTTTTACCATCCCAATACTCTCTCCCATAATTTTTAAGAATCATACAGTTCACTGGTGATTAAGAACTCTTCTATGATAGAAACAGCCTTATGTTAAAGGACTCCTCACAAAATACATGAGAAATTGGCTTTCAGCCAATTTTGATAATTAAATCGGAAAATATTAGAGATTTTTCGAAATGTTAAAAAAGATCTGAAAAGATCAGCAAATGACCTCGCACTAATCTCATGGAAAATCGGTTTCGGTGAAAATTGCTGAAATTTCAAGTTGATGTAGCCCATGCCATCTTGAACAAAAGTTACCATTGCGCCTACTCTCTGAATGCCGGCGTTTGGATTCTACAGGGGGTCAAAGTTAAGTACATATTTTGACGATTTTTCAAAAAATCCGGACTTTCATTTTCATCGAATCGATCTGAATTTTCATAATGGAATAGTCCACAATATGTGCATAAAAAAGTTCAAATGACAAAATTTTCTAAAATCAAAACTGGCGGTTATACAGAGGCTTAAACTTTGTTTTTGGTAATATTTATTGAACTTTTTTCGAGAAAATACTCGTTTTCCTGCAGATCCAGATGCAATTGATGTTACTTACAGTACATGAGAGGGCGGTCATATATTGCATTTGAACCAACCATCCAACTTTAAGTATTTGGAAGATACGGGGCGATCAAAAATATATTTTCTGTTCCGGAAAAATGTATCCCTTTGTATAGTCTGCTTCCACCAATATATTTAGCTGATTTTTTGAAACTATGTAGCTAATATACAGTGCGGCTTATTTTAGCCCCCTTCCCCTGTTAAATTTTGAACGGGTCGACGTAGAAACATGAATAAAAAACCGTTTGGAGGGTTTCACCGATACTACTTTTTCGAGCAATCACCATATTTTTTCTAACGAACAGTCGTTACCGACCGATGATGAACCCTTTACTCCCATAAACACCTAACTATGTAGGCTTATTATGGCAAGAACCTGTCAGAAAACAACTACTCCCCTGGCTAAGACCACGACGTGTATTGAATTAAATCTAACAGCTACCATATTTTTTGTTTCAAAAAGTAGTATCGGTGAAACCCTCCAAACGGATTTTTATTCATGTTTCTACGTCGAACCGTTCAAAAGTTAACAGGGGGGGGGGACTAAAAAAAGCCGCACTGTATATACAAATGTGTCAACGTCTATGCTTATTATTCTGAATCCGAATAAAGTTGCGGCGATGGTCCAAAAAATAAGGAGAAGAGATGTTTCGGAATAATTTTTTTTTATTTTCTGACATTATGTAGATGAGTCATTCTTGATCGAAAAGTTCCACAATGCCTACCTAGCGAATGCCACGGTTTAAATTATACAGGGGTTTGAAGTATAGTATTTCAGCGATTTTATTGATAATTTCATACAGAACATTAACGAAAAAGTCATGAAATATTTTGGGAACTTGATTGGTACTGGATATAATAAAGGTTTCGTGCTTAATATTGACATTTCAATTATTTTCTTCATTTTGTTTACTCATTTTATATAACTGATAAATCATCCAACATTGGTATTCTTTTGACAAAAATATTATTCTGGTAATAAGTTGTAAAGCCACATTCAGTTGCTCAATGTTTCTGTTGAGTGGTAATCAGCATTCTCCTCCCCAATGACACTGTTTCTATATTCAAATGTAACTTTAATTGAGACACCATTAGAAAAATGAGAAACTAACAAGTCGTTAGATTTCCCCGAACATGACAAATGATCATTTATAATATAATTATCAGGTCATTACGGCAAACTGATTGTATCTTTTGTTTTCCCTGTTCCTATATATAGTTGCCTTATCTTGACCCTTTGTTTTTGTATTAAGCATACCGTTACGCTTGATGAGTTTAACGTTCAAATGTGTGCTTTTGGGAAAAAAGTAAACAATTCGAAGGTACGACTGATAAAAAAACTGATATGTATATATACAGTGTCCGCTAGGAAGTTGGCTACATATGAGAAAAAAATTGTTATTGATATTTCTGAAAAACTAATGGCGGTTCGTTTCTGCATGCCCGACTGTTGAAAAATCCGTTGTGACTTATATACGCGACTTCATATTTGGCAGGAACAAAAATTCAATAACCATGTCACATTCTACATAAATGATCAACAAATTAAAGTAAAACGGGAAATGTTTAAAAAATGTCACTACGTTTAAATGCAATAATTAGCAAATGTGTTTTCCTACCACTGCTATGAAAAGTAGCGTATTTCTCATAGCTTACTTGATTTCAAAACGATGTATTGCTCATACTGTGAGAAATATTTTTTCTCACGGCACCTTGCCCACAATCAACAAAAATCGACAAAAACTAGTTGGCTAGGTAGTTGGCTGCTGTTCATTTTTAGATAGTTATCAGAACTGTCAGATTATAGAAGTTTTTTAAACTCTTCAGATAGTTTTTATTCGTGCTTTCATAACAATCGCAATTTCTATTGAATCTTATTTCAATAAGACATATACTCATAATAAATAATATGGCTACTGACAATAGTGACGATTTTGATAATACTACTCCGCCAGAGATATTGGAAAAAGCTGCGAAAGTAACGTTGGATTTCTTGCCGAAAATTTCAAAAAAAAAGTATGAATTGGCATACGAAAAAATTATTTATCTGTCAACAGGTAGGATACTTTGATGTTATTGTAGCTGTGCAGTTGTAGGAAAAAATAAATATTGAGGTATATTACTTGTATTTTTTGAATTTTTGCAGTTGTAGGAGAAGTATAGTGTGAAACATGTGGGGAAAGTTCGGTTGTTATAATCTTTGGCAGCGCCTCGGATTACAATATTCAACCTCATTCGTTATTTGTTACATATCGGCCTTGTAACGTTAATATTTTAACTGAAACTTCCGTATGTAAATTTTCAGAAAATATACTCCCACTAGTTTTCCTTATATGCGGTGATGCAGGACTCTCAGTGAATCCGACAAAAACAGAGATGTTCCTGTTCACCAAACGGAGGAAAAAAGATGGATTCAGGCCACCTATCATGTTTGGGCAAGAGCTGGAGCTAGTTCAGCAGGTCAAATACCTGGGGGTGGTCCTGGACTCCAAACTTTCATGGAGGCCGCACGTAGATAGGGTTATTCAAAAGTCGGTAGCAATCCTATGGCAACTGCGGATAATTGTAGGAAACAATTGGGGCACCAATCCAGAGATCATGTGCTGGCTCTACACGGCAGTCGTAAGACCAAAGATCGATTATGGGTTAGCTGTGTGGTGGCCAGGCGCCCAGGGTAGCACAATAGGCCGAAAACTCAGCAAGGTTCAGAGGTTGGCCTGTTTGGTAATAACGGGCGCAGTGTTGGAGGTACTGCTGAGGCTGCCACCGCTTCCAGTCTGGATCAAGAAGGAGGCAATGGCAGCCCATTTGAGGATGCGGAACTCGGGAGTCTGGGTGAACGAAGGAGCGATGATAGGCCATGCGAAAATCGCGAAGTGGGCGGAACAGGAGATCTCTATCTCTGCCCTCAGAGAGAAAAGCACACAAAACAGACTGCGATGGAATAGAAAATTTACTCTTACTATTCCCAGCAGAGAACAATGGGAAGGAAATACGATGGAGTTTAGCACAGGAAGCCTAATATGTTCGCGTATGACTGACAAATAGTCATCGGGTGCCGGAATCTACCTGGAGGGAAGATAAGTACGAGAGAGCTACGCTTTGGGCAGATATACAATAGTTTTTCAAGCTGAAGTGTTCGCCATCCTATCCGTAGCTACGAGAGAAGGAGTGAAAGATGGATACGAACAGAGAATTTATATCTGTTCTGATAGTCAGGCATCTGCCATCCTAAATCAAGCTCAGCGCTTGTACAGGAATGCGGAGATGCGCTCGAGAAGCTAGCTGAAACGAAGAAAGTTTAGCTGGGATGGGTCCCGGGGCACAGAGGGTGCGCGGAAACGAGGTGGCAGACGGACTTGCCAGATCCGGACCCGCAACGCCGTTCTGTGGACCGGAGCCTGTACTAGGCATCGCAAGATACCAAACCTCTTCAGCCCTCGACGAGTGGGCAGAAGAAGAGCTGAATAAACTTTGGAGGGATAACACCGGCTGCAGGCAGTCGAAAGACTTCGTGACCGGCTGCAATAGGTCGAGGACGACATGGCTCTTAGGCAGAAATCGCCAAGCACTACGCCTCCTTATAGGAATACTTACAGGACATAACAAGTTAGGCAGACACCTATCACTTATAGGTATAGAAGACAGCCCCACTTGCCGAAAATGCGAAGAAGACGAAGAAATTTCATCTCACTTCCTCGGCGAGACTAAAATTTGGAACCTTCGGAGTTGACAAACTCCAACAAGAAGAACTAATCGACTTGCAGTGGTCGGACATACTGACCTTCATTAGGAGGTCACAAAGGTTCGAAAAGGAAAACTAGGAGGATGAATGTAGATAAGTGGAGAACAGGGGATGGCAAAAAGGGTCCATGAGGGCCTACTTGCGGCCTCCCCAAAGAACTACTACTACTTCCCTTATATGCATGTCGGCTCAGCTCATGTTGCCATGTTGCTTTCTGATAAATCACGTTTGAAAATTGCTGTACTACGGTATGATAGTGAACTGATAGTGTTTTTGACATCTGATATGTATATATTTGATCATTGTTTAAATAAATTCTATATAAACAATGCTTTGACTAATAACGAATGTCATATTGGAGAACATATGAGATCCATACATCTAGAGCTTCTTGGTAATTTGAGTCGCTTGAGTGATTTGGTTTTCCATTTCAAACTTTTCAAGTCGATGAGTTCTTTAGTTTTTTCATTTATGTTGAATATGTTGATATAGAGATTCCCACTCACTGAATAGTAATTATTTGGAGTGTAGATATCACATAGGATATATTTATTCGAAATAGGAACATCCTAATTTACATACATTTTAATACTCGTAATTAAAATAAGAATACTTAATGCTAAATAAAAAAAATGCTAAAAACATAAAAAATACACCTACTTATAAATAGTTTTACTTTCAAAGATTAAAATATACACATATTATACTCATGTACACTCAGTATACATGAGCAACACAACGTACTCACGCACCCCACACACCCACACACATTCATGCCTTCCATCATTCATTCTCTTACATGTACCGTGGTGAAATAAATTTATTTAAACGAATTTTGAATGTGTTTACAGACGGTGAATTTTTCACTTCATTTGAGAGGTTATTGAAATCATTTAAGCCCTTGAAGAATAATGTTTTCATTGAGCTTACATTTCGAGTTCGAGCTATATGGAAATTGTTCACGTTTCTTGTAGGATAAGTGTGGATCTCATTGTTATACGTAATTAATGAACTGAGATAACTTGGGACTAAATTTTTGTTATTTTATAAATTAGCACCATTGTCATGAAAAGGCGTTTGTTTACATTGTGCCAGTTCAAAGTTCTTAACATTTGGAACATATTTATTGCATTGCAGAATAATTCTCATACCCCTATTTTGAAGTTTTTGTAAAGTCATTAAACAGTTTTTGTCCAACAGGTACAGTAAGCTAGCACAATAGTCAAAGTGGGGTTGTATTATCGTCCTATAAATGGTAATTCTGGAAAAGAGAGACATGTTATGGGATACTCTAGAGAGAAAGAATAGCTTTTTTGATATTTTTTACAGATGTATTCGCTGTGACTTTTGAAACTTAGTGTGTCATCTATCATGAATCCTAGATATTTGAATTCCTTAACCCATTCGAGATTTTCACCTTCTATTTTTATGTGTGAACGTTGATAGTTTACGCTTTTTAATTTGTATTTTGTACTCAGAACCATTGCTTTCGTTTTCTTTGAATTTAATTTCATTTTATTAGTTTTCAAAAATGATTGGAATGAGTATAAAACATAATTTAGTCTCGTTACCGTTCCACCTAAGTCCCTATCATAACATGCTACTAATGTATCATCCGTTAAAAGGTTAAGGAAATCATAGCCTCTTACAAAATTGATATCATTCAAGTAAATAATGAATAGGAGAGACCCCAAGACACTGCCCTGGGGCACCCCCATATCATTAGCCAGTTCATTAGAAAATGCTTTCTCTATTTTACATTTCTGAGACCTATTGCTCAGATATTGCTCAAACCATTTCAACACATTACCTTCAATTCCGTAATATTTTAGTTTTTTTATTAGCAGTTTTCTGTCGATGGTTTCAAAGGATCTTTTGAAATCAAGAAAAACTGCTATTATATAGTTACCCTTATCTATTTCTTGCTTCCAGTTTGATATCGTTAGTTGTAAGGCGGTTTCGCATGAATGCTGTTGTCTAAAACCTGACTGATTACCTATTAGAAGTTGATTTGCTTCGAAGTATTTTGACAATTGCTGATGTACAATGATTTCTAAGATTTGTTCGATATTTGGTAACGTGTTTATTCCTCTGAAATCTGTTACCTCAGTTGCATTGTTAATTTTAGGGATAGGAATCACAGTGCTCATTTTTAGATTCTCAGGAAAGTTACCTGATGTAAGTGAAGCATTGATGAGATTGGGAATTGAATAAAATGTTTCTTTCAAAAATTTTATATTGACTACTTCTTCGACACTGCCTTTGTTCGGAAGAGAAAAAATAATATTTTTCAATTCTGTAAGACTAACATTCTCAAATTTCACAAAGTAACTAGTTATTAATGGCAAATGTTTATGATGCCATTCAGATTCTGGTGTAATCAGATCGGAAATTATTTTTATACTTTCAATAAAAAACTCATTGAACATATTCGTTGCTTCCAGTTCATTTTGAGCTACGGTGTCAGTGCCAAAATTGATACATTTGTAATTTAACTTATTTTTTTCGCCTTTTATCAATTTTTTCAGTGTTTTCCACATTTCTTCTGCATTACCCCTATTTTTATCAAAATGATTTTCAAAATATTGTGATTTTTTTGTTTTTAATAGATTAACCGCGGTATTTCTCTTTAGTTTATATTGGTTCCATAAGTAATTTTTGTCAGGACCAGAACTTTTTTTGAATTGTTTATATGCTGTGTCTCTTTCTCTAGAAGCTGATTTTATTTCTTCATCATACCAAGGGACCTGCCTATTTTTAGTAACAATTTCCAATAGTGGTGCAAAACGGTCTGTAGTTGTTCTGCATTGTGTTTCAAAATGTTTGTAGATTTCATAAACGTCAATAGAATTATTCAACCAATCGCACGATAGTAAGTTCAGATTGATATTATGAAAGGCATTTGTATCAAGTTTTCTTGTGAGAAGGAGCTTTCTATATAGTTATTATTTTTTATGTGTAAGTTAATTGTAATGATAGAATGATCAGTAATTTTGAGACAGTCATGCACATTGACAGATATATTCTGATATCATCAAGAAATATTTTGACATCACTTTCTGGGATTTGATACACAGTTATTATGAAAAATTTAGATACACAATTTTTATAAAACTTAAGTTGCACTATAACAATGTCACAAACAGCAAACTTTCAACACAAGTGTTGCGAGCTAATTTCGCTGTTCCTCTAAACCTATTCTCCCATTCACGTAGCCTCATCCTAATTAGTGTTTGTTTAAATTTCGTATAAGATATGGCCTACACCCCTGACGTAAAACTGTTCTTGAGAACCGCAAAATGGAAAGAATCTCATAAAATTCTCTGAATATCGATTTAATCAGTACCCATTAAACACAAAATATTCAAGTAAACTAAAAAAAAAAAACGCGGCGATACTCGTCTAAAAGCATCTAAGGCGCGGCACGAAAAATTCAGAATTGCTTCTCCACGTCCAACTGTACCATTTAATCTTAGATTTTGATTTTATGGTATTAATAAAGCGGCAGAACCAGTTATGCGACGTGATCATCATACATAAATTAATTGCTAATGCTATTTTCTTCGGTACACGCACCTCATACATGTAATTTCTTATCAAAGTTATAATTATTTAATTTACAGTGACTCCAGATTGAGGATGTATTGATTGATGGTTATCATGGGAAACCTCTTTGAAATTACCGCATCTGGAGTGATTCACTTCGTGATTGATATTCAGATTTAACAAGAAAGTGGAATTATTTGATTATTGATTACACGATAGAAGTTTTTGTTGGCATGAGAATTTCCTTATGTGGCGTTATCTAATAGCTTTTCGTCGCCCTTATTCGCACATTTTGCGAATCCACCCAGTAGCTAATTGACAAATCCCCATTACAAAATGAACAAATGAAAATAAACAAACAAACTGGAAAGGGAAACTAATGGGGAAAAGTGAGTTTTCAATTTACTAATTTGCAATATACGTCTTCGCCTGATACTATTTATACCTACATACCTCGACTAAATTGGTAGTGGTCACAGTTAGTAGTCAACAAGAACTATCTTGGTGAATTTCTCTTCAAGGGCACCGAAAATTATTATCCAGGGCTCATTCAATTTGGAATGACCTCTAAAAACTTTTTGAAAAATTTGAAAAGTCATAAACAATTTACTGAAAAAAAGGAGAGGGTTTGGTTTTTGCAAATATCTCGGAAACTATTGAAGATATCCATAATTTGAAAAAAGATCCTGAAAGAGGAGGAAATTTCCTAAAAAGGTATTTTCTCCTGGAACTCTACCACCAATATTTAGAATTTTAATTCAGAGGCGAGAATAGCAATAAAAGCGGGTGATGGGAGTCCCGCGTGCGCTGACTGATACGGACCCTTGAACAATAAAAATAATTTTAACCCATTAAATATCAATATAAGGAAGTGAAAAAATTCACTAACCTTTTAGACACTTGAATGAACGAAAATCCATGGAAAACAAATTTTACCCGTGATAATTCATTTGTTAGATCGTGTGCAATATATTATGCCAAGGCTGTAGATAAAAATAAGAGGCTCTTTTCACACAAAATAAAAGACGCAAACGGCCTATACTACTTTTTATAGGATAGTTCGTTAATGAAAACCCTGGTTTTCGCGCCAGCAAAATCGCTTTGTGGAATTTTTTAAACAAGAAATGGTGAAAAAAATTACAACTTTTTTGTTTTTTTACGAATATCTCAAAAAGTATTGGAGAAATCGTTTTACAGTTTGTACGTTTGTAGAGAATTATAAAAGCTACAAAATGGTTTTTTATACGACCGGATCGGTGCCTCTTTCACTGAGAAAATCCGGGAAAACCTCGAAAAAGAGACCATTTTTCAAAAATTCATAATTTTTATACATCTGAAGCTGGACAAACGATATTGCAGAAACTGATAGATGATAACATCAACATGTGGTTCAACTGTACGTAAGATGTTTTCTGTCCGATGTGAAGTTTTTGCACAATCGCGTTGTGAACAATTTGATGGCACATCTTGCAAGATGCGCCGATTTAAGGGAAATCGTTGTATTTAAATTATGTTAACGGCATCTGGGAGTAGAGATATAAATATCTACAATTTGTATATTTTGGATTTTCATCTGAGACATGGGAAATCTGTTGAAAATATCACAGAAAGTTGATCAAAACGCTTCAAAGTGCGTCCGAAGTCACCCGAAGTCACCCGAAGTCGAGCTGAAGTTATTTAGAGTTGAGTTCGGGCGACTTCGGGTGCACTTTGATGCGTTTAGAGTAAATTTCAGTGACATTTTCAACACATTTCCCACCTTGCAGGTGAAAATCCGAAATATACAAATTGTAGATATTGATCTCTACTTCCATATGCCGTTCACGGAATTTGAATAAGATGATTTCTCTTAAATTGGCGCATTTAGAAAGATTTGCCCTCAAATTGTTTATAACGCGATTGTGTAAAAACTACATATCGGACAGAAACCATCCTGCGCACAGTTGAACCACAAGTTTTTACCTATCAGCTTCTGCAATACTGTTTATCCATCTTCAGATTTATAAAAATTATGAATTTTTGAAAAATGGTCTTTTTTTCGAGGTTTTTCCGGATTTTCTCAGTGATAAATACACCGATCTGGGCGAATGAAAAACCATTTTGTAGGTTTTATAAAACTCTACAGTTTCATTGACTGTAAAACGATTCCTTGAATAATCTTCGAGATATTTCCAAAAAACCAAAAAAGTTTAAATGTTTTTCACTATTTCTTGTTTAAAAATTTCCAAAAAGCGATTTTGCTGGGGCGAAAACTGGGGTTCTCATTAACGAATTATCTTATAAAAATTAGTATAGGCCATTTGCGTCTTTTATTTTGTGACGGAAAAAACCTCTATAGCTTGGTCTATATACAGGGTGGCTACGGAAGTATTGCCTAAGGAATATCTCAGTTATTGTATGAAGTAGGTTTGTGAAATTTGGAGCGTCGATATAATTACATAAGAGCTAGAATTTGAGCATATTGACATGTCGAAGTTAACTTCCGGTCTGACCGGAAGTAACATCAACTTTCTTATTTTAAATGGAAACCCTATTTTTTTTTCTTTTCGCTTTATTCAGCATTCAATTCCCTTTCTAATGACATATCACAAGTTGGTATCTAACCAGAAACTAGATCAGAAAAAAATTATTATTGAAATTCACCGAGTAGGCCGTGGAAGCAAAATGAAAGCCAAAAATTGAAAAGTTGGCTATGGAAACCATACGTCACTTGATAACAGTTGCTACTACTGTGATATTTTATTTTCATTCGTCGGCGTTATAAAAAGCCGCCAAAAAAAATATTGGAAAAATTGGGAAAAAAACAATACTCTGTAGGTCCATAACTTAAATAGGAACATACAACTTTTTCTTGCCTGTACTATTCAGCATAACCATTCCTTTCTAATGATATAATAGAAAGTAATTTTTTTAAATGAAATACCAAGAAATCCAATTACTATTCTTCAAATAACGAAAAAACAGATTTATCGAAAAAAAAATTCAAATTGATAGGATTAAAGATAAAATAAATTCAAAACAAATGTTCGAAATGCATTCCCTCAGCGTCAATACATTTATTGACTCTGGTGATATTTTCATGTAAAACGTTTCTCAACATTTGGGGCGTGATATCTTGGAAAGCTTTACGAATTTTTACTTCTAGCTTATGTAGAGTTGTAGGCTGTGTGGAATACACCCTATTTTTACATGAAAATATCACCAGAGTCAATAAATGTATTGACGCTGAGGGAATGCATTTCGAACAATTGGTTTGAATTTATTTTATCTTTAATCCTATCAATTTGAATTTTTTTTTCTATAAATCTGTTTTTTCGTTATTTGAAGAATAATAATTGGATTTTTTGGTATTTCATTTCAAAAAATTACTTTCTATTATATCATTAGAAAGGAATGGTTATGCTGAATAGTACAGGTAAGAAAAAGTTGTATGTTCCTATTTAAGTTATGGACCTACGTAGTATTGTTTTTTCCCAATTTTACCAATATTATTTTTGGCGGCTTTTTACAACGCCGACGAATGAAAATAAAATATCACAGTAGTAGCAACTGTTATCAAGTGACGTATGGTTTCCATAGCCAACTTTTCAATTTTTGGCTTTCATTTTGCTTCCACGGCCTACTCGGTGAATTTCAATAATAATTTTTTTCTGATCTAGTTTCTGGTTAGATACCAACTTGTTATATGTCATTAGAAAGGGAATTGAATGCTGTATAAAGAGAAAAGAAAAAAGGGTTTCTATTTAAAATAAGAAAGTTGATGTTACTTCCGGTCAGACCGGAAGTTAACTTTGACATGTCAATATGCTCAAATTCTAGCTCTTATGTCATTTTATCGACGCTCTAAATTTCACAAACCTACTTCATACAATAACTGAAATATTCCGTAGGCAATACTTCCGTAGCCACCCGGTATATGTTTTTTCCTTTTAACTTGCTACAGATCTTCAAAACTTCTATTTATATTTAGATTTGAGTTGGATTTAACTTTCAAAGGGCAGTTGCTTGTCATGAAATGTGTTCGTTATTCTGATTCAAGCAGGTTGGCCAGTGTTTCTCCAAGAAAGGGGAACTAATTCTATTGAGAACATGGTAGATTTCACATTTCCCAACACCATAATTCAAATGTTACTTCAATAATGAGTCATTCTGGTATTAGATTAACAGTTTGTGATTATGTTTATCCATTGTCGTAAAATCCTAACAAAAACTTGACTTCATATTCTGTGCCTACAAACACATCACATACATTGAAACTTCTGGGTTCCATTCAGAAGAATTTTGAATAGTTGGAATTCTCTCAAAAAATTAAGTTATTTGCCCTTATATTGTGGGCATTTTCATGGTCGATATCTCTTCGAAAAATAGAATAGAATAGAATTGTCTTGATTTGGATTCCTACTCTCAATGGACGGTAAAGATTTGGAACCAACTGTTGCCAGTCCATGAGATACCTCGTTCGCACAGACTCTTAGGAGCATCTTCTCTGTGTTTTTTCTATAAACTTGGATATTTAGGGGTTCCAAGACCTGCGGTTATTCATAATATATCAAAATGTCTGTAATCTGAGTTGGAATACTGATATCGCACGACAGGGACGTTAATTAGAACACATATTTCGGAATCAGATCAACAAAAATGACGTATTGATTGAATGATGAGTTGAACATTAAAATAAAACACACATTTCCAATATTTTTATATATTTCCTTTTGTTTCAGGTAAGTAAACACTCGAGAATGGAGGGAACGGAGGATCAATACAAATAATTTGGTATGCATTCCAATGGTTATACAGAAAAATCTAGATTTTTCATGTCTTTGAATTTAACCTCGGTGTCTTTGGTACATTCTTTGTAAAACTTATGGAAAATATCAGTTCTGTTACATGTTTTCTTCGGAAAAGTTATGGCAAATATCAGTTCTGTTTTAAGTTAAATTCTAGTGAGGTTCTTGACTTTCGCATAAACCTATTCAGTAGGAACTTTTGCCGGCAAGTCTCCAACAGAAAACAACTACTTCCTTCTGTGACCGTTGAACTATGTTCAATAGATTCTTAATCAGAAACAGAAAAATACTTAAACATCAAAACTTCACCAATTTCATTCGACGCGCGTTTGGCCAAGAACACCTCCTGACTCTAACTTTGTTGGCGAGACGCGCGCTTTGTCTGAAACGACGTAGTTTGAGATTTCTAGAAGCATACACAGTGTGTATGTATTTATGATAATGTTTGCAACATATGGAAAGAATTTTATCGTTTTATGTGGTCGATTCTGAATATTGGATTGCCTAAAAATTGATTTTGAAAAATTCATAGCAAATGGGCAAAATGTAGGGTTATTTTCAAAAATTGCAGAAGAACTGTTTTGAAGAAGTTATTAGTATTTCTAGTTTTAGGTCCATATGCCCAATTTGGAAAACCTATCTGAAATAATTGAAAATTGCAATATTTTCGAATTGTTTTTTGTTGTTAATCAAAAACGGTGTTATACATTGTCTTTAATGACTATAATAACTTATTCAAACAATGAAATAGAACCTTTTAGGTTTGTTCCCAAATGCTAGTAGATACAAAAAATTTAAAAATTGGTTTTGTCAATGAGTCTTGTTATGGCAATGGTTCATATCTTACAACTTCGTTAAATTTTTTGATATCCGTTTTTTCTATTCAAGTAGTCACTGTTTTGTACGCGTCTAGCGAATAGCAAAATTGCAAAGCGGGCAAAAGAGTTAGCAAACAAGTTGAATATGCACTGACCTTGATCCTTGTATAACGTTCCAACTTCATACCAACTCCAGGCGGAGAAAGTTCTACTGGACTGTATCTTGAGCGGTTTTGCGGTTGCGTAAGCACAGAGCACAAAGCACAAAAAGCGGTTGAGCGTTCAGCGTGTAGAGCTGTCTAGTACACCTCGTCTCTTGACACAGTCTAGGTTTCACATGGGGTGCCATGACGTTTTCTACGCGCAGGCGCTTGGTCAAAAATTGTGCGAAATTCAACTTGTGTAGTTTGATTGATATATTTACATAATTAACAATTAATAATAAAAGTAAAATATAATTCTTTTAATATCCAATGACAATACAGAACATAAAATGAGGGGTGATCAAACATTCTCCCGCCCGAAAATTATATAATAATTTTAATTAGAAATGTTGGGCATTGGTAATGGACATAACTTTACCAGAGCCCTCTTCAAAATACCTTGCTTTGTACGAACATCCGCTACGCGGGCTACACCATCTTCACCATGATATAATTTATCAATTCGACCTAGTGGCCATTTTAATGGTGAGGTCGTTTCATTTTTTATCAATACCATTGTATCCAGAGATACTGGAGGAATAGCATCCAGCCATTTTCCCCTTTGCTGGAGAGTGTGGAGATATTCGTTTTTCCAACGTTTCCATATTTCTTGGTGGAAGCGCTGAATTAATTGAAATCTGTTAAATCTATTTAATTTTAGATGATTCAAGTCCGGATCGGGCAATGAACACAAAGGTTCCAAAGTCAAAAAGTGACCTGGTGTAATGACAGACAAATCAGAAGGATCTGTACTCATTGGGTAAAGTGGGCGAGAATTCAAAAGAGCCTCTATTTGTGTTAAAAGAGTATAGAACTCTTCATAAGTCATAATCTGTGATCCAACAACTCTATACATATGAGTCTTGACTGACTTTACGCCAGCTTCAGCAAGACCTGAAAAATGTGGTGAACCTGCTGGGTGAAACTTGAATTCAATACTCTCACAATCAGCAGCATGTTTGAAAAGTTCCAGAATCTGATTATTTGCTCCTATGAAATTTGAACCGTAATCACAATTGATTGTTGAGCATCTACTACGTCGTGCAATGAATCTACGAAGTGCAGCAATGAATGCATCCGTTGTCAAATCAGATGCTAGTTCTAAATGAATAGCCTTCGTGGAAAAGCACACGAAAAGACATATATAACCTTTAAACACCTTGGCACCGCGTAACTTTCCCATGGTTATATTGAAAATACCTTAATTTGGGAAACCCTTAAAGCAGGCAAATTTCCCATAGGAGGCTGATTAGGCTTGGGAGACAGTTTCCAGCATTTTGTGCAGTTTGATATAACGCCTCTTATAGCTCGTTTTGAGGAAAGTATCCAAAAATGCTGGGCTAATAAAAAATGCAAAGTTTGTACCGCTGGGTGCAGATAAACATTATGAAAATCTTTAATAATCAAATCAGTGATACGTGATTTCCGCGGTAAAATAATGGGATGTTTCCTGTCGTAGGTTGAACAGGAATTCTTAATACGACCGCCTACCCTCAATAAGTCTTCTTCGTCGATAAAGACGTTTAGCTTTCTAAAGGGTTTCGAGGCAGGCTTACACTTCTTCAAGTTAGAAAAATCTTCAGCAAAGTGCAATTGCTGAACAGTTTCAACAATCAAACAAAGAGATTTGTTCAAGTCAAAAATAGTGAAAGATCCTATTTTCTATTCTTTAGGATAACGGCAGCTATGGATAAAACGTAACACATAACTGAATATTCGTTTGATTTTTGGGAGTGAAGACCATTTATCAACAATGGTATCAATGAAATTATTCGAATTGAACGAGATAAGCGTGAGTTTCCTTTCTTCTGACAATAATTCTGAAAATTCTGAAGTGCTGGGAAAAGTTACTTCATTTGTTTCAATAGGCCAACGATGTTTATCAAGCGATAGCCATGGCGGACCATGAAACCAATCTCTATATTGAATTATTTCTGAAGGAAAAAGTCCACGGGTTGCACAATCGACAATGTTATTTTCTGATGATATGTGAAACCAATTTGAAGGTGATATCCGGCTCGAAGGACCAATGTTTTGTACGCGTCTATCGAATAGCAAAATTGCAAAGCGGGCAAAAGAGTTAGCAAACAAGTTGAATATGCATTGACCTTGATCCTTGTATAACGGCGTAGGTTGCAGCTGCAACTTCCAACTTCATACCAACTCCAGGCGGAGAAAGTTCTACTGGACTGTATCTTGAGCGGTTTTGCGGTTGCGTAAGCACAGAGCACAAAGCACAAAAAGCGGTTGAGCGTTCAGCGTGTAGAGCTGTCTAGTACACCTTGTCTCTTGACACTGTCTAGGTTTCACATGTAGTACCATGACGTTTTCTACGCGCAGGCGCGTCAAAAATGGTGTGAAATTCAACTTGTGTAGTTTGATTGATATATTTACTTAATTAACAATTAATAATAAAAGTAAAATATATTTTTTTCAATATCCAATGACAATACAGAACATAAAATGAGGGGAGATCAAACAGTCACAATAGGCCAATTTTCTTGACTGCAATCCGGTTTTATAGTAAAATATGAAAAATAGTATTCCGCAGTAGAAAGTGGTAACATAGATTTTCTTCTTTATCTTAGTACTCAATTTTTATTAATTCTTCAAAAAATATTGTTATTTTTATTTTTGCTGATTGAATTTTCTGAACATTTTTCTTCGTGGGAACCAAAACATAATTTTCAAACACCAATTTTTTAAGAAAATGTCTCGTCGATGCGCGAGTGGGTATAATTCTCCAAAAATGCTTTTACTCAAAAAATGCCAGGCACTAATTCAAGCATCTGGGATATTACAAGTGAAAATATCCGCAGTACCTATATTCTACATACAAAACGAAAAATCAACACTCTTCTTTAGAAAGGACCCCGCACCAAAAATATGGGAAGATGATTCAGCCAATTCTGATTATTTTTTGGGATATTGAAGTACAAGTCACTAGAATTTACACATGCAAGTATAAATTAGTTTCTATCTCCAGTTTCAGAGATATACATTTCTGAAAAACATAAAAATTGCTTTAAAGAGAAACATTCTCAATTAAAAATTGAATCAATACATGACTCCTCTGGAAATGGAAAAAACCCTACGATAAAATTGAAGTTACTTTTTTGTAATATCTAACAGAAAACAACTTCTTCTCCGGCTAAAGCCACGCTGGACATTGAACTACATCTGATAGATATTGAGAAAGACCCTATATAACTTGAGAGAAAAAAAAATCTGAAAGTGAAAATTTGCAAATTTTCACTTTCAGATTTTTTTTTCTTTAAAACATGAATCCCTTCCAAGAGAAGTTATCTTGTACAATGGAAAATAGCGACTAAATTCCAACTTTCAGTCGCAGATGATTCCACAATTGACTCTATGAACATCCTATTCATATTTTCAATGAAATCAACATAAAAATTTCTGTTTTACCAATACATAGTAAGATTCACTTATCCAGAAGTAATACTTTTTAGATGATTATATACAAAACAATAGAATTGCTGTTTTGAGGAAAGTCAAATGACATGTCAGTAAGTCGGTCGTTAACAAAAAAGAAGCCACCTATTACAGAGGGTGGGTCAAGAATAGCGACAATGTCGTGGTTAAATGAAAGTTTGTAAAGATTAAATCGTCTCTTATCTATACAACTCTAGCGACTTGTACTACAATATCTCTAAAATTTATCAACATTGGCTGAAAGCCATTTTCCCATGTATTTGGTTCCTTTGGTCCTTTATTCGACCGACAAACTACGAACTTGATCAATAATTCTTCGCCCAATTTGTCCTCATTGTCACCAAACCCATATCGCGGTACGCGAACTAATCAATAAGCTCAGTGGAACCGAATGTGAATTGATAAATAATTCATAGATTTTCGTAAGCGATTATGTAAAGCAGGCCGGCCTTAGATAAAATCAATATAAACAAAATTCGACGACGACGTGTATAATTATCATAGGCGATAGACATCCAAACGACAAACATAATGACATACTTGGGCTCGATAAATAATGAAGTATTATTGGGTCACCATTAACGAAATTGAAAAAGAATCAGTCATCACAGTTCTTTCAATAGTTCACATCAAATTGATTTGTTGGCCAACAAATTGACGATAGATTAGTTGAATCAAGTAATAAATTAGGTAAGAGTTGTTTGAATTCATGAATATGCTAGAATTTTGGTAGTTTGAATAATCGACAGTTTCAATTAATTAAATCCTTCAAGATTTTGCCCTAAAAAAAATGTCCAAGGTAATGTTTGTGATGCCTACGCTGGTATTGTAGGTAATATGAAATAATATTATTCATTTTTTCAATATACACTCTATTACATCATACCTGATATTCGAATAGGACAAACTCATAACAGTATTCACACTATTCATAATACTTATTAGAAATTAAAGAAAACAAAAAATTATAGTATGTAAAAACTTTAATTTTCCAGTCAATGGTTCGAATGAAAATTGATATTGCAACTAGTATAGGAAATATTGAGAAATATTATAAATCATGCCTATATAATTTTGGAGAAAAATATACAGGGTGTTCCACGAAGATTAGGATAGGGAATATCTAGGAACTCGAGAGTAGTAGAGAATTGTAAATTTGGGGTTGTAAATTTAAGCAATTGGTGTAGCAATTTTTTGATATTATGTTACCGGTGTTTTCGGTCACGTGACATCTGATTCAAAATTTTTCTCCCGATAAAACGATTCCAACGAACCACCACACTTGTGTTCTAAGACGATTGATTCAAGAACTACTCGTTCATCAATATCCTTTGTCCCACGACGTTTTTTAATAAAATAAGGATGAAAAATATAAAATTATATGTCATCACAAAAACTATTGTACTGCCCCAAATATACAGGGTGACCCTAAACCTAAATAAATTGGCAATTGCTCGTTTCAGACGTCGTGGGACAAATGATATTGAAGTACCGGTATTTCTTGAATTATTCGTTTTAGACTACAAGTGTTCTAAAATTAGCCATACACTCAGTAGTGTTTACACAGGACACTCTCAGAAAGTAGAATTTTTCATGTTTTGCACTCAAGTTGTGAACTCTCGGTATAAGTTACTATATTGAAAAATGGGATTTAGGGGTTCCGGGTGTACCTGAATCGAAGAAAATGTTTGTTTTTTTTTTCGTAAAAAATGCCTAATACGCTTTCGACATTTCTGGGTTCTTATTTGTTATCGTAGTAGGCTGTAGAAAAGTAGAATATTGAAACAATTCATACTATAGGATGTAGAGCTCTTGAAGTAGGTACTATATTTAAAAAAACTCGAAAATCGGCCAACCCATTATGAAATAAAGAATTGTCGCCACTTATGACATATTTGTTTATTGTACATAAGAATAAATTCTTGTTGACAAACACAGGTAAAATTATAAATAAAATTATAGATAACATGTAATATACAAACACTTATCTTTTGTTATTTTATATTAATATTAATTTTTTAGTTTTATTTTATTACTGACTTGTCAATGCACTATTGTGTAATATGACCGATAAAGATGTATCTGATTACTTATATTTCGGACGTCCATCATCTTAATGGTTGAAAGATTTCTATCTCTTTCAAATTTTTCACAACGTTTCAATTGCTTGAATCCGCAATCGTCTTCTGGTGAATAATGACAAAATCAGATGCTACGCGACCTTTTATAGGTCTATAATTAAAGTGTAATTACGGTGTAATTACGCGCGGTCTTGTGGCGCGCGTGGTTTCGCGCTTTTTCTCCCTCCAGCGGTTTCCAAACGTTTTTAATTTCCACGCTTGGTTGACTGAAGGCACTATTGGCTTCTATATAGGTGGTTTCCATAAATTTCCGTTTGAACAACGAGGGGAACATCAAAATCGGGAATTGCTGACCACGTCTGGACAAAACAACACCGAATTATTTGGGACGAAGCTAGTGTTCTTCATAGAGAGGAACATTGGTTCAAACGGAAATTTATGGAAACCACCTATATAGAAGCCAATAGTGCCTTCAGTCAACCAAGCGTGGAAATTAAAAACGTATGGAAACCGCTCATGGACCGTTTTGGAGGGTGAAAAAGCGCAAAACCACGCGCGCCACAATACCGCGCGTAATTACACCGTAATTGCACTTCAATTATAGATCTATAAAAGGTCGCGTAGCATCTGATTTTGTCATTATTCACCAGATAGAAATCTTTCAACCATTAAGATGATGGACGTCCGAAATATAAGTAATCAAGTTACTACATCGTCTAAAACATTCAACAAAGATCTATCTATCTATCTATCTATCTTAAAATTTAAAATATAGTCAAATGATAACAATGTAGGCATGAAAAGATATGTTACGGTTAAAATAAGAAATGTGTTGAGTATAAAGTTCATTATTTTGAAATTACAAAAGAAAACATCAAAATGAATCGTCATAAAACTCTGCTAAACTATGATACGCCTTATCACTAAGCAGTTTTTTCGTCAGGTTTCTGAAAATATTGTACCTTTTTTCCTTAATTTGACAAGGTATTTTGTTATACATCTTCACCATCTTCACTCCACTATAGATCAGAGAGTATTTTATTAGATTTGTCATGGAAATGGGGAGCTTTAAACTATTTTCGTTTTGACGAGTATGATAGGGGACATCATTCACTTCGTAATCTAATAAATTTTTGTGGATTAATGAAACCGTTTACAATATAAAAATTTAAACAAGGGTCAGGATCCCACGTTCAATAGAGAGTGTTCTACATGAGTCCCTAAATTTTATTTTACACAGGTATCTAATTGCTCGCTTCTGAGTAATTGCAGCAGCAAATCCCAACTCATTAGAAACCACCCTCAAAACATAACAACCAGATGATAATTTTTCATTCAAGTTTCTTATGTGCTCTTCAAATTTCAGATTCGTGTCCAAGTAAATTCTCAAAAATTTTGCTGTGTCGTTATTAACTAATATTTGACTACCTATATTCACATCCGGTATCACATTTTTGAAAGAAATGACACTTGTTTTTTTGGTATTTAGTGAAAGTAAATTAGAATCACACTAGTCTTTGATTAAGACTATGCCATCACACATTATTTCATGGAGTCTTTCTTTATCTTTATGGTGCCATAATATGGTTGTATCATCTGCAAATAACGTTAAATTTTCCGAAATTGTAAGGTCATTTAAAAAGTATAGGACACAGTACAGAGCCCTGGGGCACTTCACACCTTATTCCAATTGTATCAGAAATAGTGGATAATCTTACACACTTAAGTAAAACACACAGTATATATATATATATATATAAATATATATATATATATATATATATATATATAGATCGCGTTAACTCGTCAAGACATATCCTGTATATCGAATCGAACTTTCAACACTGGTAATGATGTCCTCAAAAGGACTTTTTTGGACAGAGTTGTTTAACAGGTTGATTTTTTCCTGTAATGAGAGTTAGTTTAATCTTCGCCCGGAAGATGGTGTTTTGGTGTTGGGATAAACCCCCGTTTATGGTCATCACTACACCAAAGGTACCAAATAGTGCAGAGCAAAGACACAATAGGGAAAGTATCTAATCTAAGGAAAGTTAAAGAAGCTGTGTTGAGAAGTTGAAGAAAATGTAAAAGAGCAACTTTAAGTGTATATGCTTGTTATGTTAGCTCAACCATGAAATTGAATAACAGTACTTTCAGAGAAGCACCACGCTGTATATAAATATTATAATCGAACGCATCAAGAAAAAAGAAAAATCGATCACGACACTCATGACACCACTCTAACGTCCGTACCCTTCAGTTAATCTTAAATTTTTTCTTCCGATATTTTTTATTTTCGTGCGGTTCCAACTTTCAGAGATGGGACTAGACGATCAGAACCTTATCTCTGTATTAGGGCCCCCGCATACAGAAATTTACTGACCATAATTATAGGGTTGCGATATTTAATTATAGATGGTGGTTAGAGCGGTTCTTCTTCTTCTTAGATGTTTTGGCCTCTTATTACTTCAGCGTTGTATATCTCTCGGTATACCTATAGCGGTGTTTTCTTCGAGTTGATATGAAGAACCGTCCGCATTGTAATCGAGTTTGAGCCTTAAGCTCGATGGAAACTAAGAGGGAACTCCTGACAAATGTACTTGCCATCTGTCATTTTTAAGGGTTTTCTAAATGTTGCGATGGTGCATAGCTAGATTTAATGCGTAATATGGCCGAGGTGGTCGTGTGAACTTTTTCGGAGCAAATTGTTCTTTGAAAAGGTTTGCTGTGATGAATATTCAAATTATTTTTAACAAGTCCACGAAGAAATTAAAAAACTCATCACGTTTCTGTTTTTTTATCATGCATGAGAACAGCGCCAAACGAGTGCGGGAGGATTGATTCGAATGAGAGCAGCTCTGGATATCCAATAGTAATTGATGACACCTTTTTATTGTAGCATGTAAATTTTCGCTACTATATTTTGTAAATTTTTTAGAAAGCTTTAGAGCAATGTAGACTTCACCCTGTGGTGATCTACTTTCAATGAGCATTAACACAACATACATATATGTTCATAGTTGGTTGTCTAACGTCTTTCATAGAAACCTTATCTACATTTTCATGCTAATTTCCATTCATAAACCACATTTTATGATCAATTCACATTTTCCAAGTTGTCACTACAAGGAGAATAATTAAGTTCTGGATGCACCATCAGAATAAATCATAACTTTCCTATTTTAGACTTGTTCTCATTGAAACTGTATACGATATGCAAGTGTCGATCTAAAAATTATTGAAGGGAAATAAAAAATGTCTTCGAAAGAAAATATATCCTACTCACTATGGCATCCAATGTTGTCTTCAAACGAATTTTTGTGAGTGCTTCATATTTATTTATTTATTTCAGAAACAAACAGACCTTGAGTCTAATTACATGTTTCTTATAAAAATTAAAGTACATTATTGTTTGACAACATTGCAATCCTTTTAGTTTAACTATAGCTTAAATATTTAATAGTAGGTTTACAGTTATATTACAGATCTAATCTAGATATTTTCAAAACTTGCTGACAGACAGTCAGACAGTGAGGATCTTCGTTCCTAACTAAATGGTTAGATATAGACAATTGCCATTTGTATATTCGGTGGATGATTTGACGATAGTGATGGTGAATGTGTACAAACAGGGGTAATCAAATTTTGTGTTACCAACTTTTAACCAGCTCTCTCACATTGAATTTAAATTTCGAGATGGAAATATCAAATATTCCACAGGGAAGAGCATCACAGTGCATATTATATATTCCGCACATTCTGTCAATTGGGCCATCGCCAGTTACTCTAAAGGTAACAGGACGAGGATGCAACCCCGAAGGCGGGACATAAAATTGCACTTGTTCAAGTAAATATGAGCTATCCAATACACCATTCAATAGTTTGTGTAAAATCATTATATTTTTTGCATGCCTTCTGTGTTCTAGTTTTTCAATAGTAAATTCTTTCCTCAGTGGGCTATAGCTAACAAATCCAGGGCTCACACCGTGTTCCTTATAGTACAAATATTTTATGAACTTATTTTGTATTGTCTCAATTTTTTGTTTTGACTTTTAAGTATGTCTGAACTCTGGTTATTGAGAAGTTTCATAAGGAATGCCTTCGAATCATTGTCTCTGTTTCAATTTTTAGGGTTTAATTATAAACCAAGTGTTTTGATTGCTCCCATGTTTACTTTTATTTCTATTTGTCAGCTGTCCGATGACATTTCAACTGTCAGCTGTCAACTGTTTCATATTTTAAAATATCAGTGTAGCCAACTTAGCTTTTGGGGTGTCTGATCAGAGACAACCAAACACATTATTATTATTACAAAAAAGACCAAGGTCATAGTAACATCATTCATCTGGCTGACAAGGAGCCAGAGGAATGACGCCAGAAAAATGACGATTCTCAATGTTTTCGTGAAATAGTTCATCCCTCCCTAATTCCATAATCTCACATTTTGCATAAGGATATACACGAGAATAATATGAAACTCTCTATAAGGTATAATAATCATATAATATCGAGTATAATATATTACTTATTTTAGAACAATATTTTTTGACGTCTGTAGAAAAAATGTTGTTTGCCACTCGTGCGCGAAATACTTTGGTGATCTCGAATATTTTTTTAACTCGGCTGCGCCCCGTTGAAAAAAATCAATTCTCGATCATCAAAGTAGCATTTCGCACACAAGATAATTGAGTTACATGGTGGTTCTTCGGGTTGTAAGGCCGACGTGTGTTTAGAGAAGAACTCGACGTTTCGCCAACACGAGTGGTTAGCATTTTCAAGAGTTATTTTACAAGTTTCTGCTTTCTTTAGTCACTGTCAAATGCTTGACATTTGACAGTGACTTAACAAAGCAGAAACTTGTAAAATAACTCTTGAAAATGCTAACCACTTGTGTTGGCGAAACGTCGAGTTCTTCTCTGAACACACGTCGGCCTTACAACCCGAAGAACCACCATGTAAGTGACGATGGCCGCGAAAGCCTTTCACAATTTATAAGATAATTGAGAATTGATAATTGATTTTTTTCGAGTTAAAAAAATAGTCGAGATCACCAAAGTATTCCGCACACGAGTGGCAAACAAATTTTTTTTCTAGAAACGTCAAAAAATATTGTTCTAAAAGAAGTAATATGATCAGCTTTATACAAAAAATATAGTGTTGAACTGGCTTAAAATGTTTTTCCAAATCAAGTAATTACTGTAACTATGGAAATAAAATGCCATTTGTTGACAATAAATGATCTTGGATTTTTGCTTGATTGAGGACCGTAATAGTTCTGGGGCATACGTAATTCCGTGGGATTTTGAATGAAGCAAGTGTAAGATTGGTGGCAATGGATGGGTGATGACTGTAATGAGCTATAGAATCGTGTACTACCGGGTGTTTTGTCTCAAAGTCTGACCGAGCGGGTGTATGACGTCATACTTCAAAGATGGCTGCCAACGCTGACATTCGACTCTTTAAAGCTCTCTTTCTTGTTTATTCCTGCTTTTATGAAGATTCTGTAGGAAAAGTTTTTTATTTGTAATAAAAAAAGGAACAAAAAATGTTATAACAAAATTTTTTATAACTATCACCAATTCATAGATAATGAGAGATAAAAAAACTTTGACTCTGTTTTATTGATTGATTCTCTTTTCACTAGATTGCTAATTGTTTCAAGAAGTCGACCAGACATCGATTTGCAGCAATTTCTCAGTGATTATGAGTTTTCTGCTGTTCTCCGATCAATATTTAATTTAGACAGATCAATGATTATTACTTCCAACAAAAGCAACTTGATGAAAATTCTCGAGGGCCTGATAACATCAAACTCTGACAATATGACTCAACAAACTTCATCTTCATCCAATGAAGCAGCAACTCTGTCAAAACAAACCAATTCCACACAACATTCTGTAGCAGGTATTGATGGCATGGCAGAGGTGCAAGGTCTGCAAAAAGATGCGAGTATAAAGACGTGTTTGAATCTTTCAAATGAGTTCATCAAGAAGATTGATCGCTTTCTGACGAATTACGACGAACCTCACTTAGTATTTGACACGTACGTCGAAGTGTCACTGAAGAATTCGATGAGAAAGAAGAGGGCTGGTCGAGTACGCCTGTTCAATATAAAATCACAGACTCTACAGATATAAGGAAAGTAACTTTGAAATATTTACTGTCTCATCAAAGGACTAAAGATGAGTTGACAGCTTACTTCGCTCAGAAATCACTTGTATCTGCACAAGAAATTGAGAATATAGTAGTTAGTTGTACGAACGAAGCAAAATCTTCGCTTGGAACTGATGTTTCACAACTTGCAAGTAGTCACGAGGAAGCTGATACAAAAATCATTTTATATTGTTTAAATGTAACGGTCCGTGCTTCTGCTTTACACATATTTTCACCAGATAGAGACGTGTTTGTTCTGTTATTGTGGTGGCCATAGTTGCTCCCACTAAACTGTTTATTTGTAACCGGGACTGGAGCTAATAGGAGGTAAATAAAACTTAATCGTGTGTACTCTTCCCTGAATCCCAAGCAAGTTTACGCATTATTAGGACTGCATTCACTCTCTGGGTGTGATACAACAATCTTTCTGGAAAGTTTTCGAATTTTCGGAAGAACATATTCTAGAGGCATTCGGAAGATTAGGATGCCCAGAAATGTTTACACCTGAAGATGAAAAATTGATAGAAAAGTTCATTTACTGCAAGTATTTCTAAGGCAAACAATTTTCGAGTGATGGAGTGGCGACGGGCTAACCTTCCACACCCAGATCTCCCTGACCCGTCCAATTTTTGATGGGAAAAGAGGGAAAATGAATATTTTCCTATCGTGACTGATATTCCATGCGCCCCAGAAGTTATTTTACAATTGGTACGTTGCGATTGTGATAAAGGACGATGTTTTGTCAATTGTAAATGCCGGACTCAATCACTTAGATGTACAGAGCTGTGCAAATGTGGTGGACAGGAAGATCAATGTGATAACAATGAAAATGGTATTCGAATGCAACTGTCGGACTGCTCAGATGATGACTTATAAGTCAAAATTATCATGTTAACATATCATATATTTCCTCACATAGTAAATTGTGCAATGATAATGAGGGTTTTGTTGTATTTTTCAAATATTTAAATTTTTTGCGTTTATAACCCAAAAACTGTACTGATTTTAATTTGTGTCTAATTCGGATGCATATACAGGGTGTCAATTTGAAAACTTCCCACCCTTAATATCTTCCTTCCAGTAAACAATATGAGTAATCGAAAAAACAGGTCAATTTTATTGTCAAGGGGGACACTTTCAAGGACTATTTGTAGCCCTCGTGGTTCAACCCCCTAGGAGGGGTAGATGTTACCCTTCGAATTTTAAATGGGAAGGGGGGTCAAGTGGCACATCATTTTGATGGGCGTTCAATTCTTGTTCCAATGGTACCCTGACTTATTATTTTTTGATGAGCATTTTCCGAAAAATTGCGTTCTAAACTAACAGAAGTAATTATTAGAACGCCTATACTGAGATGCATGGTTTGGCCAGAACTGGTTAGAATATTAGGTGGTACCGTTCCAACCCTGTATTAGGGGTAACATTGGCCATTAGCTCCAAACACTTTTCATAAAAAAGTAGTCTAATAGTAAAACGTAGATGGTAGTAAAGTTGTGTTTATTAAATGCTGAATTTTTAAGTGTCATCGCAGAAATTGTACAGATAGCCTTCCTTTTTTGCTACTTCTGCTGTAAAAAGTTTCTGTTTTCCGGCAAAAAATTGGTTAGCAAATTTGAACTATGTGGTAGTATTGTGCATACCGTTGTACCTGTTGGGCTGTTTAGGAATTACTTTAATAAGTGTATGAAAGTGTAAAAATGGTTTACATTCTTCAAGACAGAATTGAAATGATTGTAATTTATGGAGAAGTTGGAAAGTGCGCACGAAGGGCGGCATGTCTTTTTAACGAAAGACATCCAAATTGTAATGTAAGTCACCGGTATGTGCTTGATTTGGTGAATAAGTTTTACGAAACTGGTTCAGTGACAAATAAAAAAAGAAATAACCCCAGAGTACTAAATGAAGCAGCTCAAATTGAAGTTTTGGGAACATTTGCTGCAGAGCCCACGAGCTCCTTACGATCAGTATCAGAACAGACGGGAATGTCACGCGAGACTATAAGAAAAGCATTGAAAATGCATAAATTTCATCCATATTAAATACAGATTCTTCAAGAGCTCCACGAGGATGATTATGATAGAAGAATAGAGTTTTGTGAAATCATGTCTCATCGAGTCAATACCATCCCTAATCTTCTGTTAAACATCTGTTTCAGCGATGAGTGTTCATTTTTTCTGAATGGCAATGTTAATAGACAAAATTGTCGCTATTGGAGTGACGAAAACCCACATATTTTTCGGGAAGGGCATACACAACACCCACAAAAAGTTAATGTTTGGGCTGGTATTCTTGGAAATGCCATTCTTGGTCCATTATTTCTGGAAGAAAACTTGACTGGCAATCTGTACCTTGATATGCTTGAAGAGACTATCGATCCTCTTATAACTCACGAGCTAGAAACTCAAACTGATGCAGAAGGTAATGAACTTTTGCAGGAGGATCTGTTACATTTCCAGCAGGACGGTGCTCCACCTCATTATTTTCTTCCCGTCCGACAGTGGTTAAACGAGAGATTTCCGGGTAGATGGATTGGCAGAAGGGGAGCAGTTGAATGGCCTCCGAGATCACCGGATTTAACACCCTTAGATTTCTTTCTTTGGGGGCATCTTAAATCCGTTGTTTATAAAACACAACCTTCTGATATTGACGAACTTAAAAGACGAATTACAGCAGCATGCCAGTCAATTCCTAGTGAAGTTTTCCGTAATGTTAGAGGGGAGTTCGAAAACAGACTGTATTACTGTTTAGAGCAAAATGGACAACATTTCGAACAGCTAATAAGATAAGCGTAAGTAGATTTTATGTTGGAAATGTCTTTCTCGCAAATAAAATTTTATTGTGTAGAAGGAAAATAACCATCAAATAAAAAATCCCATGCGTAATAAATTTATTCCTGTCATTCAAGGGTTGGAGCGGTGCCACCTACTCTTCTAACCATTTTTATTAAAGGGAGTCAATACAATAATGCATCTCAGTATAGGCGTTCTAATAATTACTTCTGTTAGTTTAGAACGCAATTTTTCGGAAAATGCTCATCACAAAATAATAAGTCAGGGTACCATTGGAACAAGAATTGAACGCCCATCAAAATGATGTGCCACTTGACCCCCCTTCCCATTTAAAATTGTAAGGGTTACATCTACCCCTCCTAGGGGGTTGAACCATGAGGGCTACAAATAGTCCGTGAAAGTGTCCCTCTTGACAATAAAATTGACCTGTTTTTTCGATTACTCATATTGTTTACTGGAAGGAAGATATTAAGGGTGGGAAGTTTTCAAATTGACACCCTGTATGTTATAAACAGTAGAGATTGAGAATTTGTGTATTACATTTTATGTTCCTTGTCTTATTATGAATAAAAAATGTCCCTTACTAAATCTTCATAAAATTAGGCATAAAAAAGTTAGAGCGCTAGAAAGGGTCGAATGTCGGAGTTGGAGGCCATCTTTGAAGTATGACGTCATACACCGGCTCGATCACACTTTGAGACAAAACACCCGGTAGTAAACGATTCTATAGCTCATTGCCTATCCATGTCCACCAATATTACACTTGCTTCATTCAAAATCCCACGGACTTTTTATATTTACAAATGCCCCTGCACTATAAAGGTTAAAATATAAAAATCCTAAATAGTTTACATGCAGTGTGCGAAGTAAGTATTTCGTACACTACTTCGCGCACGGTGTCATGGTAACGAAGCAAAATGAAAAAAGGGTCACTTCGTATATTGTTGTCAATGCGCAAAAACGTTTGTAGGAAAATAACAATTTTTCACTACTTCTTGTTTAAAATATTCCACAAAGCGATTTTGCAGGGGCGAAAACATGGGTTTTCATTTACGGACTATTTTATAAAAAGTAGTATAGGCCGTTTGCGTCTTTTATTTTGTGTGAAAAGAGCTTCTTATTTTTATCTACAGCATGGCCTACTCGAATACTTGGAATACTCGAATGAAAATGCTATATGTACGCCTACCTGGCGTATCTATTTCTATCATGTTATTCATTATCCTAACATTCTTCTAATCCAATATTGTACCACACAACAATAAATCATTCCGGTTAAGAAAGTTCATCCATTTCTTTCAATCTCTAATAACAGACGAGATATCACACGATGTAACTATCCGGTAGATACAGCCTTAAGGCCTTCGCGAGCCATAATTTCAGCCGTTTGACGGATGGAAAAACTGACAAAACCCTGTTACATATATCTTTCTGACGTTGACACGCAAATCACAAGGCGAAACCACAACATCACGATGGATCAGTTCTACCACCATTTATCATAAATTTAACCCCAAAGTCGGAGGGTTCACACGGATTCCTATAATGTGTATTGTTTATCTGTATTTGCGAAAGATGGATATGCTCTCGGAAAGCTCGAGGCAATGTTATAATTATACGCTTATCCGTTCGATGTATCATCAGGGCCTCTCATTGGTGAAGGTGGTTATTAAAAGCAGTTGGGTCCGAAAACGCGTGTTGTACCATCATTTGTAACAATTATTTCTAGCTTAGCCACAATTTATTTGGACTTTTTTGAGATTTTGCTTCTGATGTCTGAATGTATATTCAACAGTGTTTTAGTCGGTACTTGTTTTCGCTAATAAACGTTATCTTTTCATAGAAATTTCTATATTAATGAGGCAAAGTCTTTCAGCGGCAAACTGCGAAGAAGAAAATGTCAAAATTGACAATTTTCCACAGGTTATCGGTGATCGTTTTTTCGCTATCAAGTTGGCAATAAATTTTGGTTTTAAATGTTTGAAATACTGATTCATGTCAGTTATAATTATGTCATCTGTCATCTTCAACGGATTGTTTTATTATGTGGTATATGGGTCAAAATTCTGAAACTACGATATTTGATGACTGGCATTTAAAAAAAAATCGGAAACTTTTAGACAAGAGTAATTGTGGTATACTACTCAGACATACATTCCCGATTTACCCATTCAGAAACTTTCGACAAATTTCGACTATAGATATTTTATTTGTTCAAGGAAAGTGATCAAAAATAATTTCTCTGGACTGTCACTGTACTAAAGCTATAGTATATTGTAGCGTTTATTGTCCAGACACTAGTTACTCTCATAGAGAAGTCAATAACTACCGTAAACTACTTTGACAAAGTTTAGAGAGTTGTTTTATCGTAACTTTTTTTTTAGGTAGGAATAAAAAAATTAGTTTTTGTTTGAACCAATGGATGTCTTAGCAACATTGCCTGTAATCGACAACTTTCAAAAAGCCCTCCTTGATATAAAAAAAATAGTAAGTAAGCCTCATGCTCGGGGTTACTTTGACAGGGCATTGTTTTGTACTGAAGGTCAAATTAGTTCCATTCGGGGGCTAGTTTGACACCAAAAAAAATATATATTTTTATTTTACAATATTTCTAAGAGGATATTAAAAATACAGGTTTTTATCAAGCTTAATTTATTAAATATAAGTTTTAATAATGGCAGCTAACAATATATATTGTTATGATATAGTAAACTGCTGTCTCTACAGAAATGCAAATATAAAATGTTTTTGTTGTCAATGGAAATTTTTAAATTTTATATGCCCAAATAGTTTCACCTCTCACCTGTATTTCTCTTTCTCTATCCTTTTCTAACTCAGATCGGGTCGCCAATGAACATGAGCTACTCCTCCTCTGCAGGGTGGTTCCAGTGAAGTTTTATGCTGTTTTTTTTTTTAATTTTTGTTGTCAACGAAAGAAAATATCAAATAGTATTCAAATTTCTAGTCCCAAATTCTTTTATTTTTAAACCTTTTTACCTTTTTTTTATAAAATGACAAATTTCTTCAAAATTATTAAATTACTGAATATCAATCATAAATTCAAATCTTCTTAAGATTAGGGATTCCTAGTCTAGGAGAAACCCAACTTATTACTAACGAACAATGAGGTTTTTAATACTAAAATCAATTAATTATGGAGTTCAAGTGAATTGATTATTTTTCCGGGCATAAAATGAAAGTTTGTGGTTTTGTTATTAATAAAATTGTTCGAATGAAAAGTCTTGGAGGATTTTGATAATTTTGATATAGGGAAAGCACTGATTGTTTATTGAAAAGTTTAAAATTCACAGGAAGTTTTTTATGTGGGTTTTGATTACCTTCTATTTGATTGCTGTTGCTGTCTCATCTGATGGTTGTTATTGATGCTGCTTCACCTGCATCCTCTGCTTCATCTGCATTCCTCTACTTCACCTGCATTCACCTTTCATGTCCGTCTACTTTCCTCTTGTTTTGTATCTTTTTAAAGTTCTCTTCCCAAATTTTGTCCGTCTTTTTCTCGTCGTTATTATCTGTCGTTCTGACAACCGAATCCTTTTTCACTCCCGATTTCACTACTTTTCAAAGATCAAAGACTACCTAACTTTTAATTTTCTTAAATTCTAACATCTATGATTTCCTTACAAGCTATTCCCTTCTCCTAATAAGTTTTATTTTGGTTTTTTTATGATTGATAAGGCTTTTTGTTTCATTTAATTCTTTGATTCTTTCTCTTTAGTTTGTATATCTTCCTGTCTCAATCTGTCATCGTTAGTGTTTTTTTACGTCTCCTTTTCAAAACTTGTCATACAGTGTGTTCTAAAATTAGTGTAGTCTTGTAGTAAAGTCTTTAGTGGTATTTTATTTTAAAAATCGGTTTTGGATTTGTTTTGTTGTCTGTCAGTCATTGTTATGTTTTAATATGTGTTGTTGTTAAATTTTAGGGGTATTATGTGTGGATAATTGTTTGTCCTGTTGGTTAATAGTGTCGAAACAATCTGCAGTTGAAAAGTTCTCCCATGATGAAATTGACGATGTTAAAGTGGCTATCGGTCTGAGGTAGCTAAGATAAGTTCCATAGATATCCTCAAATATTTTACATTTCTATCACGACAACCATTCACCTCATAACAATATATATATATATATATATATATATATATATATATATATATATATATATATAATAACAAAAACAAAAATAATATTCTTTTAAAAAAATGTTTCCATTAACACCTTTATTCATCATCCTCACATCTTGTACAATGGTAGCGAGGATTCTTGGTGCCCTTGTTACAATGTCCGCAAACCCATGTCGTGCAATTGACGCAGCAAATTCAATCCTTTCCAACATAATGTAGAAAGTCACATAAGCAGATCGAAGAAAGGTTTTTGTTATCTCCTATTTTTCTCGCTTCCTGGTCTGCTTGGTGGATATTGAGTGGAAGGCCTTCATCTGAAGAGTCGAGCAGACTTATCTGGTGAGGTGTACTAGAAGTGGCTTGATGAAGATCTTTCGCCTGAGTTTGAATATTGGAATTTTCTTGTGCTTTGGAGGATGAATTTGGGACCCGATTAATGAGTGGAAGGTCGTCATCTGAAGAGTAAAGCGGACTTGTAGGGCGAACTTTACTAGAAGTGCCAAGATGCAGATCCTGTGTCTGAGTTTCATTCTTGGAATTGTCTAATGAAATGCGAGTACCTGACCTTAGGGTCATTTTCTTCCCTCTTTTATGACGCAATCTATTTTCATCAAAGCCCCTAGATTCTCTAAGAAATTCAAGTAAACTGACGTCTAAAACTCTACCAGTATTGGTTTCTCCGGAAGGTAGCCTGTTTAGAACTATATTAGGGTCAAATAGATGCCAGTTCCTCTGAAAGCACCTTGAAGATTGGATTCCATTTTGGGTGCTATAGAATTCCATTGTCTCAGCAGGAGCACGGGGAATTGTTCCTTGGGAATCGTTCCTCGACGCCTGGATTCTTGTCTCCATCTGTCCAAAACCTTTCGCTATTGCTTTTTAATGGGCCCAAAAACTCCAACGTCCAATGGCTGTAGCAGGTGTGTGGCATTAGGAGGAAAAGCACTGAAATAAATGTTGTTTTGTATTGATGCCCTCACAACCTCTGGTGAAAAGTGTGACGCCAGGTTGTCACCCAAAACAACGACTGTTTCATTTTCTTCCCGATTGGCATCAATATGCGGTAGCAACAATTTTAAAAAACCACTGTTCAAATAACTTCATATCGAACCATCCCGATTCGCTGTGATTGTATATAGAACCCACTGGCTTTCCTTTGGTCCAATTTTCATATAAATTTTTGGACTTATATACCACCATACGCGGCAATAACACTCCTGACGCCGTTCCACAAAACATCACGCTGATTGATGTTTTTGAATGCGCTCTTACTCGCTCCACTCTTTTTCTTCCCGTGGCACAAGAACTTTAAGTGATCCTGGATCATCCGTAATGTTCGTTTCATCGTAATTATAAATATGAGGTGTCGTAGTGGTTAGAATATTACGAATATTTTCATAAAACTCGGTGATTTCAGTTTTCCCTACCGATGCTATCTGTTTCTTAATATTTGTAGCTAGACGAACGGAAAGTCCATTTCTGGTGGCAAAAGAATTCACAAAGTCAATACCCGGCACATTATTTTCCCACTGTGGTACAACCCTGCCTTGTTTGTTAACAAATTTCTCGATCACACCTCGTACATCTGATTTAGTCATCGGGAACCCCCAATCACTAACGGTTCCCAGTGTTTCTGCTATCAATTCTTCTTCGACTTTAGATAAAACGGTTGGATATGCGGGATTATTTTCATGAGACCCACGAACTTTGTACAATAACGTCGTTCTGTTTATTTTATGTTTTTCAGCAGCCGCCTTTTGTGATAGCCTACCGCTTTTAACTTCACACACGGCTTTTGTTTAAATCTTCTTCACTGTGTAGTTTTTGCATGCACGAGCTCCCAGTTTCTTATTGTAGGTTCTCACCATTTTTTCACTATGATTTTGAATATTTAGGGCACAATAGAACACCTCAATACGCAGCGGAATTCTCAAACAGGCGCCTACTAATAATAACAGTAACATAACCTCAACGTTTCTCGCATTTCTGCTTATATGAGAGACTTTGTCAAAGTAGCCCCAAAAAGTGTCAAAGTAACTCTCGATGTTAAAGTAGCCCCGGTTTACGGTAATAAAGCACTTGAATATAAAGCAAGCAAATTTTGGAAATTGTTTCACTCTTTCTTTTTTGGATTTTTAGTAAATCAAGTGAGAATCAATGTCCCTAGCTTTTATCGTCATTCCTCTGCTACAATTTCAAAATTCACTAATTGTACATTGGAATACACCTTTTCAGTTGTGGCTGTTACAAAAGGCAAGTTGAAGTTTCATGAGTTGAAAAATAGGGTTGTTGATAAAAGGAATTATCGTGGTTGTTCGTGGTAGATTTAGAAGGAAATCGTGGTGAGTCTCACTCAAAAATATCATTCCTCTGATAGTTATTTCAGGAACATTAATTTTACAGTTTCCGTTCAAACATTATAGAGAGTATCATATTATTCTCGTGTATTTCCTTATGAAAAATGAGATATTATGGAATTAGGAAGTGGTGAATAATTTCACGGAAACATTGAGAATCGTCATTTCTCTGGCGTCATTCCTCTAGCTCCTTGTCAGACAGAGGAATGATGTTACTATGACCTAGGTCTTTTTTGTAGTAAATATTGGGAATTGTTTGAAGTTCAGAAATACAGTTTAACAGATCATGTTGCAACTGTAATTACCATATTTCTCTATTTTTGACTTATTGGCCTTTAGATCAAATACATTGTCAGTAGTGATTTCAACTTCATCATCATAACGTGAAACCATTGATTAGATCCAATTTTTTAACGGCTGATACCATTGAAAGTGATAGTTTCTTTGAAATTGGTGAATTCTGTTGGCAGTTTTACCCATTCTAACAATTTATTTTTCAAGAATGAAAGTTTTTAAAAATTTACTAATGAAGCTTTTTTCAAAACCACGTATAAAACTCGAAAATTTAGAATGATCCGTATGTGATTCCTATAACTCAATAATAAACAATTATAACTAATATAAAATTCAGCCACCATGGCAATTACATTTTTTAGAGTTTTCGTGATACAAATAACATAGTTACAAAATTTTGACCCTTCCCCCAACACTTGGGCAAAACCCAATCACTGCATGACTCCATCTTAATCGCAGTACCCATCCCAATTACTGACACACCGAAAACCATTAAATCCTTCTCAAAAGATCTCCCTAATAAACTCGGAAAAAAATTGTATCTACTAGTTAAAAATAGACCGGAAAAATGGTTTTAATTTCCATAGCTTCTCCCATGGCCCGCTAAGAATAGGGTTACGTGAATGAATAGATCTTACAAAAGGAAGATCGGGCGATTGCATCGCCTTTGAATGAGAACTGCAAGAGTCCAGGAGGAGTGTCCTTGTAATTCAATCCTTGGAGCGGAACTGGGAGGATCTCGCTGAGCACGTGTGAGAAACAAACACCTGGGTGTCGAGGTACAACGTGTACAGGGTGAACCACCATCGGAAGAAACGTTGGAAAACAACGGTGAACGATGATCATTTTTATTTTGTCGTTCTGATTTTCTTGAAGGGCTGGATTAACAGTACGTAATGTCATTCAAGCACATGTTGGTTAAAATTCCGAAACTACGAGGATATATTGAAAAATTCATAGCATACTATAGAACCAAACAAAATTTCAATGTCAAAATATTTTATTACTCAACATATTCTCCTCTTGATTGGATTCACTTATTACAGCGAACCTGCAACGTCTCTAGACCTTTAAAAAAGAATGTTTCTTCTTGTTCTGCAAACCAGACCTCCACAGCTTTTATTACCTCCTCGATGGAAGAAAATTTACGACCTTTTAAACTTTTTTTAAGTTGAGGAAAGAGGTGATAGTCGGACGGAGCCAAATCTGGTGAATAAGGGGGGCGTTCTAGTAATTCAAATCCTAAATCACGAATTTTTTTCATGGCAACATGAGATTTGTGTGCAGGGGCGTTGTCCTGCAAAAACAAAACACCTTTGGATAGCTTTCCGCGTCCTTTTTCTTTCCCGTAGAGTGGTCAGTAATGTCGAGTAGTAATCTCCAGTTATTGGTCTACCATTATCCAAAAAATCAATCATGATTACTCCATGGCAATCCCAGAAAACTGAAGCAAGAACTTTTCCAGCAGATTTTTGGACACGAAATTTCTTAGGTCTTGGAGAACCGGAGTGTCGCCATTCCATCGATTGTTGCTTTGTTGCTTTGTTTCTGGAACGTAGAAATGTACTCAAGTCTCATCCATAGTAACAATTTGGTTTAAGAAGTCTACATCGTTTTCAAATCGAGCACAGATCGAACGCGATGCTACTACCTTTGCACGCTTTTGGTCAACATTCAAACATTTGGGGATCCATTTTGCGGCAAATTTTCTCATGTCCAAATTGACGTGAACTATATGATGAACTCGTTCGTATGAAATATTCAGTGCTTCAGATATCCGTTTTAGCCCAATTCGACGGTCTGTTAAAATCATGTCATGAACTGCATCGATATTTTCGGGGACTGACACAGAAACTGGCCTTCCGGATCGGTTATCATCTTCAATGGAAAATTTTCCACTTTTGAAGCTTGCAGTCCAATTTTTCACGGTCGCATACGAAGGACATTGATCACCAAGGGTATTAAGCATATCTTCGTAAATCTGCTTACCTCTTAACCCTTTTAAATACAGGTACTTGATGATGGCTCGATACTCCAATTTTTCGATTTTCACAATTTCGGTGGACATATTTTTTCTTTTAATTCATTGCGTAACTCTGGTTTACTTTTTTGACGTCAAACTTTACACTGACACTTCTAATAAGTTATAGTTCGTTGCTATGGTAACGCAACATTTTGTTTATGCAGGGAACTGGTCTAGGCTAACTCGATATCAATACATCCTCGTATGTTATTTGTATAATGAAAACTCCGTTGAAATTTAATATTTCAGTATATAAACATGTACAAGACAGCTTACGATAAAAAATACCGAAAGATATCGTTTATCTTGACTTTGCCAAGGCTTCCGACAGGGTCCCAGTGAGGAGGCTAATGCACAAACTTAACACACTCGGTATTCGGGGCCAACTAAACCTATGGATTTGAAATTACATGAGAGATAGAACTTTCAAGGTCAAAGTGGGAAATTCTTTTTCTTCGGACAGACAAGTTACAAGTGGAGTTCCCCAGGAGTCTGTTCTTGGCCCACTCCTGTTCGTTGTTTATGCAAGTGATCGCTCTTCATATAAAGTCCTGCAAGTCGTTTTATGCCGATGATACTAAACTATAAACAATAATAATAAATAAATTTTATTCACACACATAATACATAATAAAAATGGTATAGATAAAAACACATTAAAGAAGACACTCACACTATATAAATACAGTAAGTTACAAGTACGAGTGACAACATATAAAAAAATCTAAAATACAAAAACACGTGTGAATAGAATATACTCGGTAAGTGAATAACACTTGTTCCGAAAATAAAAAACATGCATAAAAAGAGAAAAACTTATCTAAATACTAAAGAGATAAAAACAATTTGCTAGCAAAATTTGGATCATATTATCATTGAAGGATTAGGGAGGTTGAGAATAAAATACAACCAGAGGGTATATGTTTCATAACAGAATTTTACTGGTGAGTATAGCCGTACTATAAGTATAACTTGAGACACGTAAGATATTCAGAAGCTTTTTATATCTATGAATTCGCGAATGAGATTTCTGGGTTTCTCTAATATAAAGGTTTTCAGTTTTTTTTTAATACCATGCTCGATAAATTCTTCAACTCTTGGGGTAGAGTACTGTATAATTTTGGGGCCAAAAATTCAAACGATCTTTAACCAATCGATTTCGTCATGAAAGGGACGGAAAGTAGTTTGTTTTGTCTTGTGTTGTGATCTTGGTTGTGCTTTTCCAGTTTTCTGTTTTTGTGATAGGTATAAGCACACATTTGAGGTAAAATTCTTGTCTCAGATCAAGTACTTGCGATTCCATATAGGTCAAATCTGTCGAGTAATCCCTTTTCTTATGCATCATTATTTTGAGAAATCGTTTCTGGAGAATTTCTGGAGGGGTAATATGTGTTTTCAGTGATGAGCACCAAGTCAAGATACCATATTTGAGGAGACTTTCCACTAGTGCATAGTATACAACTTTAAGTTCTTTCTGGGGTATTATGTCGCATATACATCTAAATTTGTAAATTATGTACTGAAGTTTCTTGATCTGGAAATGTATGGAAATGCCTTAGTTGAACATCAATTCCATCAAGAAGACCTCAACTCGATTAGTCAGTGGTCAGGATTGGCTTTTACCTCTCAACGTCAACAAATACGTCGTACTTCATCAAGGAAAGAACAATCCACTCCACACGTTCACTATAAGTACACAATAAACGGTTAATCGTTACGTATAGTGTCTTCACTTGTAGATTTGGGAGTGACTATCAATACCGACCTAACTTGGTCCAAACATAATACTAACTAAGAGCATTCCAGTCATCATATTATAATTTCATTTCAGTGGATCTACCTCATCCGCGAGACGTTTTCCCATCTATCATACTCAAGTTCCATAAAACTCTATAAAACCTACGTTCGTCCAATTATGGAGTATGCAGGCCCGGTGTGGTTTCCTGTTCTGGTGCGCGATAAGAACTTGGAAAATGTTCAGCGTCTAGCCACGCGCTTGACTTTTGGTGAAGTTCGTCCAACTTATCTCGAAAGACTGAGGACGGCACAACTGATAGCTTTTGACCAACGTCGACTCCGTGGGGACCTCATCATATCATTCCGTATAGCTAAGTATAATTATGCTGATCAGAAAAAACTGTTTTCAACAATGATTCGCGGTTACGTGGTCACACTCTCAAATTGAAAAAGGAGAAATTTGCCACAAGGCAGACACCATATTTTGTTTTTGGTGAATCGTATTATCGAAACATGGAATAATTTATCCAACGATGTTGTAATTCTGACTCAGTGAATAGTTTTAAAAACAAAATAGACATTTGCTTATTTGCTTAATGATTGTTTCTATGCATAAATAAATTATTTTTATTTTAATTTTTACATGCATTGTATCAACTTGTTGATCTCTCTTTAGTTATTAGGCTTACGTAGGACTCTGTCCTCAGCCTTTATTTATAATATGTAATAATAATAATAAAAAACTGAGCTGTCTTTTATCTTTAGGTAGGTACGACTTGTCTCACCTCCGAATGTTTGTGTCTCTTTTTTTTACTTATTTGACACTTCGAAGATTATACCGATCAAAACCTCTTCAGAAAATTCATGAAATTCCGAAACATTTTTGTCGCCCAAAAGGGAATAATAGTTATTTATTGTATAAGTGTTTTAGATATCATTTTATTTGCGCAAGAATGTTTAAACACGAGAGCGAAGCTCAAGCGTTTAAATGTCTTAAGCAAATAAAACGTATCTAAAACACTCATGCAATACAACGTTTTATTCACAATCACATTCATTTAGAATCAGAATCGCGGAAATTTTTCATCACAAAATGATTTTACGTTTTGCTCTGACAGCGGCTGTCACCTCCTCAAAAATCATTGAAATAACATACAAAAATATCGGGAGGTGTTGAATGGTTGCTATGTATTTTCGATTGTTTATCGACTCCATTTGTAAAAATTTGTGAAGTTGGTGAAAATAACTGAAATGTGATTGATATTCAAGATTGTATTTTTCATCATTCCACTAGTGGAATAAAGTAATTTCATTATTTCATTAGTGGATAAAGTGGTACTTTATACGGTTTATAAGTGTGGATAAAACTTCAATTATAAGGTGATTGTGGATAAAATTGTTTTAACGTTGTAACTGTATCTTGCCAATCGGGTCACCCTATACCTAGACTCAACAAATCGCACTGCCTATCGTCTCGGTAGCCAGGGAAGTACACCATGCTATTTGGGTATGGCGGAGGCGTTCTCGGTACTTCTAGAACTGTAATTTCGTGATATCTCAAGATAAGTCGAGTCGTGAAGTCTACGTAAACGCCGCAGAGTTATAGTAAGCGTGCTCTGCGGTTACACACGATTGTTTGTTTTTACGTTTGTTTTTATGTCTTGATTCGCGGCTGAATTTATGTTTGAATTTCTAACGACAGCTATAAATAGTCCACGGTAACTAATGGATTCGGTTCTTTAAGCACTTCCCAAAGAATAGTGACCGGTGCTAGCTGATGGACGACTGTAATATATTGATCTACTTTGAAGATATTAGTTAAAATGCAGATTTTGTATAACAACTTTAATGACAAAAGTTTCAAATAATAACATTTGTCTATATATATAATATATTTATATTTCTAAACATTTTTTGTATCCATAACAATAATTTACTTAAATGATACACTGAGCGTATACAAGAAAACATCGACCAATTAAACATATATCACAACTACAAAAAATATAAAAGCGGGAAAAATTATTAACAGCATGAAACATACTGAAAGAGGAGGAGAAAATTGTTCGAATGACGGGAAAAATAAATTGGAGTCGGAGAAGGGTGGAACGGGGTGAACTTTTAGGGGTTGAAAGCGATGTTTCACGGTTTTTCCCGATTGACAACGAAAGTTGATCTATCGAAAAAAGTTAAATCGCCAAGTTGTTGAAAATAAAAAGATCTACAACTTTGGTATTAAACATTTTTCCACAATACCTCAAATTTTCCGGGAAAATCGGAAAAACCAAATTTTCATATTCAATTTGGTGGAAATATAACTTAACATGTTTCAAGTGTGCTGAAAGTTTTTTGTAGCGGTATACAGATTTTTCCTTTTTTTTTGACAAATTCCCAAAAAACGACCCCATTTTCAACTGAAAAGTTTCACCGATAAAGTTTTTTCGTTGAAGCGTCTACTTTTAGATTGTGTAATAAAAGAGTAGCACTTCTGTGGATTTTTTTTCCGGAAATCGCCAAAAAATTAAAATTTTGAGTGACCCTGTTTACCTCAAATCACCCAATATCAAAGTCATTCTGCAAATCTACGAGCTTGTGCGTTTGACAGATTTAGTTCAAAGAATTAGGTACATAAAAATTGTATAATTATAAATAACCCTGTATGCGGAGTCTTAGAATTTTTCATTACAACTCGATTCGACAATATAAAGATTGCAATTATATATAAATGTTGTTTATAGTATCCCTTGTCTTGATTGTGAAAAAAAATTACATTGGCTAAACTAAAAGATTACTAAATTATAGAATCACTTCTCATAAAAGTGATAGTAGGCTACATCCTGAAAGATGTGCTTTAGCAAAACATGTCAATGACCTTGACCACCGAATGAACTACTCTTCAACAAAAGTTGCAAGAGAATCACATCTTTCAAAAAGATCTTTCTTAGAAATGGCCTTTATCTCTCAAGAGAATAACTCCATCAATAAACGAACAGATATAAGCCATTTGAGTGAAATTTATTCTTTTTACTTTCTCTTGACATAAAACACCATGAAATCAGAGTAACCGAACGCAGAAATTCTAACCTACACTGAAGTTTATTTGTCGGAACAAAGTAATGTCACTTGTCAAATTAATAACTGTCACATTTGAAAATAAACAAATGAAGTTCTCTATGTACAACTAATTTGTCATTTCGTCCAGTTTATCAGTTTTGTATTTTTTTAAAAAAGATCTGAAAATACTGCATTTCTGATATGTACAATTAGCAGAAACTTAATCTTTTGTTAAAAAAAATGGTTCTTATAAATAACTGTTATGAACATATATGTAAGCATCCTCAAATAAGATGTGAGTACTTATAATTTTGAATTTACAATCTTATATGACATTTCCAATTGTAGTCTCCCTGATGATGGAATAAAAGATTCCGAAAGCTTGGAAAAACTTAAAAGAGTTTCCTTTTACATCGCTGCAGGCCCTACAAACACTTTTACTCTTAACTAGTCAGCGACTATCCTTTTTTTCAATTCTATATATATATATATATAATTATATATATATATATATATAATTATATATATATATATATATATATATATATATATATATATATATATATATAGTCACTGGCTGCCGGTCGGCGGTGGTTCAAACCATGGCGACTGCAGAATTTTTTCTGATGGCCCGAGAAAGTGCTAGGAATCGCACGTAAAAAGGTAAGACCTCGTTAATCCTTAGCTCGCACAAGTTTCGACTTTTTAGGGCTGCCGTTCGTAAGGGGACGACAGCTGGTTAACGGAAAAAACAATTTTAACAACAACAACAAACAATATATATATATATATATATATATATTTACATATATAGTGTTAGCAATCGAACTGACAACAGTGCAAATAAAAGAAGAATGACGAGCCGCTATCAGTCATGAGACACTGGATTCATCATTTTCAGTCCAGTTTTACCTCGATGCCTGAGTGATAAACGCCTGCTCGTGATTATTGTTTATTTCTTGTATTTCATATGTTTGGTTTTGTTATCGGGAAGTGTTTATTATAAATAAATTGTTTTGGTTACTACAGTTGCTAACAATAGAATATATATATATAAAACAATTTTGATCAAAGACCAAAAGCCGCCGTGCTGACTGATACGATAAAGATGAAAGAAAAAGTATTCGAAAGGTTCAAAAGAATTAAGAATGATTACCATTGGAACTATTATAAACAAATTAGAAACCAAACGAATATTTCTATTAATAATGAAAAAAAAAGATACATAGGGTTTTCTGCTAATGGAGATACTAAACTGATCTGGAAAAGGTTGAATCAATTAAATATTTTGACAGAGGAAAAAACAAAACCCTTCTTTATTCTCTTAATAAACCATCCGAAATTAACAAGTTCTTTCTACAGTCCTCTGCAAATGAAGTAACAATAGATGGAAGTTTATCACAGTACCTACTATAATCAAAATCATAAAGCACGATTCTCCGAATTATTTCATTTCACTACAGTTGATACTGAAGAGCTAAAAGAATATACCTATATTAAAAATAAAATCTTTGGCAGTAGGTTCAGACTTGCTCAACTTAGGATTCTCCTATGCTGTCCAACAATTGCGCCTTATTTAACAAATATTCTGAATTCCTGTGTGCTAGCTAGAATTTTTCCGGATAGTTGGAAAGTAGCACCGGTGATTCCCTTGCCGAAAAAAAATGAAATCACCAGTTTCAATGCGCCTATGAGGATTTTGCCGTGCCTATCAAAAATTTTGGAAAAAATTATGAACAAACAAATTTGGAAAAATATTCAATACTGCCAAATAACCAATCAGGTTTCAGACCTGGATTCAGTTGCGCCAAGGCTTTGTTGAACATAACAGATGATATAATTCCATTATCTGTGAATCGTGTTTCATCTGTCCACAATACGCGAAATGGGAATTCTTCACGATATTCATTGTTATTACACTGATCAATGAACCAGTTACAATAATTTAATCCTCTTTCAGCATCTGCTGGTCGTAAAGCCTGGCTAATGTGTAATTTGTATGGGTGGTATTTTTTTTTCTCAAAATACAGCTTACTTTCGACTTTGATATTCGTGTATTTCTTTGAATTTTTCTTGTCGAAGTCTCGGTATTTTGCGCAACTTGATTTAATACTTCCTCTACACCAGTAACATCCCTTGGTTCCTTTTTTGCTTAAAAAATGATCCATATGTTCTCAAATTAACTTCAAGTCTACGAAAAATAGTCTCATGTGGCTGATGACGCTCAGGAAAACGATTTAAATATTCATTTGCTGCATTTCTCAAATTTCTTATGTAAAAGAAAATCATATCATATCTTTCTTCATTATTAAAGTTAGTCATTTCCAGCTCAGATATTTGAAACCAACTTCACACGAAACATGAAATTTCGATAGATATTTGTTATTTATTACCTACCTATATCTACTTTGTTTCTGAAGCCTACTGGACGAAACTGAAAAACTGAAATAACTAAAAGAAATGTTTTAAGGTTGAGTGTTCAAAACAGCGTCATATGTGTAGAAAATAAGACAAGACTTTTGAATATATTTTATTTCAGGCCTTTTTTTTAGTTTCACATTTTCCGGTGTCTGTCTGCCTGTCTTGCAAGTGAATTTTGACCCACTTCTGGCCGTCCTAATAACTTGAAATTTGTTCATAATAGGGAACATGCATAATTTTTTTTTATTTGTTTAATAAATTTTTTACTTCGTTACAACATAGTAAAAAATATAAATACGGTTGAAAGTCTTGGAATTAATTTTTAAAATAATAAATAAAATACCGATTGAATTTGACCTATTTGAACGCCTCCATTTTCGCGTGCTGTGGATGACGTCACATGGCGCTATCAGTGTTGTTCTTCTTCAGTGTTGTTCGTTGAGACGTACTCTGATTGCCCTACTTGCTTGAAGTTGATATTTTATAAAAGAGTAAGACAAATGCAGTACAAGTGTTAGAGAGATGAACATATGTGAAAGTGATCTAGATCAACCAGAGCAGTCTTCAATGAACAAGCCTTTCTATAGTTATGGCCATTGACACTATTGACAGTTATTAATTAGGTTAGGGATTTGCAGTTTTAATCGCTATTACGATAATGGAAAATGCTAAAAAAACAATTTATGGGTATTGTCTAGTACCGGAATGCCAAAACATAATTATAAGTACACCAAGTTAAAGTATTTTTTCCGTTCCAAGAGATGCGAAAATACGTAAACAATGGTGTAAGGTTATGAGAAGAGGCGAAGTATCTCCAATATCACATTTACATTGTTGTGAAGATCATTTCAATGTGAGTACATTGTATTTCGATAGTTAACATGAAGTGAATTGATCAGAAGTAAGTTTTGTATATACCTGCCTCACCTAAATTGCGAAAGGAAAACTATCATTTGATAAACTATTACTACTTATCAGTTCAGGTATTGTCGGATTGTGTTTTGACAAAACCGCTTTCAGTCATTTCTCTTGATAATTTACAATTGTCACTAGACCAAAATCGAACTATGTAATGGAAAACACTACAAATATATAAATAAAAACAAATTTTCTATGAAATACGACTAGCACGGTATGAATATCAACACAGATAAATTTCATAACGTGCCATGTGACGTCATGAGATTTGTGATTATGGTCCGATTCCATTCAAAATTGGTATGAGGGGGTTTTTGAGGTCGGAGGTCAATGATTTTTTTGTTAAAATTCATAAATTCAAGATGGTGACTTAAAAATAGTTTTTCTTTTTGTATAAACGACGATAACTCTGTTGTTATCAACAAAATACTATTACTGTGACCAAAAATGAGAAAAAAAAAGTTGTTCATAACTTACATTTGAAAAATAAAAGTTGGTGTTGATATCTCAAATTCTAGTAGAGTTGATATAAATTTCATATTTTTTTCGATATCTCATTGAAAAACTGCCATAAGAATCTGAAATTCCTATTCGAATATTTTCATAAATAAAGAAGTTACGGAGGAGACATGAAAATCTGTTATTTGCGTATAAAACAAAAACGAATAGATTTTATCAAAATAATTTTTAGTTGGCCTTGCTAAACTCCACATTTGGTGTCATTTTCCGACCTCGTATCTCTCACCATTAAAAAGATACCTATGGTTAGCATGGTGAGTGTGACACATTGTATATGGGACCCATTTTCCATGAGAACCGTGCGGGGTCCTTTCTAGATAAAAGTCGAATTTTCGCGATTAAAATCAAAATTCCGAGATAAAAGCCGAAATTACGTTGACTCTGCAAGTAAAAATATGAAAAACGAAAAGATGGAGAACCAACGAATAACTTCCAGAACCGTTTTCTTGTATCCCGTACCCCAGACGCGACCGGCCGTGCCAGCATCGCGGGGCGTGCGTCAGGTAGAGCTCCAATAGGGGGCCCGATCGACGCGGGGGCGTATCGCGCCACGCATCGGCCGAAACCCCGCACACACGCGGAGGCCAGAAAAGCGCCGCGCCGGCCGCACACGATACGCAGTCCATGGCATGTTTGCGGTGTTCCGGTCCATCTCTCGTCTTCGTCGCTAGAACGGTAATTACCGTGATTACCTGGCCGAATAACCAGTACTTTGTGACAGAAATTAGAGGTTAACTCTTATTGAATTATATTAGTGTGTCGTAAGCGGAATGTGGCTCGGTTAGAAGCGGGACTTCCGAGCAACTGGTGGAAACGTTATTTTTGGCGAAAATGCACTGCACTTACTCGTACCAGGTTCAGGCGCAATCGCCTCACGTCGCAGATGGAGCCGAGTATCTCGAGGTAAATTGAATTTTCTTCCGTTAGTTTAGGTTGAAGTGTTAGTTTTTTAGATGCATCCTGATTAGCAAAGTGGCAAAAAATTACCACATTACCACAAAATAAATAAAAAGTATTGATATTCATGATATATGAGATGAAATTAATAATCATTTTGTAACCATTATGGACTGGTTCCGACACATTTTTTGAAAAAAGTGGAAAATGTTGTTGAGGTTCCAACTTCAAGGAAAAAAAAATAAACACTCATAATAGTGAGATGGGGATGCAATTTTGGGTTTGAAAACGGGATTTGCGGCAAAACGTGATCTCTTAGCGGAAAATGTCCTAGGAAAAGTTGTAGATAATAAAGTAATCGAAAACTTTTGTGAGGAACACTTTTCGAAATAACCTCAAATTATCCGTCAAAATGGCGAAAAACAGATTTTTCAGAATTTTATTTTTTCTCTGGAATAAATGATTTAATTTACACGAAAATTTGTAGGAATCCTATCAGCCGTATGCGTAGTCAATTCGAGAGACTCGCCAGAGTTTCGCCGCTCGCTACACAAGAACTATAATGCACAGTCGAGCTCCAAAAAAGTGGTACATCGCCAGCGTTTCGCCAAAATGTGACTTATCGCGTGGTTGTCACTTTTTTGGAGCTCGAATGTGCATTATAATCCTTGTGTAGCGAACGGTGAAACTCTGTCGAGTTGCTGGCGATTGACTATGCATACGGCTGTACGTGTTTTTTGGTGTCGAATGAGAAATAAGGAAAAAAATATTTGAACTCGAAAACACTCAAATTGGTGAAATGGGGAAGCAGTTTACGGGTTGAAGACGTTTTTTGTGATTTGCGGCGAAACGTGAGCTCTTAGTACAAAATGTTTGATACAAAAGTTGTAGATAATAAAGAAATGGAATTTTTTTTCATTCAGCACTTTTTTAATTATTTAATTTTTTTCTCTCTTACGAATGATTTAATTTGGATGAACATTTTCAAGAATATGTCTTTCTTGGTATCGAGTAAGCATAATTTTTTCGCAATTTGGAAGACGAACAGTTTTCGAGTTCACTTTTCGAAAAAAAATACCCTTATTTTCCTCGAACAATTGTCTTGGTGTTTTTTGTATTTTGAAGGTCTATCAGTGTTTATTGCAATTGTTGAAATGAAATTAAGAAAAATCGACAACAAATCTCTCTGAATCATGATTTTCTCAATATTTTCACTAGTTGTAGAAAAGAATGAAAATTATTTTATTAAATTAATTTTGTAATATTTGATCATGAATATTTTCATATAATGTCATGAAATGAAACGTGGAAAAGAAAATAGCACTTTTAAAAAATCATAAATTCAACAAAATTACCATCAGAAAGCCCGACTAGATACTTAATTTTCCTGTAAGGGTCCGTTTTTCCTGTTCGAATTAACCTCCAGACAACTAACTAATAGTTTAGGTTGTGATCCTTCAAACGCCATTCAAAGAATGTCGTTCACCATCTAATAAACTATTAGTTAGTTATCTGGAGGTTAATTCGAACATGAAAAACGGGCTCTAAATGTCTTACTTTTCTTTGGAAAGATCATTGTCAAAAACTGAAACCATGCAGTAGCATCAAAAAGTAAAAATAATCACTGAAATCTTACATTACGATTTGAACCTTCGGAAAGCTCGAAGCGATTTCAAGAATCATGCAAAATCAGAGTCAATTTACAAAATACAAAGCTAAAACTTGCCTAGTTTCTTAGCAAAGACACAAAAATTCAATAAAAAAAATATATATTTCAAACAAGAATAAGAATTCAGAATATAACTTTAAATCATCCAGTATATCAAATTCCAATGACAGCCAATAACAGGCAAGCTTTTCAAGTTTTAAAAGTAGAAATTAAGAAAACAAAATTACGAAGTAAGTTAGCTAGAGCAGAACAGGTAGATTTAGTGTTGGAGACATGAATCCGTCCCAATTGAGGCTTTCCAAATAAAAGTGTTTTTCTTTATGTTGTTTTTAATGTTTGATAAAATAAGAACATTATTGTTTGATGTTTTAAATACGTATTTTATTATGAAAATGTTGATATTTTTGTGACAAATAGTCACACTTTTGAACCATACACTAGTAACCCGATTCCTGAACTACCTTGAGAACAAAGAGTTTTTTTTTGTTTATTTCTACATGCTACAAGACCGACTGAGTAAGGAGCTGCACCAGAGAAAGAAAGTAAGTATTTAGCCGGGCAATCGAAAGGTAAACAACACAAACAATACAAAATGATATTTTGAAAAACCATAAAAACAAATATTGAATTCACTTTCCATTTGAATTCTACCAAAAAGAAATTAGGAGAACAATTACAACAGCCCCACACAATATTTATATTATTATTATTACTATTGTTAATATTATTATTATTATTGTTATTTATTATAATAAACTAGGTACTTTTTGTTATAAAAATAATGAAGAAATTCATGATTCAGAGAGACTTTTTTTAAACAGTTTAACGATCAATAAACTACCTAGTAACATTTTAAAGTAGACATTTCAACATTTGAAATGGTCACTTACAGACCATACAAAAAATATCAAAGCAATTGTTCGTGGAAGATAAGGGTATTTTTTTTCGAAAAGTGTAAATAACTCGAAAACTCGTAGTCTTCTGATTTGCGAAAAAATCATACTTATTCGACTCAAAAAAAAACAAATATCTACAGATTTTCATCTGAACTAAATCATTTATACGCGAGAAAAAAAAATCTGAAAAATAGGTTTTTTGCTATTTTGACGGTTAATTTGAGGTTATGTCAAAAAGTTTTCGATTATTGTATTATCTACAACTTTTCTATTGAACATATTTTGCTAGGAGATCATGTTTCGCCGCAAATTGCAAAAAACCGTTTTCAACCACTAAACTGCATCCCCATTTCACAATTTTGAGTGTTTTCGTGTTTAAACATTTTTTCCTGGAAGTTGGAACCTCAATAACATGTTGATTTCATTGAAAATATGAACAGGATGTTCATAAAGTCAGTTGTGGAATCATCACCCCACAAGAAATAGTCCAACAATTCCACATTACAGTGTGAAATTTGCTTCTGAAGAGTATGTTTTCCAATTCTTCCGACCTCCCTGATGATCTTAGAAGAGTGAAATAGATTATTGTCGACCAAAATGTAGTGGAGGCCTAGCGAAAGAGATGCGATTTTCTGTGAGTGATACTTCTGAATAACAGTCACCCTTATCTCATTCATAGATAAGAATCTCCAATGGAAACTGTCAACTATCTGAATGAAAATGCAAATTTTCACATTCAGATTTCTTCTCTCAAGTTATATAGGGTCTTTCTCAATATATGTCAGATGTAGTTCAATGTCCAGCGTGGCTTTTGCCGGGGAAGTAGTTGTTTTCTGTTAGATATTACAAGAAAGTAACTTCAATTTAATCGTAGGGTTTTTCCATTTCCAGAGGAGTCATGTATTGATTCAATTTTCAATTGAGAATGTTTCTCTTTAAAACTCAATAACATATTCTACCTAGTCCTTGCCTGCTACTTTTTTTTACAAAAATCGTAGGCACCAGTCTATTTTTATGTTTAAACTGCTTACCTATATTTACAGAATAAGTTGCACAAATTGCCGAAAAATAGTGACACCTATAATAGTCAAAGGTAGATTGAAGAAAACCCTAGTAGAAAATTGTTTCTACTGGGTGAGTGAAATTCGAGTAGATGCATGGGGATCTCGGAAACGGTAAGAGCTATAGAGAGGGTTAAATGAAGGCAAAATTGCGTAATATGCAGCTCATAACTATGCTGTTGAAAAACCTGAGCTAGCAGAGATATAAAGGAAAAAACGAAAAATTCGGTGTTTGTTTTTCACTTATATCTGCTTTAATACAATAGATTTCCAGAAACTGTTTGCACTTTGTCATTGCAACTTTCAATGGGCTGTTGAGATATGTAAACGAAAGCGTTCTACAGGGTGTTGTTTTCCTTGGGCCACCTCTAACTATGAAATTTTAAATACGGACCTGGATTTTTTATCCCTTTATTTTACGCCTCCATGGTCATATTTTATCATGATTGTGAATACCACTTGAAATTTTTAGTCGTTTCGATGGTATCTGGTATTAAAGCAGATATAAGTGAAAAACAAAAATCAAATTTTTCGTTTTTTCCTGTATATCTCTGAAAGTGAGCGGGCTAGCTCAGATTTTTCATCATTATAGTAATGAGCTCCATAATACGCAACTTTGTCTCAATTTAACCCTCTCTGTAGCTCTTACCGTTTCCGAGATCCTCATGCATCTACTCGAATTTCACTCACCCGGTATAACCTGGAAGAATTTTGTAAATTCCCTTCCAACCAATTTATTATTATATCTGTCCGAAGTATGATAATACCTAATTTTAATATTTTTATACATATTCTGACTCTTTCTATTGTAAAATAGGAAACGGATTACAATAAAAATTTAAATTTGAATACATCATGATTAGCAAAATGGCAACAAAGGACCCCGCACCATTTTTACTATGAATATCAATCAAGTAACCACCTGCCACTTATAATTTGAAATCTAACCTCATGAAAACAAGCCCCTTGTAACTGCTGATAAACACACCAGGTTTCATGAAAATAGGCGAAAAGACTTTTATACAAATCAGTAAAACGCAAAGTCGTCTCCACAATATAATTTCCCATCTAGTTCAATAGGATGGTAAAACGGTGACTGACCGCTATCAATCAGATAGCCGTCCAAAAGTAGAACTAGTACATGTTTCGATCCTATATAGGACCATCATCAGCTATTCAAGAAAATTCTACAATAAAAGAAAGACTATGTACTAAAGACAAACAAGGTCAATATAAGATTACTTACATATATATATATATATATATATATATGTATATATATATATATATATATATATATATATATATATACCGGGTGACACAGCAGACATGTAGCAGCCTGTAGTTTTTTTATTTGAATAGATAAAAATTTGAAATTTGCAGAAGTTACGTAATCAATGATAGTGCTTCATTTGAATCTAACGACAACTTTTTTCAACTACCTGTTTGATCGGCAGTAACTCCAACTTCTTTTTTTTGAATAACACCCTGTATATTTCTCTAGCCTATCTCATTTGTCTTGGAATTCTTTATTCAACCGTGTATCACAAATTGGCATTCGTTTCTCGATTCGCAGATGAATTGCATTTTATTGAAAAACATCAAGTTGGCTGTTACCCGAATTCGATAATCTTTCGATGCTTGGTAGGCTTGGAAATCCAAAGAGTATCAGTTAAACGATATAATTTCAGTTTTTTCCATACCTGATCACTTCCTACAGATTGTCAATAATTTCTTTAATAAAAAGAAAAAACACCTGAAAATAACTCACGATATTGCGAAAACTGAGATATATATACATTATTTTTCTTCTCCATGTAAGTAATCTTATATTGGCCTTGTTTGTCTTTAGTACATGGTCTTTCTTTTATTGTAGAATTTTCTTGAATAGCTGATGATGGTCCTATATAGGATCGAAACATGTACTACTTCTACTTTTGGACGGCTATCTGATTGATAGCGGTCAGTCACCGTTTTACCATCCTATTGAACTAGATGGGAAATCAAATTGTGGAGACGACTTTGCGTTTTACTGATTTGTATATCCATACTACTCCACTTTGAGATATAATGGACTTCTACCACAGGTGAAAAGACTTTTGAGTATCTAATTAATAAATAACCAAAGATTTATTAAAACTTTGACACTCCGTCACTTGAAAAAAAAGCAAGTTAGGACATACGTTAATATGAACTTTTTTTCATAAAATATGACAAATAATCACCATCTGAAATTAATTACATCATTTAGTTCACACCCTGTATAAAGGAAGCAATATAATACGAATTATAAACATTTCAATTTTCATCGCAGAAATCGGGTTCGTGGTTTCATCTTTGACGTTATTCATACAAAGTATCCCAGTTCTGAAGTCATAACTCATTTCGAGTGCCTCAGGCGTAGGGCAGTTCTCTCAAGCAATTTCCATATGAAATTCTGTATTTCGCTGGTTTGGGTTCATGTTTAAGTAATTTGATATCAGTTACTTATTTTTCAATCATTTAGCCATTGATTTTGTACCGATAATGTGATGGTTTTATTGAAGGTTGCCGAATTCATTATGTAATTATTGCTTAGCGAAATGAGGTGAAAATTGATTTTTAAGATCGGTCAAAATTTCGATGAGGTTTTGCCGACATGTTTCTTATTATTTAGGCTCCGAGAGTCAATCTCCTTATAACTTTTTTGTCTTCCTTGAAAAAGTGGTAGTTGAAGAGATTTCGGCATCAAATGGTTCTTTCAAAGACCACGGTTGGTTGGTTGGTTAGATGCTGACGAGCGAGATACCAGGTTTACTTTTCAGGTTTTTTTGACAAATTGCCAAATCTGCAACGCCCCCCATAACACCGCGAATTTAACAAAATAGCCAAAATACCAAATAAAATTAAAAATTATTTTTACCCATGTTTTTCCCGAAATGATTTGTACAATATCTAAATACACATACATATCAAAAGTTGTGTATTTCCTTGTCGGCATACACACCAATACACACCAAATTGCAAGAAACATGAGTTCATTTTATTTTATTTTATGGTGAAAAAAGACAAGTTATCATTATTATTATTGCTGTCATAAAATCTTTTCATCTCAGAATAAACCATTTTGAGGTAATTTTCTCCTAAAACAGTAAGATTTGTGAAATTCAATCCAATTTCCAAAACATTTTCTCAACCTTCAAATAAATCCACAAATCGAGAATCATATCAATTCTGCCTGACATTCGTCATCTCGTCATCTCGTGATCCAGGATCAGGTACTCAGTGTTTATACTCCCGTGATCGTACTCATCGACTAAGCTCTTGTTATTATTCATTCTTTCCAGTTATTTATACCATGTGGACAAACTTTTGTTTTTTTAACAACAAGCACCGCTCTGTTTATGTTGAAATTCCTATGATTTTGGTCATGATTTGTCAATTTTGTTGAATTTTTAGTGATTATTGATATAAACTGAAATTCAGTTGAATTACATATATGGTTATGATAAGTTTCTTATGAGACGAGATTTTGTAGAAAATTAGAACTTCATATTACATAAAAAAATAATATATTTTCACCAGCACTGGAACACTTTTTCCGATCAATCTAAGTCATCCCAGAGAATCTTGTAAACCACTGTTCGGTCAAATAAAAATCCTCACCCTTCCGTCATTATTCATTCTGGAAACGGTGGTCTATTACACAAAAACAAATCTTCGTACGATGCAAATGTGGGTATCACTCGCCAAAATAACAATTTGAGACTTCCAATTCCGTCTTCAAATATGACGAAGAATTCCCTGATCTATGGTGCAATTAAACTATATAATCATCTCCCTCATACCTCCAAAGACATCGTTTCGCTTTCTCATATCAGGAGATCTGTCAAAAGATTACTTGTTGATGAGGTGTTTTATAGTGTCCAAGAGTTTCTTGAGAAAGATTGGAATAGGTAATATGTATATATTTGTAAAGACCTATATTTGATTATTTGATCCATTGAAAATTTTATTATATTTATTGTTTAATTGTTTTGATATAATATGTTTGTTCCCTTGTTATTGTTGTTCTGTTTGCGTAAATACGTATTTTTTATAATTGTGACAATGTTATAGTACCTGCTCCATACCATTTATTTTTATATATTTTATACCTTTTATCCAATTTTATATATATATATATATATATATATATATATATATATATATATATATATATATATGTACATTACTAAGTTCATGGGTTGAACGCGGTTCAACCCATGAACTTAGTAATGTACATATTTCTGACCGCGGAAACCTTTCCGAACATATATATATATATATATATATATATATATATATATATATATATATATATATATATAGGAAGTTATTCATGACATCTACAGTCACTAGTTGAAACTTAATTTAAAACGAAATATACTCTATTTTCACTTATATATATATATATATATATATATATATATATATATATATATATATTTATTGTGACTATCAATGAGATTCAAATCTTCCGATAATAAAGTGGTTGGGAATTCAAATCAATAATATGCAATAAACAATTTTTAAAACAGACATTAAAAAGAAAATATCAACATTTCTCTATTATTTCAAGAAAGCAAAAAGAATTACCAATTGATCATACTGTATACAATTGGCAAAACTTAAAATGATTTGAAAGATGATAGATGGAGATCACAAATTTGAAATGAAGAAAAATCCATTCTTTTGGATCCGACTAAGCTAGAAAAAAAAAGGTAATTGAAAGAAGGTAACAGGTGGAAGTTTTTATACAGTCAGGCATATTTTATGTTTCAAAAATTATAAAGGGGTCCAAATCCTAATAAAATTAGACCTAAAATCAACAACAAAGTAATAAAATCATCATCAACAACGGTATAATTTTGACATTTGACTTTTCATCACTTCCGTTCAGTTATGATGGCCATAGAGAAAGAGGAATACCATAAAACCATTAGGTATAAAACTAAGTTTCTGTTTCGATTACTTGAAGACCAAAGAGATTGATTGTATATACAGTGTGTACATAAAGTAAGGAATAAATTCATTATTTCTGAATGTAAAGATATTTCGGAAAAATCCTCGGACAGGTCGATTTTCTTTTCCGATGGGCCAATTTTTTAACCCCACCCAAAATACATAGGGTTATCCGTAATTGAGTAAAAATAACTTTGGTGATATTTTTAAATTGGCACCCAGTATATTTTTCCATATTTGGTTAGGGATCGTCAATACGAATCCAGTGATACCAAGTTTGATGGGATTAGGTCAAACGGCTGCGGAGATATGGCCAAAAAACTTCTCCATATACCCAATGAGTGCGACAGAGACTTTTAACCTTCTGAATCGTGTGGAGTCTCGCAGTTATACTCATTAGACATACGAGAAATTTTTTGGCCATATCTCCGCAGCCGTTTGACATAATCCCATCAAACTTGATACTGGGTGTCCAATTTAAAAATATCACCAAAGTCATGTTTACTCATTGCGGATAACCCTACTTATTTTGGGTGGGGTTCAAAAATTGGCCCATCGGAAAAAAAATCGACCTGTCCGAGGATTTTTCCGAAATATCTTTACATTCAGAAATAATGAATTTATTCCTTACTTTATGCACACACTGTATATTGTAAAAGTATTGCTGTCTTCAAAAGTGTTTTGAAACCTATTTGCTCTGGGAGCGTATTAGGGACAATTTATGACTTGCATAAATCAAATTGGCTATCACCTAACCTTCATAATACTTTTATAAAACTATCGAATGGCATTTAAATTGCTAAAGTACTTGGGTTGTTTTTAAGACAGTTTACTCAGTGTTTATGACAACCAAATGGCAGAATCTGGACACTCCAATTGAGATTTGTTATTGTAGAGTTATTCGACATTTTTAAAAAATATTTCAGCAATGTGTTCAAAGAAACATATTATTTTAAAATGTCTTAGTAATATTCGCGAATCGTTGATATTTAATTTCCCGCCCATATTACATTTGAGAATTTTGCCAATAATTCCATAATATTGTAACAATATTTTCCCGATATAAGTATGCTACTTGGGAAATGAGTTCAATTCTTGATATTATCACTTATAATCTCCCAAGTGCTTGAATTAATGCCGGAAATTTATAGAGTACATAAATTGTCTTAAAAAATTCATGTACGTAATAAATTTACTGCAATTAATTCAAGCAAGCGGGGGATTCGGTAAGAAAATTTCACACCAAAATATTTTGAATTAATGAGAAGGATAAAAATTTCCGGAAATTTTTTGGGTTGCCATGCAACTAAACAAAAACCAATTTTTTGATTGGCTAAAATAGCGAGGTGTGAAATTTTCAGCCAAATCCATCCTGTTTATTTTTAATGTTCTAATGTGTTTAATGTTTGTTCGTTTGTTTGTTTGTTTAATGTTTTTCTATTAAAAAAAAAACAAAATGCCGTCACAAGAAAAATATATGTATCACTATTTGGAAAATGATTATGTCATGATCATGCAGTCTGAGCACCTAAACCGCAACAACATAATGCAGTCAACTGTGTGCAGTTAATGGGAAATTAAGAAATTAGACATTATTTTACCGTTTCCGGAGCTAATAACATAATTTGCGTGTACATTTTGGCGAGAGTATGGTCATTTTGTGGCGAAAAACCAACAGAGAATTGCTCGAATTATCACAGATGTTTATGTGGGGGAAGTTTTAACCCCAAGTAAGCGCATATGCCATGGGTTCTTGGCCATTTCCAGGACCGGCTCCATCTCATGAGGGTAAAGGGACGTGTCCAAAGAGCAAGTCGGGAAATTTCGACAATTTTTCTCAATATTCATTCGATGAATTTTTCATAAATATATAGATTATCGAGCTGTGCAGACAGAACATAAAGTCTGAAAGTGCTCAATAAACACAGATCAAATGTGCATAACTACAGCGTTGTGATCTTCTAAATAATGACTGATTTTGATTTTTGGGGATGAGGTCTTGAACTAAAGAATGCTCTATTTATTTACAGCTATAAAGAAAATGAGTATTATTTAATTCAAGACATTATCCCCAAATATCAAAATCAGTCATCTTAACAAAGGTCGTAAAACTTTCATATTAACAATCAACTTCTGAATAATATTTATCACTTTTTTTATTGATACAGTATCTTTATATATAAAATAATTAAATATAAAAATATAAACATATAAAACAACAACAAAAATTAATTGGCGCTTCGGGGCGACTTGATTGATTCCAGTGGCGCATTTGCTTTTTCAGCTGCAGGAAAACCCGGAAAAACCTGCAGCACCACATCATCTGAAAATCTTGATCTGCCAATGTCCTCTCTCTCATAAAATAAAATGTAGGGTATCTCCAGAGGCTCCAATAAACCCATGATATCGTCAGAGCATTTAGAAACAAAACTATCGTCAAACTTAAACCAGTCCGTTCCATCTTTCGCCATTATTACGCAATAATGGCCACATTCAACGCCGGAACCACAGTGAACAATGACTGCATGAAGATTATAATTGTGGTCTGCTAGATTGAGTTGTTCATCTATTTTCAATCTTCGTATAAGTTTGGTGCCTCCGCCAGAGGTTGAAGAGCATCAGTGTTATTATCAGATTGACTGGTGCCTCAGTTATACTCGTTGTCTTATAATTATCAGTCAATTTGGCGCATATTGGGCAATACAGTTGACCATCACCAGTTAAAAATTCTATTTTCATATGATGAAACAGCAAGCTCCGCACGGACTGGCTATCACACATATCAGGAAATGCTAGTTGAAGCTCCAGAAAGTCACATACGTTTTTACTGTCTCTCAAACATGTACCACAACATAAACTAGTGAGGATTTTTCCAGCGAAAGATCTAGAAACACAAGACGAGATAAGCTGTACGGAACCAATTGATCCAGAACGGTCGAGACTACTGATTTTGTCATTTTCCTGCTCACGAAGAGTATTCAATAAGAATCCCAAGAATTCGGAACAATCCTCTTGTTGTCCTTACGAGTATCTAGTAGACTTCAAAGACTCCAGGAAATCGATTGGTGGGAAAGATGATAAATTCTTACGAAACTGCAATTGCATAAACAGGGATTTGAGATTGGTGAATAAGTAGGAAACGTTCTCGTTCATTGTTAAAATCTCGTTCTTGAAATTCTTCGTCATGAATAATACTTGTAAAATGCTATTCATGTAGCAAGTGTTTCCCAAATTATCTAATCCAATCTTATTAACAAGATCCTCAGGACAACTCTCCACTGATTCGTAGGGAAGCTGGTCAGACTCTGCATCGCATCCATTTCGTAAGCTACAATCAATCCGTCCAAGTGAAGAAGGGTTTCGTAGAGGGAACGATTCGGCTCTTGCTCGATGAAGCTCCTCCGCTGAAAGGGAACCAGAACCTCGAGGAATGCAATTCATATATGGGGTGCAGGAATGACTAATGTCCATTGACCGCACTGAAAAATCCGTAAATATGAATGAACAACATCTACGTTTCTAATAAATACAATATATTCCAGTTTCAGCGAATTGAAGAACTTTTAGAGATGTACATTGTCATTACAAGTATAAGAATGAAGAATAAAAAATATGGAAAATTAAGAAATACATTTCTCAACATTATCTAAATTTCGAAGATTTCTTCATCATTTTCATGAACTTTCAAATCTTATAAATGAATGTTAATATGAACAATTTAATTAGAGAATTTACTTGACAATATTGTTTTTGACCCCTTTTGGAAATGATGAAGAATAGGTTTCTGATTTCTTTCATCATCTGGCTGGAGTTTTTTCACAAAGAATAATGAGAAATGAACTGTTGAATCCATTGAATGTGAAAGTTGATTTTGAAACATTCATACCAAGTACGACTTTATCTTGCTTCTTTCACTCTGGTATATATATATATAAAAAAAAACATTTTTATAAACAAGATTTTATTCAAGCCATGTACTGAAACGAATATGATGAGTTTCGATTTTTATCAAGATAATGCAATGCCGAATGCTAAGTATACATATATGTATACTTGAGTTACATTACTTAGTGGATCGTAATAAAAATAAACGTACTTACTATATTCTTCGATTTAGTATTTTTACATAGTATTTTCTACATAGGTAACCTCAAATTACCCATCAAAATGGCAAATAATCGATTTTTCAGCATTTATTTTTTTCTCGTGTATGTCTTTTTTCGTGTTGAATGATCATGATTTTTTCGCAAATCAGAATACTACGAGTATTCGAGTTATTTACATTTTTTGAAAAAAAAAATACCTGTATCACGAACAATTGTCTTGATATTTTTTTGTATTTCGAAGGTCTATAAGTGACCATTTCAATTGTTGAAATGTCTACTTTGAACTGGTCTATTTAACTAGGTGGTTCATTGATCGTTAAACCATTTAAAATTTTATTCTATAATTTACACATTTATCCTTACAAGTTTCACAAAACAGACTAAAGTACAACAAAAAACAAGGTAAAATTTCAATCATAAAACAGTTCTATCTGTAAAAAACAGGGTGACAGTAGTTCTATTGTGTTGTAGACCGAGGTCTTTCAGCATTTATATTGATAAATAAGGTGATGGGGCAGTGATCCGATCCTACTACTTCAGTCCTTATTACATTATCACATACAAAATTGAGAAAAAAGTTTCTCTGAATTATGATTTTCTCAATATTTTCAATGATTTTCGACTTCCTTCATTATTTGTAAAACAAAAAGTAGTTTATATAATGTTTTGGTTGGTTTCTGGGTTTTGCCGTTGTCTTCTTTGGTTTAAATCTCCAAACGTTTCAACTGCAACTGCGGCAGTCATCTTCAGTGGCGTGGTCGAAGTACTCTTCTAGACGTGTCAACTTTTCAGACCACGTCAAAACCCGAAAACCAACCAAAACATTGACGCCAGCCGTGAAAGCCTACATCCCTACAGTTTATATAATTATTTACAACTATTGAAAATCATTGAAAATATTGAGAAAATCATGATTCAGAGAGATTCATCCTGTATGTTGATGCATACCTATTTGAATTTTAGGTTGAATATTTTGATTTTTTCATTATCTACAACTTTTTCATTGAATATTTTCCGCTAAAAGGTCACGTTTCACGGCAAATCGCAAAAAACCGTTTTCTACCCCTAAACTGCATCCCCATTTCACCATTTTGAGTGTTTTCGTGTTTACATTTTTTTTCTTCTTAATGTCGGAACCTCAACAACACTTTCCACCTGGTCCTTGCCTGTTACTTATTTTCTTTTTCACAAAAATTATAGCCACTTCATATCAAATTATTGGTTGTAGGACGGCCATCATCCTCACATTACTCTGAATGGTGCAAAATTTCCTCCAATCCAATAATCACGATCCGGCTCTGATGAACCTTTCTGCTAACCCGACTCTGTGCCATAACGTGTGTTCGGTCAGTAAATAACTAAATTAAATTGTAAATGAAAACGCTCTGGGGAAAGATTAATTAAAGGTGGGGTTGGGAAGTCGAATGCAAATTTTTATGGTTTAATTTTGTTTAACTACGTCGGAAATTATGGCCATTTCACTCGAAATAACGTTGGTATTTGGAGATGTGTGGTTGATAAAAAAGTTAGAAAGGTAAATGCCCCAGAAAATGGGACAAATTCATCAATTACGTGATCAGATTTTCCTTTCATCAAAGATAAAACCAAAAGCTCAATGTAAATTACTATAGCTCTCGTGAAATTATGTGGTGCTGGCCAAAACGTTGATTTTTTTATATCCTATCACGATCAAGCGCATGCGAAAGTTTCACCAATTCTACTCTACTAGGGATCAAATGGAAAAAATAACTGTTGAACTCTCACATAGTTGCTGATAGGTTATTCTTTCCATAATGATTACTGGTATTACAAGTTGCATCCTTGGTTGTGGTTTATCGCAGTTGCCTTTGTCACTGAAATATCTCTTTTGTTTGTTATTTACACAAGTTTTTTCAAGAAAATCGCTCAATATTCAGAAAGAAAGTTTATCTATCAAATACAATCAAATACAAATAAATACAAAACGCCCAAAAAGTATAGATAAATTAATTTCATCTGAATATGGAGATATTTTGGTAAAATCTTCGGAATGGTCCATTTTCTTTTCCGACCCTTCCCAAAATATATAGGGTTTTCCAGATTTGAGTAAAACTGACATAGGCAGTATCTTTCAAAAGGACAAATCTCCATCGGATGTTCAATGAGTGTGACTGATACTCACGAATCGTAGTTGAGAATGTCTGTTTGTACTTGACACAAACAGATACTTGGACTACTAAATGCTTTCGTTTGAAAAAATTAAATACTTTTTCAAACTAATCAATTACCTCTTTCAAAAATATATCAATTGACGACGTCGCAAAACCTTCCTCTAAATAATTGTACCACCTAAGTATAAGAATAATAATAACAATTGTGGAGAATCGAGAATGAGAAGTGCCGAATCTACTGGAACAACTCATTCCCCACCCTCAGGCAAATACAAGCCAGGTAGCCGAGTGGTTAAAGCGACATTGTTTTAGTCAATGGCTGCCGGTCGGCGGTGGTTCAAACCATGGCGACTGCAGAATTTTTTCTGATGGCCCGAGAAAGTGCTAGGAATCGCACGTAAAAAGGTAAGACCTCGTTAATCCTTGGCTCGCACAAGTTTCGACTTCTGAGGGCTGCCGTTCGTAAGGGGACGACAGCTGGTTAACGGAAAAAAAAACAAAAAAAAAACAATTAGTCTGATGTTGTTCTCCTCGACCACCAAAATAGGACGATTTTTGTCATGGAGAAGATTATCTTCTCCTCTTGAGCATGTCATTTAGTTTCATCAAGGGTATAACAAGACCTTGATAAATAGTCGACTATTTTTATTGCATCTAAATTTCGACTGTATTTTATAATAATTTAACGAGACATTATTTTGGCATTAATAATCTGATGAGAGCCCGAGAGCGAAGCTCGAGGGCTTTCATCTCTGATTATTAATGCCAAAATAATGTCGAGTAAAATTAATAAATACAAGAGAAATTTAGCAGCAATAAAATAGTCGACAATTAATCAAGGTCGTGTTATATTTGTGAAGATTATTTCTTGATTCTACTGCTTTATATCAGTCATATGAATGAATGAAAATTAAACAATTTGGAATAATTTATTCAAAATATCAAGAACAAAGCACAAAATCTAAACAAAAACAGCACCATCTTTATAATTTATCAATTGAAATTAAAAACACAATTATTGTAGGTGACATTTCCACCATGCGTAATTTGTGACATTTGTTCAGCTTTTGAAGAACTTGCAGTATTAACCGTAGAAGGTCCACATTCATTCTCTTATACAGCTTCAACACAATTGATTTTATTTGACGTTTAATATGTATTTATTTAGAGTACTGTCAGATGCTCAGGCTCCTTGATATGAGTATCATGCTGAATAGTCGGTGACTATTGTGCATCATGTAAATAGTCGCTAATAGAGCGTGTTGATTGGTCCTGTCAAACAGGAAACAAACGTATGATTGGTTGATGACTGATATTTAATAGACGAAAGAAATAATCATTGATATTAACATGGATTTTCATAAGGTATCGGCTACATAAATAAAAAAATCGAATCAACTGGTTTAATAAAAAAGTTGCAGTGCCCCACTCTCCCCCAAGGATCAGTAATTTTTTTCTAATGATAGAGTCCTTCCTTATTCTCAACCACGAACACACTCACGGAATATGGTGTCAAAAGGACCTTTAATAAAAAAGTTTGCAGTGCCCCACTCTCCCCCAAGGCTTGGTAATTCTTTTATAACGATAACGTTCTTCATTATTCTCAACCACGAACACACTCACGGAATATGGTGGCAAAAGAACCTTTAATAAAAAAGTTTGTGGTGTCCCACTCTCCTCCAAGGCTTGGTAATTCTTTTATAACGATAGGGCCCTTCATTATTCTCAACCACGAACACACTCACGGAATATGGTGGCAAAAGGACTTTTAATAAAATAGTTTGCAGTGCCTCACTCTCCCCCAAGGCTTGGCAATTTTTTTATAACAATAGGGTCCTTCATTATTCTCAACCACGAACACACTCACGGAATATGGTGATGGCAGGACCTTTAATAAAAAAGTTGCAGTGCCCCACTTTCCCCCAAGGCTTGGTAATTTTTTTCTAACGATAGACTCCTTCACTATTTTCAACCGCGAACACACTAACGGAATATGGTGGCAAAAGGATCTTTGATAAAGAAGTTTGCAGTGCCCCACTCTCCCCCAAGGCTTGCTAATTTTTTTCTAACGATGGGGTCCTTCATTATTCTCAACCACGAACATACTCACGAAATATGGTGGTGGCAGGACCTTTAATAAAAAAGTTGCAGCGCCTCACTCTCCCCCAGGGCTTGGTAATTCTTTTATAATGATAGGGACCTTCATTATTCTCAACCACGAACACACTCACGGAATATGGTGGCAAAAGGACTTTTAATAAAATAGTTTGCAGTGCCTCACTCTCCCCCAAGGCTTGGTAATTTTTTTATAACAATATGGTCCTTCATTATTCTCAACCACGAACACACTCACGGAATATGATGATGGCAGGACCTTTAATAAAAAAGTTGCAGTGCCCTACTTTCCCCCAAGGCTTGGTAATTTTTTTCTAACGATAGACTCCTTCACTATTCTCAACCGCGAACACACTCACGGAATATGGTGGCAAAAGGATCTTTGATAAAGAAGTTTGCAGTGCCCCACTCTCTCCAAGGCTTGCTAATTTTTTTCTAACGATGGGGTCCTTCATTATTCTCAACCACGAACATACTCACGGAATATGGTGGTGGCAGGACCTTTAATAAAAAAGTTGCAGTGCCTCACTCTCCCCCAGGGCTTGGTAATTCTTTTATAATGATAGGGACCTTCATTATTCTCAACCTCTATTACACTCACGGAACATGGTGGCAAAAGGACCTTTAATAAAAAAGTTGCAGCACCTCACTCTCCCCCAGGGCTTGGTAATTCTTTTATAATGATAGGGACCTTCATTATTCTCAACCACGAACACACTCATGGAATATGGTGGCAAAAGGACCTTTAATATAAAAGTTTGCAGTGCCCCACTCTCCTCCAAGGCTTGATAATTTTTTTCTAACGATAAGGTCCTGCATTATTCGCAACCACGAACACACTCACGGAATATGGTTGTGGCAGGACCTTTAATAAAAAAGTTGCAGTGCCCCACTCTCCCCCAAGGCTTGGTAATTCTTATATAACGATAGGGTCCTTCATTATTCTCAACCTCGAACACACTCACAGAATATGGTGGCAAAAGGAACTTTAATAAAAAAGTTGCAGCGCCTCACTCTCCCCCAGGGCTTGGTAATTCTTTTATAATGATAGGGACATTCATTATTCTCAACCACGAACACACTCACGGAATATGGTGGCAAAAGGACCTTTAATATAAAAGTTTGCAGTGCCTCACTCTCCTCCAAGGCTTGATAATTTTTTTCTAACGATAAGGTCCTGCATTATTCGCAACCACGAACACACTCACGGAATATGGTTGTGGCAGGACCTTTAATAAAAAAGTTGCAGTGCTCCACTCACCCCCAAGGCTTGGTAATATGTATTATTTTGGGCAGTGTGAAATAGTTATTTACCTAACAAGTGCGGAAATTAGTACTTTTCCGCTCGCGACGGCAGTTGCACGAACGACGCGGAGCGGAGTTCGGGCAAGCCGAAAAGGGCGGAAAAGACGGTTTCCGCAAGAGATAGGTACAATGTTTTTCCTACGAGTGTTTTTGTCCATCTTATTTATGAAAAAAAAAGATTTTTATTAAACAAGATTTTATAATAATGCTACAAAATGACACATAAGACAGAATAGTTACATATATCATTTAGTTAGTCCTAAATATCCTCATTTTCAACAATATAAAAATCGTGCGGAAAAGTAACTTTTCCACATGATTTTATCTTTCCGCGAGATTTATAATATGAGATCGAATCTAGTCTATTAACGACTGTTTGATAATAACTTTCCGATATTCCGTAATCTTCATAAAATTAATTTCAAAATATAAAGTAATTAAGACATTAAATTATAGCAATTAAATTAATATCTGAAATAGCTCAGTTGGCAAAGTAAGGGAGCAGTCGTTCTACGCTGGTTAATGGGGTAGGTGGTTCGAATCCTGGGGAAGTTACTTTGTTTTTGTTTTGAAATCGATGAGAGTACTTACTTGTTCAATTTTCGTTATATTTTTCAATATTTGTATATTGATATAGAATCTGTTACGAAAAAAATAATTCGCTCGTACTACATAATTTCATAATACCTACTCGTGGGAAATGTATGTCATTTCATGCTCATTGTACAATATACTAATCTTGAATTAAAATATTGTGCTTTAAAGAGAAAATCTGCGTAAAAGTAAAAATCGTGCGGAAAAGTAAAAATCGTGCTGAAAAGTAGAACTTTCAAAACGAAAAATCGTGCGGAAAAGTTACTTTTCTGCACGCTCGTAGGAAAAGACATTTTTTCCAATTGGGTGGCAACTGCCAGCATAGATAATTTTTCATGAAACTAATTACTTTGCATTCTGTACTCAGAACGATATCAGAAAAGATGAATACTCGTTTTAAGAACCCATAAAACTTGTATGAACGTCCATCATATAATTAAGAATAAACTATTCGATTTCAAAGTTGTTCTCATTGTTTTACAGCCGTTGATCCCGAAGTATGATAGGTTTGATGTGTTGACACTACAATACAATAATTGCAGTAATTTAGTTACGAGTGTAATTACCATATAGCATTTGAATAAAGTAAAAAAATAACATAAAAATTCAACAACATAATTCATTTCTTATCTACACAAGTCCAGTTTTAATTCAATTAGTCAACGTCAGAACAATTAAATGAATGAATTGAAAATAGCAAATCATTCGTAATTACTGCAGCTAACATTTCTTTGACATAGGTGTTTTACTCTACCGGCGGCATATTTTTATCCACAATAAAAAAGAAACTGCAATTATCGACTGGTTTCTTGCTATCTTTCGTATACGTCCTTCTCTAACAAAGAACCTCACACAATTTTAATGCAAGTTACCCTCACTGTTGTGGCACAGGGATACCTCTTTTGACTTGTGCCAAGGGTACTTCAGTCAAAAAGTTTGGGGTGCTTCCCTCGTTTTATAATTTTGTAGGTACTTACCCACACATTTCTGTATCCCGTGCAGGTCTGGTTCTCAGATTCGTCTGTAACAGAAAAAAAACATGAACATACATATACATATATAAAACCCTAGCAGAAGTAACGAAGGCTGAAGCTACCTAAGCAAGATTGTATGGTAGCCAGCAAATAAAATGGTGATCCTAATCCTAAATAACCAGACATAATATTAGCATATTGCAGGATGGAGAAAGAAAGATATAGTGAGATGAAGTAGCAGAGAGAGAGAGAGAGAGGAAGTGACAGAGAGAGAGAGAGATGGTGGGCGCAACAGAGAGAAGACAGAGAGAGAAAGTTACCTTTTTGTGATGAGCTCTGAGAGGTAGGTACCTATTATAATAGTTAATCGTCATTCAAGTATCAGTAGAAGCATATTATAATTGTTACAAATAAATTCCTTTAACTCTGTTTTGAATTTGAGTTGGTAGATATTTCCAAGGCCTTTGATCGCATTTGATACCAGAGGCTCCTCGCCAAGCTTCCATCTTATGGCTTGCCCCCCAGTCATTTTCCTTGCTATATCTAGCTTTCTCTCAGATATATCACTGAGTGGTGGTTGCTGGAGTTTCGTCCGACACTCTATCTACATGATGGTGTCCCTTTTAGCACCAACACATGTTTCTTCTTCACATCAATGGTTTGTTGGGACCTACTTCATGCCCACAGCACGCAGATTTGCGCTTTCAAAGCTCAGAATTAAGAACATCGTTCTAGAATGAGCATCCAACAACTGAGACAATTCAACGAGAACAAAACATTAGCATGTATTTTCTCTAAAGAGGCCAATCTCACAGTGGTCAGCGTAATTATTTCAGGAATATCCATATCAATGAAGTCATTCATTTCCATGCTCGATATTACCAACAGGTATAAGGTCAATTGCCAAAAGTGTCTGTCAAAAATTTGGTTTTCTGTTTCGTGCCAAGTGCTATTTGACTCCCCCTCAACTAATTATGATTTTAAAGGCACAGATCCGACCTGTCCTGGACACTGAAATTCTACAGATATTTTCATGGACTTCTGAAATATAAATTGTTCCATCGTAATCGGTCCAATCGAGACTAATCGAGCTCAGTCTTCCCTTTGTCGTCACTTTGGAGACATGCCGAACATACCTTTTCCAGGGTTCATTCTTCCAACGAACGGCAAAGCTTTGGAAGTCACTGCCTCGGGAGGTATTCCCTGAGGCATACAGCCTGCAGAAATTGAAGAATTCAACTGGAACAAATTGTTTCCCTCACGATGCTCTCTGAAGATTACAGGATTTTTCTTTTCGTGGAAACCAGAACGTGGACAATGCATTTATTTCTAGGTTAACCTCATAGACCGGGGGATAGTGACAGATTTTGGGACACGATTTTACTCAGTATGCCTTTTGGAGGGCAGTACTGTCCGTATATCCTTGTGATAATAATGCATGAATCAAAGAGTCGTCGTAGGTTCTTCATATTGAAAAACAATAATAATATTTTCGAAAAATTATGTGTTTCGGTACGATTGCAATCAGGTTGCCATGTGTTTTTTAATAAAGTAATAGACGTAAAATACTCGAAAAACCATTGGCATACCATCAGGATGGGCGGAGAATTCCTTTTTCCAAATACAATTTCACGTGACCATACTAGCCATTCGGACCCAACCTAAAGGCCTGCCAATCGTTTTTCGAGTATTTTAGTTTTATTATTTCATCACGAAACACATGGCAGTCTGATTAAAATCGTACCCGAATAATTATAATAATTAAAATTATTAATATTATATTTTAATATGAAGAACCTACGACGACTCTTTGATTCATGCATTATTATCATGAGGATATACGGAAAATACTGTCGTACAAAAGGCATACTGAGTAAAATCGTGTCCCAAAATCTGTCACTATCCCCCGGTCTATCATAGTTAGGTAGGTAAGTCTCATTCGTCATATTCATTCATCGACAATTTCATTTATAATAATGGGACTTGGTGGTCGGCTGGTAGAGCGTTCGTCTCTCAATAGTTACAGAGCTGCCCATATGATTTACTGACAGGTAAAGAAACCGGCTGCTGGGCATGAAAATCTTTCTTGGTGTTGCCCCAAGTCGCCTGTATGTAGTTTTCGAATATCTCCAGGTCAAGGAGGCGGCGTTTGAAAACCAGTCAGTTTGTGACTGATCCAGAAACCGTTTGCTGGTTTTACATTTCGGGAGATATGGTCCTAGACATACCTTCCAAGTTTAACCCGCGAACGAGGTCAAGGTCCAGAGTTATGCCCAAAAAACCGCGATTTTTGAACTTGGCAGAAGGTATGTCCAGTACCATGTCTACCGAAATGTAAAATTAGCAAACGGTTTCCGTATCAGTCACAAAATTACTGGTTTTTTAACGCCTCCCCCCTTCGTTGACCTTGACCTGGAGAAATTCGAAAACCACATCCAGGCGACTTGGGGCAACACCAAGAAAGGAATCCCGGAAAAAAGCGCACAGGAAAGGAGCGCACGGGAAATAAGCGCACGGAAAAAAGCGCACAGACATATAAGCGCACATGAAATAACCGCACTCGGAAAAATGCGCACATCGTAAAAAGCGCACTTGGAAAAAACCGCACGTACATTAATGCGCACATTGAAAAATGCGCACACGCAATAGTTTCTCTACCTAACTTCGGAGAAATAAGCCCGTACTAAGACTTTTCGGACACCCTGTCCCTGTGTATATAAAAAACTGCAGTTGTTTGTGTAAAATTTAAACAAATAAACAAAATAGACTTTAATGATGTCATAGCTCGAAAACGTACCAGGTTGCGGATGTCCACCCACTTCCAAGCCACTTGCTAGGACTCCTACTAAGCATTTCTGAAGAAAAATTCTCCATACTCAAATTGTCCCACAGCATCCTAGTCCAGGTCCTGGATAATATGCAAAATTATCCCGTCCAATTATTAGTCTAATCTAACCTACTAACCTAGCTCGAAAGTTGGGAGCTTGGAAGTTGAAGAAAAATTCATTTTGAGGGTAGTATTTTTTTAGTCTGGTCTAACCTGAACGAACTAACCTAGCTCGCAACTTATAGAAATATAGAAAACTTTACGCGATTGTAGCCAATTCAGTGGAAAACCGAACAATTATATAAATTAATTTATTTTCATATATTATATAATACCTTTTCAACTTTGCTTATATCGCCCTTGCATGTGCGCATTTTTCAATGTGCTCATTAATCTACGTGCGCTTTTTCCCAAGTGCGCTTTTTACGATGTGCGCATTTTTCCGAGTGCGGTTATTTCATGTGTGCTTATATGTCTGTGCGCTTTTTTCCGTGCGCATATTTCCTGTGCGCTTTTTTCTTTTGCGCTTATTTCCGGTCACCCCAAGAAAGATATTTCATGCCTATAGCAGACGGTTTCTTTATCTGTCAGTAAATCATATAGGCTCCTCTCTGACTACAAGGGTCTTGGTTCGATTTCCATCATGGTCACCAGTCTCGTGCATGTCAAAAGATATGGGCTGCGTCTTCCCTAGCTCGCACAAGTCTCTCGAAGACTTCTGAGGCTTGCGCGTAGGAGTGCAACAGGTTGACGTAAATAACAAAAAAAAATAATGACATGGCTTTTATTGCATACAGGTTGTATAGGCAGACAAAATTGTGCCAGAGAAGTAGAAAAGAATAACTTGTCTAACCTGTAGACCCAATGACTCTCTTTTTCCCAACAGATATAGTTGGAGAAAACTGAATTCTTTTGGAGATCGTTTAATAACGAACAGTCGTTGCATGCCGACCGATGATGAACCCTTTACTCCCATGTTCACCTACTAAGTAGGCTTATTAAGGCAAGTACCTGACAGAAAACAACTACTCCCCTGGCTAAGACCACGACGGATCAAAACATAATTCTGCTGTTTGGTCACAGAGGGCACTTGCAATTGCGTCCTTTGATATTTTGAGGAACGTTGCACAAGTATCTGTTAGATTTAATTCAATACCCGTCGTGGTCTTAGCCAGGGCAGTAGTTGTTTTATGTCAGGTACTTGCCTAAATAAGCCTACTTAGTAGGTGGATATGGGAGTAAATGGTTCATCATCAGTCGGCATGCAACAACTGTTCGTTAGATATAGTTGGCCCTACTCTTCCACTCAATTTTTTTTATAGAACTAGCTATTCATTTCATGGCCATTGAATTTTAGCTTCGATTACGATAACATGAAATCATTTTGTTGTTCTGTAAATTTTCGAAACAATCATGCACACATTCAAATAAATACCTTGAACTTTCATTAGAATTTTCTGTCCACAGAACATTTATTCGAACATATTTCATAGGTTACGGAAAAAATTAAAATATACTCCTAAAAGGATAAACAGCTTTAATGAGGAACCACATAAAAACCACTTAACCCGGCGCATATTTATTCTATAGCGAGATTATTATAATAATCTACTTTACTTACCACGCTCAGTACCGTGGCGAACATATCATTATATCAATAATTTCATGGCATTTTTGGCCACATTCAGCTATTAACGGGCACATTATATTAACGAGATGAAAATTGCTTTGTTGCTTTGGAGCAATGCTGATATCAGAAGACACAGTGAATCAATCGTATATAAAGTTCTGTTCACTGTTATTCTCTTGTAATTGTTTTAGTTTGAGGCTTGCAGCAATATTTGGGTAGGTAATCTGAATTCACGTCCATCACTTCAAATGAAAACTTGAAAACTTTTGATGGGTTTATTTTTAAGAAAAAAAAAAAAGAAACAGGTCGAAAAACATATACCAGGGGAATAATACCAGGAGGATATGTTTATGCTATAAAACTTTCACCTCTACTTTCCACGCTCACCTTCCAAGTTTTTTATGGAATCCCTACATATTTTTCAATATTTTAAAATCTCCTTGGCGAGCACTTTCCAAAAATATATGATACTTAATACTCGGTAATCTTGAACAATTTTTCATTGCGAATGCAATTAGTAAAGTCGAAATCAAGAGGGCAATACTTTTAAATGGTCTGACGGAAGAAACTTATAAACTGCTAGAAGATTTGTTATTCCCAGAAACGGCCGAATCAACGGAATTTGTAAAAATCATAAAGGAATTCGATGACTATAACTATAATCAGGAAAAAATGGTGCTTGCAGAAAGGTACAATTTTTATATTTCTAAGAAAGAGAAGAACGAATCCTATTCTGAGTATTTAATTCGCCTAAAAGGATTAGCTGTCGATTGCCAATTCGGTCAGTTTTTGAAAACTGTTGCGGGACAAATTTTTCACTGGTTTAGAAAGTGGAAAGTTCTGGAAAAGTTATTACAGCAGAAGGAGGAAGATCTAATCGTATAGAAAAATCGCTGCAGTTGACACTGCAGGCGGAGTCTGCGTTGACTGGAGTCGGCATAAACGATAATATGAGGAGTTTAACAAGAAAGAAAGAGTACGTAGATGTCTTTAATATGAGTAAACATGATGATGAGCGAAGACATCATGGAACATATTTCAAGAACAGATACGATAAGAGACAACGGGTGACACGAAATCTGGATGGAAATGATCGAAGATACGGTGAGAGACAATGGGTGAAACGAGACTAGGATGGAAATGATCGACTAGGTTGCAGCAAGTATGAACAAAAAATACCTAAGGAAAGTGATTGTAGTTAAAAGAAGTATACATGCCATTCTTGTGGTAACAAAGGTCATTTACGTAAAATGTGTAAAAGTAAAAAGAAATTAAATTTTGTGGATAGTTCTCAGGATATCACTGTCAATATTGAAAGTTGTCATAATGACAATAGTACACTCGACTCTGCGGAAGAATGTCAAAGTATCGGATCATTTCATGTCAGTTCCAATACCTAATGCTGAATCGATAACAATTATTATTGAACTTGAAGGTAAAGTTTTTTGCATTGTGCGATAGTGATAGTGATAGTGTGATAGTGATAGTGTGGTGTGATCTCTGAAATGAACTATTTTAAATATTTCAATCATATCAAATTAGAGCCAACTGAACTAAATCTTTTAAGTTATGTTGGTGATAAAATTGAGTCTGTGGGTAAAATTTATATCGAGGCAAATTACAATTCGAGAAGTCACATAATCGAATTTCATGTAATAAAGAATGGTGGCCCAACTTTATTGAGAAGAAATTTCTTGAGATCTTTCAGTATGGGTTTATGTGAATTAAATTTTGTTGATTGTCAAGTGGATCAGTTGAAACATTTCCAACTGTTTTCAGCAACAATAAATTCAGAGTTGAAATGAAGGTTAAAACTGAAGCGATACCAAAATTTTGTAAACATAGAAATATACCATTCGCTGTTATGTATGTTTTGCAATTGAGAGATAAATTATAATACCACAGATATTATAGATTTCTACTCACTTACTTAACACGATAGATCCAAAATGTACGTTAAACAAGTCCTGAGTCCTCATATCGAGCAAAACAAGCAAATCTTGCCTAGGGTTAGATGTTCGATCTGGGATTTTATTTCGGAAATAATTTGTCACATATCTATACTGTACTTCAACAAAAAGGAATAAAATTTGATTGATGATTTGAATTGAATCCACATTTCTGAGACACCGATATGGAAAAAATGTGTTGAAATTGTATGACTCGACGTGGCAGACAAAACTGAATAAATCAATCAGGATATCTGGAAATGTTCCCGTCAATATCCGGTGCTTTCCAACTTCTCCCGTTCGCATTCTGATCAGCGATTGGGCGCTACGTAATGTGCAACCTGGGGTGACTGGCAGTATCTTTCGGTATTCACCCTCGGGCTAAAAGCTTATTTAAAACGACGTATTTCAATTTGAACCCTCTATTTATGGCAAATTATTCTCCAATTTGGTTTACACAGTCAAATTTCATTTGACGGGAAGGCGTCTGTCTGATTAGATAGACGACGAGTTTCAGCGAGTCATTTTCACTGGCGGAATGGAAAATTGTCTATTTCCATAGGGAAACTCATGAACGGAATTATGTGGGAATTTGGTGGGTTTTCTTCCGCAAAAAGCAATCATCAAATATTTATGGCGATGGTTATAGCAACTAGAACAAAATAGTCATTACTTTGAATGTTTGTTTTTTCCCACAGAACTGGTGTAGCTCTGACACAGGATTCAGCAACTGGCTATCATTATATATATATATATATATATATATATATATATATATATATATATATATATATATATGTATATATATATATATACATATAAGTAGAAAAGTTATTGGGTATAACCCTCAAAATATTCTGCAACCGTAGACACGTGTTTCGAGCTTAAGCTCTCATCAGTGCGGTAAAATCAAGTGCGAAGATGTACAACACTTGGATGTAAAAATAAAAACAAAGGAAGTCACGTGTCTACGGTTGCAGAATATTTTGAGGGTTATACCCAATAACTTTTCTACTTATATTTTCATATATTGCCCCTCGCTAAATCCATCCTTATTTATATATACATATATATATATATAATACAAAACAACAGTCGTATATATATTATCAATTTTCAACAGTTGGTAACATTGACTTGAAAATTACAGATTTCTTTTTTATTGACACCTGATGTATATCCCTTGGATATAATCAACAAGTCTTTTGTTTTTCGACTGAAATTTAAAAAAATTGTGTTATTTATATTCGTAAAGCCGATTTTTATATATCATTTACAATTTTAAACTGTGATGTCACTATTGAATGAATTAAGAACATGTCAACCAACCTCACCATAGTAGTAAGTAAAATTTAAAAACATCTAAATGTAAAATTGACATGAATAATTCTTTTTGATTCCCTGAAGATGTAAATAAAATTTACGAAAGCTTGGAATAAACTCTATAAAAGAGTACACTTTTGACTTGCTGCAATCCCCAATATCAACTGGTTTTATATATATATATATATATATATATATATATATACATATATGAGTATATACATTTAAAAACATAAATAAAAAAGTTATTGGGTATAGCCCTCAAATTGTTGTGCAACCGTAGACACGTGTTTCGAGCTTAAGTGTTGTAAATCTTCGCACTTGCTTTTACCGTACTGACGAGAGCTTAAGCTCGAAACTACTTATATATATATATATATATATATATAGAGAGAGAGAGAGAGAGAGAGAGAGAAAATTACTTATGAGATCCAAAAATCCTTTCTGATGAGTGGGTGACCACAAAACAGCTGTCAAAGGTTGGAACTCTCTTGTAATTTTAACAAAGAAACATTCTTTAAAATTTTAGATTTTATATTTGAATCAACATGTTTTATATTTGATGGTAAATTTTATAAACAGATTTTTGGTACACCAATGGGTTCGACTATTTCACCTATTTGTTTTAGACGAACTTCTTGATAACTGTGTTCCGAAATTATCTTTCGATGTTCCATTCATCAAACGATTTGTAGATGACCTGATATTATCAATCCCTTCTGGAAATAAGGATGAAATTTTGAACGTTTTTAATTCCTTTGACTCGAATATTCAATTCACTATTGAAGAAGAAATGAATAACAACATTCCATTTCTAGATATGAGATTAATAAGAAATGAACATAACATAATTGTTACAAAATGGTACAGAAAATCTATATGTAGTAACAGATTTATCAATTTTCATTCTTACCATCCTCAAAAGATGAAAATTAATCTTATTAAGTCTCTAAAAAACAGAATTCAGAAAATCACTCATCCAAGCTTACCTACTCAAACAAAGTTTGGATGATTTACGGAATATTCTTATCGAAAACTCTTATCCAAAATCTTTAGTTAATAATTTACTCTATTGTGAAAGAATCGTCACTGCAACTCTACCCACACCATCTCAAAATTCAGACCAACAAGAAAATACTCTACCAATCTACAGATCTCTGCCATATACAAGAATTGACTCCAAAATTGATAAACGTTTTTAAAGTTGACAATATTAAAATCTCCAAGAAAAATATTACTACAATATCAAAATTACATAGTAAAGTGAAAACACCCATTTCAAAATTACAAAAATCAAATGTTATTTATAAAATTCCTTGCATGGACTGTCCTAAGTCATATATTGGTCAGACTTCTAGAACACTGAATGGTCGCATTATTTCACATAAAAGCGACTGTAGACAAAATGTTGATCCATGTGCTTTGGCAGGACACGTTATCTCTAGAGACCACAGGATGGATTATAATAATACCGAAATTTTGAATAGTGAAACTAATCTGTCTAAAAGAATGTTCATGGAAATGGTTCAAATTAATAATGAAGAACAGTCGATGAACAAAAGAACTGACCTGAGTAATCTCAGCAAAATTTATACGTATCTACTTAATTTTGAGAAACATAGGACAAAATCACCCTCTATTCAGAATCTTCCAACTTGATTACTGAAATAAATTAAGTCACTGTCATTCCTACATCAGTCATTTCATTTCACTTCATGTATATTCTATTTTCGTTTTTTGCCAATTTCATCATTCATTCTCACGTTAGTAAGTACTCCATTTATTCTTTCCTACATTTATTGTACAATGCGTATTTTCAGTTGGAAGGTATCGAATTATACCGAAAGCTTGACAGTATCAAAGAGTTTTCTTTGAAATAGCCCGCAACCCTGACTGCAACCCCACAAATACTACAAACTATATATATATATATATATATATATATATATATATATATATATATATATATATGTATATATATAAATATATAATATAGTCTGACCAACAAGTTGAAGAACGTGAAAAATAGAGATATAGCTCCTAAAATTATGAGCGATAGCTAGATCATTGGAATCGGAATGACCACTAGAAAAATATTTTTGAGGATTTTACCGCATGTAAAAAATTGCGATTGTTATTAACAAAATAAGATGAAAAAAAAGGTATTTAATTTTCTGTTAATAACTCAGAAACTATCAAAACTTAAGAAATTTTGAAAGAAGTTTCGTAAAGCAGAAGAAATTTACAATAAAAATGACTACTCCCGAAACTTTACCTTCGATATTTATAATTTTAATTAGTATATCACAGAGAATAATTTGTCTATAGCATTAAATGTTAATTTAAAATTTTGAATAAATTATGTTGTCATCCAAATCAAACTTTTTTTTCAGTCTCCATTTTCATAAATAACGACGTAAAAGTTTAAATAATTGACCTATAAATTGTTGGTTTCCTGGAGCCGTTCTAATGAACCTACTTAACAAGATCACACAATGAAAGTTTTTAAAAATTTATTATTTTATTAATATAATTATTTATGACTAAAGAAAAATTGAATATCTAAAAAAGGTGGTTAAATAATTTTTTTTTGACGAATGTTTTATCATTGCTGTTTTTAACATCTATCAATGGCAGTAATTAATACTGGTTACAAACCTTTGACGTCATTTGTTTATAAATTAGTTATAAATAAATAAACAAATATAATGTTCAAGAATTTTTTTATTTCCATAATGCGGTCATGGAAGATAATGATTTAAATTTTATTTTTCTTAAATAAATTTTTTGATTGTTTATTATTATCGAAATGGAGGACTTCATAGCTAATGAATGCTCCTGAAATAATTACGTTGGGCACTGTGAGATTGGTTTTTCTAGAGAAAAAATATGCTGGTTGTTATTCTTGGATACGAAATATGTATTTTGTTGATATCAGAAAGTTACTGTCAAATACACAAATGATTAATTTTTTAATTTTTTTTACGAATCTCTCCTTAAATGCAGAGCTTGTGCAAGCAATGGAGATCCGGTATCTACATCTTACGTAAAAATGGCAGGTGGTGGAAACAACTTATGGTTAATATATTTTTACAAAATTTTTATTGCTATAATAGAAGTTTAGGAGGGTTCATAAATCCCCACCCGTTGAAAGAAAACAATAACCACACCCAAAAAAAGTAACGATTCACTGATAATGGATTTTTCTTGTCGAATTACTTAGATCACAATAAGAATTGTTTGATATAAGCACAGAACCTACAACTTGTTACTGAAACAAAAATTAAAAAAATTGATTTTGGAAAATCTGTGTTTTAATTTTTTCGCGTTTTCTGGAAAAAATTTCCACAGTAGTGCTAATCTTTTATCAAATTATCTGAAAGTAGACGCTTCAAAGAAAAAACTGGCAGCTGGCGAGCTTGAAAAGACAAACTTTATCGGTGAAACTTTTCAGATGAAAATGAGGTCGATTTTTCGGAATTCGTCAAAAAAAAGGAAAAATCTGTATTCTGCTACTAAAAAATTACAGCTTACTTGAAACATGTTGAGTTATATTTATAAAAAGATTCATTTTTGCGCGAAAAAATAATTAAAAACTGAAAAATTGTTTTTTCTGATATTCCCGAGAAATTTGAGGTTATGTGAAAAAATGTTAAATCCAGATCTTTTTATTATGAAAATCTTTGCCATTCAACTTTTTTCGATGGAATTCTCGAAAAACCGTGAAATCTCGCTTTCAACCCCTAAAAGTTCACCCCGTTCCACCCATCTTCCAATTTATTTCTCCCGTCATTCGAACAATATTTTGCTCCTCTTCCAGTAGGTTTATGCTGTTAATGATTTTTTTATCTCCAAAATGCATTAAAACTGGTCTACTGGTCTAGTGCGAGAAGTTCGTGTCTAGACTAATAGACCGTTAGATAGTGACAGATTTAGGTGCCCCATTTTCGCATACAAGCCTCGAATATGGTTGAAAAGTACATCGACGTTGAGTAAAATGGAGGGAAATTTACGAGTGGCTCCTGGGGAAACCATATGGAAAATTCAATTTTCCAGAACAGAAATAAAAGGAGTATATTGCCCATATTTTCACGCGAGCCGTGTTCACCTAATTATTAATTATTGGAACCTGGCTTCGGAATACCAAAGGCTCGATTGTTGCAGGTGGCTAAAGTGTTAATATGAGGGCGTAATCTTGTAAGGAAAAATCGAGATTTTAACACACAAGCCCATTGAAACTATGAAAATCTATATCGTCACTAGGCCGAAAAACATAATGGCTTGAGTGGCGCGAATGCATAAGTAGATTTTGTCGTCGGAAAATTTAATGGAAATTCGTTTTGATTTTTCCATATGTCCTCCCGACTCGTAAATTTCCCTCCATTTTACTCAACATCGATGTACTTTTCAACCCTATTCGAAAATGGGGCACCTAAATCTGCCACTATCTGACGGTATATAAGGCTAAAATCCAAGGAAGGGGACGGCTGCTCCCCCTAGTCCTCATATGGCGGCGCCCTTGGCTTCAGCGCGTTGTCAAAAGCTTGTCTGGCAAACGCCAGTTCGACTCGTCATCCTCGTCAAAAAGCCGAGCGCTTTCGAGAGAACTTATCTAGAATCACAGTCGAGGTGCTGCTGTCAGCCGTGGTCGAGACCGACTCGTAATTAAGTTCCATCTCGGTCGGTATTAGCGGCGCCTAGCTTACCGAAGTGCATTATCGTCATTATAAAAGTCATCATCATTATCTGGACTGATCATTCCCATCAGGCCTTTTCGGCCGCTAGTTGTCTGCTCGGTCTCGATTTTCTTTGATGTCGATAATGAAAGTCGATCTATTTTGACAACGCCGATGCGAAATCATCTCTGTAGTGTCATCATCGTGAAAAAATTGCCGAAATGGTCCTGTACCTGAACAGGGTGTTTTGAATGATCGAGCAGATCAGATTTGATGAAAATTCGTTCTAGGCCATTACATTTTCAAACATACTTTATTGTTCGATTCTCGCGAAAATACAAAGAGTCAGTTTTGAAAAAAAAATTCTATGCAATATCTCATTATATCCAATATTCACCCGAAATGATTATCGGTAATGATTTTTGCACCAAACAGTTCAATTCCTGTACATTGATAAAATTTTCCATGATACAAGTGTACAAGTGAGCCTTTAAGCATGTGCAACTAGTATCATACGCTATTTTTTATCGTGAATCAAAAAACAATGCTGGAAAGGAGAAAATGCTTTTGATACTTTTGATAGGGAAAGGACCCCGCAACAAACCTTATGGAAAATGGATCTCGGTGAAATTGGCTGAAACTTCGGGATATTGTAGACATTAATGTCCTGATTAAATGTTTCCATGGGAGCAAGGTCCAAAAATGGACAGTTTTTGAGATAATCGAGGTCGAAGGCTATCAAACTGACATTTTCAACTATCAATGGTAATTACATATCGATTGTTCCAAAGACTCGATATTCCCGAAACTCGATGAAAACTTGGACTAGGTGGTTTTCAAGATTACTGATAACAAATCTGGGGTCAAAAGGAAAATTCATGTCAATGGTCTCAATATGCCCCCCCCCAAAAGGCTAATCCCCCCCCCCCCCCAAAAAGGCTAATTTTTCGGTTCTCTCGAAACTCGATAATAACTTGACCAAAGTGGTTTTTAGGGTGGATGATAACGAATTTTGGGCAATAATAAGAAAATTCACGGGGCTGAGGTCGCTTATCTCCGTGAAATATCCAAAAGAATGTTGATTTATCAAGAAAAATTGAGAAATGATCCTATGTTGGGGGCCATATTGGGATCACTGATGTCAATTTTCAAATGCTCTCTTCGGATTCGTGTTAAGCTACCCTGAAAACCCCCAGGTCAAGATTTCATCCATTTTCAGTAAAATTAAAAATTGAGTCATACTGGAGGGCGGGCATATTAGGACCAAGTACATGAATTTTCGAATTCTGACCCCAGGTTCGAGCTCAGGGAACTAAAATATCCTGGGTCACGTGTTGCGTGGTGAATATTTCGAAATATATTTCAGTAGGGGTTGAAACTACCAATATACTGATACAGGTTTATTGGATGTTATAAACGATGTGAGTGTGGATCTGGAACAAGAACCCGTAGTTGTGGAATAATAATTCAATAATTTAGCTTATCATCCGATTATAATTAAAGTGAATCATAAAATCTGTCTGTTTAAGCACCAGAAAGATTAGTTAAACTAATGTCACTCAATTATTGATAGGGTTTCTGGTGATAACCGACCCTAAAACCCGTTGGGCCAGGTTTTCATCGAATTCAAAAATTCCGAAAAATTAACCGTCTTTGAAGCACCATATTGGTTACCACTGACTTGAATTTTCCAATTCTGGCCTCAGTTTCGTTATCAGCGATCCTGACAGCCGTATGCATAGTCAATCGCCAGCGACTCGCCAGAGTTTCGCCGCTCGCTACACAAGAACTATAATGCACAGTCGACCTCCAAAAAAGTGGTACATCGCCAGCGTTTCGCCAAAATGTTGACTTATCGCGTAGTTGTCACTTTTTTGGATCTTGACTGTGCTTTATAATCCTTGTGTAGAGAACGGCGAAACTCTGGCGAGTCGCTGGCGAGTCGCTGGCGATTGACTATGCATACGGCTGTTATTCTCATTTAGTTTCGAGAATGTAAGAATTGGACGTTTTAGGGGCCTTATTGAGACCACTGATGTGAGTTTTCCAATTTTGACCCAAGATTGGTTATCATTCATCGATTCTGGTTCTACGTAAAAAATTACTGAAGTACGGGGGTGTTTCCATGAGAAGTGAGACACACTGTATATTTTTTTATTTTACAACTTGAATTGATTTTAGAAATAAGTTTTTTGCATTATTAGAAACCATATAAAATTTGACACCACCCAGTTTTCGGGAAAAATTTAAAATTGTAATTTTTTTAATTTTGACAAAGTTCCCGAAATCTGTGTTGGTGGGAAATTTTGTTTTCTAAGAAATTACTACCTTCATTTCCGACCAACTCAAAACTTTTGCATCATTTTCATAATCAATACAGGTTGCAAACATAATTTATTAGTGTAAAATAAACAAAAACTATGTTGCCGTCCGTCATCGGCGGAGGTGGTAAATTTTCGGTGAGACTTGTGACATAGTGAGAAACGTTTTTTGCATTTACTACTCTTTTTTATATTTTTCTGCCGAGTCATATTAACAAAAGGATAAACAAATTAAATAATTTATTTACTCTGATGCCAAACTTGGAAAAGGTCGCAAAATTGGAGAACGATAGAGGATGAAATATATTTCCTTTGTTTTCGTCATTTTGCGACTCTTGCATTTTCTTCTATACAAAATAACCAGAATTGTTTATAATTTACATTTTTAACAACGTTGCCGTCCTTGCAAGAGCGGGCAAATTTTTACTGTATCAAAAAAATACAACTTTTGTGAAAGTTTGCATTGTTTAGCTATTTTCCCCCATTTTTGATTTTAAATGCTACAATGATTGGCATTTTATGGCTACTAGTAGAGTCTACAAGAATTATTTTGATGAATTTCTCTTCAAGCGCACTAAAAATTATGATCCAGGGCTCATTCGATTCGGAATGACCTCTAGAAAATTTTTGAAAAATTTCAAGGTGCGCCGGCAAAAATTGCAAAAGTTCTAAACAATTTAGTAAAAAAAGGGGGGGTTTGTTTTTTTTTGCAAATATCCCGGAAACTTTCGAGGATATCCAAAATTTGAGAAAAGATCCTGAAAGAGGAGGAAATTTCTTGAAAAAAATTCTACCTCCCGGAATTCTACCACCAATATTTAGAATTTTAATTTAGAGGCGAAAATAGCGCTAATAGCGGGTGATGCGAGTCCCGCGTGCGCTGACTGATACGGACCCTTGAACAATAAAAATAATTTTAAACCATTCCATATCAATATTGGGAAATAAAAAATTTCACTTACTTGAATAAACGAAAATCCATGGAAAAAAAATTTTTCCCGTTATTATTTTATCACAGTATGGTTTTGTTAATGAACTAGTTTTTACAAGTTTCAAATTTACATACAAATCCTGATAATTGTTAAAATAAAAACCTCAAATTTGTTTCACTTCTTGGAGCTAAAAAATGTTGATTTTCCACTTTGTTATTTACAATCTAAGAGACTAAAAAATTAAAACTGCAAATAAAGCTATAAAAAATATATTTTTTTAATATCCTACCAATTTGTTCGTATTTTAATTATTTAAAATTACATTAAACTGAATTTTTTAATTTCTTACTCTGATTGCTTAAATAATTGTAATGAACAAATGCATTGTTTATGAGATATTTGAATTTTTGTTTTTGGAATTTTAATCAGTAATAAATATTATGATCTTTAAGAACAAAATCATTTCTTAAAAAAAATGTATCGCTTAGGAACATAATTGTTGATTAACTATTTTGTTGTTACCAAATATCAATATTAAGGAACCATTTGTTTTTTCAATCATATTTTTCATTGCTTCTCGATATTCTAAAAAAATATTTATTTATATTTTCTTTGTTTATTTAATAAACAATTTGTTATAAACACATGAATTTTCACGATATATTTTTTTTAAATACTGCAATAAATAACAAAAACAACCATGTGTCATTTGTTGCGTGAAAAATATTAATATCAATACTTGGTAATTTGGTAGCAATAAAGATAGTTCAACAAATGCGTTTATAAGCAATAATTTTTTTTTCAAGAAATAATTTTGTTCTTAAAGACCATAATATTTGTTGCTGATTAAAATCCCAAAATCAAAAATTCAAATATCTTATAAACAATGCAATTGTCTATAACAATTATTTAAACAATCAGAATAAGAAATTTTGAAATACCATTTTTATGTAACTTTAATTTATTAAAATATGAATAAATTGGAATATTAAGAAAGAAAGAAATGTTCATAGCTTTATTTGCATTTTTCATTTTTTAGTCTCTTAGATTGTTAATAACAAAGTGGAAAATCAACATTTTTTAATTTTTCCAATGAAGATCTTTTTTAAAGCCTTTCAAGGATAGCTCCAAGAAGTGAAACAAATTAGAGATTTTTAGTATAACAATTATCAGGGTTTGTATGTAAATTTGAAACTCGGAAAATCTAGTTAATTAACAAAAGCATATGTAATAAAATAATTACGGGAAACATTGTTTTTTTCATGGATTTTCGTTTATTCAAGTGTCTAAAAGGTAAGTGAATTTTTTATTTCTCAATATTGATCTTTAATGAGTTAAAGTTATTTTTATTGTTCAAGGGTCCCTATCAGTCAGAGCACGTGGACTCGCATCACCTGCTTTTAGCGCTATTTTCGTCTCAAAATTAAAATTCTAAAAATTGGTGGTAGAGTTCCGGGAGCTGGGTCTTTTAGGATATTTCCTCCTCTCCCAGGATCTTTTTTCAACTTTTGGATATCTTTAATAGTTTCCGAGATATTTGCAAAAACCTAACGCCCACCCCCCAACTTTTTTTTTACTGGATCATAATTTTCGGTGCCTTTGAAGAGAAATTCACCAAAATAGTTCTTGTAGACTAGGCTATACCTACGCGCGCCATCGATACTCATTCTCACGCGAATGATCCACCTAAACCATACCCATCATCGCGATGGTGATGGTGACATTGTTGATGAAATATTCAAATGAAGAAGGGCGTGACAATGGTCGCGTCTCACAGTCGGAACTCCTACGCTGTATGACTACGACGAGGTACCGTCGCGCGTCGGTGAGATCAAAGCGTTCAAAGTATCACGTACGGTTGTATCACTGGAATATTCAATTTAAATCGACGACCACACACATCTCGCAGATTTGAATGTGGATGGTGTAGTGACACCAGATCGAGTTGGTCAATGAAATTGTGTTCGAATTTAGACGAGATAGTAGTACAGAACTATTTTGGTGAATTTCTCTTCAAGGGCACGGAAAATTATGATCCAGGGCTCATTCGATTCGGAATGATCTCTAGAAACTTTTTGAAAAATTTGAAGTTGCGCCGGCAAAAATTCCAAAAGTTATAAACAATTTTATAAAAAAAGGAGGGGGTTTGGTTTTTTGCAAATGTCTCGAAAAATATTGAAGATATCCAAAATTTGACAAAAGAAAAGGAAATTTACTAAGGAAAGTACCCTACCACCAATATTTAGAATTTTAATTTAGAAGCGAAAACAGCGCTAAAAGCGGGTGATGCGAGTCCCGCGTGCGCTGACTGATGCGGACCCTGGAACAATAAAAATAATTTTAAATCATTAAATATCAATATTAAGAAATGAAAAAATTCACTTGACACTTGAACAAACAAAAATCCATGGAAAAAAAATTTTTCCCGTAATTATATAGCTTGACTAAAATTTCGTCATTGCTGTAGTCGCACATTTTGGAATTTTGTTCAAACCTCTGGTAGAAAAGGAGCCAATCCTCAGGATTACCGTCAAAGACTGGGAAGTCCTTATCAACAATGTATCTAGTCAATAGTTTGCTGTGCTCAGATGGTGCGACCTTCTGCATTACATTTGAAATTGTCTAGAGGTTGTTCAGGAACATGATGTTTTGGTAGATATGATGGATTTGTTTGTTTAACCAATTCGGCCACGGAAGGATAGCTGCATTCAGTGTTGGGTAATGATTGACCTTCTGATTGTGTCTCTTCTGCGTTTTCTTCAACATCTTATTCTGCGTTTTTCAAATCATACTCCATTCGCAACATCCTCATTCTGTTTTCAATTTGCTTCTCTTCTAATTCTTGCCTTTCTTTTTTCCATCTGAAGGGCAAGCCTTTTCCTTTGTGAGTTTAGAGAAGCTTGGGATTTTTGTGAATTCTTCGAAGACACTTTTGAAGAACTTATTCTGCTACTTTTTCGTCCTGATTGAGAGCTGACTAATTTCATTACATTATCAGTCATGGTCTTGTCACTTTCTTTGACACTTTCGAAAGTACTGGACTGATTCACAGGAATAATTGGTAATAAAGATTTGTCGACAAAATGGAGAAGAGTGGAGAAGCAGGATGAACTTTTAGGGGTTGAAGTGGTATTTTACGGTTTTTCGTGAATTGCAACGAAAGTTGACCTCCTATCGAAAAAAGTAAAATGGCAAAGTTTGTTGATAATTAAAAGATCTGCAACTCTTGTATCTAACATTTTTCTACATAACCTCAAATTTCCCGGGAAAATCAGAAAACCGATTCATCAGTTTTTTATTTTTTTCTCGCGCAAAAATAATTTTCTTTACGTAATCTGGTGAAAATACAACTCATTATGTTTCAAGTGAGCTGTAATATTTTTGTATCGAAATACAGATTTTTCCTTTTTTTCTGACAAATTCCAAAAAAACGACCTCATTTTCAACTGAAAAGTTTCACCGGTAAAATTCGTCTTTCCAAGCTCTACAACGCCATTTTTTTCTTTAAAGCTTTTACTTGTAGATTATGTAATAAATGAGGAACACTACTGTAGATTTTTTCCAGAAAACGCGAAAAATTAAAAAACAGATTTTCAAAATTAATTTTTTAAAGTTTTGTTATTTATCAAAATCTTGAAATTAACAGTTGAAACCTTCCGAGAATATTAATTTCATATTACCCTGAAGTACAAAGAATGAACAAGGACATAAATAAGGATGATAGAAGGGCGAAAAGAGGTGAACTTTTGGGGATAAAACATGCTTGCTACAAAAAAGTTGAAGAAAAAAAATTTGTTAACAAAAATAAATCTACAACCTTTATATTTAACATTTTTCCACATAACCTCAAATTTTCCGGAAAAATCGGAAAATATTTTTTAATTTAGTTTTAATTTTTTTCTTGTGTAAAAATCGTAAGTTTGTCGTAAAATTTAGTGGAAACATACCTACCTTCTGGTAAAATATCGTTCGTCAATTACTTTTTGCTCGATTAGCTCTGTGATCACGTGGTACAACCGAGATCTGCTCCCTCTGCTCGAATTTTCATTAACTTAACGCACCTTATAAGATTTCATTTCAGGGTAGTACCTAGCTTCTTAGGAGCCGCTCCCTCTCCGAGTACCTACTTCAAAGAGGATCGAGAAAAATAAATATTTCGCTGCAAAAAAAAACTGTCTAATTTAGAACCTAAAAAGGTATATTTCCATTAAATTTGGAGACAAACATACATGCAATTTTTACATAAGAAAAAAATTAAAACTTAATTAAAACTTAATTAAAACGGTTTATCCGATTTTCCCGGAACATTTGAGGTTATGTGGAAAAATGTTGAATGCTAAAGTTATAGATCCCTGTATTGCCAACAACTTTTTACTCAACCTTTATTTTTGTAGGTTAAATTTCGCTGCAAATCGTGAGAAATCATTTTTACCCCCAAACAGTTATTATAAAACTATTCTCAGATATAATTAATACTTATATTATACCTAAATTGTTCGTAGTTGTAAATAGAATAGAATTCAATTTTGTTTTCAAAATTTATTTAACTTCTAACTTCTTGCGTACTCATATAGATGGATGGTTTATAATATTAATCAATTATTAAGCTGAAATATCCTTGCCTCAACCTATTCGAGAAGCAAGAAGTGTTCACCTGTTTCAAAATATTTTCCCAAGTGGTCAAGAGGAATTTGTCAAAAAGTCAAATTAATATTTAGTTGGACCTATTCAAGAATGCTATCTTCTTGAATCAACGCAATTATGTAATTAGGTTCTAGGTTTCAAGAAACTCACTCGATGATCCTGAATGTTTGTTGTTTTAGAATATCTTATTCACAGTCTTGATGACATTGAATCAAGCTATTTCCAATAGAAACGTCACAGATCACCTTGGCTCACGCCTTTTATATAATCCCAATTTTAATAATAGTTCTTGGGAAGTTGTCAATAAGGTTTTGACGTTACTTGTAAATTTACTGGAGATGTGCGTAGCCTTTTTTATTATCCATAATAGTCTGCCTACTTATAAGTTGATGATGTATAGGTACATACATAGATACCTACTAAAAAATTAAATAATAGGTAGTGTAGTATATTTAAACAAATTTACTCTAAAATAATTTATTTGACGAAATACAATGTCTCAATAACTTCAACACAATACTTACAATAATAATTTTTATCACAATCTTCGCTGACTGTCCCAACTCTCCTGCGTGGTTCTTTTTATATTCACCGTTCATTTCACGTAATGCTCCTGATATTTCTATAAAGCCTTCGGAACGTTCTCCTATTCGACCAGATTATTCTCGAAGCAAGCGCTTCGGAAATAATTCGCGCTCACGCGCGGTCTACGTGAGCGTTCAGGCCCGGCATCGCCCGCAGCTTCGCCACAGTAGGTAGTCACTATTTTTGCTGTAGGAACATTGAAAATTCTCTTTTGATTAAATACAACCCTGAAAAATGATCCTCACCTTTGTGAGTTTCGCAAGAGGAGCTCTATTAAATGATAATAATAATTTTTATTAACCACTTTGGTACAATAGGGTACAAGTATACAAATATATAAAAACGTAGAGACGAGAAACACCAGTCATAGTAATTGAACAAAAATTCAACCTCACAGCTTTACATACAGAATTATGGAATAAGTACACAAAATTTAATAAATAATTAGGAAGTATCATTCATATACTATACTATATACTACATTTAACTTTATTACAAAAAATGTTGTCACTATGAGAATTTACTAACTCATTCGGCAATTTGTTGTAAAAAACAAAGCATTGTAAGCAGGGGAGTTTTTGAATTTAGAAGTTTTGTGACTTGCCATCCGCAGCTGCTATCCTCCGAATCTTGTACTATGAGTATGTGTTGCTGCAATTGTTTCGAAGGACTTAGAGTTGGTTTTAGCAAATATAAAACATTTGAAAAAATATAAATACATGGAACAGATAGCAGTTTTCCTCTTATAAAAACCGGTTTTCAAGTATCTCGTTAGTCCATGTCGAAGATGAGTCTTGAAATACGCTTTTGGCCCACAAAAACTCCATTTAAATCTGTACCGCACCCCCATTCAATTATGTTGAGTTATATATAAAAAAAATGCCATGGCAAAATAAATGCTTGATGAACTTTCTTTTGTTACACAGGATTTCATTTGTTTGATTGCAAAGAACGCTGAACTGAGTTTATAGCAAACATTAGTCTAACAGAGTTCCCAAGAATTTTACCTCTTGCGACATGACTATTTTCCCATGACGACTATTTCATTTGGTATATTATCTTTTCTATTGAAAAATTTCACAGAGACATACTTCTTAGGGTTCAGAATGAGTCTGTTACGGTCAAACCAAGAAGCAAATGTATCAATGATTTTGGTAACGTTAACAAGTGAATTGTCGATATTAGACCTTGTAACTGTGGTCGTGGTATCATCAGCAAACATAGTTAAGTGGCAGTCTTTTATGTATTCAGGCAAGTCATTAGCAAATAGCTCAAATAATATTGGACCCAAAACCGAACCTTGTGGAACACCCATTTTAACATTTTGTTCACTCGACGTCACAGTATCATATTTGACCGTCATAAATAACCACCAATAATATCATTCTTGGAAAAACTTCATGTTTCGTATACCAATTAAGAATCATTCATTCTTATTGTTACATAAAAAATTTAATGAAAGCGAATCATTAACTGTAATTTAGACAAGTTTGTACAAAAACTCTCTATCATCGCGAATAATAATAATACCATTACATTAATGGTATAAACATGCTTCCGAAAATAACACCTTCCACACGACCATTAGCGATTCACCATAGTGAGAGAGTACCGGGCGAGTACTTTCGCTAATAAAGCGCTTGTTTACAAAATAATAGATGCCACATATACTCAACTCATCCCTGTAACAGTATAATTTCCAGTTGTATCAGCCAACATGCGCACTGAAATCGGCGATAAAAACCCATGGGCGGCGCCAATAATAAATGGCAGCCCAACCTATTGGTTGTCAAGTTTTAAGTCCGCCCATGCCGGCTCAGCACAGAAGGGGAACCGGTGATTTTCTACTGTTCCCCTTCTGAGAAACAGTAAGCAATGTGATTTCAACAATAGTAGTCTAATATTACCCTTTATCAGTGCGCCGTGTGATTGTTTGTCGGGACCGCTAAGTTTTCCGTTGATGTTTACTGATAAGAAGTGACTTTTTTAAGTGTCAGCATGCTCACTGATATGACGCCCACAGCTGGGCAGTTTTATGGCGCTCAGATACCTGCCATGACCATGAATGTCAAAACAGCTGTGAGTACTTTTAATTGAAATCATTTCTACTTTGTGAACCATTTTTTCACTCACTAATCTATTATTGTCAATTAATGATGTAATATCTTTTTCGGAAACATTCTTGACAACCTGAGATGCACAAACAATTCCCAAACTGTCATAGAATAACGTTCAAACTAGTACGTACCTATCAAATATTCATTCCTACCTTTCATTACAAAACTTGAAACAAAAGTAATGGGTAATATTAACCGATAATTTGGCCTCATTCAAAGTAATTACAGAAAACAATTTCTGTGGAATAAAGAAACAAATAGATTTTTAGATCAGTAATTTTCCAATTACTGGAAGTTGTCCATTAGTTGTTATTGTGTCTTTCGATACTGAAATAACATTATTAAGGTATACTATGAAACACAATATTAATAAAATATTCAGGACAATTACCTTCTCTGAAAGTGAGATCAATTTGATTTGATCTATTTACGAGTGGGATCGTTTTAATAAATTATTGATTTATTTCATTCTTTCCTTTGGATACCTATAGTTTGGGAATAATTGTTACTAACATTCTAAGTAAACAAACCCATTGTGCAAATTCACCAGTTATCAAAGCAAAGGCCTCATGCTCAGGAGTGCTAATCCTTCAACACAACACATTTTTATCCTTTGTTGTGCTTGCTCATCTCCTGCCCATTGTTAAAAATCCTTTTTGAAAGGTATTGACTAAGCTACTTACCTAAATCTCCAGAAGTAGGTACTTCAGAGTTGGTTCAAGAGTGCTTGAGTCGAGTGCGTTCGAGAAGAGAGACGTTTGAACTTGTTTGTCACGATTCAGATTTTATCAGGTCTAAGGACAGATAAAGATCACTGCTAAATTGTCTTTGAAATTTGCTGATCAATTAGATCTTGATTATTCAGATAATTGAAATTGAAGCCTTTGACTAGTACCAAAGGGTTCGATTTGAAAATTTTCATAACTGTACAAAAGGTTGGGTACTATTTGTTATTTAGATGAGGTAGGTATATATCGACCCAAAAAGTATTATAAAATCAATACTATTTGAAAATGAAAACTACTCTTACGCCATAAAAGTGTTATCTCATTATAGAGGTTCAATTATTTTGATCAATTTGGTACTAATTTTCTTTCGAGGGGAATAAATAGCCTGATCACTTAGGTCTTTATTATTGTGATAGATGAGCTTGAACACAATGGAAATGTAACTTTTGACTGTTCCCAAAGGGTTCAAATCGAATATTTTCATAGCTGCCAAAAATGTTGGGTATGCTTTGTTATTTACATGGGGTATACATCGAACCAAAAGGTAGTCTATCAAATCAATTATCTTTATTCAAGCGTACTTAAAAACTTTAACAATTCTTACGCCATAATAGTCGAATTGAAGTATCATTGAAGTAGGTAGGTATCGATAATTTTGATCAATTTGGTACTAATTTTCTTTCGAAACGAATTTGTTGTTAATTCAATCAGCCCAATGCGGTCGAACAATATTTTTATTGCACTGTTCATGAGCTAAGAATAATAAAAAAATAGCTGGTGACATCAACATGAGCTTTTATTGCAAAAATTATATAATTTCGGAGTTAGAGAAAAAACTCATGATTGGTTCGAATCGTATCTTCGAAATCGTACTCAAAGTGTCAAAATAAATCAAAGAATAGAAAATATTCAAAATCAGTTCGTATGGACACTTATGCCCAATGAAATTGGAGTACCCCAGGGCTCTGTTCTGGGTCCGGTTTTGTTTTTGCATTTTATTAATGATCTGCCTGTAATTTCACCAAAAGGCTTCTCTTTTTTGTATGCTGACGACACAACGCTTTTGTTTCGTGAAAGGAATGAGAGAATTCTGCAGGATACAATTCACTCCACTCTCCAGAGTCTTTATAACTGGTTATCTAGCCATTTTTTATTCTAAACCCGTGCAAAACTCAATAAATATCTTTTCAAAATCGTCATCATAATAGTACCACCAAAATAGATATAAATAATAAATCAGTAGAACAATCAAACTGTGTAAAATTTTTAGGAATAGACTTTGATTCTTATCTCTCATTGCGTAATTATTACGAAAAATCTGAATAGCAAGTGTTATCAAATTAGAGTTCTAAGAAAGGTTCTGAATAAACAAGCATTACTATTATTTTATTACCGTCAAATTCAGTCAAGGTTGATATGTGTTATTTTAATTTAGGTAATGAAAGATATTTTCATAACACAAAAAAGACTATTAAGAAACATTGTTAATGTATCTTCAAGAACTTTCTGTTGAAGACTATTCAGAGAGTATAATATTCTCACAGTTTATGGTTTATTCATCTCTGAATTATTGATGTAGGTATATACACAAAAATTTGGATAAGTTCATGAAAAATGAATCGGTACATCATCACAATACAAGAATAAAAAATGATCTGCATATTCCAGGAAATCGTACATCATTGTGCCAAACATCATATCAAATAATGGGCATTAGGCTGTATAATATATTATTACCTAATGAACATAAAAGATTTACCAAGTTGGACCATTTCAAATATGTGTGTATATTATGTTTTGAATTTGTAAAAGTGACAAATTTGTATCTTTTCGACATGTCCCATAACTTGTAAAAGTTCTTTTAAACGGGCCAATAAAATCTATCTATCTATCAACTAGGTCTTTATTATTCAGATAAATGATATCTGTCTAAAAAATTGGTACCTATTCTTTGTTGTTTAGATGGGATATACGTCAATCCAAAAGATATTCTATCAAATTAATTATCTTTATTAAAAAAACCGAAACAATTGTTACGAGATAAAAGTCAAAATGTTATCTCATTGAAATAATAATTATTTTGATCAATTTGGTATTTATTTTCACTAGAAAGGAATTCATTAATTTAATAAGCCTGATGCAGTCAAAAAATAATTTTTCTGCAGTGTTCATGAGATAAGCGCAATTAAAAAATGCTGGTAAACATCAACTAGAAATTTATTATTCAGATAAATGATATAACCGTCTAAAAGGTTGGGTACTCTTTGTTATTTAGAAGGGGTATACATCAACCCAAAAGGGATACTGTCAAATTCATCATCTTTATTCGAAACTATTCAAAAACTGAAAAAAATGTTCCGCGATAAAAGTAAAACTGTTATCTCATTGAAGTATTAATTGATTTGATTAATTTAGTATTTATTTACTTTCGAAAGGATTTCATTAATGCAAGAGTCAAACAATATTTTTACTCCACTGTTCATGATATGTATAAGATGAATTAAAAATTAGCTGGTAAACATGGGTGTCTTTTATAATCTAATACGAATTGAAAAAGAACAACAAATAATATCTATATAAATATCTTTTAACACACTATCTTTCAAGTTTTAACGCCATTTAATACCTTGCTATGTGTTCGGTTGGCTTCATGCTGGGCAAACACATCAGCAAAGCTGCATGAGGTATGCGTTGCTCTTTTATTTTCCAACGGTCCGACGCTAAGTAGCTTTTAAACACACTTGATCCGACGGGTGTAGTTTCTTCATAATGAATCTATTGAAATGTAACAAGAATGTAAAATATTGGAAAGGAAAACGGCATTTGCTCGAGGTGTGTTTGCGTATTATCATGTTTATGCAACGTTTCGTCGATTATCTCATTAAAATTATGTGTAAATGTTACTGGGAACGTAATGTGCTGAATTTTAAATAGGTAACGGGTTTAATGATAGGTAATAATTTATTTTTTCGTGGTTATTACCATTTCCAAAGTGTCTGCGGAACGTTTATGAGAGTTAATTGAATCATGTAAGAAAGTAAAAAAAACTGAAACAAATCACAAAACAAACAGTACCTATATACTTATTCTCTAGAACAGCTCTGTACAATTTTCTGTTCCAGATCACAGAACGAAAAAAGTACGTTATATTAGTAAAAAAGTACATCAAATCAGTGAACGTCAACATTAATTTTGGGCCGATGACGGGTGTTATGAATACAATGAACGGTCGTACGTAAATTTTCTCGTTGATTACACTAAATAATCGAAGACTGATAAACTTAGACAATATCTAAAATACAAATATTTACTCACCATATAGGTATATTTTTTCTCAAAAGTTATAAATATTGTCCGTTCCATTCCAAATAATACTAAGGTACCTATTAATCATTTTTAAGATAGATTATTTTGTCATTTCAAAATCAATAGAAGGACAAAAATGCAAAAGTTGAAGTTGGTCACTTTTGTAATAATGAAGTGGGGTGGGAGCAACTTGTTCTTTTACTGATGGAGAAAACATCACGTACCAAAGTGGGAAGTGTTTTTTTTATATATTGGGAAGTATATTTCTAAATTTGGGACAAAATTCAGGGTGTAAAATTTGTACAATATTAGAAACAGTCCTTAACGGTTCTTTGAAAACTTGTTAACAGTAACATTATCTATGATCAGCTTTGTGGAAGGTTAAAACCCCAGAGGAAGATGGCGAACAATCTCAAAAAGGTTTTCTTCAAAATAAAGACGTGCTCATTGCGTAATTTGGTTTTATTTCAAAACAGATTCACAGATCATATTATCATGTTTATTATCATGTTTATAAAGGCCTTTTTCTAGGAAATTCCAGAACATTTTGCTTTCCTGTGGAAAGTCTAAGTTGAATAAATAAATAATTTTAAAACATATATCGACAGCCTTGATGATATGAAAAAATTTGTAGCAAATATCGTCAAAGTAGACACATGCTTGATATATTGGAGATGTCATCACCAAGACATAATATAAAGGGCCCAATTGCCGTTTTTTGCTTTCAAGCGTAATATTTTGTGCTCTTCAATTTCTCTCTTTTATGGTATACTTTGTGTGGGTTGTCTTGCCAGTATTATTTTTTTATCATTACTTGGTCGATGGCACTAAATATCCATAGACATATTGAAAGTGTAATCACCGACTGAGGGATCGGTCAATTAGATAAATTTCCCGAAGATGTGTTGCCCACTGACGACGTTCGGAACTCTTCCAATCCCGGGCGATGGACCATTGTTACGGAATTGAAATCCTGACTCATAATTTCACCCTGTGATTAACTGTATAAAAACATAATAAATTACAACGCCCTAGAATTTCCCGCCTTCAGGAATCTAGACATATCCCAATTTGTATTGACGGCCAGTCCATATTCTTACCTATTATATTGAACGAGTAAAGTTTTCAATTGTAGAAACAAGTACCGCAAACTAACAGGACTTAAATAGGTACTCGCCCTTCTTAAATGCGTTTGGTTGTGTTTTCTTTCAATCTGGCACAATTTCACAAATACTCTACGCACCACAGAAACGCGATTAAGCCCTTTCAACTTTTCAACGTCGACTGAACAAATGAAACATAAGTCATCGGCAAATGAAGTATTTACGACAAACTTGAGTGCGCATATGAGACCTTTTCGTTTGGGGTGATTGTTCCATGGTCAGGCAGCATTAATTTGGCGCGTTTTCTGGAAGATATTGTTTGGTTTCGTAAAATCAACGTTTAGTGTTCATAGAAACATTGAAGACTTTTTATTATTTTCTCATGTTTTCTATTGATGGATCTATGAAGAAAAATCCATTGTTTTAATGATGAAAAACATAGATTAATAACATCAAACGTTGATCCAATAAATTTTTTCATCATATGAATGAAGAAAATTATTAATTTTTGATGTTTTGCTTTCATTGTTTAATGTTGGCTCGTTCATTGTTTCGTCTTAAGATATTAGTCTGTAATCAGAAATCATTGTAATAACCATCGATTCGTAATATTAATGTTCAAAAAATTGACGACCACCGTTCATTAATTGTATACGTACTAAATTTCTTTCTGTGATTTCACACGCATATCATTATCGCAAACATTGAAGTAGGTACCTTGTTTATATCTCTCTGTTCCTTTGACACCTATTATTGATTCTAGTGCATTCAGATCCGACTACAATGAGCCCCAGTTTTCGAAATTGTCAACCTCAATCAAAAACGTGATTGAATGGTCCTGAATTGACCTGAACTGAAAAACAAGTTTTATTCTGTTAGTCAGAAATGGTCTCAAACAGATGTGTTTTTCCTTTGTAACGCATATGTTCAACCTGTCTGGGAGAAATACGATACATTTTTACAACCCATGGAGATCCATGACTCGAAACATTTGCAAGTTTTAAGTACATCCTTTGCTTTATGATTTTTCTGGTAAGGTCATATTTATTGTGTAGTCCGTTCTTTTAAACCTACCATAATGAGTCTTTGCAGAAAATTAGTAGGTCTGAATATATGTAAAGTGTCGTATTATTTATCGACATATTAGTAGGTAATTGAAAAAGTAACATTTCACTTTACCATATTATTACTTTGAAGATATTTAGGGCATAGTCAATATTCTGATACCAAGTATTTGGTACCGAAAGAGAAAGGTGTGTATAACTCTTTAAAAAAAGATTTGAGTATCGTTAAAATATTTCCTGTGCGTTACAGAAGTTATATTGGAGAATTAAGATTGAATATACGTGACACTTTCTGTAAATTAGACAGACAGACTGCTCTCTTGTAGAAATAACATCCCCATAAGTAAAATCTCCAGAAAAAATACACGAAATATTCTTAACTTTAATCTTCCCATATACTTTAGGTAAATAACAACTAACTGGTGACACCTACATACTTGTACCCAATAGAAATGATCATTCCATAATTATCTTTGAAGAGTTGCGTTTAGGCTGCTTTTAGTTCAGCACGCAAAGTTGGACATTCTGAAAAAGTTCACTTGGTTCCAACTAGAATATTAAAATGAACATTGTGATAAAGTCAGTTAAAAAAGGTTTGGATAGTCTTGAGGCAACGGTGAAATGTGAATTTTTTATTTTTGAAAAAGCCTTACCTATATTTTAGAGGAATTTATTTGAAGGTGTCAAGTGTCACTATAAATCTAGGTATACTTTTGTGTAAACACTGAGAGAGAAATAATAAGACTCAGTCAAAATAACAATTAATAATTCAACGTAGCTATGGACTATTTTATACTTTTCTTCGCCAGCTATTACTGGTTTGCGGAAAGTTAGTTGAATTTACACAATGTTCCCATCAGAGTGTAATGTTCTAGCTGACTTTCGAGATTCAAACTAAGCTTGATAGGGTAAATCCTATAGTTAGTTACTTACCTTATAATAATAATATTCTCTCATAAACGGTCGTAAAGGACACCCAAAGGCATTTCCTGTGTGGGTAGAGGACATTATTATTACTTGCCGTGGCGATTCGGAGCAACTTACTGATTGTTTTGGTGGCTGTAAAAACCTGCATCACCACCATGGGTGGTGGGTACGCATTCCAAGCAAGCATTGAATGATGGGATTGGCATCTAGACGACTTCCACACTCGCTTTGAAACAAGGCATCTGGCCTTCTATCGAATCTGGTACATTTGAGGAATTTTTTTACTTTTCACCTGTTCTCGAACCAGGGTCCAATGCTAGCTGAAACTTCATCGGCCGATACCTTACCACTGAGCCATATACATATTCAATGAAAAAGTTCATATTGTAAAATTAAATTTTGTGATGATAGGTAGATATTCTTTGCCCAGGACTAATACAAATCTCACAACCGTAATTAATGTTGTGAATGTGAACTTGATAATGTAAAAATACACTCTCTATTGATTTTTCTATTCATGTGATGTGAATGTATTTTTATAATCAGTTTTTAAAATCTCATATGTATTTTTGGAATTGTTGAATTATACATACAGAAAATCAACAATATTTCACTCAGATATGTGCAACATGATTTTGTCATTTGCAAATCCCAAATATTAATTTGTCCATTCATATTTCTAAATTACAAACTCAAAATATACCCTCATGAGACTATTTGAATTAATCTCAATGCATGGTTTATCTTATTCAGAAGAACAGATCATATGACGGAATGATGTGACAAAAATTTCAATGAGAGAATCAGGAAAGGAGGAAGCTGCCTGGCATTCTTTTGTCGAAGAATTTTCCAACAAACTCTGTTGAAAACGGATAAAAATCAAACCCTTTTCACCAAATTTGTTGAAAACATAACTTAATGTGTTTCAACTAAGCAGTAATTTTTTTTTTGTAGCGAAATACAGATTTTTTCTTTTTTTTTCAAAAAATTTCGTAAAAACGACCCCATTTTCAACTGAAAAGTTTCACCGGTAAAATTTCACCGGCAGATTTTTTCCCTTGAAGCGTCTACTTTCAGATCATGTAATAATGTAAAAATTTTTGTTTAAACTCTTATTTATTTATTAAAATTATTGTAATTAAGAATTGAAACCTTTCGAGAATGATAATTTCATGTTACCTCAATAGGTACAAAGAATAAACAAAGACCTAAATAAGGATTTGATTATGATAGAAGGGCGAAAGGAGGTGAACTCTTGAGGGTAAAAATGATTTATTACATGATAAAAGTAGACGTTTAATTTTTTTTTGTCAAAAAAAGGAAAAATCTATATTTAGCTATAAAAAAAATACATAATGAGTTATATTTACACCAAATTTCGTGAAAAAAAATTAGTTTTTGAGAGAGAAAAAAATCTGAAAAATCAGTTTTTCCGATTTTCTTGGAAAATTTGAGGTAATGTGGAAAAATGCCTGATACAAAAGTTGAAGATCTTGTTACTACCAACAACTCTGTAAATTTTTTTCGATAGGTCAATCGCGAAAAACCGTGAGATCATTAACATTCACAGTTTATAGAATCACATCGATTTTTGTTTTGTTTTCTGGAATGATTGATTTTGTTTGACCTAGGCTGTGTCAAGTCACCGGTCGGACAAGGCTCGCGCGTTCAGTATGACGATGAGTCGGACCGATCAGATGATTGAAAATATTGGTCACATACAAACAGTTCTAATTAGGTCGTCAAGTCAACCAAATGACCGCGCTGGTCGAATCATATTGGTCAGACCGGAGACTTGACTCAGCCCTAATCAAACGAGTATGTTTTTTCGTTTTAGTTAGTCATCTTTCATTCAAAAAGTATGTCTGTCAACTTAGCATTTTAATTTTCAGCTATATGAGTAGTTTTCGAATCGCTAAGAAACAAATATACAACTTAGTCGAGGTCAACGCACACTCAAGGCTGATGTATCATAGACATTTTTTGTCGAAAATGCTACTGGGAACATAATAATAAACACCGAAATTCCTTTTATCACGCCGTCAAAAATTAAAGAGGCCTCTCACAATTGACCGCTGCCCGGCGCATATTATGTGTCAGTCACTGACGTGGCTCATCTTCAGAATAGCGCCGGCTTTTATTTTCCTGTACCTTTAAAACGTCAGTTTTTATGTGTCTAGTTATTATTTTTTCTTTGCCTGAAGTGCTAGTCAGCGTTATTGGGTCTTCAGTTCATTTTACATGGTCGGTTTCTTTGATTGTTTTTCTATAGAACTAGTTAGGTTGTTTACTATGGAATCTTGCATTATGGAGGTATCAAGTAAATAGACTGGATGATGGTGACAGATTTCAAGTGACCATTTTCTCGTTCATGCCTCTGAGACCAGATATGAAAATTCTGACAAGAATGATGAAAAATTTGAGCGGTGGATTTCATATAAAAAATTCGATTTTCATTAAAATATATGTGTTTTCGGACGATTTTCTCGCCGCTGTCCTGTACAGTGCATCCCATTTTGGGTGAGACAGCCAGGTTTATCGCTTGTTATTTAAGATAGAGCCTTGCGGTTTTCACGTTCCTGTCCTTTTTTTTTGTGAAACTCAAGTTGGCCTAATCAAATTTTACATAACTGTTTCCGTTTATGAGATACAGGGCGATTTTGGAAATTGATACTTTTCGGACCCCTTCTTTATCTCCGAAGTTATTAGAAATAATGTTGAGCTAAAAACTACATCTGATACAGAATTCTGCGTAGAATCCAGTGGCGTACTTATTTTTTTTTTCGGGTTATGGTTTTGAAGATACGACGCAAACCTATATTTTTTTCAATGGAACACCCTGTATTTTATTACTTCGTTGAATTCGCTATTTTTTTTTCCTTCAAAATTATGTATAACACTATATAGGTAGGATGTTCAGAAATGCTAAAAAAACACTAAAACATCACATAATGATAATTTTTCGTTAGTAAGCCATGGATTTTCCAAGTTTCAATAAGAGGATTATTACTTTTGATTATTAACATTAGTAGGTCATGGATGATACGAACATCCTTGTTGTTATTATGGCTACTATGCATTTGGAAGCATTGTTTTATCAAATAGACATTGAAGATTAAAAAAAAACAAATCTGATCTAGCTGTCATCGCTTCGAATTATTATTGTGTTTCATCGTGTTTGGGTTTGAAGGAATATTGAGTATTGTAGAAATAATTGTTTGTGAATTTGTTGATTGAGAACTGATAATGGCTGGAAGAGATTTGGTTTTTCAAAACAATGAAAAATATGACATTATACAATGTTTGAATCAATCCAATGAAAACATTTCCTTACATCGTGATTTAAAAACTTTCAGATATCCTGAGAGGCATCAACCTAGTCGAGCAACTATATTCAGACTAAAGTATAATTTACTGAATTATGGTGCATATTCTAAACCTCAACCCAAGGTATATAATAAAGAGAATCAAGAAGTAGATGAAATAAATGTGTTAGCTAGCGTTCATGCCTATCATCAGACTTCTTGTGCAAAATTAGAGAATGATACTGCTATTTCCAAATCACGGGTACACAGAATTTTAAAAAAGTATAAGTTAAAACCCTACAAAGTCAATATTGTCCAACACTTATATCCTGGTGATGCAGCAAGACGTGTGAATTTCTGCAATTGGTTTTTGAACCATGCTCGAAGAGACGTTGATTTCGCAAAAAAAGTTATTTGGTCAGACGAATCACATATAAGCAGTGCTGGTATATTTAACAGGCAAAATACAAGGCATTGGTATAATGAAAACCAGCACTTGATTTTTGAACGACAACAACAGGGTAGATTTGGTTTTAATGTGGCATGTTTCATATTGGGGACAAAAATCATATACCGCATTTTTGAACCCAAGTAGCACACCTATATTGGTAAAATATTGGTACAATATTGTGAACATATTGGCGAAATATTTGAAATGCAATATTGGCGAGAAAAAAAATGTGAACATTCGGCGATATTGGTCCAATATTTCTTGAATAATATTGGCAAAATATTCTCAAAATGTTCGGCGATATTGGTACAATATCGCTGATACAATATTGGCACAATATTCAAAAGTTATATTGTCGAGAAGTAAAATGTGAACATTTTGCGATATTGGTCGAATATTGTTTGAATATTTTAGAAATAGTATTGGTGAAATATTCTTGAAGCAATAATGGCCTCAAAATATTTATCGATATTGGAACAATATTTATCAATATTGGTACAATATCATTTGGATATATTGCTGGATGTCAATATACCTTGGAAAATTATTAAATGTCTTTTAGTTGATGAAGGTGACACCAGAGTCTGCCTTTTGATCGCCATAACCACTGAGTGAGCTGTCTGAGAAAACAAGTCATGAGAAGTATTTAATATACTTTCGTAGGTTTTAGAAGACGTTATATATGTAGAGCCACCTAGCGGATTTTCATCCAGGTTTGATCATGATATAAGTTCAATATGTTCCATTGAATATTCGGCCAATATTCAAATTTCATTTCAATCTAGATGTAGGAAACAATATGAAGACAATATTTTTTTAACGATATCGATAAATATGACTGAACCAATATTGACCCAATATTAATAATTAAGATTTGTTGAATATTGTCGAAATGATATTCAACCAATGTGTAATCACACTTGGAGATACAATATAGTTTTTATTCCTAGAATCGATATTAGGGGAATATAGGGATTGCGATATTTATTCTAGATGTTAAAAACGATGTGAAGACAATATTGTTTTATCGATATTGGTAAATATCATTCAACCAATATTGACTCAATATGAGTTAATACAATTTGTCAAATAAAGTGGAAATGATATTCAACCAATATTCTAACAAACTTGGAAATACAATATAGTTTTTTTTCCCCTATAATCGATATGACTGGAATATTTGGATTGCAATATTCATTCTAGATGTGAAAAACAATATATAACCAATATTGTATTATCAATATTGCTATAAATTATTCAACCAATATTGACCCAATATTTCGTTTGGTAATCTACATTCAAAACTAGTTCAACCAATATTCCACCAATATTATTAATATAATATTGTTTTTTGAATATTTACCCATATTGGACCAATATTGATTTTTCATTTACAATATATCTATATTGGCCCAATATGGAACCAAGATTCAGCCGATATGATGTGCTACCTGGGAAGGATCTCTTACCGCAACTAGGTACTTGACAATTTTAGAAGACGTGTTACCGGAACTACTGGAAGATGTTCCCCTCGCCTTTCTTCATTCCATACATTTCCAACAGGACGGCGCCCCTGCCCATAATTCAAGATTGATCGGGCGGTTTTTAGAAAATAATTTTCAGGGTTGTTGGATTGGAACTCATGGACCCATCAGGTGGCCTCCAAGGTCACCTCCAAGGTCACCTGATCTGTCTATATTAGACTTTTTCTTGTGGAGCTATTTGAAAAATAAAATATACAGTAACAGACACAACAGTCCCGAAGAACTTCGTGCATCAACAGCGGCAGCTTTCCGAAATTTACAAAACCGCCCTTTTATAATATTAAATGCACTCAGGCGAATTGAAAAAGTTTGTCAATTATGTATTAGGGAAAATGGACAGCAATTTGAACAGTTTAATCAGTAAGATATTATGTAATGTTGAAATTTTTTATTAATGATAAATATTTTATTGTGTATTTCTTTTGTATCTAATTTGTATTATGAATTGTTATATTATTTATTTTTTGCTATTAGGTAGGTAGGTACCTACGTTTTGTTTTTCGTGTTAGTGTATTATCTTTATTTGCTTACTCTCCTATAAAAAAAACATAAATGAAAATTATTCAATTAATTCTTCTTTTATATGGGAAATCCATCATGGCCCACTAACAAAACATTATCATTAAGTGATGTTTTAGTGTTTTATAGCATTTCTGAACATCCTACCTATATAGTGTTATACATAATTTTGAAGGGAAAAAATAGCGAATTCAACGAAGTAATAAAATACAGGGTGTTCCATTGAAAAAAATATAGGTTTGCGTCGTATCTTCAAAACCATACCCCGAAAAAAAAAAAAGTACGCCACTGGATTCTACGCAGAATTCTGTATCAGATGTAGTTTTTAGCTCAGCATTATTTCTAATAACTTCGGAGATAAAGAAGGGGTCCGAAAAGTATCAATTTCCAAAATCGCCCTGTATCTCATAAACGGAAACAGTTATGCAAAATCTGATTAGGCCAACTTGAGTTTCACAAAAAAGTATGACAGGAACGTGAAAACCGCAAGGCTCTATCTTAAATAACAAGCGAGAAACCTGGCTGTCTCACCCAAAATGGGATGCACTGTACACCAACGGCATGTTAACATGAACAATAGCAGCGAAAAAATTATTGGCATAAAGGTTTCCTCAAACCAACGCGGGAACGAGATGAATCCGAGACTAAATTCTACAGTGGGACATACCGGTGGGATTATTCGTATTCCGAAAAGCATACAAGCAACAAAATATATATGGTTTACTACGTGTGCTGTGTTTCTAGCAATTCGCACGGTTCCAAAGTTCCGTTCCCGCTCCCGCGTTCCTCCTTTGGTTTGACGGAACCTTAAGGGTTGCACATGGCCAGAGGGTATCAACGATGGAGTACACTTTTGATTTTTTTTTAATTTTAGACGATTTTCTCGTTGCTGCCAATTGAAATAGTGGAAGTTTCCATCATGAATGTCCCATAAAAAACGTGGCATAAGGTTTGCGGATGTCAAAGTGAGGTTAAGTGCCGCAATTGAATATGAAGACCACGTGGCGACCGCTCAAATTTTTCATCACTTTGGTCAGAATTTTCATATCTTTCACTGGTCTCAGAGGCATAAACGATAAAATGGTCACCTGAAATCTGTCACCATCTCCCAGTCTAAAACGGGATTGAAATTGGAACCTACAAACAGCGTTTAGACCAGTGCTAAAAAAATATAAAAGCGGGAAAAATAATGAACACCATCAGAACTACTGGAAGAGGAGCAAAATATTATTTGAATGACGGGAATAATAAATTGGAGTCGACAGAATGGAGAAGGGTGGAACGGGGTGAACTTTTAGGGGGTTAAAAGTGGTATTTCACGTTTTTTTGCGAATTGCATCAAAATTTGACTTCTTATAAAGTTGTTGATAATAAAAAAATCTACAACTTTCGAGGAAATCGGAAAAATCGATATTTCAGTTTTAAATTTTTTCTCGCCCATTTTTTTTACGATATTTGATGGAAATATAACATTTATCTTTCAAGTAAGATATAATTTTTTTGTAGCGAAAAACAGATCTTTCTTTTTTTTTCAAGCTCGCCAGTCGTCATTCTTTTCGTTGGAGCGTCTACTTTTGGATTATGTAATAAAAGAGTAGCACTACGATGGAATTTTTTTCCAGGAAACGCGAAAAAATTACAAAAACCAGATTTTCAAAAATCAATTTTTTAAATTTTTGTTCTGATTTCATATTTATTTATTAAAATTATTGAATTATTTGATTGAGATAGAAGGGCGAACTTTTGAGGGTAAAAATGGTTTCTAACGAGTTGCAGCGAAAATTGTTGTTGCGAAAAAGTTGTTGGCAATAAAAAGATCTACAACTTTAATATTCAACATTTTTCCACGTAACCTCAAATTTTTCGGGAAAATCAGAAAAACTGCTTTAATTTAGTTAAGTAACTTTTTTCTTATGTAAAAATTTGGTGAAAATATACCTTTTTATTGATTTCATTGAAAATATGAACAGGATGTTATTCAGAAGTATCACATTCTCCCTTATCTCATTCATAGATAAGAATTTCCAATGGAAACTGGACATTTAATTAATAATCAACTATCTGAATGAAAATGCAAATTTTCACTTTCAGATTTTTTCTCTCAAGTTATATAGGGTCTCAATATCTATCAGATGTAGTTCAATGTCCAGCGTGGCTTTTGCCGGGGAAGTAGTTGTTTTCTGTTAGATATTATTAAAGACAATTATCATTACCTGTTACAGGTCCGGTCTAGGTGACTTTGAGGTATTCATGCATAATTTTGAGAATCTGTTAGTAAAATGTACAAGTCTGTGCCACAACATTATTATCTGTGGAGACTTCAATGTGAATTTTAAATCTAATTCGCCTCAGCGTGACGAACTCATTAGTATGATAAATTCATTCAATATCAATATTACTATATATGAAGATACACGTGTTACTTCTCATTCTTCATCTTGTATAGACAACATTTTGACAAATATTGAAAACGATAATTTCAAAACTGGAGTGTTGGAACCGTGTTTATCTGATCATTACGGACAATACATGATCATTAGTGCGGAATGTAGTGATACACTTCCAACAGTATGGAGAAAACAAATCAATGAAAAAAATATTTCAAAGCTGAAACTCCATTTGGAAAATGTGTCTTGGAATATACTCACCGTAGATAGCCGAGACACAAATGATTACGCCAACAAATTTCTAGACATTTTGAGAAACTATGGAAAGCAATGTTTTCCAAAAAAAAAAGTACACGAACGAGTCAAACCTCCAGTCAAGTGGTTTAATGACTCTTTGAGAGAAATCAGGGAAAACCTCTCTTGTATAAAAACTATTTGTGACTGCACGAAAAATAAGGATGATTACGCTGCCTACAGGGCTTATCGTAATCACTACAGATATCGATTTATTACGGATAAAAAAAGAGCTTATAATAAGTACATTTCTGAATCAGAGAACAAGCCAAAAAGTAGCTGGCAATTAATTAATCATGAACTTAATAAAAAACCCAAAAAACAGGTTATACCTGATGTTCCACTTCAAAACTTTAGCAATAGAAAATATAATATCCTCTTTGCCTCACACGACTGAGACTCCGGTTGACCTACTCAATTCCTTTTCCGCAGCGTGTAACTCCTTTTTTCTAGCACCCATATTGTCTTGTGAAGTTATAGAGGCAGTATTGTCATTAAAAAAATCGAAATGTCTGGATTGCTATGACTTATCTAGTGAAATAATGAAAGGTATCATTGATGCAATCATTGAACCACTTACTACCCTTTACAACCTGTGCATAACTACAGGGTGTTTTCCTACTTGTTTTAAATATGCAAAAGTCTTGCCATTGTGGAAAAAGGGTGATAAGTCTGTAGTCGACAATTATCGTCCTATTTCAATAACTCCGGTTCTGTGCAAAATTTTAGAAATCATCCTGAAAAACAGGTTGGTTCATTATTTTGTAAGGAATAATTTCTTCAGCAATTACCAGTATGGTTTCAGATCAGGAAAATCCACAACTGATGCTTTATTAAAGGTCGTGAGTTATATTGTTGAGGGTCTTGAGAGTGGCGATATCGTGGCTATTACCTTGTGTGACCTCTCTAAGGCCTTTGATTGTGTTTCACATGTTTCTCTATTTGACAAGTTGGAATACTATGGAGTGAGAGGACTACCCCTCAAATTGTTCAAATCCTACTTGACAGATAGAACTCAGTCTGTGTGTGTCAATGAAACATTTTCTGGCGTTGAAAATGTCTTACATGGTGTTCCCCAAGGGTCTGTTTTGGGACCATTGTTATTTTTGATATATGTCAATGACTTTAGCAATTTCATGTTGCCAAACAAAAGTGTCCTTTTTGCTGATGATACTTCCCTAGTCTCAACCGGCAAAAATTTGCAAATGGTATCTGTAAATCAGGATATAGCATTGAAACAGGCTACAGAATGGTTCTCAGTTAATCAACTAAAACTAAATGAAGAGAAGACAAAGGTAATTATATTCTCTTCTAACAACAGTAGTAGTAGCAGCGAGCAAAATGGTAAACTTCTGGGCATAACCCTCGATGGGAACTTATCTTGGATAACCCACATTAATGAGTTAAATGTGAAACTTTCCAAGAGCCTGTTTGCTCTCCGGCAACTTAAAAGAGTGGTAGACCTCCCTGCCTTGAAAACTGCGTATTTTGCCATGTTTCATTCACATATAAATTACGGCGTAATTTTGTGGGGTGATTCCTCTCAATCCATTAAAATATTCAGACAACAGAAAAAGGCCCTGAGAATAATAATGAACGCGGAGTACAGCGACCACTGCAAACCTCTTTTCAAAAGCCTGGGAATCTTACCATTACCATCTCTTTTCATATATAACACCGTTCTTCAAATTCATAAAAATAAAAGTCAATTCTCTAAACATCTGGATGTACATCACTATCAGACCAGAAATTCTGAACTGCTCGTAAAACCGTGCTTTAGACTAACAAAGTCTCAAAAAAACTCCCTGAATATAAACCTTTACAACCACTTACCAGAATATATCAAGCTACTCAACCTGAAGTCTTTTAAACCTAAAATTAAATCATTTATGTTGGAAAACTGTTTTTATAACATTGGGGAATATTTGAATTCAACTTTTTCTTAAAGATTATTTTTCTCCTTGCCAGGGTCATTAATTTCATTGTTGTATATGTATTTTATTGGTTTATATATTATATGCATGTTTGTATTAATTTTTTGTACCTATTTACGAATCTATGTGATCGATTCTATATTGTAATTGTAATTTTATACTGTGTTGACTTATATGTAAATGGTCATTTATAATTGTATATATTTTCATATTGTTATGTATATGTGTGTACTGTACAATTCCTTGTAACGTGTGACTTGCAGCAAACATTTTATGTAAAGTTGTCAAATAAATCTATCTATCTATTACAAAAAAGTAACTTCAATTTTATCGTAGGATTTTTCCATTTCCACAGGAGTCATGTATTGATTCAATTTTCAATTGAGAATGTTTCTCCTTAAAAAATACCTTTTTATGTTCTTAATTAGATATTTTTTTTGCAGCACTCGTTGAGGGGGCGTCTCTTAGTGGCTACATCCCTGAAATTAAATCTACTAAGGTTCGTTCGGCTAAAAAAAATCGGAGCCGAGCGAGCAGATCTCGCTTGTACCACGTGACCACAGAGCTAATCGAGCAAAAAGTAATTAACGAACAATATTTTACCAGAGAGATCTGTCACCTGTCACATCCGATTTTCGGTATTGCAGTAAAATGAAAATTAAAAAATTATGAAGCACAATCTCAATGAAGAATTTATTGTACCTAATTGAAAACCAGAAACTCTACGTTCTACATTGACTACAATCAAATTTCAGGTTGTGTGATGTGGAAAAATGTATACTACAGAAGGAAATCATGAGAAAGCATTTTTACCACCAAAAGTTCACCTTCTTTCGCCCTTCTATCATAATCAAATCCTCATTCATGTCCTCGTTTATTCTTTGTACCTATATATTGAGGAAACTTGAAATTAATATTCTCGAAAGGTGTCAGCTGTTAATTTCAATAATTCTAATAAATAAAAATGAGGTTAGAACAAAAATTTAAAAAATTGATTTTTGAAAATCTGTTTTTTAACTTTTTCGTGTTTTCTGGATTTTTTTTCCAGTATACTCTTTTATTAGATAATCTAAAAGTAGATGCTTCAAAAGAAAAAATGGCGGCTGGCGAGCTTGAATACACGAGTTTTATCGGTGGAACTTTTCAGTTGAAAATATGTTTTTCGATATAAAAAAAATTACAGCTTATCAGTTTCAAGTAACTTAATAAGTTAGTTGTCACCAAATTTTAACTGAAAAATCGGGTTTTCCGATTTTCCCGGAAATTTGAGGTTATGTGGAAAAATGTTTGCTACATTTTTCCGTCTACTCTTCTATAGATTTCCTTGAATTTACATTTTTCAATTTCGGACTGTGGGAGGTTAATTTACCAAAAACCCAGTCAAAAAACGAATTCTCTCCACAAATTCAACCTTTCAATCAATACACCACAAACTTGTCGGACCCCGTATCACAATGAAATGACACCAACCCAGTTTCAGGAAACATAAAAAACCAAAAATCAAAATTGATATAAAATTGATAAAAAATAACATTCCGACAGTTCTCAAGAAAGTCCATTGTCGGCAAAAGTATAAACTCAAACAACCTTATTAATGAAAATTAATTGTGTTTGAATTGCCGCCGAATTCATTAATTGGAAATTTTACGCAGAACTAAACAGCCGCGAAATGAATAATGACACCAGATGTTTCCTATACTGGGAATTATAATATTTTGTGGTTAAATTTTTCTAATGAAACATTATTTACTTATGTGTTTGGTGGAGTCCCCATTTCCTGTTGAAAATTGATTTCGTTTCGGAATTTCACGGTATTTTGTTTTGATGTCTTCATGAACCGATTGAACGAAAATTTATTACATGTTACCTGAACAGAAAACGAGGACATTTACATGCGATTGAAATTGAAATATTATAGATTGCCGAATAGCATGATTGTACGAGCGCGGGACATGTTAACGTTTTTTGCATTTCGTACATATTTATTGATAATCTGAATATTCAAATTAGGTGTAGTGCTATGTCGTGCATGGTTGAGTTATAATTAAAACTAAATAATTGAATATTGTTATACGTTATTATTATGGAACTTTGGACGATATACGGATAATAACTGGTTATTAAAGTCTAGTGAGCAATGATAGTTAACAATTTCCTATTTCTGTTTTCAAATGCCCACACATCCATACATCTGCCACAGCAAATATGTCAAAGTGACGTCGAGGGAGCCCTTACCAAGGCTGTGTGGAAATCTCAAGTCAAGTCAAAAAAACAGAGATTACTTACTGTGACTGGAATATATATTTTCAAAATTTCGTGCTTCATTAACAAAAATAAAAATAAATTGAAGCTCAATCAGGATGAGCATAGCTATCAGACGAGGAGAGAGAGAGCACAAGAAATTCACATTTCAAATTTTAATACTAAAATATTCGAAAAATCACCTTATTGTGCTGGAAGCTTAATTTATAACAAACTGCCGGTAGAAATCAGATCTAATGCAACTTTACCCTAAATATCTATCTATTTACTCTGATTGATTTTGCGTTTTGTATGTATTAAATTCCTGCAAACTCAGTTATTATTTCCTGAAACTTTGTTGACTTAGCTGTCACCATAGGTACCGTACTTTTTCCATTATTCTGTAAACCATTTGAAAAATTTCCAGTCCACCCCTTAGAGAAAAAAATAGAATAAATGTCTAATAGAATAGACATTTATTTGCAAATAAAACAATAGTGTTGTAGGAAAATGTACAGTAGTTCAACAGTAACTTACAATAAAAATAAATAAAGATAATTCACAAAAAATCCCAGTCAGAGTAAGCCATGTTCTCATCTGTTGGAAGGCTCACCCTTTGCTGTCTCTCTGTAAGATAGCTGGCAAACCATTCTAGAGGTGTGCCTCTAATGCCATAATGGTCCAATTTTATCAGTAAGATTTCAAAACTGACACTATCAAAAGCCTTAAAATCACACGCTAAGCCAAATGAGCTGTGTTTCGAATCCATATTTTTTTAGATATTTTGTGTTATATCATACATTGCCGAGGACGTTGATCTTTTATTTAAAATTCCATGTTGATTAGGGGATATGATCTTACATACAATCAAAAATGATAATAGTCTTTTGTGTACTAGTTTTTCAAATAGTTTAGCCAACGTAGATAGAAGTGAGATAGGCCGGTAGTTGTTGAAATTTTTTTTGTCTCCATTTTTGTAGAGGTATAACATTTGATTTTTTAAAGCAAGAAGGAAACACTCCGCTGACTAGGGATTGATTAAAAAGTTCTACCAGGTAAGGTAAAAGTGTCTCAATGCATTTTTTGAGTGGTTTAGATGAAATATAATCATATCCACAGGAGTTTTTCGATTTCATACTATTGAGAGTGTCTAAGATTTCTTTATCATCAGTCGGATGCATGAAATAGGAAATAATTCAATTCTTTGAAGTCACCTTTATGAATTTAGAAGATCAAGTTTTAAATGATTTTTTGTTTATATTCATTGTAAGAAATAAACTTTCACTAATTAAAATTTTTTGAGGGGATAGTCATAATTTAAGAACGGTGATTTCGGGTCGTGTTCAGGGCCGGCTCTACAGGTGTAGTGTGCAACTTCCAAAGAAACGCCCCTATTGAATTAACAAACTGAAAACTGATGCGATAAAATCAAACTATTTGATGTTTTCATTAGCCTCATTTTATTTTGTGCTCCAGATAATTTCTTAGATTTTCTCTCTTATTATTCAATGAATTCATGAATAAATTGACTACGCAAATGAAATATTTCCAGTCACTTTACTCACCATTTTATCTTTCCACTTCTAGTTTTTTTTTCTTCAATGAAACACATATCCTGGATGTGGAGACCATGAAACGAATTTAATTACTGAAGTAGATTAAAAGACAATGTCAATGACACCTTATATATTTCCTGAACTTTGTCTAATATACCACCCCACTCAAACCCATACAATAAAATTATCTATGTTTGAAAAAAACGCTGACTTTATATAAAAATAAGCTCGTGTTTAGATCAAAAATTAGGCCAACTAGGAACTGCAATGAACACATTATGGAATCGTGCGCGTACCGACAAAGGATTTCATGAAAAATAACCAACTGATGGAAGGTATTATATTCGGCACTTTGTTTTTACGCCCCTGCCCCGACCCAATTTCGGCGGCATGTTTGGAATGGAACTAGTCAATTTTTCAATAGATGTTTTTAATTGAGAGTAGTAATTTTTTATCGTTTTTCCTTATACGTTTCGCGCCTCTTTCTGGCCTGATGGTGTGCAGTGCACACCTCGCACACCCGCTAGAGCCGGCCCTGGATATTTTTATGGTATGATTTGGCAATTTTTAATAATGAATCGACCTTTTTTAGGATGTTTTCTAAAAGTTCTTAATCACATTTATAATGAATTTATTTTATTCATATGGACCAAATTTTACGTGAAGCGTCATCGGAACAGTGTTGTTATATTATTTTGACAGTTGGATGATGACTTTGGGTCGTAAAAATTTCATTTGGGCGATTGAATCTGTGTTGGAAATATCTCTGGGGACAGTTTAAGGCCCCCAAAACACTCTTTAGAGTCCAAAAAAATACCTAAGTGCTATGCTAGGCAAAACTCAATCCAAACCATGTGAAACTCATTTAAAAACTTCAAATATTACCCCGGACATTTAAAACTAAAAACCAAAAAAGAAACAATTTGCTTTGTCAAAACATATCCATAACCATTCCACCGAAAATCAAATTCTTCTAAATACCCCACAACCTGGGTTCTCAGCATTGGTATCCGAATATTCAATAAGATTTCTGTTCTGACAATAGATTTTTTTATATTCAAATCATTGACGATTGTAAACTTTTTTGTAATGACACAAAAAATAAATTTGAAGATGGGTATTCTTCAGATCATTAACTTTATTCTATACTTTGGAAGAATATTTTCACATATGGCATATACTTATTGTGAAGTTCATGACTGTATAATTTGTGTTCGATCTAATATCATGCTGTTTTAATTGTATTGTATTGTAGTATATTTAAACAAATTCACTCTAAAATAATTTATTTGACGAAATACAATGATTAAAAAATTTCAACACAATACTCTATATTTTATATCACAATCACTGGACTTTTTATGTTCGACTTCTGCTTTACTGACTGACTCACTCTGTTGCGTGGTTATTTTTATATTCACCGTTTATTTCGTGGAACGATCTTAAAATTTCGAGTAAGCCTTCGATTCGTCCAGATTCTTCTCGGTTTATAGCGCCTCGAAAGTCATATGCGGTCTGCGTGAGCGTTCAGGCCCGGCATCGCCCGCAGCTTCGCCACAGTATATTCAAAATTTTATACTTATTTTTATACCAGTGTGGTCTTTTTAATGAATAAATTTGACTTTGACATCGAGGCTATTCTAAAATATATGCTGTTCTAAGATCCCTGGACACATTGGGCAGAGATATTTCCGGCGTCTCCTTTTCCCTCACTTGAAAGTTGCGCTGATTCATTCACACAAACAACCACTTCCCACATCCATGGGGTGAGAATCGAATGCACTAGGCAGATGGAGTTATCGAAGATAACAACTTTAATGAAACGAAAGAAACACACTTTTATCTTATTTTCACTAGTTTTTTATTTTCGCGACCGCTTTCGGGTTTTATCCCATTATCAAGTATGAGAACTAACTGATAATGGGATAAAATCCGAAACCGGTCGTGAAAATAAAAAACTAGTCTGTTCGTCCAGCTGGGATTTTTCATCTTACAAAATCTGGATTTTTGCTAATTTTCCCTCCTCCTCTATATAGGGCGATTTCAGTTTCGTCTGGGACTGAAAACTCCATGACGAAAATCCATAATATCCAGTCGGAATGATTTGTTTCAATAAATTCTGCGCTCATTATTATTATAACGTTGGTTCATTTGATAATTACATCCTTTTTAAATTTGTGTTCAAAATGCAGATCTGATTTTCCACTGATGTTCATGTATCTCCGCTGTTTTTACCTATAATTTACTATTTATTTCCTTATATCTCTCTCTATCGATATCCCGTTAAAACTAGATCACAAGTAAACGCTTTGCTATTATAGCCTCGGCAGGAAGTAATATATCTCTATTTTCATCAGATTCTGGAGTAATTTTCTAAATTGCCAAACGTTAAAAACCGGAAATCTTGGTGGTAAACGACCCTGGGACCCAAACAGAATTTTAAAGCGCGTTCGTACTGTGAGAAAAGTTGATTGGGAGGTATCAATTACACTTTCTCGAAGAAACTATACGAAATGATTATCAATTATACAGACAGTTTTTGTCGTCTTACTTATGAGCATTATTCTCAAATAAAGAGAATGTTTCGAGTGTCGTTATAGGATTTTGTTTATGTACATACCGTGTTTACTTATAAATATGATTTTTTCCATACGTTTTCTCTTTTATTCTAGTTTTTTTCGCACAATCAATAGGTGTTTTATTCTTGATACAATATCTCTTCATACAATGTACAAACCTTTCAAAACTACAAAAGTGAATTGTCCATATTCTTCTAAACAAATCAAAATATCTGATAAAATTGTGGAATCAACTATTCAAGAAATATCTGATTAGCAGCAACATGGAACATCTTCGGAAACCAAAACATGGGAAAATGGCTTTCAGTCAATTTTGATAATTCTTTGGTATATGATAGTATAGGTCGCTAGAACTTACTCAAGGAAGTTTGAATTAGTTTATGTGTCTAGTTCCGGAGATATGAATTTTTGAAAATAATAAAAATTGCTGTATTACTTTTTACATGATTAGTAACAAAATAATAGCATTGTTAGTTTGAGGAAAGTCAAATGACATGTGGGTCAGTCAGTCGTTGAGATAGAAGAAGCCACCTTTTATACAGGGTGGATCAAAAAGAGCGACAATTTAGCCTATCTTGCCAATCTTTATCATCGGTCCCATTAGTGAGACTGAGCATTTTTCAGTAGGAAAATCCCTATTGGGATTCTTTTCTATTGACAAAAAGATTTTCTCTGAATGTTTTGACTTTTTTATAGCACGGTAATTTTTTTTCAGATGTTTGTTTTTTATACAACATGTTGTTAACAATATCCACAGAAAACAGCCTTTTTGAGTCAATAAATCCGCTTTGGGGCTAAAATTACTTGGGAAGGTAATTGCTTAATATGATTAGCTTCGAAATGTTACGATCACATTTTATACGGGGAGCGTTTACAAATATTAGATGAAATCGGTTTTGTACGTAATACATTTGTTTGATAATTATTTTTGAATGGATCTGCCAATTTGAATCATATTTGTCAGTTATACTTCGAAGTGAATAACCATAAGCCGCGTTTTATTGTCCACTAGAGTTTACATCTACTAGTAGAAGAAGTAGAGCATCATAAAAACGCAATTTCAGTGTTTCCAATAGAAGACAGATAATTCTAAAATTTCCTAAATATCAGTAAAAAGTTTGAAACTCATAGTTTTCATTGTTATAAAGGATACAATCAATGTGAATAATTTGCTTTCATTAACAACTACCACAGCCGAAATAGACAATGGAAGAAGGCGCGATTAGTATTATATATCTATTCGAGGATTAGATCTAGGCGGGAATATTTCAAGTGCAACTTATCATATATGCGAATTCCTTGAATAATTTTCACTAAGGAAGCTTTTTCAAAATGCAAAAATCGTTATGAAGAAGTGATTCCTAAACCACAGCTTAGCTGTGCCTAAACCAAAGAATATCTACATTGTTAAAAAATTGTTATTTCCATCAACCGATTGCACCCTTACGCGCAACCCTCGGAAGTCTTCGAGAGACTTGTGTGAGCTAGGGAAGATGCAGCCCTAACCTTTTAACGTGTGATGCCATGCACGAGACCGGTGAATCGGTTTCTATATCATCCCACCGATGTTTTTGAACTTTCGCTACTTTCAGGGTCATCATCTACTTTTTTGGTATCCATTTGTGTATTTGTTTAGGATATGATTTTAAAATGAAGGTTTAACAGAGGTTTTCAATGAATTAAGAATCAATGTGAACCCACCTTCTTTATTATATAAATAAAAGTCGTTGTACAACCTATACGTATTTGAACATTCCCATCTATAACTTTACTCACGTGCATATAACACTCATATTCATTTTAACTAGAGGCTGTTCACTACCAAAATCGTTTTAATGTGTGTAAATGAAGTTTTTTGAGCTTCAAAATAAAACCAAACTGAAATGTACAGAAATTAAAGTTCATAATATGTTTCAAACTTTCAATGTCAATAGTGTCAATTTCTGCTACAATTTAGGAATTTTCATTTTTCAACTAATTATCTACTTTTGCTACCCTCAAATTTGATCGTAGCGAAAGTAGAGGAAGTAGATATATTTGGTGTCAAAAAAACAGATGTGTCAAATTCTAGTTCTACGAGAAGAGCATTTCTGCCTACAATAAAACGCACCAATACACTCGGGTGAGTTTCATTAATTTTCTATGTCTGGTTTTTGAAATATAAATTATGCTATAGAAGGTAGTATCCACCTTTCAATCTTGATTTCAAATTATGTTTCAAAAATCAGATATGGGAAATTATTGAAACTCACCAGCCTAGTGTAGGGTTATTTACTTCGAAGTATACCTGAAAAATATTATTCAAATTGGCAGAGCCATTCAAAAATAATTAACATATCACGTACAAAACCAATTTCAACTAATATTTGTAAACGCCCCCCGTATAAAATGTGATCTTTTTGAAGCTAATCATATTAAGTCTTCCTCAAGTAGTTTTGGCTCCAAAGCAGACTAATTGACTCAGAACGGATGTTTTGTGTGGCTGTTCTTAAAAACATATAGCATTAAAATCATTTGAAAAAAAATTACTGTGCTCTAAAGAAGTCGAAACTTTTAGAGAAACTCTGTCATAAGAAAAGAATCCCAATTGGGAGTTTCCTAATAAAAAATGCTCAGTATCAATAATGGGACCACTGATGAAGATTGACAAAATATGCTAAATTGTCGATATTTTTGACGCATTCTGTATAATAGGTGGCCTCTTCTATCTTGACGACATGTCATTCGACTTTCTTCAAATCAGCAATGCTATTATTTTGTTACTAATCATATAAAAAGTAAGACTTTTGTAGAAGTGATATTACTATTTTTTGGTAAAACTAATTTAACACGTTGACTGCCATGTCGGTCTATGAGACCGAGGAAAAATTATTCTGGTGAGCCACCTCGGTCTCATAGACCGAGGTTGAGGTTGATACACCAGGCCAACTCGGTCGATGGGACCGAGCCAATTGAACTGTTCTTGAAGCCATCGGTCTAAATTATTGTCGATAATATCGCGAAAACAGACCGAGACGGCTTCAGTAACAAGTTTGCGTTGAAAATTGTTCTCATTCGACGCACAGACCGATTCGGCGTGGCAGACAAATCAGTAAAAACATCGAATTTTTGGAAGATGAATACTGAACTCAGAGTCTCAATTTCCGAAAAATTCAACGATATACTATCTTCTGTAGGTTGTACCTACATAGAGTCCATAATGGTTTCTGGGACAAAATTTTCGATTTTGCTTCGGCTCTGATACCAAAAATGAAAAAATGAGCACGGCAGTCAACGTGTTTTAAACATGCATCTGTAACTTCTAGTGACTTACACTACAATATCTCAAAAAATTATCAATATTGGCTGAAAACCATTTTCCCATGTATTTGGTGCTGGGTCCTTTATGTTGGAAGTAATTGTTCAAACTTTACTATATCAATTATTATTCCAATAAATGAAATTGTTTCATGATGAATAATCATTTAATAATTGACTCTGTTAAAAACGAATCCTTCAAAAAGTAATATTTCATGTTTATTTTGTGAATTATTTTGGTGTAGAAAAACATAATTTTCATAATAAATTTTTATGATTTTCGCAAATCAGCTGACGCAAGCCATTTAGCTGGTATATTAATTATTTTCTCCTTTATCAAACATTAATCCTGATTTTCAAAATAAAAAATAAAATTTCCCCAACGTATTTACAAGAAAAAGTTATGTACAATGACCAAATCCATGGATACAATACAAGATCCAGAACTGACTTTCATATTCAACAAGTCACATTGAGGCATACCCAAAATTTGGTCTTTTTCAAGGGACTTGATAGCTATAATAAGCTACCAGAACGGATCAAATGTTTAACATCTTTAACGCCCTTCTAGAACAAGCTAAAAACATATTTGCTCAATCAATAAGAGAACTAGTGGCCTCATTTTATTAAGTTCGCTTTACTATTTAGCTACGACAGATATACATATTATGTATTAGTACGTTCAAAGAATCTTTTAGTGTTCATAAATTTTTAATTTTTTTCTTGAAAGTGTATGTATGTATAGATTTGCGTGAGTGCAAATAGGTGTAGTAGGTGTATGTATGTGTTGTATATTTATATATGTGTGTATATAACAACTTTCCATTCTATGACAAGGGTACAAATGCCCTATAAGTACTTAACTGATTATTAAAAAAAAAAATATATTAGCATTAGAGCATGCTGTTTATTGTTCCCATTGTAACGACCAATGAAAATGTAAATTAGCCAAATGGCCTAAATAAAGGATTTATATATTATATATATATATATATATATATATATATATATATATATTTTTGAAAGAACAATTATAACACCATTCTATAATTTTTTGGTATACGTTCAAGATACGGCTATTAATAAATGGCGACAGTCTAGGTATTTCCACTAATCATCGATTCAACAAAGCCACATTTGAAGTTGGTCACAGTTAATAGGATTTAAATATCTATTCTAAAGGAGAATATTTTCAACACAAAGTGCGTGACAACTCAGTAATGTATTCACAGTTATTAACACGAACGGCCGCCGACTTTGACCTCCTTCAGAGTTGCTAAACGAAAAGAATGACAACTGATTGGCATTTAAGATGTGCTGCTTTGTTGGAATAATGTCTTCCAAAAATCTCCCATTTACAACTGACTTTTATAATAATTCCATGTTTGAAAATAGATATTCTTTCCAAAAAAGCAATATTTGGTATGATCATGAACATTTTCTTTGAGAAAAAGGAATTCGTTTAATCAAAGTATGTATCTTAATATACAGGGTAATTTAAATTCGATCCCGACCATTAGGATTTCCTAAACTATACACAGGAGATAAGTCGAAGATTAAATTAGGTCAAAGTTGCGTAATTTTTTTTAAGACGCCGGGCATCAAATATCATAGTTTCGGAATTTTGACCCAATTAAATTATACTTTCCAGGAACAACAGAAAGACTCTTTTATATTCATATGAATTAAAAAATAAAAATTAATCTTTAAAAATTTACTTTAATATTGAAGAGCCGTGGGCTGCTCTTCACATACATTTCCACAGCATTTATGAATAGCTATGGCACTAAAAATAAATAAAAAATAACTGATATCAAGAACCCCACGTTATTTCAACATTGAAGTTAATATTTGAAGATTAATTCTTACTTTTTAGCTGAAATTCGTTTATGACCCGAAATAAACTTTCTACCATGTTGCATTGAGTCTAGTTCATTGACATATTTCACAGAAATTGGGTCCTTGAGCTCTTTGATGACTTTTATTCAAATGGGCTGCAATTGAGAGAGCCCCGTTTTCTTCCAAAGAAATATCTCTTAAAGTAACTCCGCAGGCTCCGCTGCCAGATTAGGGATTCGCACGAGACCAACGAGGCGAGATTTTCATAAAGTCTTATCTCGTCTCGCCGATGAAATGATAAGTCTCGAATCAAGTCTCGTCTCGCATTGCCATTAAATTGTTTATAACGCGATTGTGCAAAAACTACACATTGAACAGAAAACATATTGCGCACAGTTGAACCACATATTATTATCTATCAGTTACCGCATATTGCTTGTCCAGCTTCAGATTTTAAAAAAAAATTAAAAAATGAAAAATGGTCTCTTTTTCGAGGTTTTCCCGGATTTTCTCAGTGGAAAATGCACCGATCCGGTCGTATGAAAATCAATTTTGTAGGTTTTATAAATCGCTACAAAAGTTCTATTGACTGTAAAACAATTCTATGAATAATATTTGAGATATTTTTAAAAAACCAAAAAAGTTATTATTTTTTTAGTATTTCTTGTTTAAAAAATTCCACAAAGCGATTTTGATGGGGCGAAAACTGGGGTTTTCATTAACGAACTACGTTATAAAAATTGGTATTGGCCATTTGAGTCTGTTATTTTGTGGAGAAAAAACCTCTATAGCTTGGTCTAATTGTTGAAAGATAACATCATTTATTTGTACTTTTATTTCATTTTAAAAATATTATATAAATGTGTTTTTTTTAGTTAAATTTTTATTAGGTTTTCAAGTCCGCACGTAGAAATATAAACCTTCGAGATTCTCTTACGTGACGCGAGACCTCATGCACGAGACTCGAGACGAGACCTATAAAAGTCTCGTCTCACCACTAGCCATATGTACCCATTAAGCCAAATAAAATTCATCGATATTCCAAAAAATCTAGCCCATCGTGTTTATTTGCCGTCAGGGACCTGAACAACTCTCAAAAGTGGCATTTCTGTAGAAACGGCCATTCATTTTCGAGCGTTAATGAAAAATCTCCACCGCAGGCTAATCATGCCGTTCCATAGAGATTTGTTGGACGGGTATACCTACGTCCACGTCGTCCACTATATAGGGTTGTTTACGATCCGGACTCGTTAAGAGAAGTTGTATAACACCAGTAGCTCAATGAGGCTCTAGATAATGAAGATTCTCTTCACAACAATTATTTCCTTCCCATGCGCGTAGGTTTCGTTGGAAGCTGGCTTCTGTTTTCAGTATTATTTATAGCTCTGAATATTAATTAAATCCCAAAGAAAGGTAGGGACGGGTATAAAACTGTTGACTAACGACTCGGTACTGTGGGTAATGGATTCTGTAGAAAATACGTGGCTTGCTTACAAAATGTATCTCTTCCCTCGTCTTGTCTTTAAATATATGAATAAATCTCAGCTTCAGTTTTTAGCAAATCACAGTGTTGTTAATAATGGTAATGGTAAGTGTGGTTGGTGACTGATGCGATGCGACCTGATTAGATCTATTGTGCTCCATCTTCTCCATGTTCTTGTTTACAGCAGCCCCTCAAGCCTCAATTCCTTGAGTAATTTAAGGATTTTGAGGAAGTCTATTCGTGGTATTTCTCCCACCGTCAGCTGGTGTGATCCCAGTATATTTAATCTCTTGTTATGTATACAGCATAACACTCCATCAATATATGGTGGGGTGTTTCTGGATGTTCCCCACAGAATCTGCAGGTGCTGTCCTCCTCTAAGCCTAGCTTGATTGTCTTTAGACTAGTTTTGCTGAGGTTAATCAGTGTGTTCGATCTTGCTCGGTTGAAATTGCCGAGAAGATCTTTGGCCTGCCTTAGCCCTGTAAGTCTTTGCCAGTATGTTGCTCTCATTGCTTCTTCAGTATTATTGAGTTAATCTTGGAAGTAAGATTTTCCAAGTCCGCAGAATGGTTCTGTCCCGAGCAGTGGCGTGACGCCCCTTTTCATGCCAGGGTATCTGCTTGTTCATTGCCATCCACTACAACGTGCCCCGGCACCCAGAGGAGGATCACCTTGTTGTTTCTGCCTAGAAAGTTTGTCTAGGCATTCCCAGACCATATTCGAGTTGATGTTATATGAGCTCAACGCTTTGATGGCTGCTTAACTATCGGAGTTGTTAATACCAGAACATTCATTTTTGAAACGAAGCACTGCGGCTTGTACAAACCAGTTTAATTTGATTTAAGAAATCCAAAACCGTTAAATTTGATTTAAGATATTTTATTCTTGTTAACTAACAATGAGACTAACAACCTGTTTTCTAACAAAAATTTGACTTTTTGTGAAACACTTTGATAGTTTGATTTTATCTCATGTAGTTTCTGTCACCTGTAACCTGCAAGGCTTTAGTGGAGATTTATTATTATTCTTATTTTGGTTTCAAATTTTTCACTCTGACGATGTGTCCGTCTTATATAGATTTTTTTATGGCCGGTGATCTTCTGAAATATCATCAATTTTTCCCTCATCAGCAGTTTCATTAAAATAGATCCAAAGAGCTCAGTCTTTACATCCCAGAACTTTCAACGTAATTTGTAGATTTTTTAATACAAATAAAATACAACTTCCTGTAAGTTTGCGCATTTTCTGATCAATGTTTCAAATCTGCTTTCAGTTATCAACCGAGGGGATAACAACTTTTTCAGTAGGTGTGCATTTCAGAATATTTAGCATTTCAGTACACAATAGGCCATTGGCCGCAGTGGAGGGCCTGATACGGACCCACTCACGTTCAAAACCTAAAAACACTCATTTTCGATACAAATAAATAATAAATCTGCAGTACTTGATTCATTACTTCGGCATCACGAAAATATTTTCACTTCAAAAGTCACGCAACTTCATTTATCATTACAAATATTAGGGATCTAGATCCCTAATATTTGTAATCCCGCACAGGATGCGGACCTGGTCGTAATTAGGACCTTTTTATCGATAAAGTTTGCCAAATATATTAAAATTCAGTTATGTCAATATTTAGTTCTAGTTTCATGCAATCATGGAACACCCAGTTAGTTCTCTGTCACTTCGAGTCAAGAATTTTTCCTATGACAGAAGTCAATTTTTATAACCTCTGTATCATTTTGCTACGTCGCATATGAAAATATTCAATTCATTTAATATTGATGATAATGTTACTTGGGTGGGCCCCGCTTTGAATGCGGCCAGGTCGTAATCAGGACCTGTTAATTTATATTTTTTCACGTTTCAATACTTTAGTATTTGTTAAAAATTTCAAATTAATTCAATTTCCTATCATGAAATCGTTTGTAGTACAACTTATTATGTTACTCTCAGTTCTATTGTAACTCTTTTTCCTCAGATCGCTATGTAACCTTCCCCTCTCATCCACTGAAGATTAAGGATTAATCCTTCGAGACATGTTTGTTTGTCTCTGGACAACAATAAAGATTATTATGGTGGAGTTAGACTAGTTTTTCACCCACCCAGTTATAATTATTGCTCATTATTATTATTGCTGTATATCTTATGGAGTTTTCTTGGAGACATTTAAGAAATAACAAAGCTTCCGTAACCACACAGTTAACTATAATTAACACTCTTTTTAAGGTTATATTAGAAATACAAGAATGCTTATTAGAATATATTATCCATCCTAGTTTCCTGCTAGAAAAAAATTAACCGTGACCAACACCAACGTCTTTTTCAAACCATCGGTCCACAGTCCAAAACAAAGTCAATTTCAGGAACCAGAGACCACCGCCGGGCATACCCAACCCCCTTTCGTTTAACCTCCCAACTTTAACTCATTAGTTTCCAAGCCGTATTACCTAAAGCTGTTATACATGCATAATTTAGCTATAGTTTATACGGTAGATTCATTAACTCGAACCTATTAGTGATTCAAGGAATAAATAAAACCGTCCCATGCTACCGGCTCTTTCTGTCAAGTTATAATTGTTTGTCAATCTCGACGAGATCACCTCCAGCGATGGCAACGTTCTTTTAGTCTACACCGGCTACTGTCTGCGAGTTTTTCACGTTTTATTGCCATTTTGATTTATTTCGGTGAAAGAAAGTGGGCCGAGACCTTTCAAGACATTGTGTAACACAAGTTGACAGAGAACTGCTGTGGGTTATCTAGGACCTCAAACTTCATCAGAAATTTCAATTCGAGTCAATCCAAATCAGAACGTTTGTCCAAGAATTTTCTTAGGTTATTCCCCAGTTTCATCTGCTATGCTTACATTTTGTTTTCTGTTGAATTCTCCCGTTTAAACTTCTACTTGGAAAACTGCCAGAATAGAATCAACTCCTGAAAAAAGTAGGGCTTCAACATCGACCTCATGAAATATTTGAAATGTTCGTCATCCAAGGTCAACTGGTTTAGTACTTGCCTACGTCTCTGTGTCTATAAAAAAATTTGGAGAAACTCATCTGGCCATGGTACTGGATATCTCCAAGGCATTTGATTGAGTTTGACATCTAGAGCTCCTCTACACACATCCCACACAGCATGAAGTCATCTTAAAGACGTCCACGCTAAGATGTTCGGGACCTCTCCAAGACGTCCAGTAAAATCTTAAAGGCGTCCAAAAGACGTCGTTAAGACGTACATTGTTACAAAAGATGTCCATGTGGACATAATCAGGACGTCTTACAGACATCTCTAGAATGTCTAGTTTATGTCTAATTTGGGCATGAATGGACCCTTTTCTGGACATTAAAGAGATTTTATAACAAAATCTCTGATCAAACTCGTTAATAAAAAAAATGATATGTACCGTAAGTGGAAATCTACGCCAACAAATATTTTACTAAAAAATGAGTATATGGAAATGAAATTAAAAGTTGAACGCACCATTAATCAGACAAAAATTGATTATTATAGAAAACGCGTTGAGAAAGAACAAAATGATTCCAAAAAATTATGGCAAACAGTAAATGAAATCCTCAAAACCACAGAAAAAAAAGAAATATGTAGTATTAAAAAACAAAATGGTGATTTGACAAGCAATCCTAAAGAAATTGCAGAAATGTTTAACTCCTTTTTCGTTAATATTGGGAAAGACTTGGCACGAAAAATAAACAGGAAACCAAATTATAATCATAAAACAAATAAAACCGTAAATTCGTTATTTCTTGCACCAACAAATGAACGGGAAGTTATTAATACTATTCTTCATTTAAAAAATAAAAAGACTCCTGGATATGATGGTTTAAAAGCAGAAATTCTGAAGAAAATATGGATTCATCTTAGTATGCCTTCAACATATATTATTAATCAATCTTTTGAGCTAGGAGTTTTTCCCTCTGTATTCAAGTTATCGATAGTCTGCCCTATTTACAAGAGCGGGGATAAAAATAATGTTGGTAACTATAGACCAATCTCTCTCATCACTTCTCTGAGTAAAGTATTCGAAAAAATCATCAAAATAAGGTTAAATAATTTTTTAAATAAATATAGCATATTGTCAAAATCACAGTACGGTTTCCAAGAAGGAAAATCCACTCAAGACGCAATACATGTATTAACTAACATCATATATGAAAGTATTGATAAAAGTGTTCCATCAATAGGAGTTTTTTTAGACCTGTCAAAAGCTTTTGACACAGTTGATCATTCTATACTTCTTGATACACTAGACGACATTGGAATTAGAGGTACAGCCCACAATCTATTCAAACATTATTTAACCGAAAGGAAACAAATAGTGAGAATATCAAATGAAATGAGTTCAGAAGAAACTGTTAAATGCGGGGTACCCCAAGGCACAGCGTTAGGGCCTGTTTTATTTACTATTTACTTAAATAATTTATTCGAACAACAAAGGGATGGTGAAATCATCAGTTTCGCTGATGATACGGTCATAGTATACAAAGATGAAAATTGGTACGATCTTAAAATAAAAGCTGAAAACGATCTGGCCCACATCAAAGACTGGTTTGATAGTAGACTATTATCAATCAATTTTAGTAAAACCCACTATCTGCCATTCAGTAGCTTTGAGAACTCCCTTCCAAATTATAACCTGTCAATTGAAAACAACTTTTTTATAAAGCCTGTAGAAAAAGTGAAATATCTAGGAATTATTTTGGATCCTCATCTCCGATGGAACCATGTTGATTATTTGGTGAAAAAGTTACGATGTATCTTGTATAGGTTCAAGCAAGTGATTGGGCATCTTGATTTCAAACAAAAAGTGATGGTTTACCAGAGTTTAGTGGAGTCATATGGAATCATTGGATGGGGAGGAGTTTCACGAACTTACCTCAACGCCCTTGAAATCTCCCAAAGGAGATTTCTCAGGCTGATACTTCAAAAAGATGCTAGATATTCAAGTGACTTACTTTACACTGAAACCAACACCCTAGATATTAGACAATTATATATTATACAAATAGCCACTAGGCAATATTCAAGCAAAAAAGATCTAAGAACATTAACACATTCATATAGCACAAGAAGAAAACATGATTTTGTTACACCTTTAATGAATAAGGCAATAGGACAAAGATGTTATAATTATTTATCACCCAAAGTATACAACTTTCTTCCTCACGATTTGAGTGCCCAATCTTCCATTTTTATATTCAAAAAACAATTGAAAAATTTTATACGAGCTACACCAAGGAAAGATCTCCATAAGATTATTGAAGCATAGCATAAAAATTTTAATTTCTATATATTTATGTTAGCAAGTGTGATATGTCTCTTGTGTGATTTCGATCCTTAAAGTTAATTGAAAAAAAAAATTAAATCAAATGAAACTCTAATTCACATGTATCCTTACTAGTATTTAAGATTTATATCTTTATATATGTTTTATCTGTGTACACAATAATTTTAACTTTAAATTTATTTATACATATAGAGACTTGTTTATTTTACCACACACAGGGTTTTACCCTCAGTGGAACTATGATTTATTCATCAGATTCTATTTTTTATATATAATTATAGACACTTTGTGTTTTGTGATTAAGATGTACTGTTTGTTGGCGATGAATAAATATTATTATTATTTATTCAATATTCAGTATATTGCAGGTTTGAAATGAAATTGAAAAAACAAAATTGTAGGAATTTTTTTGAATTATATTCTACAACTTTTTGTATTATCTATAACTCTTTGTTTTTACTATACATCTTACGATCTCCTGCTCTCCTCAGCCACGACTGAAAATGTTCCTCTCAGTTTCCTTCCTATCGGTAAAAACTGTTGTTATCTCACTGGCACCTAGAACAATAATAGACATTGATGAATTATAAAACAATAGAGTTTTTAGTTTTTTAGATTTTGAGAATTTTTATCTCTCAACAAAAAAAACTGAATCACCTATCATAACAGTTTTGCAGTTGGATAAGTTTTTTTGCTGGTAGGATGTACAGTTGTGTGCATAAATAAGTCGTACAGCAGTTATAGAAAATTGTGAGCCAGGCTCGTCAATCTCAATTATTAAACTTCTTATCGACTTTAACAAGTAGCGTCGAAATTCAAACTATTTTTGTCAGTAACGCGCTTTTAACATTTCTTAGTGCAATGCCTCAATTAGTGTCGCACCGTGTACGACTTTTTTATGCACACACAACTGCACATAACGAATAAATACAAGGGGAATCATAATAAAACCAACAATATTATATGCGTGCCTAAAGACATGACAATTTTCGTCCATGTTGGCGAAGGCATTTCAACCGAAGTCACTATGGCGGATAGCGTGGGAAGTATTGCAAACAGAATGTCACCCCTTAAAAATATCAGAGTATGAGTGAAGATGAATTGATCAGTACATTCTTTATAACCAAATTTTCGAGCAATTGACCTCAAAATTTTTCCTGATCAATTTTTAGAAAACCAATAACTGAGTTTTCTTTCTCATTAAAAAAACACTAAAACTTATTTGATCAAAAAAATGGGAATTATAATAAATGGGATTATAATTGGATCAAAATGGATGCGACATGTAGATGGCGATAGTGAGCTCGCATCTAAGTCATGTCGTAACTTCAGTGATCTGGCCTCCAAGTCATGTCGTAACTTGATTGAAACAATGGGACAGCATTAAAATCAGGGTTTTTTGAAGAAACCTGCATTAAAATGAATATTCATGTTTGTAACTAATCACGCTAGATGACACTCGCGTTTGCGTCCAACACCAATTACACAGGCATTGACTAACTATCTTACTTCTATCATTGTTTATGTTATATGTATACTTATATCATTGTATTGTGTAGAAAACTGACACTACTTGTCAAATTCCACCTATGGAAAGGTCGGATATTTTCGGATATATATTTTACTGAAAATTACTGCTCCTTTTAGAAATATCTACTTATTTGGAAAAAAATCAACATTCTGTACCAATGAAGATGTCCGTAAAGGTACGTCTCTGAGACATCCCGAAACAGACGTCTTTAAGACGTCCATTTTATGCCTCTGATGGACGTTCAGGCATTATATGGACATAAATTGGACATCTTTAAGACGTCCAGTGCTGTGTGGGATCAATCTAATGGCTTCCCTCTTCAGTGAAGTACTTTGCTATCAAACTTTGTCCCGGGCAAATCTCTTTGTGTTCTTATTTTCACGCTTATACAGGGCTATTCAAATTCGAGTATATGCTTGGGAATTTCGACAACGGTAAGAGATAGAGGGATGGTTAAATCCGGGCAAAGTAGCGTATTTCAGAGGTAAATTATATGGATGGAACAAATCTGACCTAGTTCTGGAGTTATATGGGAAAAATCGAAAATTTCGAAATTCTTCTTTTGCCCATATCTTTTTATTTTACGAAGTTTTTTATCAATTTAGATAGATAGATAGAAATCTTTAATTGTTCCTATTAAAAAAAGGTGTAGAACATGTCATTTAACTAAAAATAAAAACAATTACTACTTGTGTAGACTAAAACAAATAACATATAGATAGACATTACAAAGCCAAATAAAATTACAGACACAGAAATGTGCTATTTATAGTCTATACAGAGATGAAGAATTTCACTACTTTGCCATAGCAACTTTTTGTAGGCTATCCAAATATCTGAATAAAAATGATATACAGGGTATCGTATAAATTGGGCCACTCTCAACTTTTCATTTTCAAATACCTGTACTTTTATTGCATTTTTTTGAATCCCAAGAGTCATGTTTCATATTGACGTAGTATTTTCATATGAATTACGGAGTGTTTTGGAAATATTGAACTATTACCAGTAAAATTTCAACATTTTTTAATTCCATAACAACTGTAATTGAATAATATCAGAGAATGAGAGGTGAATCAGACAAATTGATTCTTTAGGAATAATCAATTTAAAAATTTCCAGATTATCTGGTCACACTACTTGTTCGGAATAACAATAAAATAAAATCAACATTTCCAAGAGACATTTTTCTTTACCATAATGTAGCACTAGTAGAATAATTATTTATCCCCATCTCGATTGACCACAGTAGGTATGAAGATCTGTTGTATGTATTCTGCTTAGAGCTCAAAAACATAATCTGTCATAAACATAACATTGGTATTTGACCATATAGCTTTTCATATTTTATAACTAATCACACAAGAACTTGTTTAATTATTATCAAGAATTGAAATAACATTATAAGTAATCATAATCGAAACAAATGTTCAAATTGAAGACCTTCTCGTTCCAGACATTTACGGAGTCGATTTTTTATGTTATTATTTGCTCTGAAAATATCTCTTCGCCGTAGTCATGCAAAAGCGTTCATGATTTTAATTCTTAAATCTTCTATATTTTCAATTTCGTTTTGATATATTCTATTTTTTAGTGTACCCCGTAAAAAAGTCAAGTACACTGAGATCAGGGGATCTTGCAGGCCATCTTACAAGCCCATTATTTGCTATCCATTTTCTCGTAAAAATTGATTAACGTCTCTTGTGCAATGTGGGCGAGCTTCATCGTGTTGAAACCACAACCGATTTAAATTAGCAATGAGAAAATCATCGAGATATTCACTGAAAGTTTGCTTGAGGAAGTCCAGATAAGATGTAGGGACCTAGAACTCGATCCTTCAAAATTGCAGCCCATACATTTAGTCCAAACCGAACTTGAGGTCTCGCTTCTCTAAAATTATTTTCATTGATTTGTGACCAAACTTGCTCGTTGTTCCTATTGAAAACAACACAGTTTGTGAAATGAGTTTCATCCAACCAAATAATGCTATTCAAAAAGTATCTGTCATCGCCCAATTTTTGCAATATTCAATTACAAAAGTTTTGCCGTCTTTCGGCGTCTCCTGAATACAATTTATGAACAATTTAACTTTATAGCATTTGAATTTGTTTTTTCTTAAAGTACGCCATACTGCAGTTTACGGCAAATTCAATTCCTCAGCAATTTGTACTGTGGATTTTGATTGATTCGTATTGATCTGAAATATGGAGATGAGCCTAATTAACATTTTTTCAGTATTACCTACTTACCGCTTGAAGTATGTTTTCTTGTAACTCAATAGAAGATTTGTTCCCATATTTTCTCCTTGGTTTTGTGAAAGATCCATATTCGCGAAGGTTTCTGTCCAAAAGTCTAAAATATGTGGGACGCGGCTGATGTCTTTCTGGGTACAGATCTAAATAATTTTCAGTGGAAAGATGAATGTTCCTATATTATTTCTGTAGAAAACGTTGACCGTATCTCTTTTCTGCTCTGCGGGGAAACCCATTTTCAGTACTAACCGATTTTTTATCAAATACCAACGATAATTTCCAATAAACATTCATTCACATACATTTTTTTTTACTTAAAAATTTTTTAGTCTTCAAAACTCAAAAATCTAAAAAGCTTAAAATCCAAAAATAAAAAGCAAGATCTTTGAATTTAAAAATATAACGAACAATAAAAGGGTATATAGTATCACAGTTTTGGTTCATTTATTCTATTCTATCAACATAATATTCATCCAAACTATAATAGACTCTATCGGAAAGAACTCTTTTAACTGCTTTTCTGAAACCGGCGTTGGGAGATGTATCTTCAATATTATTTGGGAGATGATTATACATTTTGTAGCCGTTATACATAATTGAATCCTTTACGAGTGTGGATAATGGCAATGGTAGTTTGAAATTATTTTGACAGGTGGCGTCCCTAATCTCGGTGATGAAATTTTGTTTGTTTATTTATGAGACACACTGTTTCGAGTATGAATATTGACACAACCGTGAGTATATTGTGTTGCTTAAAGTGATGTCTACACGAATCGCGAAATTTCAATTTACAGAGGTATCTCAAGGTTCGTTTTTGTGAAACAAAAACACTTTGGAGAATATCACCACTGCACACCCCCTAGAATGGGATACCGTATCGCAAATGTGACTCTACCAACGAGTAGTATAGTCTTGCGGTTGAGTAGTGCAAATAATTATGATGAATATCATAGCGAGAGTTCAGTAAAATCACATTGACAGTTGGAGCGTTTTATTGTAGACAAAAATGTTCTACTCGTAGAAGTAGAACTTGACTTAGCTGTTTTTTTGGCACCAAATAGGTATATCTACTTTTGCTACGATCGAATTTGATGGTAGCAAAAGTAGATAATTGGTTGAAAATAAACTTCCTAAATCATAGCAGAAATTGACGCTATTGATATTGCATTAAACTCATGTTCATTTCAGTTTCATTTCAGTTATTTTGAAGTCAAAAAACTTCATTTACTCACATTAAAATGATTTTGGTGGTGAAGAGCTTCTAGTTGAAATAAATATGAGTGTTATGGACGTAATTGAACTTATAGATGGAAATGTTTAACGAATAGGTTGTACGAGTTTTTATTTATATAATATAGGTATAGAAGGTGGGTTCATTTGATTCTCAATTCATTGAGAACCTCTGTTGGAAATCATTTATCTATATAAATGGATACTAAAGAAGATGAAGGTGGGTGCATATTGATTTGAAATTCATTTAGTATCTCTGTTGAACATTTCTTTTGGAAAGCGGTGAAAGTTCAAAAACATCAGTGGGATGATAGGTATGAAAACATTGTATCTAATCGATTTATGTATGATGAATAGAGAAAATTGATCAGAGACATCAAAAAAATATTTTTCAGTTCCCACTTGTTCCCCATCTTCTAATATGCTCTAAATTTGTTTTGATAATTCCGGTTCATTAGCTAGTTCGTTCACTCAAAGCTGCTTCGAAAGTATAATAATATTTACATTCTGAAGAAGTTTTCTGAGTCTTATTTGAGGAATTAATGATGATGATAACTTTATTATTCCACTTGGAATATTATCTCCTAAATAATCTTCCAATAAGATATAATACTGCTCGCACCTTCTTCCATTGTCTGTTTGGGCTGTGGAAGTTGTTAATTCAAATGAATTATTCATAATGACTGTATCATTTATAATAATGAAACATAAGTTTCAAATTTTTTACAGAGATTTAGGGAATTTAAGAATCATTTGACTTCTACTGGAAACCCTGAAATTACTCTACTTCTTTTACAAGTACCTAGTTATAAACTCTAGTGGTCAATAAAACGCGGTTAGTTTCTTAAATTATATCGATTTTTTATAGAGACAGATCAGAAATTTGATATTCATTATTAATGTAACTGATAATCATGCCAAATGGCGAGAAATCGATTAAATGCTATTTTCGATAACTCTCCTCATCATTCCACTGGAAACAATTCTTACCTTTTGCATGTGAATATGTGATATTCAATAAGCTACGTGTATCTATACCGATTCAATTATTCCATAAAGTTTTAATTTGTCTTTTAAACTTTATTAGTGGTCACCATTGCTAATATTTTTTAGTCATTTACAGTAAAGTTTATTCAAGGATAATTTGTAGATTTACACCTGGTATGAAAACAAGAAACCGGTAATAAGTAATTTAATTTCGTAAGGTCAAGTAACTGTAGCTATATTGCGTGGCGATGAAAGATTGTATTGATTGAACATTAAAGAAACTGAGTAGGTTCAACTGATTTAAATATTGAAGCAGATTCGATGACTAAAAGAAGGAATTTGTGTATTTGTACAGCGATTCTGGGTTTTCCCTACTTTCGCTTCATAGGATCTGATTGATGTGAATATTAATATTATATTTCTCAAACTATCAGGTGCTGACATCATTCTCCAACCATCCCAGAATTTTAAAAAATGACGTCATTTCGACGTCGATACATATTGGAGAGTCAAACATATTTTACAAAATAATTGACTTATGAAGGATTATTATTTTTTTGAATCCGCTTAAATTCACTTTGCATTAATTTGGTTGTTGTTATAAATCGTTCGGCAACTTTTTCATTTTTAGTTAATATGATAAGGATATTTGGGTATTTCAACAAGAATTAGGGTTATGAACCAACTCAAGAACCGTATGAATATTGTCATTTAAAATATATATATATATATATTATTAATTCGAATAACATTATGTCTCAGATACCATTAATTAGTATCATATTAGAACAAATTTGCGAAATATTTTTGTTGATAATGGAGTAACAGACACATTTTGAAATAGGAACAATCATTAATCATATTTGTCAAAATTATTCTGACATCTTCCGAAATACCGGACGAAATCGTACTACGAATATCAAATTTTTAAATTTGGAATGAAAATGATTCGGTTCATCTGCCAATAAATGGATGAAAGTTGGATTGTTTTTATTTGCAACTCCTATGAATTTAATCGAAAAAACTCTGAAAATAATTTCAGCATGATTTTGTTGGAAAATATAGTTGTATGTACATGATTTTAATAAAAACCCTACAACAACAAAGAATTGATATTAAAATTTGACATTTTCTAACAATTTTTTTACAAAAAACAAATCTAAATTTAATATTTTTGGGTATCTCAACAATATGCATTGAAATAGTCTTTATTGCAAAGTTTGCATGTAAACATTACAAATTCTGACGAATTTTATCGGCAATGGAGTTTTCACTGATGAAAATCAATATTATAGGTTATTCAAACGATTACGAAATTAATGTTTTTTTTATAAAATGTTGCCAAGAATTGTAAGAATAAATGAAAAACAACAAAACGAAAACCAATATGGAGAACAACTATTTAATCGAGGTTAAACAGGACTTGAGATCACTCTCAAGAATCACTTATCTAAACAGATTTTTTTCAAAAAATGGTGGTGTCTGGTTGGTCTCTTTCAAGATTAGAGAAATAATATGTCATAAATAATTCACCACAATTGAAAGGTAAACTCAAATTACTTAAATTTTTCAATAATTTGTTTAATTTGGAATATAAAAATATGTAGATATGTTTCCACTTAAATTTCCACCTTCACTCTTGTTTCAGGCATGTGTTTTGAACTCTGTACCTGCAAACAAACCCTTTAAATGAACACTAAAAAGGACCCCACAATATCCTTATGGAAAATGACTTTCGGTTAAATTGCCTGAATTTTGGGTATGTCGTTTTTTAATTCGGATCGGGGAGAGCATGTCATATACAGTGACCGCCAAAAAGTATGTACCATATGGGAAAAAATTTTATTATTGGAGTATTGGAAAAAATATTCTGGGGAAAAGTTTGTGCATGTCCGATAACCTAAAAATCGATTTTGACACATGTCACGTGATCGCTAGAATGGCGGCAAAATGAAAAAAATTGCAACGCAAAGGCAAAAAAAGGGGTAAGATGGCAAGATATCAAAAAAAGTTATTTGAAAAAGTCACTTAGAATTCAATTTTATACACATAAACGAAGTTTCAAGAGATAATTCAAAAAAATTGAAAATAGCAATTTTTTAATAATATTTTCCCATCTATTTAAAAATATTATTTTTTTTTTCTTATGAATAGCTTGACTATACTGAAACATTTGCATTTTAATGATAATGACAAAACTTTCTCATTTTCTCCACACCAGAGGGCACTAAATTGAAAAAATGGGAATTTGTCAGAACCCTTGCTGTTACATCGGTTCGTATCTAACAGTTATATCCGAATTCCACGACCATTGTGATGACATGACACTCCAAAAACCTGGTAATTTCCAGATTATAATCAAGTTCCGATGATAATCGTGCATGAGCGTTTCACTTCGCACATAAACTTGAAAATAGTGCGTCAAATTAAAGATTCTTAAAGTTTATGTGCAAAGTAAAACGCTCATACAGCATTATTATTGAAACTTGATTAAAATCAGGTAACATGGTGTTTCTAGATTGCCATATCTACCCAATAGTCTTGGAATTCTGATATAACTGTTAGATAAGAACCAATGTAACAGCGAGGGTTCTGGCAAAAACCAATTTTTTTTATTTAGTGCCCTCTGGCGTGGAGAAAATGAGAACATTTTGTCATTATCATTAAAATGCAAATGTTTCAGTATAGTCAAGCTATTCATAAGAAAAAAAAAATATTTGTAAATAGATGGGAAAATATTTTTAAAAAATTACTATTTTCAATTTTTTTGAATTATCTCTTGAAACTTCGTTTATGTGTATAAAATTGAATTCTAAGTGACTTTTTCAAATAACTTTTTTTGATATCTTGCCATCTTAGCCCTTTTTTGCCTTTGCATTGCAATTTTTTTCATTTTTCCGCCATTCTAGCGATCACGTGACATGTGTCAAAATCGATTTTTAGGTTATCGGACATGCACAAACTTTTCCCCAGAATATTTTTTCCAATACTCCAATAATAAAAATTTTTCCCATATGGTACATACTTTTTGGCGGTCACTGTATATACCAAACATTCTTCAATGGTAGGCAGTCAAAATCTATTTTGACCATACTAATTGTTATATCTTCCTTCATCATCAACTTGAAGTATTAATTTGACCAAACTAGCTGGAGCATACTTTATAATTGACCACCTGTAATGACACCAATGAACAATACTTCAATAGTATCTCATACTAAAGATTACTCAGAATAGTGAAAATTATTCAGGATAACGTTTTGAGTTGTTAAACAATGGAGAAAAAATGAGAGTTTTCAGCGGCCTCTGGCGTCAAAACTAGCCTATAGAAAAAAGTTATGCCCAATAGACTTTTTGTTTGGAATGATTTGGACTATAACATATCAAAAATTCAGGTAATTCGACAGGGGGTCACTTTCCCTATTACAATGTGCGGTATCCTTAACACTTGTATCGGCCCTGTGTAACAATCTTTTTTCTACAACCACACTCCAAAACATGCTTTTCTGTATAGTTTTACGTTCGCAAACATGATTACTTCTCACAATAATTGAAATTTGACATTAGTGTGCCGCAAAGTGACATTTCTGTGCCACAAAGTGACATTTCTGTGCCAAAATATTTCAGTACCTAATTTCTAAGCAATACAGTTTTCGTGACAGTAAGTAAGTAACTTCAAGAATGAATAGACAAAGTCTATTGGTTTATATAATATGAGGGAAATTGTCGTACAAATTCATAATATTCTGAACAAAAATCATAGACATCACTACTGCTGTCTCAAATACCCACATACACACTATCCATTGCTAGGCAACGGAGCAACATCTATCGAATCATTTGAATGTCAACAAACGTCAAGCATAAAATATTCGTAAAATATTCTTGTCCAGTCATTTTTTAATGAGATTGAACTAAAATGGATAGCGACAGTTCTGAAATTGAAAATACTCCGCCAGAACTAAGAGAACAAGTTAATTCATTGTCATTGAATTTACTACCTTCAACTTCAAGAGGAAAATATGAAAATGCATACAAACAGTTTATGGATTGGAAGGAAAAATACAAAACTAAAAGTGTTTCTGAAAATATAATTTTGGCATATTTTGAAGAACTATCCAAATCAAGAAAAGCCTCAATATATTCAGTGCTAAAATCGACTATTAATATTAGAAATATCAGAAAAAACAAGAATGAGAGTGGCTTAAAATCCTCTCCCTCTTCCCTTGCTTCTCTTGGGCATCATAAAGCTAAGAATGAGTCACTGACATTTCATTCCTTCTTATAGTATAGTATTATTTTTAGCAAAAAGTGTGTTGTAGAAAAAGTATAGTGTGTAAACACGAGCAGAAATGCAATTTCTCACTCGTTTGAATTGCAGCACTCGCTTGCGCTCGTGCCGCAACTTTTTCAAACTCGTGAGAAATTAGCACTTTTCTGCACTTGTTGCACAATATACTATTTCCTACGAGCGTGCCGAAAAGTAACTTTTCTGCACGATTCTTCGTTTTGAAAGTTCTACTTTTCCGCACGATTTTTACTTTTAAGCAAGATTTTCTCTTTAAAGCACAATATTTTAATTCAAGATTAGTATATTGTACAATGAGCATGAAATGACATACATTTCCCACGAGTAGGTAGGTATATGAAATTTTGTAGTACGAGCGAATTATTTTTTTATAACAGATTCTATCAAAAACACTCATGTCTTCATTGAATATACAAATATAGAAAAATATAAAGAAAATTGAACAGTAAGTACTCTCATCGATTTCAAAACAAAAACAAAAAAAAAGTGACTTCCCCAGGATTCGAACCACGTACCCCATTAACCATAACCAGCGTAGAACGACTGCTCCCTTACTTTGCCAACTGAGCTATTTCAGATACTAATTTAATTGCTATAATACCATATCAAATCCTGTCAACTTTTAAATATCACTATTTATTTTGATAATGTCTTAATTACTTTATATTTTGAAATAAATTTTATGAAAATTACGGAATGTCATCATTATCAAACAGTCGTTAATAGACTAGATTCGATCTCATATTATTTACAATCATACAATTGTTTCATTATTTTTCAGTGCATAAAAAAATCTCGCGGAAAGATAAAATCATGGGGAAAAGTTACTTTTCCGCACGATTTTTATATTGTTGAAAATGAGGATATTTAGGACTAACTAAATGATCAAGGGTAATATAACAAGACCTTGATAAATAGTCGACTATTTTTATTGCATCTAAATTTCGACTGTATTTTATAATAATTTAACGAGACATTATTTTGGCATTAATAATCTGATGAGAGCCCGAGAGCGAAGCTCGAGGGCTTTCATCTCTGATTATTAATGCCAAAATAATGTCGAGTAAAATTAGCAGCAATAAAATAGTCGACAATTAATCAAGGTCGTGTTATATTTGTGAAGATTATTTCTTGAATCTACTTCTTTATATCAGTCATATGAATGAATGAAAATTAAACAATTTGGAATAATTTATTCAAAATATCAAGAACAAAGCACAAAATCTAAACAAAAATAGCACCATCTTTATAATTTATCAATTGAAATTAAAAACACAATTATTGTATGTGACATTTCCACCATGCGTAATTTGTGACATTTGTTCAGCTTTTGAAGAACTTGCAGTATTAACCGTAGAAGGTCCACATTCATTCTCTTATACAGCTTCAACACGATTGATTTTATTTGACGTTTAATATGTATTTATTTAGAGTACTGTCAGATGCTCAGGCTCCTTGATATGAGTATCATGCTGAATAGTCGGTGACTATTGTGCATCATGTAAATAGTCGCTAATAGAGCGTGTTGATTGGTCCTGTCGAACAGGAAACAAACGTATGATTGGTTGATGGCTGATATTTAATAGACGAAAGAAATAATCTATGTAACTATTCTGTCTTATGTGTCATTTTGTAGCATTATTATAAAATCTTGTTTAATAAAAACCTTTCTTTTCATAAATAAGATGGACAAATCACTCTTAGGAAAAACATTGAACCTAACTCTTGCGGAAAACGTCTTTTCCGCCCTTGACGCTGAACTCCGCTCCGCGTCGTTCGTGCAACTGCCGTCGCGTGCGGAAAAGTACTACTTTCCGCACTTGTTAGGTAAATAACTATTTCCGAACAGTTCCAACTTCCCATTATGTCGTTGAAACGACACATTATCACCGCAGACAAAGCAACACGTCGACTGAAGACATCGCCGTGGACAAATCCACCGAAATCTTGTAGAACACACCTCTAGGCAGGCCCGACGGGCTGCCATGTGTATTGCGGTACCGCATCAATTTCGGTGGTTATCCACCCTCGCCAGCTGTCTAGTTAACCATCGAGTTTGGGGCCGTCGACTTGGCACACCAATCAATTTTCCATTATCGTGTGTATTTTGTAGTTTATTATGGTGTCGGAGGATACATCATTATTAAAAACACATTTCCCTCGATATGATACGCACCACGCTTTATTTGCATAGTGTTACATTCATTTTTTATTGAAGGATTGACGTATTTATAGTATTTGGTAATGATGGCTATTCAATTCGTCATACAAACCATACCGCAGTAATGAATATATTTTCGTGCGTTGATACAAAAATGAGTGCATGCCAGTTGCTGTTTTCTCTGAATCAATGCTGTTTGTTCCGTGGGTCACTATTATTTATAACTGACGGACTATGTAAACGAAAATTCCATTTGACACTAATAATACAGATTAAAAAAAAACTTCCGTCAGTGTTCCTTCTTCGGTTGATATTCAAAAGAACTTCTTTAAAGAAAAAAAACTTATGCACATGTTTTGTCAGACCTATACTCAAAAAATGAAATCATTAGTTATAGTTCACTCTACAATACCACAAGAATATTTATACTTTCTCTTATTATGTGTAAGAAAATGTAAATATTTTGAACAACCAGGGAGTCAGTCGTGTCTTATATTAACACTATCACTCGTCCAGAAAGCAAATAGTTATTTTTGTATCTAGTGCGCGAAATGCTACTTTGGTGATCGAGAACTGATTTTTTTTAACGAGGCGCAGCCGAGTTAAAAAAAATAGTCGAGATTACCAAAGTATTTCGTGCATGAGATGCAAACAAAATTTTTTCTACAAACGTCAAAAATATTGTTCTAAAATAAGTAATAACTATGAAAAATAGTATTGAACTGGCTTAAATAATTTTTCCAAATCAAGTAATTACTGTAACTATGGAAATAAAATGGCATTTGTTGACAATTATTTCAAAGTGACAGTTCTTGATAATTATTTTGGAGTGACTTTTTATTCGCGTCAATTTCGTGCGTGATATTTATTATTGTAAAAGAATGGAAATTTCGAGCGACGATGAACTAAGCAGTACCCCGCCTAACTTGATAGATGCGGCCAATTCCGTAATTTCCAACCTTTTACCGGAGAAATCGAGGCGGCAGTATGAAAATGCATATCAGCAATTTAAAGAGTGGTGTGAAGCAAATAAAGCCAGAAAAATATCTCTCACAATTTGAAAGCCTTAATTATTGTTCTACATTAATAAATAAACGATTTCTTGTTTTTTACTTGATTGAGGAGTTGAGGACCATATAGGTTAGAACAGTGGCGGATTTATAGATTTGCCGCCCGTAGGCTATTCAATTTTTGCCGCCTCTAAATTTTGATATCTTAGTCCACAATCATATCAATTTTCTATCAATAAAATTCCAACTTTATAATTTGTGCTCCATCATCCTCGTTACATCAACTTTTCCCATATAGTTATTATTATTGAGAACTATGGTACCGTGTTAGATCCTTGATTATTTTTACAGCAAAGAATTATCAAAAAACATTATTTTAAGGAAAAAATATCTCAATCGTATACCACTTTTAAAGTAAGGTAAGGTATGTCTTAAAACTATACAATACTTACAAAATATGAATTAAAAAACATACATTTGGCGAACGTTGATTAACATTTATTATTACACTCACAGTTTAAAAACAATACAATAAATATATCTTTTCTTTATTATTTGTTAGCATTATGATTTAAGTTAAATTATAAAAGCATTACAATACTTTTTTGCGAGACTTTGAATTCGCAAAATCATTTATTATATCGTCGTACGAAATCTTGTTCATTAGCTCTGACTCTTCTCTGCTCTTCTCTGCTCTGACACTTCATTTTTTTTAATATACTTGTTTAACTGGAGAGAAGCCGTTGAATAAAAAATTGCAGCTGAGTATTGTTTTATCTTATTATAATTAATTCATTCCGATTGGCATTTTCTGAAAAAGTTGGCTTTGCGAAAAAGTTATCAAATATACTGATGTAAACATTTAATTTAAATAATTCGTGTACGACATGAGCGCTTAAGGCCTGCTCATTTGGATTTTCCAAACTTTTTCTTACTGCAAATAAAATAATTAACTGATAAAATGTATCAATTTTCTAATGAGCAAATTGTCTCACTTCATATTTTGTGGAGGGAATTTTTTTATTGTCAAGTCACAGTCGTTTAACTATCAGTTATTTGATTAATATGATCTCTATAAGATATTGAACTAGTTTTTTATTTAATAAAAATTAGTCAATTTTAGTCAGTATTTTTATTAGACCATCGATATTATATCGATTGAATTGGGTAAGCAGATCTCATAATTATTAGGTACAAGGAGAAAAAATTATAGCAGTTATCAGTGAAGAATATATGTAAAAATTACTAAATTTCGATTATAATATCGAATCCCGATATTCTAAAACTTCATAATCATTAATGTATAATTAGTAAAGCGTTTAGGAATTGTTCATGCAGAGATGTTGAAATATTTATTAATTAGCACTGTATATGAGAATATTTCGATTTTTGTTAAATATTTCAATTTCTCTCCAATTTTCGAAATTCGTATTATGTGTGTGTATAATAATTTTTTTTTTTTAATTTGTAAACCGAAATAATAAATTTATGAACTAAATTTGCCGCCCCTTAAAATTTGCCGCCCTAGGCTCCAGCCTACTCAGCCTGCTGGTAAATCCGCCACTGGGTTAGAATATGAAAATCCCATATAGTTTACATGCAGTGTGCGAAATATATTTCGCACATTACTTCGCGCACGGTGTCATGGTAACGAATGAAAATGAAAAAAAGTGCCACTTCGCATACTGTTGTCAATGCGCGAACCTTGTCATTTTTTGACGTTTGTAGAAAAAAGTGTATTGATCAATTTTTGTCAAAAGCTCTAAGGACTACGATTGTAAAATATGAAAAATATATTATCTATGACCGTCTGAGCTCTGAGCAAGAAATTCCAATAAATTTTATTACAAAATTAAATTCTCTAATAAAAAAAATAAGTAGTGCCAGAAAAATTGAATTACGCCTACTATGTATTAATCCGTCAAGAAAAAACTGATATGCACACAAAATTATTGAGAAATCATGTCTTGAGAGGAAACAACAATTTAACAAGAATAAGTTGAACAATCTCCGAAAGTAGCAAAAAAAACTAGACGAAAAATATTATAGATAAAAATGCAAACAGCCCTAAAGAGTTTTAGTAAAGTGTTAATGATACCTATTTTCAATAAAACTCGAAATAGATAAAATTAAATCAGAAAATTAAATTTTTTACAGAATAATTAACAAAACTGATAGATAGTTTTAATCACCATTACAGTACGGTAGAAAAGAAGTTAGGTAACAGAATATCAATTCCTCTTGATTTCAATTAAAATATTTTGCATGACACCATGATACCATGACAACATGGATCTTCGCGTCACTGATGAAAATGAAGAATCACCATGCCCTGATAACGTTAGATCTGAAACACTACAGGCGATATCTAATCAGATGAAAAAACCTCTGGCTCATTTGATAAATGCTTTGATATAGGGTGCTTTTCAAAAATCTTCATAATTGGAATTATCAAACCACTTTAAAAGACTGGAGATAAGTTGCACATAATCAACTTATAGACTGATTTCGCTTATCTCGAATTTGGTGAAAATAATTGAAACAATACTATAAGTGAGACTTCTGCGCTTCTTGAACAAACATAACATCATTTCTTGTTCTCATTTAGGTTTCAGAGAAGGAAAGTCAACAGAAGATACGATTTATCAAGAAACACCTATAATGCATTGGACAAGAAAAAAACAACTTTGTGTTTCTTTATTGGCCTTTCTGAAGCATTCGATACTGTATCTCAAAAAAAAGCTATTGAACAAACTAGAATGCCATAATTACCAGGGAATAAGAGGAAATTTTCATAAAATCTTGAAAAATTGCCTATTTGACCGCGAACAAAAATTTTATATTGTGGATCCATGACTGTTTGTTTTTCAAGGAACAGTACTGGGTCTTTTATTCATAATTTATATGAACAGTATTCCACACCTATATACCAAGGGAAATATTATAAGCTTTGCAGGCGACACTGCCATAATTTATGAATCTGATACTTGGGTGAATTTATAAACAGAAGCCGAAATTGATTTCAGTAAAATAGGGAACTAGTTCAGGTATAATAAGTTAACACTGCATTTAGATAAAACAAAGTACTTATCGTTTACTTCGTATTCCAACACTCACCCAATATGGGATCGTTAAGTTTCGGGAAAAACTCACAAATTCCAGGACTGAATAGACAAACACCTATACGATGGGATTTTCAAATTAAAAATATAGTAGGAAAACTGAGAGGTCTATTATTCAAGTACAAATGCTTGAAAGATTTTTTGGACATAAACCATCTGAAAGTATTCATATTATGCTCTGATACAGTCACAAATATTTTACGATAAAATAGGATGGGGAGGTGTGAATGTCTGTCATTTGGGAACGGCTAAATGTTATTCAGAAATGGATACTGAAAATCATTCTTATGGAAAAAAGCAATATATTCCAGTGATAATTTATTCATAGAAGCCAATTTAGTCGACGTTAGACAGGCTGATTGCATCAATTTATTAGTCAATGTAAAAATCGATAAAATCTGTCGATTATAGTTATAGTACAAGCCACAAACAAAACAACGATGTTCCACCTCGCACCTTACCTACACAACATGCTACCAGAGTTTATAAAATAAAAAATTGTTCACTAATGTACAAAAAACGAGTACATGTCATATAAATAGAGCAGGCAACAACTAGACAACCATGACAATGAGTCCGATTATGATACAAAGCCCGATTATGACATAAATCCCGATTATGACATGAATCCCGAATATGACATACACCCGGACTATGACATACCTACACCTCAATTATTATGGAATAAAATAAAAATAAAATAGAATATCCTCGTATCAAGCTGGCGCTACCGTATCGAAAAAATGACCCCCAAAAACATTTTTTTGACAATATCTCCTGTCCGACTCATTTTACGATGAAAATAGTTGAGTAATGAATTACACTAGATAATGTTTCCTACATTTTATGTAGTTACCTTTGCCATCTACAGATTGGATCATCTACGATCCCAATGAGCGTCAGGTGTCAGTACATGTGATTGTGTCTCGTTAGGACCCCTGTCATTAGCTTGAGATCTACCCAGAGAGGATTATCATTTTGAGTTCTTTCGAAGGCCCAATTATATGGAGTTTCGATTATCTTATGCCATCAAGTGTGTCCTGTCATGTTTTTATAAGCTGATTTTGTAGCAGTTTTTTCTTCGCAGTACCAGTCAGGCGGTTGGGAATTCCAAAAATGGGTTTTCGTCCATTTGGTGGTTTTCTTGATGCCTCGTTGACAATTTTTTTTAGAGGTGGCAGTTCAGTAGGACTTCAAGAGCTCTAGTTGGTGCCGTTCTCATTGCGCCTGTTATTCCTAAGTGAGCCGGTCTTTGAACTTTGTCTAGTATTCTGTACTATTTGCAGCGAGTAGCTGCCTGTTTACGAATAAAGAGGCTGAGAGATGGACCCCCGATCGCAACGATAGAAGATCTCTTGAACCACTAGAAGATGTGAGAGCTGTACAGGAAAAGTCTCAAATCCTCGAGGGTAACGTAGTTCTTGATACAAGGGCTGCTGAAGGCCCATTAAAAGTTCGAAAAGGCTGGCCATATGAATTAGCTACCGTGGCTGGCTGCATAGAAAGACTTCTTCTATAAGATATGCTATAAGTTGAATTGCAATTCTTTTCGAATGTATCTGTTTTTATATTTCATTACATTCGATGTTTTCCAAAAGCCTAAAATTTCGTTGGAATATTTCTTCATCAAATAACTGTATTTGCGGTTTATAGGGAAACATCTGCCTTAGCTGACATGAAAGTCCCTTCAGTATAAACGCCATGGCTGCCAAATGAAATCCCACTTATCGACCGCGTTGAACCATTACAGTCAGCGACACATTCCCTTCCGGCAGTTTTTTTCTATAACGGGGTTATGATAAATGTTTGAATATTGCACGAAGCATTTGTCATCCGTTCGGATTATTTATGTTTAGTGGGACAAACACCGACAGGCTGTTTATTATCGGCTTCGGTCGAATTACATCGGTTTTACATTGAGCGCAGTGCTCGAAAATGTTTGCAAAGCGGATTTTGAAGTATTGTTATGGTAGTTGAGAGCACAAAAGGTATCACAAAGCGCTGTAATCCCCTGTACCTGTAAATATGAGCAGTGTTCTCCTTTGGACGATGATTTAGTCCTTTCACTTGCGTTTGTGTGAATGTCGGATGAACAACGTTTATAAAGATTTAATTTTGTTTATTTAGTGAGATTATTTTCGCATCGAGGAACCGTCACATGTGTACTCTTTGCTGACGATACAATCTTCTTAACATCCGACAAAACAGTAATCAACTTAACGGAGAAAAAAAGTGATGCTTCTGACCATGCTTCTAGATGGTTTACAGCCTATCAATTGAAACTGAATGAAACCAAAACACAAGAAATTAAATTTTTCAGTAACAACATTGTTGATAACAGTTAAAGTGGTAAATTACTTGGTTTGACCATCGACGAAAATTTATCCTAGTCAGCTCACGTGAGAAATCAGAACCTGGGGTACCCCAGACCGAACCTGACTCGTTTCTGAAGTAGAGGTCGATGTTACACCATTTCCGTAGCTGTTTAGGATCATTTATACTACAAATCTCTTTTACATAATCTCTAATATTGTCAGGACCCTTCCGATTTTTTTTATGTCAAATCCTCCCTTGTAGCCTTCAGATTTTTTAAAAATATTGATATCACCTTGTAAAATATATGGTGTAAATTGAATTGTTGGTATTCCTTATAATTATGATGTTTCTAAGGTCCGAGCAATATCAACTCAATTTTCCTGCTAGTTTTTTCTATCACAAAACTGGCCATCATTTCTTGATAGACATTGGGTCAATCTGTACAGGAGAGTTCTCGTAATGACTCGGGCCACATCTGAGTTTTTTCGATTCTTTTTGTGTAGCTGTGCGTGTCTGCCCGCGACAAGGAGGCGCCAACTTTTCATTATACTTCTGATTAAAGCGGCACTTGTGGCTAGGGTTCGCGGGTCCTTGTTGCGTCACTACTTCACTAGTTCATTGGCGTCGTATACTGCGAAGCAGCAGAATATCTGGTGTTACAACATGACGAAAAATCGTCCATTTGCTTGCATTTTTTTGTATTCTAGAACTCGTGATGCTGATCAAATGTCTCCGTTGCGCGAAAGCTCTAAATTTAACGGTTTAGAGTATACAGGGTGCTGAAGTTGACTTTGCCAAAATATCAAATGGCCATTATGACATTTTTTCGAATCCACGAACCTAATCGACCATGCATCGAATATTCATATAACCAAAACGAATCCACTATGAACTATAATAATTCCTGCACAAATCCACGATATACAGGGTGAATCCAAAGCTAATAAGTTCATTAGTGATTTCTAAAAAATTGAGCGTTGGAATTCCATTCATTTCCAGATTATTCCAGGGATACGAAGATCAAATCCAATTGATGATGTTAGCATCTCCTGAATCAAACAACAGATTATATACAAAATCTTCAATTTTTAAGGAAGCCCCACCTGTCCTGCTTGTTGATATATCCAAAAGCCTAGAATTGCGGATAACTCGGTGATAATTTCGATCGCTCATGATGGAAGTTGACTCTGCAGATACACAAAATATACAGGGTCATTAAAAAATAGTGACACTTGCTGTTGATTTCTTTGAAGCAGTTGGGCTTGATTCATTTTATTGATGCTTTTCCATAAACACATTCGTTCGACACAAATATTCTGAAATATTTTGAACAATTCAATTGTGGAATATAAAATATATGTATAAATCTATATTTATTACAAGTGGTAAAACATCATCATTAATTTCCAGATATTTCGAATGGTACAAATATTCAATCCAATTGATGATGATTAGCATCTCCTGAATCAGAACGACATATTATATACAAGATTTTCTATTTCTCATGAAACTGCACCCGTCTTGCTTGGAAAACATGGAAAACCGAATTTTCAGTATTTAATTTTTTTTCGCGTATAAAAGACGCCAAATACGCAAAATGAACAGTTTTAGCAAAACGGATAAAGTTTAACTTCGTCTATTCATTCTTGAAATTGTCTGATCAAAATGCAGAATTATCAAAATCAGACAATTTCTACAATGAATGGATGAAATTTAACTTCATTTAGAATAATGATACATGAATATCATTTTGCGTATTATTGGCGACTTTCAGGCTTGACGTTTCTATATCTACCGTGATTGTTGTAACTATGGAAATGTAGCACTCAAAAATCGTCTAAACATCGATTTGAAAATACCAGAAAGTATTGTCATTGATTGGTTAAGATTGAGAAAATGATGACATTTGATTGGTTCATATAATATGAGGGAAATTGCCAGTAATAACATACCTACAAAATGCAAAATTAAAAAAAAAACTTACACTTTGCTGTTACGAAAACTGTGTTCCTTAAAAACACCACAAGAGCCTGCTCGAGTGGTTTTTGTATACAGCAACACAGTGACTGCAAGGTGAAAGTATTTTGCATACTTGTTTGACATGATTGGTTTATTTATCTATCTGACAGATGTCTTTCTGACGGGTGCTTCGCATTGTGCCCACATCTCATTGCACCCACATCTCATTGCACCAACATTTCGTTGCACCCACATTTCGTTTCGCCCACATTTCGTTATGCCCACATTGGGTTGTACCCACAGCTTCCGCACATAGCCGAATCAAGCGCTGTTGCCAAATGCTGATATGCAATTCTCTAAAAAATTAATTGTGAGCCTAATGAGACATTTTGTTACACCCACATTCAATGAAGTTGCGTTTTGACAAAATTTCGTTAGGCCCACATCTCATTACACCCACATAGTTAACATAACGAAATGTGGGCGAAACGAAATGTGGGCGAAACGAAATGTGGGTGCAACGAAATGTGGGTATAATGAAATGTGGACTCAACGACATGCTTCCTTTCTGACGGTTGTATATAGTATACTAGGTTCGACTATAATGATCAATAAGGATTTTAATTTTGATAATGAAAGTTTTTCCATTATAAATACACGAAAACAAAGTGTTCAAGGCGTACGAAAAGTGACTTTTCTATCTCGTGGATATTTTCACTGAATAGAAAACTATCACTTTTATTTACTTATAGAATAATCCGCTATTGTAAGTCTATCACGAAAATGTTCTATTAACAGTCCGAACGCAATATTTTATTTCGCTCAATTAGCAGATCTAGCATCTCGTGTTACTTCGTCGAAGTCGGATGGTAGTACAATTTTGCGTCGGTATAATTGCTGTAAACTGACCGCTTCTATGTCACTCATTCGATATGCCTCAAATTACTTCGTCCTTAACTTTCTTAATTACCCTCATCGTGCCCGCTAGCCTTACAAATAATTAAACAAGCAATGATCAAATAACAGATGTAGAGATAACGAGTCGGAAGAAACACTTTTAGAAAAAGGTTATGTTGAAGGAATCGATAATTTATTTATTGAATTTTAATTCCGACGATTATTGTAGAGTGTTAAACAAATGGAGAACCTAATGTGGGAGGTTGAACCTTGTTTTTATTACAAATTGATGAATATATCTTTATTTTTTCACGATCTACTTCTGGATGTGAAACATATTTCAATTTATATATTTATAATTTTTTTTTTGTTATCCAATTTCACAATGAGGAGGAAATCATCAATATTCCTATTAATTATCTAGATTCATCAGCTGCAGCAGTAGTACTCCCACTGCAACAAGAAAAGTAGGCCCATGGACCCTTTTTGTCATTCCCTCCTATTCACATATTATAGTAATAATAATTTCTTCTAGGACACGGTCGATAGGTGTCAGATTAATTTGTTATGCTATGTTGGTGGTGCCATAAGTATGGAATAGAATATATTGTAACTATATTAAAACAAATTTGGACAAGTCATACATATGATAATATATAAAAGACAATTAACCTACCTATTAACACAAAATCAACTAAGAGGAACACAAGTTGCCTGCAAGTGAGTCTTCAAGTAAACCACTGAAATCATTAATTTGATAAATGCTCATTTTGATGAGGATTTTTTAAAAGGTTCCATTGGTAAATCTAATTTCCTTAAAGAGATAATAAAACAGAGAAATAACCATTAATTTTCTTTTATCTAATCTCTTCATAGAAGAAGAATGTTGTGAAGGTCTGTAAGTTTTTTTTGTGTGTGATGTTTTCATAGACACTTTGTTAGTGGTGGTCGTGCTGGTAGAACGTTTGCCTCTCAAGCATGGTCATCGGTCTCGTGCATGGCATCACACGATAAAATGTAAGAGCTGCATCTTTCCTAGCTCGCGCAAGTCTTTCTGAAACTTCTGAGGGCTGCAACAGGTTGACGGAAATAACTGTTTCAAAAACTGTAGTGTCATAATACCTAATTATGAAACAGTGGTCTACAATATGCAATATAATCAACTTTTGCAATGCTACGAACAAGCTACCTTTTGTAACGTAAACACTCGTTGTGAGTGTGTAGAACTCGCATTTTGCCAACACGGTATCTCATAGCTCATTACTATACAGCTATACGACGAATGGCAAAAAATGTTGGGTATTGCATACCTATTGCGCTATACTATTTCGAAAGTCCTGGAGAAAGGCATCAACATGGAGAAAATAAAATATCTAGAACGCTAAGGAAATGTGAATGGTCGACAATATGGTTTCAAGACCAAGACGAGACTAGTTCAGTCTGATCTTGGTCTTGATAGTCTAGGTCTTGGATCAAAATGCGTCTAGAAATTTGAATTATTCAATGTTTTTCAATAAATAAAAATGTTTTCTTCTTCTTCTATGTGGTAGTTTTGAATATAATTATAACCCATATACAGGATCAGTTAGTGAAGCTGCGATAATAGGCTGTTGAAAATTGCAAAATCTCACTTTTCACCTGTCATTATTCCAAAAACCGTTGAAGATAGGTATAGAATATTAATGAAATATTCAACCAAAAATTCAAATAGGTATGCATCAATATACAGGATGATTTATTCAAAATAAAATATTTTTGCCAAGTTTAGCTGGAAGTGACAACAACGCAGTTTCAAAACTATTTCTAAAAATTTCAAATTCAAACCTAATAACTTTTGTGATTTTTTTTCAATAGTAGGAGGTATGGACCACTGCGACCTTACAACATACACCTATTGTGAACTATAAAACTGCAATACTGAATTTGAAAAATATATTTTCGATTTTGAGTGAACAAAAATTAAAAACCTACCATATGCAAAATAAATAATTGAAATAAAATGCCATAACATTTCCATCAGAAATTTCTTAATATTTGGTACATTTATGTTAATTATTTTCCTTCGAAACCAAGACTCTTGGGAGACATTACACAATATGCTTTGAACAAGAATTGTCGACCGATCTTCAAAGTGATACCCGAAATCTAGAAATTTTAAATTTTAGATTTTAGAAAATAAGTTTTCTGAAATGCTCGATCAGCTCTCTCATACTATTATATCCGACCAGTTTGTATCAGGTCTGCATTATTTTTAGTGAAAACTAGTAATTAATATCAATGAGATCTCAATTTGTTCCTATTATATCCTTATACCAGCCAAGATGAAATCCATGTGATAACTCTAACAGTAATGAAATAATTACTGCCTGTACTTATAATTACAGTTTCAATTTGATTTTTCATCATAACTACATTTAGAAATAATTGAAGCAGTATTCCGACTTAATTGAAATTTATGCCTATGCAGGAAACAGAACACCATAAATAATATCTGCAGGTAACTGTAGAAAATATATCGTTTCTCGGTAAATTTTTCCACAGCAATGTTCATATTTTTACTTTGATCAAGAGATAACGTTGAATAAAATAACATTTCAATGCATTTTCAATACAGGGCAATTCAAATTCGACCCCCACCATTGGGATCTCCTAAACTACAGGAGATACGTCGAAGCTTGAATTGGGACAAAGTTGCGTATTCTGGTGCTTAACAAAATACTGTTTTGAAACTTGGAAAATTCCGAGTAATTCCGGAAATATCGGGAAAAAACTGATAATCGGAATTTTCGTTTTTATTTTTTTCTATCGTTATTTGACAACATAGCTCAAAACCAAAAGTACATTTTCATTGATCCTTTTTTTCAGCTACACGTTTTCATATTAAGAATTACTATCCGACGTTTCGTCTTCTGGCATTCGTCGTCAACTTTTTTTTCTGTTATGGGCGCCATATTGTTTTTTTTAAACAGAAAAATTGTGATTTTAATTCTGATTTCATTGATGTATAATTTGTTATGATTTGCACTTCTGAAACCACAGATATGAAAAAAAAAAAGCAACTTCATCTGAGATGGTCATGACTCCATCGAAAAATTTTGTTTAATAAACACTAGTTGTCAGAACTCATTAAATATCATAAGTTTGCACAAATACTTCAGTCGAAATGTCCTCATTCTCAAATGAAGAAAAACGAGATATGTTGAAACTTTATTATAAATTTGATAGGAATAGTACGAAAACAACACAAATTTATTTTGAATTATATCCGGAAAGACAACAGCCGGATAGAACATTATTCGGAATTTTGGGCAAACACTTGGCTGAGTACGGTGCGTTTCAAAAAACAAGAATGAAATCATGAGCTTGTAAAAAATGCACAAAAAGTATTACAGCAAGTGTTCGAAATGATGCCTTCCTCTTGAATACATAACCGAGCTCGTCGTCTCAAATTAAGAACAGCCCTAACAATATCCCTTCTTCTGATAGACCTGAATTGCGTGATGATATTGTCTCTAAGTTCATCTACTGTATCATATTCTTGCTCTCCATAGATTCTGTTCTTTAAAGTGCCCTACAAGAAAGTATCCAAAACTGTAAAGTCAGGTGACCTTGCCGGCCACCTCACTGGTCCAGAATTTCCTAACCACCTATTAGGAAATCTTTGATGTAAATATTCGCGAACTGCTCTTTTATTGTGTGGAGGAGCCCCGTCATGCTGAAACCATTAGCTGTTATAATTAACAAGGGGAAACGTATCCATATATTCTTCGAATTCGTTTCTTAAGAACCGAAGATAGGTTTCCCCGTTCAAAGTATTAGAGAAGGAATGGGGTCCAAGTATTCGGTCTTCATAAATTCCAGCCCACACATTCAAACGAAACCGAACTTGTGGTCTGACTTCTCTGAAGTGTCGTGGATTATTTTCACTTCAAATGTGCTCATTATTTCTATTAAAAACACCACAGTTCAAAAAAGTACTTTCGTCGGTCCAAATAATGTTTTTCAATAAGTTTGTAGGGTCTACCCTATTCGAGAGCCAGCTACAAAATTCCATCCTTCTCTCAGGATCACCTGGATGTAATTTTTGTGAAATATGTATCTTATAACATTTCAAACCACTTTTTTTGAATTCCCTCCAAACGCTCGTCTATGGCACATCCATTTCTGCCGAGACTTGATGTGTTGAATTGGAAGGATCTGCATTTATCTAAAAAGGTACCAAAAATAATTATACTTCTTCGAATATTTGGTTTTTGGTTTTTGAAACGCTCCGTACTCAGCCAACTGTTTGTCCAAACTTCCGAATGATGTTCTATCCGGCTGTTGTCTTTCCGGATATAGTTCAAAATAAATTTGTGTTGTTTTCGTACTATTCCTATCAAATTTATAATAAAGTTTCAACATATCTCGTTTTTCTTCATTTGAGAATGAGGACAATTCGACTGAAGTATTTGTGTAACCTTATGATATTTAATGAGTTCTGACAACTAGTGTTTATTAAACAAAATTTTTCGATGGAGTCATGATCATCTCAGATGAAGTTGTTTTTTATTAATATCTGTGGTTTCAGAAGTGCAAATCATAACAAATTATACATCAATGAAATCAGAATGAGAATCACTATTTTTCTGGTTAAAAAAACAATATGGCGCCCATAACAGAAAAAAAAGTTGATGATGAATGTCAGAAGACGAAACGTCGGATAGTAAATCTGAACATGAAAACGTGTAGCTGAAAGAAAGTATCAATGAAAATGTACTTTTGGTTTTGAGCTATGTTGTCAAATAACGATAGAAAAAAATAAAAACAAAAATTCCGATTTTCAGTTTTTTCCCGATATTTCCGGAAATACTCGGAATTTTCCAAGTTTCAAAACAGTATTTTGTTAAGCACCAGAATACGCAACTTTGCCCCAATTTAAGCTTCGACGTATCTCCTGTAGATTAGGAGATCCCAATGGTGGGGGTCGAATTTGAATTGCCCTGTATAGTTATTGGTTAATTGAATAAGTTGTTTCTCGAAATTGTATACAAAATTTAATGTCCATGTACGTGTGATATTAATTATTTTTAATAAAAACCAAATGTAATTATTTAAGATCCTTTTTAATCAAATTCATCCATATTAGTCCACCAACCTTCAATGATGTTGAATTTTCAAATCTTAAGTTCAGGTATAAACGAGATTTTAATATGGACCGGGGGCGATCCATTTTCATGCAAATGTTGATTTTGAAAAAGGGTTCGAGCACGATCGAGAGGAAATAGATGTCTGATGGACTCAATTTACTACTATGGACCTGCAGCTTCGCATTTAATAACGTTTCAGAGGCGCACACTAGATTTAATATATCAGCACGTATTGCAGCAATAATGTACGAGACTAGATTTGATTCCGACTCTTGTCCCAATTTACCAAAAAAGTAACTTATATTGGAAAAACATATGTTCGGTTATAATTGCACAAGGGCAAACAAATGACATATAATTTTGCAAGAAAGCAATGTGATCTAGATATTGCGCGAGTTTATTTTCACGAGAGTAATTCGTAGGAATATTTGACATATAAAGAAATATCGATTTTTTTTCTGAGAAATATCATAGTACTGACGAAGACTATAAATAAAATTGTGCAACACACGCGACTTTTTTTCACTTCTTGAAGTTTATTTGACATTTTTCAGTGTTATTTGTGGTGTCATGGCGACGGAATATTTTCACAATGCAATTACCGCTGCAATTTTTCGGAAATTGCATTCCTCTGACAAATTTTATATAGGAGGGAAATATTCGCGGAAATTCGTTAATAAGAAACTCAAATATTAATATTATAATACGGTAATCTAGCAGTTCAAATCGTGCTGTATTAAGAATTCTTTGATCATGAATGTCAGCAAAACAGATTTTATGTATTTCTCATTGATTAAGACAAATATCCTGCCAAATAAATATAAGTCATATATAAACCAGCGACCAAGTGAAATTTCTTGGAACAGTCGATAGTAATCTATGATATGCTATGCTATCGGTCGATGCTAAAAATACGTTGTCATTCTGAAGAAAGAAATCAATCAACGCGAGCGAAAGACGTGTTATTTTTTTTTCTTTTTTTTTTCTTTGGTGTTTTGGCATCGACTGCTATGGTCATTAGCCACGTGTTCTGGGTAGGCCTTGTTACTAACTCCATGCGCCACCTTAGGAGCAGCACTGTTAATTGGAACGCAACAGCGAATCGTGCAGGACTCACCCTAGTCTAGCCACGAGATTTTAATAATTTAATCGGTTAAATTAAATTAAAAAATCCCAGCCCAACCAGGGTTCGAACTCCGGACCTTTCGACTCAGAGTCGGACGCTTTAACCACTGCGCCACGCCCCGACATAAAAACCTGTTATTATTCACTTGTCTACTCAATCTTGAGTTATAACATAATAATATGGGGCTAATTCACCGAAATTGACAGAATTTGTGTACTACAGAAAAGAATCATAAGAATTATATACAATTTGCAATACAGAGAATCTTGTAGAGAAACTTTCAAAAAACAGAGATTAGTGACTGGACTATACATATTGAAAATTTTGTGCTTCATTTACAAAAATAAAAATAAATTGAAGCTCAATCAGGATGTGCATAGGTATCAGACGAGGAGAGCACAAGAAATCCACAAAAAAAATAACCTTATTGTGCTGGAAGCTTAATTTATGATAAACTGTCGTTAGAAATCAGATCTGCTGCAACTTTTAACATTTTCAGAAAGAAAATACAAACACGTTTTTAGTTGAAAAAAGTTTTTTTTATTAGGTAGGTATATTGAGAGAGGTACTATTAATAATATATTTTTTCTCCAAATGACATTAAAAGCGGCCTTTTAACGACACTTGGCATGCTTAGAAGGTCTACTTTTAATGCCTAGGCAGAAAAAGTCCACTTTTACTGCCTAGGCAGAAAAAGTTCGTTGCTAGGCAACGTTCCAAGTAATAATTTAAATCAAACTGGTTATTAAAATTGACAATGACATTAAGAAAACTCAAAATGATGCTGATGATAATAAACTGGTTTTATTGCATTAAAACTACATACAACACGAAATTTTTATTTATTAGATATATTTATGGTGAATTGTGAACAATTATTTAATACAATTGAACTCTGTCCACTTCCCTCCTTTCCAGTAAAATTAACAACTTTAGTATCCACACTTGATACTCCGGAAACTCGAGAAAATATTTTATTGCCGATGTTCGACTTATTGGCTAGCGAGTCCTCAGTATAGCCCTCCGCGACAGCGGAAGACTTCCATCCTCCATGTTGCTTCAACATTGTTATGTCCCCACCAGAATGCACCAGCAACGTGGCCGAAGTTCTGCGAAAGCAGTGCCCGGTATACTCTTTCGCATGGGATAGTCCCAGAAAAGTAGCAATTTCTTCTGGCATTTTACCGAATTTGTGAATGCCAATGAATTGATGATGTGCTTTACCGTTCGCATACTTATAGAAGACACGCCGATTATTTAAATTCGAGGGTCTGGAGGCTGCATATTTTCTGTAAACGCTTAAATATTCCGTTACTACAAAAGATCTTGATCTTTTGATCTTAGTATTTGGTAGCATAATTAGCAATTTGTCGCACATATCATTTATATCATCTGTTTTCATTTGCAAAAGCTCATCACATCTACAAGCCCTATCAGCGACTGCAACTATAAGTACAACCTAAAATATAAATTGAAAATTTGTTCTTTAATCCATAATAGATCATTTTCAATATATTCCTACCATCGTAAACAAATACAGTCATCTGGGGCATCTAATAAAAATTTCTCGATTTCTTCTCTTTGAAAATCTCGGGATTTTTTTGCATGGAAACCGTCTGACTGGCTTTTCAAAAAAGCCCGTAACTTCAGGTATTTTGCCAAATCAATGTTATTTTTTATGTTCAGGGTAGCTTTCAACATCGAATAGGTAGACCATAACGTTGAAGGCTTCAATTTCTTTGAAAAATCGGAAAAATAGACAATCAGCACATTTTCAGAGAAAGATCCTATATTTTTCTTCTGTCTATATTCCATGAATCTGCTGTATGTGAGTTCATATACAGTTCTTGATTTTTCCGGTAAAAGGTTAAATTCCACATCTCGCGCCTGGTCTCTTATCTCAGGTGGTGTTAGGGTGGATTTAGTCAACTTTAGCACAAGCATTATCATAAACATAGCGGTAACATCAAAGGTTTTTAGCATAAACTTAACATTGTTGTATAAATGGCGCCATTTGATATAACAGATTCAACTTTCGCTTTTGACATATATTTAAGCACAATTTAAAAATAATGTTGACTAAATGCACCTTTAATTGCATCAATTCATCCTCACTTTGCATTAAATCCATTTCTAACATGACAACTTTTCAAAATTGACAATGACAAAGTAAACAGTATGCAAACATATTCAACAAACGTCATCAGCGGTAAACATAGTAACGCAGGACCCAGTTACCTTTGATAAAATAATATAGTTATTTGGATATTGATAATGAAACGCAATTTAAATATGATAAAGTCGATTTTGCATGGAATTGGAACAAATTTGAAGAAAAAATATATGTTTCACACGGCAGAAAAGCAGATTTAATGCCTTGGCTGGTTTCATAGCCTCGCTACGCTCGGCTATGAAACACCAGCCGAGGCATTAAATCTTGTGCTTTTATGCCTAGTAAAACAAATAACTATTAAAATGTCTGCCTGCGTGTTTGTCTATTGGTCAAGAAAAATGTGTGTTATTACTGTACACCATTTATGTATTTTGTGTTATAGTTTTACATCTTTAGTTTTAGTGACAAAACCTTGTATTCTTTGTAGCACTTTTATGGCAAATAAATATCTATCTAACTATTTGTTCCGAATTTTGCTTTGTCACACTCTTTTATAAATCTATCTTTTTCTTCTTTATAACTGAAATTTGATTTAAAAAATCGTTGGCAAGTGCATCTCTTGAGAACTGCTTGACCGTTTTGGCTATTTTAACCTTCCACAGTCTGACAATGAAGAAAATTGTCAGTCATGTCAAGAAATGTGATAACTTTCTTCGTAGATGGTTCAGCGAATAAATCAAATATAGTTTTGTAGTATTTTTCTCTGTTTCGATGTTATGAACGGAGGACTGTAAATTTATAGTATCAAAACGGGACATGAGAGAAAGAATCAGTCAATTCAAAATGGTTGATAAAATAATTTCTTGTTTACTATTATCATTGTGTAATAGTTATTTATGTACCTATCAAGGGCGTAAAGTAGGCGTTTATGGCACACGCCGAAGGCATAATTATTATTATTATTTAGTCAGAAGGTTAACATTTCTTACAAGGTAAAATATTTGAAAATTTATGAAAACTGCCTTTATGATTCATCTGGCTTAGCTTAGCCCTTTCCATGACAACGATAGGCATTTATTGAAACATACTTCTATTATCTAATTGTTACACATTGAAACGTTTTTTCTTTGTTTCCTCTTCTACCTGTTGACAACCGATTGTAAATTAGCGCGGAGCGGCAATATCGAAAGCAGTAATTAACAAAAGAACAACTCTGAAAGAAGCTCTACTACCGAACTCTTTTATTTTGGTTCGTATTGTTTGATGAGTAGGGGGCGTTCTGACTTGAGTGAAATCTTGACAGGATGTGGTGAAGATATTGCCCATGAAAGACGCCTAGTGGCATTGTTGTTTGTTCAGTGGTTTGATGTCCAACTTATTAAAATATTTTTTTCGGTTCCTTTTGAATTTTAAGAGGGCCAGTACAGCACCCTAGTATCTGGTTGAAATCTATAGTCTGTTCTTCATTGTTCCATTAGTTTTTGAAATCTCCACACCAACGGAATACTCCCAAAAAAATATCTGCTCTATTCTTAAGAGTGAGGTACTAAATACATTTTCTGGTATAGGTACATTACCACTTTAGAAATTTTAAATGAAAAGTATGAAACATCACCATCATAATCCATCCTTGTCAAATGAACTGAAAACAGTGTGAAAAAGGATTTAAAGATTGCTAGTTAAAGATTTCCCTTAACTTTTCATACACTCTACCATGACAAATAATAATCCGCCATCAACCCGCACAAACTATGAACAGATGAAATTGGACAATTTTGTACATTATTTTACTGCTGTAAGAAAATCTGATTCAATGAAATTCTTTAAGTTAAACAATGTTTAATTCTGTTTGAGTAAGATTTTATAAAAACAAAAGAGGAATGCAAATTTGCTTCAAATTATTCTCACTTGATTCGAACTAACACACACTCTACACAAGATTTGATTACCTAGGCAAATATTTCGCCGTTTGTTTTGTTTTGTTGTTTCCTTCAACTTGCGTACCCCCAAAAGTCAATCAAATTGCATATGGTTATTGCATGACGATATAATATTATATATTATGTAACAATCTTAAAATGATGGCTACTTTCACATGAGTAGGAAGTTAGTTTATGTCATGAGCGTAGGCGAAATCATTAATTTTCTACGGATATATGAATATCTTAATGTTCATGAGAGTTAAAAAACTGATCCTACGACGAGTTTAAGAAAACTGAAAAATTTCCCAGATGAACCACAATAACTGGCTGTACTTGATTTTATGTAAATTTCATCTGATATGGTTGAGTGGAAGAGCAATTGGCGATTTAATCGTTAAATTGAACTCTGCCATTTGGGTGTCATTTCTAGTCATAGTGTCATATTATTAAGTATTTTTATGTCAATTCAATATTTTTTTTCTTCTTTGGTGTTTTGGCATCAAATGCTATGCATGGTTATTAGCCATGTTTTATGGGGGTAGGCCACCTACCATACGCCACCTTAGGAGCAGCACTGTTAATTGGAACGCAACAGTGAATCGTGCAGGACTCACCCCACTCGAGCTACGAGATTTTAATAATTTAATGGGTCAAATTAAATTAAAAAATCCCATCCGCAACTGGGGCTCGAACTCCGGACCTTTCGACTCAGAGTCGGACATTCTAACCACTGCGCCACGCCCCGACATTTCAATATTTATTATTATCATTATTATTATTATATAAAATTACATTACATTAAATGTTTATCTATCAACAGATTGTTGTATGTGGAAACATCTCACAATATATTTTCTTACTTCTACTCGATTTGAAATTCGTTTGAAATAACTGGATTATATCAACACAATATGTACATGTGAGATACTTTGTTGGATAAACGAAATCGTCAGAGAATTACATAATGATTTAATACGGTGAAAATGCGATCAAATCAACCAATCAAATATTTTTCATTCCCAATACTTTGTCGATTTGACTAATAATTGTTTCTATATGTGCGTGTTACTTCGTAATTTTCAACAAATTCATTGAACTACTCGTAGGTAATATCCCAAGGCCTTGACAAATAGCCTACTATTATATTCTTCATAATTCTATCTTGTATATTGACAATTTGAACATATTAACATTAATAATTTGAATAACTCTCGAGCGCTTTAGCTGGAGGGAGTTGTTCTTTGACTATTATTATTCATATGGTCGATTTGAATTGTCTCAAAATACAAGTCACTCGAGATGAATTAAAGAAAATAATTGTCTATTTGTCATGGTCGAGTGATATTCAGGAAGATTATTCCATGAACAGCATAAAATTATTCATGTTCTCGCTCATATACGTTTCAACATTTAATTCACCTTATATTTTAACAACCATGAATTACTATTTACATTTCACGGTAACGAAACATTTGAATTTGGAGTAATGTCAAACTTTGACACTTATACAAACAAAAGAGAGCCGCTTATATTTATTTATTTACAGGAATTGGCGTGTTTCCCTAATTAGCCGCTTATATCACACATCATGTGACTTCAATCATGAAATTTGCAGCCATGTGTGAAAGAAATAATCATAATAATCCTCATGTATTTATATATTTGATTGATATTCGATTTCAAAACAATGATATCTAACAAAACTTTCTTTTGTTTCAGGATCACCCCAGTCTTCGGGGTACCCCCTTAGCGATGCTGGCAGCCCAATGCAACAAGCTGTCCAATAAGTCGCCACCTCCCCTGGCTGACGCAGCTGTCGGAAAAGGCTTCCACCCATGGAAAAAGAGCCCACAAGGAGCACCCTCCCCTGGAATCGGAGTTTCATCATCTAGCTCTCTGCAGAGATCCTCAGCTTCAAACCCCACCTATTCCCGACCAGTAATGACATCGTGCTCCAGTGTCCCAACCACTGCATCCTACGGGAGTGACCTGTACTTCCCGGGTGCCACTTCTCAACCAGCCGTTGCTGACAACTCTCACGTGCACCACCACCAGAGCTCCTTGTTGGGAAAGGTAGAGGGAGCAGCTACCGCCCACCACTTAGGTTCAGTTTACTCCAGACATCCATACGAAACGTGGCCTTTCAATACCATGTCCGGTTCAACGCATCACAGTGGAATCAAAAGTGACCCGGTAACTTCGGCTAACGCTTGGTGGGACGTTCATTCCACAGCCGGAAGTTGGTTGGACATGAGTGGTGCTGCTGGAATGCACGCCCAGATGGCAGCAGCAAACTATTCCACCGATTATTCCAGCTTAACGCATTCACTTGCAGCGTCAAACCATCTTCTCTCGTCCGGACAACACTTGTTACAAGACACATATAAATCCATGTTACCTGGTCAAAGTGTTGGAGCTTCATTTGGCTTACATGGGCCTGGATCAGCACCGTCTCCTACAGGCGGTGGAGGAGGGCTTCCTCCCCAAGTACCGTCACCGAGATCCCAGAGGAGATATACTGGCAGGGCGACTTGTGACTGCCCCAACTGCCAAGAAGCTGAAAGGCTAGGGCCCGCTGGTGTCCATTTGAGGAAGAAGAACATTCACAGCTGTCACATACCTGGTTGTGGAAAAGTGTACGGGAAAACTTCCCACTTGAAGGCTCACCTCAGGTGGCACACTGGCGAAAGACCATTTGTGTGTAATTGGCTGTTTTGTGGCAAAAGATTCACCAGGTCGGACGAGCTTCAAAGGCACCTCCGAACCCACACAGGTGAAAAACGGTTTGCTTGCCCAGTTTGCAACAAAAGGTTCATGAGGTCAGACCACCTAGCTAAACATGTGAAGACTCACAATGGCAATGGCAAAAAGGGCAGTTCAGACAGTTGCAGTGACTCCGAAGAAAACAGTCAAAGTGATCTGACGAATAATGTCAATTCACCGGCTTCAATGAATCAAACACCCCCACCGTCCAATATGGGGCTTGATATGGTAACGGGAATGGATGTGAAGCCTCCAGGTTTAGTTTGAGGCAGGTGGGGCCCTACGCTGCTGTATCCCAGCTACCCCCGCTAGCGTGCGGCCCCCGCAAACAGTGATACCCCCTGTATAAAATTTGTAAATAGATTAAAAGTACTGTGAATGGACAAAGCTTTGGATATTATTCTTTGCTAATTTGTTTGTACATATTATATATTATTTAACAATTCGTGTAAGTAAATGGTGAATGAGAAACGTGTCTTTTAAATGTTGTCACATATCATCTCTCTTTGTTTCTCCGTGCTTTCCATATATTTCTTATCCACATTCAGTAATATTTTATATGATTATTTATGAATATTGTAATGTTCCATGTTTCTCCCGCCAAAGAGGGCTGTATTTTCTGTAAATTGTAATAATATCTGTAATTATTGTCTAAGAGCTTTTGTGAACACGTTAAGGTATAATATAATTTCGAGTCTGGATATTCAGCCGTGGTTTTATTTATTTCATTTGAAGAAAATTGTAACTATACAGACTTTCAGAAAATATACGTTGTACTGTTAATTACTGACTTTTATTTTCTTCGCCATACTCGTAATATTGATCAAAATAAATTTTAGTCAAAGATCAATATAATTTCTTACTTTTACTTACGAACATTTCTCAATGACGGTCAACAACATGCGTAAATGAAGAGATGTTATGCAAAGAGTTGGCATCACATGGGAAATTTTTTTATTAATAATTCATTTTGAAATTCGACTTGGGCGGTAATTTGTGCTCTAAAAAAGATAAAAAATGGCATACCTGGATAGGATCACGTGACTTTCACTACCTGTCAAATGTTTTTTTCAAAATAATCCGGTAAAATAGGCTTAATTGGATTTGAATTTCCAAATTATTTAAAAATTTCAAAGAAAAAACTTATTTTTTTTAGATTTTATTACTATGTCTCGAAATTGAACGTTTTATTGTAATTTTTTATTAATTTTTTGTCAAAAACTAAAAATTGCAATACAACGTTCAATTACGAGACAGCTGTAAAATCGAAACAGAAACAACAATTTTAATTTTTTTTGATATTCATACTATACTTTGACTGATTATTATAAATATATTTTTGATAGGTCACGTGACTCCATCCGAGTAGGCCATTTTCCATCTCTTCTGAATCACATCTTAATGCCCAAGTCAAATTTCAAAATAAATTATTGATGAAAGATTTTCTTCAAACTTTCAAACTTGGCAGTGGTATGGATTCAAGAATTGGCAAATTTTCCAATATTTCATACTCCTCCATCACTTTCGGTTTCACCGGAAATGATCCCTATCTGGGAATTCAGGGAGTTTATCTCGAGAACAAGGAATGTTACCACCACAGAATTCAACAGAAATATGGAAAATTACATACTTTTTCCACCTACGAATGTGAAAATTTAAAAATTCCGGGGAAAGTCGAAAAGTTATTAAAATCCAGTTTTTATGCTATTATTGTCATTTTCAAAGTGTTTATCTCGAGAATAAGACATGGTGCCACCGTAGGATTCGAACATGGTATGGAAAATCATATACTCTTTCCATCTATGGTAGTGAATATTTGAAAAATCCGGGGAAAAAGTCAAAACGTAATTAAAATCAAGTTTTTATGCTGTTTTTGTCATTTTCAAAGCGTTTATCTCGAGAACAAGACTTGGTGCCACAGTAGGATTCGAACATGATATGAATAATCATATATTCTTTCATCTATGAAACTAAGTGAAAATTTGAAAAATCCGAGAGGAAAGTCGAAAAGTAATTAAAATCCAGTTTTTATGCTGTTTTTGTCATTTTCAAAGCGTTTATCTCGAGAACAAGACTTGGTGCCACCGTAGGTTTCGAACATGATATGGAAAATTCTATTTCCTTCTGCGATAGTGAAAATTTGAATAAACCGGGAAGATAGTCGAAAAGCAATTAAAATCCAGCTTTTATGCTGTTTTTGTGATTTTGAAAGTGTTTATCTCGAGAACGAGACATGATACCATCGTAGGATTCGAACATGATATAGAAAATCATATATTATTTCCACCTACGAATGTGAAAATTTTTAAAATCCAGAGGGAGAGTCTAAGAGTAACTAAAATCCAGTTTTTATGCTGTTTTTGTAATTTTCAAAGCGTTTATCTCGAGAGCAAGACATACTGCCACCGAATGATTTGAACATGATATGGAAAATCATAATACTTCTTCAATCTTATCATTTGAAATCATAAAATTTTATCTTCACCCAATGTTTATCTATAGATACAAATGCTTTTGCTCTTTCCAATCTATTTTTTTTATTGTATGCAATTTTAAATTCCCTGTAATCGTCTTTTATCTACCTCGTATTAGGTGTACCATTTCTGATAATATATAAATAAATAAATATGTGTCCAGAAACCCACGAGCTAATAATTTCTACAGACAAGGTCAATTAGATGATCTTTTGTAGTATATTACTCGTGCGTTTCCTTGGAAAACTTGAATTTATTAAAACACGAAATATAACAAAATTATAAAAGAAATTAAACTATGTATTTATCATCACGCACAAGTTGCAACTAGCAACTTTCAGTGATCATTTGTTTATTCACATTTACAATATTTTTATTTGTTAATCCCTGTATGTATTTTTAATGAATAAACATTATTATTATTATTATTTATCTATGATAGGGAAAATTTGAAAAATCCAGTTTTTATGCTGTTTTATCTCGAGAACAAGGAATGGTGCCACCGTAGGATTCGAACATGATATGGAAAATCATATACTCTCTCCATCTACGACAGTGAAAATTTGAAAAATACGGGTGGAATATCGAAAAGTATTTAAAATCCACTTTTTATGCTGTTTTTGAAATTTTCAATGCTTTTATCTAGAGAACAAGATATGGTGCCACCGTAGGATTCGAAAATGATATAAAAATTCATATACTTTTTCCATCTATGATAGGGAAAATTTGAAAAATCAGGCGTGAAAGTCGAAAAGCAATTAAAATCCAGTTTTTATGCTGTTTTTGTCATTTTCAAAGGGTATATCTGGAGAACAAGACATGGAGCCACCGTAGGATTCGAACATGATATGTAAAATCATATACTCTTTCCATCTATGATAGTGAAAATTTGAAATATCAGGCGTGAAAGTCGAAAAGCAATTAAAATCCAGTTTTAATGCTGTTTTAGTAATTTTCAAGGCGTTTATCTCGAGAACAAGGAATGGTGCCACCGTAGGATTCGAACATGATATGGAAAATCATATATACTCTTTCCATCTACGACAGTGAAAATTTAAAAAATACGGGTGGAATATCGAAAAGTATTTAAAATCCACTTTTTATGTTGTTTTTGAAATTTTCAATGCGTTTATCTAGAGAATAAGATATGGTGCCACCGTAGGATTCGAAAATGATATGAAAATTCATATACTTCTTCCAACTATAGTAGTGAAAATTTGAAAAATCCGGGGGAAAATTCAAAGTAATTGAAATCCAGTTTTTTTTACTGTTTTTGTCATTTTCAGAGGGTTTATCTCGAGAACAAGACATGGAGCCACCGTAGGATTCGAACATGATATGTAAAATCATATACTCTTTCCATCTATGATAGTGAAAATTTGAAATATCAGGCGTGAAAGTCGAAAAGCAATTAAAATCCAGTTTTAATGTTGTTTTAGTAATTTTCAAGGCGTTTATCTCGAGAACAAGGAATGGTGCATCCGTAGGATTCGAACATGATATGAAAAATCATATACTCTTTCCATCTACGACAGTGAAAATTTGAAAAATACGTGTGGAAAATCGAAAAGTTAAAATCCACTTTTTATGCTGTTTTTGTCATTTTCAAAGGGTTTATCTCGAGAACAAGACATGGTGCCACCGTAGGATTCGAACATGATATGGAAAATCATATACTTTTTCCATCTATGATAGTGAAAATTTGAAAAATCCGGCGTGAAAGTCGAAAAGCAATTAAAATCCAGTTTTTATGCTGTTTTATTAATTTTCAAGGCGTTTATCTCGAGAACAAGGAATGGTGCTACCGTAAGATTCGAATTTGATATGTAAAATCATATACTCTTTACTTTCACGATAGTGAAAATTTGAAAAATCCGGGGGAAAGTCGAAAAGTAATTAAAATTAAGTTTTTATGCTGTTTTTGTCATTTTCAAGGCGTTTATCTCAAGAACAAGGAATGGTGCCACCGTAGGATCCGAACTTGATATGGAAAACCATATACTCTTTCCATCTACAATAGTGAAAATTTGAAAAATTCGGGGGGAAAATCGAACAGTTATTGAAATCCAGTTTTTATGCTGTTTTTGTCATTTTTAAGGCGTTTATCTCGAGAGGGTGCCACCGTAGAACTCGATAGAAATATGGAAAATTATATATCCTTTCCATCTACGATAGTGAAAATTTGAAAAATTCTCGGGGAATGTCTAAAAGTAATTAAAATCCTGTTTTTATGCTGTTTTTGTCATTTTCAAAGTGTTTATCTCGAGAACATTATATCATTTTCAATATCATATGCGTTTTGATATGACAAAATAAATTTTCCGTATTTTCCTCAGTTAACGACTTTTCCTTCGCATTTTGAAGTTCCTCGTTACAATTGAAAAGATCTCAAAATTTTTCATTATCTGGTTGAATTGATTTCACGGTTGGTTCTTTTTTTCCGGCCTCGAGATATTTTTCTCAAAATTGACAAAAACAATACATTTTGGGCTTTCCGACCATATGACCATATGACTTTTCAATGTCTGATAAAATTCCAACGTGACGTTTATCTTGCATTATGTGTTACTTTCATGTAGATTCATTGATGATTTCCGAATTTTCTTGGTTCATACATTTTCAATTTATTTGATTGTGATACATAGTCACAGCGGTTTTTAGTATATTGTGTTCATTTCATACTATATTTGTGAGTTTTCTCACCCCAAGAACCACCAAAAAAATTGAATGGCAATAAATCCGCACTATCAAATCGTTGCTAGCAACGATTTTTTCAGAAACGTTGCTGACAGATTCGTTGCTAACTTCACGCATATATGTAGATAGTAGATTGCATTGAGGCAGATGAATGCCCTGTTGGTATTTTCTGTGATCTCAGCAGGGTATTTGATTGTGTGAATCACACGATTCTCTTGGATAAACTCTACCATTATGGCATAAGGGTACACCTCTTGATTGGATTCGATCATACCTTAGTGACAGAATGCAATGTGTCACAGTAAAAAATGAGTCATCCGGGTACTTGAAAAATGACATGGGTGTTCCACAAGGATCGGTACTTGGCCCGATTCTATTTATAATCTATATCAACGACATAGACAGGCTCCAGGTGCCAGCAGCCTTCACAATGTACGCAGACGATACTTCACTAATTATATCCAGTCCCCATGAGAACTCCATAAGAGGAAATTGTGAGAGCACCATATCTGAAGTTATCAACTGGTTCTCGGCCAACCTTTTATTTTTGAATGTGGATAAAACACAGTGTCTGCGATTTCACAATCCCCAGAAAACTTGTGAAAATATTTCATTTGGAACGCCAGTAATCTCCTCTGATGACACACGAGTGAAGTTCTTGGGATTGAATATCGATACACACCTCAATTGGAAGTCTCATTGTGAGGACCTTGTTTCCAGACTTCACTCAGTTGCCTATCAGATCAGGAATATCAGGGAAATACTGAATCTAGATCAGTTGTTGCAGCACTATCATGCACAAGTTGAAAGCAGACTGCGATATGGTGTGACCTTCTGGGGAACATCGACTTCGTCCTCTACTGTTTTTACTGCGCAAAAGCGTATCATTCGTTCAATGGTGGGAATAAGCTGTCGAACCTCATGCAGAAACTCATTCAAAGATCTGAAAATTTTAACTCTAGCGTCTCTATACAGGGTGTCCCAACGAAAACTTTCCACCCGGATTTACTGGGAAATGACAAATTATTTTCGGAAACGCGAAAACAGGTCGATTTTAATTTCTAGGGGGACACATGTTAGTAATGGATTTAGTCGAGCAACTTCATCCCCCTGACGGGGGCGGCTACCCCCTTGCGAATCATCATAGGGAACGTGGGTCATCTTAAAGCTCTCTTTATTCTCTATCCAAACGTCTATAATTTTTTCAAAATCGAATGAATGGTAATTGAAATTAGTGTTGTTGACAGGTTCAATGTAAATAGTCAATATCTTACCTGTTCCTGTTCAAATTCAATTTATGAACTATTTTAAGACTCAATGAGTGGACAGATAGACAATGGCAACATCCCATCCGGTCAGGTAACCCAGTCTCCCCACGAAAAACGAAAACAAATTAGTCAAAACAAAGTAAGTAGCCAGGCTGGGACTATTAATTGCGAAGATCTTACAACCAAGTATCAGTTTTATGTCGCTATTCGCGAATACAACATTACAAGCTGAAGATGCCTACCCCAATTGTGAGCGAAACGTCCAAAGGAACCTCCTCCACAGAGGTGAACCGACCACGGCACTGAAGCCCGGAAACCATATTTCTTAGTTTTTGTTCTGTTGACTTTTTCATAGACAAAAAATACCTGTTTTTTATGGTTCTCCTGCGTGTATGTTCTCAGCATGAATTCACAGTTCGCGTGATTCTTATGGAAATATCATTTTATTCGTATTCTGTGAGTTAAGTTTCTGCCTGACAATGGTTTACGCATTAGAAGAACGAATTGAGTTAGTGAAACTTTACTACAAAAATGATGATTGTCTACGAGCTGCAGCTAGAATTTTCAATACAAGGCATCCAGGGAAAAACGCATCTCATACCTATGTTCAAACGTTGATTGAGAAATTCGAAAGAACTGGGTCTGTGGGAAACCAGAAATATCATCATGAACGTCTGATAAGGAACGAGGCTGTTGAGGTAGCGGTTTTGGGACACGTGGCTATGGATCCTACTCAAAGTATTCGAAGCTTGGCTGACGCGTCAGGTGTAGCGCGATCGTGTATTCAGAGAATTCTCAAGTCACATCGATTCCATCCATACAAACTAAAACTTGTACATGAACTGAACGAAGACGATTTTGACAGACGTCAACAGTTTCGTGAGGAAATGTCTGAGCGTCTGAGAACAAATCTCAATTTGCTCTTCAATATTTGTTTTTCAGACGAGAGTACATTTTTTGTTAATGGAAACGTAAATCGTCACAATTGCCGCTACTGGAGCGATACCAATCCCAGGTTAATACGTGAGGTCCACACACAAACTCCGCAGAAGTTGAATGTTTGGTGTGGTATTTTTGGCAAAAATATTATTGGACCACTTTTTATAGATGATAATTTGAATGGACAAATGTATTTACATCTTCTTGAGAATGCCATCGATCCCATGATAACGAATATTATCGAAAACGATGGAGATTATTCGGAAGACAACCTCCATTTTCAACAAGATGGAGCACCACCTCACTATGCAGTGGCGGTTAGAAACTTTCTGGATGAACGATATACCAATCATTGGATAGGGCGACGAGGACCAATTGAGTGGCCAGCTAGATCACCGGATCTCAACCCGTTGGATTATTTTTTATGGGGGCATCTCAAAAGCAAAATTTTTGCCACTCCGCCAGTCACTAGAGGATCTACGTGGTCGAATTGTAAACGAGTGCGGCAGAATAACTCCAGAAGTATTGGAAAACGTTCGTAAGAGTTTCGAAAGTAGACTTTATCATTGTATGGAGGTAGGAGGGGCTCATTTCGAGCAATTAATAAATTGAATTTCGATAAGAACAGGTACGATATTAAATTATTTAAATTAAACCTATTACCACACTAATCTCAATTACCAGTCATTCGAGTTTGAAAAAATATAAATGTTTGGATAGAGAATGACGAGAGCTTTAAGATGATGTATCACTCGACCCAAGTTCCCTATGATGATTCGCAATGGGGTAGCCGCCCCTGCCAGGGGGATGAAGTTGCGTGACTAAATTCATCACTGACATGTGTCTCCCTAGAAATCAAAATCGACTTGTTTCAGCGTTTTCGAAAATAATTTGTCATTTCCCAGTAAATCCGCGTGGAAAGTTTTCGTTGGGACACCCTGTATATTTGAACTGTCTGTGTATATGTTAAAAAAAAAGATATTTTCCCTCAAAATTATAGCAATCATGATTACAATACTCGAAGCAAAAAAGATTTCATAGTACCATTCACCAAACTTCGAATAACTCAAAATGCCCCAAACTTCAAGGCACCAAAAATCTACAATTTCATTCCGGTTGACATTAAAAAGAGTAGTACGATATATATTTTCAAAAAGAAATTGAAAGAGTTCCTTGTTCAGCATAGTTTTTATACTATCGAAGAGTTTTTAGATCATATTTGAAAGTATTTTTTTACTGTATTCAATTGTTTTCAGTTGATTCTTTTTATTTGTGTAAATCTTTTATTTGACTGCAGTCTTGAAACAAACCGCTTGTAAGTTACTCTGTAAATATGTTTCCCAATCTTTTTATCTTTTTTTTTACTTTTTCCATACAGCATTTGTACTGTCTTAAGGAAATAAAACATATTCTATTCTATGTACTTCTATATTTTCCTTGAATCCTAAATTTAGGTTCGTCACCAAACAGATGATCATTCCCTGGTCTAATAATAAAAAGATACATTTCAAATGCTACATACTTTTATCTCTGCAATCCCCATTAACATCATAATAAATTCAAGGAACTCTCTTATAAAAAACTTATCCGAAAATAATGACCAAATCTAATTTCGTCTCGTTAACATAAACCAAAAGTAAACGCCTCTTAATTGTGAAGAATCACACCAATTTTTCACAGCAATTTAAATAGTTGGCTCGATGAAAGCTATAATTTATTAGAGAAATTCTCTTCTCAAGACGCGACAAAAACATTAGTATATTCTCTAGAGACGACTGGCGTCTACAGCGGGTTTTAGGGTCCTCAATGATGAGAAATGTAATAATATTTTTCTTCAACTGTCAAAAAAAGTGCACTTTTTTGTGTAGTTTTGAGTTCCTAAAGTATATGAATATTTTGATATCAAATTACGATTTCAGTATTACTCGGAAAAGATTAACGGTTGTCTAGGCAACAACACTGACAAACTGATTCGAATAACAACGACATCCTGAATATGTCAATGTGACAGTACCTATTTCAAATTAGTAAATTGCATCTCTCACAATCTTTCGAAATTACGAATCAAGTACCTACGAAAATGGAAAGCGATGATGAGTTAAACACCACACCAGAGGAGATCGTAGATAGTGAAAAGCAGCAGTAATGAGTTTGCTACCAGAAAAATCGAAGGAGACGTATTTGAAAGAATATGAGTCTTTCTTAACATGGCGTCAAAAAAAGGGATTGGAAGCTTTACAGAGAGAGTATTGCTCGCCTATTTCGAAGATAAATCCAAGAAAATGAAATGTTCATCTCTATGGTCCAGTTATTCGAAACTGAAGTCCACGATATTAATACATAATAATATTGACATAAGCAAATATGCGAAATTGATTGCATATTTGAAAGAATTTCCATTGGCAATAATGCAATTAATTGTGTTTTCAACATCAATTTTTCGAAATGAACCCTGGGACGGAAAAATTGATTCTGCCTTTTTGTATTTCTGTGGTTTATTTTTTTTGTGTTGTTAATTTGAAATAAATTGAATGAGGATGAAAAGTAGGTAAAAAATAGTATAAAAACATTGGTTGGTTTTCTTTTTTTGACAGTTGTAGAAAAAATATTGTATGAAACTCGAGGGTAAAGTGTTTTTTTACTCGTAGGAATTGCCGCGTCGTGCGTAAACATTTCTTACTCGTAAAAAAAGTATCACTTTACTCACTTGATACATAAATAACTATTACTAAAGAAAAATGATTATTATGTGATAATTTGTTTGATTTCTTTCTGTGAAACTTAATTTTACTATAAGTTAACTATAGGTAAGCGAAAATATGTCAGGATGTCAGAAATCAAATACATATCAGAGGTGCATATGTTTTAACGACAAATACTCCCACACTCTTGCCATTTTTTATGACTGCAAAATTTTGATTAAAACCTAATGAACATATTGAAACATTCATGCAATAATAAATCTGCAAGAAGTATAATATGTGTTTATATAAAACATTTACATTTCCTGACTCATTAGCCTGACTCCAAAAAAACACTGCACTTCAACCCTCGAAGGGAGAGTTGCATCTATGCAAAAATGGCAAATGAGAAGGAAAGCAAGTTTTACATCTTTGACAATCTCTTCCATTCTGCGTATAAACTATAGGTCAAGTTTGAAATTCTAAAATAAAAGTAAAAATTTGGGCAGTTCAATGAAAAATGGAAGTGAAATGAATATGTATTATTAAAGTAAATGTTCAAAATGATACCACCTACTGCTAAACAATGGTAGATATTGCCTGTGAAGTATCTCCATACATTTTAAGCGTCATTTCTGATGCAATAACCTTCCGACGACACTGGTGAAGCAGAATATGATTTTTATGTCGGCACAAATCCAACGGGTCAAGTCTGGTGACCGAGAAGGTGGGACTTCTTCGTTCTATCCACCAACTTAAAATCTACTGAACGATAATAATGTCGCAAAATTTGAGAATAATGTGGTAGGCCTAGTCTTGTTGGAATATCAACTGGTATTCGTCATATGCAACAATGTTTTACAATAATCAGAATTAAAGTTTGATAAAATCAATATTAAAATGTTAAGGTGTGGAAGTATAACAAATATATAAAATTCGCCTCAATATGTTGACGTTTAAAATACTTTGAAAGTAGCATTTCGGGAATAATCACAATTGGTGATTTTCACAATCGGTAATATTCTCATGGCTAGTAAAGATCACATTCTTAAAAAATCACAATTGGAAATTATCACAGTCGGCATCAGTCAGGAAGTTCTCACGAATACAATTTTGGTACACTTTAAAGAATATTGAAATACAATACCTAATTTCTAAAACACTTCTTATAATGAGTAAGGTTATTCTGGACTTTCATGTCCAAAAAAGAACAAAGAAAAATTCAATTTTCTGAAGAATAACCTTACTCAAAGTTAAACATTGTCAACCACTTTCAAACAAACTTCTTATAATACTGTTCTGTCGGTGTTCAATATCCATTGTGTTAGTGTTGATTTGAAAACTGAGTAACTATGTATATTTTTCATATTATCCGGTATAATTTTGGACCCATATAAGAACCGCATACTTTTCCCACATCTCGGTATCATAATTTTATTTTTATTATTTCTTGTTGCATAAGACTGAATATTTTATTTTGAAACACATTTAACAACAATTTGAAACAGCTAAGTTGTCTTGTATCGAAAACTTTAGCTTCTTCATATAATTCTTTCGAAGAATATAATTTTGTTTGATTATAAATTATTTTAAGTATCCATTTATGAATAACGTTCAGGTTTTCGAGATAGCAATTGGCGACATTACCTCATCCTACGATAGATACCATATGACAGTTGTGACTGAACCTGAGAATAACATTATGTTTTGAGTTGTTAAATGTCTAAAAACTTCCTCAAGTAACTGAATCGTGAAAGCAGTCCTCTAATTTTTCTTATTACATTATTAATTTGTCCCATCTCAAATGTCTATCAACCACTATACCGAGATATTTGATAGATTCAGCTTCTGGAATTTTTGTGTCAATTCCAATTTCTAGGCTTCCCAAATTTGGAAGTCTATTTGCATAACTTGTGAACGGTAGATATTCAGTTTTATCACAGTCTAAACCATTTTTTGATCTGAAGTCGGATTCAGCCTTTTCCTTCAAATGAGCTGCAGAGATTATTTTAAAAAATTCAAAATCCTAACTGTTGTAAGCTTATATATACTGGAAGTTTGTACATACGTCTATAAAAATAAAAATAAGTTTTTGAATACTGCTGAGAAGCATAACCATAATACACGTTTCAAAGGCCAACTACAACCTAAGAATCACCGGACTACGCTGTACCAAAAAAATTTTTTTTTACTGGCTGTATATTATATAACTCTCTTGATGAGCATATTAAGAGCTCCCTCAATATAAATATTTTCAAAACAAGACTGAAACAACAGCTAGTTCAGAAACCCTGCTACACTATAGATGAGTACTTTGCATAGTTTGTATTATGATCGCGATATATGCAATTGATTTTGTTTGTATTCAAAATGGCACATTTATATATATATATATATATATTTATATATGACTGTCTCCTTTTGTTGTGTCATGTTTTCACCTTTTTATGCTTACGATTAAAAAAAGTATGCTCCTGTGAAGATGAATTTCTCAATATTATATTATGTATTTTAATCTGTATTTTTATTTTATTTTATTTACTTTGATATTTATTTGTGACATGTCATAAACATGCATCTGTCTTTGGTCCTTGTGATTGAATTTATATGTATATATTTATGATTAATAAATTGATTGATTGATTGATTGATTGATTGTACGATATAAAATGACTTTCGTCAGCAAAACTAATAATTTTGACTTTGCACACTCCATTCGGAGTAAGCCATTTATATTGTGAACAGCAGTGGCCCCAATACGGTTCCTTGTGGAACACCACAAGTCTCCGTCCTGGATTCACTAAAGAAATCATTTATATTCACTTTTTGTTGACGATTTGATAAGTACATTTTCAATAAATTGTAAATTCTTCCCCTCATTTCAGTGTTCAAGTTTTTAACAATAATGAATGAGAAACAGAATCAAAAGCTTTTGAGAGGCCGACGAAGATGCATAAGGCTGATTTTTTCTTGTCAAGTGTAGAGTATATATCAGTAGTTGAATCTCTTGTAGCAGGTTCTGTCGCTTTTTTTCTCTCTGAAGCCATATTGATTACTCGATATTATTTCATATTTATTGAGAAATTCCACTATCCTACACTTTATCAGTTCTTCAATTATTTTAGACAGATTGGAAATTAAAGAAATTGGTCTATAATTATCCATTTTAGATTTGTTTCCACTTTTGAATAAAGGCTTGATAATACCCACTTTGAGATCCTGGGGAAAATTCTTTAATAGCTTCACTATTTGAAACGTCTATTACTGTGAGCATAAATTATGGATATTGTATTTTTTTATTAAACAATTGTTCATTTTCAATTTTATATCTACAAATGCATATAATGTAATATTAGCTATTCAGAACAGAATCTATTCTATAATCAATAAATAACTGAACCTCCTGAGATCAGGACGCCACTGTCTCAATGAGTACCATAATTAATTATAGAATTTTGGTCGCTGGAATGATACTTTACACAGTATATTCTCTTTTTAACGAGATGACATGGTCTAGCAAGTATGAACTGTCACAGCAAAGTAAATCAAATTTTTTTCAGATCATTTGCTCTTCCTGTTCGCGACACTTACATTTGGAGAAGTTGAAAGAGCTGTCAAATCTTGTCTAGTATATCATATTAACTCGAAGGTGTGAAGTGGCAGTCATATATGCTACATTTGTAATGATTCAGTTATCTCTTCAGATTTTCTATTTTGGATTTCTTGACATATTGCCGCTGTATCGTAAATATGATTAATGCACGCAGAGACTTTGATGTTGAGTAGGAATCTCGTTACAGTAATTAAACCTTGATAAAATGAAGTGACAAAACGGTTAATGATTTTTATAGATATACAGTGAGTCCAAGATAAGGTTGTCCATCACGAGGATATCTGAAACAGTAATAACTACAGTTCTGGTAAATTTACATATCATTTTCAACTTGGAAAAAACTTGAAAATTGAAATAAATCAAGAAACCAAAAATTAAGCTAGATAAATTGGGAACAAAAAACTTCTATACGCTTTTTCGGAAAAATCTCACGTTTGATCGAAAAATTAAAGAGCAGGAAAAAAAATAACCACTCCGACTTTGGATCGAAAATAAATACTCCCTGAACGATACAAAAGAAACAACTGGCCTTTGAAAACCAGTGCACGATAAAATCACTATTTGATGGGATTTGAAGAGTGAGACTTCAGCTTTCATTTTCCACCAAGAACGTATTCAGAATAGTTGAAAACATTCTCTCTTATTTAAAAATGTGAGCGTTTCCAGCACGAGCGTTGTTATAATATAATAATAATATTTATTTACTCAAAGTTACATAAAAAATAATACACTATAAAACCATGAACAATGGTAAATAAATCAATACTACCCAACAAGGAACTAATCTATTCTAACTTAGTATTCTTAAGTAATATAGGTATATGAAGTAAAATTATTATGACGTTCCTAAGTAATTTCAGAGGAAACCTTTGATTTTTGGTAAAAAGTAAGTGGCACCTACTTTGTTCAAAATTTTCACAGCTTTATTTGTGATTCTCTGATATTGTTTCAATGTTCACGTTTTTTCAATTTACAGCCGGAAAAGCGTCGGAAAATTCTTTACACCGGATTTTCTTCCAACTTATTGGAAACCTTTTCCTCTATTTTCGTCTATTGTTAACCTATGCTCTTCAAATTTCATGGACTTCCAATTTTTTAGCAGGAGAAATCTCTGGTTACTGCACTATTATGTACAAATTGTATACAGTGCGACGCTAAATTATGGAACAAATTCATTATTTCTGAATATAAAGATATATCGGAAAAATCCTCGGACAGGTCGATTTTCTTTTCCGATGGGCCAATTTTTGAACCTCACCCAAAATATATAGGGTTATCCACATTTGAGGAAAAGCGACTTTGGTGATATTTTTAAATGGGACACCCAGTATATTTGTCCATATTTGGTTAGGGATCGTCATTACAAATCCAGTGATACCAAGTTTGATGGGATTATGTCAAACGGCTGCGGAGATATGGCCAGAAACTTCTCCAAATACCCAATGAGTGCGACAGAGATTTTTAACCTTCTGAATCGTGTGGAGTCTCGCAGTCATACTCATTAGACATACGAGGAAGTTTTTTGGCCATATCTCCGCAGCCGTTTGACATAATCCCATCAAACTTGGTATCACTGGATTCGTAATGATCCCTAACCAAATATGGAAAAATATACTGGGTGTCCAATTTAAAAATATCACCAAAGTCATTTTTAGTCAATTGCGGATAACCCTATATATTTTGGGTGGGGTTCAAAAATTGGCCATCGGAAAAGAAAATCGACCTGTACGAGGATTTTTTAGAAATATTTTTATATTCAGAAATAATGTATTTGTTCCATAATTTAGCATCGCACTGTATAAGCAGAGAATTCAGCAGAAACTCAGTTTTGCCGACTTTAGGGTTGACTGGCAACTATTTTCTGCGAAACAAGCGGCAACAAAAATTATGCTTAGAATGTGACTGCACCTCGATATGTAAATAACGGAGTCTAGCAGTAATATGTCATTGCCGACGTTTCGTTATCGAGGAACCATTACCAACTATTTTTTTAATACGCCCTTTTTTCGAAAAAAACATTTTTTTGACATTTTTTTGTTTCTGAATTCAATGATGTATCACTTATGAAGGTTTCAATACATTTCGGATATTTTTCGAATTTCTTAAGATAAAAATGAAAACCAATATGATCATGCACCATGTGACATTACTCCAAATTCGCCGAAGAATCAGAATGATGGAAGTTGAATACTATTAGTAGATTGCTGACTCAATCCAAAGTGGTAGAAGAGTGAATGACAATAAATTAAGTTCGGAACAATCTGGCAACAAAGACAACATGCACCAACAATATATTTTATTGCACAACTAACCCTACCCTACACTTGCAACTCTCAATGTTGGTGCTATAATTTCAACCCCTGTTAGAGTAAGGGATGCTCAACGATACCAGACATAAATTACCCCAAGGGTTCTATACAAGCTTGAAAATGATTTGCTTAATGTGGGGGAGATTTATATGACAAATTTTATTCAATAATCTATTGATGGCAGAGTAAATAGTGGAAATTCACTTATGCAGCTTGGGAAACTGTTTGTGAGGGTTACAAAGACAGCATGATGATTTGATAATGATGGATTACGTACTCTGGAAGGGGCAAGTTAGAAGGTTTACGTGAATATTTATTGTGAACAATAGGCGATAACACGAAATTTTAAAAATATTTTCAATGAATTCTGCAGCAATTTTCTTTTTGTTTTCATTTTATCACGATTAGGCGACACTGCTTGACAGTAAATCATTGAGTTATAATAAAAATCGAATTTTTGGCAAGTTTCCAACAGAAAACAACTGCTGTCCCCGACGACAGTTGAATTACATCTGTTAGATCATTGGCAAAGTTTTTTACGAATAGGATAAAGGCCGAGAATACCTTTAGTAGTAGTTAGTCTTTATTCTCCTCAAAGACATTACTTAAATGTATAGGATTTGTCAGTACATACAATATTCTTACACAATATGTGAGTACAAGAAAGTAAAATTTAACAAAGAACAATGAATAACAATGAAAAATATTGATGAATGGAATCCCAATATTGTTAAGAAAAGAAATCTCTAACTTCGTAGAAGTTTTTTTCAGTTAGGTAATTCTTCAGATCTTTTTTGAATGCGCTCATCGACTCTAAATTTCTAATTGAGGATGGTAAAGAATTGAAGGCTCTGGTACCAATACTATCAGGTAATCTATATCCCAGTTTGCTTTTGTGAAAATCAGTATGTAATAGGTCGGTATGTCGTGTTTGCATACTATGAGTTTTGGGTTGGACAAATTTATCTTTGTTTTTGAAAATATAAATACATAGTTCATATATATACAGACTCGGTAGAGTCATGATTTTGTTAATTTGAAATATCTTTCTACATGAATTAGTCATTGGGATTCCAAACATTGCCCTCAGTACTCGCTTTTGAGCAAGAAATACTTTTGGAGATAGAGTGGTCACCCCCAAAAACAAATGCCGTACCTAAGACGAGATTCCACATAAGCGTAGTAAACGCTGAGTAGCTGCTGGATTTCTAGCACAGTTCTCAAGTTTCTAAATAAATAACTGGATGAATTCAATTTAGCAACCAATTGTTTGCAATGTTCTTTGAAACTAAGGCATTCATCTATGTGAAGTCCTAAGAACTTCGTTTTTTCATCATAGCGGACCAATTCATTCTCTAAATATATATTAGGTTTAGTACAAACTTTTTGATGATAAGAGTTTTGTTTTATCGGAATTGAAATGAAAAGAGTTTTTATTGAACCATGAGTTGACCCCATTGATCACATCAGAGCATTTCTGTAACAGTGGTGTCATCTGCAAAAACCACAAAAGATCCTTCATTTGTTGCATAATTAATTTCATTTATGTACAGAATGAACAACACCGGACCCAAAACAGATCCTTGCGGCACACCAATACTCATATTTAAAGTATTAGAGCTAATAACAGAATTAATATTGTTTTCTTTATACTGAATGCTCACGTACTGTTCCCGCTCTTTGACGAAAGAAGTTATCCAATTTTTTGAGACACCTTCTATACCATATTGCATCAATTTTGCTATCAAATTATCATGATTGGTGCAATCGAATGCCCTGCTGAGATCGCAAAAGACCCCAACAGGACATTCTCCATCTTCCATGTATTTTATTAATGTATTTAAAATAGAGTTAATCACTGTGAATATTGACTTTTGTTCACGAAATCCATGCTGGAATGTTGACAATATCTCATTCCTGCTTAGAATAGTGTTATGCTTTGTATAGTGTTATGCGGAAAATTTTATTGACTAATCCATTTTTCATTTAATTATTTTGATTTTTTTGGTCCCAACAAATGAAACTTTTTTAGCATTAATTTTTATTTACTTAATTTCCTAGTTGATAGTGGTGCCCAATTTGAATTCAGCTCTAAATTTTTATCAAATAGTATAATCATTCTAATCAGAAGTACCTTTTTTTTCAAACTCCAGGTACCAGAAAAACATTGTTTGTTTTTTCCTTCTGGAATACTTGTTCTATTGATGGTTTATTTATTTTGTGAAAATTCATGCTGAATTAAAGAATCTGTTCAGATTTCTCCTGAACTGATACATTCGTTACCTCATAATTCATTTTTGTATATAATTTATTGATAATCTCGTTTACCCTTCTATCACTTATTTTTTGTTCTGTGTCTCTTGTTGGTATTAGTGATTTTTCGATTGACAGTTGGTGGAATTGAATAATGCAATTGTCGCTTTTTGAAATAGACGCCAGTTTGTTGATAGTTGTCATGGTAACGTTTCTACCTTGATACTTTCGGCTTATGTCACAGCCATTAAAAAATTAATTTGATCTCGTTAGTTATTAAAAAGTAATAGCTAAACCCTCAGTAATTTATCCTAATTTGATGTACCGCCTCGACTGATTGAAATAGTGCGCATATTTCCAGCTTATTTCTGTGAAAAGTGTTACCACAAATTTGATGAATTTAGTGCAACGTTGTTTGTAAATTATATGGATTAGACTGTTTAGTAAAGGAGAAAAAGTACATCAGGCTTTCAATAAAACTGGAATGTGAGTTCCCAAGGAAATCTACATAATTGGAAGATTAATTCAATTACTCGTGTTGGATGTTTCAAGTCATAGAACCCGAGATTCTTCAGAATCCTAAAACTTGGTTTATTTTCAAATCCTTTAGGTGGATGCGCATTTGACACGCTTTTCCAGTTCTAAGCAACTTTAATAATTAAGGATCCTTTCTTGATACATATTCATATTTTAATACCACCCTTCAACACAAAAGGAGAGAATTTTATATTTGTTTAACTTTTTACCAGGCGACAAAAAAGAATCTCCATATTTTCCGATACAGGACTTCCATGGTGGTACAGTAGAAACTGTAACCTCACTATTTAAAAAAAACTAGTGTTCAAAGTAACTCAATAGTAACAGCTTCATTCATTATTTCATACATTTGGAATATCTTATGCAGTTGATAAATACGAGGATGTATTGATATCTAGTTAGCCTAGATCAGTTCCCTGCATAAACAAAATATTGCGTTACCATAGCAACGAACAATAACTTATTAGAAGTGTCAGTGTAAAGTTTGACGTCAAAAAAGTAAACCAGAGTTACACAATAAATTAAAAGAAAAAACATGTCCACCGAAATTGTGAAAATCAAAAAATTAGAGTATCAAGCCATCAACAAGTACCTGTATTTGAAAGGGTTAAGAGATAAGCAGATTTACGAAGATATGCTTAATTACCCTTAGTGATCATGGTCCTTCGTATGCGACCGTGAAAAATTGGACTGCAAGCTTCAAAAGAGGAAAATTTCCATTGAAGATGATGACCGATCGGGAAGGCCAGTTTCTGTGTCAGTCCCTCGAAAATGTCGATGCAGTTCATGACATGATTTTAACAGACCGTCGAATTGGGCTAAAACGGATATCTGAAGTACCTACTGAATATTTCATACGAACGCGTGCATCATATATTTCACGTCAATTTGGACATGAGAAAAATTGCTGCAAAATGGATCCTCAAATGTTTGAATGTTGACCAAAAGCGTGCAAGGGTAGTAGCATCGCGTTCGATCTGTGCTCGATTTGAAATCGATGTAGACTTCTTAAACCGAATTGTTACTATGGATGAGACTTGGGTACATTTCTAAGATCCAGAAACAAAGCAACAATCGAAGGAATGGCGACACTCCGGTTCTCCAAGACCTAAGAAGTTTCGTGTCCAAACATCTGCTGGAAAATTTCTTGCTTCAGTTTTTTGGGATTGCCATGGAGTAATCATGATTGATTTTTTGGATAAGGGTAGAAAAATAACTGGAGATTACTATCCGACATTACTGACCACTCTACGGGAAAAAATTAAAGAGAAAAGACGATGAAAGCTATTCAAAGGTGTTTTGTTTTTGCAGGACAACGCCCCTGCACACAAATCTCATGTTGCCATGCAAAAAATTGGTGATTTAGGGTTTGAATTACTAGAACACCCCCCTTATTCACCAGATTTGGCTCCGTCCGACTATTATCTCTTTCCTCAACTGAAAAAAAGTATAAAAGATCGTAAATTTTCTTCCAACGAAGAGGTAATAAAGCTGTGGAGGTCTGGTTTGCATGCAGAGCAAGAAGAAACTTTTTTTTTGAAAGGTCTAGAGACGTTGCAGGTTCGCTGTAATGAATGCAATTGAGAGGAGAATATGTTGAGTAATAAAATAATTTGACATTGAAATTTTGTTTGGTTCTATAGCAGGCTAAGAATTTTTCAATATATCCTCGTATACAATCTGTCATTGAATTTTACTCACTTCAAGTAAAACAATATTTATCATCCGCATGTTTTTAACATGTATGGAAAAGTCATTCATTAGGCGCATGAGGCGACGCGAGCACAAAAAACTCCAGAAATGTATCTTATTTACCCCAGTTGAAGTAAAACGTATAATGTGACAGCATAAATCACCACATGATCAGTTTACATAAGACAGAATACCCAACTTTGGAATGATAATTGGGACCCTTGACGCAGAAAAAACGGATAGAGATTATAAATTAGGCTAGTGACAACTTGTGGTACGTATCATGTGTCTGCCTTCATCAAGGATTGTGGAACTTATTCAAAAATCTTTTTGGTACCACAAGGTAGTTTTAAGTCAAAGGTAAAAGTTTGCGTTTTTCGTCGATCCGATTCTATTTTATTCAATCTCAAAAAAATAATTTCTTATTATACCTGCATTATAATACTCGTCAAATGCATTAAATAGCGTGCGAAATCTTCTAGATCAAAATATGCCTTGCTGGAAAGGTTATTTCTAGGTAACAATGCCAAATTCTCAGTTTTATTATTATAATATCAATACGTGACATCAGATGTCCATTACCTACTTGATTAGATGTAGGTTATAAAATATAAGGTACATTTTTCTGATTAAAAATTCATTTCGAATATTGTTTTTGAAGACACGATGCGGGCTAATATAAAAATAGCGTATTATACACGCAATGACCTGCGTCAACCATTTTCGGGACTGTCCGTTGGTCAGAACTCTCATATTTATAGAGGCATTGCTTGTTTTAATATATATGTAAAAACTAGTGGGAATGATGCAGGCTTCAATATTTTCAAAAATAAGCTCCATACATACCTGTCCCTGAAGGCTTATTATTCCTATGAGGAATTTCATGATGATACCGGTGACCTGTAATGGAGCCATATTGTTATTTACTGAATTTTATTAATTTTTCATCTATACTTATTGAATTTTAAATTTTACCACTATACTATACACTAAATGTTGACAAGGCTAATAATCCCTATGTATTTGTGAATTTTTAAATTTGTGAATGTGTAAGGTCTCAGAGCTGAATAAATGTACCTATTTGTTGTTTGTTGTTGTTGTTGTACAAATGCCTTTGAAGAATTCCGACTTGGTATCTCAGAATTAGCTAATTCCGAGATGGTAAGTCGGAATTTCGACTTGGTTTATCCGAGGATAGTAAGTAGGAATTCTGACTTATCTCGAAATTAGCTAATTCTGAGATACCAAGTCAGAATTTCGACTTGGTACCTCAGAATTAGCTGATTCCGAGATGGTAAGTCGGAATTTCGACTTGGTTTATCCGAGGATAGCAAGTAGGAATTCTGACTTATCTCGAAATTAGCTAATTCTGAGATACCAAGTCAGAATTTCGACTTGGTACCTCAGAATTAGCTGATTCCGAGATGGTAAGTCGGAATTTCGACTTGGCATATCCGAAGATAGTAAGTAAGAATTCTAACTTATCTCGAAATTAGCTAATTCTGAGATACCAAGCCAGAATTCCGACTTGGTACCTCAGAATTAGCTAATTCCGAGATGGTAAGTCGGAATTTCGACTTGGTATATCCGAAGATAGTAAGTAGAAATTCTGATTCATCTCGAAATTAGCTGATTCTGAGATACCAAGTCAGAATTCCGACTTGGCACCTCAGAATTAGCTAATTCCGAGATGGTAAGTCGGAATTTCGACTTGGTATATCCGAAGATAGTAAGTAAGAATTCTAACTTATTTCGAAATTAGCTAATTCTGAGATACCAAGTCAGAATTCCGACTTGGTACCTCAGAATTAGCTAATTTCGAGATGGTAAGTCGGAATTTCGACTTGGTATATCCGAAAATAGTAAGTAAGAATTCTAACATATCTCGAAATTAGCTAATTCTGAGATACCAAGCCAGAATTCCGACTTGGTACCTCAGAATTAGCTAATTCCGAGATGGTAAGTCGGAATTTCGACTCGGTATATCCGAAGATAGTAAGTAGGAATTCTGACTCATCTCGAAATTAGCTAATTCTGAGATACCAAGTCAGAATTCCGACTTGGTACCTCAGAATTAGCTAATTCCGAGATGGTAAGTCGAAATTTCGACTTGGTATATCCGAAGATAGTAAGTAAGAATTCTAACTTATCTCGAAATTAGCTAATTCTGAGATACCAAGTCAGAATTCCGACTTGGTACCTCAGAATTAGCTAATTCCGAGATGGTAAGTCGGAATTTCGACTTGGTATATCCGAAGATAGTAAGTAGGAATTCTGACTCGAAATTAGCTAATTCTGAGATACCAAGTCAGAATTCCGACTTGGTACCTCAGAATTTTCTAATTCCGAGATGGTAAGTCGGAATTTCGACTTGGTATATCCGAAGATAGTAAGTAGGAATTCTAACTTATCTCGAAATCAGCTAATTCTGAGATACCAAGTCAGAATTCCGACTTGGTACCTCAGAATTAGCTAATTCCGAGATGGTAAGTCGGAATTTCGACTTGGTATATCCGAAGATAGTGAGTAGGAATTCTAACTTATCCCGAAATTAGCTAATTCTGAGATACCAAGTCAGAATTCCGACTTGGTACCTCAGAATTTTCCAATTCCGAGATGGTAAGTCGGAATTTCAACTTGGTATATCCGAAGATAGTAAGTAAGAATTCTGGCTTATCTCGAAATCAGCTAATTCTGAGATACCAAGCCAGAATTCCGACTTGGTACCTCAGAATTAGCTAATTCCGAGATGGTAAGTCGAAATTTCGACTTGGTATATCCGAAGATAGTAAGTAGGAATTCTGACTTATCTCGAAATCAGCTAATTCTGAGATACCAAGTCAGAATTCCGACTTGGTACCTCAGAATTAGCTAATTCCGAGATGGTAAGTTGGAATTTTGACTTGGTATATCCGAGCATAGTAAGTAGGAATTCTGACTTATCTCGAAATTAGCTAATTCTGACTTAGCATCTCGGAATTAGCAGAAATATAAATTTGAATATTAGTGGCCCTTCTACGCTTTCTTACATCAGCTCTGGTCCGAATACACCATTTCGATTTTGAACCGACGCGACGCGTTTTTCGTTGGGGTGAAAATACGCAGCAGCAGTCACCGATATCTCGGCAGAAATCGACCGCAAAACCGAATGGGAATAATTCGCGAGACGATTGTTCATCTCCCCGGTCGCGTTTAATCAGAGACCCCCGTTGAGACCCACTTCAATTGAAGCGCTTAATGGAAACGAATAGCTCGTGTCGCATTGTCGGAATTGTAGTCGGATCCGCAGCGCCCGGCGTGATTTCATTATGCCGCGCTAATATCCCGAATGAATCGCTCTTCCCATAGGAGAGATCGTATTATCGGAAGGCAGAATGTTACGGTTGCGTCGAGATGATTACTTATCGCGGATAATTGGGATTAATGTCGTTGCGTAGAGCGCACGCTGAGAACCGTTTCCCGGATAGCTTTTTGTTTTATCAGTATTCTTTTTTTTTAAAAAACCGGTCGTCCAGGGTTGGCATGTTTTAAAACATGTTTCAAACACGAGCCAGTGATTAAAACATATTTGTTTTAAAACAACTGTTTTTAATCAGTTTTTTATTGATAGAAAGAAAAACACTAGTTAATTGATAAGTTGAGGGCCAATTTATGCAACATTTCATTATCATAGTCATAATCACTGTCACAATCCTAGTCTGAGGGCCATTCTTTTCAGTTCCAGTTAAACTCCAGATTAATTAACTAATGGTTAGAATGCGATTCTTCAAACATCATTTGAAGAATATGATGCAGCGTCTAAACTATCTGGAGTTTAACTGGAACTGAAAAGACTGGCCCTTAATCGTCTTAAGAAAATGTTATATTCATACATCATAGTCATTACCTGGAAAATAAAAAATTGACAGATGACACCATTGTCATTAGTATCTTTTTATCAATTTATCCCAAAGGTAGGGACATTTTTCAATCATTTCAATAAGAGTACCCTCTTCCTGGCTCATTTTTTTCCGAAACACAATAAACAATACAAATAACAAGTATCACAAGTCAAAACAAATAATTATTTCTGTCATTTGTCAAATAGGTATCGACGCACTTGCGCGTTGAACATCTCGTCTTGGTCATGAGCATAAAAATTGAAAATTACCAACTTTGAAAGTTAAATTTTTACGATTATGATTGAGACTGAAACTAAAGAAATTGCATAAATGCATGAAATGTACAGTTTTAATTTGATTTTATGATTGACAGTGACTGTAATTAGGAGTATGATTAAGACAATGATGCATAAATTTGCCCTAACAAAACTTTAATAACAGAAAAATCAGATGAGTAAAAAAATATTCTCTGCAACAAAATATGACTTCTCTTAAAAATAAATACGATTCAAAACTTGGAAATGGAAATTAACATATAAAATTAAATCATTCTGACTCTGAATCAATGTAGAAACTTTCAATCTCTTCTGTTTTTCTATATTCTTAGCCAAAACTTTTGTTTTAAACATATTTTTAATGTTTTAAATCGTGTTTTTTAAATGTACAAAAAAACACAATTTGAATCGAAAAAAGTTTCAAATAAAAAACACAATATTTTGCTTTTAAAAAAAAAAACTTGTTTTTTACCAACCCTGCGGTCGACGAGTATTTCCTAATAGTTAAATTTGTTTTCTCAAGATTATTTATTACGAGAAAATATGCTTTTTCTACAAATGTTAACAAAATGTTAATAACGTTATTAAACGATCTCCCAAATAATTCTGCTTTCTTCACATAAATCTCTTAACCCGAATATTCGGAGTGTTCTTCCTCTGCTCGCTAGGTGGAGCGGCCTAGAAACCGTTTTATCGCGTGAACCAGAGTTGGCCAAGTAACGAAGTGTGTAATGGTTTGGTCGGGGAACTGATGGCTTCAGTGCTGTCTGTGTTGACCTACCCTTGCACTGATGAGAGGCAACAACCTCGAACCTCGAACTAGGCTGCAGGTGGTCACCCTGTTCAAATCAAAACATAATTCTGCTGTTTGGTCACAAAGAGGACTTGCAACTGCGTTGCTCTGAGGAACGTTGCACAAGTATCTGTTAGATTTAATTCAATACCCGTCGTGGTCCTAGCCAGGGGAGTAGTTGTTTTCTGTCAGGTACTTGACTTAATAAGCCTACTTAGTAGGTGTATATGGGAGTAAAGGGTTCATCATCGGTCGGCAACGATTGTTCGTTATTAAACGATCTCCCAAAGAATTCTGCTTTCTTCACTATTTTTCATATTAGGCTATGCATATTAATTATTTTAGAACAATATTTTTGACATTTGTAGAAAAAAATTTGTATGCATCTCGTGCGAGCAATACTTTGGTGACTATTTTTTTTTTAACTCGGCAGCGTCTCGTTAAAGAAATCAGTTCTCGATCGCCAAAGTAGCATTTCGCACACTAGATACAAAAATAACTATTCAAAAAAGCTGTTTGGATTTATTCATACACCATTGCAATTTAATACTATTAATACCGAATGATTTTATTGAGTATACATCAAGGTACATAATAATGTGACAGTAGGACTAAATATAACACTAAAACCATGCATTAACAGGGTGTCTCACGAAGATTAGAACAGGGAATATTTCTGAACTGGAAAGTAGTGCATAATTGTAATTTTGTGGTTCTGATTTAAAGCAATTGGTGCAGCTTTTTTTTGATATTATGTTACCCATTAAGAATTTTGTTTTCGGTCAGGTGACATTAGATTAGATTATTAATCGAACAACATGTATATTTTGGCATTTTTATGTTCCTCCTGATAAAACAATTTCAACGAATTACCACACTTGTGGTCTAAAACGATCATTTCAAGAAATACAGGTACTTCAATATCCCTTGTCCCACGACTTCTGAAACGAGCAATTGCCAAATTATTTAGGTTTGGGGTCACCCTGTATATTTGGGTAGTCCAATTTTTTTGTGATGATTGAAACAAGGCAAAATTATATTGATCATCCATATTTTATTGAAAAACGTCGTGGGACAAAGCATATTGAAGTACCTGTAGTTCTTGAACTAATCGTTTTAGACCACAAGTGTGATAGTTTGTTGGAATCTTTTTATCGGGAGGAACATAGAAATGCCAAAATATACAGGTTGCCCCATTAATAATTTTGATTCTGATATCACGTGACCGAAAGCAAAAAGCTCATTGGGTAACATTATATCAAAAAAACCTACACCAATTGCTATAATATACAATCCCAAAATTACAATTCTCTACTACTCGCGATTTCCAAGATATTCCTTGCCCTAATCTTCGTGGGACACCCTGTGTAACACTAAGATGGCAGAGTTCAATTTCACGATCAAATCTCTCATTAATTTTCCAGTCGATCTTGAAAAGGAGCTAATATTTTGTTAAGAATGGTTGAGTATGCAGTGACATCAAAAATGTATGAAACAAATGATATCTTTGTCAGTGATTTTTCAATGAAAAATTAATTGTCATCAACTTAGACTCGTCTTGAAACCTACTTAGCCACTATCAGATATACTGAGTGATTTTTAGTTCATGGAAAAATCGCATTTTTCAAAATTAGCAAATTCTTAAAGGTTATATGTTTCGGAAAATAAGTTAAATTTAGATAAAATATTCCAAAGAAACTTTGTTGGAGCTCATTTGACAATATGAAGGTGAGAAATTCTACAATAAGTAATCGATTTTATCAATTTTTTCAATTAATTACAAATATTGTATATCAGGAACTGATTTAGAATCTCCGTTTGTTTTTTAGGATGACCTCAGCGATATAATGATTTGCAAACTCATTGAAAACTGTCAATTGTATTCCGCAAATTTTCTAAACACTTTCAGCGCATCCCTCGTAACCCTACGATTTTGTGTCTGTCAGTGAAATTGTACACACTTTTTCCAGTAGTGGAATGAAGAAGAACGATTCAAGAATAGTATCATAGAAACGACAAAAAATTCACAAAATTCATTCTTTCCAATCACCACTCAATAAACGTCTCAATATCAATGTTTTTCATTGATATAATTCCGAAGATTAACAGCTTATGGAAATCCAATAGCTATTATTTCCTAAATAAATAACCCAAGACGATGAATATGACAGGAAGGCATTATTACCCGGCAAAAGCGTCAAAGCAACAGATTCTTGGGATTTCTATGAATCCGAAGATCAAAAAGACCGTGTCGACCCCACATTCTCGATCGGCTATTTAGCGTGTGCCGGTTGCCTTGCCGGTCCTATAACATACAGGACGTTATTAGCTGTCAGTGGAATCGTTATGGTTATTCGGTGATTCCAGGAACAACAATAAAGTTGAGTTGTCTGAAACAATGTATTCAGAAAATAAGACACCAGAAAAATTAATGAGCGAAGAGTTGGTGTAAATGTTTGTCATGAATCATAGTGGATGTATATGGAATCTTGCTTCTGTTGTTGAATGATATCAAATGTTGGAAAACCCTTCAAATGGTGTTATAGGTATACAGTATGTTTACTCTAAATGCTAGTGAAAAAACTCAATTGAAAAAAGTTCAAAAACAGTATCTACAGAATTTCAAAATAATATTCGGCGTGGTCATGTTTGCTCAGAAAGAATAAACTACCTACTTCAAGATACTCTGTAAACATCGTAGATTACATGCTCAGCTATCACTTGCCAGGTTGTCTAATTTTCTTTTCAATGCCAAAGATGGAATAGCAAAAATGGAAAAATCTGGAGTTTATAAGCTTAAGTGTCCAGAGTGTAACGGTGTTTATGTGGGACAATGTGGACGTAATTTTTCAAAAAGATACGCTGAACATGAAAGGTCCTTCAGAATAGGAAAAAATGATTCGACGTTTTCAAACCATTCCTTGGAATGCAACCACAAGTTTCCGAGTCTGAACGATACGGAAATTTTGCACTATGCAAGCAAGGGTTGGAAACTGAATTATTTAGAATCCCTAGAAATTCATAAACACAAATATTGTGGATGTAACCTACTGAATGAACAACTAGATTTGGTCTATTCACCGGTTTTTAAGGTAGCGCAGTCACATTGTCGCAAATATACAAGGTCCAGGTAAAAGTCATTAATGGCCATTAGTCATTAAGACAGGCCTCGGGTACAATTAAGGGTATTTAAGAGATGTAATTTATTATTTCAGATTATTGTATTGTTTGATAATGTCCATATGGGACGAAACTGCAGTAACGTTGGTTACAAATAGAAGTGGTAGAAAGTTTTATTTCTCATTTTTCTTAGTTTGGTCAAGTTTGAAAAATCTACAAACTATGCTGGGAGCTCTATAATCACCCAATATAATAACACAAGGAATGAGAGCAATTCTTTCACATACCTACTATGAAAAAGTGTATGAGAAATTTTGTTTTGGATATCGCATCTACTTTCTCCTGTAATTTAATTCCCAACTATTTACCCTGCAATAGTTTATTTTTTTAAATAATAAAAAAGGTGGTGAACATTTTCCCTCGTATTAGAGGGATGATAAGCATAATCCCCAGCTAATCAATCATGATGAGGCATTCAACAGTGGCACCGCTGACTTGCAGAAGTTCAAAAGGGCCGGGTTGGTCGGTACCACATAGCAAACGGATTATAACAAATTAAGGCTAGCTATCAAATTAAAGATGCATCTAAATAAGTCCAATTAGATGTCCTTGAAGATGTCTCCTGTCGATTACTGGTTTGTTAAAAGATGAGGCTATAGAGGAAACAAGGAAACAATAATTCAACTTTAAAGTTGATTTCCAAAGTTAACTGAAAAACAAATTAGTAGATGAATACACAAAAAACGGGACCGGAAACAATATGTGTTGATTGGAGAGAATTTAGAAGATTTGCAAATAAAAAATGGGTGCACGATTACATAGAAATATGCAAATGTATAGTTAGTTGAGACAAAAGTAATGACTACAGAGCAGGATTATTCACGAGTGGATGTAAAAATCAACAGACAAATATTTCGCAATGACCACTCAAAAACATTTTAGAGAATTTTTATTTTTCATTAAAAAAAATTAAATCCACTGAAATTTATCTGTATTCAGATTATGAGTCCTAGGAAAACTTTTGACTCCTACCATAATATTTCGGAAATTATCTACTGGCGTGCAGTGTTTATCACTTGACGTGACTTCTTTTAAGAAATTTTGTTTTCGTATGTATCTATCGATTCTACAAATTTCACAATTTTACGTCAAAAATTATGGAAGTTACGGGGGTTTCTCCAGAGAGACACTGTATGTGTCCGTTTGGGCCAAATCTTGCAATTCAATTATGAACCACTTTCAATCATCCAATGACCCAATCGACTTGAAGTTCGGTTGGTGTTCATCATTTTGGTGGCAAAGTGTGATGACTTTTTAATAGACAATAAAACAAGATAAGAGCTCCAATATAGTGGAGCAACATAGCTCAAGGAATCGTTTTACAGTCAATTGAACTTTTGTAGACATTCATAAAACCTACAAAATAGATTTTCATACGACCGGATCGGTGCATTTTCCACGGAGAAAATCCGGGATAAACTCATTTATGTACAAAAACTGATATACACTAACTAACCTTCGATAACATGTCGAGAATACACACAAGTTTTAAATTGTGATTTACTGAGGGCGGGTCCGTTTTAAAGCATTAATTCAAGCATCGCAGCGTTGTGCGAATAGATCATTTAAATAGTCACCATGCTTCGTTAAAGCTGCCGGAAATGGAAAAAAAATATACCTCATCCCTTTCTCCCCGCATTCCAAACTTAACAACACTACAAAATGATGGCATATTACATTTAAGAACTAATTACTAATTAAAGTCTAAATATTGACAGTTGTTCTCCAGTAAACAAAGAAAACTAAATAGAATACGTGCCCTCCAGCAAATGTCAGTGACGTCATTCTGGAATGGTCTATATTCAAAGTCTCATAACCTAAAAATTTATATAAATGAAGCTGAAGGTATTACTTGTCAAAGTAATTATTACCATTGTTTATATAGAAGATAGTTAGTCAACCTTATGGGATTATAATTGGATCAAAATGGATGCGACATGTAGATGGCGATAGTGAGCTCGCATCCAAGTCATGTCGTAACTTCAGTGATCTGGCCTACAAGTCATGTCCTAACTTGATTGAAACAATGGGACAGCATTAAAATCGGGGTTTTTTGAAGGAACCTGCATTAAAATGACGTCAAATATTCATGTTTGTTACTAATTACGCTAGATGACACTCGCGTTTGCGTCCAACACCAATTACACAGACACTAACTATCTTACTTCTATCATTGTTTATACAGAATATAGTTAGTCAACCTAACGGGATTATAATTGGATCAAAATGGATGCGACATGTAGATGGCGATAGTGAGCTCGCATCCAAGTCATGTCGTAACTTCAGTGATCTGTCCTCCAAGTCATGTCGTAACTTGATTGAAACAATGGGATAGCATTAAAATCAGGGTTTTTTGAAGGAACCAGCATTAAAATGACGTCAAATATTCATGTTTTGTAACTAATCACGCTAGATGACACTCGCGTGTGCGTCCAACACTAATTACACAGGCATTGACTAACTATCTTACTTCTATATAAACAATGCTTCTATATATATACCATGTGCTATATAATTAATGTAACGCACAATCGAAAATTTTGTAATTTCATGGTTAATAAATTATATTATTATTATTATTATTATTATAAACAATGTTATTACCCTAGGCATGTAGATGACACTATTTACATTCCGTTGTCCAGATGAATTAGTAAACGAATGGACCTGTTTTGTTGCTAAGCATGTATGAACTATTTACAGTATCCGCAGCGGGAATAGTTATTTATGTACCAAGGACGAAAAACTGTCTATTATAGTCGAGCCTGCAAATTGATAGCCGAGGCGCAGCCGAGGATAGCAAGCAGGCGAGACAGTAGACAGTTTTTCGCCGAGGTGCATATTACATTTTTTCGTCGACCTCTACATACCTTTATGAAAGTAAGTACTCGCATGTTTGCTGGCCTCAGCTACGTCCAACTCTTCGAACTGCAGACTCGATCAATTCTTGATTATTATGAACACTAATATTCACACCACGGTCTAAATTCACACGTAAAATCTAGCGGATTTCGTAAATAATTAATTTGACAACAGCAAATGACAGTTATTGTCACAGGCGCCTATGTATTAATTAAAACGTGGATTTACGAAAATGACTCAATCGCCGCTCTCGTACCGTGCCGTATCATAGTGACCACACCCAGGTAGCACATCATATCGGCTGAATCTTGGTTCCATATTGGGCCAATATAGATATATTGTAAATGTAAAATCAATATTGGTCCAATATGGATGAATATTCAAAAAACAATATTATATTAATAATATTGGTGGGATATTGGTTGAACTAGTTTTGAATGTAGATTATCACACGAAATATTGGGTCAATATTGGTTGAATAATTTCTACCAATATCGATAATACAATATTGGTTATATATTGTTTTCCACATCTAGAATGAATATTGCAATCCAAATATTCCAGTCATATCGATTATAGGGGAAAAAACTATATTGTATTTCCAAGTTTGTTAGAATATTGGTTGAATATCATTTCCACTTTATTTGACAAAATGTAATAACTCTTATTGAGTCAATATTGGTTGACTAATATTTACCAATATCGATAAAACAATATTGTCTTCACATCGTTTTTAACATCTAGAATAAATATCGCAATCCCAATATTCCCCTAATATCGATTCTAGGAATAAAAACTATATTGTATCTCCCAGTGTGATTACACATTGGTTGAATATCATTTCGCCAATATTCAACAAATCTTATTAATCAATATTGGGTCAATATTGGTTCAATAATATTTATCGATATCGTTAAAACAATATTATCTTCATATTGTTTCCTACATCTAGATTGAGATGAAATTTGAATATTGGCCGAATATTCAATGAAACATATTGAAATTATATCATGATCAAACCTAGATAAAAATCCGCTAGGTGGCTCTACATATGGAACGTCTTCTAAAACCAACGAAAGTATATTAAATACTTCTCACAACTTGTTTCAAGACAGCTCACTCAGTGGTTATGGCGATGAAAAGGCAGACTCTGGTGTCACCTTCATCAACTAAAAGACATTTAATAATTTACCAAATGATATTGTACCAATATCGATAAATATTTTGGGGCCATTATAGCTTCAAGAATATTTCACCAAAACTATTTCTAAAATATTCAAACAATATTCGACCAATATCGCAATATGTTCACATTTTACTTCTCGACAATATAACTTTTGAATATTGTGCCAATATTGTCAGAATATTGTATCAGCGATATTGTACCAATATCGCCGAACATTTTGAGGCCAATATCAGTTCAAGGATATTTCGCCAATATTATTCATGTAATATTAGACCAATATCGCCGAATGTTCACATTTTTTTTCTCGCCAATATTGCATTTCAAATATTTCGCCAATATGTTCACAATATTGTGTCAATATTTTACCAATATAGGTGTGCTACTTGGGCAGCGGACGAAAAGAGTTTGCGGACGAAAAGTGTTTGCGGACGAAAAGTACTTGCCTTCAAAAATAGTCGATTTTTCGTCCGGAAATTAGTACGTAAAATGTCATTTTTTACAGAGGTCGACGAAAAAATATATTTACTTAACATTTTATGTATTAGCAAAAATACTTTTTACCCAAATGGCGACCATAGTATTTCCAGGTCTAAACTAAAGCCTGTAGGATTTAAAATTGTGTCCTCGACCTTTAAAGTACTTACTCTTACAAGCCCTGCTATATAAATAACTATTACCGACGTTCCCGACAAGTATTTTCATTTCTGTGGTAAGTATATTGCGAAGAGGATTTATTTTAATCTATATTTAGAAAGTTGTCAATATTTCAGGATGATTTAAGAAGTAACTTTCTCACTCAATGTTTTCTTCAACCCTTTTATTTTTCAACTGGAATGTTAGCGTTATTAGAACGAAGGTTGTTGTTCACTTATCTGACAATGCTGCAGCAATAAATCAACATCAAAGTAAGCAATAATCATTTGCTGCTTTGTGTGACATGTGTCTTGCTGCATAAATAATAACTCCGAAAGTAGGGAACATTATTGAAGCAAACGTCCAGCATTTATGCTATGTGTACGGCTGGTTAAGGATGACAAACGTAGTTCTGGATGCACTTTCGCTTTCACAGATGGATTGTGAACATCAAAATGTGGCGAGAGCGTACACACATCATTTGTCAACCTGGAAATAACCGGTGAGATATAAATATGGCCACACATATTCCAGGACTGCATTCAGGTAATTCAGAACCGTGAATTTTCATTTTCAGGCATTCCCAAAAAAAGTGAGGGACAGAAAACACGGTAGGCACCAATGGTTCCATTGGGAATCATAAAGAACTACAGAGAAAACGATAAGATATTCACATTATTTACGAAAGTTTTCCATTGAAGATGATGACCGATCGGGAAGGCCAATTTCATGTTTCTACGTCGAACCGTTCAAAAGTTAACAGGGGGGGGGGGGGCTATTAAAAGCCGCACTGTACTACTTATATTTTCATATATTGCCCCTCGCTATATCCATCCTTATATATATATATATATATATATATATATATATATAATATATATATATATATATATATATATATATATATATATATATATATAATACTATATTTTCACTTATACAGGCCGTTTCTTTTATCATGTAGTAACATTGCTATATTCTAAACCGTAACAGATACGAAGACGATTAAATGGGAGAAAAGGTAACTATTGTGGAGAACAGTACAATGGTCAAAGAAAATTTACAGGGAGTCTCGCCCTTCCCGAGTTATACAGGGAAAACCAAAAATGCTGTTATTTGTTTTTTACGAATAGAACTGTTATTTCTGAAAATATAAAAAAATGTATAAGGAAAGTTTTAATGTGTTCAAAATATACTATAAAAATGTAACAATGAATCTTTGATTAAACGTTTCGTGTACACGGCCACCATCAACATTTTTTTTTCAAATACGGACCTGTCTATTTTAGTACAAATATTGATAAAGCGATAAAATCACAATTCAGTGGTATGATACACTTGATATTTTTATAACGTTTCATTTAAAATAACTAGCATCCTCAGTGACAACAATTTTTAATTGCGGTCCTGTCGTTAGTTCTTTTGTAAATTATTTTGATTTCTTCAAAACCTATTCAACTATTGGCATACTTCAGACTCCACCCAATAATTTCGATAAGAAGATACTCCAACACAACGAACATTCGTATTTTTCCTTCTTGGGCATTTTTGTATTACAGAAATCCTTGTTTCAAGGCTGATTTCTTCTGAATCAATTATCATACTGAATATTTCTATAATTCTCAATCCTGGAAGTAACGAAAATATTAGTTTTTGGTCAAAATACGACTATTGTGTGATATGGTACAATTAAATAGCATCTCACTTCATTTACCATTTTTAAACAAGTAGGCTTTGCTTGGTTTCTATGGCAGGACAAATAAATGAGTTGTTGATACGTGTTAAGAACTGTCAGTCGTTTATACACTCAGTCATATCAAAGATCTATTCAAATGACGAAAGGACTGATATGCTATTTGCTTATGCAAAATCAAATAGAAATCCTCTTTTGGCAAAAAATATGTATGGTGAGCTATACCCAAATCGTCGTATTCCAACCATTCAAATGTTTAGACGATTAGAAAGAAATTTGAGAGACTGTGGTGCATTTGATAGAAATAAAACTAGAAAATGTGTTGTTACTGGAAGTATGCGGAACCAAATAAATGTATTAGGTAAGCAAATATTACTTCATAAAGATTAACAAAGTGACGAAAATATTTTTTTTTCAATTTAGGATTGGTCAGTTACAAAAATATTTCTAATCAAGATTGTTCTTTACGAGAAATTGCCCACGAACTAGGGATTTCTGTAAAATCTACCAGAAATATTTTGAAAAAGAACAAATACAAATGCTACAGGATACGCAAAGTTCATCACCTCAATGAAAGGGATTACGGAAGGAGAGTACGATTTGCGATGTGGTTGAGACGTAGAAATAGGGAAGTTGGAAATATTTGTAATAAAATAATATGGACGGACGAATCAAAATTCACCAACAATGGTTGGTTTAACAGAAACATCCATTATAGGTGGAATAATACAAATTAACATTTACATAGAGAAACCAATTTCCAGGAAAGGTTCGGAATAAATGTTTGGTTGGGAATTTTGGGAACAAACATACTAGGTCCTTTCTTTTACGACGAGCATTTGAATGGTGGAATTTATTTACATTTTTTATCCAATGAGTTTGATGGTTACTTAGATGAATTGCTACTGAACATCCGCCGTGAAATACAATATTTTCAACAAGACGGTGCCCCTCCCCATAATGCAGCAATAGTAAGGGAACATTTAGATGCAATATTCCCAAGAAAATGGATTGGAAACAATGGACCAATTGCTTGGCCAGCTCGATGCCCAGACCTGACTCCTTCAGATTTTTTGTCTAGGGATACATAAAGGATAAAGTTTTTTCGACAACTAGTACAGATATCGACCATCTCAAACAAAAAATAAGAGATGCATGTAATAGCATTACACCCATCATGCTAGAAAATTGCCACAGAAATTGTATGGACAGACAACTTATGTGTATTCAACAAAGAGGTCGGCAATTCGAGCATTTAATGTAGGTTATCATGAAGAATTCATTTTCTGTATTGGTTTTATTTTCACTCAAAAATTCAATATGAAATAAATTGTTTTCTGTTTGTTTGATTTCTTCTCCTCTTAAGTAAGTTTATTTCCGAGGTAAATTGCTATCGTTCGTCTCTGAAACTACAGATATCTTTCATTATAGTGTAAACATATTTTTAATAGATACGTTTATTCAAAGCGTCACTGATAATTTTTATATCGGAGAGTTAGGTTTTGTGGAATCCATAAACGACCTAACGACAGGACCGTAATTAAAAATTGTTGTCACTGATGATGTTAGTTATTTTAAATGAAACGTTATAAAAATATCAAGTGTGATGTACCACTGAATTGTGATTTTATCGCTTTATCAATATTTGTACTAAAACAGACAGGTCCGTATTTGAAAAGAAATGTTGATGGTGGCCGTGTTGACACGAAACGTTTACTCAAAGATTCATTGTTACATTTTTATAGTACATTTAGAATACATTAAAACTTTCTTTTCCATTTTTTCAATAACAATTCTATTCGTAAAAAACAAATAACAGCATTTTTAGTTTTCCCTGTATAACTCGGGAAGGGCGAGACTCCCTGTAAATTTTCTTTGGCCATTGTACTGTTCTCCACAATAGTTATTTTCTCCCATTTAATCGTCTTCGTATCTGTTACGGTTTAGAATATAGCAATGTTACCACATGATAAAAGAAACGGCCTGTATATATATATATATATATATATATATATATATATAAATAAATTTTGTTACTTATGAAATCATTATATGTTAAGTTACCCGCATGAATGTATATGTTAGATGAGTATGTACAGCTTGGCAAACATAGCTGCATTTGTGAAAATTTTCACGCCCATGATGCGCATTAGTCGTACGACGGACTATCCAGTGATATTCACGTGATTGTTCGCGCAAGAAGTGGAAATTTCACAATTTCAGCTATGTTTGCCAAACTGTACTCTATGGTTGAGTGGAAGAGCAAACACTTGTGCCCACAGGTGATTTGAACTCTGCCTTTTGACAAGGTTCTACAATTTTTCATTCATCCTGTAGTTCATTGTAGTTTGTACGAATATTTGTCAATAAAAGCATTTATTATTACTATTATTATTTGTTATTATACATAGGTTATAATCTTAGAACCCGTCCAGAAATGACAAAACTATTCCGTCATTTTGAATTCACCAGTTCAAAGTGACAATTGTCAGTTCAAAGTGACAATTGTCACTTCAAAGTGACAATTGCCACTTCAAAGTAACAATTGCCAGTTAAAAGTGACAATTGTCACTTTGAAGTGGCAATTCCAAATGATTTGAAATATATTTTGTTGTTGGCCCTTCGACGCCTTCGTATTTTAACTCTTTGATATACCACCGCAAATCCGACCCTGGTGATAACCCACTGACACGTCGAAACACTTTGTCACATTGAAGTGTGTTGTAGAGCGGTTGTTTTGGTCGTTCGCACTTATGTTTCATATTTTAACGGTACAGTCGGGCCGTGTACGATTCCAAGATGATGAATTAGTTTGACTGGTAGACGTAGAATAATAGTAAACAGCTGCTAACTTCACCTTGTTGTAGGAGGCTTTCCGGTGGTTCGATATATTTTCGGAGCGATTGTGAAATATGATCGAAGATGTAAAGCTATCTGTTTCCGAGAGATGAACTCGTTCTTTCATCTAGAATAGTCTCAGGTAAGATTGTGGCTAGTTTCAAGATTAGGAAAGCAATAAAAATCCATTTGCATTTTACATGAAAAATAAGACGCAATTTCGCATAATTTTTTTCATTGAAATCGAAATAGACATCTTTGTCGGTGAATCTACCGTTATTTCCGAGAAAAACACGCAGAATATGGTAAAGGTAAAGAATATGTATGGGTCCAGCTGGGATTTTGATAAAAAATTTATAGACGTTTTAAAACATCGTAAAAACACTAGAGCAACCGAAATTTTTGCGTGGAAAAACCTATTTCAACTTTTTTTTTGATAAAATGTAAGTGGGTACTTACTTTTGAGAGACACAATTACAAACCGTTGGACGGAGTATAAACGTATTTTTTCAATTCAAACCCATTGTCTTGAACTACAAACACTTCTATCCAACCATATGTAGTAATTCATAATGTTAAATGAACTTCAAAAACACAAAAAAAATGCAAACAAGATATTTATTCAATATACATAAACAACCACTTTATTTGACAAATGTGAAATGACAATTGACAGGCCACTTTCAACACGAAGTTAGTAATGCCATGTTGCCAATTCCATTACATGGAATAGTGACGGTTAAGTCTCGTTCATACCCTCGCAAATTTCGCAATTTTTCTGCGAATAAAATGGCTGCCGACATGGTTCAGCACTAACGAGTGGTCCGGCAGCCTCTTTATTCGCATAAAAATTGCGAAATTTGCTAGGGTTCGAACAAGTGTTTATGGAAACTCATGATAAACTACAAGAAAATGAAAAATTTATCGAATTCTCAATCGAATTTATTGAAGATTTCTGTAATTAACATTCAAAATAACTTTTGACATACTGTCGAATGTCATATGTTCTCTGTTCAAATCCGCGTGATCTAATTTGCGAAATGTTGGCCAATCGCTCAAATGGTCTATTTTGTGTCATAGTTTTCATTTCAAATTGTAACATGGGCTTGTGGAATTGACAGAATTGTTGACCAGTTAGTAAAAGCCACGCGTTTGTCCGAACGCGCGCTTCGCTGGCATGATCTATTTTGTGTCATAGTTCTCATTTCAAATTATATCACTGGTTTTTGTAAGATGAATTGAAAGAATTGTTGACCAGTTAGGAAAAGCCGAACACGCTCGCTTCGCTCGCATATGGTCTATTTTGTTTTATAGTTCTCATTTCAAACTATACCATAGGTTTGTGTAGGATGAATTGACAGAATTTTTGACCAGGGGGTCTATTCTCGAGTTTCAACGTATACGAATTCAATGTTGTATCACTTTCCAACGCGCGGTGTTTGTATCGCTTTATGTTACTTCAAACGTTTGAAAATGATTTCGCATGAACTCGAGAATAGACCCCCAGTTAGGAAAAGCCGCGCGTTCGGCCGACATTTCGCAAATCCGCGCTAGCATATTTGCGAAATGTCGGCCGAACGCGCTCGCTTCGCTCGCAAAATATGGTCTATTTTGTATAATAGCTCCCATTTCAAATTAGATTACACATTGGGGGATATGAATATGAAGTAGGTGAACCTGTAATGAAAATGTGCGCATTCTTCATCTATTCCAATTTCTTCTTTTTTCGACTCAACCCAACACATTCATTTCCTATATATTTATTCTCCCGTTTTATGCAATTTCCAGCACGACATTTAATGTAAAGAAATTTCACACCCTGAAATATTTTTCATAACAATCCAGATACCTAGCTTCCAACAAAATCGCATATTCCTACTAACAAACAAAAACTAATCACTATCAATGTCTTTCTCTAAATCGACAATGAATGTTATACGTTTATTGAAAATTTATTGAAAATAGACAAAAGTAATGAATTTTTCCATCTTTGTTGACATTGTTCACTATGATGATAACTAGTCTTGTCATTTAAAATTCCCGCTATTATAGGCACCAATCACAAACCGAGTCCGTTTTCTATTCACAAAAAACATTTTGGACGAGTCATAAAAACATGTTGGATAAAGATGTAAGGGGTATATAAAAGATATAACAGAGTAAAAAGACAATACTGAACATAGACAAGAATTAAATATGTAAACGAATTATGCGGCGCTGAGCGAGGTAAGTTTAAATAATAGAGTAAGTACGCAATGATAGCTAATGGGCGTTGACATAACTTTCGAACTCTTCTACAGAGTAAAAGCATTCTTTTATAAGAAGGTTTTTAATTTGGCATTTGAAAACCTCTAAACATTTCGAGCTCTTCAAAAAATAAGAAAGTTTGTTGAAGAGGTAAGACGTTCTAATTGGTCCATGACGATCACCTGTATGAGGTCTGGTCGATTAGAACTTTTGCGGTATTAAGTCTAGTTCATTCCCTCGCGAATTTCGCAATTTTTCTGCAAATGAAATGGCTGACAACATGGTTCTGCTTCAATGATTGGTCTGGCATGACTGATGGCAGCCATTTTATTCGCAGAAATATTTCGAAATTTGCGAGGGTATAAACAAACAAGTCTTCAGACTATTAGAAATCTCTATTGGCAACGTCGCAGTTCCAACTTTGATGAGGGAGCTATTACTTATTCACTTGTCAACAAATTGTAAATTAATTATGTGTGCATAATGAAAGTAGTTTTTAAAACTTTTTCTATACTATTCGAAGCTTATTATGCTAATGACTTGATACTTCTATATTTATGTAGAAAGTGTTATCAATACAACACCATTTACATTGAAATAATAGGTAAAATAACTCATCCAACAAATTGTATTTGTTTGTCTTGAAAGTGAGCCTCCACATATATTTAAAAAAAAATAGAAAAATGTGTTTCCGCGCCAAAATTTCGTTTTTTAAATTCAATTCATCGTGTTTTGAAGCATCTGTAAAATTTTTATCAAAAACCTAGCAGGACCCGTATTCTTTACCTTTTCCATAGTGTAGTATAGTTGATTTTATTGAAAATATGAGCAGGATGTTCATAAAGTCAGATGTGGAATTCTCTGCGACTGATAGACAAACTTCAGTTGCTATTTTCCATCGTTCAACATAACTTCTTGGAAGGTATTCATGTTGAATAGGTAAACAATCTCAATTGAAAATTGAATATGGGAATGAAAAAACCTGCGATAAAAAGAAGTAATTTTTTTATGATGTCTAACAGAAAACAACTACTTCCCCGGCTAAAGCCATGCTGGAATACATCATGATTTGAACCTTGTGTTGTGAACAATTCTACAATTTTCAAAAAGGTTTTTAGAATCTATGGATTTGTTGGGTCTACGGAGTTGTGGTTGATCTTAAGTTATGACAAATTAAAATTTCTTCAAAAATGGTATGATTAATTTTTCCTCTACCAAATATACTTTTGAAATTATATGCGAAAAACCAAAAAAGTGGGAAACTATCGATGTTTGACGTATCTGGAAATGTAGGAAACGATAACAAAACCGACTACTGGATTTTTTGCAAAGTGAAACTAGCACTTTCCTGTATTATTGAACACATATCTATTTTATAAAAGGTTACCTCGTTCCTATTTCATTCATGTGTTTTTATTTAGATTCTTTGAACATACCTCTGGGATAAAAGGACTCCGCCCCTTTTAAATAACTTTCTGTTACAGAACAATCGTAACTAGTCCTGGACATCAAATTTTGCTATCCCGATATGCCTCAAAATTTACGAAGGTATTCAATTATTCAAAACTGTCATTGAGTACACATCACAGTGCGCCAACTTGACAATATCGAACAAACAACCTTTTAATCATGACCTCCTGTGATATCAAATAACAAAGCCTCTATTAGAACGTGATGATCCAACAGTCAAACAAAATCAAAATTCATCGGATTGGGTCAAAAAAAGGTCGTCCTTTGATCTCGACGGTGTTGCATAGGCGTCGCTAGGCGTCGCACGCGGCTCGACGCCGTCTCATTCACTGCGAACAGCGTCGAGGCGGAATTTACAATGTGATTGCCGCTTTTGTAACTTTGCTCGTCAAAGCTGGGAATGGATTCAAACAATTTCATCATTCTAGGATTTAAAATTAACCTTCATTGTGAACAGATACGTCTAACATGCTAATTTTCGATCCTTATTAGCCTGACACTGGGAGATTACTTAGGGTAGAAGAGTATAGTGAGCCAATGGGGGGGAGGATAATTTTTATTTACTACTGATGAAAGTTATGTTAACGAATACGATATTAAAAGAAAGAAGTACTGATGGAGAATCATCAACTGAAACTACTCCATCAAATGAATTCGAGTGTGTCGAAATGAAAGGGGCAATTATTTATAATAATAATAATGATAGCGTCTTTATTGTCCATTCCAGTTTTTTCAAATAACAATATTCTTTATACATGAAAAATAACGGCATAATAGGCGGAGTTCAGGGTAAAAAATTGAAAAATATTGATAACATTAAATTATAGTGAATTGTTCATATTAGCTGCTCTTCCACTCAAACTCGAACACACCAGTCTATTACTTACTAGACACATTTGTTCACACGGACTATACTTATATCGATTTCGGGGTGTTGCCCCTCATCAGTATAGGGTAGGTCTAGCAGTAAATAACTAATGACTGCAACGAATGAATCGATAACCAAATCCATTTCCATCCATTAGTTATTGACTGCTAGACCTACCCTATACTGATGAAAGGCAACACCCCGAAATCGATATATAGGTGGTCCGAATGTTTCGATAAACATTTCCATGCAACAAGCAATTGCAGAGATAACCTTGTAGGAACTCTGCACGAAAATTTCATCAGATGTAATTCAATGTTCGTCGTGGCATTAGCCAGGAAAGTAGTTGTTTTCTGATGGATTTTCGACCCATTTTTTCCTATTGTATAGGATATTAGCAATGAGCAGTCCTCCGGACATCTTATGCCTCAAACTGACTAGTGTATAGAGTGAACATGACTGGTCCCAGAATGGAACCTTGGGGTACACCTGATGTGAGAGTTAAATATGTAGAGTTCTCTTGTTCCACGCGTAATTTTAGTTGCATATTGTTCAGATAGCTATTCAACAGAGTTACCGTGTTTGGACTTATGTCACTAGTTTTTTACTGGAAACAAACTTATCATCTAAAATCTAACCCGTTGCCCGAGTTTGAAATCGCCCGTGATAAAAGAAGACTTGTATTGTTTTCAAATTAAATTCGACCACCTCTTGGGGTTATTTCTTTGGTTCCTCATTCAGGCTAATAATACGAGCCGCAAACACTTCCTAACAAAAGCCCAGCATGAAAGGAACCGCAGTCCCCGGTCGAAAACCGACGGCAATAGCGTTAAAATGCTCGCCAAAACTCTCAGAAAACCTCCTGATGGCTTCCACTAATTAAAAAACAATGCCATTAATCGGATAAAAAGGAAAGGGCAGTGAAGCGATAACATCGTACAGACATGTTCATAAACCTGGAAAATTTCAATTCAACTCGTTTTGTTCGCACCACACCTCCTCGATAAACAGAATTGTAATCCCTTGACAGCTGCTTATTTGTTTGTTTTTGTTTTAACGGCATTACTTTATTAGATTGCATAGAAGTTTTTAATTAATAATGAATTAAAGTGTGCTGTGGATCTATACCTGAACAAAACGAGTCATGGACGGAGTTCTCCGCCTATTCTTGCCTGACGGTGACTAAGAAATCCAGGAGGCGGAGGACTTCTGCGGGACAGATGTGTGTTCTTTTATTTTCTGATTCCATGTGGTCGGTTAAATCGGAATGTCTTTGTTGTATACTTGTATGATATCCAAAAAGTTTTCTATTCAGAGTAAACTGAAATAAATCGGTCATTAATACGTGAATTATTGTCCACCAACTTTTTCAAAAACAAGGATCAGCTCTTCTCAACATCTTGTCTGAAGTACAAGTTGGCTAGAACTGTGATTTCTGTTATACGGTGTTCTGAGTGGCAAACTAAAAAAAAATCTGATACTGTTTTATTATTCGACTTATCTTCATTTAGATAATCTTCAATGAAATCTTCACCGTAGCGCAGTGTGATAAAAATGATCAACTAGCTTCAAATACAGTACAATTGACCGAATGTTTTTCTTCAGAAATAGATATGTTTATTAATCCTTATAGATCATGGGCATTACTTAGGTTAGGTCAATATAAATAAAACTATTGGGACAAACACACGATATATAAGACAGAAAAACGGTGACCTTAAAAGTACAAATAAGTATACATAATTTTTTTAAAGCATATACAGGGTCGCTGATATGTATGGAAACGGTCGATTATCTCTTAAAGTAAGATAGCTAGCGAAAAATGTTGGGATACAAAAGTTCTAGGGTTTTTCAAAATCCATCATATTAACCAAAAATTAAGTATACAGGGTCGGTCAAAAAGTCAGGACGAAACAAAATAGCTTTTTCTCTAATGGCACACGCTATATATTATTCCATATTCGATTTTGCTCAAAATTCTGAACAAAATTGCAAAATTGATACAGCACATCATTTCCTAAACTCAACCGTTTTCGAGTTATCGAATTTTGAAAATAACTTGTTACTACTCTCATATTTATTAAAGAAAAAGCACGAAATAATGGATATTTATTATGAAAGTCACACAAGGTGGAGTATGTGGATATGATTACAATTTAATTATAATTTTTTTACAGAAAATAAAAAAAGCGTATTTGTTCAGGGTTGATAAAAATGCATGAATCGAAAAAATGTATTTTTTAATGAATGCCTAGGATATTTGAAATTTTATGAAACAATAGTTATGCCAGGAGAAAAAGAGAGAAAACAAGTTTTATTAAACAACAAATTTTTCTTTGGACTTCTATTTAATAAGGTGCTCAAAGTGTTTACCATTTACCTCCTGACAGTAATGAACTCGCTGAACAAAATTTTGTAGTGAATCTAAAACCACGTGAGGAGGAATGGAAGAAATTACATGCCTTATTCTTTCTTGCAACTCTTCGATATTTGGCGGACTATTTTTGTAGACTACATTTTTTGTGACCCCTTAAAATAAGTCAAGTGGGGTCATATCGGGAGACCTAGCTGGCCATTCAATTGCTCCCCTACGCCCAATCCATTAATCAGGAAAAGTTTCATCTAGATATGCCCGTACCACACGTCCAAAATGTGGAGGAGCCCCATCTTGTTGAAATCATATTTGTTCTGCCAGCTAATTGAGATTGTTATTATTCGGGAATAATCGTCTAAGCTTTGGAATAATATGCTGTTGTAAAAGTGACAAATATCGTTCGGAGGTCAAATTTCCGTTAATAAAATAAAATAAAGGTCCTAAGACGTGTCCACCAATAATGCCACACCAGACATTTACTTTTTGTGGCCGTTGAGTGTGAACTTCCTCAATCCAATGTGGATTTTGGTTTGACCAATACCTACAGTTTTGTCGATATACGTGCCCGTTTAAAAAAAAATGTAGATCCGTCAGAAAACAATATGTGGTTGACAAAGTTGACATTTTCATTTAATTTATCCATAATAACTTCACAGAACTCGATTCTACGATCAAAATAGTCTTCACTCAATTTTTATACCAAATGAATTTTATATGGATGGAATTTTTGCAGTATGCAAATTTCTTGAATGGAATATTGACTCAAGTTATGATTCAAAGCCCTCTGTTGTGCTGAATTCATTGGATTTTCCACCATATCTAACATGACATTCAAAGAATTTTCTTCATTTGTAACGCTTACTGGTCTTCCACTTTTTGGTCGATCTTTGACACCTCCAGTTTCATGAAAACGCTGCAATGTTTTTGAATCGGTTGATTTAGAAATGGGTTCCCGATTGGGATGCAATTCATTAAAAATATCCACTACTTGGTCACAACTTCGTCTTCTATCACTGTATCCTATGATCATTAAAATTTCAATACGCTCAGTATCAGATAAACGTGCCATTTTTGCGCGAAAATTATTTACACTTAATGTATTTTTGACATGTGTTGTCAAGATCATCACTGTTAGACAAAAGAACGACGCGGCGTTGTTATGGAGCTGGAAACTTTCAAAACTTGATGGACTATGAACTTAATGGACTAAAATATTTTTGGATAATTTATTAGAAACTTATTTTCAAAATACGATATCTCGAAAACTGTTGAATTTAGGAAATAATGTGCTGAATAAATTTTGTTCAGAATTTTAAGAAAAATTGAAATGTGAAATAATATACAGGGTAGGGTGTCCCATCAGAGAAAAAGCAACTTTGTTTCGTCCTGACTTCTTGACTGACCCTGTATACTTAATTTTTCGTTAATATGATGGATTTTGAAAAACCCTAGAACTTTTGTATCTTAAAATTTTTCGCTAGCTATCTTACTTTAGGAAATAATCGACCGTTTCCATACATATCAGCGACCCTGTATAAAAAGTGACAGTAAAAATCAAAATGCGCAAACAATGTAGAGTTGAGAATGAATCAGCGTGGTAATTAAATAGACTGAGTGAATTCATCTAGCGACTAAACCAGATTTTCTGGGAGATAGTTTTTTATCGCCTTTTTGAATTTTCTTATCCTTTTGATAATTTGCTCATTTTGAAAAATGCTTTTTTCGAAGAAACTGAAAATCACTCAGAATATCTGATAGGGGCTAAGTATATGGGTCAAAATTCCGAAACTATACATGATAATTGATGTACGGCGTACCCAGGTCATTTTTGTAGTAAATATTGGGAATTGTTTAATACTCAGAAAGACAGTTTAACAGATCATGTTGCAACTTTATTTATCAAATTGCTCTATTTTTGGCTATTGTTTTTCAGTTTAAATACATTGGCAGTAGTAATTTCAACTTTGTCATCATGATTTTTCAACTGCTGATACCATAGAAAGTGACAGTTTTACCTATTCTTACAATTTGTTTTTTCAAGAATAAAAGTTTTTAAAAATTTACTGATAAAGCTTTTTCCAAAATCACGTATAAAACTCGAAAAATTGAAAATTCAGAATGATCCGTATGTGATTCTTATAACTCAATAATAAACAATTAAAACTAATATAAAATTCAGTTGCCACGGTAATTCAAACTTTTTAGAGTTTTCATGATACAAATAACACAGTTACAAATTTTTTACTCATATGTTTCAAGACAAGCCTAAGATGATGCCAAATAATTTATTAAATTTTTAAAAATCAGAAATGAAGATTTTTTCCATTTGTTTTTTGATGCCACTGAAGAAAATGTTCAAGCACGTATACTGTTCCACCTTCAACATTAATCAATCACAGAGATTTTGCATTCATATGGTACGAAACATAATTATATCTATATATAATTATATCTGACTGGGGCCACATCATCTTTCCTTCTCATTGATATCATGTCGACAATCAACCAATCGAAAAATTGTTTATCGTTCCTCATGAAACTTGCCTGGTCTCAATTTCAAACCAGCGATTTCTATGAAATATTCAAAGACGACACGTCAACATTGGCTTCTACGATTTTTGTGTAAAAAATTCATCGAGATAATTGTAGGGTGGCAGCCAAAACGTATTTTAAGGTTGACGTGGCCAAAAAGAAGGTGTGGGAAAAATGAAAGTTCAGATGGACGTAGCACTTGAATTATGAAAAGCTGGGAAAGCCCAAATAAATTTTGTATACAAGCTTCGATAGTATTCCTTGTAGGGAATATCTGAACACGAATTATTAACGAATTCGTTTGAAAGTTAATAATTAATACGGTACACCAATGGACTTCCGGCAAACCCCACGAAGTCTACCTGCCAACAAATTTTTATGAGATAAAATTGTAGGATTATGGGAAGTTATATCGGACTTTTGTAATTATGAATGAACGGATTCATTCTGCGGCTCTGTGCAAAAACTCCGAGCAATAAAAGATATAGAGAGGGCTTCTCTGTCTCTTTCTTGAAAGCAACATACATCACGTTGTTTACAAACAGCACAGCCCGAATCATGTTAAAAATTGGCATTGTCGGATATATCCGTTTGCCCTCGGGGACCAGGTTGGAATTCCATGTTATATTCACTCTTAACTTGGCGATCATGTTTGTTTACGTCCGTTTACGACTAATTTATCGTCTTGTCAAATCAAACCATGGGCGTCGCAGCATGGTAATCATGGCATGAACCCGATTTTGAGACAAAAATACACTATTTGTTGAAATAGCTGTAGAAAACATTGTTACTATTTGAGTCGACCTTAAAAACGATTACGATTAAATAGGAAAAAACTTGTTGCAGTGTAGGTACGTTTAAAAGTAAGTAAGCAAACAAAACTCTTCTGTCTTGTTGGAATGTCTTTCGAGTACTTAAAACATAGCGTCGTTGATACCTCAATACGAGCTATGTCACGAAACATTTATTTCACAGGAAATGATAATAGGTACTATATAAAAATTTCTACGCGCGATTATTTTATACTTTGAATTCCAAAATAATGACCGGTAGAAATTCTTATGTAGTAGTTTTTTTTCTTTGGTGTTTTTGCATCGACTGCTATGGTCATTAGTAGTTATTATCTACAGTCTTCTGTAAAATGAATGTTTCTGGACATAGCTCGTATTGCAGTATCAGTGATATTTTTTTACTTTGAATTTGTTGGACATGGAATTTACTTCACTGTTCTGCAACTATAACATTATAATGACTTGGCAGTTATGTGTGTGTGTTTGAAAGTGTTTAAAAGTAGCAACGAGAACTATAATCCTACAGATACAAAAAATTAGACTACTCCAGCGAAAGAATAGAAGAATGCATTCCAAAATTTCAATTTGTTTCAAGCTGGACAGACGATTTACAATAAGCATGTCATCGCTCCACCCTGTGAGCAAATCAAGACTGCATCAAAATAGAGCTGTTATTTGGTATGTCTGCAGAGATGTCTTAGAGATACATGTCGACCCCTATTCAACTCATAAACTTTAATGACTCTCACCTGTTTGATGTTTAAGAAACAGAAGTATAATAATAACTACATGTGAAATTCTCGTTTTCCTACCAGGGGCCAAATTTTGGAATTGTCGGAATTGATTCTCTAGAGAAATATGATGTCATTTTCTCTCAATTTCGAGCAATAGGTAAGTCGAAATTGAGAGAAAATGACGTCATATTTCTCTAGAGAATCAATTCAATTCAAAAATTGGGTACCAGGCAGACTTGTAATATCGATCGCTCCCTAGAGACATTACTTTTTGACAACTGTAAGCCACTTTTTGATTATCTGCCCCAGGATACCAATAATCTAAATTCAGAAAAAAACTAATATATTTATAAGGAATTTTATTGCTCGGAGTGCAAAAATAATCGACAAAAAATTTTACATTGAAATTTTGTTTTCATAAATGATAGCTGGTAGTTTCCATTCAATGGTATGTATTCATAAAAGCTATAGCAAATTATTTTATTTTAGATTTGAATAGGGTAGGTCAACATTGATGAGAGGCAACAACCTCGAAACTAGTCTGCAGGTGGTCACCCTGTCCAAATCAAAACATAATTCTGCTGGCTGGTGACTGCGTTCTCTGATGCTTTGAGGAACGTTCCACAAGTATCTGTTAGATTTAATTCAATACCCGTCATGGTCTTAGCCAGGGTAGTAGTTGTTTTCTGACAGGTACTTGCCATAATAAGCCTACTTATTAATTGTATATGGGAGTAAAGGGTTCATCATCGGTCAACGACTGTTCGTTAATATTATTGTTATTACCCAAGTCGCCTCCAAAGAGACGATCTTTTTTGTAAATATTTTGGATTACCACCATAAAACATACAATATGAGAACTGCAAAACAAACAAATTAACTGGATTCACTGTGATAGGAACGTATCGACAAAAAATCGAATAGGTTGCCATGGAGTAATTAGGTAAATAATTACATTTTGATGTGACCTTGAGGTTCCAACTACTTGGTCAGAGACACACTGAGAAAAAGTTCATTTCAACATGGAATTTAAACAACATGTGAAAATTGCCAAGTGCAAAATTCTCACAATTACAATGTCATTGCATACGTATTTTAGTTATTTATTGTATAAGTGTTTTAGATATCATTTTATTTGCGCAAGAATGTTTAAACGCGAGAGCGAAGCTCGAGCGTTTAAATTTCTTAAGTAAATAAAATGTATCTAAAACACGCATGCAATACAACGTTTTATTCACAATCACATTCATTCAGAATTAGAATCGCGGAAATTTTTCATCACAAAATGATTTGACGTTTTGCTCTGACATCGGCTGTCACCTCCTCAAAAATCATTGAAATAACATACAAAAATATCGGGAGGCGTTGAATGGTTGCTATGTATTTTCGATTGTTTATCGACTCCATTTGTAAAAATTTGTGAAGTTGGTGAAAATAAGTTAAATGTGATTGATTTTCAAGATTGTATTTTTCATTATTCCACTAGCGGAATAAAGTCATTTCATTATTGCACTAGTGGATAAAGTGGTACTTTATACGGTTCATAAGTGTGGATAAAACTTCAATAATAAGGTGATTGTGGATAAAATATATTACATTATAATTCGATTATGCCCAACGTGATAGTTGTGATAACAATTTCAGAAACCTTGAACATTTTCAAATGAAAACCTTACTTTTTTCAATGGATATGTTTTCAGGAACACTTTTTTTTGTGCAATTCAACTACAATGTCCAATGGCAATAAACAATAGGTGATCTTTGATTTTAGCAACTTTTTCTTTGTTTTTTCAAAAGGGTATATGTGAATATTGTGAAGTAGCGACTGAGAGAGAGAGAGAGAGGGATTTTTCGAAAGGGCTTCGTGTGAATATGGTAAAGAAACAAGACACATGCTATTTTCTGATTGTTTTGATCTATTTAGAACTGGACGTAATCTCTCTAAAGGTTGGCCAACCGCCGTGCTTCTATACTTCAGGATAATTGAGTTTTCTATTCACACCTTTACTCAACCACTCAATTTTATTTCTCTGCTTATTGTAAACAACAGAAGAAAATCTGTTTCATTTATTTCTTTCTCAACTACCAGGCCTATCTATGATGAAAATTCCACGAGTCCGAATTGAAGCAGTTTTCACAAATTTCCACAAATTTACCCAAATTATAATATTCTTGCTGCGCTTCACCACAGAAATCTTGATTTAAGATGATGATCGTTATTTGGAAGGATTTCTTTCGTGAGTAGGAAACTGAATCCAGGTAGGTAGGTGCATATTCCAGGTTTTGATTGAGATGAACTATATCTGATTTTATTTCAGTTGTACTCTGTACAAATAGTTATACTATTCGAAAAATAAGGCATACCTACTCATAATTCAACAAACAAAAATTTTAATTTATAAATCGACCCTAAGGCAGAACCATGACTCTCCAAAGAAATAACCAACCACGAAGAGTAATGGTTAATGAAGAATAATTCTAGACTTATTTAGACTCTTCGCTATTTTCACAAAGAAGATTGAAGCTTATCTTTTATCATGATATAATTAATTGTAAGCATGTGATGGGATACGTGAATGTATTGAACTTGGCGTGTCCACCAATAAATCGAATAAGCATATCCGCATATAAACGAATAATATACAAAGTACTATTTGCAAATATACCATAGCTGATATTATAAATAACTGATTTATTTATTAGAGACCTCTTTGCAAAGATAATGGCACATTTGGGAGGATACAGATCAGATGCTAATCAAAGACAAGCAATTTGAACTTTGCTTTTCAAATCGAAAATCTCTGAAAAGAGGCCAGTGTAGATGATTCACCCACAAAAATAATGAAACAATAGAAATTGCATTGAAATTATCTTATATCTAGATTTTTCAATCAATCAATCAAGATATACTTTATTGTAGAAGAATATCATTCTCATAGACAAAGCTTAGTTGATACAAGGCTAAAAGTGTATATGTATATAAAGGATAAAAGATAAAAAATATATAACTTGCAGTACAAACATCTTAAATATGAAATTCCATACATAAAAGAATTTATATAGTAGGTAATCAAAAATTAAAGATATCTAAGGTGTGGTGCATAATTCTAGATTAAAAATAAGCGTTGAAAAAATATATACATACAAATACAATAATAGCTACACATATACTATAAAAATAAATCTATAAAGTGGTGGTGAAGTAATCTTCAATATCGTAGAAAGCTTGCTGAATCAATATATTTCTTAGATTTTTCCTGAACTGTCTAATACATGTTATATTCCTTATATTGATTAGCAGTGATTGTACATTTTAATACCATTGTAAATTATAGAATCCTTCACAGCTGTGTTGCTAGGTATTGGTAGTTTGAGGGAGTTGTTCTGACGCATGTTGTATTGTGAGTCGACTCTATCTAAAGTAGTTTTATCTTTGTGGATCAGACTGACTGATTCCAGAAAATTCAAGATTGTTGCCGTATATGACTTCAGTCTACATTATTTTCTGGAACAGTGTAAAACTTTATCAGATATAACATGTAGTATTATGTTTTGAAAAAGACGTTAAACATTTTGAGTTTCAAATTATTCTAAGGCCTACTGAAGACTTTAAATTTTAGAACATCTTAAATTCTTTGTCCAAATTTTGTATTTATTTGTCAAAAAGTATCTACATTAGAGAAAGATATAAATTTGAAAGAATTCCATTTTGAAAATAATCTTTTAAAAGAAAATTAATTTTTGGTGATGGTTTCAATCTATACACATGATTTTTGATCTCTCATATTTTTGAATGAAGAATCAATATTTTTTAAGGTTCACTCCTTAATGATTTTTTGCAAGATCATAATTTTGGCGAATTTAGCAATAAAATTTTCAAATGGCTGATATTATAACGTATATACGTAAATACTTCCGTTTTTATCTGATATAACATTTGGTATGTATCTTCCGAACACTGTATGTCAGCAGAATAATATTTGCGAAAAAAAAATCTTTCTCAAATAGACCAAACCTCAAATAACGAAATTATGCTTAACTGATGCTAAAAAAAATTATATTTGGTGGTGTTCTCAATCTCTACATAAGGGATGTGATAAATATTTTATCATATGGTGAAGTGAAAGATTAATAATGTTTAAGGTTCACCTCGTGTGGATTTTTGGCAAGACGGTAATAAATGACATAGTTTTTGTAAAAAAGTTGGAAATTAAGTAAGTAATCATAATAAATCGAGTCAGTTGTCATGGCATTTTTACATAATTTATCAGGTGATAAAATGATTGCAGAATAACCTGTAATTTTACATTTTATGTTGGTCACCATAGTTATGTGATTTTCAAATTCCGAATTTCTCAATGTTTCATAATGATTCGAAAATAAATTAATGTGACGGTGTTGTTGCTTATACAAAAAAATCAATTTCTTCAAATGTAAATATCCATCGATTTAATGACACAAAATTTCTCAGAGCAACTTTTACAATGAATACAGTGTTCGGCATAAAGTTCGCAGCAAATGGAAAAGTTTTTTATTATTGATTTCTCAAAAAAATTATTCTTGATGAAAACCTCTGCTTCATCCCAAATCTAAATTGCAAATACCAAAATTGAATTTTATACTACCATATACGAGCTATATTGAAAAACATGCCTTGTTTTCAATAAAATTTGATTCCATCACTTTATTTTTCACGGTAGAATTAAAAGTATGGGGAAAATATTGTTCAATATATTAGAATATGAGTTAGAATTATTTGTTGCACTGAATTGAAACATTTCAATAATTAGTTATCATAGTTACGTTTATAAAATTTTTTGCTTCATTATTAGTTGAATTGTGTGAATGTAATTTCGTTATTTTCATTAAAAAAAATTACGCTATCAACTTTTTTTCATCTGGTGGCACTTTATTGTTGAAATCATAAAAAAATATTCTCATGGCCATATCTGTTGATATAGGGTGATTTTTGTGAATGTTAGCTGTGCATGAGAGTTTTCGAATTTTTGAGTTGTCATAACTTTGTTATTAATGAATATTTTTTCATGAAATTCTGATCACACCTGTTTAGAGGCACTCTGAATCCAGTGGCGTAGTGATATTTTCAATAAAAAATCGCTAATAAAAAATCCCGATTTTCTACTAAGAAAAAATATCGTAGTATGCCCTGAAAATTGGAATAAACATTTCAAATTCTGTCCCAAGGTAGACCTTTTAGTACTTGACATTAAAAAAAAAATTATTGAAATCGGTTTACAACGTCAAATTTTAGGGGGGTGTTTCCACTAAAAATGGGTCACACTGTATATTGAAAAATTATGAACCGAAAATTCATGATGGTGTATAATAAATCGAATTGAATGATACGTCATATACATGCTGATATCTCAATGTCTTCAAATGCCAAAAAAACTGCGTCTATAATCACTACGCCTTCTTTGAAAATTCAGCTAATTGAAATAACATCAATATACAGACAGAAATATTTTGTATTGCATTGATGTGAAAATAATTGGGTAGGTATAACCTATTCTCGCCATCATCAAGATTTATCACATTCCAATAGGCAAATCAGGGATAAAATTATCAAAATTGTATGTTATAGGAATAACCACACAACATATTTTAGACTTTTGTTGCATTAATTTAATCAGGTAATTTAAATTCGAAATGTGTCTGGAATAAACAATAATTACGGTTGGTAACAAATGTCATTATGAGAAAATAATGTCCTCTCTACCTACTTATTAGTCATTATTATAATGAATTTGAAAAAGGAATCGGGCCCCCAATTATATTGCTGTTATTACATTCCGATTGTTCGGATCGAATTTCCGACCGTCATTATATACGGGGTGGATATCTATCTCTGAATTTGGTTCGTCATAATCAATAAAAGGCATAGATAATTTGAATGCAGCACGTGAACGGTGTTAAATTGTGCGTTTTTTTCAATAAAGTCTAGAGTGGTATATTAAAAGAGCAGGAATTTTTTTTGAAATTGGTTGCAAATTATTTAGAAACTAGATTCTTTATTGTAAGACATAATGGAAATACGTCTGGAAAATTCCATGTAAATTCTGGAAAACCTCAAGAATCCAACTCAGGGCCTATTTTATTTTTATTATTCATAAATGATCTTCCAACAGTTCTGAAATATTCACAATGCCTACTCTTTGCTGATGATTTAATAGTTATTTATGCAACAAGTGCAAAAAGTGCAAAAAGTGAATGTTTATTGCACTCGACGTGAAATTGTCCGACGAGGCCGTTAGGCCGAGTTGGACAACACGTCGAGTGCAATAAACAATTTTTGCACGAGTTGCATACAACATTTTTTCTACGTTCATACAAAAAGCAAAAAATGATTTATTGAGGTGCGGCACTAGGAAAATGAAAAGCGCAACTTGAATACTTTATTATTAATATCGATTTGCATTAAAACAGGAACTAATACGTTACGAACAATTTAACTCAAACTTTATTTTTACCTTCAATGTTGAAAGTGAATGAACAATTGGTGCAATTTTCAATATGAATATTTCGTAGTGAAGTACCTATTGCCAATCTCACAGAATATCTGCTAAATATGTAGTTAGGTTTAAACGTTTATGTTTGTCATGATGACAGCACGTTGAAGTAGAATGACAGATGAGTGCAATAAAAACTTTATTGCACTAGTGCAATAAAGAACTTCTTTTTCCACTGAATATAGTTCAATAAAGTTTTGCTTTTTACATGAATGTAGAAAAATATATTTAATAATGACTTATTGATGAGGTCTTAAATTAAAGAATACTCTATTTCTTTATAGCCAACGTTTCGTTAATTTATTTAAACATTTTCAGGGCACTCTGAGATACAAAAAAGGAATGTTTGAAAAAAATTATTAAATCAGTTTAAAAAATAAATAATAACAAACTAATTAATTTGCTACTACTATTTTTCCAGAAATAATCACTGAACAATATTTTGGTAACAGATAAAAATTTAGAATAAATCAGTATTTTCTCTTACAAAAAGATGAGCTTTCCATGTAATGTCTATATACAGTACCAGGGTTAAACCACCAATCGTTTAGGGTCGGTATTTTAGATAAAAAGAAAACTTTTCGTCCTATACGAAAGTGTTCTAACTCGCTTATTTTCGTAATAGAGAGTGTTCAACGTTTTTAGAAAAAATCAGTTTTTCATCAATTAATTAAAAACTTGTAGTCCAGGGCATTTAGATCAAAATCAGCCGGAACAACTAAATTTGGCCGTCACACAGATATCGAGATGCGGTTTTATGCATTGTGTTCAGGAAGGTCACAGCAAATGAGTCTATAGGGTGTGGTTTCTCGCTTTTTTGAAAAATGCTTTCTGGGCCGGAAAATGCATTTTCCAATTGCATCACTACTTGCACCTTTACAGGAACGACTAGAAACTCGGAAAACTCGCTCGGCAATTGTTACTCGGGGGTTGTTGGGGCTGCCGAACTTGATTCTGACATTGGAATCATTCGGAGTGCACGAGGGTGGCTCTGTGGGGGTGCGCGGGGGTTTAATTGGGGGAGAAATGGCAGCGTACATGAAACTCGCTCCAAACTCGTTACTCAGGGGTTTTCGGGGATGCCGAATTCAATTCTACCATTGGAATTCCTCGGGGGCGGCTCCATGGGGGTTGCGGGGGTGGTCAATTGGGGGAGAAACGGCAGCATGCATGAAAATCGATCGAAACTTGTTACTCAGGGGTTTTTGGGGATGTCGAATTCAATTCTGGCATTGGAATTCCTCGGGGGCGGTTCCCTGGGGGTGGCGGGGGTGGTGAATTGGGGGAGAAAAGGCAGCGTGCATGAAAATCGATCGAAACTTGTTACTCAGGGGTTTTTGGGGATGCCGAATTCAATTCTGGCATTGGAATTCCTCGGGGGCGGTTCCCTGGGGGTGGCGGGGGTGGTGAATTGGGGGAGAAAAGGCAGCGTGCATGAAAATCGATCCAAACTCGTTACTCGGGGGTTTTCGGGGATGCCAAATTCAATTTTGGCATTGGAATTCCTCGGGAGCGGTTCCCTGGGGGTTGCGGGGGTGGTCAATTGGGGGAGAAACTGCAGCGTGCATGAAAATCGATCCAAACTCGCTACTCGGGGGGTTTTCGGGGATGCAAAATTCAATTCTGGCATTGGAATTGCATGGGGGTGGCTCTGTGGGGGTGCGCGGGGGTAGAATTGGGGAGAAATGGCAGCGTGCATTAAAATCGATCCAAACTCGCTACTCGGGGGGTTTTCGGGGATGCCGAATTCAATTCTGGCATTGAAATTACCCGAGGGTACTCGCGGGCACCTCTGTGGGGTTGAATGGGGGGAATGGCAGCGTCCATGAAAACACTCCACAGAGCCACCCTCGTGCACCCCGGGTGATTCTAATGCCAGAATCGAGTTCGGCAGCCCCGACAACCCCCGAGTAACAATTTCCGAGCGATTTTTCCGAGTTTACAGTCGTTCCTGTAATGGTGCAAGTAGTGATGCAATTGGAAAATGCATTTTCCAGCCCAGACGGCATTTTTCAAAAAAGTGAGAAACCACACCCTATAGACTCATTTGCTGTGACCTTCCTGAACACAATGCAGAAAACCGCATCTCGATATCTGTGTGACGGCCAAATTTAGTTATTTTTTTCTATCTTCCCTGGACTATTATTGATGATTTCAATAAAACCCATCATACTTATTTGTGGTAATGAGAACCTTCTTTTAATATACTTATAAAAAAATTATTTATCACAGTGGCGTCCCAAAGGGTAATATAATTGATATTAGGACAAACCAGTGTTTTCGCATGTTTAATTTTTTCGGGATTGAGCAATTAAGGATACAATTTTTTTATCTGTTTAACGTCATACGTATCTCGCTTCATTTTTGAGAAACAATTTAAAAGCCTTTTCTTAGCGTGTGACACGAAAAAAGTATTATCTACTCCACTTGAAGAAGCTGGTCGTGGTTTTGTAAACCCTTTATAGTGAAAATCCTTCATTTAGTTTCATTATAGATATCAATGAAATAACAGCTTATTTGGATGCATGTCAACGTGAAACTGATAAACTAGCCGAATGTAAAATTGAAAATGCTGCAGAGAAATAGAAAAAAACAATTAAGAATGTATATAACAAAGGTCGTATAACTTTCATATTTATAGAGATGACAAGACCGCAAATGGGAATAAATTCTGACATTCGGGTTGTGTTTCTCAGTAGTAAGTTTGTTATCAAAGCAATAAAACTTTTACAGCAAAATATATCACATTGGTCAGAAAATGTGTCTATATAGCAAAGAAAAAAACAAATATCGAGATAGTGATGGATAAATAAGGCTCATGTTTACAGGTCATCCAAATTCACGATTTTATAAGTCTTCTACACTAATTATCATTCTGATTTTTACATTTTGTTTCACACATATTCTTCCTCCCTGCATGGGACCATACCTTGAGTGCCGTACTTTTTTTTCGCTAGCAGCAGTATCTTATAAAGTAATTTGTTTTGAAAGAATAGCCTCATCTAAAACTAATCTTTGCCGAACTTCAAAAGTATTTGTCTCAAATTAAACATGAGACTGATCCAAGCAACAGAGAACTTCTAATGTTGAATCAGAACGGATATATAGGCTTTAGGGGTATTTCCATAAGCCGAATATGCCTTCGCAACATTAAGTGGTCGTATCAAAACGGTAAAATGTATAAATCCCTCCATAACGGATTGCATTGAAAAACCAGCTGCCTATGTCCTTATGTTCGAGCTATACTCCCAAATATAATGCATCACACAGGAAAATACACTGCATCGAGTTGGCCGTGACAAATATTGTTAAATAGAAAGAGGCGTGCATATTTTACAGTCAAAAAATATTGTCGAGGAGACTAATGTACCATGACCTTTGATATCGAGAGATATGGGGAGCTGAAATTGGAAATGTTCACTTAATTGATGAGGTAAATTGTTCCCAATAATCAACAGAATAATTCGCGACTGATAGGTAGGATGTACCTTCTCGAGTTTATGATGGTGAAATTAGAAATTTATTAAAGTGATTATATGTACACAGAAAAAAGTTCACACTATAAGCAAGAGTAGTAGACTTAACTGAAAGCTAAGACCGTAAGTTAAAATTTGAAGACCATGTTCGTGCCTTGTGTAACAAAGTGTCTTCTGGCTGTTATGCAGTCAGAGTAGTCGCGCAAATGAGCTGAGTTTATCAGCAGCCAAGACTGTTTATTTTTCTCTGGTGGAATCCCACCTGAGATATGGAATTCCATTTTGGGGCGTATGTAGTGGATATCTACTACAAAATGTTTTAATCTTGCAAAAACGAGCCATAAGATATATGTGCCAATCGAAGCGTAGAAACTCTTGTAGACTCCTTTTCACTGCTCATGGAATTCTAACAGTGATTTCTATCTTTATAATGGAAACATTGTATTAAATCAAAAAATATTTGACTCAATTTTTGACAAGGCAATCCAGCAACATTAAGTTGCCAATACCAATGACATCTGTCATAAAGGATTCCATTGTTTATAATGGTCTTAAAATGTTCAACCATCTGCCAAATGATAAAAAAGAAATAAAATCTTTACAATGCTTTAGGAAGGCTGTGAAATGTTTTCTACGTGATAGACCTTATTATAATATAGAAGAATTTTTTAATGACAATTTTTAAAATAAACTGTAAGTGGTTTTAAATTTTCTTTCGAATGTATGTTATACTTACATTTACACTTACATTTTTTATACTTATGTGAAGTGTCAATATAGATTAAGTCAAACTTTTTTGTATTATTTGTATTTTGTACGACTTATATGTTTTTATACATACAAACTAACTTCAATCCAAACTCCATTACTTTAAATGTTTTTTGGGCCATTTATATATTTTTAGATATAATGTACAAAGTAATTTTTATTTTTCTTAGCTTACGTAAAGTGAAACTTTGTCAACAAGAACATTCTTATGACAATAAAGTATATTCTCATCATCACAAGATAGACTCATATATCCGCAAATATGCTCAATTCAAAATACACGTTATTCTTATACCTATCCATTAATTTTACTCATAATAAAAATTGATAAACTTGATAATGGTATATTAACAATAATTTCAAAATGTAGCCAAACTTCATCTGGGAATGAGCCAAATTGAATGAAATATAGCAGCTTATTTTCCGAGGAAATAAGACACACTTTCTATGTGCAAACCAATTTTTTTTCTGTGTATATACAGGGTTATTCACGTTATTCAACACCAAGCATTATGGCTGAAACACTAGATTTTTTAAAAGTTTTTTCTCTAGGATGGATAGGGACCAATTAGCGCTACATTTTAAAAATAATTTCATGTTATACTAGGTGTTCCAAAAGCACGAAACACATCAAAGTTGTTATTTTTGAATTGAAAACCCCTTATATTGTTTCAATTTCGGATTTTACCATAGGGATTTTGAAATATCTCTTATTTTGTGAAAATGTAGTATCAGTTATTATTCTTTTCTGCGAACTTATGAAAAACTGACAGGTACATCCAGTCACGATCGATACTCTGCACCAACTCCAGCCCCTACCCATCCAACATTGAACTTCTGACAAATTATATGAATTTTCAAAAGAAAGTCGTAATTCATTCAGTAGCTACCGTTGCGTCGGTTGGTCGCAAATCGTCAATTTGATATGTAAAACAGCCGTCGTTCTGATGGGACGATTCTGAATTAGCAGTTCAAGTTATTGTAGTCTTCAAATAGGACGAATAAAACGCCTGCTGGCGTATTTCGTACCGCCGATAGGCGTTTAGGGGTGTCGAAAGGCGGCAGAATTTCCCGCTGACGCTGTACACGTAATGATACGCTCTCTTTTCTTATGTGCCAGACAGTCGACTTCATTATTTTACCAGATGTGAGGTATTACATAATACAGTGTGACCCACTTTGAGCAGCCAGACCATCATATTTCATTGAGAATAATTTTTTTTTCAAATTAAAGTTCTCAGCAATACCTACTATTGGCATCCTTCAGACATCGCCGAATAATTTCGATAAGAAGATGCCTCAACACAACGAACATTCGTATTTTTCCTTTTTGGAAATTTTTATATTACATTAATCCTTGTTTCAAGGTTGTTTTTTCCTGAATCAATTTTTATACGGAATATTTTTATAATTCTCAATTCTGGATCAACCAACAATCAGGATTTTCGACAATCTCATTGTTTTCGAAGGACATGTGCAATCGTATTAGTTGATGCCGGTGGTGATATTACTGCATTAAAACGTCATGGTTGCTGGAAATACAATTCAGTGGTGGAAGGCTACATTGGAAATTCGGTTCAGAATAAAATCAGCATTTCCAATACAATATTGAACTCTATTAAGACTATTAAATAATGAAATGAATGTAAATATTCCTTTCACTTCCAGATTAGTGGGACTTGAAATAAACTTTTCAAACTGCACAATAAATAATCTTAATATTTTTATGAAATCGAATTAATTACAATTATTATGTTCAATATAAATAGTTTTTTTTTTTTTTTTTTTTTTTTTTTTTTTTTTTTTGGATTGACGTGGCCTTTACTTGATGGAAATTCATAGTATATGACACTAAGGTAAACACGATTAAATTTCCACAGATTTATTGTCTTCGCGACATGTTTCGATACACTGTATCTTTTTCAAGCGAATGTAATACATTGAATGTATTACATTCGCTTGAAAAAGATACAGTGTATCGAAACATGTCGCGAAGACAATAAATCTGTGGAAATTTAATCGTGTTTACCTTAGTGTCATACAATATAAATAGAACATTTATAGTTTTTCTATATCCATGGTCATACCCGAGGTAATACCATTAATTACAAGTTTGTAGAATTTTTTATAAAATACAAGTTATACCTGTTATTGTGTTCAATACAAATATAATATTTATAGTTCCTCATTATTTATGGGGTGTAGAAAAAATAGCGAATGCAATTCTCATGTAATGGTTATTACATAATATAAATAATAACCATAATACCATAATAAACATAATATACTATTATCCCACTTTTCTCAGTGGTTTTTGGATTATAGAACGAATGGAAACTCACTTTTTTCAACATAACACCCGGAACAACACTCGCAAGGGTCCGTTCTTTCAACCCAAGGGCCGCCTTCTTTAATATCTCTGCAGTTCGGAATACCGCACAATTTTAGTAAACAGTCAGTTGGTTTACAGTTTTCTTGTGCTTCATAGTGGATTTTACCAGAACATAAAAAAAATAATGAGATTAGTACTTGGTTTGTATCAACAGATAGATCTATAAAAAGATGGTTTATTTACTATTTTACATATCAATGTACATTTATAGCAAGTTAGGTTGCATTTTGAATAATATCCCAAGTTAGAGAAAATACAGAAGTATTATATAAATATTAAAATAGATTACGTTACAATACCTACATACAAATAAATAAAGATGTAAATATAATAAACATTATCTATAATGAAACCAAATGAAATAATTTTCACTAAAAAGGTTTCAAGTGGAGAAGATAATCTCCACTTAAAGAAGCTAGAAATTTAGCTAGGACAGATAAGATGGAAATCGGTCTGTAGTTCTCAATATTCAGTGGATCCCTTTTTTCAGTAACGGTAAGACAATGGAAATTTTGAAAGAATCATGAAAATTCCCTTTGAAAAACTTTCATTTATGAGTGATGAAAACAGATGAGCTAATATATTAACCAACTCTTCAAGAATATGAGAGTTCAAACCAAAAATATCTTGACAGTGGGACTTTTTCAATGATAGAATGGCTTCTTTCAATATTTATATAGTGTAACGATTCTGGATCCACCACCACCATGCACCCCCTAAGGTTGAGGCCCGGAAGGACGAACTCGTACGTACTCGAAAACTCACCCCCCCCCCTATCCACCACCCCCGCTCGTTAAAGCGGTTCCTCATCCTGATGACTGGCGATCAGCAGAATAAAATCTGACCGTTTGATATGGAGTGCCCAGCCAATTCTCGGCTTGAAGCTCCCTTATATCTGACATGAGTTGACTTTTAAAACAATGACTTTACTTTACTGTGCATGGTGCCCCGCTGAAACTGGCTGAAGGCCTGAAAAAACTCTCGGCTGAGGGCCGAGTGCTGTGTACTGAGTTAACAATGATTTTAAGCGTGCTTTTGAAACTGTTAACACAGATTTGTTGTTATTGAAACTTAATAGATATGGTATAACTGGCAATGTATTAAATTGGTTCAATAGTTATCTACGTCATAGAACGCAGAAAGTGAAGTACAACAATGAATTATCTCATGAATTAGAAACACAGTATGGAGTTCCTCAAGGTTCCATTTTGGGGCCAATATTATTTATTTTGTTTATCAATGATATTATTAATCAAGTAAAAAATACCAACTGAAATTATTCGCTGATGACACATTGATTTACTTCGCTGGTGAACCAGATGAAATAGAATCTTCCTTGAATGAAGACTTGAATCGTGTTTCCACATGATTGTGTGATAATGGACTCATGTTGAATCTTGAAAAGACCAAGTGTATATTGATAGGGAACAGAAGTAAACTTAAAAGAATGAAAGATGAGGATTTTCAAATGACCTTGCTGATCAATGACAGTAAAATTGAGAAGGTAAAAACAATCAAGTACTTAGGAGTAATGATAGATGAAGAATTGAATATGAATGCACACTGTGATTATATAAAAAGGAAGGTTGCAAGAAAGGTTGATTTTTTATACAGACTTAACGGTAAAGTTTCTATTTTTCCAAGTTGACTATTTACAAATCAATAATAGCACCTCATTTTGATTACTGTGGAACCCTTTTATTTTCTCCCAAAAATGACCAGTTGAGTACTATTCAGAAAATACAAAATCGAGCCATGAGAGCTATACTCATGTGTAACAGACGTACTTCAATTAAGAACATGCTAGAGATATTATCATTAATGTCGGTAAAACAAAGAATACACTATAGTATGTTGGTCTTCACATCAGTGGTGAATTAAATTATATAGGGAATGTACACACTCATAACACTACAGCTCGAGCTGTGAATGATTTTTATATAAAAACTGAAAACATATTGTGTGACACAATATTCAACAGTGGTCTAACACTTTTTCATAGTTTACCACCAGAGACCAAAAACATCACCTCTTTGAGCCAATTCAAAAAACAATGTAGAGAATATGTATTGAACCAATTTTGAGTTTGAAGTTCTTGTGGTAGTTTTAATATGTTGTATTTTATTGTAATGACTTTTGTTGTGTTGTATTGTATTTTATTTATTGATAGATATTTTTAAAGTGTTGACTTTTGGTGGTTTTATTTTATTTTCTGTACGTTTCATTATATAAGAGCAAATTGTGTGCTAATGAAGAGTTATATATTTACCATTTTTTTAACAGTAGGCTTTGCTTGGTTTTTATGGCAGGAAAAATGAATGAGTTGTTGATATCTGTATAGAACTATCAGACGTTTATGCACTCGCTTACATCATATTGAAGATGTATTCAAATGACGAAATGCTATTTATTTATGAAAAATCAAATAGAAATCTTCTTTTGGCAAGAAATATGTATGGTGAGTTATAACCGAATCGGCGTATTCTAAACATTCAAATGTTCAGACGATTAGAAAGAAATTTGAGAGACTGTGGTGCATATGACAGAAATAAAACTAGAAAATGTGTTGATACTGGAAGTATGAGGAACCAAATGAATATTTTGGGTAAGCAAATATTACCTTACAAAGCTTAACAAAGTGAAAAAATACTTTTCTTTTAGGATTGGTCAGTTACAAAAATGTTTCTAATCAAGATTGTTCTTTACTAGAAATTGCCCACAAACGGGATTTTTGTAAAATATACCAGAAATGTTTTTAAAAAGAACAAATATAAATGCTACAGGATTTCGCAAAGTTCAACCCCTTAATGAAAGGGATTACAGAAGGAGAGTACGATTTGCGATGTGGTTAAGACGTAGAAATAGAGAAGTTGAAAATATTTGTAAAAAAACATCCATTATACACTGATAAAAATACCCGATTAGAGACAAAATAATCATGCTTTTGGATTATTTTCTCTTCTACCAAAGAAATTGTCTTCGTCCCAAATATTTTGCTCTTGAATGAAAATCATTGTTGCTTTTGTAATAAATTTTCTATTCTTTTGGCTTCAAATGCTTTTGAGAGAACATTATTAACTTTGACTCCAGTCCTGCTTGGTTGACTCTTGTCTCAAAACCATAACCATTTGATACAAGGTCCAAATGTGTTTGGTTGACATAATCTACCTCAGCTATCTTCGCCATGCATGAGCTCGGGTCTACCGGTCTACCCGAACTTTGCCGATACCCATTTGAATTTGAGCAAGTCGCAACCAAAGTAACGTGTTATGTGTTATTTTTTTTTATTATTTTTTTTCTTCGGTGTCTTGGCATCGACTGCTATGGTCATTAGCCACGTTATGTGTTATTATTTAAATAAATACGTTTTTATTAATATTTGTTTTTTCTTAATATCCCTATAAGTTTTTATGAATATTTAAATTTAAATTTTGAATTTGATTTTAACCAATGCAAGTTTGTTGCTTTAAAACTTTCCAAATTTTCACATGAACTATTATTATCTTTTAAAAAGATCCTCCACATTTTGTCACAAGACCGTTTTGAATCTTTAAAAAAAAAAGAAAAAGAAAAAGAAATTTTTCACTTGAGGATGCAAGGTTTCAAAACAAGAATTCAACATAAACCTAAGATTTTAAATGAAGCATTTGTTGGTTTTATATCAAAAGCCTTTTATTTCAAGACAATGACATCATGTCTATTATTTTAAAGCACGTAATTTTCAAACAATCTCCTAATGAATTTGATCGAAAACTTAGGCTCTTTTGCTTTAAGTTCACATGACTTTGAGCTAGAAAAACGATGGCATTTCCCTCAAAGCTTTTCACAATTTGGAAAAATAATGATTTTGAGACAAAATCATTTTATATTATGACAAAACTAAGGTTTCTTGCCTGACATTTATATAACTTTGTGCTAAAGAAAATGATGCGTTTGCCTCAAAGAAATTCAAATTTTGGTTCAAAATATCCATGCATTTCGCCCATATCAAATGCTGGGCGCCCATGAGGCAAGTTCAAATTCTTTCAAATCAAGGAATCCTTTTTATCTGTGTAGGTGGAATAATACAAATGAACATTTACATAGATAAACCAATTTCCAGGATAGATTCGGAATAAATGTTTAGTTGGGAAGTGTGGGAACAAACATATTACATCCTTTCTTTTACGGTGAGCATTTGAATGGTGGAATGTATTTAAATTTTTTATCCAATGAGTTTGATGGCTACTTAGATGAATTGCCATTGAACATCCGCCGTGAAATACAATATTTTCAACAAGACGGTGCCTCTCCCCACAATGCATCAATAGTAAGGAAACATTATTCAGATGCAATATTCCCAACAAAATAGATTGGAAACAATGGACCAATTGCCTGGCCAACTCGATCCCCAGACCTCACTCCTTTAGATTTTTTTGTCTGGGGATACATAAAGGATAAAGTTTTTTGACACCTAGCACTGATATCGACCATCTCAAACAATAAATAAGAGATGCATGTAATAGCATTACACCCATCATGATAGAAAATTGCCACAGGAATTGTAGGTCGCCCAGAAGGAGTGAAAACCTTTGTCAAGAAAATTGCATGCGATTCATTTCTAATCCACTTGGAACATTTGAGTGACTTCTCATTCAGTACCTATATTATTTCCTGCAATTTTCAACAACTTAGGTAAATGACCGTGCTTTGAATATTTATCACCGACAAAGTGACGACACATCAAACCACTTTAAAGAATGTTGCTCAAACGAATTATATTAAACATCCCGGATGCATGAAATGCTCAAAGCTTGTCGATTCGACGAAAAATGCAAATCAGTTTCGTGTTCTGTAATCAATTTGAATTGAATAGAATTGTCGAATTATATTTGAGGAACGCCTCAGTTCTTTCAGACGTTGGATAACGAGTTTTGACAGCAATTACCCGCACAATAGACCGAAAGAAAGGATATACCAGTAATGAACAAGAAGTTGAAGGTATATATATACCTATGTCATTTGGAACTTTCCTATAACTTCTACAAGGTATCAAAGTTATCATGTTGAAACTTCTTGTGGAAGATGAATATGTAAAAATATTCTATTGATTTGCCAAATGTTTTCTTCACACCTACATTCTTCTTATAATGTGCGAAAACAAGGTATTGTATTGCCAAAGAGACCGATTCAGTTTTCTCATACTCATAATAGTCCAGTCGACAACTTTGAAAGATTGGGGTTAGGTGGAAAAAGGTCGAAAGTTAATGAAATTTTGGGATGTTGTTAAGGGATGGGTAATTAATATTTTCTCAACTTTTGAACCTCGAGGACCCTGTGCGAAAAAAGGAGAGGAGGACTTCAAAATGATTGACTCTCCTCCGATATTTCCTCAATAACTTTTTTGGTCTGTAGGCAACCCTCATTCACCACCTTAAATCAGTGTTACTTTATTTTTGATGCAAGAAATCAATAGAGCGTCCAAAAAACCAAAGATCTGTGAATTTTCAGAACATCATTGACCTTATCATTGACAAAGACACTTTGTTCCACCTTCTAATTGATCATATGATCTATATTTCATATACAATTTTTCTACTGTATTCTGTTTCTGGGTTCGTCCTGTTTGTAAAAGATACTCACATACCAGAAGCAAAATCAGTAAAATACTTAGGAATAATGATAGATGGGATCTTCAAGTTAAGCACCTAATAGCCAAAATAAGAGGTCTTTTATACAAATTCAAACAACACTCATGACTACCAAATTTTTGAAAATTCTCTACGACTCGCTTGTACAATCACATTTGAACTATGGTATTTTGGGTTGGGGTGAGGTCAGTGACGTTCATCTACGAAACCTGAATGTGTTACAAAAAAGGATTATGAAAGTAACCTTCAATAAAAAAAGTCCATTTCAAGCAATGACTTTTTTAGGCAATCGGAAATACTAGATATAAGACAACTCTTTGCTTATAATATTCTACTGAAAATTGACCAAAAAAAGATAATTACTCACCATAACAAGAAACGAAAAATTCAATCCCCGAAAGCAACGGTCAATCAAAACAATTGGACAAAAAACCATGTTTACTTAGTCCCTAGATTATACGACATTCTTCCCGATGAGCTAAAACAAAAACAGGTAAAGGCTAAACGAACTGAAAGCATACAAAAAAATTCTGAAAGGATGGTTGCTCCAAATTTCAAGACAAAATATTAACATTATAATAAATTCGAAATGATTTTAGAATATATATTTCCATCATTTCTGTTGAAATTGTTTCCTTTAGGCAGTCCACGAATTCACAATATTTTTGAATAGTAGTTACTAGTTTTGATGCAATGTACCCATTGCGATTTGTTTTTTATTTGAAATAGGATGTTCTTTTATATTACCTAAAAGTGGTTTTTATGTGGTATATATACAACTCTTCTCGTACCTCTTCATACTTCTATGTTTTTCTCTTTTTTTTTATCCTTTTATATGACAGACACTTTTAAAGATCTTATAAATTTTAATTCATTATATCATAACCATATTATGCGTACTTCATTACTATACTATATACCTGTTGTTGTGATAATAGTTGTACATAAGAATTTAAGAGATTATTGTTATTATCATTGTACTAGAAAAGGCTAAATACTTCACCTTAACTCTATAGATTTCAATTAAATCCAGCCAGAATATCAAAAATCAGTAAAATCACTTTTTCTGAAGCAAGTTAGGTTGTTCCGATACGATACCATTCCTCGTTTCAACACTAAATAAAAAGAGCACAGTGTACTGATAAATTTGGAACTTTCATGGATATTATCATTAGAAAGGAAATGTTTAAGTTGGAAAGAAGACAAAAATGAAGATTAGCAGGTCTTTTCTTTGTAAAATAATTTTTAAAAAATTGTAATGAATGATTATTATTTAATTAGGATAAATTTTAAAATACACCCAATGCGTGGAAATAATATAAAGTGCTGACAATACCTCGTGTGCTGAGAAGAGAACTTTGATAGGAGAAGAGAAAAGGTAAAAAAAATTACCTGCATATTTTGGAAAAAGAGATTATTGAAGCCAATTGATCGAACTAGAATAATTCACGTTGAGAACTTTTGACTACATAAAAATCAATCAAAAGACATGCAATTTACCTATCAGTGGTCAACAGGGATAAATTCCAGGACAGGAACTTTCGTGAAGCCAAGCTGCTAGGGCACAAAGGGCATCCAAGGTATTTATACAACCGATATCTTCCACATTGTTTCCAAGTATTTGAACTTCACTTACATCCAAGGTCAAGAATACTGGTCTGAAAAAACATTTCTTGAACTTTTATCTTCGCGTACTACAGACTGAGTATTTGAAAGAAAGAAAGAAATACTTACTGTTGTGTCAGGTCATTATTCATAGTATAATTCAGTATAATTATTGAATATTTCATGTTTTGCATGTTCAATTTCCCAACTATAAACATAACCATAGACTTTGTGAGCCACGTTCAGTATGTTCCGATTTTAAATGTCAATTGAACAGTGGCTGACAGCCAGAGTGCTTTCCAATAACACAAACTCTATGGTAATTTTAATTGCGTTTCTTTGGAACACTAGAAGGTTTGTTATCGCAGGATAGGCAGATATAAGGTTTAAAATTGAATCATCACAATTTTGTTGAAGATTTTGCTAAATTTCTATTAATGAACATACATATTCGAGTTTTGAATCTTTCCAATTTATTTATTTGCTATTACAATCATATACCTACCGTGTAAAATTTGATTTAATATTTAGTAACCCTTTCCAAGAATCCAACCTGAGGAAGAGCCTACATGTTTCTTGGCATGGACTGAGCTGAGTTCCTGAAACGGAGAGCAAAGTTAAAAAGTATTCAAAGAGTAAAGGAGTAATTACTAGCCTGGGCAAAATTTTAATAATAATAATAAATATTTATGTGACTATATTTTATAACAATTCTCCTTTCCATATTTTTCTCAATAAGTCAGTAACAAAAATAAATATTATAACAATATATATAATATATATATATATATATATATATATATATATATATATATATATATATATATATATATAGAAAAAGGTAGTCTTGTTTGCTGACTAGTTAGGAAATGAGTTTGCTAAATATTTGAGATATGCAGCAGGCCAATAAGAGTACCTACTCTATTACACAGATTCCAAGCTTTCGATAATCTTTATTATCATCATCAGGGATGCTACAATATGAGAAAGACACGTAAAATACCAATGAAGAAACAGTCAGGTTGTAACTTACAGTGTAGTGAGGTTGTGCGGCGTTAATGTTAAAATTATACATGAAAATTGGACGAGACTGGAGATAAAAATTCATTACTAAAATTCGTGTTATGTGCTACAACCACCTATAAACATTACTATAAAATAACCATTAATGTACATTATCACGTGTTTTCCCTTGAAGAGGAAGTACGTCGATCATGCAGAAGCAACAGGTTCACGCGCATGACACGATAACTGACATGGACCATGACAGGACTCACGTCATGTTGTCCTGTGAGCCCGCGTACCTCTTGGCTTTTAAGTAAACTGCAATAGTGTTAAAATTAATGTTGATTATCTCTGACACTTGGTTTGTCAACAAAAATTAAATAAGAGTAAATTTCACTTGAGTGATTTACATCTGTTCTTTTATGTAGAGGATTGTCTGATTGTGCTATGTGAACCATTTCTAGAAAAAGCCTCTTGGCAGTGTTTTATTCTGTGGATAAATTTTTTACTGAGTTAAAGTCCATACAATGTCTCTCACATCTCTCCGGGTGCAATCTACTGTCACTTTTGAGTTTTATTGGTTAACAGACCGCTTACCCGATAATTCCTAATACGTTATTGAAGTACGGTCGAAAAGAATACACGTTCTACACGTTCTATATATATATATATATATATATATATATATATATATATATATAAACTACTGACATTCTATGATTTTTTACCAATAGTATATCACGCACAAGCTTGTAAGCTTCAGTGATTTCTCATGTTTATTTTTCTTCATCGTTATATTTGTTCGCTGTATTTGTAAATTTTTTAAATTTTGAAATAAACATTATTATTATTTGATGCATAATTGTAGCCACAATTCAAAATATACGATTTTTTTCTTGCAACTTGCGATATCTGTAGCTTGAAGGTGAATTTTAGGACACATGTTTATTGAAATAAAAAGTCCTATTTTGACCCCAGGAAGGTGCATTTGAAATATTTGTGTTGAATTTAGAAACACCATGTATATTATAATGATTCTCACTCCCATTCCATTGTTTTTTGTCATAGTCTTACGATTCAACTATACAAATAATGTTGCTTTCATACCGCAGCAAATATTCTATAGTGATAATATATTCATGTTATCAACCGCAAAGCCAACAGAAGATAAAAATAACATACCCCGGCTAATGACAAACCAACTTAAAAGATGATCCATTCTCATAGAGGGTCGTAGCGATCCTTAGTGGCTTTGTGCTCTAACCAAACTGCACCCCCAGGGACGCGGTCCATATTTCATGGCAATGGGTCCATTAGAGGCTATTACTAACTAGGGAGACCGTATCTTTCCATTCATATTCTAGAAATGTAAAGTCAATGCCGAGAACGCTTTGAGGTTAAGTTACATCGGCGACAATGGCTCCCAATATGTTTGTCATTTATTTTAGCTGTCACTTCAGAATGAAGGAGAGCGTGGTGAATTTATTGCTAAAAGGGCATGCGATTTCGCCGTTGATTGTTCGTATAATGGGGTATGATGTAGTGAAGAATTTTGGCAAATACGCTTACAACAGCTTTTATTTACTTTTGAAATTATGGCCATTATGATTGTAGAAGATTCATTCGGAAGATTCGGAGGTTTCGAAAGTAAACCTGAGATGGTGCGAGGGCGTGAAATTTTATATTATACAGCGGGACTCACATATGAGGCGCCGTTTGGGTAAAAAGTGTTTTTGCAAATATACAATGCGGCTTTTTTTAGCCCCCCCTCTGTTAACTCTTGAACGGTTTGACGTACAAATTTGAAAAAAAAAACCATTTGGAGAGTTTCACCGATACTACTTTTTGAAATAGAAAATATGGTGTTTGCTCCACAGGGGGCGCGGAGGGACACATCAACTCAAAATGTTTAATGGCATGGAGTGTTACATAGTTGAAAAGATAATTCAATTCTCTTTACAACCATCTAAATATTTTTGAATTTAGTTAAGGAATGTTATCCCAATTTCGATTTTTATGCCTATCGAAATTTTCTAGTTGATGTGCTCCCAGCGCCATCTGTAGTGTATTTGCAATATTTCTTCACTCAAAAAGTAGTATCGGTAATACCCTTCGCAATGTTTTTGGTTTCATTATTCCACAACAAACCGTTCAAATTTATCAAGGTATGACTAGTTTTCAGATCTGCATTTATATTTTATATTTCGAATTTGAATTGCAAAAAAAATATCAACGAAATAAAAAAAAAATAAATGGTTGTAAAGAGAATTGAATTCTCTTTTCAACGATGTGACACTCGACCACCCATGCCATTTAAAAATTTTGAATTGATGTGCCCCCCCGCGCCCCCTGTCGAACAATCACCATATTTTTTGTTTCAAAAAGTAGTATCGGTGAAACCCTCCAAACTGTTTTTTATTCATGTTTGTACGTCGAACCGTTCAAAAGTTAACAGGGGGGACTAAAAAAAGCCGCACTGTATAAAATTTTGTGTCAATATATTTATTGGTTGAAGCAATATTTTTATTTTTTCTTTCCGATATATTTATTTTTGATCAAACACAATATATTCACGTTTCAAGCGTTGCAAATATGTCAAAACGTGAATGCCCATATATTTATAAATTCGATCTAATTTGTGTTGTCAAGAGATAGTGCAGCAGACGCGATTTATTACACGCTTCTTATTTTCCCAGTTCTAAGGTATTTGACTTTGAATAAAGCAATGATTATCCAAAAAAACTAATAAAAAAAATATTCTGATAATATATTCTGGCGGCTGCGATTTCATTCGGCCACTGTATTCTCGAGAATGTATTGAATCGCATAGGTAGCGCCATCTCTTGACAACATAAAATAGATCGAATTAATAAATATATGGGAATTTACGTTTTCATATATTTGGAACGCTTGAAACGTAAATATATTGTGTTTGATCAAAAATAAATATATCGGAAAGCAAATTAAAAAATATTGCTACAAGTAATAAATATATTGACACAAAATTTTATATACTTGCAAAAACACTTATATACACCACACTAGTCGCCGTTGTAATTCTTCTTTGGTATAGGCACTGGAGTACTGTACACCCTTTCTTTCGACACACTCCACAAAAAAAGTCAAGCAGCGTGAGATCGGATGATCTCGGTGAGCAATCCCACGGCCCTAAACGCCCAAACCAACTATCGTCAAATATTTCGTAAAGTTCCATGGAAACTTCCTGGGGGAATGAGCTGGCGCCCCATCCAATTGAAACCACGAATTCCTATATTCTTCTAAAGGTGAATCTTCTAGAAAATCTGTAACAGAATTTGTTTATATCTCTCAGCATGTAGTGTGTCGTTAGTTAGTGTTCTTTAAAATAGAGAATACATTCAAGTAACATCCATCCCGTCTATGTATTAAAAGGTATTCGCAAAGTCTTCTGCTTTGAGAGCTTGAACTTTGGTAAATTTATACGGGTGCATTTCGTGATTTGCTGAACTTTGTTGTAATGAAGCATGTGATAAATCCAAATCTTTCTGCACTACAAATGGAAGTTTCTGGATATGCGTAAAAATATGTCAGGACATTTACAATATCGTCCTCATTTAAAGTAACAGGAGGCGCTTTTAACTTTGAGCCATAGTTAATAGAATTATTTTGAAATCTCACAAACTTAAACTTCCTCTCGTTCATCAGTGTTGATTCAGGATACAATTTGTTAAATTTTCTGCAAGTTCTGGCAATGGTTTGATCACGTTGTTCGTGTATAATAAATAATTTTATGAGAACTTCGTTTGAATAAACAATGTTTGTATTAATTTTCAGAGATTTTTTTGAAACACCATATTGATAAATTACTTGTGAAAGTTACCAAACTGGCATATGCTTGCTATTTCCACGGCTACCTAATATATATGTTTCAACAAATATGTTACTACATTTCTGTTTTCAAATACATTACTAATATTGAACAAATTGTTACTGCGCCTAAATAGTAAATACTACCTTATATACTTCTAGTGAACATTTTGAATCTCTTTAACAAAGATAATTTTGTTAGAATTATGCTTTCTTATAAGTAGAGAAATTTACCTGAAAAGCACTAAACTCATGAAATGTTTACAGGGAAGCTTTGCCGATCTTTCCGCGTATCAATGATCAACAAATTATCATCGTTTTTTCGTTGATAATTTTTTTTTAATATATAATAATAATATATATATATATATAATAAGATCATTCACATTGTTGATATATTCGCTATGATGAATTGTATAATCAACAGAATTTTGTGTAAATTCAACATACCGAATATATGTGTAAGAGTTTCGGGGTATTTGTTTAAGTATAATGAAGAGGAAGGAATAGGGGAATATACGACTGAAGCTGTCTGGGGCCTGTTGAATCCAACTAAAATTTCTGATTGTGGAATAACGTGGTTCGAAGTTGAAAAACGGCTGATGACTGTGATGTAATCAACACTCCATCTCGTGAACAAATCCAAGAAGCACTACTACAGAGTTCGAGCTAAGGGAGTCATAAATGAGTCGGAGAGTGACAAATTAAAGAAAAATTAATTTTTTTATAGTAGACACCCTCCTCTCACCAAGTCTGATTGAAAGTTCCTATTTATTTGGCCAATGTCACGATGGCTGTCCAAGAGCAAAGAGGTGATTTCATAATGTATCTATGCAAGGACACTCTTGTACGTACCTACTACCTACTTCTTCTTACAATCGAATAATACAATTATATCAACTCATCTGAAAACACATGGCCTGATGTATCAAGTTTTGAACGAAATTGAGGTCGCAACTGAATAAAAACACCATCAATACATTTTCGCAATTTGTTGGGAAATTAACATAATTGTGAAATTGTTTCATGTTCCAACGTATGCATGCTGACCATATGTGGAACCACTTCCTTGTACTAATGTCTTCCTAAGTATAATGTAAAACGTTGAAATGACTACGTTGTGGTCAAACTAGATATTTCACCCTCAACTACTTGCTGTAATAACACATTACATGTTTATTATGAAAGCAAATTGGTACCAATTTTCAGATTAGTAATAGGTACAGTCATGTTTGAACAAGGATGTGTTTATGAGGTATAAATATTAAAGGCTGTCACATAAGAAAAAACACAAAATTTTGAAATACATCTATAGAAAATAAAGATGTATAAATATTCTCTCGACCCGATAATTTCATCAAATTCTAGTAGGTATAGTATGGGGAAACAGTGATATTAACATTTCTCAGGAACACTTTTCCAGTTTCAAACAAATAATCTTAAAAGTTGTCATTGTCTTTCGCGTTATGTTGAGATGTCAACAAAATAAATAGTTTTAGATTTATTCATACCCAAAGCTAATACAGATTCTTAAAATGAAAGCATGGTCTAATGTAGATTGCGATCTCGAGAAGTAAAATGTTAACATTTTGCGATATTGGTTTATCAATATTGTTTGAATATTTTAGAAATAGTTTTGGTGAAATATTCTTGAAGCAATAAAGGCCTCAAAATATTTATTATCGTTATTGGTACAATATCATTTGGATATATTGGTAGATGTCAATATACCTTGGTAAATTACTAAATGTCTTTTAGTTGATGAAGGTGACACCAGAGTCTGCCTTTTGATTGCCATAACCACTGAGTGAGCTGTCTTGAAAACAAGTTAATAATAATAATAATAATAATAATTCGTCTTTATTCACCATAAAACAAACAGAACAAGTATAATTTAACAGTGGAGGTGAAAAGGCGGAGTGTCAGCGTGAGCTGTTTTTAAACTCAACCCTATGTTCCTGAAGGGAAAGAAGTGAAAGAAATAAGATAATATAAAGAATATAAACAATATGAACAATATATGAACAATACGGACAATAAATAAACAATATGAACAATATAAACAATATGAACAATATGTTAACCCCATTGTGGGAATTACAAAGTAGATATTATACATAAAATATTAAGAACAGCAATGCATATCAGTTTGGTTAATAGCCGGTCAGTTCGAAAGGAGACAGTCTACTCACCGAGAAGAACTTTCAATCTTTTTTTAAAGTTATTTAATGAATAGGATCTAAATTCATTGGGTAGTGAGTTATAATATTTCGGTGCGTTGTACGAGAAGCTACGAGTGAAAAATGAAGTTTTGTGCTTTGGAATGATAAGTGTAGTTTTATTACGAGTGGAAAATCTGTTAAGGTCCGAAAAGGTTTTTAGCCTTTTGAAAAGGTAATCTGGTACTTGGGAAGTTAGAACTTTATGAGTATTTGTTAGAAGGTGTAATTTCCTAAGTTTCTCCATATTCAGCCAACCTGATTTCTTCATCGGCACAGATATATGGTCGTATTTACGAACACCGAAAGAAAACCTCAGGCAATTATTTTGTATACGTTGCAAGCGGTGACGGTCAAGTTGGCGTAAAGCTGGTCCATATATACTGTCGCAGTAGGAAATTTTAGAGAATATTAGTGACTCACAAAGTTTAAGCTTTAATTCAGATGAAAGTAAGTCCCTGTTTGGATAGAGTTGCCTTAAAACATTGTAGGAGGATTGACTGAGGTGGCTGACATGTTTAGTGAATCTGAGCTCAGGATCGAGCCACAGTCCTAAATTTTTGAATTCTTTCAGAATTGGAAGTGAGTCATTTTCAAGGCGAATTTGTATGGTATTCATTGCGATATCCCTGTTCTTCTTGGAGCCAAATAGCATCACTGCAGACTTTTTTGGATTGAGTTTGAGCTTATGAGCAGTAGAAATATCGAAGATGGTCTGGAGATCAGTATTTATATGAGTTTGAGCCAGGTCTAGATCGGAAATGGGAAATGAAAAATAGATCTGGGTGTCGTCAGCATAGTGATGTATGGAGCAATTGTTAACAAAATGGTGGAAGTCAGATATATATAAACTAAACAATGAGGGTCCGAGAATAGATCCCTGTGGCACACCTTTAGTTACAGATAAGGCCTCTGAAATTACTCCATCTAGAATTACCTTTTGAGTCCGGTCAGATAAATAATTTTTTATTAAACGTACTGCATCTTGCGAGAAGCCAAATGTGACAAGTTTCTCACAAAGGATATCGTGGTCGATGGTGTCGAACGCTTTACTATAATCAAGTAATACTAAACAAGAGACACTACCTTTATCAACAGCTTGGAAAATATCATCTGTAATTGAAAGAAGGGCTGTGGTAGTACTATGTTGTGATCTGAATCCTGACTGAACCGAAGAAATAATTTTTTGTTCGTTTACAAAGACATTGATTTGGTCCTTCAGTATCATTTCTATCACTTTGGAAAGAGAAGGTAAAATGGAAATGGGTCTGAGGTCAGATAAGACAGATGGTGTGTTACACTTTGGCAGAGGTATGACTAGACCGCTTTTCCACAAGTTAGGAAATTGTCCAGAATTTATTATAGAATTGATGATATGGGTGGTTCAGTAAATAATTATCAAAAAGATGTATCATCTGTACAGAAATGTTATCTGAACCTGTAGCTTTACTCTTAATCTTATTTATGTATTTTCTGACAGTATGGGCAGTTACAGTGGAAAAGAAAAACTGATTCTCGGACTCTTCTTGTTCTTTGTAGCGGTCAAGTAGAGAAGTTTGGTATACAGACCTACCAGGCTGCAATATATTATTGAAATATGAATTGATAAGATTCACGTCTCTCAAATCATTCGGGATTCCAGGATTGGCTTTGTCCCTTAAAATTTCTAGAGATCTGAGAGTATTCCAAGTCCTCTTAGAATCTTTTTTAGCAAGGATGAAATTGAGATAGGCTTTCTTTTCTCTACGAATAGCCCCAGTTGTATAGTTCCTTAGTTCTTTGTAGCTATTCCAGTCTGCTATTGAGTGTGATTTCTTATATTTGCTGAATGCGCGGTCTCTCAGTGATAACATTTCTTTGATATTAAACGTTAACCATGGAGCTGGAGGCTTACTCACCCGTTTATTTCGAATAGGAGCATGTCTTTCGAATATGTTTAATAAATTTTCGTTCAAAAATGATATCATGTAGTCAACATCACTCATTAAATAAATATTATCCCATTCTATATTTTGCAGATCCGAATTGAAAGAAGTATAATCAAAGTTACGGTAATCACGAAAGGATATGAATTTAATATTTTGCTGAATTTCGATTTTATCAATTTTACATGAGACAGCCATATGATCGGAGATACCCTGTATGTCAGAAACTTCGACCAATTTAACTTTATCTTTATCTGAAACGATTAAAACATCTAAAAGAGTTTGGGAATGAGAAGTGATTCGAGTGGGACTGTCAACCAGCTGATGGAAGTTGAAGGAACTTAGGAATTCATAAAACCGTTGACATCGTCTGTCATTTGCAAGTAAATTTATATTAAGGTCACCGGCTACTAAAAGAAAATCACTTGAGGCGATCAGGTTGCTAACAGTATCTTCCAGTTCGTTTAGGCAATGAGTTACATCAGCACTGGGAGGGCGATACAACACACCGAAATAGTAAATTTTGCATTTAGAGGTTATCGAAATCCAAAGCTGCTCAAGAGCAGGACTTATTTCAGAGTGGATAATTTTGTAATTTATATTTTCATTGATAAAAAAAGCAACCCCACCACCTCTTCCATCTCTATCTGCTCGCACTAGGTGATATGAGTTGATGCCAACTGTATTGGAGGAGATATCAGATGAAAGCCATGTTTCTGTGAGAGCGAAAATATCTAAATTGGAATTTGAAATATGTTCTGAAAGTACATCAAACCCAGTGAATATAGATCGTACATTCAAATGTGAAAAACTAAAAGAGTTCTGCATCATTAACTTCTAATGTTAGTGACAAAACGGAACAAACCTGTATACTAATCAATATCGTGAATTATATTTTCTTATTCCAGCTGAAAAACAAATAGCCTTACTGGTATAAGAACAATATGGAAAATAAAATCTGTTTAAAAACGAGCAACAAATTCCTTATCTTAGGTAGGTATTTCACTGTTTATGAAGGATTACAATTCTATCAGGCCTTCTTTACTTTGTTAGTACGGGCGTCGTAGCAATAATAGTTGGCCTATGAAATATAAATTGAGCACGAAATCACCGAGATACAAAATCTGAGTTTATGAGTTCGAATTCTTTCGTGAAGAACTTCTTAAATTTTCTCTTGTACTGAATGTTTTGAAGGTTGTTTTAGCCGCAATTTCTTGATCCAGCTTCTTGTTTGATTTGGGAGTATTCTGTGAAGATAACAGTTTCTTCTCACTTTCACATGAAGTGTGGGTTGTCGTTGGAAAATTTTTCAGAGCTGGTATTTGTGTGAAATCTTGTAGTATTGTGATGTTAGGTGATTCCGGTGCACTGTTTGCCTTAGTTTCGTTCAAATTTTCTCCTTCTTCTTCTCCTTCGTGTGATTCCAATTCGTCTATGGTGTAGTGTATATTATTAACAACTAATCTATTTCCTCTTATGAAAGCAATGTTAGTCACTGTCTCCCGGGCTTTTTTCAGGTGATTTCGCAAAATTTTATTTTCCACTCTCTGGTTATGGGAAGTATTTAATTTACTTTCGTAGGTTTTAGAAGACGTTCTATATGTAGAGCCACCTAGCGGATTTTTATCCAGGTTTGATCATGATGTAATTTCAATATGTTTCATTGAATATTCGGCCAACATTCAAATTTCATCTCAATCTTGATGTAGGAAACAATATGATGACAATATTTTTTTAACGATATCGATAAATATTATTGAACCAATATTGACCCAATATTAATTAATAAGATTTGTTGAAATTGGCGAAATGATATTCAACCAATGTGTAATCACACTTGGAGATACAATATAGTTTTTATTCCTAGAATCGATAGTAGGGGAATAATGGGATTGCGATATTCATTCTAGATGTTGAAAGCGATGTGAAGACAATATTGTTTTATCGATATTGGTAAATATCATTCAACCAATATTGACTCAATATGAGTTATTACGATTTGTCAAATAAAGTGGAAATGATATTCAACCAATAATCTTACAAACTTGGAAATACAATATAGTTATTCCCCTATAATCGATATGACTGGAATATTTGGATTGCAATATTTATTCCAGATGTGGAAAACAATATACAGTGCGTTCATAAAGTGTGGAAACGCTCTATTATCGAGTTGATTATTTTCGGAGGAAAAGCTCGGACAGGTCGATTTTGTATTTTAGTTTTCCACCTTTTTTTAGGAAAAATATATGTTTTCCCCCACCACCTTTCAAGATATGATATAATCGATATTTCTTTTAAATTGAAATTGTATATTTTTATGTCAAAAATTGAAAGCCTATATTTTTCTGAGTTCAACCATACCACATACGTCATATCTTACAGTTCGAATCACAGTATACTGAGTATAAAGAAAACCAATGTGACATATGCAATGGTAACTAAGAACTTATTGTCTGGTTGCTAAGGGCTTTCATATGTTTGCTTAGCATACTATTCAAGTGTAGCAATATACTCTTACTAACTAATAATAATAATGAAATGAATGTTGAGAAATATGAACACTGGTTTCCTTTATACTCAGAATACTGTAAATCGAACTGTGAGATATGACGTATGTGGTATGGTTGAACTCAGAAAAATATAGACTTTCAATTTTTGACATAAAAATATACCCTTTCAATTTAAAAAAATATCGATGACGTTATATCTTGAGGAGTGGTGAGGGAAAAAATATTTTTTTTAAAAAAAGGTGGAACACTAAAATACAAAATCGACCTGTCCGAGCTTTTCCTCGGAAAATAATTAACTCGTAAGATAATAGAGCGTTTCCACACTTTATGAACGCACTGTATAACCAATATTGTATTATCGATATTGGTAGAAATTATTCAACCAATATTGACCCAATATTTCATGTGATAATCTACATCCAAAACTAGTTCAACCAATATTCCACCAATATTATTAATATAATATTATATTTTGAATATTCACCCATATTGGACCAATATTGATTTTTCATTTACAATATATCTATATTGGCCCAATATGAAACCAAGATTCAGCCGATATGATGTGCTACCTGGGATATGGCACACATCGTTTTATTCATTGCCCCCATGGCAATTTATTTCTTCGAAACAATTGTGGGTACCTTCGTCGTCTTCAGTAATACGAATTGAAGTAAAATTTGAAGTTTGAAATGTTCTGAATCTACTTAAGTATATTTTATGATAATAAAGTCTACGGCAGTTAGCTTTTTTGGCGATAACATATATAAAAACATAAATTGCATGTGTAGGAAATAACTTTATTTCCTTAAATTCCAGTAATGCACGTTTGAATAAAAACTAAGGTCTAATATGTTTTCGATTCAACGAAATATATTTCGTTTTGGGAAACACCTAATTTATTCATAGACTGGGAGATGGTGACAGTTTCAGGTGACGATTTGCTCGGTAATGCCCATAAGTGTTGCACGTGGCCAAATGGTACCAATGATGGCGTAAACTTGTGATTTTTTTTTATTTTATTTTCTCGTTGCTGCCAATTGAAATAATGGAAGTTTCCATCATAAATGTTCCATAAAAAAAGTGGCATAAGGTTTGCGGATGTCGAAGTGAGGTTATGTGCTGCCGGAATTGAATTTTTTATATGAAGGTCACGCGGTGACTGCTCAAATTTTTCTCATTTTGGTCAGAATTTTCATATCTTTCACTGGTCTCAAAGGCTTAAACAAGAAAATCGCCACCTGAAATCTGTCGCCATCTCACAGTCTATTAGACCAAAGCCAAAAAAACACTGGAACAAAAATATAAGTAGGTATATGATTTTCTTTAGGACTTTAGGTAAAATCAATGGCATCAAATGATTTTTCACAGTATATGTTATACGCTGATATGTATGGAAACGGTCGATTATCTCTTAAAGTAAGATAGCTAGCGAAACATGTTATGATACAAAAGTTCTAGGGTTTTTTAAAATCCATCATATTGACGAAAAATTAAGTATACAGGGTCAGTCAAAAAGTCAGGACGAAACAAAGTTACTTTTTCTCTAATGGGACATCCTGTATATTATTTCATATTTCAATTTAGCTCAAAATTCTGAACAAAATTGATACAGCACATCATTTCCTGAACTCAACCGTTTTCGAGATATCGTATTTTGAAAATAACTTTTTTACTACTCTCATATTTATTAAAGAAAAAGCACGAAATAATGGATATTTATTATGAAAGTCACACAAGGTGGAGTATGTGGATATGATTACAATTTCATTATAATTTTTTTACAGAAAATAAAAATGCATGAATGATAAAATGTATTTTTTAATGAATGTCTAGGATATTTGAAATTTTATGAAACAATAGTTATGCCAGGAGAAAAAGAGAGAAAACAAGTTTTAATAAACAACAAATTTTTCTTTGGACTTCTATTTAATAAGGTGCTCAAAGTGCTTACCATTTACCTCCTGACAGTAATGAACTCGCTGAACAAAACTTTGTAGTCAATCTAAAACCATGTGAGGAGGAGTGGTAGAAATTTCATGCCTTATTCTTTCTTGCAACTCTTCGATATTTGGCGGACTATTTTTGGAGGTCAAATTTCCGTTAATAAAAAAAGTCCTATGACGTGTCCACCAATAATGCCACACCAGACATTTACTTTTTGTGGCCGATCAGTGTAAACTTCCTCAATCCAATGTGGATTTCGGTCTGAAAAATTGTTTGTTTAAGACTTTGACAACCAATAACGAACATGAAACATTTTAAAACTTACAACATATCAATTAATGTTCATAAAACTATTTGTATACATTCATGAACTATTTGAGAATTTATCAATGGAGTATCAGAACAGGTTCAGTAAGTGTTATTTTGCCAATACACCGAAACTATTTTCTGTTTTATTTCTCAATATTTGAGGTATTTTATTATACAGCTTCGGTCCTCAATAATCAATTCCTTGTTGTGCCTTTTCCAACTGATATTCTGAGGTCGTTTCCAAATCTTGTAGAATAGGAGTGAATATATACATATGCTTGGCACTGTCATTATATTTTCAGATTTGAAGAAATTCCTGCACGATTCTCTGTATTTCAGGCCACCATAATACTCTGATAGCATTTTTTTTATAAGTATAAAGATTTTTTTCGCTTCGGAGGCAGTTCCCCATAGGAATATACCGTAGCTAGTTATGCAATGAAAGTTAGCTGTGTATGCTACATTTGTTGCTTGGTGTGTCGATACAGATTTGATTCTTCTCATGGTGTATATAGCTGTACACAACCTCTGGCTCAGAGTAGAAATATGATCTGTCCTGTTAAGATTATAATCTAACATCAAACCTAGAAACTGTATTGGGTTTCCCGTAACGCCTCTTGGTGACATCAATAGGTGTTGAGTTTTCTCAGTATTTTGTATGAGAACATTTGCTGAAACCATAAATTGGCCTCTGTCAATGTGAGCTGTGATTGATTTTCTATTTCTTCAACAGTTTTACCTTTCACTAGGAAGGTGGTATCATCTGTATATATTGTAGAACTAAATACGCCAATGTTAGCTAGCAAGTCATTCGTATAGATTATGAAAAGAATGGGCCCTAAGATTGATCCTTGTGGTTTTCCTTGAATCACTGTTTCTGCTTGTAATAAATCATTTTTCCACCAAGTTGACTGAAATCGTTAGTTTATATTGAAAAAGTTTATGTTCGTAACCCCGAATAGAAAGAGACCTTAAAAAAGAAAAACAAGTATCTACTTATCACCGTGAAGTGGACAATAGTTACCATATAGAAGACCTCTGCAAAGGAGAAATTACAAAATACCTTTATTTAACAACCATGTTCATACTAGTGAAAAAAATGAGGAAAACCTGAAATCCAGACATTTTGAATGCATACACCTAATCTTTCAACTACTTATCTACATCTTGTATTGAAAGAAAACAAACTGCTTTGTGTTCACCACCATTCATCTTCACTCAATGCAATATTAACGATTAAAAAAACATCCAACCCTTCTAGGAGTTCCATTCCCACCTTTCCGTACCATCTTGGACGTGAATCTATTAAAAATTAAAAAAGGGACACGGTTTACTTCTACTCCTTTCGAGGTACACAAGGTGAAGGGAGGTTACGCTGTAGAACGTTATGTGTCATCACACCTTTTTATGTCCGCAAAGTCGTGACAAAATGAAGCAAAAGAATTTATTATAAGGTTCTGATGAAAGGACACACTGGCGTAGTTGGCAAAATTATTTCAAGGCTATACTTGGAAATATATAGGTATAAAGTAGATATAATTCACATTGTTTTTTTTTTAAATACTAAATTCTGTCTAACTTCAACTTGAACAAATCTTTTTTGATTACTTGCATTTCGGACTTCCATCGTCTTAATGGTTGAAATAATTCTATCACTTTAAAATTTTCTCACAACGTTTCGAATGCTTGAATTCGCAATCATCTTCTGGTAAATAATTTCGCGATTTTTCCTCCAGTCCAAGTCTTCACCTCTTATGCCATGTAAAGTAGTGGAATTACCAAGTGAAATGTTCATAAGTCAGTTTATAATTAGATTTTTGAAATCGTACCTAGGAAGCTACGACGACCATGAAAAGTGTTTGTTTGAGTTTACTTTCATGGGAAACATTCAAATCATGTTGTCCATTTTTTGAACAAATAAATGAATTACATTAATTTCAATATTTTTTCGCCATTGCACTATGATAAAATATGATCAATAAAAAATATTTCACATTTTATACAAATTTTTGTTTAATTTTTCCATTGTTTAAAATATTAAGGAAAGAAATTCATATTAAATCAATGATTTGTGATTCGCTACGAGGTAATCAAAATTTTCTATTTATTCGTATTCAATTCATTTATTTAAAAAACGAAGGTATAAACAATTGTCGAATACATTATTATTTTTAGATTCCAAAAAAATAACGAAAATAACTATAAGCGGTCCAATGTGAAAAATATTTTACAGAATCTAAAAAATAGTGTTTTTATATATTATTGCTATGGTTGTTTTTGTTATCTCCTTCGGTATCTAAAATAATATAAACATATATATATATATGACAATTGTTTATGAAAAATTGTGTACTTAATGAACAATCTAAATATCAATAAAACATTTTTTTTGGTACTTTATAGAAAATCACTAATCATAAATTTCAAGATAAAAACTTGTTCTTGATATATACTTTGAACAATAACATTTTAAAACCATTTTTGAATTGAAAAAACTGTGAAATTTTTTAAATCATAATATTATTTTATGAGAAATGAAATGTCAATAAAAAAGTTTTAAAAATAAGGAAGTTACCTAATTATTAAATTTGTTTCAAATTGTGCCATAAATTTGAATCGAGTGTAATAGCTTCGATTTTCAAAGCAGTGATAAAAATAGTGATTTATAATTAATTATATCAACTAAAAAGTTGACAATTGTGAAGAGTCCCTTTCACAAAACGAAAAAATTATAACTATATCAACTTTTTACACTTATTTGTTTTAATTACAGCCTTACTTTATTTTTCGTCAGGGCTCTGACCGCACGGAGCCCTATTTTCAACATTAAAAGGAAAGTTTTAATGACATTGATGAAGTTACGGTAGATGACATTATTTTTCTGAAATACCGTTAATAGTATTCGAGTAATTTGCAAAAAAATACTCGCCTTTTGCAATTGTTTGTGGGTTTGAAACTCTCCCACATTTTTTTAGATGCGGTTACGAATCCATGACGAAAAATTTAATTGGCATTAGCAAGAATTAACTTGTGTCTAATATGTCAATCGCTGCCACAAATCTCCACCACTGGATTCAAACACATTAGGCAGCGGTCATATAAACGCGGTGTTTTATGGCCAGGTGTAGATTTCGCAGCATTTTGTCATTGCTTTTTGTTCATATCTCATCCATAACCCTGGTTTTTCTTGTGTCAGAGGCGGTACCCTCCCTGCCTCTGGAATTACTCGATTTGATACAGAAAAAGGTTCGCGCATTGTGAGGAATGATTTGTTAAAGGGGCGGGACAAATTCACTTCGGAAAGGTGCGAGCACAAAAGATATCGTGCTGTTGACAAATTTCTGAAGTCTGCGTGTAATTTTTCAATAAACTTTTGAATTTTCGATACGAATTCGAATGAGAGAGTGGACGCCCAACGGGAAATTAGGTGGATGATTTGGTGGGAAAGGACATATGAATAGCTAATTTGGTTTAGGGTAGAAAATAATATCTATCCTGAAAAACAACACAGGGTGAATGATTTCCGAATACTTTACATTTATTCCAAATCTCATTCAATTTTTCAACATCAGAATGATATTTTTGGGATCGTAATTGAGAGTTTTTTTCTTTTGTGCATATCTGAGTATTGCTTTTTGACACTAGTACATAAATAGTTATTTTTGTATCTAGTGCGCGAAATGCTACTTTGGTGATCGAGAACTGATTTTTTTTAACGAGGCGCAGCCGAGTTAAAAAAAATAGTCGAGATTACCAAAGTATTTCGCGCATGAGATGCAAACAGAATTTTTTCTACAAACGTCAAAAATATTGTTCTAAAATAAGTAATAACTATGAAAAATAGTATTGAACTGGCTTAAATAATTTTTCCAAATCAAGTAATTACTGTAACTGTGGAAATAAAATGGCATTTGTTGACAATTATTTCAAAGTGACAGTTCTTGATAATTATTTTGGAGTGACTTTTTATTCGCGTCAATTTCGTGCGTGATATTTATTATTGTAAAAGAATGGAAATTTCGAGCGACGATGAACTAAGCAGTACCCCACCTAACTTGATAGATGCGGCCAATTCCGTAATTTCCAACCTTTTACCGGAGAAATCGAGGCGGCAGTATGAAAATGCATATCAGCAATTCAAAGAGTGGTGTGAAGCAAATAAAGCCAGGAAAATATCTCTCACAATTTGAAAGCCTTAATTATTGTTCTACATTAATAAATAAACGATTTCTTGTTTTTTGCTTGATTGAGGAGTTGAGGACCATATAGGTTAGAATATGAAAATCCCATATAGTTTACATGCAGTGTGCGAAATATATTTCGCACATTACTTCGCGCACGGTGTCATGGTAACGAATGAAAATGAAAAAAAGTGCCACTTCGCATACTGTTGTCAATGCGCGAACCTTGTCATTTTTTGACGTTTGTAGAAAAAAACATTTTATTTGTCATTAAAAAATATTAAATATGAAAATATGTGATACAAGCTGAATTTAAGATGACAAGAACCACTGAAAATATGTCCACCGAAATTGTGAAAATCGAAAAATTGGAGTATCCAGCCATCATCAAGTACCTGTATTTAAAAGGGTTGAGAGGTAAGCAGATTTACGAAGATATGCTTAATACCCTTGGTGATCAATGCCCTTTGTATGCGACAGTGAAAAATTGGACTGCAAGCTTCAAAAGAGGTAATTTTCCATTGAAAATAATGACCGATCGGGAAGGCCAGTTTCTGTGTTAGTCCCCGAAAATATCGATGCAGTTCATGACATGATTTTAACAGACCGTCGAATTGAGCTAAAACGGATATCCGAGTGAATATTTCATACGAACGCGTTCATCATATAGTTCACGTCAATTTGGACATAAGAAAAAATGCTGCAAAATGGATCCCCAAATGTTTGAATGTTGACCAAAAGCGTGCAAGGGTAGTAGCATGCGTTCGATCTGTGCTCGATTTGAAAACGATGTAGACTTCTTAAAGCGAATAGTTACTATGGATAAGACTTGAGTACATTTCTACGATCCAGAAACAAAGCAACAATCGATGGAATGGCGACACTCCGGTTCTCCAAGACTTAAAAAGTTTCGTATCCCAAAATCTGCTGGAAAAAATATTTTCAACACATGAAATATTTGTGAACGATAGTTTGAAATCAATAAATTTGAATATTTGGAAAATTTTATATGTAATTTTTGTATCTAGCGTTATTTTTTGGAGAACCCACAAGGAGTTTATAAAATATGGTGAACTTATGCAAAAAAATATTCGTATTTCATTTTTTCAATTTCTAGCTTCATGACATACCAGCTAGTTATACAATAGCTCTGATAAAAATGTACAAGCTTTGCTATATTTTCAACTAGCTTTGGATAATGATAATAATGTCTTTATTCATCACAATTAACTGAAAATAAGTGACTGTAACCAATCAATTTATGATGAGATGGTAAAGTGTCAGCTTGAGCTGTTTTGAAACTTTACCAAAGAAAAACAATAAGATGAATTCGATTACTGAGAATACAATCAAACACTTATAAATATCGAAGAAAATGTAACAAAAAATTATTGGAACTGACCGATACAAAATGAAATGAAAAAAATCAAATGGGATTTTTCACCAGAAAATATGGAACTTATTCTCAAACGCTTATGCCGTCGGTGACCTTCTGAGAAAAATGGTATTCCGAACAATGTCATTATATAAATTAAACTTCAGTTTTACTGAACATCAATCAGATTTCGACATTAATCGTAACAAAAATGAATAAATGAACACCGTAATAGCTCAATAGTCAAGAAAACCCATTCCATATTCCACGAAAGAGAAACGTTCTCGATTAAATAATCCGAGCTAGCATTGCATGTCGAACCAATAAAAAATTGAAAAAGAACAGCAGTTGCTCCACCGATACTTTATAACAATAAGCATTCGACCTCATCACATATGTTTTACGAAATATTCTATATAATTTTATACTTATTTTTTTCCCGTACAATGCACAGAAAATAATAGGAGTAAAGAGTAATATCAATAATTAAGCGGGCAAGTAGTATACACATGTGCCTGGTTCACATAAGTACTGGAAAGAAGACACGGCACTCGGAAAGTTCTTCCGGAAACAATGCAACCAATTACGTGAGATGACGTTCCCACAGGGAGCTTAGGTAGCTTTACAGAATGAGTACGTTCTCATGAAGATTTGTGAAGGCGAACAAGAAGTAGACATATCTAGAATTCTGCAATATGCAATTGTTACAATTTTATGTTTTTTAATCTATATCAACATATTGAAGTCAAAGACGGGTATTATTGTTTGAAGTTGAAAACGTATTCAGTTTAATATTTAATAATAATAATAATGCGTTTATTCCATTAGGATCATGTACATGATATTGGAAACGTCACAATGTATAAACAGAGTATACAAATATACAAATACAACATGTTAAAGAAAACAAGTTAAAGTGAATACAATAAAATTATAAATGTAAAATGATCAGTTCTGATGATCAAAATATTCCGAAACACTATAAAAGGATTTGGTGATAAAAAAATCTTTTAACATCAATTCGAATTTTCTTTGTCTCTTCTCAATCTTTATAGTAGTGGGAAGAGAGTTGAAAAGTTTAATGCCTATATAACAAGGGCTGTTCTCAAATGGAGATGTTCTATGTTTTGGTACTCTAATTAGATCTCCCTGCCTGGTAGGATAATTGTGAATTTGCGAGTTCTTTTCGAACATTTCCAGATGGTTTCCAATAAATACTATGCATTTATACATGTAAATACTTGGTAGAGTAAGGATTTTACAACGTTGGAAGTATGTCCTGCACGAGTCTCTTCTCCCAAGACCAAATATGAGTCTAATGACTCTTTTTTGGCATGTGATGAATTGCTCCATAGTATGATATTATAGGATATGCGAGAATATATTAATGCATAGTAGACATTCAAAAGCTATGAAGTTCTCAGTGTGTTTTTCAACTGCAAGATTGCATAATAACCATTGTTGATTTTTTTCGAAATGTTATTTATATTAGTTTCCCAACTCATATTGATATCCAGATATGATCCCAAGAATTTGGTACTATCAGTTATCTTTATAATATCGTCGTTTATTCTTACTTGGAGCTGAGCATTCATAGGCGTGTGTCTTGAGTGAAACTGCATGCATACAGTTTTTTCGGTATTTACTATTAAAAAGTTCCTTCTGCACCACTCATTGAATTCAAGAGATAGGTGATTCAATTTCAATTCCAGTTCTTCTAAGGTATCAGCATCCGTTGCTAATGTTGTATCAGCATAGAGAAAAATATGTTCTGTACTCAGATATAAGGGAAGATCATTTATGAATAGAAGGAATATGAGAGGACCCAATATAGAGCCCTGTGGGACTCCGATGTCCATATTATACATATTTGATTTTTCATTTTGTAATTCGACATACACTTTCCTGTTTTTTAAATATGAGTCAAGCCATGAAAGTATCGTTCCTCTAAATCCCAGAAAATATAATTTGTTTATTATTATAGATATGCTAATATCTTTAGGTATTTGTTTCATTACTGCAACTTAAAATTACTTCAAGTGACGTAACTACCCAAAAAATATAAAACCGAGAAAAAAAATTAACACCATATGAGACCTAATGCAAGACGAGTAAAATGTTGTTCGAATGACAAAATAATTTGGATCCGACAAAATGGAGAAGGTGGAACGGGGTGAACTTTTAGGGGTTGAAAGTGGTATTTCACGATTTTTCGCGAAGTGCTACGAAAGTTGACCTTCTATCGAATAAAGTTGTCCGGCAAAGTTGTTGATAATAAAAAGATCTCAAACTTTTGTATTCAATACTTTTCCACGTCACCTCAAATTTTCCGGTAAAATCGGAAAAACCGTTTTAATTTTTTTCTTGTGTAAAAATTGTGTGTTTGTCGCAAAATTCAGTGGAAATATACCTTTTTATGTTCTGAGTTGTTTTTTTTTGCAGTGAAATATTTATATTTCTCGAACCTTTTTGAAGTACTCGGAGAGTGGGCGGCTCCTAGCAGCTACTTCCCTGAAATGAAATCTTATGTTATGTCATTAGTTATTTTGGGAAAACTTTGTCAGGACAAATCACAAAAAACATTTTAGTATTGATGAGCATTTATATATTGTCGTTCATTTATCCTGCCAAAAACTTTTTTCATTCATTTGATACATTTCTTCAGCTCGAAATTTCAGTAATTCAGTAATAATGCTCGAAAAACTGATATTAGACAAAATTGTTGGACCCTACGATCACGCAATTTTGTCATGTCAGTTTTTCTCGTGAAAACAGTGATTGGCAAAATTATTTCGTTGAAAAAAGAAATTATGCAGTAAAAAAACTCTAGTGCTTTTACTGTTGATAATTACTGTCATATGTTTAATAAAAATTTCTTTCGCTCACTACTACAACTCTTAAAAAGAATACTGGAATAAATAAATCGCTGCCACTGATTCGCTTCAATTCCCTAATTAGGCAAAGAATTGTTAAGAACAGGGACAAAACCTCAGATTTCCAGATGAAAAGCAATTTCACTCTTTTGTTCCAATCTTCGTTTTCTCGTTGACATTCAACAACCTTTTACTCTGTGTCGATTCAACAACGTTTCACGATCCCGAGTTACCAATGCGGAAAACAAAAAATCTTCGACAATAAAAGCTGTCAAATATCCAATGCCCCGATTCTGGGGAGAGAAATGTCAATTAGCTTAGGTCACCATTCGAACTCATCGTTCTGGAAACATTTTAGGGGAATATCACACCGCATCGGCACGGATTCATTGAACATTTTCGCACTACCCGGCCATTTAGTATTCAATGAGCAGAAAATTTATTCACATTTATAGTCATCATTAGGTTGTGACACTTCATGGGAAAGGCGAAATGCTCGATGAATTATTATTGTCATCTGGGGCCTGTTTCACGAAAGTCACAAGTCACAATTGTACAAGTATAGGTGTTTCACGAATATTTTTAACATTTTTGAAAAAAGTAACAAGTGTGACGAATATAGTTACAAGAAACAAGAGAGGGAGTTTGATCAGAATAAATTGCTTCGACAAGTGACTCAAAATGTATCAGTTTTCTTTGTGTTTTTTATTCAGAAAAACTGGACAACAAGAAATAAACAGGTAGCATGGTAATAGGTCTCGTACATGGTATGACACTTTGACAGGAAAGGGCTGCGTCTTCCCTAGCTCACACTCGTCTATCGAAGACCTTCAGGTAACGATCTACATATACTTGCTTTTGATATGCCATAGTACTGACCACCATTACCCAATGGAGAGCTGCACACAACACAACTTTTTCAGAAAATGCCTCACTTCTTCTGGTCACACTTCTATGTATGTGCCCAATTTCCCCAAGTAGTGCTTCCAATTTAATGGACGACATTCGAAATATTTCATTGAACTCGTACAAGCTGATGAACTCTAGATTTGTTCTCACCCTGAATATACGACGTCTTCGGCCTCTGTATAGTGGAACCGGTAATACGAGGATATATTGAAAAATTCTTAGCCTACTCTAGAACCAAACAAAATTTCAATGTCGAAATATTTTATTACTCAACATATTCTCTAATTGGATACATTTATTACAGCGAACCTGCAACGTCTCTAGACCTTTCAAAAAAAAAGTTTCTTCTTGCTCGGCAAACCAGACCTCCACAGCTTTTATTACCTCCTCGTTGGAAGAAAATTTACGACCTTTTTAACTTTTTTTCAGTTGAGGAAAGAGATGAAATTCGGACGGAGCCAAATCTGGTGAATAAGGAGGGTGTCCTAGTAATTCAAACCCTAAATCACGAATTTTTTGCATGGCAACATGAGATTTGTGTGCAGGGGCGTTGTCCTGCAAAAACAAAACACCTTTGGATAACTTTCCGCGTCTTTTCTCTTTAATTTATTCCCGTAGAGTGGTCAGTAATGTCGAATGGTAATCTCCAGTTATTGTTCTACCCTTATCCAAAAAATCAATCATGATTACTCCATGGCAATCTCAAAAAACTGAAGCAAGAACTTTTCCATTAGATTTTTGGACACGAAACTTCTTAGGTCTTGCAGAACCGGAGTGTCGCCATTCCATCGATTGTTGCTTTGTTTCTGGATCGTAGAAATGTACCAAAGTCTCATCCATAGTAACTATTCGCTTTAAGAAGTCTACATCGTTTTCAAATCGAGCACAGATCGAACGCGATGCTACTACCCTTGCACGCTTTTGGTCAACATTCAAACATTTGGAGATCCATTTTGCAGCAATTTTTCTCATGACTTACTTGACGTGAACTATTTTATGAACGCGTTCGTATGAAATTTCCAGTGCTTCAGATGTCCGTTTTAGCCCAATTCGACGGTCTGATAAAATCATGTCATGAACTGCATCGATATTTTCGGGGACTGACACAGAAACTGGCCTTCCCGATCGGTCATCATCTTCAATGTAAAATTTACCTCTTTTGAAGCTTGCAGTCCAATTTTTCACGGTCGCATACGAAGGACATTGATCACCAGGGGTATTAAGCATATATTCGTAAATCTGCTTACCTCTTAACCCTTTTAAATACAGGTACTTAATGATGGCTCGATACTCCAATTTTTCGATTTTCATAATTTCGGTGGACATATTTTTTCTTTTAAATTATTGCGTAACTCTGGTTTACTTTTTTGACGTCAAACTTTACAGTGACACTTCTAATAAGTTATTGTTCGTTGCTATGGTAACGCAATATTTTGTTTATGAAGGGAACTAGTCTAGGCTAACTAGATATCAATACATCCTCTTAGCATAGGTTAAAATATTCAGCCATTTTCACCAGTGTTCACTTGCAACTTGCAACACTGTCAAAAGTTACAATGGTGAATCTGTAGAATTCTACTTGTGAATAGGAGAAATATCGCTAGTTATACCAAGTCTTGTGACTTTCTCTTCGTGAAACACTTGCAACTCAAATTTTTTACAAGTTTGTTAATATCCACTGATGAATATGTTTGTGACTTTCGTGAAACAGGCCCTTGGAGTCGATTTTTGATGATTTGTTCCATCAGAGCACAGCAAGAGAAATCTTCACCTAAATGAATTAGAACACAGTGAACCGTAGATTTTTGGAAACAAAATAAAATCATATCTCGGCTTGAACATATCTCTGAAATTTTTTTAAGAGCATCTCTTGAAAGTACTTCATGTCCCAATCGTAAAATGCACAAGAGGGATGCTGAGAGTATTAGGACCGCTCCTTTAATTTTTGAATCGTTTGAGATTTTGAATCCGTAGTAATTGCACAAACTACACTGAAAACGATTCGATCTCCACAAACTTTATTTAATCAGACAGTGAAGAATCTAGTGTGCAGGCGAAACATGTCTGATTGAATAAAATTTGTGAATATCTAATCGTTTCCTATGTAGTTTGTACAATAATAATTTGATCATGTTCCGTTTTTGTATCATTTATGATTTATTTATGATTTATGATTTATGATGTATTTAGAGAGAACAAAATAATTCATCTATATCCAGTACCGAAAGTGAGTAGTATCTTGTATTATTGGAAAACAATTTAATGAAAATCATGGCACGAATATTATCACACACGGAATCCCGCCATTCCCACCAATTTCAATATTTCTAAATGAAATGCGTGTTTGTTATTGTACTTAATAGCATTTCAATAAACAAATTATATAAATTAGTCGAAAATGTAACAAATAAAACTGATTGATGATAGTGATTTAGTAAATTTCAAAAATTACGTTTCTTTATTCATTTCATTCGTCGGCAATACTTGAAAACTTCTATTCTTGTAAATTTACCCTAACAAGAAAACCGACCGTGGCGGTACACGCAAATGCGGAATATTTGGGAAACAGACCACGATTTCATTTGTTTTCTCTTAATCAAGCTGGCGAATTATCTCCCGTTTAATCCCATAGTTTTGCAGGCACGAGTCGATGACACACCAGAGTTTTTAGACATCTTGATAGGGGTCAATAGTTGTTTTGTTGAAGACTTTTGCCTACGAATGTATCTATTGTACTGTGTTGAATACTTGATTATTTAATCCATTTTTTAATTATTAGTATATAATGTTCCATCATATATTGTCAATTTCCTCTTGAAATAATCAAAGTTTGGACGCACTTGGAGTTTGGAAAAAAACCAATCTGAAAATTTCCAAAAAAAAAGTATGTTACCATTTTGCATCAAAAAAATTTACGGACACTGTACTTGCTGTCGGACTGTTGGAGAGATATTGTCAGGGGTAATATAATAAGTGGTATGATTATTACCGATAATTTTTTGGAATATTATTGAATTGCAATCCCAAAGCTGAATGATTGCCAATGAATTGATATTCCAAAAAATTATAGGTTATAAATCATACCACGAATTATATTTAGGACGACAATATATCGATTTGAAAATTTTTGAATTGCCTGGTAATTGATTCTTTATTTCTGGCCGTATTCAACGGAATACTCTTTTCCACTGCTTCATCTATGATACCAATAGCCATTTGTCCCCAACGATCGCTCATATTGATTAAGAAATATAACTAGTCAAAACACAAAGATTTGACGTTTATAATTTCATTATTTTCACTTGACAGCTAGTAAAACAAAAACTAAGCAGGTTTATCACCGTGAAAATACAGCGACAAGCTATATTTTCACTTGTAATCTCCCAAGTGCTTGAATTATTGCCGGAAATTTTTCGAGTACATGAATTTTTTGAAAATTACCCGAGTCGCGCAGCGACGAGGGTAATTTTCTTAAAAAATTCATGTACGAGATAAATTTCCTGCAATTAATTCAAGCACGCGGGGGATTCGGTAAGAAAATTTTACACCAAAATATATCCAACAATTCATAAGAAATAACTAACTATGGTTCACCTGAACTATTTATATGCATAGTACAAAAAAGTTGCATGAAAATATTGATATGTAAAACACACTTAATAAAATTTCAATTTGATTTTTTTAAATTTAATAAAAAAAAAGTAAAAATGTTCTTGCTCCACTATTGAACTAGTGACCACACGACCACGAGGCGGACACTTTACCGACTCGCCACGGGGCCTTTGATTTACATGTAGACAACTGGTGTATTGAAGTGTTTCTGAAATTTGATTTCAGAATTTGCAAATTCTGCGATTATCGTGAAGAAAATATTCAGACACATTCGAAATATTTAATAAATACATAAATACGAAATATTATCTCATTTCAAATGAAAAATACAATTCCATTTGTACATCAAAGCAAAATATAAACTATCACCTGTCAAATATTTGACAGAAAAATTTCCACTTATTAATTTCAGCCAGGGTACCCAGGAGGATAAAAATTTCCGGAAATTTTTTGGGTTGCCATGGCATCTAAATGAGAACGAATGTTTTGGTTCTCTCTAAAAGTGAGGTGTGAAATTTTCACTGTAATTCCGATTCTATTGGCTGAATTTCAAAATTTGAAATAGACTGATTAGTTGTTAAGCAAGGAGATATATTGTCAATTTTATCAATATCCAAGAAAGGCAAACGATGCAACGGTGAGTTGAAGTCACCCGTTTCTTGTATCGGCTTATTTTCCCACAAAGTGAATCAATTAGGCTAAAGACAAGAGTCATTAAGAGCTGCAGGAAGTGAGGCTTGTAGAAAAGATGAAAATGAGTTTTCGGCGAAGAGAAGAAATCGTAAAGTTACCAAAAACTCAATTAGAAATGGAGCTAAGACAAAAGCGCCGCCGCGTTCAATCGGTGGCGCCAGCATCTCATCACCGTGCCGACATCGCGTTGAAGGACGAACAAATTGCAACTCTAGGACAGCGCTGTCCGTGTGGGTCATCGAAACCAGTGGTGTAGTTGGACGTCGGATAACAATATGTCAGCACACAGCTATTTCTTACAAAGAAACAACATGGACTACTTCAAAAAACACAGTGGTAGCAGACCTAGAAAGTATTGCAAACTTACGAAAGCGTATAAGAGCCACTGAGTTTTTTTTTTCATTTTTCTGACTTTAAACTCGGAATTTCCGACTTTGAAGTCGGAACTTTGTTTTTCCGAAATAAAGCTCGGAAATTCTGACTTAAAACACGGAAATTCTTATATCGCAGGTATAATTGCAATTTCCGCGTGTATTCTGGACATGTACCTGCCAGGAATGGCTTTGTGCTGATCACTAGAGACTGTTGTCTATTGTTTTTGTGAGGACATGTTGGATTGTTCTCTTGACAAAGCATCTTCAATATATATTTTTTTACTGAAAATAATATCATCTTTAAGAATCTTTGTAGTTAGTTAATAAAATCTAATCAGCTATGTCATTCAGAATTTTGGGAACACCTATTTTTATGAATCGGGAAGAATTATCACAAAATCATCTCTACAACTTTAATTATAAACAAGTTTCAAAGTAGGGGTTGGAAGTTTCGGATTCAGCAGGAATCCATATTCAGCCTTCTACAAGTTATGCAGAAAAAACATCCTTCTTCAAAAAAATGTGAAAAATGGTGGAAAACTTAAAATCAAATATTGATACCATGTCCAATGCCCAAGCATGGATATAGTTAGTTTCGAAAGAAAATATTCAAAGGTAAATAGTCCAATGATTCGTGTCACCACTACACTTTGGGCTGAAATGGACTTCTATAGAGATTACCTTTTTTTATACTCATTTGGTGATTGGAAGTGAGATGAAAGTACATATTATATGTGTTATTGTGTGTTTCTTTGCTGTAACCACTAATTTTGGAATGATCTGGATACTTTTTAATTAATACATCTAGAAAAAATTGCGACTTTTTTTCATTTCATTGATGCATCTGATCGTCGGTTACATTCTAATGATATAACTGAATGTAGTTGCTAAATATTGTCTGCCATGTGGCCAAAAATGTCTCCACCAACTTTAGGACATTTCTTTTATGTTATTTACCTACAGTCATTTCGGATTTGGTGATGGGTAAATAATCACTTTAAATATTTTGTCTTAATTTTCACGTGTTTTTAAATGACAGTTACACTAGGAAATAAAATCACCTCATCAAAATTAACTAAAATAATGTCATAACTAAAATTTGTTTCATGAAATTTTCAAAGAAGGTATTGTTTGGGTATTTGGTATGAGTCACAACAATTCAAACGATATATATTCAAAAAATATTTTGTTGAATTAGAGTAGAGTAGAGAAATGAAAGATTTTCATTTTGATTCGACTTGTAATAAAGCCCAAAAGTATGAAACGGCTAGCTGTCACCCCTCTAAGCGTTACACTTCCTTTCGACTTATTGAACGTTTGATATAATTCAAATTTTGATGTCATATGGATCCAAGTAACATACAGGACAATATTATTTTTCAGAACAGCAAAAAATGAATTTTTTCATCAGTTTATTAGGAAATTAGACAAAAGTATCATAATAATGTAACTTGAAATTCGACTTTTCAATCAGCTCTTTATCTAAATATGCTCGTTCGTTTTATTTTTCTTACAACCAATCGCTGTTGATGCATTTCATATTCACAGTTTTTGTTTGCTCTCTATGCTCACTTTATAAGGTTTGTTCGTATAATTGATCCTATTCGACAATAATTTTTCTTCGTTTGACAAACGTATTTTATCGGTCTGTATATAAATATATAAATAAGGATGGATTTAGCGAGGGGCAATATATGAAAATATAAGTAGAAAAGTTATTGGGTATAACCCTCAAAATGTTCTGCAACCGTAGACACGTGTTTCGAGCTTAAGCTCTCATCAGTACGGTAAAATTAAGTACGAAGATGTACAACACTTGGATGTAAAAATAGAAACAAAGGCAGTCAACAACAGGAAGCCAACCACACATTTGTGGCTTCGGTTAGAAGACCTTGTGCTTACAAGGCAACAACTAACGTCGCCACGGAGGCAGCTATAGCTACCAGCGTGACAATCCTACCCAGGAAAATACAAATAAGGATGGATTTAGCGAGGGGCAATATATGAAAATATAAGTAGAAAAGTTATTGGGTATAACCCTCAAAATGTTCTGCAACCGTAGACACGTGTTTCGAGCACTTGATTTTACCGTACTGATGAGAGCTTAAGCTCGAAACACGTATCTACGGTTGCAGAACATTTTGAGGGTTATACCCAATAACTTTTCTACTTATATTTTCATATATTGCCCCTCGCTAAATCCATCCGTATTTGTATTTTCCTGGGTAGGATTGTCACGCTGGTAGCTATAGCTGCCTCCGTGGCGACGTTAGTTGTTGCCTTGTAAGCACAAGTTCTTCTAACCGAAGCCACAAATGTGTGGTTGGCTTCCTGTTGTTGACTTCCTTTGTTTCTATTTTTACATCCAAGTGTTGTACATCTTCGCACTTGATTTTACCGTACTGATGAGAGCTTAAGCTCGAAACACGTGTCTACGGTTGCAGAATATTTTGAGGGTTATATATATATATATATATATATATATATATATATATATATATATATATATATATATATATATATATTATACAGACAGCCAATCTGTGACAATTGAACATGCCATACGAATAGCCGTCTCTATCCGTACAGGCTATGCCTTTGGGTACACTCTACGAGTATTTTTGAAGGAATATTCATATTATTACCATTATTATATAATTATTTCGTTATGTCATGTAGTTCGTGAAATCCCCTCCGCTTCCGTAACACTGAAGAGCAATAACGATGTGTAACTTGGGTGAAACAAATTCTGACTTTAAATGTACTTCCATATCAATTCAATAAATAAATAAGTATAAAAGAAGGTAATCTCTGTAGAAATCCATTTCAGCTCGAAGTGGAGTGGTGGCAAAAGTCATCGGACCATGTATCTCCAAATATTTCCAAAAAATCGAAAATATGAGGCAAAAATCTGACAGAAAACAACCATTTCCCTGGCTTTCATTCGAACTTGTTCGAATTTTTGCAGTTACTCTACCTGGAGTCTTTTGCTGTCTCGATGAGTGCTTATTGATTTTCCTGGCGGATGGCGCAGCGACTGACTTACTGTAAGTCGCTGCTTCATCCGTAGGGAATTATTAGAAAAACAATGGATTGTAATTCATTTGGCAGGGACAAGACAACTCAAAGTTGTCGGACCTACCCTTGCACTGATGAGAGGCAACAACCTCGAAACATGTCTGCAGGTGGTCATCCCCAGCCAAATTGAGGATAATCTTTTATTTGTCTACAATAAGCACTTGCAATTGAGCCTTCAAGGAAGAACGTTGCACAAATATCTGTCAGATGTAGTTCAATATCCGCTGTGGCATCAGCCAGGGAAGTAGTTGTTTTCTGTCAGATTTTTGCCTCATATTTTCCACTTTGTGGAAATGCTTGAAGGGAAGGGTGCTTCGACTTTGTCGATTTCATTCTTATCAGGTTACTCAATGCATTAAAATATTAGTTCATCATCAAAACAGTTGCGTGTAAGGGTGAATCAGGATGACGGAAATAACAATTTCATCTTTTTTTTAGGAATGATGGAAGACATGTAAAATAAATGGGATAAAAAAAAGTTACTCGAATACTCTGAAAAAAACTTTTTGGCTTTGCCGTAATTTGAAAATAAGAGATCTGAACGGGTGGTATCAGGCAAGTATCGAAGATATAATGATAAAAGATGGAGAATATGCACGTATAAAAATATCTATAATAAAACTTTTCTAAGGTGTTCCTGGTAGTCAGCTCGAGAGCAGTTGTACGATAATGTATTGAAAAAGCGTTTGAAAACGAAGCTTTTGAAAAGCCCTTTTTTTTCAATAACATTTTGTTATTTTACACTACTTTTCTGAATGAGTCAATAATCTCAAAGATAAAAACTTCAATAAGTCTTTGTGTTTCACCTAACCATGTTGACAAATTCAGATTATTTCGTGAAAAAACTTCATCGATTATTATAAAATCCTCCTGCTCCGCCTGTGTGAAACTGACCAGGTAGATCAAAAGAACCCACAGACGCGGCGTTATTACCAAAGATGAGTTACTCCAGATAGATTTATTATCAGCATTCGTCATAATTTCATTAGTTTCTTGACAGAAGCACCACAAAAAACTGGCGTGTAAATCAATTCTATAACGCCTTTTTAGTCGGCTCTTTCTTCAATAGCGTATTTGGATAATGTACAAAAGATTATTAAAGATCCATTTGGGTGGTAAGGATTTCTCTTGACGGGTATGAGAACTGAAAGAGCTTATTTCGTAGAGGAGTAGAGATAAGTTTTTTTATAAATAAACTCAGGCTACATCTGAATCTTGACAACTTCAAGGTTTGAAACTTTCATCAACCATAAAAGCATGTTTCTGAAAACAATATGTTATAACATTTATTTTTTTCTTTGAAACAATTCAGAACTATATAGGAAGGAACTTACAAGTATTCCAATACATGTGTTTTTTTATATAAATCCATGTTGAGTTGAGGTCAGAATTTTATCTTAGTTTTTTTACTAGTACTTCCCAAGGATAAAATTTGGATTCTCTTAATTCCTAAATTTCATTAATGTTCTATATGAGTTACTTGTATGTTACAGGAAAATATTCTTGTGCAATTTTTAAGCTTTCGTTCTAACTTGAATGATTGTGGGATTACAAGAACTGAGTCAACCTAAGTTAAATATAAAAGTTTTGAGTAAGGTTATTCTGGACTTTCATTGTCTAAAAAAGAACAAAGAAAAATTCAATTCTCTGCAATTTTTAATCACGACGTTTCAACTGTTAAAATCTACAGTCGTTATCAAGTATATAATGCGACAATCTCAAGGATACTTCTTATATATGCTGTGGATAATTTTGTGTCATTAGCCTAGGGGTAATTTGGCGGTATTCAGGTAAGCTTGTTAATTACAGTGCCAGGCCCCTCCGGTACAGCATTGTTAATTCTTATCGCAATTTCAATTGATCCATGCCACTATTTAAGGGGTTCCACACATTACGGATTTCTATGCTAGCTTGACTGAAGACTTTGTAGTTCATAATATATGCACTCTCTTTAAACTTCCTTCTATACCAGCCCTCTTCTTTATGGATGACTTCGGCTTCAGTCCATTTTATGTTGTGTTGGGTCGTCCAGACATGATCCGCTATCCCTGACTTTGATGTTTCTCCTCGTTGAGTGTTTCTCTTGTGTTCAGCGAGTCTAACGCTAACTGGTCTCTTAGTTTCTCCAAGATAAGCTTCGCCGCATTCACAAGGGATGCGGTAGATGCGGTTTTTGGAGTCAATGTCAGAGTTACGTGGTCTCGTCTTTGTGAGATGGCTGCGAATAGTGTTACCTGACTTGAAACATGTCCGTATTTTGTATTTCGACCCAATTCGCTTTATTCTTTCCGATAGACCTCTAACTTACGGAACGCACAGGGTGGCTTGTGTCGGCTCGTCTGGTTTCTTGTTCTTATCCTCCCTGCGGGCTAGAACCTCTTCTATACGTTTTTTGTGGTACCCATTTCGTCGCAGATCTTTCTTGATATTGTCCAATTCAATGGTAAGACTTTTATCTGTGTTACATAGGTTGTAGGCACGGTCCACCAGCGATCGAACAACCCCTCTCTTTGTAGCACCATGATGGTTCGATTCGAAGTTCAGGTATTTTCCGGTATGAGTCGGCTTTCTGTATACTGATGTTTGGCACTTATCATTGTTCTTTTGAACTTTCACGTCTAGAAAAGGTAAACCGTCTTGGGTCTCCTTTTCCTTCGTAAAGTTTATTCAGATGTTCCAAAAAGACGTCAAGGTCCTCGTCTCCGTGGTTCCATATGTCAAACGTGTCGTCAACATATCTCAACCACATCTGAGGTTTCTTATGGGCTGTCTCTGTAGCAAAAGTTTCAAACCATTCCATATAGATGTTTGCTACCAAGGGCGATAATGGGGATCCCATCGGTAGTCCGTCTTCCTGGGAGAAAAAGCGGTCTTTTTCTTGAAAGTAACAATTTCGCATGCAACATTCTAGCAGGTCCATAATGCCACGTACTGGTAGGTTCGGCCTGTTCTTCAGCTCTGTGTCTTCTTGTAGATTTTTCCGAATAATTTGCAAGGCCTCTTCTACCGGGACGTTGGTGTAGAGACTTTCCACGTCAAAATTGACGAATTGGTCTCCTGGTCTTTGTTCTTTTTTAGACAATGAAAGTCCAGAATAACCTTACTCAAAGTGAAACATTGTCAACCACTTTCAAACAAACGATAAAAGTTTTGCTTAAACGTTCTCGCAAAGTTTACAACTTGAAATTAACTATAATAGTCAACTTCCACATCAGCTTATTTGAAAGTTCCGCATATCGAATACTGGTGTTGTTAAAATTGACATTTCCAAGAACCAATATTGTACAGAATTCTGGGAATTCAGAAATAAAAGCGTGTTAAAAATAGACATAGATGTGTCAGCTTATATGAGTACTTACTTTTGTTCTACTGAAAACTCTCCATTAGAATTCCTTTGGAAATTGAAACAAATATTTGGTTATTCTTCTATAGAAAAATAATATACTGTAACATACTGTACAATCGTACAGGTACCGCAGTGGATCATCATTTCAATCGTTGACGGAAATAACAATTTTAACAAAATTTAAATCCATTTCATACCGAAATATGAAACTTTTTGCATACATTTGTTCTACCCTGTATTGAATTGTATAGGACAATTGAAGTGAATGGCTTTTCAAATATTCTTACAGCGGTAATAAATCACTACGATTTTCTATTATTCAACTTCACACAACACATTTCGTATAGTACAAATATACTACGGCAATTCATGTAGTTTTCCGAGTTCTATTATTCGACTTTGGTGGCCATTTATACACTCCAGTTCACAAATGATATTAATCATTTGGCTTCTTGAACGAAAAGACATGTGTTTGTATTATTCTACCAAAAGATAACATGCCAACAATGAAAAACATTCCTCAGAGTGTTACTCTATGCCATAGAATGAAAGGCAAGTTCTTGTCTTCTTGAAAGAATCCAATATTCACTACACAAGTATTTGACTTTGAAATGTAAAGATAACTTTTATTACTTGAATTTATTGGTATGTATGGTGCAATATGGTCCTGAAGGAATAGAGTAAAAATATATGAAGTGACAATTACGTTGTTCAGAAAAAAGAGTGGAATTAAATTATTAACGAGTCAAGTAAGCTGCAAGTGACAAGTGTGTAACCGTATAATCTATATGAAAGTATAAAATTTTCAAAAAAAAAAAATTATTTTGGAAAAACTGAATTTTTTGTTTTATTGTTTTGTGGTGTTTTTGTCAGAGCTGGAGAAAATAAGAGATACTTCTTTCCACAATAAGTTTTCATAAGCTTTCTTGTGATGATCAGTTTTACTGTCCGACGTTTTGTTATCAAATAACCATCATCAACAATTTTTTTAACGGCCTTGTTTTAGTATACTAGTATAATACGATGTATCACACTTAACAGTATCATTATTTATCAGATAGATCATCTCGAATTTTTTGAGAAGTTTTCAAGTACTAACCGGAATTGGAATGAAAATTATGAACGTAGATAGGTAACATAGATATGAAGATAATCTAAAGTTTGGGATTACATGTTAAATGATTGGTGAAAATCTCTTAAACATTTCATGGCTGAAACCATCACTTCAGAAAAAAAAATACCTAAAAAACGATATTTCCTGAAACAGGGCTATATTTAAAAATAAAATAAGTTGATGATGGTTGTTCGATAACAGATAGTATGAAAAAGCAATAATTTCATGTCTTCTTCCAGTTCTGACGAAAACACCACAAAAACTATAAAATAAGAAATCGAAAAATTCCGTTTTTCTAAAGCAATTTGAAAAACAAAATTATTTTTGGAAATTTCATATTTGCATGAATACGCAACTTTAAAAAAAATAGATTTTACATTTCCAGAACATGGCTTGGAGAAAATAAATGTCATAAACATTTGAATGCAATTGATTCAAAAGGTCCAATATCAATATCTTGACCCACAACTAGTGGGTTTTATTACTATCTCTGGCAATTTCTACCGAGTTCTTAGTTATGATTTTAAAAAAATTTGTCAAATTCGAGTTTTTTCGTTTTTTGCATTTTCTGTGAAAATTTGCCATAGTATATATTTTTCATACCATCAGAAAATAGAGATTTCAACCAACTGAATGCATACAATATTTTTTCAACAAACAGATATTTTGACGTGAGAATTTTCGATTGAATATTAGGGTGCTTTTTCAATATTAAATCAAAATAACGGTAGGTTTTCACCAAATTTCGTTGGAAACAATAGTAGTTTACCTAACAAGTGCGGAAAGTGATACTTTTCCGTACGCGATTGCAATTTGCGGAAAAGTCACGCGTTAAGTACACTATTTTTTCTATTAGAGTGCGGAAAAAATCCAAAAGGTAACATAATGAAACATTTATCATTAAATACATATCAAAAAATTTATTATTATTAATACTAATATTGAATGTGCAACTGTAAATTAATTGCAGAGGCTAAAATTATATCCAATGAAGTCGGGGACTTGAAGGTTGGGTTTCTGACGTTTTGGTTTTCCACCGCTTTGTAACAAGCAATAATTTTTGCAAACGTGGCCATTGGAGTAACTTGGCTAGAAGTCATTTTTGAAGGCTGCTGTACTGGTGAAAGTTGCTGACAAGTGGTAGGGCCAGCGACAGCGTCACTGACGTTTAATATTTTATTTGATAGGCCCTTTTGGAAACTTGGTGAACTCTCTACATAACCTTCTTCGACGCTGGAAGATTTCCAACCTCCGAGATATTTGTTATTCCTTCTCCGGAATCTGCAAGTATTGTGGCGGCGGAACGTCGGAAACTGTGGCCCGTATATAATTCAGGATTTGGAAGCTTCAGATAACTTGCAATCTCTGATGGCATTTTTCCGAAGTTTATTCCGATACATTGTGCAGTGCAAGTTCCTTTCTTATATTTCACGAAATATCACTTATGTGGGGTTTCAGGCTTTCAAACTCACCTACTAAAAGAAACAGCTTATATTATTATAGAACCATTAACAGAATTAATAAATCTCATTTTTAATAGTGGACAATTTCCTGATATTTTCAAATATTCAAAGGTTATTCCTGTGTACAAAAAAGGGGACACATCACTTATCGACAACTATCATCCTATTTCAATCATATGTATCTTCTCAAAGATAGTTGAAATAATCCTAAAAAATAGATTAACAACATATTTTGAAAACAAAAATTACTTTAGTGACTCTCAGTTTGGCTTTCGATCTGGATGTTCCACTGCAGCAGCGGTGGGGGATGTGGTGAGCGAAATAGTTGGGGGTCTTGAGCATGGTAATCATACAGCTATTATGCTGTGCGACCTGTCTAAGGCTTTCGACTGCGTCGATCACCACATTCTGTTACAAAAGCTGCATTTCTACGGTGTGAGAGGGGTTGCCCTTTCTCTTCTGGAGACATACCTAACAGATCGTTTTCAGAGTGTATGTTACAAAAATGAGATATCGGACTTCAAAGGAATAAACCACGGAGTGCCTCAGGGCTCTGTACTGGGACCGCTTTTATTCATCATTTATATAAACGACCTTGCCAATTTTATGTCACCGTACAAATGTGTTCTTTTTGCTGATGATACGTCATTTATCTTTTCAAATACAGATTACGAATTACTGTCAGACCAATCTAGAGAAATTGAAAAAAAGCAGAAAAATGGTTTACATCACATAATCTCAAATTGAATAACGACAAGTCTCAAAGATTAAACATATCTACATATCAAAGCAGACAACATGAAGAAACTGTCAAGCTACTAGGTATCACCTTAGATCTCAGGCTAAACTGGAATGCTCATACTGAACAACTGAAGCGTAAGCTATCCAGTGTATTGTTTCTTTTACGGCAGTTAAGGCATATTACAAATAGTGATGCTCAAAGAACAGCATATTTTTCACTCTTCCATTCCAACATGAGTTACGCCATCTCTTCTGGGGCAACTCATCAGCAGCGAGTGCAATTTTTACTATGCAAAAAAAATCTATTAGAATTTTGGCAAATGTTGGCTCGAGAGAAACTTGCCGACCATTATTCTTGAGATCTAAAATTATTACCCTTCCGTCCTTATATCTATATAACGTAATTACTGAAATTCATAAGAGAGCAAGTAATCTCGTAGTACAGAGTGAAATTCACAATTATAACACTAGAAATGCTGATAACATCAGAATCTCACGACATAGGCTTTCGATATCTCAGAAAAATTCTCTGGATTATAAATTACACAATGTACTTCCTTATCATCTCAAAATACTGAATTTGAAAAAGTTCCAAAAAGTTATGAAGACATACTTCACAAATAACTGTTTCTATTCTGTCTCTGCTTTCTTAAATTTTAAATTGCAAACTTAAATTTTTAAAATATTTTAAATGTTGACATGTTCGGTGTTGTCTTGTGTTTTTACTTGTGTGTTTTTACTTGTATTGTACATTGTATTTGCTATTGTTTTTACTATTATTGTTTTTTAACCACTACTACTACCCTGACCTGCTATAAATATACATATGTATGTAACATAGTTAAATAAAAGTATTCTATTCTATTCTATACTTTCTGACCAAATTGAGCAATTTTCCATTTTCAGCTTCCTCAGAAATCGCAAAGCTTTTGAAAGAATGGTTTTTTGTGTCTGGTATATTTATCAATAAAATATTTCTTTTTTCATCAATATGATCTCTTGTTAATTCTTCTCGCCTACATGCGCCCGCCAAACCAAAAATCGTAGCGACTTTTACATGAAGATAAATTTCGTCAGGTGCTTCATTTATAAACAAAAAATTTCTCTTTTAAGAAAATTTTTGCATTTTTTGGTATTAATCCAGTATTTTGTTTTTTTATACATGCCGTGACCTTGAAAAACTTGCTTGAATCGACGTCTTTTTTAAGTTTCATTACATTTTTTAACATTGAGTACCTGGACCAAAGAGTGTTTGGCTTGCATGTTTGGAAATTTCAGCGAAATAAGCCAAAAAAACGTCTTCTTTAAAAGTTTTAATTCCCTTATGCTGGCACCAGTTTTCAAACAAAATAAACTCCTTTTCATACCTATGACGGGATTTTGATGGCAGTAGATCCAAGTTTGCAGTTCTAACCACTTCCAAAACAGACTTTGGCAAATCTTCGTCTGAAGAATCCATGAAAAATTATCTTACTAGAAAAAGCTGCGACGGTAAAATTGGTTTTGACAAGGTAGTGTTTTGACTGACAGGTTTATTTTTTTTTGTTGCTACGGTGATTAATTGTGACAAATAAAAAATGTCAGATGTTTATTACTATTTTACATTCATTTGATGAGGCTTATACCAGGGCCATTAAAAAGTTATTGAAATATACTTTTCTTTTTATTAAAAATTATAGCAGAATTGTAATAAACGTCATTTTTCAGTCATTTTGTAAACTACAACCATACAAATATATATTTTAAATACTCAAATCAGTAGTACTGAAATGAGTGCGAAAACGTGGACTTTTCCGCACGCTAGTAGAAAAAATGTGTTTGTGACAGATAAAAATAAAAAAACCAAAAAGTGTTTTTTTGCATAAATTTTGAGGTTATGCGAAAAAAGTATGTATACAAAAGTTGTAGATCATTTTATCACCTACAACTTTGCCATTGAACTTTTCCCGATAGGACTCGTTGTTTTGCTGGAAATCGTGTTAAACCGTTTCCCACTCTTAAAATCTCACCCCCTTCCACTTTGCAACCATAAATCGCTAGTAAATTACTTTTTCCTTTTGTTTTTGTTATATTTTCTTACTTTTCCAATGGGTATCATCCTGTTTTATTTTTTGTTTCAATTTTTACCATTATCAGCTTTCGGCACTGGCCAAAAAGTAATAATACTCTAATAGTCCATTCGGTATGTATTCTTCTGAATTAAATACCCACCCAATATAAAAACACGTCCTCATCCAACTACTCAGCTAATCTCTAAATACGACAATCCGTGCACAAGCGACTCTAAAACAGCGAGTGGCGTATAATTTGCAGAGCAGTTGTTAGGGTAACTTTCTATTGTTCGTTCCGGTTGGCTTTGACAGCTCCCGTTTTCACATGTTTGTCATACGTATGTGCCGACGATATTGTCGTATGGTTCCTTCCTATGTTAGTCGCAGCAGGGACGATATATCATCCGGTATTGTTAAAAAAGAAAATGTGACGTAGAGCGAACGGCACTCTGCTTTTATTAGGCGTATAATGTCGCATTAGTGATATTTAGCGTTGAACATGAATCGAGAGCCCGCCGAACAAACTTGGGGCGAATCTCAGTACTAAATTTTTCCTCAAATCAATTGAAACCTCGGAAAAGCCTCTGTTTTGAATAAACACGACATTGAATTTTATAATATGTATTGTGTATATAAAATATGTTTTTCTTAGATTGCTCAGGCCAAATACTTACTCTTTTTCGTTTTGTTCTCAATAATTTTCGCCGAACCTTTAGAAAAACTATTAAATCAGCCAAAGATCGTTACTACGATAATAGATTAAATCAAACAGGTAATAAACAAAAATGAATATGGTCAATAATAAATGAATTGAGAGGTAATAAGAAACAAATCCACCCAGAAACTAAAATAAACCTCAACCAGTTATTATTGTTCAATATTAGCCTCAAAACTCACCAATGATATTATCCCAACAGTTGACCCTTTAAATTATTTAAAAAATGTGTATTCTCCTACAGATTCCTTGTTTTTGAATGAGACAAATTTGAGTGAATTGAAATAAGCAATAAAAGATATAAGAAACAAAAATTCCGCTGGTGGAGACAACCTATCTGCGAAGTTGGTGTTACAATTGCCAGATGAAGCTCTTCAAGCCTTAGTGATAGCAATAAACTCATCGTTTGGCACTGGTGTCTTTCCTTCTAGCTTGAAGTCGGCTAAAGTGATACCGCTTCATAAAGGAGGTGCTGTTGACGATCCAAGTAATTTCAGACCCATATCAATTTTGTCCACGTTATTTAAAATTATCGAAAAATTAGTAAAACGCAGGATAATGGGTTTTTAAGTAACACATAAAATTTTTGACCCAGAACAGTTTGGTTTCCAGTGTAATAAAAATACGACTGATGCCATTTTCAATTTTCTTGAGAAAATTTGCACCACCCTTAATGTCTGCGGCAGTGTTTCTGGACCTTTCTTAGGCATTTGATTGTGTGGATCATGAACTCCTCTTGCAGAAACTCTCTCATTATGGAATTCGTGGAACAGCCTTAGAATGGTTCTAACTGGTAGAAATAAAAAAATATCGTTGAACCATAAAACTTCTGAAAGTGGAAAAATTATTCACGGGGTTCCCCAGGTGTCAGTATTAGGCCCAATTTTATTTCTTCTTTATCTTTATCGAAGACCTCGCTTCTTTGACTCGATACATCCACTCAGATTTAGATAAAATAAAAACTGGTGTGACTCAAATATGTTATCATTAAATGTTTCTAAAACAAATCTGGTGTCATTTAAGTGGGATTTGGAGCAGGTCACATTAGGAAGTCGGATGATTGAGAGTTAATCTATTACCAAATTCCTCGGTATATATATTGACAGTAATCTAAAATTTGAGTCATATATTACGGCTCTGAAAAAAAAGTTGTCTTCTGGTTGCTTTGCAATAAATGTCATATCTTGTGAACTCGGATTTTCTGCTTCAATAAATACATACTTTTCACTTATGGAGAGTCATCTGTGGTATGGCATTCCTTTCTGGGGCTCTAGCAGCCAGGTTCTGATGCAAAGTATTTTCGTTATTCAGAAGAGAACTTTGAGAATAATTTTCAAACTGAAGATGCGAGACTCGTATTGGCCACTTTTTTACTATAACGGAATACTAACCGTTTTCGACATTTTCATTTTAGATTCTGTCTACTTGCTTCACAAACACAAAGACAAGTTTTAAGAACAATACGTTTTTTTCCTAAAACTGTAAAAATAAGTAAATATTATTTTTCATGGTAGGTAGATACAAGTGATTGTATATCAGATCGTACTTTTCAATTCTAAACAACTTTTTTCCATAACAATTTTTGATATTGTCGAAAATAAAGGTACTTTAATCTTGAGCAAAATTCACAATTTTTGTGTTAAAAAACACAAACAGTAAAATTTTGATTTTTTTGGCAGTTTTTTAACAAATTTACCAACATTATTGTCAGACAAGTATATCATTGTCGTATATATATATATAGGCAACATTGCTGGTTATCACCAACATTGTTGTCTTCAAATCGACATCTTTGGCGAGTCGGACTGCTGAAGTTCCTTATCAATTTTGTCGGACAATGGTTCCATCTCACCTCAAAATCTCATTTAATTAATGTACCTATGCTCCTAGAAAACTCAGATTGCTGCCTGTCGCCAACTTACAAGCCGTGAAATCGACAAGTCTAGAGTGGGAGACAAAATAGAAGTACCGAAACTTTTTGCCAGACAACTTTTTTTAGATTTCTTTTAGTAAATATCTTTCACTTTAACTTACAAACTAAATGCTGGACCGTCAGATACAGATTTTGCTGACTCATTTTCTCTTTTCTGGGATTTTAACCACTGGAAATTATGTCAGTGTTGAGCCCAAAAAGTGAAAATTTAGCGATAGGACGTGCATATGGAAAATTCATTTTCCTTTTGCAGAATTTTTTTTATTTTTCTCGTTTTTGACATTTTAACACATGAATAGGTATAACAATCTAATAGTGGAAAACCATAAGCTTTGCACGTGCTTAAAGGGTTGAAATAGGGGCGCGATCTTGTAAAAAAATAGTTGGCTCTGATGCATTTTCCCGCTTATGGCAATCGACAGAATGAAATTAAATATTGTTAGGTTAGGTTAGGTAATATTGTTAGGAACCTGAAAAAAAATTCCCATAAGCCGGTTAGCAGTTGAGAAAATTTTATGAAATTTTTTTTCGTTTTCCGACAAACCTCGTGAACGAAATAATGTGCTATAGGAAACTGGAAAACTTGCAGGAAAATCGCAGGAATTTTGTTAATTTTCTCGTTTGAGGGAATTGGCATGTAGAAAGAAAAACTGATTTCAAGACCAGAAAAAAACAGCCATAAGTCGGAAACATAATTACGACGTTTTATACAGTGATGTTCTAAAGTAATGGATACATTAATTTTCCACGTTATAATTTTTTAAGAAAAACTCTGAGTCACGTCGAGTTGTGTTTTTGAAACTACAATGTGACATCGCCGCATTGGTCCAGAACTGATTCGAATCTGAAAATGAGTTTGATTTTTTATTTTGACATAGAAGCAATTTATCATTCTGGAACTTTCACTTCTTACGACTGAACTAGGCCTGAAGGGGATGCCACTATGAAAAAAACGCACTGGAATCTCTGACTCTTAGGTGGTGAGGAAACGAACTGGTGTTTATTATTTTCTCCAATCTGGTTATTTTTTTACTAGAATCCGACATCAAAGTTTGAGCCCTAGGAACAGAAAATACCTCACATTGAAGAAAGTTAAAGTGTACCTAGATATTGCTTACTGCTGGTAACAATGTTAAACCTCATCAATATAATGTATTTGAAACGAAATGTAATGATTTCAACATTATGTATTCGGACACAAAATTTGTGGATTTAATTTTTGAATAATTTTATTTTTATTGCAGAAAATGTTTATCTCTTTGACAAACAATTTCTTCATTTGAAATGCGAATTTTGTTTATATATATATATATATATATATATATATATATATATATATATATATATATATATATAAAACAAAATTATATATTATATATATATATATATATATATATATGTTCGGATAGGTTTCCGCGGTCAGATATTTGAAAACTAGAAGTTCGGATTGAACCGCGTCTAGAATTTATTGAAATTCGACGTTTCGGCTCCGATTTTGGAGCCATTTTCAAGAAAAAGAAATAAGGATAAATTGAATGCCTACTCCTCAGGTATCATCAGGATTTTGTGACTTGATGCCGGGGTCTCAATCTGCCTACTCCCCAGGTCTCGCCACTTGTTCTCCCTAAGTTCTCAATCTGCCTACTCCGTCGAGAGAACTGTTCCCTATATATATATGACTGAAAAATATTCGCTTTCGTTTATTTTTGAAGTTATTCCGAAGATTATCAATAAATTACGAATATTTCACCACTTCTCCGATCTCCAAGAAATGATCTCCGAAATACCATTTTAAAATACCTTCACTGCTGGTCAATCCTATTGGCCACATTGTTTATTGAACAAGTAAACGCAAACAGTTTCGATTGGCAACTTCGAACCACAAGTTAGGATTCTTGTTGTGTTTTTTAGTAGTAGATTTTGATTATTCAAGGGTGTGTTTTCACTTGATTTCACATTTTTTATTTTCATATTGGCAGCTACATAAAAAAATATCTGGTAATATAAAGTTGATAAAAACTCTCAGTCGTATAGGTCTATGCATATCAAGTCAGTGGTGAAAGAAAACTCCTACATCAACGAAGTTAAAGTCCAAAAAATGGTCAAAAAAAAGCAAAAAAAAGGTGGTTTTCGTGAATTTTTATGAGGTTGGCAGTTTTTTTATGACTGAATCACCCTATATTCCTTGGAGTTTATGATTATATATTCTGAAAAAATTAAACAAAACATCTTAACTCAACTCAAAAATATTGGGTGTCCATTTAAACTCCAATAGTTTCTATAATAATTATGGATCACACAGTATGAATTTCAGTTTTTTTCAATATTAAAACAAGGTAACTAGTAAAAAAGATCATTTGCAACCGGTGCACTTTTTGCTTATCTCAATTTTTGATTGCTTATAGTGTCCTAACGGCTCATTTCTGTATAGGGGTTTAGGCAAAATTGCTCAAATTACCTTTACAACCCCTATGAGTTTGTCACAATAATGCCCGTAACTGTTTTTTTCACTCTATAAAAAATTATTCAAATAAAGAAATTATGTGATTTAAATATTACTATCATACTTCCGACTTAGGCTTTTTTTATATGGCCTAAGATTGAAGTTTGCAATGCATATGCCAAATCCCATAGAAGAAGAAATGAGCAATTTTATCTTTATTAATTTCTTGCAGCAGCATTTTCAAATAATTGTATTTATTTATGCAGTGTGACCCATTTAGAATGGGAGCACACATATCACACTTTAATATTTCAACCGATTGGAATGATTTGTTTTCAATAGGTAGACATTCAAAAAGTCCATCAGGACACCAAATTTAATAATTAATTCTTCATTTTCAGTGCCAACTATTCTCATTTTTCAAGGTAAAAAATCTAAAATTATTTATTTAGAAAAAATCTGACCAATCCACTGGATTTGCGACTTTTTGGAATAGTTCTTGTTAAAAGTTTGTTGAAACTCGACCATCAATGAGAAAGTTATAGCAACACAAGTTCAGTTCTGTAAACATTTCTTGGTGCGCCAATGACCGAAACGTACATAAAATGTCATTGCACGATTTGAGAATCGTGATCACGACTTGCCGAAAATTGACTCGAGTCCTGTAATTTGATCCTAAAATTACACATCATCGAACACATGAGTGTTGGTAAGAAGCCTCAAAAATAAATGGAAGAAATTTCGTTTATTGTGAAGTAAGTACCCCATTTCGGTAAGTATCTGACATATGACGTACAGAGCTCGTATTGTTTACTGGTCATTATATGAAAAATAATTAGAAAATTGCATCTATATACCATATGATCGGAAATCATTGTTATTTACGATTGTTAAAATCCTGTTTAATGTAACTGTGAAAGATAAATTCTAAAGAAAACATCTGGTGCAATTTAGACTTATGAATCAATAAAAAGGAGTTCATAATTTGGCTGTAATGACACCATGAAGTTTTGAGTAATAGTTTTAACAATCGATCTATTAAATAGTATTAGCGGAGTTTTCCACTTTCGAAAACTTTATGATTCATTATTAATGAGTACTACTGTTTTTTAGTAAAACGTAGAAACTAGTAGGTAACTCTATAATTATTGATTCGAATACGGTGTTTCAATTACCAAATTTTTCAAGTCCTCCTTCTTTTACTTTCCATTCGAACTTTCAAAGTACCAACCTAAACTAAATCGAAGCAACAGTAATAAAGATAATAAAAAATATATTTACTGGTGCGGGATCAGCGCAGTGGTTAAGAGCCCTCCTGGTAACCGAGAGGTTCCTGGTTCAGTTCCCAACCGAGGCGGGCTTGATGAAGCTCGTGTCGGCTGGGAATAATCCTCCACGATTCCCTGTTGCGGTAATAATTAACAGTGCTGCTCCTAAGGTGGCGTATGGAGTTAGTAACAAGGCCTATGCAGAACACACGGCTAATGACCATAGCAGTCGATGCCAAAACATCAAGGAAAAATAACTATCAGTACTTGAGGATAGTGGAAAAGTAACTCATGATATCGAAATCGACCAATGTACGTTCATTTTTGAAAAGAACAGTGCGAGAAAGGATATACCGCAACAAACCTTATGGAAAATGGCTCTCGGTGAAATTGGCTGAAACTTCAGGAAAAAATGCACAGTTTTTGAGATAACTAATGTCAAAGGCTGTTAAATTGACGTTTTCATCTAGCAGAGATAGAAATGCACCATGAACAGATGGATTGTTCCAACTACTCGATTGCTCGATAGTCTCGAAACTAGATGAAAACTTGGCGCAAGATGTTTTTAGGGTCGCTGATATCAAATTTGTGGTCAGAATTGAAAAATTAACGTCATTATATGTCGCCCCAAAAAAGGGTCCATTTTTCCCAGGGGTTTTTAAAGGTCGCTGATAACGAATCTGGGGTCAGAATTAGTAAAGTCACTGGGTAAGATTATTACCTGATAACCTCCTAGAGACTGCCGGTCTTCGTGAGGAAAATCGAAGAATATTGGGATCTCTGACGTCTTTTTTAAAATTATGTATCCAGATTTGTGTTCAGCGATCCCGTGAATTCCCTGGGTCAAAATTCCATCCATTACAGGTAAAATAAATGAAAAAAATTACCAATTTGGATGGGCATATTGGGACCAATAAGTTTCAAATTCTGATCTCAGATTCGGGATCAGGGACACAAAATCTTCTGAATCACGTGTCATTCAGTTTAGTGAGGGGTTGAGACTACCCGCACCTAAGGGCAGAGATAGTCTTAAACTTTCGTGAGCCTATCCTTTTTCATTTCTATGAATAAGTGCGGGTAGTCTCAACCTCTCAATATTGAAATATATTTCAAAAAAAGAGACACGTCATCTAGGAGATTTTGGATTCCTGCTTCTGAATCTTCTGAATTTACGTTATTGGTTCCCAAAATTACCTATCTTTTCAAAATACCGATGGATGAAATCTTGACATTTTGGAGAAGCTGAACAATCTGAAGATGATGACCGACCCAAACCCCGCGTGGAATTACCAATTCTGACCTCAGATTTGTTATCAGTGATCCTGAAAACCCATTGGGACAAAAATTTTATCTATAAAAATTGACCTTTTTTAGTGGGCCATATATGCGTGAATTTTCCAATTGACCCCAGATTCGTTATCAGTGACCCTGAAAACCCTTATTGCCACGTTTCCATCGAGTTTAGAGAATACTGAAAAATGGGCATTTTTGGGGGACCATATTGCGACCACTGGCCATATTGGGACCATATGGTGAAGAATGAACTTGTCAAATTTATCTTTGATTCCCCATGACCACCCTAAAAATAATAAGCAAAATCTGACGTGCTCAAGTCAGAAATTGTTGGGGAAGTTGTCTCGTTCGCTGATAAATCGGCCATCATTAATTTTACAGATTTGTAGGCTGAAGAAAAAGGCAGAACAGGATTTGGTAGGAATAAAAAATTGATGCAAATTAAATTTGTTAACGGAAAACGAAAACAAATGATACCTCATAATACCAACTCACCAACATATTCTACAATTGGTGCTATTGTTAAAAAAAAATTGTAACTTTACGATACAAAGTACACTAGAGCTTGTTAAGTTCTAAATTATGATCTTGGGTAAAACATAATTTTGATTTTTTTATATAACAATTGAAAAAAGATGGTTGATAGGAATCATGTTGCTATGAGGAGATAGTGTTTCCGTTTTGTTCAAAAATGGCTTTCAAAATAGTAGGTATATTATACAAGTTTTATAAGACACCATTTTGTGGAACGCGTTGTTTGGAGTACGACGAGCGAAGCGAGGTGTGCTCCAAGAGAACAAGTGCGACAATGTGTAAAACGTGTTTCAAATACTATTTTTTCTATTTGGCATTTTTGGTAGTTTTTTTATTGAATAAAATTGGATTTAATATTAATAAATAATATCAGAAATATCGGGTTAGTAACAATGACAAAATATTTAAAATTTGAAGGATGCTGCCAGATAATTCATTTGTTCACATAAATTATTTGAATTTTGAATGCAAATATCAATAAATTACCTTTTTTGGAAAGACTGATGAAGAAAACTCAAGTTGCACCCCTCCTGAATTGAGAGTAATTGCTCAAACGGCTGTGAATGATTTGTTGCCCAAAAAATCTCGTTCAGTTTACGGAATTTCACATTTTCAAAGTATCCGATGCCTCACCACACTCCCACTGCAGTCAACATAACTTTTCAAACAATTGGACCACTGAACATAATTTTGTAAACCCAGTCCAAACCACACCAGCTAATTTCTTCTTTGTTTAATATCTGAGAATACCATATCTCTCTTGTTTGACGTTCATCTGACAGTTGATGTTACCATTGTTACCAATCTCGGAAAAATTTAAAATGCGTATTGAAATAGAAGCCATTTCGATGCGCATTTGGGTTTTATAATGATTTCATTTTAGACTCCAAATAAAAAAAGATATAAATGGTAATCGAAGGTAAAATAGTCTTCTATATTTTGCAATGAACAGATGATAAAAGCTCGTCTGCTACTCATCCACTTTTGGTAATTTTGTTAAAAATATTTTGACTACTTAGGGCGGGTTGTACAATACAAGTTCACCAAAAGTACAACTAAACTGAGTCCTGTTGCTAAGGAACTAGAAATTTCATTGGCTAAACTCTAGAATCTGAACCGAACTTAGCTAAACTGATGGTAAACCTGCTTTGTACAACTCGCAATTAGGGCGAGTTGTACAAGACAAGTTCAACAACAGCTCAAGTGAACCGAGTTCAGTTGCTAGGGATTAGCCAATGAAATTTCTAGTTTCTTAGCAACTGAGTTCGGTTCATTTGAACTGTCGTTGAACTTGTCTTGTACAACTTGCCCTTATAGTGTTCCCAGCTATGTTTAAAAATTCAATACCGCAAAAGTCATTAAATTTTTTGATCGTTAGATTTGCAGCAGGAATTCAATGATCTCAAGTTATTATTGTTACTAGTGATTGGCGATATAAGCAGTGATCGGAAGACTACAAGAAAACACTGAAAACGTAGGTTTGCTATATGAATTATATTCAATGGACCTTTCCAAGAGATATGAGGTAACACTGAAATTAGAAAGTAAATACGTTCATCTATAATCAAAAGAAAAGTGGTTTCGTGACGTCACGTTCATCAAAACTAAACTTGACAACGTTGTTAAAGTTGTGCACCAAATTCTCATTCAGATATAATGTGTCGTATGACAGTTGTCATTTGATACCAGATGGGTTCTTTCGTCTGTTTCACGGTGCGATCAATAAGAATAGTGTGTCTCTGTCTAACTCATTTGCCTACCCATTTGATACAAGAGAAGCAGTTCCATCAGATCTAAACTTCAGCGAACACTACCTTGATTTATTTTTTGAGGTTAATGCGGTTTTCTAAGTTTTGAGAGCTTTTTTTTGTTGATTGTGTTCTAAAATTTGTTATTAATTCCTGTATCTCCAGTACCTGTCCCTGCAATAATTGAACATGTCGAAAAGGTGCTTTGTACCCAGTTGTCTGAATAGCAGTGCAAATTCCAATAAACAAATTTTTTATGTACCTAAAGATGAAGCGCGTCGGAAAATGTGCTTCGAAACACTGAATAAACCTTTTGTGAAAAGCGGAAATATATGTTTTTGTGAATAACATTTCCAAGTGAGTACTTTACGTTATGTTATTATTGTATTCAAAGCAGAGTTCAAGGAAAGATTTAAAATATTAGTCAATGCAAAAAAGACCTTGAACTATCAAAATGAATGTTGATTGTTGAATGTAAATAAAATAAACATTAACCTCACATCTCCATATATAACTTTTGACAATTGAGAACTGTCATTACGATTTGCTGTGTTGTCAATGCTCGTTCTTCATCAAAAGGATGGTCCGTTCAGAAAATTTGAAAGTTACAAATACAATAAAAATAGCTAATATGTAAATTTTTATCTATGAGTTGATCAAGTGATAATGTATTGATTATTTCTCAACGGCTTATATCATGCTTGAAGTTATATTTTTAAGGAGAACGGTATTGCCTGTTTCAGAACGTGGATTATGGTGGGAGGTATTTCCGATGAACGTAACGTCAGCGACACACTTTCAAATGTGATATTTTTTTAAAATGAAAGAAAAATAATGGAACTTTTTCTTAAATGGACTTTTCAGACTAACAACTATCGATTTAAACGAGTTTTGTAATTTATTTTCCGTAAATGTAAAGGTCCATTGAAATAAGAACATTTGGAATTTAATGGTAGTGAACCGAAATACAAAAAAGTCACATTAATGGAAATTAATGTAACTTTCGTGACAATTTTGAGATGATCTGTAAATGGAATGTTTTGCAAGTATTTGAATTGGCGAAAACCTTAAGTCCCAACTTTCCAATCCAACCACGCATATCGAATGGAAGGAATCCAGTTGGTTGAGTTCTGGCGCAATTTGAATTTATCGCGATTTCCATCGTTCATTTTCCTAAATATGGCGAATATACGTGGCCGGCCATTCATGGTATGTCGCATGCTACTTGTGCCCGGTAATTGGTATGCATTCATGTGGTGCAACGAGGAAGCAGCATGCACGGTGCTTATTAAGGCGGGATGTGGCCCCAATAAAAGCATACTACATGTCCATTATCCACGATTGTTACTGAAATTAGAGTAATGAGCCAGCTACGGTCTCTATACGGTCTATCCGTTCGTCCTGCGGGTCAGGATGTGGTTTAGAACTTTTAATTTTCAGAAAGACAATCACCATTATTAGCATTTCACCAGGTAAATAACCACTAATTTCGGTATTAGTACCGTAAAATAGTATGGCAGATAGCGCACTCAACTGTGATCGGTTGGACAGCGAAGGCATTTTGTTTGCATTGAACGAATTCATTTCTCTGGGAAGCTGTGGATTACTTTTATATATTTTCGAGATGGTTTCAGCCAGTGAATATTTCTACCCATGATGGGTTTCACCCCACTATTGAATTTCTGCTCTCGAGCAGCAAGTTTTTTCGTAGAAGTGTCAACTTTTAGATTATGTAATAAAAGAGTAGCACTACTGTGGATTTTTTTCCAGAAAACGCGATATAATTAAATGACAGTTTTTCAAAACTCATTTTTTTAAATATTTGTTCTAAACTCATATTTATTTACTAAAACTATAGAAGTTAACAGTTGAAACCTTTCGAAAATATTGATTTCATGTTACCTTAATAGGTACAGAAAATAAACAAGGACATAAATAAGGATTTGATTATGATAGAAGGGCGAATGAAGGTGAACTTTTGAGGGTGAATATGGTGTCTCACGATTTGCAGCGAAATTTAACCTCCTACTAAAACAAGATTGAAGAAAAAGTTATTGACAATAAAAATATCTTCAACTTTTGTATCAAGATTTTTTTCACACAACCTCAAATTTTTCGGGAAAATCGGAGTAAAAATTCTGTTTGTCGCAAATTCTAGTGGACTTTTTTTTTGAGCAAATTGTTTTTATCTTTCTCGAACCTTTTTGTACTCGGAAAGGGGCGACTCCTAGTAAGGCTGGTGCCAAAACGAATTTTAAACGCCGAAAATAAGAATAAAATTAACAGGCAAGGACCATGTGAAGAATGTTGTAGAGGTTCCAACTTTGAGGAAAAAAATATTTAAACACGAAAACACTCAAAATGGTGAAATGGGGATGCAGTTTGGGGGTTGAAAATGTTTTTCTTTATTTGCGGCGAAACGTGACTGGAAAATATTTGAAAAAAAAGTAGATAATAAAAAAAAAGAAAACTTTTGTATTCAACACTTTTGGACATAATCTAAAATTCACCTTCAAAATGGCGAAAAACCGATTTTTTAGTATTTGATTTTTTCTTGCGTATAAATGATTCAATCCACATAAAAATTTGTTGTAATCAAACAGTCATAATGTTTACTTTCAAACCTCGTTTGTTTTGTTCCCTGGGTTCAGCGATTATTTTTGCAGGATTTCATGTTTTTCAATTGATTTGTAGGTACAGTTTTTTTATAAAGATTTGAATTGAAACAAAAATCAGTTTGAATGAGCATAATTTTCAATATGCCTATTTTATTACTTATGTTTTGCCTTGTTGAAAATAATGTTTGCGAAATACCAAAGTTGCGTTTAATATCGTTGGAACAAACATGAAGTTTGTGACTCCCTGAAAAAATAAAACTGTAAGTTAATTTCACAAATATGCTCCCATGTGGACAACAACTTTTCCTTCCAACATTTTGCTGAATTTTATGAAATAAGATCACTTTATACCATTATTATTATTATTATTATTATTATTATTATTATAAGATTACTTTACTCTTGTACAATTTTTATATTTTTTGACCTAAACTGTCTGCTGTTTGACTCACAACCATTATAGGGGTACCTAATATGATTATCGTACATACACCAACTTTCGGCAATATTTGTATTTTGGTTATGTAATTATTTTAAAAAAAAATCCCATATTATGCACAATTAAATGGCCACATTGTAGATATAGTCTAGTCTACAAGAACTATTTTGGTGAATTTCTCTTCAAGGGCACCGAAAATTATGATCCAGGGCTCATTCGATTCGGAATGACCTCTAGAAACTTTTTGAAAAATTTGAAGGTGCGCCGGCAAAAATTGCAACAATTTAGTGAAAAAAAAGGAGGGGGTTTGGTTTTTTGCAAATATTTCGGAAACTATTGAAGATATCCAAAATTTGAAAAAAAAACCTGAAAGAGGTTTACCTCCAAGAACTCTACCACCAATATTTAGAATTTTAATTCAGAGGCGAAAATAGCGGTAAAAGCGGGTGATGAGAGTCCCGCGTGCTCTGACTGATACGGACCCTTGAACAATAAAAATAATTTTAACCAATTATACATCAATATTAAGATGTAAAAGAATTCACTAACTTGTAGATACTTGAATAAATAAAAATCCATGGAAATTTTTTTCCCGTAATAACTTTATTACATATGCTTTTGTTAATTAACTAGTTTTTCCAAGTTTCATATTAACATACAAACCCTTGTAATTAATATACTAATAACTTCTAATTTAAGAAGACAGAAATCTTTGGGAGATCGTTTGCTAACGAACAGTCGTTACCGACCGATGATGAACCCTTTACTCCCATAAACACCTACTACGTAGGCTTATTATGGCAAGTACCGGTCAGAAAACAACTACTCTCCTGGCTAAGACCACGACGGGTATTAAATTAACATAACATAACATAATTCTGCTGGTTGGTCATAGAGGGCACTTGCAATTGCGTCCTCTGATGCTTTGAGGAACGTTGCACAAGTAGCTGTTAGATTTAATTCAATACCCGTCGAGGTCTTAGTCAGGGGAGTAGTTGTTTTCTGACAGGTACTTGCCATAATAAGCCTACGTAGTAGGTGTTTATGGGAGTGAAGAGTTCATCATCGGTCGGTAACGACTGTTCGTTAGCAAACGATCTCCCAAAGATTTTTGTCTTCTTCGATTAAATCTCTTAACAAGGAGATTCGGAGTGTTCTTCCTCTGCTCGCTAGGTGGAGCGGCCTAGAAACTGCTTTCATCTCGTGAACCAGAATTGACTAATGGGCGGAGTGTCAACAAATGCGTGTACTCGGATAGTTTGAAGTAGGGTGTTTCACCTCTTCCGACTAGCTCAGACCGCCTATCCGAAGTACAGCATTGTCGCAAAAATCTCAGCAACTCCGGAGCTCTTCATTTATTTGGAAAACCAGCAGGAACGTGTCTGACATACGAATTCTTTCTGGATTTGTTGGTGTTGCCAACCAACGAGGTTCCATTAATTCGCATGCCAGGCCGAAGATACCTAAAAACCAGAAATACTATTTACACTTGCACTTAACACTACTGAGCCATCCAGAAGTGAGGGCTTCTCTCCTGGGAATTGTCCGAGCCCTCGGGCGACTCCTGGACGACTGCCTAAAACAGCCATTTGAGCCTTTATTTATACCATTGCCGAACATTTAAGTCGGCCAATGGTATCGCAAAGTGCTGGTAGGCGGAGCCTGTTAGAGCTCTCGCCTCCAGATATACTCCAGTGAGTATTTTCCAAAACTTCAAAAACTTTAGTATTTCTGGCAAAAGATAACAGGAGTGTGTATTGATTTGGACGGGGAACAGATGGCTTCAGTGCTGTCTGTGTTGACCTGCCCTTGCACTGATGAGAGGCAACAATCTCGAAACTAGTCTTCAGGTGGTCACCCCGTCCAAATCAAAACATAATTCTGCTGGTTGGTCATAGAGGGCACTTGCAATTGCGTCCTCTGATGCTTTGAGGAACGTTGCACAAATAGCTGTTAGATTTAATTCAATACCCGTCGAGGTCTTAGCCAGGGGAGTAGTTGTTTTTTGACAGGTACTTGCCATAATAAGCCTACGTAGTAGGTGTTTATGGGAGTAAAGGGTTCATCATCGGTCGGTAACGACTGTTCGTTAGCAACCTCTAATTTGTTTCACTTCTTGGAGCTATTCTTGAAAGGCTTTAAGAAAGATCCTCATTGGAGAAATAAAAAAATGTTGATTTTCCACTTTGTTATAAACAATCTAAAAGACTAAAGAATGAAAAATGCAAATAAAGCCATGTTTTTTTTTTCTTCAATATTCCAACTTGTTCGTATTTTAATTATTTAATGTTACATAAAAATGATATTTTTAAATTTCTTAGTCTGATTGTTTAAATAATTGTTATCAACAATTGCATTGTTTATGAGACATTTGAATTTTTATTTTTGGAATTTTAATCTGCAATGAATATTATGATCTTTAAGAACAAAATCATTTCTTAAAAATAATATCTTATTGCTTGAAAACGCATTTGTTGATTAACTATTTTTTTTGCTACCAAATATTAATATTAATTTGTTTACACAACAAATGACACATAGTTGATTTTGTTATTTTTTGCAGTATTTAAAAAAGTGCATCGTGAAAATTCATTTGTTTATAACAAATTGTTTATTAAATAAACATAGAAAATATGAATAACTTTTTTTAGAATATCGAAGAGCAGTTGAAATTATGATTCAAAAAATGGTTCCTTAGTATTAATATTTGGTAGCAAATAAAAAAAAGGTAATCAACAAATGCGTTTTAAAGCAATAACATTTTTTCTAAGAAATGACTTTGTTCTTAAAGATCATAATATTTATTGCTGATTAAAATTCCAAAAACAAAAATTCAAATATCTTATAAACAATGCATTTGTTTATAACAGTTAATTAAACAATCGGAGTAAGAAATTTTGAAAAATCATCTTTATGTAACTAAAAAAAAATAATTGAAATACGAACAAATTGGAATATTGAAAAAAAATTCATAGCTTTAATTGCATTTATCATCATTTAGTATCTTAGATTATTAATAACAAACTGGAAGAAGAGCATTTTTTTTATTTTTCCAATGTGGATCTATTTTAAAGCCTTTCAAGAAAAGCTGCAAGAAGTGAAACAAATATGAGGTTTTTAGTATAACAATTATCAGGGTTTGTATGTAAATTTGAAACTTGTAAAAACTAGTTAATTATCAAAAGCATATGTAATAAAATAATTACGGGAAGAAATTGTTTTTCATGGATTTTCGTTCATTCAAGTGTCTAAAAGGTAAGTGAATTTTTTTATTTGTTAATATTGATACCTATATAATAGTTTAGAATTATTTTTATTGTTCAAGGGCCCGTATCTGTCAGCTCACGCGGGACTCGCATCATCAGCTTTTAGCGCTATGTTCGCTTCTAAATTAAAATTCTAAATATTGCTGGTAGGTTTTTTGTTAGGAAATTTTCCCCTTTTTCAGGATCTTTTTTCAAATTTTAGAAATCTTCAATAGTATCTCAAATTGTTTATAACTTTTGCCATTTTTGCCGGTGCGCCTTCGAATTTTTCAAAAAGATTCTAGAGGTCATTCCGAATCGAATGAGCCCTGGACCATAATTTTCGGTGCCCTTGAAGAGTAATTCACAAAAATAGTTCTTGTAGACTAGACTAATATAAGAATTTTTGATTCAACGAAATACGAAATAAGAGAGTATATCTGGGTAAGTAGCCATACTTTTTAGGTATATCCAACCCGTCCAGTCCAACCGATCCCGTCATTAAAAACATCCTCCCATGCCAATCCAGCATCCGACCGCAGTTTCAACTTAATCAAGCATCAAATAAAATGGTCGCAGCAATATATGAATATTTAATGTTGCAGTTTAATGATAGGCATCGCCACGCCTCCAAGAACACTTCCACTCGCCAATTGGTCAATGCCGCAGGTGGGGTACTCCGAGAGCAGATCGACATGCACGCTAGCTCACTTTATAGTCACTATCAATGGTTAAGACAATCAAATTAGTATTGTGCCAATCCTCATAACTGTGTCTGTTACGAAACGATTATCGGAAATTATGGACAAGGATAGCAGGATGGATGCTGGTTTGAAAGGAGAGATTGTTAGATATTGCCTATCAGGGTATCTACAAAATATTCCTCCCACACATTTTAGGGTGCGATGGGTACCGTGAGATTACTTTTTTTATATTGCTGATATCAAGAACAGTGTAGACGCCCTAACAACCTACACAATCCAATATTTTCATCCATTCCTCCAAGAAAAATTACATTATAGAAATATTCAAAATGATGATAAAACAATATAGAAAGAATATGGAAAAACCCAAAAAGATACGCATATGATAACTATTTGGTGAATTCAAAAAACAGAATAAGGGACTCATGGAAGTTGTCAAATTATGAAAGGAACCATTCAAACAAAAATAATATTGATAGCTCAATAGAAGTAAATGAGTTTAACATTTTTTTTTCGAACAGAGCAGATACAACAATGAAAACGTTTTCAGTTTGCAATCTCAATCATTCTAAATTATGCACAAAAATTTCAACTACTCTAGATTCTTTTTTCCTTGAATCCATTTCAGCTCAAGCAGTCATTTCTGCGGTTTCATCATTGAAAAATTCGAATGGTATAGATATCTTCGAAATAAAAACTAACAACACATGCATAGCCGAGGGTGTCTTTCCCGATATATTCAAGTGTAGTAAAGTTATTCCATTCGACAAAACAGGCGATTCCAATAAACAGTAAACCTGATAATTGTCGTCCCATCTCAATAATTTCGTTTCTTAGAAAAATTTTTAAAAAAATATTGAAAGCCTGATTATCTCTCTACTTCGAAATATATACTAGTATGGGTTTCGTAAAAATCGATCAACCATACAGACTGTCTCCAGAGTGGTGGATGACATAGTAGAGGGCCTTGAAGGTGGTCGCCAGACATCCCTATTGCCCTGAAATATTCTGTTGTTTTACCGGTGTTGAAAAAAGGAATTAATGATGACGTGAATAACTTTCGTCCAATATCCATTATACCAATAATTTCTAAGATTATTCAAATTATCGTCAAAAAACAACTTTATAACTTCATGGAAGTAAACTCTCTGCTTTGTCCAGGACAATTTGGTTTCCGAAAAAAGATGTCAACGACGAAAGCTCTACTCAAAGTCGTGTCGGACATAGTCGAGGGCCTAGAGGAAGGAATCCACTCACAACTTGAGTTGTGTGACCTTTCGAAAGCCTTCGACTGTGTCTCACATCACATCCTAGTGGAAAAATTAGAAAGATATTGTATCAGGGGCATAGCTCTGAATTTCTTTAAATCTTACCTCTCCCAAAGATCTCAATATGTCAGATTGAATAGTGAGCTATCAAATCGCAGGGTCATTAATCACGGTGTTCCTCAAGGCTCGGTTCTGGGCCCCCTTCTCTTCTTAGTCTATATAAATGATTTATATTTTCACATTTTACCGATAAAAAGCGTCTCATTTGCAGATGACACAACATTTATCTGTCAGAGTAATAAGATTGATAATCTGTCCACTTTATCAAATAACATTATGGATTCAGTCAAAACCTGGTTTACTTGCAATAAACTCAAACTGAATTTGGAAAAAAATCAGTCCATCCTTGTATCCTCCAATTCAAATTTCACTAGTGGCAACAGTGTCAAACTACTTGGCATGCATCTAGATGACAGACTCAACTGGGGCTCACATATCGCAGCATTGGCTAAGAAACTGTCCAGTATTACCTTCTTGATTCGACGTTTGAAAAACATTGTGAGTTCTCACGTACTAAAATCTTGTTATTTAGGTTTATTCCATAGTCACTTGTCTTACGGAATTCTTCTTTGGGGTGATTCTTGCCATTCTCATAGAGTTTTTATTCTTCAAAAGAGAGTGATCAGAGTTATGGCGGGAGTGCATCATCGTGAACACTGTCGCCCTCTCTTCGTCAGTTTTTAAATAATGCCACTTCCTACCTTATTCATTTACTCATGTTTACTTGAAATTCATGATACTAAGCATGAATACTCTATTCAATCAGAAATCCACAATTACACTACTCGCCATGGTGACTTCATTTCAACTCCTAGGTTCAGACTTCAGATATCGCAAAAGAATTCGGTGAACCTACATTTATATAACATACTCCCCTCAAGGATAAAGAAACTATAGGTTTCTTTAAGTTCAAGACAAAAATTAAAACTTTTCTATTAAAAAAATGTTTTTATGATATAAATGAGTATCTTGATTTAAACAAGTCTGAATTTGAATGTATGTGATGGACACTCGCCACAATTCAAATTAAATATATTCATATTGTTATGTTTATTTACACTGTGACTTTATATATCTTTGTATTGTATTTTTTTTTCATGTTATTATTTTTGTTTGACGTTCTACTATTACTATTGTATATTGTAGCGAAATAAATACTTCTACTTCTACTTCTACTTCTACTTCTACTTCTACTTCTACTTCTACTTCTACTTCTACTTCTACTTCTACTTCTACTTCTACTTCTACTTCTACTTCTACTTCTACTTCTACTTCTACTTCTACTTCTACTTCTACTTCTACTTCTACTTCTACTTCTACTTCTACTTCTACTTCTACTTCTACTTCTACTTCTACTTCTACTTCTACTTCTACTTCTACTTCTACTTCTACTTCTACTTCTACTTCTACTTCTACTTCTACTTCTACTTCTACTTCTACTTCTACTTCTACTTCTACTTCTACTTCTACTTCTACTTCTACTTCTACTTCTACTTCTACTTCTACTTCTACTTCTACTTCTACTTCTACTTCTACTTCTACTTCTACTTCTACTTCTACTTCTACTTCTACTTCTACTTCTACTTCTACTTCTACTTCTACTTCTACTTCTACTTCTACTTCTACTTCTACTTCTACTTCTACTTCTACTTCTACTTCTACTTCTACTTCTACTTCTACTTCTACTTCTACTTCTACTTCTACTTCTACTTCTACTTCTACTTCTACTTCTACTTCTACTTCTACTTCTACTTCTACTTCTACTTCTACTTCTACTTCTACTTCTACTTCTACTTCTACTTCTACTTCTACTTCTACTTCTACTTCTACTTCTACTTCTACTTCTACTTCTACTTCTACTTCTACTTCTACTTCTACTTCTACTTCTACTTCTACTTCTACTTCTACTTCTACTTCTACTTCTACTTCTACTTCTACTTCTACTTCTACTTCTACTTCTACTTCTACATCTACTTCTACTTCTACTTCTACTTCTACTTCTACTTCTACTTCTACTTCTACTTCTACTTCTACTTCTACTTCTACTTCTACTTCTACTTCTACTTCTACTTCTACTTCTACTTCTACTTCTACTTCTACTTCTACTTCTACTTCTACTTCTACTTCTACTTCTACTTCTACTTCTACTTCTACTTCTACTTCTACTTCTACTTCTACTTCTACTTCTACTTCTACTTCTACTTCATCCACAAGCCTGTGCGATCTTAGCAAGGTATTCGACTGTGTCAAACATGAACTACTGATCGAAAAGCTCCAGCGCTATGGCATCAGAGGGGTACCTTTCAATCTTTTTGAATCGTACTTACAAAATAGAAAGCAGTGTGTTAGCTTCTAAATTTGAGCCCATAAATCACGGTGCTCCTCAAGGTCCACTTTTATTTATTGTCTTTATCAATGATTTTTCTTTACCACATGCAATCAATTACTTGTATATTATTTGCTGATGATTCATGCATTCAACTCCTTCAAATGTGTGCCTAAACGTCTCCATTGCAACAGTAGAGAGGAAAGTGGAATACTGGTTCTCTGCAAATTGCTTGAAACTGAACGAGGCTAAAACCTTCTCAACAAATATTCACATGGGAGAATACGTCAAACTTCTGGGTGTTACTCTCGTTGATTCTCTAAATTGGTCAATGCATAATACAATAATAATAATATATTTATTTGCCATTTTAGATACACAAAAGCTACATATGGTATGTCACTAAACCTAAGTTATCCCTCTGTATAAGAGTAAGGATAAATATAAATAAACTATCTAGAAAATAATGTAAATATACAAATTGTAAACATTATGGTGATCGGACATAGAATATATAGCAAGACAGCACATACGATAAAAAACATTATAAGACTTATATGGGTTGAAGCGTATTTCAATTACTTTGCTCTAAATTGTCTAGTGCCATCTTCATTATAAGACAACTAAGGACAGTTGTGAGTACGGATGTTCTGCTACAAACCTATATGCATTTTTTCATTCACATATAGCTTATGGTATAACTTTATGAGGAAATGAGACTATTTTAGTAAAAGTCTTCAAACTTCAAATTATTGCGTTTGCAGTCTACAGATACCACTGTAGGCCACTATTTCAACAATACGGAATTAAGACCTTACATCATTATATATCTATATATACCAGCAACTTTTAGAAATTCATAATTATAAACATCAATTCTCACTAAATTCAAACTTCCATGACTACAATACTCGACGTAGAGAGCAATTTAGACCTTTAAAATACAGATTGAGATAGAAAAAAATATATACAAAGGTTATTAGGTTTGAATTTGAAATTTTTATATTATTATTATTATTATATATTATATTGATGCATACCTATTTTAATTTTCGGTTAAATATTTTATCAAAATTCTATACCTACCTTCAACTGTTTTTCAAATAATGACAGGTGAAAAGTGAGATTTTGTAATTTTCACATTTTGACAGCCTATTACCGCAGCTTTATTAACTCACCCTGTATATGGGTTATATTTATATTTAAAAATGCCACCTGAAAGTTAGATAACCTATTTAATTATTGAAAAACATTGAATAATTCCTAGACGCATTTTGATCCAAGACCAAGACTATCAAGACCAAGACCAAGACTGAGCCAGTCTCGTCTTGGTCTTGAAACACCAAGACCAATACCAAGACTACATTTATTTTTCGAGACCTACTTATATTTCTTTCGTTGTGGACATTTTAATTCTGTTGTTTATAAAAAACAACCTGCTGATATTAATGAACTCAAATGACGAATTTCAGCAGCATGCAGGTCAATTACCGATGAAATTTTCCGAAATGTCAGAGAGGATTTCGAAAACAGACTTAAATTTAGAGCAAAATGGAAAATATTTTGAACAATTTATGATGTAAGTAGATCCCATCTTTGGAATTTTTTTCTCGCGGCCCAGTTTAATAACCACCTGAATTTGTTCTCCAATCACCGAATGCAGCACCAAAGATGGAAGTTAGGGTAAACGGCTTTGCAAGACTATTTTTATTGTCAACAGGCCTGGATCAATCTTTTCAAAATAATAAATTTACGTATTTTACATAATATTATAGGTTATGACGCCGCAAGAATTATATTAGTATGCAAAATTTTCCAATATTTGAAAACATATGATGACATAGTGGCTGAAATAGAAAAATATTTCAACCAAAGAAAAAATTTGTGTTTTGAAAGATATGTTCTCCAGAAAGCAACAAAAAGAAGGTGAGGGCTTTGACCATTTCCTCACAGATTGCCGACACCTAATAAAAACTTGTAATGATAGTGCGACTTATCTCAACCAGTTCCAAAAGGAAAAAGGCCTTAGAGGCAGAATTGTAATGGGAATTAGGGACCCTGCGACAAGGAAGGCTATATTAAGGATCGACGATTTGATTTGGACAAGGCAATACACTTTAGTCTGACCTAAAAACAAAGTGAAGTTGAAGTTTACAGTTTCAAGAGGCTAGAACAGGAGTAAGTGCAATCAAGAAGGAAAACAAATATCAAAATATAAAAAATATGTAATAGGATTTCAAGTGCAAAAGGTGTCAGACAGTTCATGGACCCCGAAAATGCCCAGCGTTTGGCAAGAAATGTGGTAAATTTGGGATCGAAAACCATTTTGCCATGTCATGAAGAGTCAAAAATATTAGAAACATTGAACAGAGTGATGCATCAAGCTTTGGTAATGAGAGCACCCATACCCTAACAACATTTTATCTTTACAAAACATCAATAGTCCAGACTCTATAGTCTATAAGATCGTTCAGTACATCCCAAAACTATATAAAAGGTTGTTTAAATATATACATCAAACGGCATTAACGTCCCTGCTCCTCCGCCATAACCGATGTTTTCACAATCGGTAGCTAACATCGAGCTACGAATAATAATTTCACGGAAATTTTGATATTTGGGTGAGAAATTAATGAGTCAAAAAACCTGTTGCTGCCAGTTGATCCTCAGTCATATTAACCAACAGTTTCCCAATAGCCAAGTTGAATATTGGCAATTAATTTTAGGCTTTTACCGCAATCCAACAAAACGGTCAACTTGTTGAAACAGTGAAATATGTCGAAATGGTAATTAACTTGTATTAAATTTTTATCGGTTATTGAAACTATGAACATCAGCAAATAGGGGAGCCAAATAACGATTGCAATGACAGCGAAAGTCATATTTTTTAAAGCACATCTAACACCCAAGTCGAATTTCAAAATAACTTTTCCAATATGATGTCAACTCTTTGAAGGACACCGTAGAGAAAGGAAATTTTCAAAGTTTTACCTATTTTCTTCCGACCAATATTGTAAAAATAAATGTGATGAAATATTACAGAACAATTCATGGAAAATTAAAAGTGTAAAGAATACGTACGATTTTTGAAAATACACCATCCGACTCTATAAAATTTCCGTTGAATATTCCGAAAAATAGGAATTCTCAGTTACCTATTTATTGTCAAATACACAGTAAGTACATATCGTACAAAATTTTACCGTGATTTATTGCAGTGTGCTATCTATCACTACATATTTTTTGATCACAATTGTGTTCTACACTGTTAAAAAGAAATCTGAATGTTTTCACAGATATTCTTTGAATGTTATCCCAGTATTGGTTTGTCTCGAACGAGTAAACCATTGTTCGAGTATGTTTTTTTCTTTGTATGCAGTGTGTAGGTATGTGTATATTTTAATTTAAATTTCATTGAAATCAAAAAAACCCCTATTTATTCATAATTTGATTCAATATAATAAATTCGATATTTATGGCATTATATATTATATTCTTCACAATTTTTGACATTTTCCAACACATAATACTCAATGTTTTATAGTCTTGATGAAGGATTAATTAAAATAAATTCGAAACGTTGATAAAAAAAGGTTTTTTCAACTTAGCCGACAACAAAAAGTTGATAGGTTGGTAGAAGATAACGAAATATTGGAATACACTTAATTATGCCCGGGCAAATATGTTTTTTTCTGACCAAACGTGGTATAAATGTCATTTTGATATATGCAAATCTAACCTAAATAAATGTAATGTCTCAGATACGCTCGGTATAGATTTTGAATCGAAACCTGTTTGGTTATGAAATTCTTACCACACCGTATTGTAGTTCTTGTAGAACACTTTTCCAAAAATATAATAGATACAATTCAGTGGTCGGAGAGGGCTGTAGTTATTTTATGTGCAGAATGCGGGATTATTCACAATCCAATTTTCGTTATTGTTGAAGTATGTTTTTGGTTAATTTTCAAATCTATCGTAACCCCAATCGTTCGAAAGTTTTACAATGTGATTTTCTTCCTGGTGGAGATAACAGATTATTTGATCTCTTAACGTTCAATTACTGACAACGTACATAATCGATAAGAGCTTTTTTCATTTGAGAAATCCTCACCAGTACCTCGAGAATAGTTTTTTAAAAAACAACACTGCATGAAAGGAACTTTATTCATTCTCCAAACCAGTCTTATTCATTCTGTGATCACGTTTTCAAAACCGAGAACATATTCTATTGACAAACAAGTTCGAAAGCAAAAATAACAAATTTATGCACGCTCCCAAAGACCCATCCATATATAAGAACCGCCTTCTCGATGTGAATGTAATAAAGCTACAAGGACCACACACATTCGTCGAACATAAACATATGAAACTAATAAAATGCCGTCACTCCATATTCTGATGATGTGACGCCAATTCGTCACATCCATGTCACTTTTGCAGGATATGAGAAACACATCGAATATAAGTATATATTGACATTTGTAAAAAAATATCTGCATAGGGTGATTCAAAGATGATTGAAATATTTTGAGTGATGAAATCTGGAGATTTCGGAAGTAAAAGTGACCTAATAACTGTGCACCATATGGAAAACATTAATAATTATTATCCATTCTCCAAAAAAATTTACCTCTGAAAAATTATATGGTTTAATCGAAAAAAAAAATTGAAAACCAACTTGTAAAAAATTCTGCAAAATCTGTTAAGATTTTGGTTTGGGGAAAATTGTGTGAAATAAATTGATTGAAATTTAATCTACAAATTGTCCAAAGACCAATACACAAATATTTACGAGGGCACACTTGGAATTATTGTTTTCCAGGGAGAGGTAAATAACTGATAAAGAAATAAGTATTATTCCAATACTTACGTAAAAAATATGGAATTTTTCATAACAAGTGTCAAAAGTATGCTATTCTTAAAGAGAACATTTTTTTGCTCGTCCTGCAAAAAAGTACAGATCTATGTTGTTTGAATACAGATCTGTTCTGGGAACTTGATACCACAAATACATTTTTTACACTTTATTTTAATTTATTATTCTACATTTTTTTTCTTCTTCTTGTTTTTGAATCTTTTATTGTTCTATAATTAATTATGAACTCATATTTGAACTGACCTAAATTATTTTTGAAGATCTGTATTAATGTACAGTTGCTGTTATGTTAATTCCAAACTATGATTTTGGTATACTAAATTAAATAGCTTTTCTTATATTGAGTTAGTCAAATGTATGGATCCGCCCATTTATCTTAGTTAATATGAGAGTTATCGAAAAATAGTTCGCATGAAAGTTGAAGGGTATTTTTTTCTGCGCCTTTCTATAAGTTCAAATATTTTTTTAACGTGCCATTGGTGGAGAAATGACGTCATCGGCATGTTTTTGTATACTGTTGATACAACCCCATATTTGACAAGTTATTGCCAAAGCTGCGTTGACAACAGCTCCCCTTCCTACTCTAGGGGTCAAATATATACAGGGTGTCCCACGATGTTTTAGACAGGGAATATCTCGGAACTCGAAAGTAATGGAGAATTGTAATTTTGGGGTTCTGAATTAAAGCAATTGTTGCAGATTTTTTTGATACTATGTTACCCAATGAGCATTTTGTTTTCGATCACGAGACATCTGATTCAAAATCTTTAATGGGACACCCTGTATATTTTGGTATTTTTATGTTCCTCCCGATAAAACAAATTCAACGAAATATCACACTTGTGGTCTAAAACGATTAATTCAAGAAATACAGGTACTTCAATATCCTTTGTCCCACGACGATTTTTAATAAAATATGGATGATTAATTTAATTTTGCCTTGTTTTAATCATCACATAAAACAGAACTGCCCAAATACACAGGGTGACCCTAAACCTAAATAATTTGGCAATTGCTCGTTACAGACGTCGTGGGACAGAGGATATTGAAGTACCTGTATTTTTTTAATTGATTGTTTTAATTGAATGAAGAAAAGTTGTATTTCGTGCAGAAATTTATTTATAAAATCATAGCAAAGCGCTTTCGACTATAAAGTCATCATCAGTGCGTACCTGTAAGTAAGTGACATTGAATTGAATTTAAGAAATTTTGATAATGAGAATTTTCAAAATTGAAAAGTTACTTACTCGTCAGGTGTACAAGAGCCAGACCATAAAAATATCATGTATCCAGAGGACCATGTAAAATTTAAAAACGGGACATCATATGAATAACATTTTAAAAAAGTCCTTATTCCAGGATTCACCTGGATAAAAGTTTCAACAGGCAGAGTAACACATGTCTGTTGGAGCTTAGTTTACTGTTAAACTGAATGAATGAAATTTACATTGTGTCAAAAGTTGACAATGACAATGACGTTTGGCTTAGAACATTAACTTCTAGAAACCCTGATCTGTGTTTTGAAAATTGATTAATGACCAAATTGTCAAATTGATCTGTAAATCTATTTATAGTTCTGCTAATCTAAAACCTAAGGAATTGTGACAGGTCTAATGAGAACCTTCCCATGATCCATGATCCAGAGCTAAGAATTGGTTTCACAAATTCCCAAGAGACTGTTTCTTGAAACTGGTTCTGTGCACATCGGGTTGAGGTTCTCATTAGACTTTTCTCCCGGTTTGTCACAATTCCTTAGGTTTAGATTAGCAGAACTATAAATAGATTTACAGATCAATTTGACTATTTGGTCATTAATCAATTTTCAAAACACAGATCAGGGTTTCTAGAAGTTAATGTTCTAAGCCAAACGTCATTGTCATTGTCAACTTTTGACACAATGTAAATTTCATTCATTCAGTTTAACAGTAGACTAAGCTCCAACAGACATGTGTTACTCTGCCTGTTCAAACTTTTATCCAGGTGAATCCTGGAATAAGGACTTTTTTAAAATGTTATTCATATGATGTCCCGTTTTTAAATTTTACGTGGTCCTCTGAATACATGATATTTTTATGGTCTGGCTCTTGTACACCTGACGAGTAAGTAACTTTTCAATTTTGAAAATTCTCATTATCAAAATTTCTTAAATTCAATTCAATGTCACTTACTTACAGGTACGCACTGATGATGACTTTATAGTCGAAAGCGCTTTGCTATGATTTTATAAATAAATTTCTGCACGAAATACAACTTTTCTTCATTCAATTACATTGGAACGTGCACACAGCTGGACAAATTTCACTTGATTGTTTTAGACCACAAGTGTGATAGTTTGTTGAAATTGTTTCATCGGGAGGAACATAAAAATGCCAAAATATACAGGGTGTTCTATTAACAATCTTGAATCTGTGTCCCGTGACCGAAAACAAAAAGCTCATTGGGTAACATTATATCAAAAATAGTTGCACCAATTGCTTTTATTCAGAACCCCAAAATTACAATTCTCCACTATTTTCGAGTTCCGTGATATTCCCTGTCCTAAACTTCGTGGGCCACCCTGTATAATATGGAGACGACTTCGGGTTTTAGTTATTGTTGAATGACTGCCGAGTAGGTACAATCTGACGCTAAAAGCACTACTTTACGAACTTGTATCATAAATAACTATTTTGTAGGCTTTGCCAATTTCTCACACTATATCGAACTTTGATCAAAATCATACTTGAAGCTTAGTTACAGCGTTAAAAACTGGTTTTCATGTTCGTTTTTCTACATAGCCAAGTTCATGAATGTTATCCATCCGTAGACGTTGCTAAGGGAGTTGACACTGACAATACTGTGGATATTCATGATTTACGATTTTAATTACAAGTGGACGCCAAGCAGTTATAGTCGTGATTACGTGTAAATATGATTCACTGGAGGAAATAACTAATTATTATTGAAGATTATTGATTATTTAATGTCACGAATATAACTCTTTGAGTGTCAAGACTTTGAGGTAGTAATTAGAGAATCGACTAATGTTTTCAATATTGATGAGGAATTATCCAGTTACTACATTTTCTGAGATGAAATTTCCAATCTTTCACCTCGAGGAGAGGATTCATGTACCAATTTCTTATTATGAATGACAACAATTACCATTATTTTCCTGTGATGTAGGTATTAATGTTGAGGATTTATGGGTTGAATTGAATTTTTTAATTTTTCATTCTTGCATTAATAATAACTCATGTTTTTGTTTATCCTGCGTCTGTCTGTCTGTCTGTACGTCATAGTTTATCATGTCTTTCCGGTTGAAAATTTGAAATCCATTTTTCAAGGATTTGCTATTAGTGTGAGAGCTAGCAACGTTTTCGAAATTGAATTTCAGGTAAGCCAGTTTTTAGATATGCTCAATTCAATGAAAATTTCACACTTGGGCCAGAAGTTAATGAACAAGTTTTAGAAAAATCGCGTATTCTGCCTCATCCTGTCAGTTTGCACACTATTCAAAGTCAATTAATATTTTTCACAGCATATTATATCCAGAAACCAAGAAAAATCAACTCACAGACAGTATTTTCCACAATTGACATTAGACATTGAGCCCAATTTTATAGTTCACCGTAGGGCCAGAAAAAAGTCTGATGAAGAAAGCTGCTTCTTTTGACCTTTAGAATGATACATAAAAAAAAATCTGTCGAGCCCCAGGAATGCATGTATCCAGTGCCATGTTCTTTATTGTTTGTAGTCTGCTCAAGGATCTTGCGCAGTACAGAATCTAAATCGGAAACGTCATGTTGGACTACTTCTTAACATGTACACCGTTTAAGGGAGCACTAGACAATTTTTTAGAAGACGTCGGAAAGTTGTACCGATTGCGATAGGTCTAAAGCCACCAAACTATTTTTAAGAGCAACTAAAGAAGCTTCAAAGAGAATTGGAGCCATGTTTGATTTTACCAGCGAGAATTAAATTACACAACTTGGTCAGAGAGGACAGAAGTTTTTCACCTTTTGAACCTGAGCTCTTCGATAATGAATCTTGAAGGTGTGATGGTCTAAGAGAGTCTAACCCACCAGAAGAGCCAGTACAACATGACTTAACAGCATTCAGAACTTCAAATTGACGAATCTGAATGTAGAAATTCAAATCTAGATGTGTCAGCAGGATGCTTCGAGCGAAGTTCAGAAAGGGTCTGATTGTTAAAGGCTGCAATCGTATCAGTGGAAGTCAGAATCCGAATCGCTGAAGTAAGATCGCCATTGGAGACCTTACTGATGAATCTTTTGGTGAGATTATGTTTCTTTCTCGATGATGAAACAGATCTTGAAGATTTATGTAATGTTTTATCAGTGCCGTTGATATTCCTTCTGATAATAATTGTTGTTGAAGAATCATTCCGATTTGGACAAGGTGCCGGATGACAGAACGACTTTTAAGAAAATAGAAGCAAGGCTTTCCAAGCATTGAAAGACTTTAGCAGGATTTATAGATTGTGTCGTAGCCACTTACGCTGCCGTAGCCGTTGCCGTAGCCGCAGGCAAAATTATGACCAATTTATAATTTTATTTTGTGTTCATTGAGCGCCAACTGTTTTCCTTCATGATATTTTTATAATTCTTGTCCTTCGGATTATATAGATGGAAATCCTTCAAGTAGGTTTAAAAACAATTTTTATTAAACAGAAAAGTAATCATAAATATAAAAATATAAAACAACAACAAAAATTAATTGGCGCTCCGGGGCGACTTGATTGATTCCAGTGGCGCATTTGCTTTTTCAGCTGCAGGAAAACCCGGAAAAACCTGCAGCACCACATCATCTGAAGATATTGATCTACCAATGTCCTCTCTCTCATAAAATAAAATGTAGGGTGTCTCCAGAGGCTCCAATAAACCAAAGATATCGTCAGAGCATTTAGAAACAAAACTATCGTCAAACTTAAACCAGTCCGTACCATCTTTCGCCAATGCGTAATAATGGCCACATTCAACGCCGGAACCATAGTGAACAATGACTGCATGAAGATTATAATTGTGGTCTGCTAGATTGAGGTGTTCATCTATTTTCAATCTTCGTATAAGTTTGGTGCCTCCGCCAGAGGTTGAGTCATGTTTGAAGAGCATCAGTGTTATTATCAGATTGACTGGTGCCTCAGTTATACTCGTTGTCTTATAATTATCAGTCAATTTGGCGCATATTAGGCAATACAGTTGACCATCACCAGTTAAAAGTTCTATTTTCATATGATGAAACAGCAAGCTCCGCACGGACTGGCTATCAGACATATCAGGAAATGCTAGTTGAAGCTCCAGAAAGTCACATACGTTTTTACTGACTCTTAACATGTACCACAACATAAACTAGTGAGGATTTTTTCAGCAAAAGATCTAGAAATACAAGACGAAATAAGATGTACGGAATCATTTGATCCAGAACGGTCGAGACTACTGATTTTGTCATTTTCCTGCTCAAGAAGAGTATTCAATAAGAATCCCAAGAATTCAGAACAATCCTCTTGTTGTCCTAACGAGTATCTAGTAGACTTCAAAGACTCCAGGAAATCGATTGGTGGGAAAGATGATAAATTCTTACGAAACTGCAATTGCATAAACAGGGATTTGAGATTGGAGAATAAGTAGGAAACGTTCTCGTTCATTGTTAAAATCTCGTTCTTGAAATTCTTCGTCATGAATAATACTTGTAAAATGCTATTCATGTAGCAAGTGTTTTCCAAATTATCTAATCCAATCTTATTAACAAGATCCTCAGGACAACTCTCCACTGATTCGTAGGGAAGCTGGTCAGACTCTGCATCGCATCCATTTCGTAAGCTACAATCAATCCGTCCAAGTGAAGAAGGGTTTCGTAGAGGCATCGATAAGGCTCTTGCTCGATGAAGCTCCCCCGCTGAAAGGGAACCAGAACCTCGAATGCAATTCATATATAGAAATAAACGTATGCATGAGCAACGGCACATTTATCTTCGTTCGGCAACGTCAACTGTAACGACTGCGGCTGCGACTCAATCTATAAATCCATGGCTTCAAAGAATTCTATTTGAGATTTGCTAACCGGGAATCCAGAAGCTATTCTGGAGATTGATGATCTACTTCAAAAAGGGTTTCATCTAAGTTTGACGTTCCTCTCGAATTTGAAATGTCATATGTAATTTCGGATGTATAGCCAAAACTTTATTTGTATTGAATCTTCTTGTATATAATGAATCTCTTGGTTTTGGGATTCTTGCATATTCATTACAGTTGACAATTACTCTGATACTGACTTTGACTTTTTATGACAATTATCAGTTCTAAGTGACAATTGTCAGTTTAAAGTGGCAATTGTCACGTTGAAGTGGCAATTCCAAATGTTTTGAAAAACAGTTTGTTGTTGGCCCTTTTCGCTTTCGTACAGATGAGAATAATGAGATATCGAACAGAAATAGGAAAAGACTAGTTACGGGGTTTGTGCGAAGACTCCATTTTGATTGAGTGGCGAGTTCAGCTGATTGATTGCCTTTCAAATCTAAATCATAAACTGACAAATAAAATGTCGTAACTATATTTAAATGATGTTATGTAAAAATAGTATAAGTAGGACTCGACAATATTGATAAATAATTCTTGCAACCCTTCACATCCCCAACGCAGATGTGCCATTGGGCTGATGACGAGAACTTTTCCAACAAGGTTAATAGCACACTGTAGCGATAAAAAATTGAAAGAAACCCAGATGTTCCTCGTAACCGTCGCCAACGTGGCCACGCGAAATCCCGGAGCGGTAATGGCACACGCGTCGGTCATGGCGATCTCCCGCGGATTCCTAAATGCTTCTTAAGACGAAGAATGGACTTTGAACAGAGGCTGTAATTGCTACGTATTAATTCAATTTGCTAACGCTTCCGGTCGTGACAAAAGAAACCCTTTTGCATGGTCCGGATGCTGGCTCCTACCGAGACCTGAATTACAGGTCTTAACCCTGTAATTTACCCACAAAAGATACTTTGTAGTGTTTGACACGGGGTGGAGACCTTCCATAAAAGAGGTAAAATGCGATTTGGTCGCATATATGAGGGTGTACGGGAGACCGCCGTCATACATCTGTCCGTTTTTCCGTTATTGTTCCGTTATCAGTCATAACAGTTTTAGCATTGATTGTTCGAGAACGTATAATAGGGAGTAAACATCAAATCAGAGAATCTCGAAAGAAAATAAAGGGACCTAGAACTATGAATCAATATAACTTCATTGGAAACAAATATCAATTTGAGCTTTCATTAGAAATAAGACAACAGAAAGGCCATTGCCATAACAAATACTGTAAAACTTTCTCTGCATGACATAACAATTTCTGTTGCATGCTTTGTTCGCAGTACGACGAGCGAACGTGTCTTCTAAAACGTGTTAGGTATATAGTATTTTGTCTATTATGCATCATTTGTAGTTTTTTATAACAAATATGTCACAACAAAAATGTAAAAATAAAATATACCATAAAAACTTGTAATTCATACACATTAAAACATATAAAATGAGTATGTAGGCAAGAGTAATAGTGACAATCATGTATGCACGGAAAAAAAAATTTAATAGTAGCAAGTAAAATTTGCATACCACCAAGTGAAAATTTGCACACTATATGGGACAAGTACTCGCTTTATTAGCCATTAGAAAAATCAGATTCCTGAATTTGATCACTTGCTGTTATTGATGTAATTTCAGGAACGCAATGTAACCTAACGATATTAAACTCTTTACTAGAAGCAAACTTTTTATTTTATAAGCCTCAATCTATGTTTCATTTGCAGTAGGTGCTCAGTTTGATAACTACCAGTGACAAGTAAATTTACCATTGATGAAGAATGATTTACTCTCAAATAACTCATATACCAAAATCTACAAAAATATATTAGTTGCTACTATACAGTATTTTACTGCAGCAACATTTTTAGATTATTATAGTACTTTTAGTTTACTTGGCCTTATCAAATGACTCACTTGTGGGTAGTTTATTATTGTCTTACCTTTAATAGCTTTCATTCCATCTTTGGTATCAGGATACAACGGATTCAATTGAAATATCCACTTGCCCTCAGTTTAGAGTTATTAATTCCTCAAAGAAGGATCATTTGTTTTTTATAAAGCCTTATTTTCGACACATTCGTTTCATTCTTGAATTTGAAATGATATGAATGGTTCGGTTGCAACAAGGTAGCAATGATTCAGTTTAAACTATGAAAAAACGTACTTGCATGGCATATACAGGTTAGCAAAATACACTACTCAAGAAAAACTGGAGAAAGAGATTGCAGTTTTATGACAATATTTTTTTGTGAACTATAAGTTGATGTGGAAAGAAGTATAAAACATTTTGACGGTTCTTTTTAAACAAATCATCGCCTCTGGCCATACCCTTACTGGATCACCCAGTACAGCCCGTTTCTTAATTAAAAATTTCAGAACTTGGTTGAATCTGTTTGTATTCACCAGTATGATTGGTAATGCTAATGTCTTTCCTCATTATGATCGTAACAAACCCAAGTTATGCATAACATGATGTAGAATTAGAACGTTCTGAAAATTGGAAATAAAAGATGCCTAATGAAGAAATGAAATAAAAATATGTACATTTTTAATATTTTTATTGAAACAAAACTGTTGTTCAGTTTTTTGGGAAAATTATCCTGATTCTATTATACATAAAATGTCAATATTCTAGAAATGTTAGGTAAAAATCCACATTCTACATACCAACAAGTAAATTACATAAATCAAACTAACACTATTCACACAACTCACAACAGTAATAATAGTATAATTCCGGCACACGAAGTAACACTCCCACATACAACTACTAACTCAAATGCTGGAATTGGAATGAGGCCAGTTTTACGAAAACGTTGATGATCAGTGCAACGGTTACTACCGATTGATCCCGAACTGGTCGCATATCAACAAGTAGGTGAAAAGTTTCATTATCTTAGGAACACCTAGCTCTACTGCAAATAAACTGTTGTATTATGCCTGTAACACGAGTCTCTGTTGTTATGATATACTTTTCAGAAACACAAATTAGATAAATATTAATATACACTTTTCCAGGGCTAGTAAAATGTTGACCTGACATTATACAAAGTGAATTATCTAATGTTCGAAGCACTTGCTGTATGTAAACAATATCATAGCTACAAGTTCATGCGTTCAGAATAATATTTTTTTTAGAGACAAAACGTTATTTTTTTAAATCTAGGTATTAATTTTCTTACCACAATCGAAAAAAAGTCAGGAAAACGTTTTACTTGGACCATTTGTTTTGTTTTACAAAAAATGGCAATTAGGATATTGGAAGGTCTAGGATGGAGGGTCTCATGTAGAGACACTTTCAAAAGTTTAAAAATTTTGACTGTAGCAGGCCTGTATGTATATGAGCTGTGTATTTTTGTCTATCAGAACAGAGATAAGTTTGCTCGTATTGGAGAAAATCATCTGCATGAAACAAGATCTAGAAATATGCTTGTTCCAGGCCAACACCGTACAAAAAAGTTTCAGAGAAGCCACCTGTTTCTTGGCTGCAAGGTCTACAATAAATTAAATCAGAATATTAAAAGTGCCTCTAATATAAGTTTATTCAAGAAATCATTGAAAACCCATTTAATAAATAAGAATATCTACTCTGTAGACGAATTTCTCTCATAATCCGTATGTAAAAACTTAATCGTTTATTTTCACTTGATCAATGTCTCTACTGGTATTTTTGTTTTAAATTTAATTTAAATTTATTCTATATTCTAGACGTTTTCTTTGTTATTGTACAACTGTACCTTTCAACAAACGAAATAAATTATATTATTATTATTATTATTATTTTTTTCCGTGTGACACTCGCGTAACTGACATATTTTCAATTCTTTTTGAAAGTTGCAATCGTGTCGGAGGTTTTCAGAAAATCTTCTAACTCGTTGTAACGCACTATGCCTTTATTGGAAAATAGATGTTTCTGAGCTTTTTTTATTTTTTGTTGCGACTCGTATATCTACCCTTCTTCGTGTGTAGTAGTTGTGCAAACTGTTGTTGAATATTGATTTTGAAGACAGATACGATGGGGTTAACGACGTTTTTATTTTATGGATTGAAGTCATAGTATGGTACTCCAAGTAATGTATCGAGAGCCAATTTAATGTACTCAACATGGACTTGATGGACGTGTCTCTTGGAACATTCAATATAATTCTCATGGCTGTATTTTGCAATTTCTGCATCCGTACCATCTCACTTTTATTTGCCAGGTACAGTATAGTCGAAGCAAAAGTGAAATGGGGCAATATTATCGTGTTATATACTGTTTTTCTAGCTAGACCAAAGTGTTAAAGATGGTGCCACTCTGAACAAGAAGTTTATGTTTATTGATATTTTATTGGTGATGTATGAAATGTGATCTTTGAACGTTAAATTTCTAACGATAATAATGCCCAAGTATTTAATCTTTTCCACCATTTCCACCTCCTCCTTACCAATTGTAATCATATGATTATTATCCTTGAACTCCGCATACTTTTTGTGGTTGCTAATCAACATGAATTTAGTTTGTTTTGCATTAAGCTACAACAAACTAGCATTACACCACTGTAAAATATTTTCCTGCTCCGCGTTGAGTGTTTCTGTTAGGGTTTGTATCTCTTCAGAACAGAAATACAATAACGTGTCATCGGCAAACAAATGAATTTGACAGTTTTCAACCGAGTGAACAATATCGTTGATATACAGCAGGAATAGCAATGGTCGCAATGTACTTCCTTGAGGTACGCCGTCTTTATTTATGACTTCATTTTATACAGTGTCGTTTATTTTAGTTAACTGTTTTCTGTTTCTGAAACTAATCAGTAAGCCAATCAGGTGCTTTTCCAGTTATACCATACTCCTCTAGTTTGATAATTAATTTGGCCCTATCAATTGTTTCGAATGCGCGTTATGTCCATAAGAATACAGCTCCAATAAAAATATTTTTGTCGTAATTTAATTGATTTGTATTGTATATTTTTTTTGCGTTGTCTGTGTGAAATTAGCTTAAGGTGAAAGAAAGAATTTATTGAAAAATAAGATAAATTTTCAGAAAGTTAGAGATGATGTCTGTCGAATTAGTTTTTTAAAATTATTTGTTTTTGTTTGTTTTTTTCCGTTAACCAGCTGTCGTCCCCTTACGAACGGCAGCCCTCAGAAGTCGAAACTTGTGCGAGTTAAGGATTAACGAGGTCTTACCTTTTTACGTGCGATTCCTAGCACTTTCTATATATAAAACGTTATTTGATGTTTTTGTCAACAAAATACTCTTCCACTGAGTAGTATATGCCTTTTGTGACAAGATTATTTTTATCTTTGTCTCAAATTCGGCCAGTGTGAACGAATTTGGTAGGTGATTGAATATAGTTATAGTATAGCCATATACTTTGGACAAATGTGGTGAAATATGCAATATACTGTACATTACTTCATTCAATATTTGAATTTTCATAATTATTAGTTTGCTAAATTTTCTATGATATTTTTGAATCTGTTGTTGCTGAATTGTAAGTATATAGTTTTCAGTTGATTCAACCCTTATTTTGTAAAGTGGTATATCATTACAATATTCAGTGCTTTTTAATTTATGTACAGGCACCTCCAAGACATTAGAGTTTCTTGTTTCATATTGTCCTGCACCAAAAGTTCTGAATGAGTTTATCTGACGTTTAGCATATAGTTGTATATGAAAGATATACCAGGAGTAGGTACCTACACTGTTAATATTTTTAGTTCTATGAATATATTTTTGCAACTCACGTTTCTTCCGCTTTCAACAATATTTCTTATTGCTCTTTTTTGATGATTTACAATTCTATTGGTTTCATGGGATGTACCCCAACTTATACTACCATATGATATTATTGATTAAAAGCAAGCTTATCACAATGTAAGCAAGACAGATCTATCAACTGTTTTACTTAGTTAGAAACAATCTATATGAAGAAATATGTTTGTTTTCTTTTCCTAGGAGATTTTTCAACAATCTTACAAGACACTTCCATATTTTCTTTGTTTGTAGTCAACCACTTACTTTCACTGTACCTTTTTTATCTCCATCTTGAACTGTTTCAGAAAAGACCGAGTTGTACTCCACTCTGCCTGTCAATGTTCCATTATTGTGTTTTTTGGCTTTGAAATAATAAATTTTACTCTGAGCACTTTCGCCACTTCTCCAGGCTATCAAAAGCGGCGATACAACAGTTTTTCTTCAAGTCCCTTTGGAGTATTTTCATACCACTGTTCTGTCATTTTTATTTTCTTCTTTACTTAATGCTACATAACTTTGTCTAGTTTTATCTAAACTGCTCTGCAGTGGCTTACCTTTAGCATTCTTTGCGTTTCTAGGGGCTTGAAATGACACATCTTTGAATGGGTCAAACATAATCTTAAAATCCATATAATATTTATTGTTCTGGTACAATTTTGGTGACAGTTTTCCACAATGTTTTAACTACGTGGGTATTCCTTGATTTCCTTGTAGTCATCTCCGTCTGATTTCTTCTTATTATACGCCCTGTTTGAGATTTCCGGCTGCGCCGTTGAAGGTAATAGTTCATACCCCTTTTCTTAACAAATAATTCAAACTGTCTTCAAATTGATGTTTTGTTTATTTCTGGTGTTTTTTGAAGTGATGTTGTCTATTGCAGAATTTCCAATGGACAATTTTATACATGAGTTAAATTATCACAGAGTAATGCCTGATATGAAATTTTCACAATGACTTTTAGGAAAACATTTCAGATGATGATGTGTCTTGAAATATTTTTATCTGAATGCCGGCACGTACAGAATGAAAATTAAACCCTGGAGTATACCTTCATTGATGTAAACTGTGTCTGAATGAGCTTTTGGGATGCATTTGAATTTACTCTAACCAAATTTTAAAATTCACAAAGAACGACTACAACTATCCACAGAAAATGTCCAAATGTCAAATACTAATCAAAATGCCCAGATATTAGCAAGACAAATATCAGGTGTATTCGAAAAAAATTTTTCATTGATGACTGCCAGTTGTTGCATCGGGTTTTCATTTCGTAATCGTTCATAATTTTTTATCTCGTATTGCAGAAAATATGATGGTGAATTATTTCTGTGAAAAAATGTAATACCCATTACCTGGGAGTATCAAAGTCCTAATGAAAGGATTGGCCGATTACAATGGTTAATTATAAAAATGTTTTTAATTAACTCAATTCTCTGGCTAGTTCATCCTCCCTATAATTAAAATGTAATGATCTGTTCGAAGCAGGGGCGACTCTGACAAGAGAGTTTGGTATTAAATTGAACAAGTTGAAAATATTTGTACCATTTTTTTTATTTCCAAGAAAAATTAGAGTAACTCTAAAAATGTATTGGTATTTAATTGAACAAGTTGAAAATATTCGTACCATTTTTTATTTCCTGGAAAAATCAGAGTAACTCAAAAAATTTATTGGAAATATATTCAACAATCGATAAGAATTGTCATCACTATTGGGATCTTGTGAAAATGTTTCAACTTAGCTCAAATCCAGATTTAACGTGAAAGATATGTTGAAAATCTGGTTTGGAAAGTGGGCTTTCAACTATTTTTTAAATTATCTCAACAATAGATCATTTTCAATTTTACTTTTCTCTAGCACTAAAAGTATAAAAGTATGTGATGCATAATTTTTCAACTATCTTTTGTATCAAATCTCAACTTCGATTCGATAGCACTGCAGTCAAGTAGACTTTTTGTGCTATTGCAATGAATGTAGATAAAGCGTAGACTTTTGGAATGGTTTTTTTCCCTCAAATGATTGGCATTCACACCCAAATTTTTCTGTAATGTCTTCTTATCATGATACCAATTCGATTTGTGAGAAGTGCTTTGTTCCACCTTTGTTTTTTTCATTGAATTACTTTACCCAAAAGTAGGTAAAGTAGTCCTAAAAAATCAAATTAATATTTCCTTTCGATAAAATCATGCAATCTCACATTTTGTTATCATGCAAAAAGCAATTCGGACTATTAGAAAAAAAAAATTACTACAGTTTTTCTGTTCTGTGTCTCTATCGAAGTAGTATATTGATCATCTAGGTTTGAAAACGACTCTTTCCACACGAGCGAGACAAATTTGTGGACAGAACGAGTGTTCAAAGAGGTTTCCAAACGAGTATTTTACGAAACTTTTTATACCAATGCAAATAGAAACCACACAAATTTTATTTTTAGAAGAATCCGATATTTTCTTCAACAAACTTTGGAAACAACAATTTTTTGAAGTATCCAATCATTAAAACGAGTCTTGACGGTCGCTATGGAACTTAGCCAACTCTAAACATTGCAGAATTTTGACGTTGTTAGGAGAGAATAAAAAAAATATCACAGTGAACGAGACATGCTGGCGCCAAGATGACATTTCCGTGCGCAGAGTGTTTTTAGTACATTTTGCAAATGTCCTTCAAACTCAATTGAGGTAATATTTGTTAACAATTTCATTTAGAAAAAAGTTTGAACCGACTTTTGTTTATTTTAATGTCTTGTCTTTAATATCTTTAGGAATTACTTTGTGAATTTCTTTTGTTAAACTATTCTGTGAATCTGGAATATTATAAAATCGACAGAAATACGAATTTTAATTCAAAAAAGAAAATAAAAATCAAGCAATAAGGATCAAATCGGGAGATCGAGCTGGTCATTCAAAGCTCGTCCATGTCTTCCAATGTATCTGTTGACAAAAAGTTGTTTAAATCATTTCTAATTATATGTGACAAACATCGTGAAGGCTTATCTTGCTGTTACCCAACAAACCTGGATAATTTACACTGTAAAAACATATTCTTAATATAAACACTGAATAGTTATTGAAATATGAATATAAACTTCGCTATTAACTGAATCAATAAGGTCAAATAATTTGAAAATTGTTGACCGAACGTGATTTAGATATCCAAAGTATTATGTTTGACTCTGCGCCCCATTTTATCTAAATTTGATGAGGTGCATACAAATGTGTATTGATAATATAAAATTCAACAACAGCTCAGTAATAAATGTTCTTTAAAAACAATAATTTAAAGAGAAAGACCTCAACTGAGTTTTCGAAACTTCAGCAAAAGTTACATTTTCAAAATAAATTTTCACAGTTATTAATACCTACCCCAAATTCATTGAACTCCCATTGGTGATGAAAGATTTCTGATAATGTTCATTATATCAAATTGATTAAAATCATTATTGGCAAAGCTACATAAATGGAAGAGGTAACACTTGTTTTTGTTCGATTGGTCAAATATTCTCCATTTTTTAAAGAAAATAATTTTTCTACAGGAGTAGGTGGAAAGTTGAGCACAGCTCCTGAATCAAAATCTATATCGATGCAAGAGAATTAACACTGAAAAGGCCTCCGGTTAATACTTACTCCACTTATAGAGCCACCACTGGCTCATAGCGCGTTCAGATATAAGTTATTATGTTCATTTTCCATGTACAAGTTATTTATTATTGTAGTTTCCGAGCAGAAAAATATAATTGTTATTAGACGTCCTTAAGTGGAAAATTTAATTATGTCTGATCGTAATATGTAGCGATTATTCCGGTTGGAAAAATGGCCTTCTTGATGGTAACAGGATTATTTTCATGCTTTTTCTTGCTTGTGGATGTCCTTCAACAACCACTGAACATGATTTGAATTCCGGTGAAACAACAAAAGGGCAGTGAATAAATAATAATAATAATAATATTTACTTCGCTTGTTAAAAAGTATAAAATTATCACAATTAATATTTCTGTACAATAACAAGGAAGTCGTCAGTGTAAAAATAAATAATATATAGATATAAACAATAAATTGACATGAAAAAATTGACTAAAACATATGAAGATAAGTTACATTTTATAAAAATTGTTATTAAAGCTCCTCAACGGTGTAGCAATTTTTCTCTAAAGATATGCTTTTAGTTTCCTCTTGAATATGGAAATATTCACTGAATCCTTAATAGACGTATCTAACTTGTTATATAGTTTCGGTCCGAGGTAGAGATGACTCTTTTGATAAAGAGAGGTTCGGTGGGGATTCGGTATTAGTAAACCTCTAGCTCTAGTTGGATCCAGCGACACCTTTTGGAATATTCATCAATGACTTTTTCTTGTGCCCCAATTATGTCTCTATTTTCTTATATTAGGATATAAAAAAAATGTGAGGAGTTTGATTTGAATGTTACATTTTTTTGTGGAACAATTTCTCTAGGGGTGTCTTCAGATTGTATGCTGGGTGAAAATACCAATAATAATTTTTAATGTGTGAAGACTGAAAATATAATATTTTCATATCCGAAAAGATTTTTCAGAACTGTCCACAGATTGAAAATGTTGCCATGGCCAGTTCTTAACACCATTTGAATATTGCATCAAGAAAGGAAAATTTTATTGATTTGTCTCTTTTCTCTGATGTCCACCTCTCTGACCACATAACCTCATAGAATATCCCCTTCATTACTTCTCAAGATGCTTTTTCTTTGAATACTTCTCTCCCACGTTTTTCAATAATCGTTATTTCAGGTATACTAACTCATGATCATTGAATATGTTATATCCATCAACCCATTTCTTCATTGCAGCCTTTTTAGCCCTCCCTGTCGAATTTTGAACAGTTTGACGTACAAACATGAAACAAAAACTATTTTGAATGGAATCACTGACACTACTTTTTGAAAAAAAAATAACAATGTGATTGCTCGATAGAGGGAGCGAGGGAGTTACGTCAATTAAAAAATTTCAAAAGGCATGGGAGTCAAAAGTAACACATCGTTAAAAAAAATCAATTTCCTTTTCAAATATCTATATTTTTTCAGATTCCTTTAATATTTTTCATCATATGCACTCGAAATATCAATCGAAATATTCATCAAAATTATGAAATTTTAAACATGTTTCGTTCGAATCGGATAGAGCGAAAGATTCGAAATATTAAAAAAATTGGAAAAAAAGTCGAAGAGGCAGTAGAGTCCAAATTTGGAGCAAATGTATAAATTTGGAACTTTTTTCTTTGGCATTTTTTGAAATTTCCAAAAAAACTGATTTTTTGAGGATTTTAGATAAAATGTCAAATTTGACAGGTTTATAGTGGCACATGAAAAAAGGAAAGATGCTGTTTTTTACTCATTTTTCAAGCACAAACTAACTGCGAAGTCAAATTTTCTTTAATTAATTAATTAATTAATCTATTAATTAATTAGTCTATTAATTTAAAAAACTTCCATATGTCGCGAATCGATATGTGTGACACTATATATATATATATATATTCCATAGACCAACAAGAAAATACTCTACCAATCTACAGATCTCTGCCATATATACAAGAATTGACTCCAAAATTGATAAACGTTTTTAAAGTTGACAATATTAAAATCTCCAAGAAAAATATTACTACAATATCAAAATTACATAGTAAAGTGAAAACACCCATTTCAAAATTACAAAAATCAAATGTTATTTATAAAATTCCTTGCATGGACTGTCCTAAATTGTCATATATTGGTCAGACGTCTAGAACATTGAATGGTCGCATTATTTCACATAAAAGCGACTGTAGACGAAATGTTGATTCATGTGCTTTGGCAGAACACGTTATCTTTAGAGACCACAGGATGGATTATAATAATACCGAAATTTTGAATAGTGAAACTAACCTGTCTAAAAGAATTTTCATGGAAATGGTTCAAATTGATAATGAAGAACAGTCGATGAACAAAAGAACTGGCCTGAGTAATCTCAGCAAAATTTATACGTATCTACTTAATTTTGAGAAACATAGGATAAAATCACCCTCTAATCAAAATCTTCCAACTCGATTACTGAAATAAATTAAGTCACTGTCATTCCTACATCAGTCATTTCATTTCACTTCATGTATATTCTATTTTCGTTTTTTGCCAATTTCATCATTCATTCTCTCGTTAGTAAGTACTCCATTTATTCTTTCCTACATTTATTGTACAATGCGTATTTTCAGTTGTCCTGAGGAAGGTATCGAATTATACCGAAAGCTTGACAGTATCTCTTTGAAATAGCCCGCAACCCTGACTGCAACCCCACAAATACTACAAACTAATATACAGCCAGTCACGAATTTTCACCTCTATATATATATATATATATATTCATTCTTACAACAAAATGCAAAACTTCAAAAACTTTTTTCTTTTCATGCGTTCTAACGATGTTCACTAAAAAAAATTCAGTTACCCCAAAGACAAATTAAAACGAAATATACTCTATTTTCACTTAGATTCTGCTTGCGTTCCTCATAACGTACTAGAAACTTGATTGAACCTTGGGTTGGTCAGAACAACGAAGTGTTGGCTGCCTGTCAATTTGTAGACAAACCTCTACTTTGGATTCCTTGGTTCGTGTCAAATTAAGTTTCAACTAGTGACTGTAGATGTCATAAGTAACTTTCTGTTATATCTGTCTTGCCTTCACGGTACTAATTCTTGAGTGTATTCGTTTTGATTTCGAAAGCTCCATAAATCCTTTCTGATGAGTGCGTTAGCACGAAACAGCTGTCAAAGGTTGGAACTCTCGGAATTAAAACGAAATATACTCTATTTTCACATAAATATATATATATATCTATATATATATATATATAGATATGTATTATTTTGTTCCCCATACTATTATATCTATTTCATATATGTATATTTGTTCGTCCTACTAATGTGACTGTGAAATTTCTTGTAGTTCTTTGAAATCAATAAAATTATTATTATTACTATTTCATTTGCATTGAAGAACATTAAACAGACAAGTTAATACGAGGTAGGCAGAAAAGATAATTTAATTTTCTTCTCAACGAGTTAATTTTTTAAAAAAATTTCCAAAATGCACTCGAAATATCAAACAAAAGTGCGGGTCTGTTATGGTATCCATACCTCGATACATTTGAACGGTTTGATGTGGAACAATGAGACAGAAAATATTTTGAATTCTATTACCTATACTACTTTTTGCGAGAAAATACATTGTATTACTAGACAGATGTCACTGGAGGCACATCAACTTAAAAATTTTGAAAGGCAAATTGCGAAAATATGTATTAACAAGAAAATTGATTTTTGAAAAGAGAATTGAATTCATGTGTTTCTGAAACAAAACACGAACAATTTTATTAATTAACTATTATTCAGATCTGATTCTATAAAATATACAGAAGTTACTAAATTTTTAAATATTATTATTGACGAAAAACTATTATGGAACAATTAATTATATTGATAAATTGAGAAAAAAATTGAATCAGTCATTGGCGTTCTGTTCCAAACAGCGAAATTTGTTGCTTTCAATTGAATATTTACTATACCTCCCTTCTTTTTTGGTTTGATTCTCTTATTGAAATTTTTGTATCATTTCCTTCACGGAATAAACTTCATTTCAGTGTACAAATTTAAAAGTAAGAAAAAGTAAAATACATGAATAATAATAGTAAGATGCAGAATGTTTCTTTAATTACAACAAAAGTAAAAATAAATTGGAATTTGAAAATTAAAAATAAGTAAAACTATTTAAAAGCAATTCTGCATAAAATCCTCATGTTATATCCATAGAAATATAAAACTTCATTAGACGACTCGGCAGTTAGATTAATATGAAGTAATAAGTGACAGTTATCGCATTTTTGTTAAATATAGGAGGCATTCCACAATCCTTGATAATAATTCGTGAAACTAGTATGTAATTTGTATTACAAACAAATTACCCATCTGTCATTAAGTATCTTGTGAATAGAATGTTGATATAAGTGAGTAATCACGTGATTCCCTTCTCGTTAACTAACTGATCTAGAAGGCTTGGTCTGGCGAGGCCTACTATCAAAATGTCATTTGCGCTGTTAATTCGGGAGTAATCGAATCATTTTTACGGCTTATTGCGATAATGGAAATTACAGCTGTTGATTACCTTGGTACTTATACTGACTCGTCTTTGGGGTAACTAAATTTTTTTTTTACTGAACATCGTTGGAACCTCAGATCAATTTTATTGATCTGAGGTTAGAACGCATGAAAACAAAAAAGTTTTTTTGAAGTTTTGCAGTTTGTTGTAAGAAAGAGAAGGTGTTGGCCAAATGGAAGATTAAATTCGTCGGGATGACCTCGAAAAAAGAGACAGAAACATTTCTTCGGTTTTCTTCTGAAGTTTTTTGTAACCCTACACTGTTGGGAATTAGTTGCTGAATCAACAGTGGGTCCACAACTATTTTGTAGTGGAAATGACAAAAGCGTTTGAAGTTACTTTCTACTAAAATGAGCATTGCTCCTCTCAACTATATCATACTCATATTTCTGATAATCGCTTTTGTCAAAAATTCAAGATATAATTTCAAAATGGACATACTTTTATTGTCACTTCAACAAATTATCAATACATCTACATTATACTATCTACAATAAATTGTCAGTGTACTATAACTTATTGTATTTTCAACAATTTTTCACTGCAAATGGATTCGTATCGTCAACAAACGAATTATCCGAATATATGATGGGTTTGATTTGACATTTACGAATAAAGGTATCATTCATCACACTTTATTTTATGAAAGACAAAACAAAAAATTCTTTAAAACCCTTTATCGGCCGATTCTGATCAAACCAAGCGCTATTTCATGGACCATGTAACCATATGGTATCATCACATCCAAAAGCATTTGTTTTTAGTTCCGCGTAGTCATTCGATTCACAGGCAACGAAACCATACGATAACAAACAAGCTTGGGAGGGGGGACAAAGGCACAAATCGATTTTGCGTTACCTCTTATTGCCAGTTAAACTTTTTATGATTTGTGCTCGTAATTTTTTTTGCTAAGGTTGCGTGTACATGTAAATATTGATATTATGGATACGTTGTGAAATTATGCTGATTTTTTTAGGCCATTTTGATGGCTTGCCCGATAAGGGATACAAAGAATTATGTAGCCATATGGTGACAAGAACCGATAAAGGGTTAAAAAACACAGTAATAACGAAAATTGTAGATTTGTTGATTTGCAGAAATTTGAAAAGTTTATGCTAGGCATTACTCACAACAGTTTTAGCAAGGCAAAAAACGGTATGTATTTATCCCAAACCGAAAAATACATTCAATAGCTGATGAAAGTAGTCGAATGACACAATAAAATTTTTGAATACTATTTACCATACACTTAATGATATCACTAAATTAACATTTTGCTAATCTATTTATCATCTTAATTAGGTAAACTGCATAATGCAATTTACTGATGATTACATAGTTATTGAAATGTGCATTTAGTTGATATCAATGATGAATATTAACATTAAATTCGACTATATGAAAGGAAAAAATAATATTTATTAAAATTATATATAGTATCTTTGATAAGAGTCTCATTCAACCAGGAAGTAAATATTTTATATATTTTTTGAATCGAAATCAGGAAACTTCTTTACAAGACTGTGGTTATCGTTTCCGGTTTTGAGGAAGAATCAATAAGATATCTAGAATCGATTGTAATAGATGAAATAGAGCTGATATTATTCATTCGCAGTCTATTACTGATCCATCAATATCTAAAAAAATTGGATATGTTGAAGCGGCAGTCATTCCTCGCATGAAATGTCTTTAGGGTTTTATAGTTTTTTTTATTTCTTTGGGTAGTTGGATCAGCTGGCCTTCAAAAGAAGTAGTATCAGTCTTTGACGGATTCTTAATTCAACGCCTGATCCTGTTTGTTAAAAAACCCTTTTTTAGAGAAACGGTCAAGGAACGCTTCCTATGAAAGAACAAAATATAAATGAAAACACTTTCAAGAAAAAACATTGAACTTACAAATGCAGCCTTTGTTGTTTCTTCCTTTAAAACAGAAAATAGGTGCAGGATTGCAAATTCATGTTTCTTTCAAAAAAATTTTTATCCCTTCTATAAACATGTAATGTTTCTTGGGGAAATAAAGTTTATTGATTGATTAATATCGGTGCTACAAAACTATTCTAATATTTTCATTTATATCATAACTGGAAGAAACAGGTACAGGTAAGCCTATTTCGATTTATAGGTAGGTATATGCCTGAAAATGACAAAAAAAATTTTATTCCTCAAACAGCAGCTTCCCATAATGGCAGAAAATTCCCAGAATTTACCTTCCAGTCGTTACAAAAAATATATCGTGATCCATCTGATGCATGTAAACTAAACATCCCGTGTAATTCTCCGAAAAAAGGGTTTCTTTCATTGAATAAAACTATAATTTGATTTATTTTTGTAAATATGCAAATGCGATTGCCGACCTTCCATAAATATCCGTTTAAGCAGAAAAATCATTTTCTAAAACACCCTAATTATACGCCATTACGGTGCAATCACGCAATGTTTCTGATCAGATTCAACTTTATAAATGCTAAAATTTTAATTCGAAATGGCGCCGACGATTTACCCGCAATTATTAACATGGCCGTTACTTGCTGTTACTTTATAGATGCAATTTAAAGGGAAATTACTAGTTATTGACACGTATATGTTGTTTTTATTTAGTTGCACCGTCATTACAAAAAGCTGCATGCGCAAATGTTCATCTGCATGTCAGAAGCATTTGAAATGCCATGAGAATTGTGATCGAATGCCTCGAAAGCACAATTCAGTATTGCGAAATAATGGAGGTGCCAGAAGTAATGCAGGGAAAATTATTATTTCAGGTTGGCTGCCATCAAAGAAATAATAGTATTAGAGACTGAATCTACAGAAATTCTTCGAACTGAACTATCGTCGATCATTTTGAATTGTATAACCAGCTTTATAAAAAACGAAACAAGAATGGCTTGGAGCCTTGATACATCATTGAACTGCTTATTGAAAGTGTGAAGAAAATACAATGGACCTTTCCAAGAGATATGAGATAACACTGAGAAAGTAAATACGCTAATATCACTCGGGATTTTTTGTTTTTTTTTTCTGACCGCTAGTTTATCTATAATCAGAAGAAAAGTGGTTTCGTGACGTCACGTTCATCAAAACTAAACTTGGCAACGTTGTTAAAGTTGTGCACCAAATTCTCATTCAAATATAATATGTCGTATTACAGTTGTCATTTGATACCAGATGGGTTATTTCGTCTGTTTCACTCTGCGATCAATAAGAATAGTTTGTCTCTGTCTAACTCATTTGCCTACCCATTTGATACAAGTGAAGCAGTTCCATCAGATCTAAACTTCAACGAACACTACCTTGATTTATTTTTTGAGGTTAATGCAGTTTTGAAAGTTTTGAGAGCTTTTGTTGTTTGTGTTCTAAAATTTGTTATTAATTCCTGTATCTAGCTCCAGTACCTGTATCCCTGCAATAGCTGAACATATCGAAAAGGTGCTTTGTACCCGGTTGTCTGAACACCAGTGCAAATTCCAATAAACAATTTTTTTATGCACCTAAAGATGAAGCGTGTCGGAAAATGTGGTTCGAAACAGTGAATAAACCTTTTGTGAAAAACGGAAATATATGTTTTTGTGAAGAACATTTCCAAGTGAGTACTTTACGTTATGTTATTATTGTATTCAAAGCAGAGTTCAAGGAATGATTTTAAATTTTAGTAATTGCAAGAAAGACCGTGAACAATTACACAAATAAATTCACACCAAATCTTTTATGATAACACCTCACTACACTATTTTCGAATTTATTAGCTGAATGTTGATTCTTGAATGTAAATAAAATAAACATTAACCTCACATATCCATATAAATTTTGAGAATTGAGAACTGTCATTACGATTTGCTGAGTTGTCAATGCTCGTTCTTCATCAAAAGGATGATCCGTTCAGAAAATTTGAAAGTTACAAATACAATAAAAAATAGCTAATATGTGGATTTTTATCTATGAGTTGATCAAGTGACAATGTATTTATTATTTCTCAACGGCTTATATCATGCTAGAAGTTATATTTTTAAGGAGAACGTTATTGCCTGATTCGGAACGTGGATTATGGTGGGAGGTATTTCCGATGAACGTGACGTCAGCGGCACACTTTCGAATGTGATATTTTTTTAAATCGATTTAAACAAGTTTTGTAATTTATTTTCCGTAAATGTAAAGGTCCATTGAAGTGAATCCTTCTATGACTATTTGAATTCATATGGAGAGTTATAGAAATATGACTTACCACCAGAGTATCAGCAGATCTCATTATGTCAATTCCCACACTGGAGAATTTTTTATTAATGTTGAGATGCAGAATTATTTATTGAATTTTTGGATCACGGCCATCGCTTCAATGTCCAAAAACGGATCTAATTTCTTCGACGTGTGTTAGAGAGGGCATCAACAAAAAGTTCCACCAGTGATTTGACGGAAATCAGTTGAAAATTGTACGAACAAATCTCTCTCTCTCTCTCTCTCTCTTCAATTATTGTCCGTTAACTTCCTATCGGCGCTATTTGGACATGCCCCGCTGCGAGAAATCCGTTCCCATCCGGCCTTTAACCGGCGTAAACAGCGAGGTTGTATCGGGAGAATGCAGTTGTCTTGCTCTAGGCAATACTGCATCCCATATTTTTAACACTTTTTAATTTTTAACAAAACACTTCATTTTTAACCTGTCAATGCACGTCTTTAAGACTGCGGACATCACACACATCAACTTGACTTCCAACACGAAGTTGCCGTCTGACCTCAATCGTCGCCGGAAGTCGAATCCCCTCGAACAAATCTAAATATCTGAATTGGCGTGGAGGGCAGATTCTGTCATTTTATTTGATATCAGATCATGAATCATAATTTAACAATGAAAGGGATCAGAGACCTGAACGAATGCAACCTAAATAACTCATCAACTCACGAAAAACTTTGAAAATTTTCATTCAACTTCCCTGTATTTTTTCCATATAGCATCTTACAAAAAAAAATTCCCAAACAACATAAAAAATGCGTGGTGCAACGACAAACCGTTTTCAACCCCTAACCTGCATCACAATTTCACCGTTTTGAGTGTTTTTTTTGTTTAAATATTTTTTTCGTCAAAGTTGGAATCTCTATAACATTCTCCACCTGGCCCTTGCCTCGTACTTTCTTCCTTATTTTAGGCGTATAAAATTCGTTTTGACACCAGCCTAACTAGGAGCCGCCCCCTTTTCGAGTACTTCAAAGAAGTTCGAGAAAAATAAGTAATTCGATGCAAAAAAAACATCTAATTCAGAACATAAAAATGCATATTTCCACTAGATTATGCGACATACAATTTTCATACCAAAAGAAAATTAAAACCAAAGTAAAACGGTTTTTCTGATTTTTCCAGAAAATTTGAGGTTATGTGGAAAAATCTTGGATCCAAAAGTTGCAGATCTTTCTATTGCCAACAACTTTTTCTCTTCACTTTTTTTGTAGCAGGTTAATTCTCGCTGCAAATCGTGAGAAACCATTTTTACCCTCAAAAATTCACCTCCTTTCGCGCTTCTATCGTAATCAAATCCTTAATCCTCTTGTTAATTTTTTGTACCAATTAAGGTAACATAAAATTTTCATTCTCGAAAGGTTTCAACTATTAATTTCAATAATTTTAATTAACAAATATGTGTTTGGAACTAAAATAAAAAAAAATAATTTTTGAAAATGTGTTTTTAATTTTTTTGCGTTTTCTGGAAAAAGAATCCATAGTAGTACTACTTTTTATTACATAATCTGAAATTAGACGCTTCAACGAAAAAACTGGCTGCGAGCGGGATTGAAAAGACGAACTTTATCGGTGAAATTTTTCAGATGAAAATTAAATCGTGTTTTCGGAATTTGTCGAATAGAAAAGGAAAAATCTGTATTCCGCTACAAAAAAATCACAGCTTACTTGAAACATGGTTATATTTCCACCCAATTTCGTGAAAGAAAATTGATTTTTACGCGAGAAAAAAATTGAAAACTGAAAAATTTGTTTTTCCGATTTTCCCGGGAAATTTGAGGTAATGTGAATGAGCAACCCACTAATAGGGGGTGCTTCAACCCCTCAAAATTGAATAGGAGAGAGGAGTTGAGCGATACTTCATTTGAATGGTCTTGGAAGCCTCTTTACAACGGTCTGAGAAAATGTTGTATCCCGAATGAGCCATCTTGAATATTTTGGTTATTTTTACAATGTACAAGCCCATGTTTATTAAGCCCTTTTTACAAACTTAAACAATCTTCAAAAAATCACATTATTGAAAAAATTCAATTGTTTTATCATGCTTACAATAAAAAAAATCAAATCTGTGTGTTTAAATCAAATGTTCAAATTGTCCTCCATTGACTTGCATACAATAATACAATCTTGACTGAAAACCATCTCATTTACAATTCGTTGGCGTAGTTCGTCTAAATTTTCAGGCTGAGTCACAAAAATCTTGGACTCAAGATGTCCCCACAAGAAGAAGTCCAGAGGGTTCAGGTCAGGAGATCGGGCAGGCCACTCCATAGGACCTCTTCTTCCAATCCAACGACCGGGGTATTGCAAATTGAGATATTGGTGAACTGGCGCGGCGTAGTGAGGAGGAGCTCCGTCTTGTTGGAATTGCAATTGTTGTTCAAGTAGTGAAGGATCGTGTTCTAACTGTTCCGTTATTAACCAATCAATCGCATTTTCCAGCATTTCAAGATTCAAGTCAGGGATAGCGGATCATGTCTGGACGACCCAACACAACATAAAATGGACTGAAGCCGAAGTCATCCATAAGGAAGGGGGCTGATATAGAAGGAAGTTTAAAGAGAGTGCATATATTATGAACAACAAAGTCTTCAGTCAAGCTAGCATAGAACTCCGTTATGTGTGGAAACCCTTAATTAGTGGCATGAATCAATTGAAATTGCGATAAGAATTAATAATGCTGAACCGGAGGGTCCTGGCACTGTAATTAACAAGCTTACCTGAATACCGCCAAATTACCCCTAGGCTAATGACACATAATTATCCATAGCTTATATAAGAAGTATCGTTGAGATTGTCGCATTATACACTTGATAACGACTGTAGATTTTAACAGTTGAATCGTCGTGATTAAAAATTGCAGAGAATTGAATTTTTCTTTGTTCTTTTTTAGACAATGAAAGTCCAGAATAACCTTACTCATTTTTAAGTTTGTTAAAAGGGCTTGTACATTGTGAAAATAACTAAAATATTCAAGGTGGCTCATTCGAGCTACAAAATTTATTTTTGGCGAAAGCGGTTCATCAAATTTACGTTTTTTATACACCGTTGTAAAGAGGCTTCCAAGACCTTTCAAATGAAGTATCACTCAACCCCTCTCTCCTATTCAATTTTGAGGGGTTGGAGCGCCCCCTGATAGGGGGTTGCTCGTTCAAGCCTCAAATATACGTCAATAGATGTCCCCCAAACAAAATCAATCGATGTGTATCAGGAAATCTTAGTCAATTTCACTCAATGCTCGTTTCGCCAACAAAGTCAGTATCATCAAGACATGTATCTGTTATAAATCATGCTCTCCCGAAAATTCCATAATTCTTTAATCCAGTTTATGAAAATTTATAGCCCAGCAACAACTTCTTCCCACATATAAATATCCCAATGAATAAATCATATCAAAAGTTCAGAATTATTCTGCAAACTATATATTCGAATATGAATGGAGGAGGACAAAACTTATGGCGATTTTATTTATGGATTTATTTGGTGAAACTGACCGTCCCCTTGTTGGTTTTGTTCGGTTTATTGTGATCGAGGGTCAAGTTATCATTTTGTGTCGTCCCTAATAATTCATTGACAGAGTTAGTGTATGTTTGTTTGAGAGATCAACGGTGTGTTGAAACGAAACAAGCTTTCATTAGCGATACAGGAAAAAGTTTTAGTTGTGTCACGGCACTATCGAATCTATTTAAAATCGTTCTGTATCTGTTCGGTATATCATTCTAGAGACTTTTCGATGTTGATGTAGTTGAATCCACAGAACTCTAGATCTTAGATTTCTGTGGTTGAAACACAATATTTTTGTGCTAATTCAGAGCCGCTCCAAGTGGAAGTTAATCCAGAACGTCTCCAAATGGAAGCTGATCTACATAGGGAATTATTTAATAAAGCCTTAAGATGTGATTTCCTAGCGACGTCCAGCGTTCGCGGCCCGCCGCGACGTCTGGCAGTTAGTGACACATACAACGAATTTTAAATGCAACTGTTTTGTTTGATGCGGCGCGATTCATCGTCTCAGCGGCCGGCCGTTGGAGGCCTCGTCCCGACTGCTCAAAACCATGTCAAGACGCGAACGCCGACACCAGCAGTAACATTATTTCAATGTGAAATGAGCGTGGTGGATATTACAACGTGTCACAGAAATTTATCAATACAGACGACGAAATTTTGATGAATCGCAAGTATGTGAATATCCCTGCCTTCATGACCATTCTCACAAAAAGACTTCAAAGATTGTCAAATTCGGGAACATATGTGGAATTAAATTTGCACAGTTTCATCCACGTGCTGCGAGTATTGAATAAAAAATTCTTTGTTTTTTTTTTAATTGGTTCAGAAAAGATCATTATTAGAATTGAGTTTTGTGAATAGTAGGGAGGCATGAAGTCAATCGATAAGTTAGATGATTGTCAGTTTATTCAGATAATTATTGTCGGTTCAGTATAGTCGTCATTATTCTCTTCTCTCAGTAAGTCTCGTTCATGCCCTCGCGAATTTCGCAATTTTTTTGCGAATAAAATGGCTATGGACATGGTTCTGCATCAACGATTGGTCCAGCATGACTGGCAGCCTTTTAATTCTCATAAAAATTGCGAAATTCGCGAAGGTATACAATACTGTTCGGACATATTTTTGGTATACCTAATACTCGTTTCGGTGGTGCACAATGCCATGATCTACAGTGTGGTAAATTAGAAAATTGAGAAATATTCAAAATATGATGGAATCTCTATTCATGTTTGATTCAATACATAAGTTACATATACAGGGTGTAATCTAACCTCTTGCACTCCCGTGAAGGACGGGTGTATAATACCATGTTATATCGAACGGCAGGTGTGAAAACTGCGAAAAAAATTGTGTAAATTTTATAATTTGTTGAAAAAATCGTCACCTGCAATTCGTTTTAACATGGCATCATACGCCCGTCTTTCACGGGAGTGCAAGATGTTATATTACACCCTATGTATAAAATATAACACCCAAATCACATATTCTATCATGTTGATATCAATGGAACCAGAAAAAAGTGCTATCGATCTGACGAAAAATATGATAGGTAAGTACATTGTATTATATTTGAAAAACCAAAGTTAGTGCCCATTTCAGAAATCTAAAAGACCATTAAATACCTTGAAATTAATATTCAAGTTATTTCAGCCATTTAATCTTCTTTCATATCTTCAAAAACAAAAAAGTTAAAAGGGGGTTCAATTTTAAAAGACAACTCTGTATCGCATACTTTTAGAATGATGTTTTTTGTTATCATATTAATGTCTTCGAACATTGAACGAATGCGGTGGATTCATTGAATGATGTTCAGAAAGACGTTATGGGCTTGGGTAAACAATAAAGTTCAGGTGATTGAATCAATGTCCTGGATACATCAATGTAATGACTGCGATTGGTTGGTCGATGTAAAGAAAACATTAATATCATGATTGATATTTATGTACTCATGGGATTGGTACGATGAAAATGATGATCGACTCATACACAATGGTCATTAATATAATGTATTTCGTTTTGAAATCCAGGTGATGAAATTAATGCCTCTTAAGGATTGATATAGTAACTCGAACATCAGGCAATCAGTTATGAAACATTGAATCGATGTACTCGAGCATCGGTTGAAAATTAATGTCCAAATTTATTCCCGCGATGACTTTTTTAATTATATGTACGTATCTTTTTCGTTCTGTGCAAGATTGACCTCTCATGCTTGAACTTTCAGAAGAAGTATTAATAAAGAATTCATGTGGGATTCGAACCTGAAGAACACACTCCCATTAAGTTACTGCCTAGGAAATACATTTTTTTAGTTTTGCAAATTTGAACTACGTATTGTACCAATAAGCTTGGCGTCAAACCCACCATATAACACTTTTTCATAATAATTGGTTCGAAGGAAATAAAAATCATCTACCTATAAGAGATTTGTCTCAAAGGTTTGGCATCCCTTTCCGGATGTGGATTATTCATCTCCAACTCAAATTATTAATGACCTCATGGTTGTGAAAACGAAAACTGACAAGATGACAAGTTTCACGTGTCTTTCAAAAATATTTCGTATTCCATTGAGAATGAACTAGTCCACATTTTGGAGAAAACCAGTACAGTGTCGAAGCAGTACTGGTGCAAAACTAGTACAACACTAGTTTTACCAATGGAATTCGCTATTAGCTGTAACCGAAACCATTTACAGTTGCAACCGGCAAGTCGGACCATAGATTCAATATTTCCTTTATTTCCGCAACGCCGCTATTCATACTTATTTCTGCACGGGTCGGTATCATTAACAGTCAATATGCATGAAAATGAAACTAAGGAGGTCCTTGCGTTCAGGTCAGTTTCAAAGGAACCGACCAAAGTTGCCGCTCTGGCGCCTGTAAATCTAATTTTTTAAATCTATAACAAACCTGCCAGACCTTTCTGAATGCCTCCTGCTGCGACTGACGTCGGCGATGACACACGTCAATCTCCGTTTATTCCCAGCACTGCGGGATAGTCATAATATCCCATCGAAGGTGTGTTTCTATAGATAAAATTGGTGAACATGATATTCGGGTTTGTTTCTGTCAGTATCACTTATTTGCGAGAATTGTTACATTGACAGCAACATAGGCGGAACTAAATCTATTAAAGTAATTTAAATAATTATTTATTTTCCTGAAGAAGACTGTAATTCAGTCATAGAACCAGACGTTTTGTGAAATGTTTGGAGTTTTCAATATTTTGTAGTGATAGGAAATAACACTATAATAAAAAATTACGTTTTATTTGTAACAAATGATCTTTTCTGATGTATATAATATATACATTTTACGTGCATCATATTATGATACACGTAAAATCATTTCACGAACCTATTGTGGCGTTGCTGAGGGCGAGTGCGGACCAGTCGACTTCACCCATGAACAAGCTTGCAATCCGAAGGAACGTTCGAGAATCTTCGACTCATGGCATATCGACCGTGCGACATCTAGATGCGAATAGATGAGACGAGAACATTCTGGTAAGATTCTCAACGAGTATAAATACCTCTATGCCTCGCGGTGGAAGACAGAACTAGAGAATTGGAGAGTAAGGAAATATTGGAAGTCGAACAAAAATAGTCCAGTGATTGTTACATAAATTAGAGTATTGTGTATAAATTATTGAAGCATTGTATTTCGTCAAATAAATTATTTTAGAGCGAATTTGTGCAAATTTATTACACTGTTTATTTACTTCATATTACTAAATACTAAATAGAGAGAGATTCCAACGCCACATTTTCGTTGGCTGACGTAATATTCTAAAGGTCCTTGAGTCCTCAGATAATGGCTTTCTGTACGAGGAAGAATTGTTCCCAGTTTGAATCACAGTGTACACCGGATCAATCTTCTTTCGATACTATTCAGTGGAAGAATAATGGAAAAGTAAACTTGAGATATTGACAACAGATAGGCAAATAGTCAATATATGGAGATCTTGACGTCAGGAGACATTGACGTTACGTGTATTCATCCAATGAAATACCGGTAATATTTCGCGCGAATTTAGCTAGTATTTGAATTCTACGAATTCTACTCCAATCGTTTTTTTTTTCTGGTAGCACACCTATATTGAAAGGATATTGGTACAATATTGTGCATATTGTCAAAATATTTGAAATGCAATATTGGCGAGAAAAAAAATGTGAACATTCGGCGATATTGGTACAATATTACTTGAATAACATTGGCGAAATATTATCGAAGCAATATTGTCCTCAAAATTATAATATCGCTGTTACAATATTCTGAAAATATTGGTAAAATATTCTTGAATAAATAATGGCCTCAGAACAGTCATCAATATTGGTACAATATCATTTGGATATATTGGTGGAAGTAAATATGCCTTGGTGAATTATTAAATATAATAATAATAATGATAATAGTAATAATAATAATAAATGTAAACTAGGAAACATTTGTGGAAGCCGTGCGGGTCCGCTCCGACCGGACGACGACCTTATCACATCGCGAACGGGTCGAGATAGAGCAATTCTGCGAACGCCAATCGATTCGGCACGTCGAAATTAGTATATGTTGTGATTTTCATTTCGATCGGCGACAAATGAATTTTCAGTCGAAAATTATCAAAATTGACAAAAACCAAAGTCACGTGCTCCACTAGATTTTGGTCGAGACATACTCAAAATTTCGCGCTAATTCCGAAAATGTATGATTCGAATGGCTTGTGATGCACGGTATGGCGTAAAACGGGAAAAAACACGAAAACATGTTAGGATACTCACGCTTTCAAACCCCAACAACACATTCGCGATACGCTCTAGGCCGATCACCGATACGGCCTTCTTGTAGGACATTTTCTTAGCTTTCCCACCATATAAACATGCAATTGACGAATGTGTCTCCTTCTGGGCGAAAACTGCGAAAAATGTACAAGGTGCGCTAGGATCCGGGCTCCTAGCTTCTCCAACGCCAATGAAAAATACTTCCGACCGTTCTAGAATTTTTTAGATATTTTTCCCGTATTTTATGCCATCGTTTTAATCTAGAGTGTGATCGTTTTGACGCGATTTTTTTTTGTCACTGTCACTACCGCCGAGTCTTAGATTATGTCCGGTCGGACTTAGACGACGCAAAAGTACCGTAAAACCGCAGAATTTTCGCGGCTACTACATCATCGTGTAGGATATTTTCTCAGCTTTCTTGCTATATGCCTATGTATTTAACAAATGTGTCTCCTTCTGGTTGAAAACAGCGAAAAATGTAAAAAGTGCGCTAGGAATCGACATACTAATACACATAACACATAGAAAAAAATACCAGCGGTCGACTTGGAATTTTTTCATTATTTTTCCCGTATTCTACGCCATCGATTGGACGAGTGAGTCTGTCGGAAATATCATAATTTTCACAATCGACCAGTCTGAAGATGCACAAGTTCGTTGAAACGCACGCTTAGGCTATGTTCGAAGAGCGATCGATACCACATTCGGTGTACATGTGTAAAAAAAATGAATTTTACGAATATAATTTTGAAAAAAATTAGAAAAATTTGTGGCGGCCTTGGGTCACCTCCAATCGGCCTACGACCGTATCAACTCGCGAACGGGTCAAGATAGAGCAATTCTGCGAACGCTTATCGATTCGGCACGTCGAAATTAGTATATGGTGTGATTTTCATTTCGATCGGCGACAAATGAATTTTCGGTCGAAAATTATCATAAGGGGTAGACCCCAAAAATTCGACAAAAAACCAAAGTCTCGTGCTCCACTAGAGTTTGGTCGAGACATACTCAAAATTTCGCGCTGATTCCGAAAATGTATGATTCGAATGGATTGCGATGCACGGTACGGCGAAAAACGGGCATAATCGCAAACAGCATGCTAGAATTCCAAATCCTAGAACATCAAACAAAAAATGCTTCCGACCGTTTTGGAATTTTTTCATTATTTTTCCCGTGTTGTATGCCCTCAAATTGATATAGGGGTGTCATAGTTTTTTTTCGTCTACTGTCAATTCCACCGAGTCTGCTATTATGTCCGGTCGAAATTCGACGACAGAAAAGTCCCGTAAAACCGAAGAATTTCCGCGAATATTCCGTCGTCGTTTATGAAATTTTCTCAACTTTCTTGCTATGTGCTTATTTATTCAACGAATGTGTCTCCTTCTGGTCGAAAACAGCGAAAATGTAAAAGGGACGCTAGGATCCGGAATCCTAGCACATCACACCGCCGAAAAAATACTTCCAACCGTTCTGGAATTTTTTCGTTATTTTTCCCGTATTCAACGCCCTCGAATTCGTATAAAAGTGTCATCATGTAGATTTCTTTTCGTCTCCTGTTACTATCGTCGAGTCTGCTATTATATCCGGTCGAACCTCGACGACAGAAAAGTCCTGTAAAACCGAGGAATTTCGGCGAATATTCTATCGTCTTATATGAAATTTTCTCAGCTTCATTGCTATGTGCTTATGTATTTAACAAATATATCTCTTCCTGGTCGAAAACAGCGAAAAATGTAAAAGGTGCGCTAGGATCCGGAATCCTAGCACATCACACCGCCGAAAAAATACTTCCAACAGTTCTGGAATTTTTTCATTATTTTTTCCGTGTTCAACGACCTCTAATTGAACGGAACCGATGTAAAACCATTGACAAATTGTAATTTTCTCATTCGACCCGTCTGACGATGCAGACGTTTGTCGAAACGCACGCCACAGCTGTGTATGACCGGCGATCGCTACGAATTTCGTTCAATTCGAGGGCGTAGAACACGGGAAAAATAATGAAAAAAATCCAGAACGGTTGGAAGTATTTTTTTCGGCGGTGTGATGTGCTAGGATCCCGGATCCTAGCGTCCCTTTTACATTTTTCGCTGTTTTCGACCAGAAGGAGACACATTCGTTAAATACATAAGCATATTGCAAGAAAGCTGAGAAAATTTCATTCACGACGACGGAATATTCGCTGAAATTCCTCGGTTTTACGGGACTTTTCCGTCGTCGAATTTCAACCGGACATAATAGCAAACTCGGCGGTAGTGACAGGAGAAGAAAAAAATTTCGTGTCAACACGTTTACACCTCCATACTTATTTGAGGGCGTAGAACTCGGGAAAAATAATGAAAAAATTCCAGAACGGTCGGAAGTATTTTTTTCGGCGGTTTGATGTGCTAGGATTTCGAATCCTAACATGCTGTCTGCGTTTATGCCCGTTGTACGCCGTACCGTGCATCGCAATCCATTCGAATCGTACATTTTCGGAATCAGCGCGAAATTTTGAGTTTGCCTCGACCAAACTCTAGTGGAGCACGAGACTTTGGTTTTTTGTCGATTTTTTGGGGTCTACCCCTTATGATATTTTTCGACCGAAAATTCATTTGTCGCCGATCGAAATGAAAATCACACCACATACTAATTTCGACGTGCCGAATCGATTGGCGTTCGCAGAATTGCTCTATTTCGACCCGTTCGCGAGTTGATACGGTCGTCGGCCGTTCGGAGTTGACCCAAGGCCGCTACAAATCTTTCCGATTTTTTTCCATATTATATTCGTAAAATTCAATCTTTTTCACACAAGTACACCGAATGTGGTATCGATCGCTCTTCGAACATAGAGTAGGCGTGCGTTTCAACGAACTTGTGCATCTTCAGACGAGTCGATTGTAAAAATTGAGATATTTCAATTTTTCGACAGGCTCACTTGTCAAATCGATGACTTTTAACAAGGGAAAAATAATGAAAAAATTCCAAGTCGACCGCTAGTATTTTTTTCTATGTGTTATGTGTGTTAGTATGTCGGTTCCTAGCGCACCTTTTACATTTTTCGCTGTTTTCGAGCAGAAGTAGACACATTTGCATATAGTAAGAAAGCTAAGAAAATATCCTACAAGACTGCCATATCGGTGGTCGGCCTAGCGTGTAGCCCGTATGTGTTGGGGTTCGAAACCGTGAGTATGCCGCATCTTAACATGTTTTCGCTTTTTTCTCCGTTTTGCGCCTTACCGTGTATCGCAAGCTATTCGATTGGTACATTTTCGGAATCAGCGCAAAATTTTGAGTATATCTCGACCAAAATCTAGTGGAGCACGTGACTTTGGTTTTTTGTCGATAGTGATAATTTTCGATCAAAAATGTGTTTGTCGCCGATCGAAATGAAAATTACATCATATACTAATTTCGACGTGCCGAATCGATTGGAAATCGCAGAATTGCTCTATCTCGACCCGTTCGCGAATTGATACGGTCGTCCTGTCGGAGCGGACCGTGGGCTCCACAAATGTTGTCAGGAGCACAGCCGACAAATTCAAAGTTTTTTTCATAAGTATACCAAATTTCGTAGCGATCGCTAGTCATACACGGCTGTGGCGTGCGTTTCGACGAACGTCTGCATCGTCAGACGGGTTGAATGTGAAAATTATAATTTGTCAATGGTTCTAAATCGTTTCCGTTCAATTCGAGGGCGTAGAACACGGGAAAAATAATGAAAAAATTCCAGAACGGTTGGAAGTATTTTTTTCGGCGGTGTGATGTGCTAGGATCTCGGATCCTATCGCACCTTTTACATTTTAAAATATATTCAATCATCCACCAAGGCATATTCACTTCCACCAATGTATCCAAATGATATTGTACCAATATCGATGAGTGTTCTGATGCCATTATTTATTCAAGAATATGTCACCAATACTATTTTTGAAATGTTTAAACAATATTTGACCAATAGCAAATGTAATTTTCGACAATATAACGTTTGAATATTTTACCAATATTTTCAGAATACTGTACCAGCGATATTATAATTTTGAGGCCAATATTGCTTCGAGAATATTTCGCCAATATCATTCAAGTATTGGACCAATACCGCCGAATGTTCACATTTTTCTCGACAATAATGCATTTCAAATATTTTGCCAATATGTTCACAATATTGTACCAATATTCTTTCAATATAGGTGTGCTACCTGGGTTGGGTTTGATCCAGGAAAAAAAACGATCGGAGTAGAATTCAAATACTAGCTAAATTCGCACGAAATATCACCGGTATTTCATTGGACGAATACACGTGACGTCAAAGTCTCCTGACGTCAAGATCTCCATATATTGCCTATTTGCCTGTCTGTTGTCTAAACCAAGTTCACATTTCCATTAAATTCGACTGAATAGTATCGAAAGAAGATTAATCCGGTGTACATTGTGATTCAAACTGGGTACAATTGTTCCTTACACAGAAAGCCATTATCTGAGGACTCAAGGACCTTTAGAATAATAGAAGTGAAAATGTGGCGTTTGAATCTCACTCTATTTGGAACACTTTTGAGTAAATAAATAGGTTCGAGTACTTTCCAGGTTTCACCTTCCCACTTGTCAACGGGAGCTTGGAAGGCATCGAGACAACACCCTATATTTGAAGGATTTCTCTGTATCCATCATACGGATTGTTAGAGGTTTGTAAACTGAGCGTTTGGCATTTCATTCCAACCCTTACCCCAATACCCAATACAGGGTAGTCGTCATACTACATACCACCAGTGCTTTTATTATTCAATATGATTATGAATTCCATTTAGAAATCTCCTTAGAGATCTGGATCAGTCTGTTTTTTGGGCTGGCTTCTTCAACTCACTGGCGCGGTATAAATTTTAGAAAGAACCCATGGCATCCGAATTGAGTTTCTGATTTCTGGTTTTTTATTATTAATTTTATACTTCTCCTTTATAAAGAACCGTAGCAATGGTTCATTCGGCCAATATTAAGAACTGATCTTATTCTAGATGTTGGAAACAATATGGGGACAATATTGTTTTATCGATATCGGTAAATATTATAGAACCAATATTGACTCAATATAAGTTAATAAGATTTGTTGAATATTGGCGAAATAATATTCAATCATACATGGATATACAATATAGTTTTTTAAATTGTGAAAGGCTTTCGCGGCCATCGTCACTTACATGGTGGTTCTTCGGGTAGTAAGGCCGACGTGTTTTCAGAGAAGAACTCGACGTTTCGCCTACACGAGTGGTTAGCATTTTCAAGAGTTATTTTAAAAATTTTCGCTTTCTGTAGTCGCTGTCAAATGCTTGATTGAGACAACGTATAACAAATGTCAAGCATTTGACAGCGACTACAGAAAGCGAAAATTTTTAAAATAACTCTTGAAAATGCTAACCACTCGTGTTGGCGAAACGTCGAGTTCTTCTCTGAAAACACGTCGGCCTTACTACCCGAAGAACCACCATGTAAATATAGTTTTTCTTTCTAGAGACGATATGAGAGTAATATTGGGATTGCAATATTTATTGTAGATGTTGAAAACAATATGAAGACAATATTACTTTATCGATATTAGTAAATATCATTGAACCAATATGAGATACTTTAATTTGTTGAATATAGTTGAAGTGATATTCAACCAATGTGCCCACAAACTTGGAAATACATTATAGTTTTTAATCCATAGAATCGATATAACTGGAATATTGAGATTGCAATATTTATTCTAGGTGTATAAAACATTATGTGGACAATATTGTATTATCGATATTGGTAAAAATTATTCAACCAATATTGACCAAATATTACATGGGACAATCTACATTCAGAACAGGTACTTTTCATTTACTTCATTCATTATTACATCAGCCCAATATGAAAACAAGATTCAGCCGATATGATGTGCTACCTGGGAAACGAAAAAAAAAAATATTAAGAAGTCCTTTTTTTACCCAGTTTGACTAAATATTTGGAGAAAAAGTAAAAAATCACAAGTATTGACTTTTCTGAAAAGAAAACTTCATAGGGCCAACTTCTTACTATGCAAGCTTTTCGGAATACAGAACATCTCTCCTTTTTTCAACATTTATCTCGAAAATGTAACGAATAAACAAGGTCTTGATCTCAAAACTATTCATAGTTGAATGAAAATATTGTTTGCAGTTTGAAATACTGATGATGCGGAGATGAATCATGGGAATCATCACCAGGAATATAATATAATAATAATAATAATATTCATTAATTAAATACCTATTCATAATATATGGAAAGTACAATTGCATGTGGATAATAAAAATACTTAAAGGAAAGGTTCAAATACGAAAGGATAGTTGAGTGAGGATAAATAAATACCCAATAAGTGTAAAACACTTGTTTAGTGAAATATAAAAAGAAATTAAACAGAAAGTTGAGTAAATGTGTATACTTAAATATTAAAATTTAATGACTAATGCAGGAAATAAAAAACATACAACGCATGCACACGTTTACTTTCTACTATTTTTTCGGTTTCTTCATGCAAAATGAAAGGTGCTTATGTAAATTTTTTTTTGAAAATATTGACGGTTTCAAAGATTTTTAGAAGGATTTTTTTCCCAATTTTCCTCACTTATATTATTTGAAATAATAAAGTTGTGCCGGGTCCTATTAAAATAGATTTTTTCGGCAACCAACCGGGAAGTCAACCAACCGGGAAGTGTTCACTTCCCGGTCACTTCTCCTCAGGGAAAGTAGCACTTCCCGGCCTAGTCCAGGAAATAGTACTTCCTGGACTAGACCAGGAAGTGCTCGAATTATAATATAAATAAGAATTAGAATGTTTCTGTTGGTACCTATCTTCTGTTCGAATTTCAATATATAATACAAATAAGAACTAAAATGTTCGAAATATTCAAATTTGGAATCGCAGCCAGGGTACTTTCTCTTGATCAAAATTCTATTTTTGTTCCCCCCAGTACACCGTTTGGAAATTTAGAATTTTGATATCTCGAGTACAAGTATTCCGTAAAGCACCAATTTTTATGAAGAATAAAATTTTCTGACAAATCGCTAATAGAAAAGTTTCCATTTGGTGCAAATTTTTTAAATTCACTGTATATAGTCATGATCACCTTTTGATAGGCAACCCATTTTAAGCGTATTCGTCTATTTACGTAACTTCATAATAAGTATGTTTCATAGACTAAATGCGTTTCATTGATTTGTTATTCCATACATGGTTGCCGAAAAAATAGTGTCCGCAACACATCCGAAAACAGTTTTTTTGGACTAGTTACGTAAAATACTATTTGGTCAAATATTGCTCATTGGTGGCCCTCTTAAAATGATTTACACAAAATCGATCTGTGATATACAGGGAGCGAAAAACAGTTTAGGAGAACAGGTTAGGATCTGCTTTCGTTACTTCTGAATAGCGTAGGGTCAGTGATGTTAATATAAATCACCCGATGTAATTCGATGTAATTTACAATTCATTGATGAAAGGGGAAATCCGCTATTTTCCACCTAACGGATACTTATTCGAGAACGAATGCATTTAATGAGAGGAAACAAACTCAAGTGACCGTTGTGATATACCTTATTAACTCCAAAATTGAGGCGTTCTCTCACTGTTCGCCTGTATAATTACCCGAGTAAATTAATAGGAATTTCTTATATGTAATATCATAATAAATAGTTGTGCGTATTTACAAGAATGAATCCAACGTGAAATAATAATACGAAACTTGACAATAGAACGACAAAATGGCAATTGCATGACAATTTGTATACATGTAATAGAGACATGCACATCTAGGTAGAATTATTTCAACTGTATAATTTTGAATTCGATTCTCATAAATATTTCTGAAGTAATTACGATGGATTACATTAATTAAAGTTTATTCCTGGTAATTATTCAAACCAAGCTGATTCCAGTAGCTCGCTTTTTTTTCATAAACATTATATTTATTATTCAATAATGCAATTATGCGGCCTAAATGAATTCGAAAATTATTCCAGGTTCCATTTTGTTTCTTTACGTTCTCTTAGCAGGATAATTGGATGAGCATTGAAATAAATTTGCTGAATACAACTATGGGAAATCCCGATTAATAAAACAATACCTGATGATTATAGGCATCAATCTACTTTTTATAATTAACTAACAAATCGGTAATCAAGCGAAAATTATAGAATAATAATAATAATAAATATACTTTATTGGCCAAAAATTATTCATTTTGTAGATAAAGCATGGTACAATGATGAAATTGATTACTATATAAACATTGGTCAAAACTCAACAAAAACATAGAAATTGTTTAGAAAATGTATAAACAAACAAAAATATATATATATATATATATATATTTATATATATATATATATATATATATATATATATATATATATATATAGTAGAAGGGTAGTCTGACTAGTTAGGATACGATACTATACCCAAAAATTTCCTGTTTCGTATATATATATATATATAAGTGAAAATAGAGTATATTTCGTTTTAATTCCGAGAGTTCTAACCTTTGACAGCTGTTTCGTGCTAACGCACTCATCAGAAAGGATTTATGGAGCTCTCGAAATCAAAACGAATCCACTCAAGAATTAATACCGTGAGGCAAGACAGAATATAACAGGAAGTTATTCATGACATCTACAGTCACTAGTTATATATATGGAGCGCTCTCTAATCTGTTGCCATGGTGGATCCTGTAAGCGATTGCAGTGTTCATCCCGGCGAACGATGACGGGCACCGGGCCCCCGCGTGTATACAACCGTGATAACCAGGACTGCACTGATGAGGGACTTCATCCCGAAACCGGTCTGCAGTTGGTTCCTTGTTTGGATCAGGCGGTGTCCTGCTGTCTGTCTCTGAGAGCTCTTGCAAAGTTGTTCCTTCAAAGTAAGGATCTTTGCACCTATGTCTGACAGATATAATTCAATATCTGTCGAGGTATTAGCCAGAGAAGTAGTTGTTCTCTGTCGGACATATGCCATACAATCTATACAAAGGTATAGTGAGTTCCTAAAGGATTGTTTTCGACTGTTTTACAGTCACTGGAACATTTATTGCTCCTTGAAACAAGTATTCAGCATATATATATATATATATATATATATATATATATATATATATAAGCTCTCATCAGTACGGTAAAATCAAGTGCGAAGATGTACAACACTTTTGGATTTACAAATAGAAACAAAGAAAGTCAACACCAGGAAGCCAACCACACATTATAAAAAAATATAGCGGTGCACATATCAGTCAAAAACTAAACATAAAAACATCTAAATGGTAAAAAATGTTGATGTATAAAAATGTATAAATGTTCATAAAAAAATTAATGAACATATATCACGTAATTAAAAATTCCTCCTCAAAAAACTCCTGTATACTATAGTATGGTCTGGAAGAGAACAATTCTTTCAGGGCATGTCTGAAGTTTTGGTATATGTACATTTCACGTCCATTATGGAATATTGAATCTTTTACCAGTTTCGATTTTGGAATCGGAAGATTCATTTGTTTATTACTGCTTTGACGTGTAACATGATGACCCGGATTACTAGAGAGACACAGTTTCCATTATAAAAATTGAAATAACCATGAGTATTTTGTGTATTCTAAAAAGCTCTCTACACGAATCTCTCGGGAGAGCTATTCATTCATTAAGCTATCATAACATGAACCCCAAAATGGTATACCATACCTAAGATGGGCATCCACTAAGGCATAGTAAGCAATTTTAGCGGGCTGAAATCCTAGTTCTCTTGCAATCACTCGAACTGCGTGACATCCAGATGATAATTTATTATTCAAATTATGAACGTGATCTTCAACTTTCGATTCGTTATCCAGGAGGAGTTCTAAACATTTTGTAGAATCTTTATTTTCAACCACAAAACTGTTTAGTCTAAGATACATCTGAAAGATATAACATTCGCTTTTTTTAATATTGAATGACAGTGAGTTAGCATCATACCAATCTTTAATTCTACTGAGATCTATTGTCATTACATTCCTCAATTTTTTTTTGGTTCTGCTATGCCACATTATAGTTATATCATCCGCAGAAAGAGTGAGTTTTCCTATTAACCAAGGACATTAATATCAAGAATGTATAAGGGGAACAATAATGGACCTAATACAGATCCTTGTCGAACTCCATAATACTATAATATACCGTTCGTTGAGTAGATATTATTTCAGTTCACCCCATAAAAATAAACTTAAATTAAACTTCAGAAAAATGTATGACATAGATTTCATAATTTATTTCAATTCAGTCCTTAACAAAATAGTTAAAACTACAATTTCATAAGATTGTTTATTAAAAAACTTTAAGGAAATGCTAGGTGTTGAACAAAGAATGATTTTGGACTGATTTCTCTTTTTTAAAATTTTGCGATGGACTGCTGATCTGTAAATAGCCAAAATGCAGACCCAGGTGTTTGTTAGCATTAGAGCAGGTTGACTACTAATTATGGTGAAATATACAGGCTGTCCCAAGCCATTTGAAATTTTTAAGTTAATGTGACCCCCCTCCCCTCCTATTATTGTTCCTAAGCATAGACTTACAATTACAGAGAAAGGTCCACATTATGCATCAATTAAATTTTATACCAATCTACCCTTGAATATTAAAGAATATCGCACAAGACAAAATTTTAAAAAACATGTTTTTGATCTGTTGTGTGATATTGGTCCGTATTTATTGAAAAAATTCCTGGACAAGTACCTAACTTCATTTTTAGTTTGAATACAATTTTCTTTTACCAATGACTGTGATATATATATATATATATATATATATATATATATATATATATATATATATATATATATATATTTTTATACTTATTGTAATTAGGTATTTTAGTTATATTAAGTGACATTTGTACTTTGTTTTTGTATTATCTATAATTGTGATGTAAATTATTGATGATTTTTTTAAGACTTGAGTTTTGCAACTGTTTAAATTGAAAGCTTTGAATCTATCTATCTATCTTTGATGATGAAAAGAAAATACTTCTTCTGGTCTGGTCTGGTTTCACTTTTTCATGAACCTTCATTGTGGAAATTGCACCAAGGAAACACAACCAGAAATACTCATCGTAGAAATAGCATTTTAATCTTTTCAAATAATTTAAATTATATGCAATTACATATGTTGACATGAATTGTTCCAGAAAAAAAAACCTCGAACTTCATCCAATTTCATGAATCCAATTTGAGTTGAAATTATTTATAATATTAGCTGAAATCAATTTTCACAGTTTTTTGTACTTTCAATTTATTTTCCAATCTTTGCACCGACTACTTGGGGTACTTTCGTAGTTTTTTGTTGGGTTTATATCTACAGTTGAAAAGTGAATGCGATACCAAAAATCAATGAGTCGCTTCAGCGCAAAGAATATCTTTTCTCAACACTTTTGTCATATGGGATTAGCATTCTATAGTAAGTATATAAAATATATTTCTATGGTTCAAAGTCGGAATATAAAAAAAGACGCCTTCGTGCGATAGCTTTGGCCCTAAAATGAGTGCGAATCTGAGATGTGACCAAGCCGATATTGTTCACATGTGTATAGAATTTGCGCCAAAACCCGATATTTCCCATAATCATCACACATCACACCCATCACGGCCTACTTCCTGACTCTGTCTATTATTTTGGCACGGGTCGCAGATATGACAGTTGATCTCCGCCTTCCTGGTAATAGTCCTGTAACAATTGAATGCGCGCCTGCAGCTGCAGAGGGCGGTTCGGTACCACGCTGAAGAGGACGTCGAAGGATACACCTCCTTTGACACATGGTCACATACAAAGATGGGGGGATTTGCTATACTTATTTCATAATCTATAAATGCATTAATGCGAATGTTCTGCCTTCTCTTTTGCTGATTCGATGAGCACGCGTGATTGTTTGGGAAAAACAGGACCCCCAGAGGGACTCTCTTGGCTCACACAAAGTAGCGCTGCTGGTGATCGTAGAGGTGTGTTCGTATGAAATTTGGTGCGTTGGGTGGTAGGCGTTAGGTAATTATGTCGATGAAACAGTCAAATATTTTTGCCCTACGATTGTTCAAAAATAAATTAGTATAGTAGAGTATAGTTTATTGACTATTTGATTAACAAAAATTCAATCTACACTAAAAAATCTAGCTGGAAAAGAAAAACAGGAAGATAAAATAGATTTACTCAGATATGCTAGATTTAAGGCATTTAAGCCCAGCTGCTTGAGAGTTTTTCACCAGTCCTCGATCTTGTAGTCGTAGATTAGAAACTCATTTTCCAAGTAAAAACAGTACCTACTTGAACAAAAAAGATTTAACTTTATCTTTGAACATGTAGAAATTCAGCTTTCTTATTGCTTCTGGTAGCTTGTTATATAAGTAAATATTCAAAGAGGTTTTTTGAGACATTGAGAGCCTGTATCTAGGAGTTCTCAGTAAATTTCCTGATCTAGTATGATGAGTATGATGTAAATCCGAATGAAGAGCAAAATCCGCTATATTTTTATTTATTTCAAGGCGAGAGTATTACATATAAGCACAAGGAAATGGCATGATTTGAAGTTCAAAGAAAAGGGCACGACAATGATCCCTGTAACTCGCTCCTGCTAAGATTCGAATGATCCTTTCTTGCCAAATGAATGTTTTATTTGACTGGCTCGAATTTCCCCACAAAATGATTCCATAGGTCAAATGACTATGGAAAAGTCCAAAGTAGCTGGACCTGAGGGTATCAATACCTACTAGGTTCTTTAGTCTACGAATCATAAAAGTAGCACTAGCTAATTTATTCGCCAGTTTCTCCACATGACACTTCCAGTTAAGTCTATCGTCAATATATATGCCAAGCAACTTGACATTATGATATATTTGCTTTGGCAGATATAATGAGATTCTGGTTTTTCTCCGAATTCAGCAAAAGCTTATTGGTGCCGATTCATTCCCCTGCTAAAGCGTTTTCGGCGGATTCGATCAGTTTCATCATTTCCCTCTTTTGGTCAATTAAAGTTGTGTCATCAGCAAAAATAATACTTTTTTTGGGCAAAATATGATAAAAAGAGGTCATTTATGTATAAAATGAAAAGAGTCGGCCCCAAGATAAAGATACAGTGTCGCATAAAGTCAACAAACAGTATACGGAATAGTATATTGTGTATCTAGTAGTAAAAGCAATACATTCCCGGACGACAATGTAACTTGTTGGCCGAGGCGTTAAGCCGAGGCCAACAAGCATTGAAGTCTGGGAATGTACTTTTACTACGAGGTACACATACTATTTTTTCTGAAATCGCAATCAGCATTATCATAAATTGAGGATTCGAAATTACGTGCTTTCCTGAAACGTCAAAGTGACAACTATAAACCAAAGACCGATTTTGACGGTCTAGGCCGGCAAAGTACTTTCCCGTATCGTTTTCGATACGGGAAAGTATTAAACGGTCCAGGAAAGTTCGTTGCTTAGCAACGGACTAAAATACTGGATTAGCGTATTTTGAGGCGTGCAGTAGCTCCGAGAAAGTGGGCATTCTTGAACGATTTCAGAAAAAATAAAATATGAATGGTTGCTAACGAAATTTCATTACAGATGGAAACCTCTGTTCAATCCTACAACCGAGATATACCAACTAACAAATCGTCTTTAAATAATAATAATTTTCAGATAACAGGACAATTAAGTTTCATTAGCATTATATGACGACTGTGTTGAGTAAACATTTCGAACATGATTACTGTGTTCTGTGAAACCAAATTATTTTTTAGATCATTGTGACAATTTTGACACCAGGAACAGTTCAGCGTAAACATATGGGCATATTTTTTAAATTTAATTCTCCCATAACTTTTTATTGATGGACGAATTTCAACAAAATATTTAAATGAACCATTTGAAAATGTCACAAATCCGGTGGTGTTGTCAGATTTTTTCTCAAAAAATCGCTGATAAATTTTTCAGTATTTTACTTCGAAAAAAAAATAGTTGACCCTGAAAATGAAGATTTTACATGCCTTATAGAAATTTTATTATGATGTTTAGCCATCATCAAAATCATATGGTTCAAATGCCATAAACGAGAAAGTTTGCCGGAAAACGAATAAAATGTTCACAAAATTTTCCGTCCGTCCGTCATAGGTATGAGACGCTATATGAGATAACTTGGTATTTTCCCAAACTTTTTCGCAAAATACAGACCAATCTCATTGAACACAAATCTAACAGCTGGTTTCAAATATATCTTTTTTCTGTGAACTATAGCAGGAATATTGTCATTATCATGACACCAATATTCTCAAATCATGCTTCCAAGTATTCATAAAATGCACTTATAACCCATCCACTCCTGATTGAACCCCCGAGCTCCAAATTTTACACAAACTGATCGCCAATTCCGCGCCATCACAAAAATCCCCATCGTCGCGTAATTTCCCCCTTCGGCCATCATACCGCCATTAACAATTTGCGATAAAACAAAATGACGATCCAAAAAACTGTACAAACAATCTGAACTAAGTTAATAGCGATACCAGATTGTCAAAGGCAGCCCAGAGAGTGTACCCTGAGGTAGCAAATCAACGAACGTCTGCTGTATTATCACTATAATCAAGGTGGCCAGCAGCTTCGAGATTATTCAAACATGGCGACCGCGAGATGATCGGCACCGTCATCATCCCATATGGAAATTATCAAGCACTATAATACAGATAAACGTTTCTGCACGAATCCATAAAACGCATTAAAATGTTATGCCGAACCCTCTCATTGGGAATATTTAAATTGGGCGTGTTCTAGAGGCGAAGCTGGATTTTCAATCATTTCTGCTGTGATTAAGAGGCTTTGGGTTAGCGGTTCGCGATTGGGGCTGATCAAATGGATCGGTAATAGGCTTCAGTGCTAACAACTATGCAAATACACTCACGAATCGATGTGCATCTAGTAGTCGTTAATTTTGCTTTTATCATTCAACTCCTCTTTCTACGTTTATCTCGTACGCTCCTATGTCTTCAGTTTGACGATGCCTCAAACGTTTGACAAATAAGGAAATAAGGAATGCAATACAATGTCCACGACTATTGTATAAAATATTCATAATGCTTGTGTTTCTTCAAACTTTATGATATCTGTTAATCACTAACGAATAATGATATCATAATTCAATGGAATGGACAGACGACAATACCAGGAGCAAACCTGGAGAGAGGATCTGGTACAAGGACGGATCCAAAACCAGAGAAGGAACTGGTGCTGGAATATACAGTGAGGGGAGGAACTCCCAAATAAGCGTCTCACTAGGAACAAACACCTCTGTATTGCAGGCAGAAATGTACGCCATCTTGCAATGCGCGAGAGAAATCAATATGAGGGAAATGCACAATGCACGGATCAAAATATGCACCGATAGCCAGGCGTCACTGAAGGCTCTTATGAACCCGAAAGTGACATCAAGACTGGTATGGGAATGCCGAGAAGAACTCAGTGTTCTCACAGAACACAACAAATTAACTTTAAATTTACTGGTTGCTACTGTTACAGAAATGGTCGTGTAGTCCCAGTATCCTCTCCCCGAATTGATAATAAGTTTCATTTGAAAAGACAGCAGAACAAAAGTGGTATTAGAAGACTTGCTAGTAGAGGTTTGTTCTCTCTCGCCTCTCTTGTTCATGTAGATGTATGAAAATAAATATGTCAGATCAGAATCATGCCAGAGGCGATATATTCAGGCCCTTAAAAGACAACTCGACAATGAATTCAAAACATCAGGCCAAGAAAATAAATCTAGAGGTCATTATAACAAAAGAAATAAGTTAGAGCTTGAGGTACTTGAGCTGTCCGAATTTCCTTATGATTCAGAATCTTTATCACCTGATATTTCCTCTATTATTACTAGATTAATTGCAACCATCAATCGTATCACATAATAGTGTTGATATAATTTTGAACTGGATATGTTCCCGACTTACATTTGACAGTCCGACTTTCTGAATCGTTCCGAAATTAGATGGCAGTTTCAAGTTACTGTTACTGTTAGGCGTTCCGAAATCACCTACTGTGGCCAGTAGGTACTGTTCAGTAATATCGGAATATGAGCATAGCATGCTAATATAAACAGGCGCGGCACAAAGATCACCACCTTCCGTGAGAGTGCTTTTCTGACCACTTTTAGCCTCGTGGAAGACTTGTCAAATACTGGAGCTGCACAACTAATCTTTCTACATTAACAAAATTTATTTCAGGTGGACCAAAGATCGTGTTGGTTCAGTCTATACAGATTTCAGCAAAGCTTGTGTCATGTTTTTCACAAGAGGCAATAAACAAATCAAAACAGAATAAGTATATCGAATATTCCCCATATCGACAGTCAATGAAGATCAATATCTTTATATTATTCTCTCGTAGGGTAGAAAAGTACAAAGTTGTTATACATCATACAGGGCTAAACAATATTCATGATAAAAAAAATCATTGGGAATGTATTTTCAGTCAATATCTTGCATAAAAAATACAACTGTTCTCATGAAAATCTATTTGTTTCAAAAATTGCGTAATTATTTCAAAATATACGAACTAAAATTCAGCATTACGGGAATTTTTTTGAGCCTGCTGTTCTAGTCAGAAACTTGTAAGATAAATGATGTTCTTCAAAAGAATACTTGTTTGGCCCAAGTCGGTTACTTATTTTATCGGTTAGGTGTAAAAGTGATATATGCAATGCAGGATATATGCAAGGATACTCTTTCAAATCACAATTATTTTCAATAACGAGAATATCGTTTTATCCTATCGATTTGGAGATATACAGTTTTATTTGCACTGTCAAGTAGGTACGTGAATGAACCTTTACATTTACGGAAAATAAATTACAAAACTCGTTTAAATCGATAGTTGTTAGTCTAAAAAGTCCATTCAACAAAAAGTTCCATTATTTTTCTTTCATTAAAAAAAAATATCACATTGAAAGCGTACCGCTGACGTCACGTTCATCGGAAATATCTCCCACTATAATCCACGTTCCGAAACAGGCAATACCGTTCTCCTTAAAGATATAACTTCTAGCATGATATGAGCCGTTGAGAAATGATCAATACATTATCACTTGATCAACTCATAGATAAAAATCCACATATTAGCTATTTTTTATTGTATTTGTAACTTTCAAATTTTCTGAACAGACCATCCTTTTGATGAAGAACGAGCCTTGACAACACAGCAAATCGTAATGACAGTTCTCAACTGTCAAAAGTTATATGGAGATGTGAGGTTAATGTTTATTTTATTTACATTCAATAATGAACATTCAACTGATAAATTCGATAATAGTGTAGTGACGTGTTATCATAAACGATTTGGTGTGAATTTATTTGTGTAATTGTGTATTAAAAATATGGAACAAGGCTTCGTGAAGGGAAGTTCGGATAATTTACCGAGGTACAAAGCACCTTTTCGACATTTTCAGTTATTGTAGGGATACAGGTACTGGAGATAAAGGAATTAATAACAAATTTTAGAACACAAACAACAAAAGCTCTCAAAACTTAGAAAACTGCATTAACCTCAAAAAATAAATCAAGGTAGTGTTCGTTGAAGTTTAGATCTGATGGAACTGCTTCACTTGTATCAAATGGGAAGGCAAATGAGTTAGACAGAGACAAACAATTATTATTGATCGCACCGTGAAACAGACGAAAGAACCCATCCGGTATCAAATGACAACTGTCATACGACACATTATATTTGAATGAAAATTTGGTGCATAACTTTAACAACGTTGCCAAGTTTAGTTTTGATGAACGTGACGTCACGAAACCACTTTTCTTCTGATTATAGGTAAACTAGCGGTCAGAAAAATAAAATAAAAAATCCCGAGTGATATTAGCGTATTTACTTTCTAATTTTAGTGTTACCTCATATCTCCAAGGTCCATTGCCCAAAGACATATGCAGCTATCATCAGTATTATTTGATTCTCAGGTATTTGTTTCCCGAAAAACAATGCAATATCGAAGAGCAAAACATACCATTTCCATAAGGCCAGACATATTTTTGAGGGTATTAAACCGTTGAACAACATATGTATAGAAACCTCAAATTCTACAATCTTCTGTTTCCGCCTTGGCACAAATTTTACCTTTTTAAGCGATACCCAAATGGCCTAACGAGTAACGAGACACCTCAGGGAAGTTTCTTACACATCATTGTCCCAAATCACCCACATAACATTTTTATTACTGTCTGAAATCCTAACAAAGTGGTATCGAATAGGTACTTCCTGTCGGCTTGCCGTTTTGTTTCGTTTTCTGTAATCTGTATTGCAACATAAACGACACTTTAGTAGCATTCTGTTCTTTTCGCCAGTTTATTGAAGTTCCGCGAGGTCCGGATGTGGCAGCGGCATTGTCCTTTAGTGCCTTTGTCCATTTGAATCGTTACAATTTTGCGGTTTTCTGAAATTACGACCGACAGACACTTTGATGACAGACAGTTGATGTCTTTATGTAGAATGATGGATTGGTATGTTCAGTTACTCTGTGACCTAGGGCTAAGCAAAAGTGTTTTGTCGGCGATTTTCAAAGAATTGTCGATTAAAAATAATCCTTATATTCGCGTTGTATGTATATTTATCATTAATGATATTCCAACATTTCGAAATGGCATAAACTTACATTTTTTTCATTAGTTCAAGAAATATTTGTAAAAATAAGTGGATTAGTATGACAAGCCAACATTTTTAGAGATTTGTTAGATATATTTCTAGCAATTTCCAGTAACAATATCCCGACGAAATGCAAGAATTTTCAATAAATACTTTCACCTTGCTGTCACGAAAACTGTGTTCTGGGAAAAACCACGAGAGCTTCCAAAAAACGACGGCCTTCACCCGAGTGAAAATTGTGACACTGAAAACTTCGACCGCGAAAGCCTTAACCATCTTGCTAGAGTTGTTTTTACAACGTATAAAATTAGTGACGTTTGAGCCGTAAAACCGTTATTGTTGTTACAGTTATTTGTTGTAAATATGGAAACGTAGAACTATGGAAACGTAGAACTATGGAATCATCGAATCATACCGATTTGACAATTTTCCTCATATTATATAAACCAATCGAATACTATCAGTTTTTTAATTGAAACCTATGAGAAAGGGACTTTTTGAAAACACTGTCTCCAGCCCGTGGTATTTTCAAATCGGTGTTTCGCACCTTCCTTATTGCAGGTTCAACCAATGAAGAGAAAATCAGTTTAAGAACAGCTCAAGTGGACACTCCGCCTTTTCATCAATGAAGTTCTCGTTTAGTATTCATTGCAATATCCTAGTTGGTCTCGGAGTTTGGCTGTGGTCCTCTTTGCTTAAACTCTTCAAATGTTTCGACTACAATTGGTATTGATACATTCAACTAAAACTCGCCTTTCAAGGACTGCTGTAGTTGGCAGTCGGAATGTTTGGAGATTTTAACAAAAAAATACTACTTCATATTCCGGAAACAAACTAGGACGTAGACGTGAAAGCCTATTTATTAATAATATTATTTTTGGTACATTGAAAAAAAAATTTGATTAGGGTGACAAAAAAAAAATTATGGTAACCATATACTTCTGTCAGTTTAGGCACAACCAGATATATAATTACACTAACCATTACAAAATTGTTAAGTGAATATGGTTGAAGTAACGAAACAAAAGATGATCCAAACAGCCATATATAACTTCAACAATAAAATACTGTGAAAACAATCAGTTACTGCAAGTAAGCAAAAAAATTTATAAGATCCACTGGGTTGGAACACACGAACTTTTGATTACAACGCAGCCGGCCAAAGCCAAAATATATTTATTCATTAAATTACTTAGACTAGTCCACTCTTCTCAAGATATTCACATAATCTGACCAATCACAAATCAAAAACAACTAACATTATCGCGAAAACACCAGCTCAATTCTGATAGGTCTGTCAGCGTTGGTGTTTTCAACGATGTAACCATAGATGACAAAGCAAAGTTTGACATTTTGACAGATCATAATTGTAGGCGAAAACGTCAAAATGAGTCGCATCGTAACTATATAATAAATTATTGATAGTTATAATACATTTTTTGTGATCATATTTGATTGATTATGGTTACGATGAATTGATTGTTCGTGTTTATAATAATACTTTTAATGCTTCGTGAAATAGTCTAATAAAATTCCACTCGTGATTGAATTTATCTCATAAGTCTGTCTTTTATTTCTGAACTCATCTGAATTGTATCGAGAAAACATCACTCGTTCTGCGGACTCGTGTTGTTTTCTCGAAGCAATTCAGTTTCGTTCAGAAATGAATCGACAGACTTATCGCGAAAATTCAATCACTTGTGGTATTACTACTGATAAAAAGGTAGTATACTAACAGACATTGTATATATAAAAAATGTATAATATTAAAAATACGCCACACTTAAAATATATATTCGCAGCCGGCAAATGCTCCAACTGCACATGCCAAATCACCTCATTTATAAATTTTATTATTGGTCAGAAATGAAGAAACAACAGTTGGACTGAATACTACTTTGTCAGTAACTTGACAGGGAATTAATATTACCAATTGCACAAACTGCCAAATACATATGAATTTTTATGAATAATTCTTTCTAAGTTGAAGTTCTTGTTATTATAATATCTGATTAAAGTGTTTCTGAGTTACTGAGTATCCATCATCCGACATTTTACTTTCAACACTAGTGTTAAAAATGTTTTTGTGAAAACGTCAGTTTTTAGTTCATATGTCTATGAATTATCGCTGACAATAGGATCGTATCTATAACTGAATTTCTCAGTTTTGGATAACAAGACAATTATTGCTGAAATACATTTTAGTATTCGGTTGGATTTTTGTTTTGTTGAAACTATTGAATAATATTGTTCAGTCAATCGAATTGTAGTATCAAAATTGCCATATTTCTATAACAATTTGCATATTGTTCTTTCAACTGGAACGTATTGTCACAGTAACAATCTTTCAGTAACAATTTCCATATTGTTCCTGTAGCAATGCAACAATCAGTAGTTTGTTATATTTCATTGAAAATTATTGCTGCCCTAACAAGAAAATTGTTAACCAAGTCGTTTTGATATCATTTACAAAATTATTTTTTTCAGTGTAAAAACAAACATATATTATTATTATATGTCTCTCCTTCATAGACATCTTTGTTGCCAAAAATACATGCATATTGCACCATTTTCAACAAGGATTACTTTACAAGTTCATAGGCCCAATCTCCAATAATGATTCGATGAATCGACAAATTCCACTGACTTGCAAAATAAATTCCCACATAGAAACCATCTGAAATAATTTTCTGTTCTCTTCAGTATGCAAATAACCAAAATAACTCGCTTCCATACATTCACAAAAGACCGCAGAACTGTAATAACATTCTCAATCCACCTAATAAAAAAATATCAAAATATTCCCTTAAAATGCATCTTTTCTATCTCGACGTTTGATACAGAAATAATATGTTCATATCATCCGAGAAAATTATAGGCAGATGCCCTGAAATATTCCACATGATTAAAATAATATATGTAAGGCGATTTGAATTTGAATAAAACCATGAGCAGTGATTATCGGTAGCTGAATACTTTTCTAATATCATATTATTAGTAATTTGTATATAGAATTATTTCAGGAAGCTGTAATATGCCCAATTTGATTATGACTCTTGGGCATAGACGGAAATAATGTTCATAATTTAATGAGTCTGATTCAACCGAACAGCCTATTGGGAAAATCGATATTTTGAATAACGAGAAATTTTTTCGAACGTGAGAAACATCAATTATTGGCTGGTTTGAATAGCTGGAATCTTTTCATTCTTATAATCAGTTGAAATACAGAACATAATAAATCAATTGAAAGATAAAAAAAAAAAAACAGTAGGAATTGACAATATCAGAGCCGAAACTCTGAAGATCATTTCTTGTTACATCCAAAAGCCATTAATGCACTTTTTTAACCTTTGTATGAAACTTGGAAAGTATCCATCGGCATTCACACACAGTGGCCATTCCTCTTCATAAAAAAGGGAATAACGGAAAGTAAGCAATTACCGACCGATATCTCTAATAACCCATTTTTCTAAAATATTTGAGATTTTAAAAAACAGAAGTTCTTTTCTGAACAAATTTAACATATTTTCTAAGAATCAATTTGGTTTCAAGGAAAATATATCAACCCAGGATGAAATTTTAGCTTTAATATCGAGAATAACGGAAGCTCTGAATGAAACCTTTCCATGTCTGTGCATATTCGTAGATTTGTCAAAAGCTTTCGACACCGTTAGCCATGATCTACTCTTACAGTAATAATAAAATAACACATGAAACAGCATAAGTTTTTCAATGCCAGTCAGCATGGATACATAAAAAGCAGATCCGTAGAAACTGCAATTACACAGTTTACCAGGAAAATTCTTGATTCATTCGAAAATAATGAAATTGTGCTGGGTAATTTTCTAGACCTCTCCAAAGCATATGACTGCTTGAATCATGACTACTTATTGATAAAACTTGAAAAATAGGCATTAGAGGAAATGCTTTAGATTGGTTTGAATCCTATCTAACACATCGTCAACAGAGAGTCAAAATTGTGAATGATGGACAGGCAACTAAATCTAACTTAAAATACATCAAGATAGGAGTCCCTCAAGGTAGCATAACAGGACCAGCACTTTTCATAATTTTCATGAATGATATTTTGGAAATCTTAAATGGCTTTAATGCTTCTGCACATCTAACTAACTATGTAGATGACACTAACTTGTTGGTTTCAAGTTCAGATTATCCAGACCTAATACGAAAAACGCAGAACGTAACGAGAAACATTTATGACTGGTTTACAAAAACTAAGTTGATGCTAAATGTTGAGAAAACCAACGCTATATTTTTCAGGACCAAACAACAAAGAATTGAAACACCTGAAAATATATACATACTAAACAATGAAATCAAAATTCAAAATAATACCAAATTTCTGGGAGTCTTTATAGAGGAACATTCACAATGGAACGCCCATATCATAAGCTTAGGAGCAAAACTGAACCAGATATGCTATAGCATTAGAGTCATAAGCAAATACCTTAACGAAAAATCCTTAAAAATTATATACTTTGCAAATTTTGAATCCTGTGCTAAATTTGGAATAATATTCTGGGGATCCCAAAGTAATATTAATGACTTATTTTGCATTCAAAAGAGAGTGATTAGAGCTATGTTCAAAATGAAATTTCGTGAAACCTGCAAAGGTGTTTTCAAAAGAAACAACATAATGACAATCTATGCATTATATATATATATATATATATATATATATATATATATAATGAATGTGTTCTGTATTTGTTTAAAAATACAAACTTATCTGAACATAGACCCAATGAAAGATATCCAGCACGTAATACCAATTTAAATTTTCCGCTGCACAGATTAGTAATATCAGAAAAGCATCCGTCATATTCATCGATAAAATTTTACAATAAATTACCAAACAGTATAAAAACTTTGAAGAGCATCAGCAAGTTCAAAAAAGAAGTTAAGAAGGCACTTATTGATCTTGAGCCTTACTCCCTAGATTTCATATTTTGTTGTTGTTGATAACTTAATTTTAGTGAACAGTAAATAATTTCAATGAAGTGAAGTGAAGTATAACACCTGTCAATAAGAATTCTGTGAGAAAATCAAATAATTGTCGTGTCAAAGCTATCTTGTCTCGAAGACTGCATTAAAATATATATAAGAACTACTATTTGGAAAAGCCAATATCTGAAAAATCATCCAGGTTGGGTATAGGGAACCCCAATATAAAATGAAAGATACCTAATTGAAATTCTTATTCCTCAGACCAAAAAAATTCAGAGTTTTATTTGAAATGACAAAGTTATCTTTGTTCGCAATTATAAAAAAGCATCAATAATTTTTGAACATTCTCCATAATTTTGAGAAACGGGTTGTATCGAAATCAATAACCCAAAACCTCTTTGATGCAAGGTCAGATTTCGAAGGGATGATTTCTATACATTTCGATGTTATTTAGTTTCCAATTGAACCCAGCATTTTCATAGGAAATCAATAAATCGAGAACGGTTAGAGTTGGGTACATAGTACCTCCTATGGAATTATATCATATCAATTTTTTTTAACAAAATATTATTTTATCCCTACCATTTCAAAAGTGTAACGAGATACAGGTTGTTCCATTTGAAAAAACACAACTTTGGTATGATACACTATTTTGAGCCACCCTGTAGACTCCACAATAAATTTCCAGTTCTAGCCTTAATCAATATAAATACCTACCTATAATGAAATGGGGAGATTCCCGAAAATATAAATGATGTGGCTTAAAGGGACCGAGTCGTATGGTGTGCCACCCTGTATTCGTAACTTTTATAGAGGTATATCAAATATATAAAACTCAAACTTGCAGGTACTGAGAGAAATTTTAAATAATTATTAGCTGATACCTATTAACTGTAATTTTGTGACTACTAACCTCCTACCTAACTATCTACTCACATCCTATTACATCGAATCCTGTGTGTTATTAGCACTTTTATTTTCCCTTAAAAATGGTAATTTTGTCCGATATATTTTACGTACCTATCTGAGACACCCTGTAAAAATAAACATGGTTTTAAAATATCTACCATCAACTTGTACTACTTGCACAATATCTTCAACCATTACCGAAAAACAAACTCTCCTTAAACTTTTCTTCAACAAATATTGCTAATGCTAATTTCAGGTACTAAATAATGGTTTTTAGCAGCTGTTCAGACAAAATCCCGTCGCTTATGAAATTGTGAAAATGAAGAAAACTTTTCTGGTTTAGCGAAGTCTCGATCCAAATTTCACAGAATCAAGGACATCTGTCATTCATTGAGTTCATTCGTTCTGTCATTTCCTCACACATGTTGAGTAGAAAGTTGAAATTGTAGGTTATTAAAATCTTGTTTGAAGTGTATAGTTTTTCAAGAATTTTGCTACAAATTGGTCTGAGTAAGTACTCATTTCACATAGTTTATTTCTCTGTCTTATAATTCATGTGATAGTTTAGAAGTAGCTCTGCCTGTGTAAGCCAAGTGGTCCATATGTATTTGAGGTTATAAAAATAAATTTCCTTATTTCATCATTTGTGACGAAGCTGAAAGCTTGTCTATTTAGTTATTCAAATGGTGTAATAGCATCGATATTTGTCTTAAATTGTGATAATTGAAACAAATCCTCAATGTATATTATTTATTGTGGGTTGAAAAAGCAATTTTTGACCGGTGGTGTTGGTGGCTCCATCTCTTAACGAATAGATATACTTGAAATAAACGAGCGGCAAGTTTGAATCTCGCCTTGAATAAACTGCATGCCTCAGAGTGCATCCTAACGTTATATATTGATTAAATCTGTTGAAATCCAAAATCATTGGTCTGAACACTTATGCCCGAAGGCTGTAGTATGCAAAATTATATTAATATCGAGCAGCAATTGATGGTAAATTCGAAATTGTAGGCTTTGCCGGACTCAACTTGTTATTAGGTGCGTTTTTAAAATAGCCCAAGACTCAGAAAAAATCTGCACGTTACAATTTCGGTATCAGATTGAAAATTGCTATTTTGAGGAAATTAAGTTGCAGTGGGTAATATGTGTTATTAGACGAATGAGACGTTGAAATAACTTGAATGAAACGTTGAAATTTAAATATTATGATGATAATGCATGCCGAGGCAAATCTATAAAAACCGTGGATATAAATTGTTTTTACATTCGCCAATCTCAGGATACATACACATGTTCTCGATATACGAGGGATGTGTGTTAATTTCCCTAAATTTTGATGTGGTTAGATCGCGATGTTACAAATAAAAGTATCAAATCCTTTGAAAGTACGGCGTCTGAAATGTGATGGGTTGAATTTTGATTTTTTAAATTTTAGTTGGGAAGATTCGCTGTTAAAATCGACTGAAATGGATTTTTGAATAATTCAAGCACAGAAATAAACTTTAGAAGTACAGAACAAAGAACAATTCTTACATTCTTTCCTGCGGGTTTCATGATGTTCTCTAAATACAACAGAAACTTTTTTTACGGGAACTAGGATTGAAAAAAATTAGATTCATGTTCCCCTTTGGCGAATTTATTGCCAGGATTGACAAATTTTCTGATAAGGTGTTGAAAGCAAAGCAAAAATATGGTTGATAGGTTGGTACCAAAACGAATTATAAAAAAATAATACCCTTATCTTCCAGGAACAATTGTTCTGGTGTTTTTTTGTATTTCGAAGGTATGTAAGTGACAATTTTAATTGTTGAAATGTCTACTTTGAATTGGTCTATGTACCTAGGTGGTTATGGACGTTAAATTTCTTAAAATTGAGAAAAAAAGTCTCTCTGAATCATGATTTTTCCAATATTTTCAATTATTTTCGACTTTCTTCATTATTTTTATAACAAAAGGTAGTTTATATTAAATTATTCAAAATAAAATATTGAAATACATAATTACACTATAAAATTAATTTAATAATCTTATTTTTATTGTTTTCTACAACTAATGAAAATCATTGAAAATATTGAGAAAATCATGATTCAAAGAGACTTGTTGCTGGTTTTTCTCAGTTTTAAGTGGTTCAACGATCAATGAACAACGACCATTTGGAAGAAGACATTTCAACAATTAAAATCATCACTATAGACCTTCGAAATACAAAAAACATAAGAACAATCATTGTTGTTGTTCGATTTTAATATCTACAATTTTTCCATTGAACCTTTTCCGCTAAAAGTTCACGTCAAAATCCGCAAATCGCCAAAAAACCGTTTTCAACCCCTAAACTGCATCCCCATTTCACCATTTTGAGTGTTTCAGTGTTTAATTACTTTTATTTCTTATACCTCAACAACATTTTCCACCTGGTCCTTGCCTGTTACTTTTTTCTTTTTTACAAAAATTATTGGCACCAGTCCATAATACATAATATTTTTTTGTATTGTACTTACTTAGACTTGAGAATATTCGCATGTTATTACTGTCAATATCATCTATTTACGTTACAGACAGTTTTTCCATATACGATATTTCAACTCTAAAGTAGGTCAGGATACTTTTTTTTTAATATGTTATTTCCGTAACCGACTGCAAAAATACTTATGTGTGCTAGGGAAGACCTATACAGTGTCTGCCATAAAGTATGTGTATGAGAAAAAAGTTTAATATTAGTGTATTAAAAAAAAATCTGGGTGGTTTGATTGTGCATGTCCGGCAACCTGTCAAAGTCAAAATATGCTTTAATTTCAGAAGTTTTTCTACTTATCGACAAAGCTTTCAAGTTTAAATAAAAATGTAAATTAAAGAATAGAAATATTTAAATTATAGTTTGTGACACTACAAAAATTTATAAGACAAGTCAATCACTTAGATAAAGAAGTGTGTTAAAAAAATTTTTACAAAGAAAAACGTGATATAATAAAATACAGATTCCACAATTAAAACTAACTCTAGTAGCATTTATTTGTAAACAATTTTTTTTTCTTTTTGAAATAACTGAAGGATTTTATACTTCTGAGGTAATTGGAAGTTTATTGTAAATTTTCATTCTCCAATACGAGGATATATTGAAAAATTCTTAGCCTACTATATAACCAAACAAAATGTCAATGTCAAAATATTTTATTACTCAACATAGTCTCCTCTTAATTGAATACATTTATTACAGCGAACCTGCAACGTCTCTAGACCTTTCAAAAAAAAGTTTCTTCTTGCTCTGCAAGCCAGACCTCCACAGCTTTTATTACCTCCTCGTTGGAAGAAAATTTACGACCTTTTAAACTTTTTTTCATTTGAGGAAAGAGATGATAGTCGGACGGAGCCAAATCTGGTGAATAAGGGGGTGTTCTAGTAATTCAAACCCTAAATCACGAATTTTTTGCATGACAACATGAGATTTGTGTGCAGGGGCGTTGTCCTGCAAAAACAAAACACCTTTGGATAGCTTTCCGCGTCTTTTCTCTTTAATTTTTTCCCGTAGAGTGGTCAGCAATGTCGAATAGTAATCTCCAGTTATTGTTCTACCCTTATCCAAAAAATCAATCATGATTACTCCATGGCAATCCGAAAAAACTGAAGCAAGAACTTTTCCAGCAGATTTTTGGACATGAAACTTCTTAGGTCTTGGAGAACCGGAGTGTCGCCATTATATCGATTGTTGCTTTGTTTCTGGATCGTAGAAATGTACCCAAGTCTCATCCATAGTAACAATTCGGTTTAAGAAGTCCACATCGTATTCAAATCGAGCACAGATCGAACGCGATGCTACTACCCTTGCACGCTTTTGGTCAACATTCAAACATTTAGGGATCCATTTTGCAGCAATTTTTCTCATGTCCACATTGACGTGAACTATATGATGAACGCGTTCGTATGAAATATTCAGTGCCTCAGATATCTGTTTTAGCCCAATTCGACGGTCTGTTAAAATCATGAACTGCATCGATATTTTCAGGGACTGACACAGAAACTGGCCTTCCCGATCGGTCATCATCTTCAATGGAAAATGTATCTCTGTTGAAGCTGCAGTCCAATTTTTCACGGTCGCATACGAAGGATATTGATCACCAAGGGTATTAAGCATATCTTCGTTAATCTGCTTACCTTTTAACCCTTTTAAATACAGGTACTTGATGTTGGCTCGATACTCCAATTTTTCGATTTTCACAATTTCGTTGGACGTATTCTTTCTTTTAATTCATTGCGTAACTCTGGTTTACTTTTTTGACATCAAACTTTACAGTGACAGTTCTAATAAGTTATTGTTCCTTGCTATGGTAACGCAATATTTTGTTTTTGCAGGGAACTGGTCTAGGCTAACTAGATAGGTATCAATACATCCTGGTATCTGAAGCTATTTTCAAGTTTTGTTAGTAGCAATAGTTTTGTGTGTGGGAAGACATAGATATATGTCACGTTATCACTGGTGTGGTGACAAATCGAAATAAATCATTAAAGATAATCAAAAAGAAGTGTAAGATGTCAAAATGTCGAAAATTGTCATTTGAAAAATTTGCTTATAATTTAATTTTATACTCGTATACAGTTTTGAGTGAAACGTTGAAAAAATTGAAAATCGCTATTTCTATAGAATATTTTCTGATCTCTTTACAAATATCAATTTTTTCTATCTTGATTAGCTTGACTGTGGTTGGTACAACATACTATGTATTTCAGTGATAATATCAGAACTTCATCATTTTCTTCACACCAGATAGCACTAAATTGAAAAATTTCATATTGGAAGAACCCTCAATGTTTGCTTTTCCATTGCTTTTTTTTTTCAATTTACTCCCATACCAGTGATCACGTGGCCTGTGTCAAAATCAACTTTTATGTTGCCGGTCATGCACAATCGATTACCCAGACTTTTTCATACCAAATGTTACACATTTTTGGTGGGCACTGTATATTTCACAACGAATCAATCGAAAAATTGAATCAGACACCCAAATTAATCCTCAATTAAACTTTTTTACATAATATTAACGAGGACTGCTGATATAAATAATATAAAAATAAATATTCTCCTTGAATTGTAAATGTTTTATATTGTTTTTTTGCTTACAGAATGCCACCCAAAAAGGTCCAGGAGCCAGAACGTAAGCCCCTGATTGGTAGAGTGGGGACCAATTTGAGAGTGGGCATCGTGGGTGTGCCAAATGTAGGAAAGTCGACTTTCTTCAATGTTCTTACCAAGAGCTCAGCTGCTGCCGAAAACTTTCCATTCTGCACCATTGATCCAAATGAAAATAAGTATTTTTTTTCAAATAATTATTCACTAGACCTCTTTGATTTGTTTGATTTGTTTTCTGTGACCTCAGTAAAATATTGATAGTTTTGGAGATATTGGCAGTTTTATGAATTTTGTGAAAATCGAAACCTTTGATCAGTATTTCGAGTGCCACTGGTACGATACTTCATACAGTGTGACCCACTTAAGACCGGAGCACCCCTATAAAATCAACATTTTTCAACCGATTCGAATGATTTTTTTTTTCATTAGGTAGACATTCTGAAAGTCTACTAGGACACCAAATTTCATGAATAAATCTCCATTTCCTAATCTGATTTTTCATGGTCAATATCTAAAAAAATTACTAGCGATTTTTTTAGAAAAGTTCTAACTACACCACTGGATTCGCGACATTTTCAAATGGTTCTTATGTAAATAACGTTGAAATGCGTCAATCAATAAAAAAGTTATGAGGGAATTAATTTTGAAAAATATGCCGTTTAATCAACCCACCAATTCAATTTCAAAACTTTTATCAGAACTTTGACTGCACCACTGGATTCAGGAAGTCTCGAAATATCACTGACTGTAATTTCATCGAAATCTGTTGACAAATAAAAAAAAAATTAGGAGATAAAATTGACATTTTCCTGAAATTCCATTAACATATTTTTACAATTTCCAACCGACTCAATTTTTTTTTAGCAGGAAGAGTAACAAAAAGTCTCCGTTTGAACAAACCATTCCAAATTTCAGGGTATACTACGATTTTTTTTATGTTCTAATTGCTAAATTTCATTAGCGAATTTTTTCGTGAAATTTCGACTCAGCCACTGGATTCAGCATTCTTCATTTAGGTGAATTCTAAAATTTTATTTGAAAATATTCATTGGCAACAAAGCTATAACATTATTAATTTTGATAACATGCCATTATTTTTTAATATTTCAGACAAATTCTGAGAATCGGCAACACTGTCAACACAAACGTAGAAGATCATTGAGGTTTTTGATAGAAATTCGCTTTCATAACACAAATTGTTCTCGAGTTATAACGTCTAGAATGGTATTTTTGGAAAAAAATTTAAAATCCATAACGTCAAGAAACCGGCTCCTCGAGATATCGATTATTGTACAATCCCAAGAACTTTCGAATGAACTGAAAACTTTATTTTGATTTAATTTCCAAATTTTACGATGGCTAACAAATGACATCGATAATACAACATTAAGTAATTTTGGTCCTAATCAATAAATTTCAAATTTTTGTTGCTTCCACCAAACCACCATCCAATTCAATACATTTTTCGTATCTCTTTCGAATATGTTTTACAGTATTTTTGAGTCCTTCTGGTGTTACTTCTCTACAAGCTTGACGTATTCTTTCACACAACTCCTGTCTAGTTCTTGGGCGGGATTTGTAGACTTTTTGTACAAGAAGACCCCACAAGAAGAAGTCAAGTGGGGTCAAATCGGGGGACCTGGTGGCCATCCAATCAATTCACTTCCTCGACCAATCCAGTGACGAGGAAACTGTTCATTCAGCCATTGTTTAATAATTCCAGCATTATGCACAGAGCATCCGTCTAATTGGAAATGTAAGTTTATTCGCTCAACAATAGGAAGATCATGAATTCCATAGTTCAGTTCTGAGAAATTCCAGTAATTTGATGGCATTTATAGTTCCTTCGAAAAAAAATTGGCCAATAATTCGTTCATTTAATATTCCGCACCATACATTAACTTTTTCCGAATATTGTCTTTTGCAGTTTATAACCCAATTAGGGTTTTCGGTTGCCCAAAATCTTGTGTTTTGAGATGAAACAACACCGTTAGTCGTGAAAGTGGCTTCATCGCTGAATAATATACATTCTAAAAATCGTCTGTTACTCAGGTATTCTCCTTGTGCCCACAAACAAAATTCAAGTCGTTTTTCTTGATCTCCGTTTTCCAGGGTATGCAAAAATGGTTTCATTTTGTTTTTTCGTAGGCGTCTCCGTATCTTTTCCCTTGGTAAATTCAAATCTAGGCTTGCCACTCTCAAACTGGCATTGGGATTATTCCTAAATTAATCTAATACAACCTGTTCGTGTCCAATCCTTCTTCTCACATTATTCCTCAAAATATTCTTCGATACAGCGCCTGTTTCATTGAAACTTTTATTTATTCTGTGCACTGTACTATTACTGATAGGGGGGCGATCTGGATGTCGATCACTGAATATTCTGCACACTTCTCTTTCACTCCTATCATTGTATCCAGTAGGACGCACAAGTTCAATTTTTTCTGGCAAACACAATTGTAAAGCCATAACGAAATTTAGTCCTATTGCAATTGAATATTGATCAATACCTTTCTCACATTCGAATTGAGACTCAATCTGTCATTGTCAGGGCTTACTTTTGTTTTATTCAAATAACTATTAAAAATAATAACGTCATCACAGCCTACCTTTCTCGAGTTCGATACATTTTAAAATTTTCAATTCAGTAATTGTATTTTGACACTAGCGAACGAAGAGGGAAACAAAATAACTTTGTGGAAGAAATCGGATAGCCTGTATGAGTAAATAATACCAGAACCCAAAAACTCTGACAGTATCTTTCAAAAATTGTTTTAAATAAATTTTTATGATAAGCTGTCTTTACTTTATTCCGAATGTGTACTCGTTCCTCGTTCCTAGATGTTATCACTCGGGAACAATTTGTGTTATGAATTTGAATTTCTACCAGTAATCTCAACGATCTTCTACGTTTGTGTTGACAGTGTTGCCGATTCTCAGAATTTGTCTGAAATATTCAAAAATAATGGCATGTTATCAAAATTAATAATGCTATAGCTTTGCTGCCAAAGAATGTTTTCAAATGAAATTTTAGAATTCACCTAAATGAAGAATGCTGAATCCAGTGGCTGAGTCGAAATTTCACGAAAAAATTCGCTATTAGAACATAAAAAAATCGTAGTATACCCTGAAATTTGGAATATTTTGCAAATGTTTTGTTCAAACGTAGACTTTTTGTTACTCTTCCTGCTAAAAAAAAATTGAGTCGGTTGGAAATTGTAAAAATATGTTAATGGAATTTCAGGAAAATGTCAATTTTATCTCCTAATTTTTATTTATTTGTCAACAGATTTATATGAAATTACAGTCAGTGATATTTCGAGACTTCCTGAATCCAGTGGTGTAGTCAAAGTTCTGATAAACGTTTTGAAATTGAATTGGTGGGTTGATTAAACGGCATATTTTTCAAAATTAATTCCCTCATAACTTTTTTATTGATTGACGCATTTCAACGTTATTTACATAAGAACCATTTGAAAATGTCGCAAATCCAGTGGTGTAGTTACAATTTTTCTAAAAAAATCGCTAGTAATTTTTTTAGATTTTGACCATGAAAAATCAGATTAGTTGGCCCTGGAAATGGAGATTTATTCATGAAATTTGGTGTCCTAGTAGACTTTTAGAATGTCTACCTAATGAAAAAAAAAATCATTCGAATCGGTTGAAAAATGTTGATTTTATAAGGGTGCTCCGGTCTTAAGTGGGTCACACTGTAGTAGTTTATGATAGTAATTTTTGTTATGCAACCATTAATAACCCTTCTATTGATCGAAATCCAAAATAAAAATATTAATGCAATACCTTTGGAAAAAAACATATTTGCCCGATTCACGAGTTAATTTATTTTATTAGCTTACTTCGACCCTTCATACTGTTAACATAATCATCACGCGAACTTGGCAAGTTATTTCAATAAATTACTCATTCGGTGTAGTTTTTGACATGATACAACATTCCCTATCCTCCACTTGAGGAAAAAAGAAATTCCTATAGTTTACTGCAATAGGAGCTCATTGTGAAATTATTTCAATAAATGGAAATTCGAATGAAAACACTTGGTAAATTGAAGTGACAGGTATTTATTGACAACTGAACAAAAGACAAAGAAAAGTAAGAGAATGTGTACAATTTGTCTGCCACCAAGGCGAATGCAAGCGTGTTATCTTTTTAAAAACGATCTTTTTATTCGTCGTGTACTTCCTTCGGCACTTATTTGGACTGCCGCTTCATTAATACGACGTCCCAATTCATGTTCATCATTTACTGGGTGTGCATCTAGCGGGTTTAAATCTGGAGACTGTGGAGGCCACAAAATGGTACCAAGACGGTCGATGCATGTCTGTGGATAAGTTTGACCCGAATAATTTCTCAATGGTCGTGCGTGCTGGATAGTCGTAATTTTGGAACCACATCGCTTTGCGTATGGCCAAAGGTATATCTTCCAAAAGAGTAGGGAGTTCGTTTTCTAAAAAATCGCGATAAATTTTCCCGTTTGAAATATCAGGTAATGTACTTTAGTATATAGTTACAATTTTCTGTGAAAACTCATTGTTACATGATGAATTTAATGAAATTCGAAACGTTGGCAAATAAACAATAGTTTTTCTTCGATTCTACTGATCCTAACCCCAACAAAATTTCTAGAGAAGCAATTTTTTTGATCAATAAACGTACCAGTTTTTTCACAACTATATTTGGCAGAACATTTTCACAGACTTTTTGCTACAACCATAATTTTATCAGGTTTTTTACACTTCAGCCTTTCATTTGGGACCTCCACTAAATCATACCAAAGTTTCTCATATATGATAATTTGTTAACGAAATGTACCTTTTGCAACGCAGAATTGACTGCCAAAATCTATTTAAGCTTATGAAATGAATATTCAAATTTTACGTTTGGTAAATCAACCACAGGACCCCACGGGAAGTCCATAATTTTCTCACGAAATGATCCTTTTATAACACAAAATCGACTGCCAAAATCTGTTTAGGCCACAACAAAGTCTTCTTTCAGAAATGAATATTCGAAGATTAAGGATTGAAAAATCCACCCCAGGATCCAAGTTTTTTTCATGAAAGGAACCTTTTTCAACACTGCCAAAATCTGTTTGTGCTCGAACAAAGTTTTCTTTCAGAAATGAATATTCGAAACTTTAGGGTTGGACAATCCAACCCAGGTTCCCAAGGGAAGTTGATAATTTTTTCACGAAATGTATCTTTTGCAACACAGAATCGACTTCGAAAACGTGTTTGTTATGCTAGAACAAAGTCTTCTTTCAGAAATTATTATTCAAAGTTTTAGGGTTGAAAAATCCACCGCAGTATACCAAGGGAAGTCTATTCTTTTACGAAATTAACCTCTTGCAATACAGATTCGAATGCCCAAATCTGCTTATGTTAGAACCATGACTTTTTTAAGAAATAATTTTTGAAATTTAATGGTTGAAAAATCCACCCAAGGATTTCAAGGGAAGTCGATAATTTTTTACGAGATCTATCTTTTGCATGCATAATTATCTGCCAAAATATGTTCATCATAGAACCAACACTTCTTCAAAAATGAATATTTAAATATTGGATTTGGTAAATCCATCCCAAGATCTCACAGGAGGTCCATAATTTTCTCCAAAAGTGATCTTTTTATAATCGACTACCAGAATCTGTTCATGCTAGAACAAAGTCTCCTCTCATAAATAAATATTCCAAATTTTAGTGTTGAAAAATTCACCCCAGGATCCTAAGGGAAGTCGACAATTTTTTTTTCACGAAAGGAACCTTTTTCAACACTGCCAAAATCTGTTTGTGCTCGAACAAAGTTTTCTTTCAGAAATGAATATTCGAAACTTTAGAGTTGAACAATCCAACCCAGGTTCCCAAGGGAAGTTGATAATTTTTTCACGAATTGTATCTTTTGCAACACAGAATCGACTTCGAAAACGTGTTTATGCTAGAACAAAGTCTTCTTTCAGAAATTATTATTCAAAGTTTTGGGGTTGAAAAATCCTCCGCAGTATCCCAAGGGAAGTCTATTCTTTTACAAAATTAACCTTTTGCAATACAGATTCGAATGCCCAAATCTGCTTATGTTAGAACCATGACTTTTTTAAGAAATAATTTTTGAAATTTAATGGTTGAAAAATCCACCCAAGGATTTCAAGGGAACTCGATAATTTTTTACGAGATCTATCTTCTGCATGCAGAATTATCTGCCAAAATCATAGAACCAACACTTCTTCAAAAATGAATATTTAAATTTTGGATTTGGTAAATCCACTCCAAGATCTCACGGGAGTTCCATAATTTTCTCCCGAAGTGATCTATTTATAAGAAAATCGACTACCAGAATTTGTTCATGCTAGAACAAAGTCTTCTCTCATAAATAAATATTCAAAATTTTAGTAATGAAAAATTCACCCCAGGATCCAAAGAGAAGTCGATAATTTATTTTCGAAATAAACCCATATCAACCATGAATTGACGACCAAAATCTGTTCATTAAATTCAAGACTTCTTTCAGAAATGAATATTCAAATTTTATGGTTGGTAAACCCACCTCAGTACGCCATGGGAATTCTATAATTTTCTCATGAAATGATCATTCTACAATACAAAATTGAGTGCCAAAATCTGTTTATGCTAGAACCAAGACTTCTTTCGGAATTTAGTCTTGAAATGTAATGGCTGAAAAATCCACTCCAGTATCTCAATGGAAGTCGATAATATTCTCACGAAGTGAACCTTTTGCAAAATAGAATTGACTGTCAAAATCTGTTTATGCCATAACAAAATCTTCTTCCGGAATAGAAAATTCAGAATTTTATTAGGGCCGGTTTTTCAATGCACTTTAACTTCGAGTTAAATTTAACTCATGGTTAGAATGTGAGTCCATCCCTTCATTTGGCAAATGTCATATCCATTCTAACCACGAGTCAAATTTAACCGGGAGTCAAAGTACGCTAACACGACATTGATAAACTGGCCCTAGGGTTGAAAAATCCACCCCAAGATCTCAACAGAAATCAAAAATTTGTTTATGTACTAGCAGGCCCTGAGTGTTTATGCTAGAACAAAGTATTCTTACAGAAATTATCATTAAAATTTTAGGGTTGAAAAATACGACCGTGAATCCCAAGCGAAGTCATTATTCATCAGTTCGTTGAAATCTGTTCATGTTAGAAACCTGAGTACACTATGAAAATATCATTTAAAAATATCCACTCCTGATCCACAATGGAATTTTTTTTGTTGCATTACCATTATTTAACAGAATAATTCATAAGTTCATATCGAAAATGATGGTCCAAAAAGTACAATCCTGTATCTCATAGTCAAGTATGAAAAGTATATATTTCTACCAGGCCCTAATGATATTTGTGTCATTTTTTTTGTCACAATGACATGTAAAATCAAAGAGCACAAAACTGATCACTATCTGCACGAAAAGGACGAGTTATCCTCCTTTAAGGTTGATCAAACTGTCATAATACATGAAGAATACTTGAGATATATCGATGGGTTGCAAGAACCAGTTGAACCAGAACCTGAATATGAAGCAATCAGTGAATGGTACCCCTTCGTCAACTCGTACTATCCCTTCACTGAGGACGTTGATGCCCTGGAAAGAGCGAACCACCTTCTTGAAGTACCGTCATGTATTTCATTAACCAGTTTGGAAGGACGAATCGAATCGGAATGTTCAAAACCGTACTCGGAACAATCTGCGCAAAACTCGTATCTGTTGTCGAATCCAGCGTCCTTCATAATTTTAGGGAAACCAGGAATAGGTGAACAAGAACTGGGCAAAAAACTTGCAGACCTCTGGCAGTGTGTCTACATCGAGCCAAATCTCCTTATTGAACAAGAGATAGAAAGTGGCAGCAGAGCAGGTCAGTGCATAGAGTTCAATTTGAGGTGCGGCAGGGCGATAGGAATAGATGTCCTCTTGAGATTGGTAGAAAAGCGTGTTAATTCTGAATCGGCAAAGCACAGAGGGTTCGTCATATGCGGTTTGCCTCTGATTCCCAACGGTCTATACGAGGAGGATCCGATCTCCTCCGAATCTGCAGTTTTCACAGCCAAAGAAATATTCGAAGGAGTCCTCGACACCACAGTTGAAATAGGAGTTCCACCGCCCCCTCCTAGTCGACCTCAAGTTTCTCTGTCTTCGAAATTCGCCACCGAGAGAGAGATCGAGGGTGAAGGAGAGGAGGAAGAGGAGGAAGAACGCCAACGAAAAGATGACGAAGAATCGGCAGAACCGGAGGAACTTGGTGGGGAAGGTGGTTCTGTGAAGATCCCCGTTCCAGAAAAAGCTGCAATCGTGATACCTCCTGATCTCGGTGGAGATTTAGATGTTTGTCAGTCCCCCGAAATCGGAACTAATTTTGAAGATCAGCTGAACTTTTTATTCAACTTGATCAAACCACCTTATTTAATCATCTATATCATGTGTAGTAACTTGGACGTTGTGAACAAGAGAGAACACTGGAGGTTCGATATATACTCGAAATTGAATATAAATTTACTCGATGAGAAGTATAACAAACACTTTTACGAATACTTCTCGAAAAAATACGATGCTAGAAACGATGATATACCTGAGGAATTCCTCGAAACTGTTTCGTTTCATGATAAAGATAGTTCAGCTTTAGAACACTTGGTGAGCTTTCCCGAGAATTTTCCTGCCAACATTTCAACACAGCTAGACTCGTACCACTATAGTGCTCTGAGGTTCATTGAGCGAAGAATACTGATGCATGATCCTCAGTACTTTCTGAAAGTTGATGGTAGAACCACTATTCAACGAATGTTTCAACTGGTAAAAGCTAAAATAAAGTCGCTCCCTCTTCAAAAAGTTGTGCTGCCTATGAAATTGAATTATGTTGAAGATGCAGACATTGGAGAAGGAGCTCCTTTCCAATCAAATAGTAAAAAACTCACGCTAGAAGAAAACTATAAAATATTAAGAAATAAGCAAGTGCCAAGTGATATATTTAAATGGAACTTATCCGATTGGGGATTGCAATGCCCTGTTTCTATGAAAAAAGGTTCGTGTCGAAAGGGAGATCCTGATTTCGCGGTACAGTTCATGAACAAACTGTTTTTCCTTGCTGACGAACAGGCCTATCTCACCTTTCACCGGAATCCAAGACCGTTTCTTTTACCTCCATATCCAAAATCGAGCTGCAAAGTTTTCATTTTCGGGCCAAAATGTTCTGGAAAAACAGCGGTTGCAAACTGTTTGGCATATTTCCTCAACGGAACTGTTTTAAACATAGGTGACATGTTGCAAGATTACCTTGCGCAGAGAGAGGGCCAACAAAAAGAAAAAATTCGACAGACTGCTATTGCCGAAGCTATCAAGATATTGAATGAAATGAGAAAGAATGAAGCTGTAACGAACGAGGCAAATAGAATTGAACAAATAAAGGAGTGGGCGGTGTCTGTAAGGAACTTGGTCGTTGAACTGATGCAATTACTCGATGAGATGGACAAAGAGCAGACAGTTACAAAGTTCGAGATTTCCTCATTCCCGATGGCTATGAAAAAGGTTGATGTGGCGGAAATAGAAACGGAAACTACCATAGCGATCCGAAAAATAAGAGACCAACTTGAAGTGTACAAAATTCCTTTCTTCGATGACAAGCACGTTTTGGAGAGTTTAATGCATGATAAAGTTAAACTTTTCAGTTACTTGCCCGATAACTTGAAAAGGAAATGTCAAGCGAAATCTGCAACAGTTTTCGATGAATTTGTCATAAACTACGCTAATGACGCCATTGCTAACGCTGATTTTGATCATATTGATATAAACAACAAAAATATTGTGGAAATATTCATGAACACCATTAAAGTGATCGAAGATAATTACTTCGAGCAGGGATATAACAGAGGAGGCTGGATCTTGGACGGGATGTTCTGCGATGTTTCTATCATAGAAGCATTGTACCCCGATTATATGGGCGATGAGATTATAGTGCTCAAGGACACATCGAAAGACTTCGAGTTCCTGATGAATCGCTTTTCAACAAGGGGTGAAAATATGTTCAGAGAATATCGAGAGTTTTTCTTGGGAATAGGTAAAATTGACGCGGCTTGGAGGGCTCCTTCCTTAATTTCTACCAAATCCTACAAAACTAAGATGGTTCGCAATTTTGTATCCGGAATTATCGACGATGACTCTAAGTTTATAGATGATTCTTCGGTACCAACAAGACTCGAAATGTATCAGAAAGAAATCGTCAAATTCAACGAGAAGTGGGAAGAAGCCAAGAATTTCTTCCAGAAGCTGGGAATCGAGCCTATAGAAATGGAAGTGACAGGAAAGCCTTTATCAGAATTGATGAAAGACGTAATTAAAACCATAGAGAACCGTTATAGAGTCAACGCATCGTTGTTTACTGAGGAAGATCGTGCCGAAGAAGTGAAAAACTTTGGTGATGAAACTGTACAAGAAGAAGAAGGCGAAGGGCATTTATCCATTAAAGGGCCAGGGGAAGACCTTATTCAAGAGAACAGACGCTATGGCGATACTTATCACTATTGTCCAGTGACATATCACGACAATTTGGTGCTGTGGAGGGGAAAAGAGGATTTTGCTGTTAAATTTCGAGGTGCGGTATACCTACTGTGCAGCGAAATTGACATGAAGAAGTTTCTGGATTCGCCAAGATCGTATCTGACCGATCGACCTCCAGAAAAGATTCCCCCTCCCAGAATATGCATCGTAGGCGTTCCTGGTTCGGGAAAAACTACAGTATGCAAAAACTTGTCAAATAACTTGGGATTGTCGTATGTCAGTTACGGTAATATTGTGAAAGATTACTTCGGAATCTCATCCGCAGAATCCTTAGATGAGTTGAAGAATAACAAACTTATTGATCCTGCCTTGTATGATTATCTGAACTTCAATGGGATATTACCTGAAAATTTCTACAAGAATGTCCTTTCTCCGCTATGGTTCAAACATCCCTTGAAACGACTTGGTTTTGTTATTGATAATTTCCCAATGAGGCCATCTGACCTTCAATACATGATCAAGTTCAAGCTAATTCCTGATATAGTGATCCAATTAACTGGTGATGATTTGGAACTGAAAGCAGCTCTAGTCGAAAAGTTCATGAGCAACTGGCAGAGTCAAATGGAAATCAAACGTCGGCTCCTTGAGGAAAGAAATAAAGATGTTTTCATTGAGTGGGAAGGAAGGCGCCAGAAGAGATTTGTCGAACTTCTCGAAGAAAAAAAGGAAAAGAGATATGCGGAAAAAATAAAAGATAAAGCTCCCTCGAAACAAGATCAATCAGGAATGGCTGAGGAACCAGATATAGGAATGCGAGCCATATCACAAGTCAGCTTCGATTCATTCGCCGAACAAAAAGATCTTGACGAAATTAACAGAATTTTAGATGTAGAGTTACCAGAGTTACAACTGGATCAGTCGGAATCATTCGAAGAAGTGAAACGGAAATATGAGACATTTCTAACGAGTACATTCACATTAGAACTAGACGCTTTGGATCAAATAAAAGTTTCCTGCGATGCGGAACTGATACCGTTTACTCAAGTCATGTGTGATATCAGTTATCCTGCTAGAACTCTAAGGAACGTATTTTACCTAACTGGTGATATCAAAAATCGCACCTTTTCTATTTTCGAACGTTGTTATGAGGTTTCTATGGAGGTTGCTGATAGGCTTTTGACCTGCGGATATTTTTTCCTGAGTAAATTCGGAAAGACATGTCCTGTGCAATATTACGAAAACAAAAATCCTTTCCAGATGTTTATTCCGATGGAAGCCAAGCACAATGTATATCCAGTTATCCACAGAAGTTACATTTACTTCGTGATTGGCCAGAATAGTTTAGAAAAATTCAAAGTTGATCCGCTGAAGTTTGTCAATGTTGAAGAATTCCAGTTTCCTTTGTTATCCCACAAAGTAGCCGTTACCGGACCTGCGAAATGTGGTAAATCGATCCTGTGTCGAAGGATTGCAGATGAGTTCGATATGAAAGTAGTCAGTAGAGGCCAGGCTGCTAGATATGTTCTGTCGTGTTTACCATTCTCGAGCCTGGCCAAAAATATGGAAGAGGTTTTGAGACAAGGTTGGGAGCTCACAGACGAAATGGTCGCTAAATGTGTCGAAGCTGTTAGTCTAGATCCACGAGCTGTCACCCAAGGTATGTCGAGTTAATATGCGATATACGAGCTCCACTGAATTTCACGAGAACCCTGGGTGCCCACCTTGAATAAAGCGCTAAAAATCATTCCAATCAAGCAATTCAGTCACGATTATATTTCTCCCAGAGAGTGTAAGAGGGGGTAGTTTGTAGGAAATAATTCAATAACTTTCCCAGATGAAACACTACCTTATTCTAAATAAAGAAATCTGCATTGTTCACAATGATCGCTTGTCAAAAAAGAAACAATGGGAATAATTGGGTCAAAAATCTATCAGAAAACAACTACTTTCCTGGCTAATACCACAACAAACATCCAATTTTTATGCAAATTTTGGTTTAAAATTTTTTCAGTTTATCTAATATAAAATTTTTAGTATCCTTAGTAGTATACAGTGCGGCTTTTTTAGCTTTTTTTGGTTAACTTTTGAACGGTTTGATGTACAAACTTGAAATAAAACGTTTGGAGGGTTTCACCGACACTACTTTTTGATTAAAAAAATATGGTGATTGCTCGACAGGGGGCGCGGGGGGGGGGGGCACATCAACTCCAAATTTTTAAATAACATGGGGGGTCAAGTGTCACATTGTTGAAAAGAGAATTCAATTTTCTTTATGACCATCTAATTTTTTTTGAAAATCATTAATATTTTTTGCAATTAAAATTCGAAATATCAAATATAAATGCAGATCTGAAAACTTCTCATACCTCGATAAATTTGAACGGTTTGTTGTGGAATAATGAAACCAAAAACATTTCGAAGGGTATTACCGATACTACTCTTTGAGAGAAGAAACATTGCAATTACTCTACAGATGGCGCTGGGGGCACATCAACTCGAAAATTTCGAAAGGCATAAAAATCGAAATTGGGAAAAAATTTCTCAACAAAATTCAAAAATATTTAGATGGTTGTAAAGAGAAATTAATTTTCTTTTCAACGATGTGACACTTGACCCTCCATGCAATTTAAAAATTTTGATTTTGATGTGCCCCCTGCGCCCCCTGTAGAGCAATCACCATATTGTTTGTTTCATAAAGTAGTATCAGTGAAACCCTCCAAATGGTTTTTTTCATGTTGTTACGTCGAACCGTTCAAAAGTTAACAGGGGGGGGCAAAAAAAGCCGCACTGTATTATTCTGAAGAAGGTGTTTCCCATGGTTTTTTAAAATAACTTATTGCTTTATTCATTAAACGATAAATTATACTTTTTTGGTTTTTATTACAAGGTGACCATATTGTTACGAAATATCTAATATGCGAGACAATATAAATACAATTTTGGATTTGAATATTTAGAAAATCAATTCTTCTCATTGCTCCAATTGAAGGAATAATTGATTTCCTTATCTTATTCACATGACATTCAAAATTTAAATCTTTATTAATCATCAGGACTAAATACTTGTGTTGCTCAACTTCATTTAATATTTTATTCTTTATTTTTACTATAAATTTTATTTGGTCTATACTTATTTTGTTTGAAAATCATGTGAACAGTTTTTTCTAAATTAATAATAAGACTTATTTCATCTACCCTTTTTTCCAACAATTGAATATCATTTTCAATATTACTTTGTAATTTGTTTTTACTTTTAGCCAAATAATGAAGTGTTGTGCCAATGGACACAAATTACGACCACCTCGTTGTAAAACTGTAATGTTTTTTGAAACAATAATATAATAATGATAATTGATTAATATCCTATAACCACCCTTTTGAGGCCTGACAAACTGTATAGGGGATGTCGTTCGGTTTATTTGTCCTTATTGAAATACATACTAAAAGCAGAATACGGTACTGTTTCATTTGGGATATTTATTGAATTATTTTCTGTATGTAAACTACCCCTATCGAAAACCCTGTGGAGGCCTGTGGAAGCCTGACAAAAAATATGGGGGAAATTCGATTTGTTTTTCCTTCAAGAAACACGTCCTGAAAGCAGAATGCGGTACTATATCATTTGGAAAAGTAATTGATTTTGTGGAAACTATCCCCTCTGCCACCCCCTGAAGATCTGACAATTGTTAAGACGGGTATAATAAAGTGGGAAATCATATTATTATGACTGAATTGCTTGATTGGAATAATTTTTTGCACCTTTCCCTTCATAAAAACTGAAAATATAATGACCTGTGGATGTAGCTATCTTCACACCGGTCACCGTTGTGAAGTTAGCCACAACCCTGTATATCGAAAACCAAGCTGTTTAGGACATACAGTGTCACCGTTAAAATCCGCATCATATGGGCATTTTTTTCATTCGTCGGTTATTGCCAATTTAGAGTTGTGAACAGTTTGTGCTTTAAAAATGATATAAAATGACTTTCACAATGTCTTCTTATCCACCTGTTACACCTGTCACATATGACATTTTTTCTAAAAAAAATACAAAATGATAGGTAATTTCCCAATATTTCGAGAAATATGATGTAAAAAAGTTGTTTATTTTTTTTATTTTTTCTACCCACTTACCAAATTTGAACCAGTTCAAACAACTTTGATTTTCGTCACGTTTTCTCAACCTTACAGTTTTTTGGCTAATTTAAATTTAGTAAAATCTGAAAAAAAAACAGTTGAGGTGTAATACACCATCTACTGAAAGAATTTATTCTGTTTAAAAATGTTTCTAATTGGATATTTTCAAATAAATATAAATGCGCTGAAAGAATTATGTCATACTTGATGCAAAGTGGCTCTAGTTCTGAATTTTCGAATCCATTTCCAAATCACTATACCCAAAGTGGCTGAGTCAATCTTCAAAAATTATTCTACGAAGTAAAATACTTACAAATTAATCAAGTTGCTCTGGTATGCTCTGAAAAGAATGGACCTTTCCACGACATATGAGAAAACACTGTAATTAGAAAGTGTATACGCTTATATCACTCGGGAATTTTCATTTATTTTTTCTGACCGCTAGTTTTCCTATAATCAGAAGAAAAATGGTTTCGTTACGTAACGTTCATCAAAACTAGGCTTGGCAACGTTGTAAAATTGTGCACCGTGGAATCTCAAATTCTCATTTGAATATAATGTGTCGTATGACAGTGTCATTTGATACCAGATGAGTTCGTTCGTCTGTTTCACGGAGCAATAACTCGTTTGCCTACTTTAATATTTAATACAAGTAGAGCAGTTCCATCAAATATGTATGCTGCAAACGAACAGGTCCTACTTGAATTCTTTATTGAGCTTAATGCGGTTTTTAAAGTTTTGAAATACCTATGAAGCGCATTGTAAAATGTGGTTCGATGCAATGAATAAACCTTGTGTAAAAAGCGGAAATATAATTATGTTTTTGTGAAAAACATTTCCAACTGAATATTTGTTAAATAGAAAAAGTCAATCATCTCATAATCTACCCTCGTTAAATTATCCAAAAATAAACAATTTATTCATATAATATTTTTCAGAAATATTGGGGAATAACCTAACAATTTTCAATTGTTTTGAAAGAATGTTAAATTTGACAGGTGAAGGAGATCGATAGGTAGATATCGTAAAAGTCATTTTGCATTATCATCAAAACACAAAATGTTCACGAACTTTAAATTTGCGATCAATGAATAATAAAAAAAATCCCATATGATGCGGACTTTAACGGTGACTCTGTATGTTGATATAACCTAACCTAACCTAAAATCTCTCGAAAAAACACCCCTCGAAGTTTGTCCAAGAGTCCATAGGTCCTAATTAACACCCTTTATTCCACACAATTTGCTAATATTGAACTCTCCTTTGAGTGGTTTCCAGAAGAGCAATAATTGTGAACCTTATTTTTCATCTAGTTCCAACTGCCTTTTTCATTAGTCTAGTCTACAAGAACTATTTTGGTGAATTTCTCTTCAAGGGCACCGAAAATTATCATTCGATTCGGAATGAATTCTAGAAACTTTTTGAAAAATTTGAAGGTGCGCCGGCAAAAATTGCAAAAGTTCTAAAGAATTTAGTAAAAAAATGGGGGGTTTGGTTTTTCGCAAATACCTCGAAAACTATTAAAGATATCCAAAAGTTGGAAAAAAATCCTGAAAGAAGAGGACCCTGATAATTGTTATACTAAAATATTAGTATCAAGGAACCATTTTTTTATAATTATAATTTCCATTGCTCTTCGATATTCTAAAAAAAAAATACTTATTTATATTTTCTTTGTTTATTTAATAAACAATTTGTTATAAACAAATTAATTTTCACGATACAATTTTTTTAAATACTTCAATAAATAACAAAAACAATCATGTGTCAATCATTGTTATTACAATAAGGGCCGGTATTATTGTTATGGTCCCCCGTTGCTGCTAGATGATGTAGACCACGCCACTGGTAGCCTGCCCACACACACGTCAACTTGTACTTGGAGTGCATTTTGATGATCATTCAGATTCAGACATTCAACCAACACATTCAGTAGTTTTGCATTTTATTTTCATTGTTCCAATATTTTATAAAGAATCGTTCATTAAATCTGATTCGAAAAGTCCATTGTGTCCATACTTCATTTCTTGGGAAAAAGAACCATTACATTATAAATATCTCTCGAAGTTAACTTTAATTTTACCAGTCAAGTTAACTTCAGCTTCAAAATGGCAGTTTTATAAAGGTCTCATTTTTGAAATAAAAAGAAGAAGAAGGCAAATATGTAACCTAGAATTTTTCGCAATTTCTCTTGTGACTTGTGACATTTATAATTTTCTAATAAATATTAAACTGCCAGCAATAGATTCGAGAATCCTCCAAAATCTCCAATTAAAAACTACCAAGAATGAACATGCTGCATGAAATCTGAGTGTAATTAACACTTGTGTTACTGGCGATAGAAGATGTTACTTCTAAAATTGAAAATACCTATATAATTCCACAGTAATTAGAACTAGAAATGTTGACTTACAAGGGTATATTGAAAAATTCTTAGCCTGCTATAGAACCAAACAAAATTTCAATGTCGAAATATTTTATTACTCAACATATTCTCCTCTTAATTGGATACATTTATTACAGCGAACCTGCAACGTCTCTAGATCTTTCAAAAAAAATGTTTCTCCTTGCTCTGCAAACCAGACCTCCACAGCTTTTATTACCTCCTCGTTGGAAGAAAATTTACTACCTTTTAAACTTTTTTTCAGTTGAGGAAAGAGATGATAGTCGGACAGAGTCAAATCTGGTGAATGAGGGGGGTGTTCTAGTAATTCAAACCCTGAATCACGAATTTTTTGCATGGCAACATGAGATTTGTGTGCAGGGGCGTTGTCCTGCAAAAACAAAATACCTTTGGATAGTTTTCCGCGTCTTTTCTCTTTAATTTTTTCCCGTAGAGTGGTCAGTAATGTCGAATAGTAATCTCCAGTTATTGTTCTACCCTTATCCAAAAAATCCAATCATGATTACTCCATGGCAAAGACTGAAGCAAGAACTTTTCCAGCAGATTTTTGGACACGAAACTTCTTAGGTCTTGGAGAACCGGAGTGTCGCCATTCCATCGATTGTTGCTTTGTTTATGGATCGTAGAAATGTACCCAAGTCTCAGCCGTAGTAACAATTCGGCTTAAGAAGTATACATCGTTTCCAAATCGAGCTCAGATCAAACGCGATGCTACTACCCTTGCACGCTTTTGGTCAACATTCAAACATTTGGGGATCCATTTTGCAGCAATTGTTCTCATGTCTAAATTGATGTGAACTATATGATGAACGCGTTCGTATGAAATATTCAGTACTTCAGATATCCGTTTTAGCCCAATTCGACGGTCTGTTGAAATCATGTCATGAACTGCCTCGATATTTTCGGGGACTGACACAGAAACTGGCCTTCTCGATCGGTCATCATCTTCAATGTAAAATTTACCTCTTTTCAAGCTTGCAGTCCAATTTTTCACGGTCGCATACGAAGGACATTGATCACCAAGGGTATTAAGCATATCTTCGTAAATCTGCTTAACTCTTAACCCTTTTAAATACAGGTACTTGATGATGGCTCGATACTCCAATTTTTCGAATTTCACAATTTCGGTGGACATATTTTTTATTTTAATTTATTGCGTTACTCTGGTTTACTTTTTTGACGTTAAACTTTACACTGACACTTCTAATAAGTTATTGTTCGTTGCTATGGTAACGCAATATTTTGTTTATGCAGGGAACTGGTCTAGGCTAACTAGATTTCAATACATCCTCGTATTAATTGGTCTTTCTTTGCAAATTTGCCTCTCAATGTGCCCCTTGAAGCGTACAGACTTTCTTGCTGATCGAATTCCGTTTTAATTTGTTTTCAAATTCTTTTAGTTCCACAAGATAAAATTTAACCGATTTGTAAATATCCTTCGACGCCGAGGGCATTCCAATAATAATAGCATCTCCTTCATCGTCACTTAAAAGTTCTTCGAAAATAACCAGGATATCGTTTGCTAACAGTATTGCGAAAAAAAAAAAACAATCAAATTGATGGATGAGGTTTTATGCTAAATTATTTATAGAAGAACTGTCGAAAACCACCATTTTCGAGAAAGTTAACTTTAACCGACACCCTTTCCTTCCGATAAAGTTAACTCCTGCATATTGAAGTTAACTATAACATGTGCCGTCATCTACAAGTTAACTTCTAGTTATCTGTCAATATACTTTTATAATACCCGCCCTAACTCATAAACAAATGGAGATAGGACAAAGACACTTCAGGTCTTTTTAACCAAAGCAGTACTCCTATCCGAAAAAGACCTGAAGTGTCTTTGTCCTATCTCCATTTGTTTATTTTAATAACAATGATGGAGAGCTACGAGGAAAAATTGATTTTTTTTAAAATTATGTAGAGAATAAAACAATTTTTTTTTTACATGATTGTTTTTATTATTTTTTGTAGTATTTAAAAAAAATTGTATCGTGAAAATTCATTTGTTTATAACAAATTGTTTATTCAATAAACAAAGAAAATATAAATCAAGATGGATTTATCGAGGGGCAATAAATAAAGATATTAGAAAAGTTATTGGGTATAGCCCTCCAATTGTTGTGCAACCGTAGACACGTATTTCGAGCTTAAGCTCTCATCAGCACGGTAAAATCAATTGCAAAGATGTAGTGCAACACTTGGATGTAAAAATAGAAAACAAAGAAAGGCAACAACAGAAAGCCAACCACACATTTGTGGCTTCGGTTAGAAGACCTTGAGCTCTCAAGGCAACAACTAACGTCGCCACGGAGGCAGATATAGCTACCAGCGTGACAATCCTACCCAGAAGAATACAAATCAAGATGGATTTATCGAGGGGCAATATATAAAAATATAAATAGAAAAGTTATTGGGTATAGCCCTCAAATTGTTGTGCAACCGTAGACACGTGTTTCGAGCTTAAGCTCTCATCAGCACGGTAAAATCAAGTACGAAGATGTACAAGGGTATAGCCCTCAAATTGTTGTGTTGCCTAGAAAGCTCAAGGTCTTCTAACCGAAGCCACAAATGTGTGGTTGGCTTCCTGTTGTTGACTTCCTTTGTTTCTATTTTTACTTCCAAGTGTTGTACATCTTCGCACTTGATTTTACCGTATTGATGAGAGCTTAAGCTCGAAACACGTGTCTACGGTTGCACAACAATTTGAGGGCTATACCCAATAACTTTTCTATTTATATTTTTATATATTGCCCCTCGATAAATCCATCTTGATTTGTATTCTTCTGGGTAGGATTGTCACGCTGGTAGCTATATCTGCCTCCGTGGCGACGTTAGTTGTTGCCTTGAAAGCTCAAGGTCTTCTAACCGAAGCCACAAAGAAAATGTAAATACATTTATTTTTAGAATATCGAAAAGCAATGGAAACTATGATTTAAATAAAATGGTTCCTTAATATTAATATTTGGTAGCAAAAACAAATAATTAACCAACAAATACGTTTTTAAGCAATACATTTTTTTAAAGAAGTGATTTTGTTCTTAAAGATCATAATATTCATTGCTGATTAAAATTCCAAAAATAAAAATTCAAATATCTTATAAACAATGTATTTGTTTATAATAATTATTTAAACAATCAGTGTAAGGAATTTAAAAAAATCATTTTTATGTAACTTTAAATAATTAAAATTCGAACAAATTGGAATATTGAAAAAAAATTTTCACAGCTTTATTTGCATTTTTCATTTTTTAGTCTCTACATTGTTAATAACAAAGTGGAAAATCAACATTTTTTATGTTTCCAATGGGGATCTTTTTTAAAGTCTTTCAAGAATAGCTCCTAGAAGTGAAACAAATTTGAGGTTTTTATTTTAACAATTATCAGGGTTTGTATGTAAATTTGAAACTTGTAAAAACTAGTTGATTAATAAATGCATATGTAATAAAATAATTATGGTAATAATTTTTTTCCGTGGATTTTCGTTCATTCAAGTGTCTAAAAGGGAAGTAATTTTTTTAATTTCTTAATACTGATATTTAATGGATTAAAATTATTTTTGTTGTTCAAGGGTCTGTATCAGTCAGCGCTTGCGGGACTCGCATCATCCGCTTTTAGCGCTATTTTCGTCTCTAATTTAAAGTTCTAAATATTAGTGGTATAGTTTCGGGAGGTGGGTCTTTTTTCAGGAAATTTCCTCCTCTTTCAGGATCTTTTTCCAACTTTTGTATATCTTTAATAGTTTTCAAGTTATTTGCGAAAAAAAACAAACCCCCCATTTTTTTTACTAAATTGTTTATAACTTTTGCAATTTTTGCCTGCGTACCTTCAAATTTTCCAAAAAGTTTCTAAAGGTCATTCTGAATCGAATGAGCCATGGATCGTGGTTTTCGGAGCCCTTGAAGAGAAATTTACCAAAATAGTTCTTGTAGACTAGACTATCAAGTCTTGAATGAAGATGAGAAATCCGCACACAGAGTGGTCCTTGCACTGGACTGTCTTTTTTGCAACTGGCTCACAACGACCTGATGATGTTTTACAATCGATGACATATTTTTTCTGTCGAAGGTGTGATTTTCGATGGTTTCCCAAACACAATGGCCGAAGTCAAACAGCTCTCCTATCTTAGTTTGGTTCCGAATCTAGTAATCGATTTGCAAGCCTGTCAAGACGAAGTATTCGAGTGTTTATCTAACGACAGTGGAAAACGGGGATTTCCAAGATTCAGCCAGAAATTCGTCGAACATATTTGGAACGAATGGGTCGAAACGGCACCAGGTTTTAGAAAATGGTTTGATGGGGAGTATCAAGTATCAACGAAGATTCCGATAACAACAAGTAACTGGTCCGTTTGGTCACAAGCTAGTGAGTTCATAACATCTGTGCTTTTCGAGATAAACCACTACCACTGCTACGCGCATAAGGACTGGCCATTGAGAGTTGCCAATATGCGAGTGACTCCTTTGGAGTTTATAGAGAGACAAAGCTCGTACAAGACCTTCTGTCCCTGCTGCCTCCATTTCTCCAACGTGCTCTGCTCCGGAGGTGATCCCCCAGACAGAACGGGCTTGGTGCAGTGGAGAACCTCGTTCTACTGGTTGTGTCAAGACCACATAGAATCATTCTTGAAGTCGCCCGAAGTCTTCTTGCCACCTTATAGCAATTATTCCCTCCCACAACAGCTGCCTCTGCCCATGGTGATGAAGACAATGCCGGAAAACGTTTTCGAAGGTGGATTTTGCGTCGTTTGCTACAAGAAAAAGCAGGTTCTCATTAAGGGAAATCTCGGTCTAGCCGTCAATTATGGTAACCGTATATATTTGTTCAGTGATGAAACATGTGTCAACGAGTTCATGAGAGAGCCCCACCTCTTTCCTCTGGAAATCAATTTCCAAATGGTTGACAACTACCCGTCTTTGAATTATGGCGAACTCCCGGTTTTGGGAATGCTGGAACAGTATGTCGCCGGACCTGTCATCAAAGCAATTCAGTTTATAGCTAGGCGCAGACCGGTCATTCCAGGTTTAGGTATTTCAGAGTCTGCAGCCGTCGGGATCGGTATATACCTAAATGTCAATAATGACAGGGTGTCGGAAAAGTATAAGCCGTATTATAGGGAAGGCGATAGGCTCTACCACGAGAGAAGAAAAAAACTAATAAATTACTTGGATAACATGAAGTCTATCATAAATCCCTATTTATATTACGAAGAACCTATGCCACCCTTCCATATGTTGGAGTCGGTCCCAAGTGAAAGTACAGAAAGTGTCGGAACTGCAATGTCAAAACTGGTTGATGAAATCGTTGATAATGTTATAGATGACTAATGTTAATGAAATGTAATAGTTTTAATAAAAGTTTCATTTGAACCGTTTTATACTATCATTGTATTTTTTCAGCACGTAGGGTTCCTGTTCCAGACGAAAGGTTTGATTATCTCTGCGAGTTCTTCAAACCACTGAGGTGAGTGTCCCTTTTATAGATTCGCTGATAGGATTTATTGCAAATCATTGATTATTTTGTGAAAACCTGCTCCTGATAATGCCTATCTTCTGACAAAGGTATGATTTTCTTTTCATAAAACCAGAATAATTTCAATAAAAAGATTGATTACAATCGGATTCTATATTTTTGAATAATTGAGAGATACTTTCTATATAGCAGTTAATTTGAACAAATTATTATGTGCTCTAGTAACGACGAGTGTTGATTCAGATGACACGTGGACTTTGGATGGTGGGAGCGAGGGTTCAAATCCACGCAGCCACATTTTTTTTTCATTTTATGAAATCGATTAGTGTTTGATTTTTTCTGCATAAAGTGTTTTAATTTCCAAGTTGTCAAAATTTTAATATTTTGAATGTTATTTGTTTCACGACGTAGGTAGGTACGTGTACAAAAAGAAAAAATAGATGTTTCATTCAACGGGTGAAGCAAGAAAAAATTATCGAAACCATGTAAAAATGACGGCGGGAGAGTTTATGATAAAAAGGATTATTAAAAATATTACAGATTTGTTAATGATTCAGATGGTCGTAGAAAAAGTATAGTGTACAATGAGCATGAAATGACCCATTTCCCACTCGTAGGTATGTATGTCATTTCATGCTCATTGTACAATATACTATTTTCTACGACAACCTCGATAAATGTTCATTTTATAACCGTAACTTCAATCATAAACAAGAACATTTTGTACAAATTTCATTTTTGCATCGGTTGCTAGGCAAGTTGCTAAGAAACAAATGCGAAATGGAATCTTTCGTGTTAGGTCTAGGTTCACTCTAAAATCACGACGACTACGGCTTGTCAAATTATGACGTCCAGCGACAAATTGATGAAATGTCAGCAGATCGTTTCTGTCAAAGTTTTAGTAGGTAACGAGTAATTTTATAGTTGTTTTCTATAAAAACTATTGATTAAAATGGAAACTGATAGTAATATCGACTTAGATTTGACACCTCCGAAATCATCTCAATGGGGTGAAAATGCAGTAATATAGCGGGAGACTTATGACAACATGACCATGTTTTTCAAAAAGTTCATCAATCACATATTCCTTCTTGAAATTTTCTTTCTTAATCAATTCCAATAATATTTTGTTCCTGCGCTTCTGGGTTATTCCCATCTATTTTCTTTTCATAGACATGATTATATCGTCTATTTCGTATTGCTGTTGGGTATTTTTTTATCTTGATGGGAATGATAAGATGCATTGGGTGAGGTGAATAAAATCTAGTAAATGCTCGTACTATATATTTATTTCTTTTATTTCTGTATTAACCATTGACTTGATATAGTATCTCCAGAGATACATTCATTTGATAAAGGATATGGCACTGGATACATGTATTCCTGGGGCTCGACAGATTTTTTCATTTTTGGATATATCATTCTAGAGGCCAAAAGAAACAACTTTCTTGATTAGACTTTTTTTCTGGCCCTACAGGGTGAGCCAAAAAATTGGGTTGAATGTCTAATGTCAATTGTGGAAAATATTGTCTGTAAGTTGTTTTTACTTAATTTTTGGGTATAATATGCTGTGAAAAATATCAATTGACTTTTAATGGTGTGCATATTTACAGGATGAGGCAGAATAGGCGATTTTTCTAAAAACTGTTTATTACCTTCTCGTCCCAGTGTGGACTTTTCATTGAATTTCTCGAAGCCAAAAATTGTCCCGAAGTTGCTCGTGTTAGCAATTTTGTTTTTAACTTGTTTCACTTCTCATGGAGACATCCTACGTAGAACCATAAAATTTTCAGAATCGATAGATGCACTAGGAATGAACTCACTGCACAAAAAGAGTCATCATACACTGCACGCCAGCAGCGATGGAAAAATGGGTAGTTCCATCGCTGCTGGCGTGCAGTGTACAACACGTAGGATGTCCGATTTTGTGAAGTTAATTTCTAGTGTATCTATCGATCCCGGTAATTTCATGGTTCTACTTCGAAAATTACGGAAGATAGGGGGGGCGTTTCCATGAGCGCTGAAACAAACAAATTAGAATATTTGAAGATTGAAAATTTTTCAGGAGATAGGTGTAATAGTAGTGATTTGGAGATCCTGAACACGAATCCAAAGGAATTTTGGGTCAATTTTGTCCTCTAATATAACTTTCCGGTAAAATGGGTGGTTCCATCGCTGCTGGCGTGCAGTATATATCACATAGAATGACCCCTTGTTTGCAGTGAGTTCATTTGCAGTGTATCTATCGATTCTGAATTTCATAGTTCTATGTCAAAAATTACGGAAGATACGAGGATGTTTCCTTAAGAAGTGAAACACATTGTATATGGGTACAAACATGTGAAAAACAAAAATGCTAACACGAGCAACCTCAGGAGAATTTTTGGCGTAGAGTAATTAAATAAAAAGTCCACTCTTGGGCGAGAAGTTAATAAACAGGTTTTGGAAAAATCGCGTATTCTGCCTCATCCTGTAAGTATGAACTCCATTCAAAGTCATTTAATATTTTTCACAGTATATTTCACCCAAAAATCAAGATAAATCAACTTACAGACAGTATTTTCCACAATTGACATTAGACATTCAACCCAATTTTTTAGCTCACTCTGTAGGGCTAGAAAAAAAGTCTAATGAAGAAAGTTGCTTTTTTTGACCTCTAGAATGATATATCCAAAAATAAAACAAATCTGTCGAGCCCCAGGAATACATGTATCCAGTGCCATGTCCTTTCATTTGTACCGCTTTTGACATCTATTGCTGAATATCTCAAAGTTTAGGCATATTTAGTGTTCTGTAATCCCTACTAGAGCGTGTGATGCCAAACAAATATTATTTGGCGACAGAGCATCTCAAAATGGCGCGACGTGTTGACAAGTTTTCGAACATCATGGTAAGTTTTCAATTAAATACTTAATAATTCGTTAAATAAAGGTTAAACGAATAAGTCTATCTCCAGAAAGTATAAGCATTTACTTCAAATTCATTTTATTCACATTCGCCATTGTTCATAACGATTACGGAATGAGATCAAATATTCGGAAAGAGCCGCTGCTCTGTCCATATTTAAAACAATGCGGCAGTCATGTCCTCGTGATAATCAGCAGATGATTTTGATATTTTTTGCAAACAACAAGAACGCAATTAGAATACGTCAGCGGCCAATCGAAAGCTTTCGTTTTTCATTTCGCCCTCCCTTTTTATGCGACAGGAGATATCTAGCCCACGTGGACTGCAATCGAGTTGAGACGAGAAGCAGTTTGAGAATAATGTGTTAATTATGCCTATGCAAATTATCAGCGGCAATTTGTATATCGTTATAACCTCGTATGATCGCATCGTTGTGCATTTCCTTAGTTAAAATCAAAATAAAACTCAACCTATCGTTGAACGAAGGTTAAACTGATGTGGACTTTATTTTCAATATCGAAATATTTCAGGTATTTGAAACAGTGCCTAGTTAATTGAGTAGCATTCACCCATATTTGAGTACTGGAATTATCTCGCACAGAAACGTAACGGATGATTCTAAACCAGCAACACATCATTATGTGTTTATTGTCAATTTTTGCTTTGCTACCTAGAATATAACATACAATTTGGAATCCTCGAAGATTTCATGTTCGTGTCACCCTATTCTCGGTAAAATATGAAATTGACATTAAAAATGTTGAAACCCCTGCATTTATCCACCCTATTGTATAAGTAAAATTGGTACCATCAATATAGGAAATTAATTTTCCCTCTGAATAATAGAAAAAAAAACACAACGTACAATTTTCTTAAGTGTACAATTTAGCAGATCTTTTGATTCGATTGAGTAGTTCTTGACTCACATAGGATTCGTGAGACGCCCGGGGAAAGTCTAAGGCTTTGGCATTTCCTTTACCTTACCCTGCAATTTCGGTAAACATTCGATTTGCTAAATGGAATAACGCCGAGGCCTTTATGACAGAGCCGGCGCAAATAGACGTGTTACGGCACTATTTTCAGAGCGGTTTCGTGCGTTCTTCGGCAGCCTGCTGTATAATGTGCTGACCAATAGAGTCGCATTAAGGTATGGCCGCGTCTGTGGCCTTTGACACGCGATCACATTGCGTCAAATTATATATCTGAGGGCTCTAATTGTCGGTAATGTACCTATTGCGATGTACTTATGGGATCGAGGGGTGTGACATTAACTGCGGTTCAAATGAAATTCGGTAAATGCACACCGTTTGATATTTAAAGTGGGAGGAGTCTTACGTTAGATAGTTTCTAGTCTGAAACGTCCATTTAACAAAGAGGTCCACTATATTTCTTTCATTTTGAAAAAATATCACATTTGAAAGTGTGCCGCTGACGTCACGTTCATCGGAAACACCCTCCACCATAATCCACGTTCCGAAACAAGCAATACCGTTCTCTTCAAAAATACAGCTTCCATTTTTATATCAGTCATTGAAAAATAATTGAAACTTTGTCAGTGTCACTTGAGCCACTCAATCCGGCATCCTAGCACATCAAACCGCCAAAGAAAAATACTTCCGAACGTTCTAGAATTTTTTCGATATTTTTTCCGTATTCTACGTCATTGAATTAGTATAAATATGTAATCGTTTTGCGCGAAATTTTTTTTCGTCTACTGTCACTTCCGCCAATACCAATATTATGTCCGGTCGAACTTCAACGACGAAAAAAACCCCGTAAAACCGCGGAATTTCCGCGAATATTCCATCATCTTGTAGGAAATTTTCTCAGCTTTCTTTCTATATACCTATGTATTTAACGAATGTGTCTCCTTATGGTCGGAAAAAGCGAAAAATGTAAAGGAGTGCAAGGATCCAGCATCCTAGCACATCAAACCGCCAAACAAAAATACTTCCGAACGTTCTAGAATTTTTTCAATATTTTTCCCGTATCCTACGCCAATGAATTAGTATAGAGGTGTATCGTTTTGACGCGAAATTTTTATTCGTCTACTGTCACTGCCGCCAATTCCAATATTATGTCCGGTCAAACTTCGACGACGAAAAAGTCCCGTAAAACCGCGGAATTTCCGCGAATATTCCATCATTTTGTAGGAAATTTTCTCAGCTTTCTTTCTATATACCTATGTATTTAACGAATGTGTCTCCTTATGGTCGAAAAAAGCAAAAAATGTAAAGGAGCGCTATAGGATCCAGCATCCTAGCACATCAAACCGCCAAACAAAAATACTTCTGAACGTTCTAGAATTTTTTCGTTATTTTTCCCGTATTCTACGCCATTAAATTAGTATAGAGGTGTAATTGTTTTGACGCGAAATTTTTTTTTGTCTACTGTCACTACCGCCAATTCCAATATTGTTTCCGGTCGAACTTCGACGACGAAAAAGTCCTGTAAAACCGCGGAATTTCCGCGAGTATTCCATCGTTTTGTAGGAAATTTTCTCAGCATTCTTTCTATATACCTATGTACTTAACGAATGTGTCACCTTACGGCCGAAAAAAGCAAAAAATATAAAGGAGTGCTAGGATCCGGCATCCTAGCACATCAAACCGCCGAACAAAAATACTTCCGAACATTCTAGAATTTTTTCGATATTTTTCCCGTATTCTACGCCATTGAATTAGTATAGAGGTATTATTGTTTTGACGCGAATTTTTTTTTCGTCCACTGTCACTACCGCCAATTCCAATATTGTGTCCGGTCGAACTTCGACGACGAAAAAGTCTTGTAAAACCGCGGAATTTCCGCGAGAATTCCATCGTTTTGTACGAAATTTTCACAGCTTTCTTTCTATATACCTATGTACTTAACGAATGTGTCACCTTACGGCCGAAAAAGGCAAAAAATATAAAGGAGTGCTAGGATCCGGCATCCTAACACATCAAACCGCCAAACAAAAATACTTCCGAACGTTCTAGAATTTTTTCGATATTTTCCCCGTATTCTACGCCATTGAATTAGTATAGAGGTGTAATTGTTTTGACGCGAAATATTTTTCGTCTACTGTCACTACCGCCAATTCCAATATTGTGTCCGGTCGAACTTCGACGACGAAAAAGTCCTGTAAAACCGCGGAATTTCCGCGAATATTCTATCGTCTTGCAGGAAATTTTCTCAGCTTTCTTTCTATATACCTATGTATTTAACGAATGTGTCACCTTATGGCCGAAAAAAGCAAAAAATGTAAAGGAGTGCTAGGATCCGGCATCCTAGCACATCAAACCGCCAAACAAAAATACTTCCGAACGTTCTAGAATTTTTTCGATATTTTTCCCGTATTCTACGCCATTGTATCAGTATAGAGGTGTAATTGTTTTGACGCAAATTTTTTTTTCGTCCACTGTCACTACCGCCAATTCCAATATTATGTCCGGTCGATCTTCGACGACGAAAAAGTCCTGTAAAAACCGCGGAATTTCCGCGAATATTCCATCGTCTTGTAGGAAATTTTCTCAGCTTTCTTTCTATATACCTATGTATTTAACGAATGTGTCTCCTTATGGCCGAAAAAAGCAAAAAATGTAAAGGAGTGCTAGGATCCGGCATCCTAGCACATCAAACCGCCAAACAAAAATACTTCCGAACGTTCTAGAATTTTTTCGATATTTTTCCCGTATTCTACGCCATTGTATTAGTATAGAGGTGTAATTGTTTTGACGCGATTTTTTTTTTCGTCCACTCTCACTACCGCCAATTCCAACATTATGTCCGGTCGAACTTCGACGACGAAAAAGTCCTGTAAAACCGCGGAATTTCCGCGAATATTCCATCGTCTTGTAGGAAATTTTCTCAGCTTTCTTTCTATATACCTATGTATTTAACGAATGTGTCTCCTTATGGCCGAAAAAAGCAAAAAATGTAAAGAGTGCTAGGATCCGGCATCCTAGCACATCAAACCGCCAAACAAAAATACTTCTGAATGTTCTAGAATTTTTTCGATATTTTTCCCGTATTCTACGCCATTGAATTAGTATGTAGGTGTAATTGTTTCGACGCGAATTTTTTTTCGTCCACTGTCACTACCGCCAATTCCAACATTATGTCCGGTCGAACTTCGACGACGAAAAAGTCCTGTAAAACCGCGGAATTTCCGCGAATATTCCATCGTCTTGTAGGAAATTTTCTCAGCTTTCTTTCTATATACCTATGTATTTAACGAATGTGTCTCCTTATGGCCGAAAAAAGCAAAAAATGTAAAGGAGTGCTAGGATCCGGCATCCTAGCACATCAAACCGCCAAACAAAAATACTTCTGAATGTTCTAGAATTTTTTCGATATTTTTCCCGTATTCTACGCCATTGAATTAGTATGTAGGAGTAATTGTTTTGACGCGAATTTTTTTTCGTCCACTGTCACTACCGCCAATTCCAATATTATGTCCGGTCGATCTTCGACGACGAAAAAGTCCTGTAAAACCGCGGAATTTCCGCGAATATTCCATCGTCTTGTAGGAAATTTTCTCAGCTTTCTTTCTATATACCTATGTATTTAACGAATGTGTCTCCTTATGGCCGAAAAAAGCAAAAAATGTAAAGGAGTGCTAGGATCCGGCATCCTAGCACATCAAACCGCCAAACAAAAATACTTCTGAATGTTCTAGAATTTTTTCGATATTTTTCCCGTATTCTACGCCATTGAATTAGTATAGAGGCGTAATTGTTTTGACGCGAATTTTTTTTTTCGTCCACTGTCACTACCGCCAATTCCAATATTATGTCCGGTCGAACTTCGACGACGAAAAAGTCCTGTGAAACCGCGGAATTTCCGCGAATATTCTATCGTCTTGTAGGAAATTTTCTCAGCTTTCTTTCTATATACCTATGTATTTAACGAATGTGTCTCCTTATGGCCGAAACAAGCAAAAAATGTAAAGGAGTGCTAGGATCCGGCATCCTAGCACATCAAACCGCCAAACAAAAATACTTCTGAATGTTCTAGAATTTTTTCGATATTTTTCCCGTATTCTACGCCATTGAATTAGTATGTAGGAGTAATTGTTTTGACGCGAAAATTTTTTTCGTCTTCCGTCACTACCGACAAGTCTAATATTATGTCCGGTCGAACTTCGTCGTCGAAAAAGTCCCGTAAAATCGCGGAAATTCCGCGAGTATTCCATCGTCTTGTAGGAAATTTTCTCAGCTTTCTTTCTATATACCTATGTATTTAACGAATGTGTCTCCTTATGGCCGAAAAAAGCAAAAAATGTAAAGGAGTGCTAGGATCCGGCATCCTAGCACATCAAACCGCCAAACAAAAATACTTCTGAATATTCTAGAATTTTTTCGATATTTTTCCCGTATTCTACGCCATTGAATTAGTATGTAGGAGTAATTGTTTTGACGCGAATTTTTTTTCGTCCACTGTCACTACCGCCAATTCCAATATTATGTCCGGTCGATCTTCGACGACGAAAAAGTCCTGTAAAACCGCGGAATTTCCGCGAATATTCCATCGTCTTGTAGGAAATTTTCTCAGCTTTCTTTCTATATACCTATGTATTTAACGAATGTGTCTCCTTATGGCCGAAAAAAGCAAAAAATTTAAAGGAGTGCTAGGATCCGGCATCCTAGCACATCAAACCGCCAAACAAAAATACTTCTGAATGTTCTAGAATTTTTTCGATATTTTTCCCGTATTCTACGCCATTGAATTAGTATAGAGGCGTAATTGTTTTGACGCGAATTTTTTTTTTCGTCCACTGTCACTACCGCCAATTCCAATATTATGTCCGGTCGAACTTCGACGACGAAAAAGTCCTGTGAAACCGCGGAATTTCCGCGAATATTCTATCGTCTTGTAGGAAATTTTCTCAGCTTTCTTTCTATATACCTATGTATTTAACGAATGTGTCTCCTTATGGCCGAAACAAGCAAAAAATGTAAAGGAGTGCTAGGATCCGGCATCCTAGCACATCAAACCGCCAAACAAAAATACTTCTGAATGTTCTAGAATTTTTTCGATATTTTTCCCGTATTCTACGCCATTGAATTAGTATGTAGGAGTAATTGTTTTGACGCGAAAATTTTTTTCGTCTTCCGTCACTACCGACAAGTCTAATATTATGTCCGGTCGAACTTCGTCGTCGAAAAAGTCCCGTAAAATCGCGGAAATTCCGCGAGTATTCCATCGTCTTGTAGGAAATTTTCTCAGCTTTCTTTCTATATACCTATGTATTTAACGAATGTGTCTCCTTATGGCCGAAAAAAGCAAAAAATGTAAAGGAGTGCTAGGATCCGGCATCCTAGCACATCAAACCGCCAAACAAAAATACTTCTGAATGTTCTAGAATTTTTTCGATATTTTTTCCGTATTCTACGCCATTGAATTAGTATAGAGGCGTAATTGTTTTGACGCGAATTTTTTTTTCGTCCACTGTCACTACCGCCAATTCCAATATTATGTCCGGTCGAACTTCGACGACGAAAAAGTCCTGTAAAACCGCGGATTTTCCGCGAGTATTCCATCGTCTTATAGGAAATTTTATCAGCTTTCTTTCTATATACCTATGTATTCAACGAATGTGTCTCCTTATGGCCGAAAAAAGCAAAAAATGCAAAGGAGTGCTAGGATCCGGCATCCTAGCACATCAAACCGCCAAACAAAAATACTTCTGAACGTTCTAGAATTTTTTCGATATTTTTGCCGTATTCTACGCCATTGAATTAGTAAAGAGGTGTAATTGTTTCGACGCGAAATTTTCTTTCGTCTAATGTCACTGCCGCCGAGACTAATATTATGTCCGGTCGAACTTCGACGACGAAAAAGTCCCGTAAAACCGCGGAATTTCCGCGAGTATTCCATCGTCTTGTAGGAAATTTTCTCAGCTTTCTTTCTATATACCTATGTATTTAATGAATGTGTCACCTTATGGCCGAAAAAAGCAAAAAATGTAAAGGAGTGCTAGGATCCGGCATCCTAGCACATCAAACCGCCAAACAAAAATACTTCTGAATGTTCTAGAATTTTTTCGTTATTTTTCCCGTATTCTACGCCATTGAATTAGTATAGAGGTGTAATTGTTTTGACGCGAATTTTTTTTTCGTCTACTGTCACTACTGCCAATTCCAATATTTTCTCAGCTTTCTTTCTACGAGGGCTGACAATAAAGTAAGGTCTCCAACGCTGCAACTTCGCCGGATCACGCGCTAGGCGAAATCTGGCAACACCGCCGTGTTCCTTGGTTCCCCCACTACCACTTTGCTGCTGGGTGAGGCTTCCCCGACCGCTCAGTCTTGGCTGAGCAGCCGTCAACGATGGAGGTACCACTCGCGTCAGCGTCCAAGTGCGAATTGCGTTCTGTAATACGTTTTTTGAGTGCGAAAAAGGTGACACCTATTGAAATCCATCGTCAACTAGTTGAAGTTTACGGGGAAAAGTGTATGGACATAAAAAACGTGCGTAAGTGGAGCCGCGAGTTCAATTCCGGGCGCACTAATGTTCACGACGAGGAGAGAAGTGGCCGACCGTCGGTCTCGGATGCGATTGTTCAAGCAATGGAGGCAGAAATGCTCAAAAACCGCCGTGCGACAATTAGGGACTTGGAAGAGAAGCTTGGAGGAGTGTGTAGCAGCGAAACAATCCGTCATATCCTTGTGAACAAGTTGCAGTACCACAAAGTTTCTGCCCGATGGGTGCCGAAACAGCTGACCGAAGACCACATGAAGCGGCGCGTGGAATGTGTGACCAAAGTTGTGGCCCGTTTTGAAGAGGAAGGCGATGATTTTTTGGAAGGGTTTGTTACGGGGGATGAAACGTGGGCTCATCACTACACACCCGAAACAAAGGAGTCGTCCAAACAATGGCGCCATAGCGATTCTCCGAAACCCAAAAAGTTTAAGGCGACACTGTCAGCCGGCAAGGTGATGGCTACGGTGTTTTGGGATCGCCACGGGGTATTGTTGGTGGATTTCATGCCAAGGGGAACCACTATCAATGCAGCAAGGTACTGTGAGACCCTGGAAAAGCTTCGTCGTGCCATAAAAAACAAACGCCCGGGATTGCTGAGCAAAGGAGTGAAATTTCACCACGACAACGCGCGCCCGCACACAGCCAACGTTACCCTTGACCTGCTCAAGACATTTGGCTGGGAAATCATCGATCACCCTCCCTATAGTCCCGACGTGGCCCCCAGTGACTACCACATGTTCCCCGCCCTGAAAAAACATCTCGGAGGGAAGAAGTTTGATAGTGACGCGGAGGTTCAGAAAGAGGTCAACACCTGGCTGCGCGAGGCGGACGGAGAGTGGTATTCTGCCGGCATAGACAAGTTCATCGTGCGGATGCGCAAGGTGTTGGAAAAAAATGGCGATTATGTAGAAAAGTAGCCAAGACCTTGGCCTTTCCAACGGTGTATCGCTTTTTGTAAATAAATGTCATTTTCTATGAAAAAAAAAATTGGAGACCTTACTTTATTGTCAGCCCTCGTATATACCTATGTATTTAACGAATGTGTCTCCTTATGGCCGAAAAAAGCAAAAAATGTAAAGGAGTGCTAGGATCCGGCATCCTAGCACATCAAACCGCCAAACAAAAATACTTCTGAATGTTCTAGAATTTTTTCGATATTTTTCCCGTATTCTACGCCATTGAATTAGTATAGAGGTGTAATTGTTTTGACGCGAAATTTTTTTTCGTCTACTGTCACTACTGCCAATTCCAATATTTTGTCCGGTCGAACTTCGACGACGAAAAAGTCCTGTAAAACTGCGGAATTTTCGCGAATATTCCATCGTCTTGTAGGAAATTTTCTCAGCTTTCTTTCTATATACCTATGTATTTAACGAATGTGTCTCCTTATGGCCGAAAAAAGCAAAAAATGTAAAGGAGTGCTAGGATCCGGCATCCTAGCACATCAAACCGCCAAGCAAAAATACTTCCGAACGTTCTAGAATTTTTTCGATATTTTTCCCGTATTCTACGCCATTGTATCAGTATAGAGGTGTAATTGTTTTGACGCTAATTTTTTTTCGTCCACTCTCACTACCGCCAATTCCAACATTATGTCCGGTCGAACTTCGACGACGAAAAAGTCCTGTAAAACCGCGGAATTTCCGCGAATATTCCATCGTCTTGTAGGAAATTTTCTCAGCTTTCTTTCTATATACCTATGTATTTAACGAATGTGTCTCCTTATGGCCGAAAAAAGCAAAAAATGTAAAGAGTGCTAGGATCCGGCATCCTAGCACATCAAACCGCCAAACAAAAATACTTCTGAATGTTCTAGAATTTTTTCGATATTTTTCCCGTATTCTACGCCATTGAATTAGTATGTAGGAGTAATTGTTTTGACGCGAATTTTTTTTCGTCCACTGTCACTACCGCCAATTCCAATATTATGTCCGGTCGATCTTCGACGACGAAAAAGTCCTGTAAAACCGCGGAATTTCCGCGAATATTCCATCGTCTTGTAGGAAATTTTCTCAGCTTTCTTTCTATATACCTATGTATTTAACGAATGTGTCTCCTTATGGCCGAAAAAAGCAAAAAATGTAAAGGAGTGCTAGGATCCGGCATCCTAGCACATCAAACCGCCAAACAAAAATACTTCTGAATGTTCTAGAATTTTTTCGATATTTTTCCCGTATTCTACGCCATTGAATTAGTATAGAGGCGTAATTGTTTTGACGCGAATTTTTTTTTTCGTCCACTGTCACTACCGCCAATTCCAATATTATGTCCGGTCGAACTTCGACGACGAAAAAGTCCTGTGAAACCGCGGAATTTCCGCGAATATTCTATCGTCTTGTAGGAAATTTTCTCAGCTTTCTTTCTATATACCTATGTATTTAACGAATGTGTCTCCTTATGGCCGAAACAAGCAAAAAATGTAAAGGAGTGCTAGGATCCGGCATCCTAGCACATCAAACCGCCAAACAAAAATACTTCTGAACGTTCTAGAATTTTTTCGATATTTTTCCCGTATTCTACGCCATTGAATTAGTATAGAAGTGTAATTGTTTTGACGCGAATTTTTTTTTCGTCCACTGTCACTACCGCCAATTCCAATATTAAGTCCGGTCGATCTTTGACGACGAAAAAGTCCTGTAAAACCGCGGAATTTCCGCGAGTATTCCATCGTCTTGTAGGAAATTTTCTCAGCTTTCTTTCTATATACCTATGTATTTAACGAATGTGTCTCTTTATGGCCGAAAAAAGCAAAAAATGTACAGGAGTGCTAGGATCCGGCATCCTAGCACATCAAACCGCCAAACAAAAATACTTCCGAACGTTCTAGAATTTTTTCGATATTTTTCCCGTATTCTACGCCATTGAGTTAGTATAGAGGTGTAATCGTTTTGACGCGAAAATTTTTTTCGTCTTCCGTCACTACCGACAAGTCTAATATTATGTCCGGTCGAACTTCGTCGTCGAAAAAGTCCCGTAAAATCGCGGAAATTCCGCGAGTATTCCATCGTCTTGTAGGAAATTTTCTCAGCTTTCTTTCTATATACCTATGTATTTAACGAATGTGTCTCCTTATGGCCGAAAAAAGCAAAAAATGTAAAGGAGTGCTAGGATCCGGCATCCTAGCACATCAAACCGCCAAACAAAAATACTTCTGAATGTTCTAGAATTTTTTCGTTATTTTTCCCGTATTCTACGCCATTGAATTAGTATAGAGGTGTAATTGTTTTGACGCGAAAATTTTTTTCGTCTTCCGTCACTACTGCCAATTTCAATATTTTGTCCGGTCGAACTTCGACGACGAAAAAGTCCTGTAAAACCGCGGAATTTTCGCGAATATTCCATCGTCTTGTAGAATTTTTTCGATATTTTTCCCGTATTCTACGCCATTGACTTAGTATAGAGGTGTAATTGTTTTGACGCGAATTTTTTTTTCGTCCACTGTCACTACCGCCAATTCCAATATTATGTCCGGTCGAACTTCGACGACGAAAAAGTCCTGTAAAACCGCTGAATTTCCAAGAGTATTCCATCGTCTTGTAGGAAATTTTCTCAGCTTTCTTTCTATATACCTATGTATTTAACGAATGTGTCACCTTATGGCCGAAAAAAGCAAAAAATGTAAAGGAGTGCTAGGATCCGGCATCCTAGCACATCAAACCGCCAAAGAAAAATACTTCCGAACGTTCTAGAATTTTTTCGATATTTTTCCCGTATTCTACGCCATTGAGTTAGTATAGAGGTGTAATCGTTTTGACGCGAAAATTTTTTTCGTCTTCCGTCACTACCGGAACTTCGACGACGAAAAAGCCCCGTAAAACCGCGGAATTTCCGCGAGTATTCCATCATTTTGTAGGAAATTTTCTCAGCTTTCTTTCTATATACCTATGTATTTAACGAATGTGTCTCCTTATGGCCGAAAAAAGCAAAAAATGTTAAGGAGTGCTAGGATCCGGCATACTAGCACATCAAACCGCCAAACAAAAATACTTCTGAACGTTCTAGAATTTTTTCGACATTTTTGCCGTATTCTACGCCATTGAATTAGTATAGAGGTGTAATTGTATTTGTATTTAACGAATGTGTCTCTTTATGGCCGAAAAAAGCAAAAAATGTACAGGAGTGCTAGGATCCGGCATCCTAGCACATCAAACCGCCAAACAAAAATACTTCCGAACGTTCTAGAATTTTTTCGATATTTTTCCCGTATTCTACGCCATTGAGTTAGTATAGAGGTGTAATCGTTTTGACGCGAAAATTTTTTTCGTCTTCCGTCACTACCGACAAGTCTAATATTATGTCCGGTCGAACTTCGTCGTCGAAAAAGTCCCGTAAAATCGCGGAAATTCCGCGAGTATTCCATCGTCTTGTAGGAAATTTTCTCAGCTTTCTTTCTATATACCTATGTATTTAACGAATGTGTCTCCTTATGGCCGAAAAAAGCAAAAAATGTAAAGGAGTGCTAGGATCCGGCATCCTAGCACATCAAACCGCCAAACAAAAATACTTCTGAATGTTCTAGAATTTTTTCGTTATTTTTCCCGTATTCTACGCCATTGAATTAGTATAGAGGTGTAATTGTTTTGACGCGAAAATTTTTTTCGTCTTCCGTCACTACTGCCAATTTCAATATTTTGTCCGGTCGAACTTCGACGACGAAAAAGTCCTGTAAAACCGCGGAATTTTCGCGAATATTCCATCGTCTTGTAGAATTTTTTCGATATTTTTCCCGTATTCTACGCCATTGACTTAGTATAGAGGTGTAATTGTTTTGACGCGAATTTTTTTTTCGTCCACTGTCACTACCGCCAATTCCAATATTATGTCCGGTCGAACTTCGACGACGAAAAAGTCCTGTAAAACCGCTGAATTTCCAAGAGTATTCCATCGTCTTGTAGGAAATTTTCTCAGCTTTCTTTCTATATACCTATGTATTTAACGAATGTGTCACTTTATGGCCGAAAAAAGCAAAAAATGTAAAGGAGTGCTAGGATCCGGCATCCTAGCACATCAAACCGCCAAAGAAAAATACTTCCGAACGTTCTAGAATTTTTTCGATATTTTTCCCGTATTCTACGCCATTGAGTTAGTATAGAGGTGTAATCGTTTTGACGCGAAAATTTTTTTCGTCTTCCGTCACTACCGGAACTTCGACGACGAAAAAGCCCCGTAAAACCGCGGAATTTCCGCGAGTATTCCATCATTTTGTAGGAAATTTTCTCAGCTTTCTTTCTATATACCTATGTATTTAACGAATGTGTCTCCTTATGGCCGAAAAAAGCAAAAAATGTTAAGGAGTGCTAGGATCCGGCATACTAGCACATCAAACCGCCAAACAAAAATACTTCTGAACGTTCTAGAATTTTTTCGACATTTTTGCCGTATTCTACGCCATTGAATTAGTATAGAGGTGTAATTGTTTCGACGCGAATTTTTTTTTCGTCCACTGTCACTACCGCCAATTCCAATATTATGTCCGGTCGAACTTCGACGACGAAAAAGTCCTGTAAAACAGCGGAATTTTCGCGAATATTCCATCGTCTTGTAGGAAATTTTCAAAGCTTTCTTTCTATATACCTATGTATTTAACGAATGTGTCTCCTTATGGCCGAAAAAAGCAAAAAATGTAAAGGAGTGCTAGGATCCGGCATCCTAGCACATCAAACCGCCAAACAAAAATACTTCTGAATGTTCTAGAATTTTTTCGATATTTTTCCCGTATTCTACTCCATTGTATTAGTATAGAGGTGTAATTGTTTTGACGCGAATTTTTTTTTCGTCCACTGTCACTACCGCCAATTCCAATATTATGTCCGGTCGAACTTCGACGACGAAAAAGTCCTGTAAAACCGCGGAATTTCCGCGAATATTCCATCGTCTTGTAGGAAATTTTCTCAGCTTTCTTTCTATATACCTATGTATTCAACGAATGTGTCACCTTATGGCCGAAAAAAGAAAAAAATTTAAAGGAGCGCTAGGATCCAGCATCCTAGCACATCAAACCGCCAAACAAAAATACTTCTGAACGTTCTAGAATTTTTTCGATATTTTTCCCGTATTCTACGCCATTGAATTAGTATAGAGGTGTAATTGTTTTGACGCGAAATTTTTTTTCGTCTACTGTCACTACCGCCAATTCCAATATTGTGTCCGGTCGAACTTCGACGACGAAAAAGTCCTGTAAAACCGCGGAATTTCCGCGAATATTCCATCGTCTTGTAGGAAATTTTCTCAGCTTTCTTTCTATATACCTATGTATTTAACGAATGTGTCTCCTTATGGCCGAAAAAAGCAAAAAATGTAAAGGAGTGCTAGGATCCGGCATCCTAGCACATCAAACCGCCAAACAAAAATACTTCTGAACGTTCTAGAATTTTTTCGATATTTTTGCCGTATTCTACGCCATTGAATTAGTATAGAGGTGTAATTGTTTTGACGCGAATTTTGTTTTCGTCCACTGTCACTACCGCCAATTCCAATATTATGTCCGGTCGATCTTTGACGACGAAAAAGTCCTGTAAAACCGCGGAATTTCCGCGAGTATTCCATCGTCTTGTAGGAAATTTTCTCAGCTTTCTTTCTATATACCTATGTATTTAACGAATGTGTCTCTTTATGGCCGAAAAAAGCAAAAAATGTACAGGAGTGCTAGGATCCGGCATCCTAGCACATCAAACCGCCAAGCAAAAATACTTCCGAACGTTCTAGAATTTTTTCGATATTTTTCCCGTATTCTACGCCATTGTATCAGTATAGAGGTGTAATTGTTTTGACGCTAATTTTTTTTCGTCCACTCTCACTACCGCCAATTCCAACATTATGTCCGGTCGAACTTCGACGACGAAAAAGTCCTGTAAAACCGCGGAATTTCCGCGAATATTCCATCGTCTTGTAGGAAATTTTCTCAGCTTTCTTTCTATATACCTATGTATTTAACGAATGTGTCTCCTTATGGCCGAAAAAAGCAAAAAATGTAAAGAGTGCTAGGATCCGGCATCCTAGCACATCAAACCGCCAAACAAAAATACTTCTGAATGTTCTAGAATTTTTTCGATATTTTTCCCGTATTCTACGCCATTGAATTAGTATGTAGGAGTAATTGTTTTGACGCGAATTTTTTTTCGTCCACTGTCACTACCGCCAATTCCAATATTATGTCCGGTCGATCTTCGACGACGAAAAAGTCCTGTAAAACCGCGGAATTTCCGCGAATATTCCATCGTCTTGTAGGAAATTTTCTCAGCTTTCTTTCTATATACCTATGTATTTAACGAATGTGTCTCCTTATGGCCGAAAAAAGCAAAAAATGTAAAGGAGTGCTAGGATCCGGCATCCTAGCACATCAAACCGCCAAACAAAAATACTTCTGAATGTTCTAGAATTTTTTCGATATTTTTCCCGTATTCTACGCCATTGAATTAGTATAGAGGCGTAATTGTTTTGACGCGAATTTTTTTTTTCGTCCACTGTCACTACCGCCAATTCCAATATTATGTCCGGTCGAACTTCGACGACGAAAAAGTCCTGTGAAACCGCGGAATTTCCGCGAATATTCTATCGTCTTGTAGGAAATTTTCTCAGCTTTCTTTCTATATACCTATGTATTTAACGAATGTGTCTCCTTATGGCCGAAACAAGCAAAAAATGTAAAGGAGTGCTAGGATCCGGCATCCTAGCACATCAAACCGCCAAACAAAAATACTTCTGAACGTTCTAGAATTTTTTCGATATTTTTCCCGTATTCTACGCCATTGAATTAGTATAGAAGTGTAATTGTTTTGACGCGAATTTTTTTTTCGTCCACTGTCACTACCGCCAATTCCAATATTAAGTCCGGTCGATCTTTGACGACGAAAAAGTCCTGTAAAACCGCGGAATTTCCGCGAGTATTCCATCGTCTTGTAGGAAATTTTCTCAGCTTTCTTTCTATATACCTATGTATTTAACGAATGTGTCTCTTTATGGCCGAAAAAAGCAAAAAATGTACAGGAGTGCTAGGATCCGGCATCCTAGCACATCAAACCGCCAAACAAAAATACTTCCGAACGTTCTAGAATTTTTTCGATATTTTTCCCGTATTCTACGCCATTGAGTTAGTATAGAGGTGTAATCGTTTTGACGCGAAAATTTTTTTCGTCTTCCGTCACTACCGACAAGTCTAATATTATGTCCGGTCGAACTTCGTCGTCGAAAAAGTCCCGTAAAATCGCGGAAATTCCGCGAGTATTCCATCGTCTTGTAGGAAATTTTCTCAGCTTTCTTTCTATATACCTATGTATTTAACGAATGTGTCTCCTTATGGCCGAAAAAAGCAAAAAATGTAAAGGAGTGCTAGGATCCGGCATCCTAGCACATCAAACCGCCAAACAAAAATACTTCTGAATGTTCTAGAATTTTTTCGTTATTTTTCCCGTATTCTACGCCATTGAATTAGTATAGAGGTGTAATTGTTTTGACGCGAAAATTTTTTTCGTCTTCCGTCACTACTGCCAATTTCAATATTTTGTCCGGTCGAACTTCGACGACGAAAAAGTCCTGTAAAACCGCGGAATTTTCGCGAATATTCCATCGTCTTGTAGAATTTTTTCGATATTTTTCCCGTATTCTACGCCATTGACTTAGTATAGAGGTGTAATTGTTTTGACGCGAATTTTTTTTTCGTCCACTGTCACTACCGCCAATTCCAATATTATGTCCGGTCGAACTTCGACGACGAAAAAGTCCTGTAAAACCGCTGAATTTCCAAGAGTATTCCATCGTCTTGTAGGAAATTTTCTCAGCTTTCTTTCTATATACCTATGTATTTAACGAATGTGTCACCTTATGGCCGAAAAAAGCAAAAAATGTAAAGGAGTGCTAGGATCCGGCATCCTAGCACATCAAACCGCCAAAGAAAAATACTTCCGAACGTTCTAGAATTTTTTCGATATTTTTCCCGTATTCTACGCCATTGAGTTAGTATAGAGGTGTAATCGTTTTGACGCGAAAATTTTTTTCGTCTTCCGTCACTACCGGAACTTCGACGACGAAAAAGCCCCGTAAAACCGCGGAATTTCCGCGAGTATTCCATCATTTTGTAGGAAATTTTCTCAGCTTTCTTTCTATATACCTATGTATTTAACGAATGTGTCTCCTTATGGCCGAAAAAAGCAAAAAATGTTAAGGAGTGCTAGGATCCGGCATACTAGCACATCAAACCGCCAAACAAAAATACTTCTGAACGTTCTAGAATTTTTTCGACATTTTTGCCGTATTCTACGCCATTGAATTAGTATAGAGGTGTAATTGTATTTGTATTTAACGAATGTGTCTCTTTATGGCCGAAAAAAGCAAAAAATGTACAGGAGTGCTAGGATCCGGCATCCTAGCACATCAAACCGCCAAACAAAAATACTTCCGAACGTTCTAGAATTTTTTCGATATTTTTCCCGTATTCTACGCCATTGAGTTAGTATAGAGGTGTAATCGTTTTGACGCGAAAATTTTTTTCGTCTTCCGTCACTACCGACAAGTCTAATATTATGTCCGGTCGAACTTCGTCGTCGAAAAAGTCCCGTAAAATCGCGGAAATTCCGCGAGTATTCCATCGTCTTGTAGGAAATTTTCTCAGCTTTCTTTCTATATACCTATGTATTTAACGAATGTGTCTCCTTATGGCCGAAAAAAGCAAAAAATGTAAAGGAGTGCTAGGATCCGGCATCCTAGCACATCAAACCGCCAAACAAAAATACTTCTGAATGTTCTAGAATTTTTTCGTTATTTTTCCCGTATTCTACGCCATTGAATTAGTATAGAGGTGTAATTGTTTTGACGCGAAAATTTTTTTCGTCTTCCGTCACTACTGCCAATTTCAATATTTTGTCCGGTCGAACTTCGACGACGAAAAAGTCCTGTAAAACCGCGGAATTTTCGCGAATATTCCATCGTCTTGTAGAATTTTTTCGATATTTTTCCCGTATTCTACGCCATTGACTTAGTATAGAGGTGTAATTGTTTTGACGCGAATTTTTTTTTCGTCCACTGTCACTACCGCCAATTCCAATATTATGTCCGGTCGAACTTCGACGACGAAAAAGTCCTGTAAAACCGCTGAATTTCCAAGAGTATTCCATCGTCTTGTAGGAAATTTTCTCAGCTTTCTTTCTATATACCTATGTATTTAACGAATGTGTCACTTTATGGCCGAAAAAAGCAAAAAATGTAAAGGAGTGCTAGGATCCGGCATCCTAGCACATCAAACCGCCAAAGAAAAATACTTCCGAACGTTCTAGAATTTTTTCGATATTTTTCCCGTATTCTACGCCATTGAGTTAGTATAGAGGTGTAATCGTTTTGACGCGAAAATTTTTTTCGTCTTCCGTCACTACCGGAACTTCGACGACGAAAAAGCCCCGTAAAACCGCGGAATTTCCGCGAGTATTCCATCATTTTGTAGGAAATTTTCTCAGCTTTCTTTCTATATACCTATGTATTTAACGAATGTGTCTCCTTATGGCCGAAAAAAGCAAAAAATGTTAAGGAGTGCTAGGATCCGGCATACTAGCACATCAAACCGCCAAACAAAAATACTTCTGAACGTTCTAGAATTTTTTCGACATTTTTGCCGTATTCTACGCCATTGAATTAGTATAGAGGTGTAATTGTTTCGACGCGAATTTTTTTTTCGTCCACTGTCACTACCGCCAATTCCAATATTATGTCCGGTCGAACTTCGACGACGAAAAAGTCCTGTAAAACAGCGGAATTTTCGCGAATATTCCATCGTCTTGTAGGAAATTTTCAAAGCTTTCTTTCTATATACCTATGTATTTAACGAATGTGTCTCCTTATGGCCGAAAAAAGCAAAAAATGTAAAGGAGTGCTAGGATCCGGCATCCTAGCACATCAAACCGCCAAACAAAAATACTTCTGAATGTTCTAGAATTTTTTCGATATTTTTCCCGTATTCTACTCCATTGTATTAGTATAGAGGTGTAATTGTTTTGACGCGAATTTTTTTTTCGTCCACTGTCACTACCGCCAATTCCAATATTATGTCCGGTCGAACTTCGACGACGAAAAAGTCCTGTAAAACCGCGGAATTTCCGCGAATATTCCATCGTCTTGTAGGAAATTTTCTCAGCTTTCTTTCTATATACCTATGTATTCAACGAATGTGTCACCTTATGGCCGAAAAAAGAAAAAAATTTAAAGGAGCGCTAGGATCCAGCATCCTAGCACATCAAACCGCCAAACAAAAATACTTCTGAACGTTCTAGAATTTTTTCGATATTTTTCCCGTATTCTACGCCATTGAATTAGTATAGAGGTGTAATTGTTTTGACGCGAAATTTTTTTTCGTCTACTGTCACTACCGCCAATTCCAATATTGTGTCCGGTCGAACTTCGACGACGAAAAAGTCCTGTAAAACCGCGGAATTTCCGCGAATATTCCATCGTCTTGTAGGAAATTTTCTCAGCTTTCTTTCTATATACCTATGTATTTAACGAATGTGTCTCCTTATGGCCGAAAAAAGCAAAAAATGTAAAGGAGTGCTAGGATCCGGCATCCTAGCACATCAAACCGCCAAACAAAAATACTTCTGAACGTTCTAGAATTTTTTCGATATTTTTGCCGTATTCTACGCCATTGAATTAGTATAGAGGTGTAATTGTTTTGACGCGAATTTTGTTTTCGTCCACTGTCACTACCGCCAATTCCAATATTATGTCCGGTCGAACTTCGACGACGAAAAAGTCCTGTAAAATCGCCGAATTTCCGCGAATATTCCATCGTCTTGTAGGAAATTTTCTCAGCTTTCTTTCTATATACCTATGTATTTAACGAATGTGTCTCCTTATGGCCGAAAAAAGCAAAAAATGTAAAGGAGTGCTAGGATCCGGCATCCTAGCACATCAAACCGCCAAACAAAAATACTTCCGAACGTTCTAGAATTTTTTCGATATTTTTCCCGTATTCTGCGCCATTGTATTAGTATAGAGGTGTAATTGTTTTGACGCGAAATTTTTTTTTGTCTACTGTCACTACTGCCAATTCCAATATTTTGTCCGGTCGAACTTCGACGACGAAAAAGTCCCGTAAAACCGCGGAATTTTCGCGAGTATTCCATCGTCTTGTAGGAAATTTTCTCAGCTTTCTTTCTATATACCTATGTATTCAACGAATGTGTCTCCTTATGGTCGAAAAAAGCAAAAAATGTAAAGGAGCGCTAGGATCCGGCATCCTAGCACATCAAACCGCCAAACAAAAATACTTCTGACCGTTCTAGAATTTTTTCGATATTTTTCCCGTATTCTACGCCATTGAATTAGTATAGAGGTGTAATTGTTTTGACGCGAATTTTTTTTTCGTCTACTGTCACTACCGCCAATTCCAATATTGTGTCCGGTCGAACTTCGACGACGAAAAAGTCCTGTAAAACCGCGGAATTTCCGCGACTATTCCATCGTCTTGTAGGAAATTTTCTCAGCTTTCTTTCTATATACCTATGTATTTAACGAATGTGTCTCCTTATGGCCGAAAAAAGCAAAAAATCTAAAGGAGTGCTAGGATCCGGCATCCTAGCACATCAAACCGCCAAACAAAAATACTTCCGAACGTTCTAGAATTTTTTCGATATTTTTCCCGTATTCTGCGCCATTGTATTAGTATAGAAGTGTAATTGTTTTGACGCGAATTTTTTTTTCGTCCACTGTCACTACCGCCAATTCCAATATTATGTCCGGTGGAACTTCGACGACGAAAAAGTCCTGTAAAACCGCGGAATTTCCGCGAATATTCCATCGTATTGTAGGAAATTTTCTCAGCTTTCTTTCTATATACCTATGTATTTAACGAATGTGTCACCTTATGGCCGAAAAAAGCAAAAAATGTAAAGGAGTGCTAGGATCCGGCATCCTAGCACATCAAACCGCCAAAGAAAAATACTTCCGAACGTTCTAGAATTTTTTCGATATTTTTCCCGTATTCTACGCCATTGAATTAGTATAGAGGTGTAATTGTTTTGACGCGAAATTTTTTTTCGTCTACTGTCACTACCGCCAATTCCAATATTGTGTCCGGTCGAACTTCGACGACGAAAAAGTCCTGTAAAACCGCGGAATTTTCGCGAGTATTCCATCGTTTTGTAGGAAATTTTCTCAGCTTTCTTTCTATATACCTATGTATTTAACGTATGTGTCACCTTATGGCCGAAAAAAGCAAATAATGTAAAGGAGTGCTAGGATCCGGCATCCTAGCACATCAAACCGCCAAACAAAAATACTTCTGAACGTTCTAGAATTTTTTCGATATATTTGCCGTATTCTACGCCATTGAATTAGTATAGAGGTGTAATTGTTTTGACGCGAATTTTGTTTTCGTCCACTGTCACTACCGCCAATTCCAATATTATGTCCGGTCGAACTTCGACGACGAAAAAGTCCTGTAAAACCGCCGAATTTTCGCGAGTATTCCATCGTCTTGTAGGAAATTTTCTCAGCTTTCTTCCTATATACCTATGTATTTAACGAATGTTTCACCTTATGGCCGAAAAAAGCAAAAAATGTAAAGGAGTGCTAGGATCCGGCATCCTAGCACATCAAACCGCCAAACAAAAATACTTCTGAATGTTGTAGAATTTTTTCGATTTTTTTCCCGTATTCTACGCCATTGAATTAGTATAGAGGTGTAATTGTTTTGACGCGAATTTTGTTTTCGTCCACTGTCACTACCGCCAATTCCAATATTATGTCCGGTCGAACTTCGACGACGAAAAAGTCCTGAAAAACCGCGGAATTTCCGCGAGTATTCCATCGTCATGTAGGAAATTTTCTCAGCTTTCTTTCTATATACCTATGTATTTAACGAATGTGTCACCTTATGGCCGAAAAAAGCAAAAAATGTAAAGGAGTGCTAGGATCCGGCATCCTAGCACATCAAACCGCCAAACAAAAATACTTCCGAACGTTCTAGAATTTTTTCGATATTTTTCCCGTATTCTGCGCCATTGTATTAGTATAGAGGTGTAATTGTTTTGACGCGAATTTTTTTTTCGTCCACTGTCACTACCGCCAATTCCAATATTATGTCCGGTCGAACTTCGACGACGAAAAAGTCCTGTAAAACCGCGGAATTTCCGCGAATATTCCATCGTCTTGTAGGAAATTTTCTCAGCTTTCTTCCTATATACCTATGTATTTAACGAATGTTTCACCTTATGGCCGAAAAAAGCAAAAAATGTAAAGGAGTGCTAGGATCCGGCATCCTAGCACATCAAACCGCCAAACAAAAATACTTCTGAATGTTCTAGAATTTTTTCGATATTTTTCCCGTATTCTACGCCATTGTATTAGTATAGAGGTAGGTGTAATTGTTTTGACGCGAAATTTTTTTTCGTCTACTGTCACTACCGCCAATTCCAATATTGTGTCCGGTCGAACTTCGACGACGAAAAAGTCCTGTAAAACCGCGGAATTTCCGCGACTATTCCATCGTCTTGTAGGAAATTTTCTCAGCTTTCTTCCTATATACCTATGTATTTAACGAATGTTTCACCTTATGGCCGAAAAAAGCAAAAAATGTAAAGGAGTGCTAGGATCCGGCATCCTAGCACATCAAACCGCCAAACAAAAATACTTCCGAACATTCTAGAATTTTTTCGATATTTTTCCCGTAATCTACGCCATTGAATTAGTATAGAGGTGTAATTGTTTTGACGCGAAATTTTTTTTCGTCTACTGTCACTACCGCCAATTCCAATATTGTGTCCGGTCGAACTTCGACGACGAAAAAGTCCTGTAAAACCGCGGAATTTCCGCGACTATTCCATCGTCTTGTAGGAAATTTTCTCAGCTTTCTTTCTATATACCTACGTATTTAACGAATGTGTCTCCTTATGGCCGAAAAAAGCAAAAAATGTAAAGGAGTGCTAGGATCCGGCATCCTAGCACATCAAACCGCCAAACAAAAATACTTCTGAACGTTCTAGAATTTTTTCGATATTTTTGCCGTATTCTACGCCATTGAATTAGTATAGAGGTGTAATTGTTTTGACGCAAATTTTGTTTTCGTCTACCGTCACTACCGCCAATTCCAATATTATATCCGGTCGAACTTCGACGACGAAAAAGTCCTGTAAAACCGCCGAATTTCCGCGAATATTCCATCGTCTTGTAGGAAATTTTCTCAGCTTTCTTCCTATATACCTATGTATTTAACGAATGTTTCACCTTATGGCCGAAAAAAGCAAAAAATGTAAAGGAGTGCTAGGATCCGGCATCCTAGCACATCAAACCGCCAAACAAAAATACTTCTGAATGTTCTAGAATTTTTTCGATATTTTTACCGTATTCTGCGCCATTGTATTAGTATAGAGGTGTAATTGTTTTGACGCGAATTTTTTTTTCGTCCACTGTCACTACCGCCAATTCCAATATTATGTCCGGTCGAACTTCGACGACGAAAAAGTCCTGTAAAACCGCGGAATTTCCGCGAATATTCCATCGTCTTGTAGGAAATTTTCTCAGCTTTCTTTCTATATACCTATGTATTCAACGAATGTGTCACCTTATGGCCGAAAAAAGCAAAAAATGTAAAGGAGTGCTAGGATCCGGCATCCTAGCACATCAAACCGCCAAACAAAAATACTTCTGAATGTTCTAGAATTTTTTCGATATTTTTCCCGTATTCTACGCCATTGAATTAGTATGTAGGAGTAATTGTTTTGACGCGAATTTTTTTTCGTCCACTGTCACTACCGCCAATTCCAATATTATGTCCGGTCGATCTTCGACGACGAAAAAGTCCTGTAAAACCGCGGAATTTCCGCGAATATTCCATCGTCTTGTAGGAAATTTTCTCAGCTTTCTTTCTATATACCTATGTATTTAACGAATGTGTCTCCTTATGGCCGAAAAAAGCAAAAAATGTAAAGGAGTGCTAGGATCCGGCATCCTAGCACATCAAACCGCCAAACAAAAATACTTCTGAATGTTCTAGAATTTTTTCGATATTTTTCCCGTATTCTACGCCATTGAATTAGTATAGAGGCGTAATTGTTTTGACGCGAATTTTTTTTTTCGTCCACTGTCACTACCGCCAATTCCAATATTATGTCCGGTCGAACTTCGACGACGAAAAAGTCCTGTGAAACCGCGGAATTTCCGCGAATATTCTATCGTCTTGTAGGAAATTTTCTCAGCTTTCTTTCTATATACCTATGTATTTAACGAATGTGTCTCCTTATGGCCGAAACAAGCAAAAAATGTAAAGGAGTGCTAGGATCCGGCATCCTAGCACATCAAACCGCCAAACAAAAATACTTCTGAATGTTCTAGAATTTTTTCGATATTTTTCCCGTATTCTACGCCATTGAATTAGTATGTAGGAGTAATTGTTTTGACGCGAAAATTTTTTTCGTCTTCCGTCACTACCGACAAGTCTAATATTATGTCCGGTCGAACTTCGTCGTCGAAAAAGTCCCGTAAAATCGCGGAAATTCCGCGAGTATTCCATCGTCTTGTAGGAAATTTTCTCAGCTTTCTTTCTATATACCTATGTATTTAACGAATGTGTCTCCTTATGGCCGAAAAAAGCAAAAAATGTAAAGGAGTGCTAGGATCCGGCATCCTAGCACATCAAACCGCCAAACAAAAATACTTCTGAATGTTCTAGAATTTTTTCGATATTTTTCCCGTATTCTACGCCATTGAATTAGTATAGAGGCGTAATTGTTTTGACGCGAATTTTTTTTTCGTCCACTGTCACTACCGCCAATTCCAATATTATGTCCGGTCGAACTTCGACGACGAAAAAGTCCTGTAAAACCGCGGATTTTCCGCGAGTATTCCATCGTCTTATAGGAAATTTTATCAGCTTTCTTTCTATATACCTATGTATTCAACGAATGTGTCTCCTTATGGCCGAAAAAAGCAAAAAATGCAAAGGAGTGCTAGGATCCGGCATCCTAGCACATCAAACCGCCAAACAAAAATACTTCTGAACGTTCTAGAATTTTTTCGATATTTTTGCCGTATTCTACGCCATTGAATTAGTAAAGAGGTGTAATTGTTTCGACGCGAAATTTTCTTTCGTCTAATGTCACTGCCGCCGAGACTAATATTATGTCCGGTCGAACTTCGACGACGAAAAAGTCCCGTAAAACCGCGGAATTTCCGCGAGTATTCCATCGTCTTGTAGGAAATTTTCTCAGCTTTCTTTCTATATACCTATGTATTTAATGAATGTGTCACCTTATGGCCGAAAAAAGCAAAAAATGTAAAGGAGTGCTAGGATCCGGCATCCTAGCACATCAAACCGCCAAACAAAAATACTTCTGAATGTTCTAGAATTTTTTCGTTATTTTTCCCGTATTCTACGCCATTGAATTAGTATAGAGGTGTAATTGTTTTGACGCGAATTTTTTTTTCGTCTACTGTCACTACTGCCAATTCCAATATTTTCTCAGCTTTCTTTCTATATACCTATGTATTTAACGAATGTGTCTCCTTATGGCCGAAAAAAGCAAAAAATGTAAAGGAGTGCTAGGATCCGGCATCCTAGCACATCAAACCGCCAAACAAAAATACTTCTGAATGTTCTAGAATTTTTTCGATATTTTTCCCGTATTCTACGCCATTGAATTAGTATAGAGGTGTAATTGTTTTGACGCGAAATTTTTTTTCGTCTACTGTCACTACTGCCAATTCCAATATTTTGTCCGGTCGAACTTCGACGACGAAAAAGTCCTGTAAAACTGCGGAATTTTCGCGAATATTCCATCGTCTTGTAGGAAATTTTCTCAGCTTTCTTTCTATATACCTATGTATTTAACGAATGTGTCTCCTTATGGCCGAAAAAAGCAAAAAATGTAAAGGAGTGCTAGGATCCGGCATCCTAGCACATCAAACCGCCAAGCAAAAATACTTCCGAACGTTCTAGAATTTTTTCGATATTTTTCCCGTATTCTACGCCATTGTATCAGTATAGAGGTGTAATTGTTTTGACGCTAATTTTTTTTTCGTCCACTCTCACTACCGCCAATTCCAACATTATGTCCGGTCGAACTTCGACGACGAAAAAGTCCTGTAAAACCGCGGAATTTCCGCGAATATTCCATCGTCTTGTAGGAAATTTTCTCAGCTTTCTTTCTATATACCTATGTATTTAACGAATGTGTCTCCTTATGGCCGAAAAAAGCAAAAAATGTAAAGAGTGCTAGGATCCGGCATCCTAGCACATCAAACCGCCAAACAAAAATACTTCTGAATGTTCTAGAATTTTTTCGATATTTTTCCCGTATTCTACGCCATTGAATTAGTATGTAGGAGTAATTGTTTTGACGCGAATTTTTTTTCGTCCACTGTCACTACCGCCAATTCCAATATTATGTCCGGTCGATCTTCGACGACGAAAAAGTCCTGTAAAACCGCGGAATTTCCGCGAATATTCCATCGTCTTGTAGGAAATTTTCTCAGCTTTCTTTCTATATACCTATGTATTTAACGAATGTGTCTCCTTATGGCCGAAAAAAGCAAAAAATGTAAAGGAGTGCTAGGATCCGGCATCCTAGCACATCAAACCGCCAAACAAAAATACTTCTGAATGTTCTAGAATTTTTTCGATATTTTTCCCGTATTCTACGCCATTGAATTAGTATAGAGGCGTAATTGTTTTGACGCGAATTTTTTTTTTCGTCCACTGTCACTACCGCCAATTCCAATATTATGTCCGGTCGAACTTCGACGACGAAAAAGTCCTGTGAAACCGCGGAATTTCCGCGAATATTCTATCGTCTTGTAGGAAATTTTCTCAGCTTTCTTTCTATATACCTATGTATTTAACGAATGTGTCTCCTTATGGCCGAAACAAGCAAAAAATGTAAAGGAGTGCTAGGATCCGGCATCCTAGCACATCAAACCGCCAAACAAAAATACTTCTGAACGTTCTAGAATTTTTTCGATATTTTTCCCGTATTCTACGCCATTGAATTAGTATAGAATTGTAATTGTTTTGACGCGAATTTTTTTTTCGTCCACTGTCACTACCGCCAATTCCAATATTATGTCCGGTCGATCTTTGACGACGAAAAAGTCCTGTAAAACCGCGGAATTTCCGCGAGTATTCCATCGTCTTGTAGGAAATTTTCTCAGCTTTCTTTCTATATACCTATGTATTTAACGAATGTGTCTCTTTATGGCCGAAAAAAGCAAAAAATGTACAGGAGTGCTAGGATCCGGCATCCTAGCACATCAAACCGCCAAACAAAAATACTTCCGAACGTTCTAGAATTTTTTCGATATTTTTCCCGTATTCTACGCCATTGAGTTAGTATAGAGGTGTAATCGTTTTGACGCGAAAATTTTTTTCGTCTTCCGTCACTACCGACAAGTCTAATATTATGTCCGGTCGAACTTCGTCGTCGAAAAAGTCCCGTAAAATCGCGGAAATTCCGCGAGTATTCCATCGTCTTGTAGGAAATTTTCTCAGCTTTCTTTCTATATACCTATGTATTTAACGAATGTGTCTCCTTATGGCCGAAAAAAGCAAAAAATGTAAAGGAGTGCTAGGATCCGGCATCCTAGCACATCAAACCGCCAAACAAAAATACTTCCGAACGTTCTAGAATTTTTTCGATATTTTTCCCGTATTCTACGCCATTGACTTAGTATAGAGGTGTAATTGTTTTGACGCGAATTTTTTTTTCGTCCACTGTCACTACCGCCAATTCCAATATTATGTCCGGTCGAACTTCGACGACGAAAAAGTCCTGTAAAACCGCTGAATTTCCAAGAGTATTCCATCGTCTTGTAGGAAATTTTCTCAGCTTTCTTTCTATATACCTATGTATTTAACGAATGTGTCACCTTATGGCCGAAAAAAGCAAAAAATGTAAAGGAGTGCTAGGATCCGGCATCCTAGCACATCAAACCGCCAAAGAAAAATACTTCCGAACGTTCTAGAATTTTTTCGATATTTTTCCCGTATTCTACGCCATTGAGTTAGTATAGAGGTGTAATCGTTTTGACGCGAAAATTTTTTTCGTCTTCCGTCACTACCGGAACTTCGACGACGAAAAAGCCCCGTAAAACCGCGGAATTTCCGCGAGTATTCCATCATTTTGTAGGAAATTTTCTCAGCTTTCTTTCTATATACCTATGTATTTAACGAATGTGTCTCCTTATGGCCGAAAAAAGCAAAAAATGTTAAGGAGTGCTAGGATCCGGCATACTAGCACATCAAACCGCCAAACAAAAATACTTCTGAACGTTCTAGAATTTTTTCGACATTTTTGCCGTATTCTACGCCATTGAATTAGTATAGAGGTGTAATTGTTTCGACGCGAATTTTTTTTTCGTCCACTGTCACTACCGCCAATTCCAATATTATGTCCGGTCGAACTTCGACGACGAAAAAGTCCTGTAAAACAGCGGAATTTTCGCGAATATTCCATCGTCTTGTAGGAAATTTTCAAAGCTTTCTTTCTATATACCTATGTATTTAACGAATGTGTCTCCTTATGGCCGAAAAAAGCAAAAAATGTAAAGGAGTGCTAGGATCCGGCATCCTAGCACATCAAACCGCCAAACAAAAATACTTCTGAATGTTCTAGAATTTTTTCGATATTTTTCCCGTATTCTACTCCATTGTATTAGTATAGAGGTGTAATTGTTTTGACGCGAATTTTTTTTTCGTCCACTGTCACTACCGCCAATTCCAATATTATGTCCGGTCGAACTTCGACGACGAAAAAGTCCTGTAAAACCGCGGAATTTCCGCGAATATTCCATCGTCTTGTAGGAAATTTTCTCAGTTTTCTTTCTATATACCTATGTATTCAACGAATGTGTCACCTTATGGCCGAAAAAAGAAAAAAATTTAAAGGAGCGCTAGGATCCAGCATCCTAGCACATCAAACCGCCAAACAAAAATACTTCTGAACGTTCTAGAATTTTTTCGATATTTTTCCCGTATTCTACGCCATTGAATTAGTATAGAGGTGTAATTGTTTTGACGCGAAATTTTTTTTCGTCTACTGTCACTACCGCCAATTCCAATATTGTGTCCGGTCGAACTTCGACGACGAAAAAGTCCTGTAAAACCGCGGAATTTCCGCGAATATTCCATCGTCTTGTAGGAAATTTTCTCAGCTTTCTTTCTATATACCTATGTATTTAACGAATGTGTCTCCTTATGGCCGAAAAAAGCAAAAAATGTAAAGGAGTGCTAGGATCCGGCATCCTAGCACATCAAACCGCCAAACAAAAATACTTCTGAACGTTCTAGAATTTTTTCGATATTTTTGCCGTATTCTACGCCATTGAATTAGTATAGAGGTGTAATTGTTTTGACGCGAATTTTGTTTTCGTCCACTGTCACTACCGCCAATTCCAATATTATGTCCGGTCGAACTTCGACGACGAAAAAGTCCTGTAAAATCGCCGAATTTCCGCGAATATTCCATCGTCTTGTAGGAAATTTTCTCAGCTTTCTTTCTATATACCTATGTATTTAACGAATGTGTCTCCTTATGGCCGAAAAAAGCAAAAAATGTAAAGGAGTGCTAGGATCCGGCATCCTAGCACATCAAACCGCCAAACAAAAATACTTCCGAACGTTCTAGAATTTTTTCGATATTTTTCCCGTATTCTGCGCCATTGTATTAGTATAGAGGTGTAATTGTTTTGACGCGAAATTTTTTTTTGTCTACTGTCACTACTGCCAATTCCAATATTTTGTCCGGTCGAACTTCGACGACGAAAAAGTCCCGTAAAACCGCGGAATTTTCGCGAGTATTCCATCGTCTTGTAGGAAATTTTCTCAGCTTTCTTTCTATATACCTATGTATTCAACGAATGTGTCTCCTTATGGTCGAAAAAAGCAAAAAATGTAAAGGAGCGCTAGGATCCGGCATCCTAGCACATCAAACCGCCAAACAAAAATACTTCTGACCGTTCTAGAATTTTTTCGATATTTTTCCCGTATTCTACGCCATTGAATTAGTATAGAGGTGTAATTGTTTTGACGCGAATTTTTTTTTCGTCTACTGTCACTACCGCCAATTCCAATATTGTGTCCGGTCGAACTTCGACGACGAAAAAGTCCTGTAAAACCGCGGAATTTCCGCGACTATTCCATCGTCTTGTAGGAAATTTTCTCAGCTTTCTTTCTATATACCTATGTATTTAACGAATGTGTCTCCTTATGGCCGAAAAAAGCAAAAAATCTAAAGGAGTGCTAGGATCCGGCATCCTAGCACATCAAACCGCCAAACAAAAATACTTCCGAACGTTCTAGAATTTTTTCGATATTTTTCCCGTATTCTGCGCCATTGTATTAGTATAGAAGTGTAATTGTTTTGACGCGAATTTTTTTTTCGTCCACTGTCACTACCGCCAATTCCAATATTATGTCCGGTGGAACTTCGACGACGAAAAAGTCCTGTAAAACCGCGGAATTTCCGCGAATATTCCATCGTATTGTAGGAAATTTTCTCAGCTTTCTTTCTATATACCTATGTATTTAACGAATGTGTCACCTTATGGCCGAAAAAAGCAAAAAATGTAAAGGAGTGCTAGGATCCGGCATCCTAGCACATCAAACCGCCAAAGAAAAATACTTCCGAACGTTCTAGAATTTTTTCGATATTTTTCCCGTATTCTACGCCATTGAATTAGTATAGAGGTGTAATTGTTTTGACGCGAAATTTTTTTTCGTCTACTGTCACTACCGCCAATTCCAATATTGTGTCCGGTCGAACTTCGACGACGAAAAAGTCCTGTAAAACCGCGGAATTTTCGCGAGTATTCCATCGTTTTGTAGGAAATTTTCTCAGCTTTCTTTCTATATACCTATGTATTTAACGTATGTGTCACCTTATGGCCGAAAAAAGCAAATAATGTAAAGGAGTGCTAGGATCCGGCATCCTAGCACATCAAACCGCCAAACAAAAATACTTCTGAACGTTCTAGAATTTTTTCGATATATTTGCCGTATTCTACGCCATTGAATTAGTATAGAGGTGTAATTGTTTTGACGCGAATTTTGTTTTCGTCCACTGTCACTACCGCCAATTCCAATATTTTGTCCGGTCGAACTTCGACGACGAAAAAGTCCTGTAAAACTGCGGAATTTTCGCGAATATTCCATCGTCTTGTAGGAAATTTTCTCAGCTTTCTTTCTATATACCTATGTATTTAACGAATGTGTCTCCTTATGGCCGAAAAAAGCAAAAAATGTAAAGGAGTGCTAGGATCCGGCATCCTAGCACATCAAACCGCCAAGCAAAAATACTTCCGAACGTTCTAGAATTTTTTCGATATTTTTCCCGTATTCTACGCCATTGTATCAGTATAGAGGTGTAATTGTTTTGACGCTATTTTTTTTTTCGTCCACTCTCACTACCGCCAATTCCAACATTATGTCCGGTCGAACTTCGACGACGAAAAAGTCCTGTAAAACCGCGGAATTTCCGCGAATATTCCATCGTCTTGTAGGAAATTTTCTCAGCTTTCTTTCTATATACCTATGTATTTAACGAATGTGTCTCCTTATGGCCGAAAAAAGCAAAAAATGTAAAGAGTGCTAGGATCCGGCATCCTAGCACATCAAACCGCCAAACAAAAATACTTCTGAATGTTCTAGAATTTTTTCGATATTTTTCCCGTATTCTACGCCATTGAATTAGTATGTAGGAGTAATTGTTTTGACGCGAATTTTTTTTCGTCCACTGTCACTACCGCCAATTCCAATATTATGTCCGGTCGATCTTCGACGACGAAAAAGTCCTGTAAAACCGCGGAATTTCCGCGAATATTCCATCGTCTTGTAGGAAATTTTCTCAGCTCTCTTTCTATATACCTATGTATTTAACGAATGTGTCTCCTTATGGCCGAAAAAAGCAAAAAATGTAAAGGAGTGCTAGGATCCGGCATCCTAGCACATCAAACCGCCAAACAAAAATACTTCTGAATGTTCTAGAATTTTTTCGATATTTTTCCCGTATTCTACGCCATTGAATTAGTATAGAGGCGTAATTGTTTTGACGCGAATTTTTTTTTTCGTCCACTGTCACTACCGCCAATTCCAATATTATGTCCGGTCGAACTTCGACGACGAAAAAGTCCTGTGAAACCGCGGAATTTCCGCGAATATTCTATCGTCTTGTAGGAAATTTTCTCAGCTTTCTTTCTATATACCTATGTATTTAACGAATGTGTCTCCTTATGGCCGAAACAAGCAAAAAATGTAAAGGAGTGCTAGGATCCGGCATCCTAGCACATCAAACCGCCAAACAAAAATACTTCTGAACGTTCTAGAATTTTTTCGATATTTTTCCCGTATTCTACGCCATTGAATTAGTATAGAATTGTAATTGTTTTGACGCGAATTTTTTTTTCGTCCACTGTCACTACCGCCAATTCCAATATTATGTCCGGTCGATCTTTGACGACGAAAAAGTCCTGTAAAACCGCGGAATTTCCGCGAGTATTCCATCGTCTTGTAGGAAATTTTCTCAGCTTTCTTTCTATATACCTATGTATTTAACGAATGTGTCTCTTTATGGCCGAAAAAAGCAAAAAATGTACAGGAGTGCTAGGATCCGGCATCCTAGCACATCAAACCGCCAAACAAAAATACTTCCGAACGTTCTAGAATTTTTTCGATATTTTTCCCGTATTCTACGCCATTGAGTTAGTATAGAGGTGTAATCGTTTTGACGCGAAAATTTTTTTCGTCTTCCGTCACTACCGACAAGTCTAATATTATGTCCGGTCGAACTTCGTCGTCGAAAAAGTCCCGTAAAATCGCGGAAATTCCGCGAGTATTCCATCGTCTTGTAGGAAATTTTCTCAGCTTTCTTTCTATATACCTATGTATTTAACGAATGTGTCTCCTTATGGCCGAAAAAAGCAAAAAATGTAAAGGAGTGCTAGGATCCGGCATCCTAGCACATCAAACCGCCAAACAAAAATACTTCTGAATGTTCTAGAATTTTTTCGTTATTTTTCCCGTATTCTACGCCATTGAATTAGTATAGAGGTGTAATTGTTTTGACGCGAAAATTTTTTTCGTCTTCCGTCACTACTGCCAATTTCAATATTTTGTCCGGTCGAACTTCGACGACGAAAAAGTCCTGTAAAACCGCGGAATTTTCGCGAATATTCCATCGTCTTGTAGAATTTTTTCGATATTTTTCCCGTATTCTACGCCATTGACTTAGTATAGAGGTGTAATTGTTTTGACGCGAATTTTTTTTTCGTCCACTGTCACTACCGCCAATTCCAATATTATGTCCGGTCGAACTTCGACGACGAAAAAGTCCTGTAAAACCGCTGAATTTCCAAGAGTATTCCATCGTCTTGTAGGAAATTTTCTCAGCTTTCTTTCTATATACCTATGTATTTAACGAATGTGTCACCTTATGGCCGAAAAAAGCAAAAAATGTAAAGGAGTGCTAGGATCCGGCATCCTAGCACATCAAACCGCCAAAGAAAAATACTTCCGAACGTTCTAGAATTTTTTCGATATTTTTCCCGTATTCTACGCCATTGAGTTAGTATAGAGGTGTAATCGTTTTGACGCGAAAATTTTTTTCGTCTTCCGTCACTACCGGAACTTCGACGACGAAAAAGCCCCGTAAAACCGCGGAATTTCCGCGAGTATTCCATCATTTTGTAGGAAATTTTCTCAGCTTTCTTTCTATATACCTATGTATTTAACGAATGTGTCTCCTTATGGCCGAAAAAAGCAAAAAATGTTAAGGAGTGCTAGGATCCGGCATACTAGCACATCAAACCGCCAAACAAAAATACTTCTGAACGTTCTAGAATTTTTTCGACATTTTTGCCGTATTCTACGCCATTGAATTAGTATAGAGGTGTAATTGTTTCGACGCGAATTTTTTTTTCGTCCACTGTCACTACCGCCAATTCCAATATTATGTCCGGTCGAACTTCGACGACGAAAAAGTCCTGTAAAACAGCGGAATTTTCGCGAATATTCCATCGTCTTGTAGGAAATTTTCAAAGCTTTCTTTCTATATACCTATGTATTTAACGAATGTGTCTCCTTATGGCCGAAAAAAGCAAAAAATGTAAAGGAGTGCTAGGATCCGGCATCCTAGCACATCAAACCGCCAAACAAAAATACTTCTGAATGTTCTAGAATTTTTTCGATATTTTTCCCGTATTCTACTCCATTGTATTAGTATAGAGGTGTAATTGTTTTGACGCGAATTTTTTTTTCGTCCACTGTCACTACCGCCAATTCCAATATTATGTCCGGTCGAACTTCGACGACGAAAAAGTCCTGTAAAACCGCGGAATTTCCGCGAATATTCCATCGTCTTGTAGGAAATTTTCTCAGTTTTCTTTCTATATACCTATGTATTCAACGAATGTGTCACCTTATGGCCGAAAAAAGAAAAAAATTTAAAGGAGCGCTAGGATCCAGCATCCTAGCACATCAAACCGCCAAACAAAAATACTTCTGAACGTTCTAGAATTTTTTCGATATTTTTCCCGTATTCTACGCCATTGAATTAGTATAGAGGTGTAATTGTTTTGACGCGAAATTTTTTTTCGTCTACTGTCACTACCGCCAATTCCAATATTGTGTCCGGTCGAACTTCGACGACGAAAAAGTCCTGTAAAACCGCGGAATTTCCGCGAATATTCCATCGTCTTGTAGGAAATTTTCTCAGCTTTCTTTCTATATACCTATGTATTTAACGAATGTGTCTCCTTATGGCCGAAAAAAGCAAAAAATGTAAAGGAGTGCTAGGATCCGGCATCCTAGCACATCAAACCGCCAAACAAAAATACTTCTGAACGTTCTAGAATTTTTTCGATATTTTTGCCGTATTCTACGCCATTGAATTAGTATAGAGGTGTAATTGTTTTGACGCGAATTTTGTTTTCGTCCACTGTCACTACCGCCAATTCCAATATTATGTCCGGTCGAACTTCGACGACGAAAAAGTCCTGTAAAATCGCCGAATTTCCGCGAATATTCCATCGTCTTGTAGGAAATTTTCTCAGCTTTCTTTCTATATACCTATGTATTTAACGAATGTGTCTCCTTATGGCCGAAAAAAGCAAAAAATGTAAAGGAGTGCTAGGATCCGGCATCCTAGCACATCAAACCGCCAAACAAAAATACTTCCGAACGTTCTAGAATTTTTTCGATATTTTTCCCGTATTCTGCGCCATTGTATTAGTATAGAGGTGTAATTGTTTTGACGCGAAATTTTTTTTTGTCTACTGTCACTACTGCCAATTCCAATATTTTGTCCGGTCGAACTTCGACGACGAAAAAGTCCCGTAAAACCGCGGAATTTTCGCGAGTATTCCATCGTCTTGTAGGAAATTTTCTCAGCTTTCTTTCTATATACCTATGTATTCAACGAATGTGTCTCCTTATGGTCGAAAAAAGCAAAAAATGTAAAGGAGCGCTAGGATCCGGCATCCTAGCACATCAAACCGCCAAACAAAAATACTTCTGACCGTTCTAGAATTTTTTCGATATTTTTCCCGTATTCTACGCCATTGAATTAGTATAGAGGTGTAATTGTTTTGACGCGAATTTTTTTTTCGTCTACTGTCACTACCGCCAATTCCAATATTGTGTCCGGTCGAACTTCGACGACGAAAAAGTCCTGTAAAACCGCGGAATTTCCGCGACTATTCCATCGTCTTGTAGGAAATTTTCTCAGCTTTCTTTCTATATACCTATGTATTTAACGAATGTGTCTCCTTATGGCCGAAAAAAGCAAAAAATCTAAAGGAGTGCTAGGATCCGGCATCCTAGCACATCAAACCGCCAAACAAAAATACTTCCGAACGTTCTAGAATTTTTTCGATATTTTTCCCGTATTCTGCGCCATTGTATTAGTATAGAAGTGTAATTGTTTTGACGCGAATTTTTTTTTCGTCCACTGTCACTACCGCCAATTCCAATATTATGTCCGGTGGAACTTCGACGACGAAAAAGTCCTGTAAAACCGCGGAATTTCCGCGAATATTCCATCGTATTGTAGGAAATTTTCTCAGCTTTCTTTCTATATACCTATGTATTTAACGAATGTGTCACCTTATGGCCGAAAAAAGCAAAAAATGTAAAGGAGTGCTAGGATCCGGCATCCTAGCACATCAAACCGCCAAAGAAAAATACTTCCGAACGTTCTAGAATTTTTTCGATATTTTTCCCGTATTCTACGCCATTGAATTAGTATAGAGGTGTAATTGTTTTGACGCGAAATTTTTTTTCGTCTACTGTCACTACCGCCAATTCCAATATTGTGTCCGGTCGAACTTCGACGACGAAAAAGTCCTGTAAAACCGCGGAATTTTCGCGAGTATTCCATCGTTTTGTAGGAAATTTTCTCAGCTTTCTTTCTATATACCTATGTATTTAACGTATGTGTCACCTTATGGCCGAAAAAAGCAAATAATGTAAAGGAGTGCTAGGATCCGGCATCCTAGCACATCAAACCGCCAAACAAAAATACTTCTGAACGTTCTAGAATTTTTTCGATATATTTGCCGTATTCTACGCCATTGAATTAGTATAGAGGTGTAATTGTTTTGACGCGAATTTTGTTTTCGTCCACTGTCACTACCGCCAATTCCAATATTATGTCCGGTCGAACTTCGACGACGAAAAAGTCCTGTAAAACCGCCGAATTTTCGCGAGTATTCCATCGTCTTGTAGGAAATTTTCTCAGCTTTCTTCCTATATACCTATGTATTTAACGAATGTTTCACCTTATGGCCGAAAAAAGCAAAAAATGTAAAGGAGTGCTAGGATCCGGCATCCTAGCACATCAAACCGCCAAACAAAAATACTTCTGAATGTTGTAGAATTTTTTCGATTTTTTTCCCGTATTCTACGCCATTGAATTAGTATAGAGGTGTAATTGTTTTGACGCGAATTTTGTTTTCGTCCACTGTCACTACCGCCAATTCCAATATTATGTCCGGTCGAACTTCGACGACGAAAAAGTCCTGAAAAACCGCGGAATTTCCGCGAGTATTCCATCGTCATGTAGGAAATTTTCTCAGCTTTCTTTCTATATACCTATGTATTTAACGAATGTGTCACCTTATGGCCGAAAAAAGCAAAAAATGTAAAGGAGTGCTAGGATCCGGCATCCTAGCACATCAAACCGCCAAACAAAAATACTTCCGAACGTTCTAGAATTTTTTCGATATTTTTCCCGTATTCTGCGCCATTGTATTAGTATAGAGGTGTAATTGTTTTGACGCGAATTTTTTTTTCGTCCACTGTCACTACCGCCAATTCCAATATTATGTCCGGTCGAACTTCGACGACGAAAAAGTCCTGTAAAACCGCGGAATTTCCGCGAATATTCCATCGTCTTGTAGGAAATTTTCTCAGCTTTCTTCCTATATACCTATGTATTTAACGAATGTTTCACCTTATGGCCGAAAAAAGCAAAAAATGTAAAGGAGTGCTAGGATCCGGCATCCTAGCACATCAAACCGCCAAACAAAAATACTTCTGAATGTTCTAGAATTTTTTCGATATTTTTCCCGTATTCTACGCCATTGTATTAGTATAGAGGTAGGTGTAATTGTTTTGACGCGAAATTTTTTTTCGTCTACTGTCACTACCGCCAATTCCAATATTGTGTCCGGTCGAACTTCGACGACGAAAAAGTCCTGTAAAACCGCGGAATTTCCGCGACTATTCCATCGTCTTGTAGGAAATTTTCTCAGCTTTCTTCCTATATACCTATGTATTTAACGAATGTTTCACCTTATGGCCGAAAAAAGCAAAAAATGTAAAGGAGTGCTAGGATCCGGCATCCTAGCACATCAAACCGCCAAACAAAAATACTTCCGAACATTCTAGAATTTTTTCGATATTTTTCCCGTAATCTACGCCATTGAATTAGTATAGAGGTGTAATTGTTTTGACGCGAAATTTTTTTTCGTCTACTGTCACTACCGCCAATTCCAATATTGTGTCCGGTCGAACTTCGACGACGAAAAAGTCCTGTAAAACCGCGGAATTTCCGCGACTATTCCATCGTCTTGTAGGAAATTTTCTCAGCTTTCTTTCTATATACCTACGTATTTAACGAATGTGTCTCCTTATGGCCGAAAAAAGCAAAAAATGTAAAGGAGTGCTAGGATCCGGCATCCTAGCACATCAAACCGCCAAACAAAAATACTTCTGAACGTTCTAGAATTTTTTCGATATTTTTGCCGTATTCTACGCCATTGAATTAGTATAGAGGTGTAATTGTTTTGACGCGAATTTTGTTTTCGTCTACCGTCACTACCGCCAATTCCAATATTATATCCGGTCGAACTTCGACGACGAAAAAGTCCTGTAAAACCGCCGAATTTCCGCGAATATTCCATCGTCTTGTAGGAAATTTTCTCAGCTTTCTTCCTATATACCTATGTATTTAACGAATGTTTCACCTTATGGCCGAAAAAAGCAAAAAATGTAAAGGAGTGCTAGGATCCGGCATCCTAGCACATCAAACCGCCAAACAAAAATACTTCTGAATGTTCTAGAATTTTTTCGATATTTTTCCCGTATTCTACGCCATTGTATTAGTATAGAGGTGTAATTGTTTTGACGCGAATTTTTTTTTCGTCCACTGTCACTACCGCCAATTCCAATATTATGTCCGGTCGAACTTCGACGACGAAAAAGTCCTGTAAAACCGCGGATTTTCCGCGAGTATTCCATCGTCTTATAGGAAATTTTATCAGCTTTCTTTCTATATACCTATGTATTCAACGAATGTGTCACCTTATGGCCGAAAAAAGCAAAAAATGTAAAGGAGTGCTAGGATCCGGCATCCTAGCACATCAAACCGCCAAAGAAAAATACTTCCGAACGTTCTAGAATTTTTTCGATATTTTTCCCGTATTCTGCGCCATTGTATTAGTATAGAGGTGTAATTGTTTTGACGCGAATTTTTTTTTCGTCCACTGTCACTACCGCCAATTCCAATATTATGTCCGGTCGAACTTCGACGACGAAAAAGTCCTGTAAAACCGCGGAATTTCCGCGAATATTCCATCGTTTTGTAGGAAAGTTTCTCAGCTTTCTTTCTATATACCTATGTATTCAACGAATGTGTCACCTTATGGCCGAAAAAAGAAAAAAATGTAAAGGAGCGCTAGGATCCAGCATCCTAGCACATCAAACCGCCAAACAAAAATACTTCTGAACGTTCTAGAATTTTTTCGATATTTTTCCCGTATTCTACGCCATTGAATTAGTATAGAGGTGTAATTGTTTTGACGCGAAATTTTTTTTCGTCTACTGTCACTACCGCCAATTCCAATATTGTGTCCGGTCGAACTTCGACGACGAAAAAGTCCTGTAAAACCGCGGAATTTCCGCGAGTATTCCATCGTTTTGTAGGAAATTTTCACAGCTTTCTTTCTATATACCTATGTATTTAACGAATGTGTCACCTTATGGCCGAAAAAAGCAAAAAATATAAAGGAGTGCTAGGATCCGGCATCCTAGCACATCAAACCGCCGAACAAAAATACTTCCGAAGATTCTAGAATTTTTTCGATATTTTTCCCGTAATCTACGCCATTGAATTAGTATAGGGGTGTAATTGTTTTGACGCGAAATTTTTTTTCGTCTACTGTCACTACCGCCAATTCCAATATTGTGTCCGGTCGAACTTCGACGACGAAAAAGTCCTGTAAAACCGCGGAATTTCCGCGAATATTCCATCGTCTTGTAGGAAATTTTCTCAGCTTTCTTTCTATATACCTATGTATTTAACGAATGTGTCTCCTTATGGCCGAAAAAAGCAAAAAATTTAAAGGAGTGCTAGGATCCGGCATCCTAGCACATCAAACCGCCAAACAAAAATACTTCCGAACGTTCTAGAATTTTTTCGATATTTTTGCCGTATTCTACGCCATTGAATTAGTATAGAGGTGTAATTGTTTTGACGCGAATTTTGTTTTCGTCCACTGTCACTACCGCCAATTCCAATATTATGTCCGGTCGAACTTCGACGACGAAAAAGTCCTGTAAAATCGCCGAATTTCCGCGAATATTCCATCGTCTTGTAGGAAATTTTCTCAGCTTTCTTTCTATATACCTATGTATTTAACGAATGTGTCTCCTTATGGCCGAAAAAAGCAAAAAATGTAAAGGAGTGCTAGGATCCGGCATCCTAGCACATCAAACCGCCGAACAAAAATACTTCCGAACATTCTAGAATTTTTTCGATATTTTTCCCGTAATCTACGCCATTGAATTAGTATAGAGGTGTAATTGTTTTGACGCGAAATTTTTTTTCGTCTACTGTCACTACCGCCAATTCCAATATTGTGTCCGGTCGAACTTCGACGACGAAAAAGTCCTGTAAAACCGCGGAATTTCCGCGACTATTCCATCGTCTTGTAGGAAATTTTCTCAGCTTTCTTTCTATATACCTACGTATTTAACGAATGTGTCTCCTTATGGCCGAAAAAAGCAAAAAATGTAAAGGAGTGCTAGGATCCGGCATCCTAGCACATCAAACCGCCAAACAAAAATACTTCTGAACGTTCTAGAATTTTTTCGATATTTTTGCCGTATTCTACGCCATTGAATTAGTATAGAGGTGTAATTGTTTTGACGCGAATTTTGTTTTCGTCCACCGTCACTACCGCCAATTCCAATATAATATCCGGTCGAACTTCGACGACGAAAAAGTCCTGTAAAACCACCGAATTTCCGCGAATATTCCATCGTCTTGTAGGAAATTTTCTCAGCTTTCTTTCTATATAACTATGTATTTAACGAATGTGTCTCCTTATGGCCGATAAAAGCAAAAAATGTAAGGGAGTGCTAGGATCCGGCATCCTAGCACATCAAACCGCCAAACAAAAATACTTCCGAACGTTCTAGAATTTTTTCGATATTTTTCCCGTATTCTGCGCCATTGTATTAGTATAGAGGTGTAATTGTTTTGACGCCAAATTTTTTTTTCTCTACTGTCACTACTGCCAATTCCAATATTTTGTCCGGTCGAACTTCGACGACGAAAAAGTCCCGTAAAACCGCGGAATTTTCGCGAGTATTCCATCGTCTTGTAGGAAATTTTCTCAGCTTTCTTTCTATATACCTATGTATTCAACGAATGTGTCTCCTTATGGTCGAAAAAAGCAAAAAATGTAAAGGAGCGCTAGGATCCGGCATCCTAGCACATCAAACCGCCAAACAAAAATACTTCTGACCGTTCTAGAATTTTTTCGATATTTTTCCCGTATTCTACGCCATTGAATTAGTATAGAGGTGTAATTGTTTTGACGCGAAATTTTTTTTCGTCTACTGTCACTACCGCCAATTCCAATATTGTGTCCGGTCGAACTTCGACGACGAAAAAGTCCTGTAAAACCGCAGAATTTCCGCGACTATTCCATCGTCTTGTAGGAAATTTTCTCAGCTTTCTTTCTATATACCTATGTATTTAACGAATGTGTCTCCTTATGGCCGAAAAAAGCAAAAAATGTAAAGGAGTGCTAGGATCCGGCATCCTAGCACATCAAACCGCCAAACAAAAATACTTCCGAACGTTCTAGAATTTTTTCGATATTTTTCCCGTATTCTGCGCCATTGTATTAGTATAGAAGTGTAATTGTTTTGACGCGAATTTTTTTTTCGTCCACTGTCACTACCGCCAATTCCAATATTATGTCCGGTGGAACTTCGACGACGAAAAAGTCCTGTAAAACCGCCGAATTTTCGCGAGTATTCCATCGTCTTGTAGGAAATTTTCTCAGCTTTCTTCCTATATACCTATGTATTTAACGAATGTTTCACCTTATGGCCGAAAAAAGCAAAAAATGTAAAGGAGTGCTAGGATCCGGCATCCTAGCACATCAAACCGCCAAACAAAAATACTTCCGAACGTTCTAGAATTTTTTCGATATTTTTCCCGTATTCTGCGCCATTGTATTAGTATAGAAGTGTAATTGTTTTGACGCGAATTTTTTTTTCGTCCACTGTCACTACCGCCAATTCCAATATTATTTCCGGTGGAACTTCGACGACGAAAAAGTCCTGTAAAACCGCGGAATTTCCGCGAGTATTCCATCGTTTTGTAGGAAATTTTCTCAGCTTTCTTTCTATATACCTATGTATTTAACGTATGTGTCACCTTATGGCCGAAAAAAGCAAATAATGTAAAGGAGTGCTAGGATCCGGCATCCTAGCACATCAAACCGCCAAACAAAAATACTTCTGAACGTTCTAGAATTTTTTCGATATATTTGCCGTATTCTACGCCATTGAATTAGTATAGAGGTGTAATTGTTTTGACGCGAATTTTGTTTTCGTCCACTGTCACTACCGCCAATTCCAATATTATGTCCGGTCGAACTTCGACGACGAAAAAGTCCTGTAAAACCGCCGAATTTTCGCGAGTATTCCATCGTCTTGTAGGAAATTTTCTCAGCTTTCTTCCTATATACCTATGTATTTAACGAATGTTTCACCTTATGGCCGAAAAAAGCAAAAAATGTAAAGGAGTGCTAGGATCCGGCATCCTAGCACATCAAACCGCCAAACAAAAATACTTCTGAATGTTGTAGAATTTTTTCGATTTTTTTCCCGTATTCTACGCCATTGAATTAGTATAGAGGTGTAATTGTTTTGACGCGAATTTTGTTTTCGTCCACTGTCACTACCGCCAATTCCAATATTATGTCCGGTCGAACTTCGACGACGAAAAAGTCCTGAAAAACCGCGGAATTTCCGCGAATATTCCATCGTCTTGTAGGAAATTTTCTCAGCTTTCTTTCTATATACCTATGTATTTAACGAATGTGTCTCCTTATGGCCGAAAAAAGCAAAAAATCTAAAGGAGTGCTAGGATCCGGCATCCTAGCACATCAAACCGCCAAACAAAAATACTTCCGAACGTTCTAGAATTTTTTCGATATTTTTCCCGTATTCTGCGCCATTGTATTAGTATAGAAGTGTAATTGTTTTGACGCGAATTTTTTTTTCGTCCACTGTCACTACCGCCAATTCCAATATTATGTCCGGTGGAACTTCGACGACGAAAAAGTCCTGTAAAACCGCGGAATTTCCGCGAATATTCCATCGTATTGTAGGAAATTTTCTCAGCTTTCTTTCTATATACCTATGTATTTAACGAATGTGTCACCTTATGGCCGAAAAAAGCAAAAAATGTAAAGGAGTGCTAGGATCCGGCATCCTAGCACATCAAACCGCCAAAGAAAAATACTTCCGAACGTTCTAGAATTTTTTCGATATTTTTCCCGTATTCTACGCCATTGAATTAGTATAGAGGTGTAATTGTTTTGACGCGAAATTTTTTTTCGTCTACTGTCACTACCGCCAATTCCAATATTGTGTCCGGTCGAACTTCGACGACGAAAAAGTCCTGTAAAACCGCGGAATTTTCGCGAGTATTCCATCGTTTTGTAGGAAATTTTCTCAGCTTTCTTTCTATATACCTATGTATTTAACGTATGTGTCACCTTATGGCCGAAAAAAGCAAATAATGTAAAGGAGTGCTAGGATCCGGCATCCTAGCACATCAAACCGCCAAACAAAAATACTTCTGAACGTTCTAGAATTTTTTCGATATATTTGCCGTATTCTACGCCATTGAATTAGTATAGAGGTGTAATTGTTTTGACGCGAATTTTGTTTTCGTCCACTGTCACTACCGCCAATTCCAATATTATGTCCGGTCGAACTTCGACGACGAAAAAGTCCTGTAAAACCGCCGAATTTTCGCGAGTATTCCATCGTCTTGTAGGAAATTTTCTCAGCTTTCTTCCTATATACCTATGTATTTAACGAATGTTTCACCTTATGGCCGAAAAAAGCAAAAAATGTAAAGGAGTGCTAGTATCCGGCATCCTAGCACATCAAACCGCCAAACAAAAATACTTCTGAATGTTGTAGAATTTTTTCGATTTTTTTCCCGTATTCTACGCCATTGAATTAGTATAGAGGTGTAATTGTTTTGACGCGAATTTTGTTTTCGTCCACTGTCACTACCGCCAATTCCAATATTATGTCCGGTCGAACTTCGACGACGAAAAAGTCCTGAAAAACCGCGGAATTTCCGCGAGTATTCCATCGTCATGTAGGAAATTTTCTCAGCTTTCTTTCTATATACCTATGTATTTAACGAATGTGTCACCTTATGGCCGAAAAAAGCAAAAAATGTAAAGGAGTGCTAGGATCCGGCATCCTAGCACATCAAACCGCCAAACAAAAATACTTCCGAACGTTCTAGAATTTTTTCGATATTTTTCCCGTATTCTGCGCCATTGTATTAGTATAGAGGTGTAATTGTTTTGACGCGAATTTTTTTTTCGTCCACTGTCACTACCGCCAATTCCAATATTATGTCCGGTCGAACTTCGACGACGAAAAAGTCCTGTAAAACCGCGGAATTTCCGCGAATATTCCATCGTCTTGTAGGAAATTTTCTCAGCTTTCTTCCTATATACCTATGTATTTAACGAATGTTTCACCTTATGGCCGAAAAAAGCAAAAAATGTAAAGGAGTGCTAGGATCCGGCATCCTAGCACATCAAACCGCCAAACAAAAATACTTCTGAATGTTCTAGAATTTTTTCGATATTTTTCCCGTATTCTACGCCATTGTATTAGTATAGAGGTAGGTGTAATTGTTTTGACGCGAAATTTTTTTTCGTCTACTGTCACTACCGCCAATTCCAATATTGTGTCCGGTCGAACTTCGACGACGAAAAAGTCCTGTAAAACCGCGGAATTTCCGCGACTATTCCATCGTCTTGTAGGAAATTTTCTCAGCTTTCTTCCTATATACCTATGTATTTAACGAATGTTTCACCTTATGGCCGAAAAAAGCAAAAAATGTAAAGGAGTGCTAGGATCCGGCATCCTAGCACATCAAACCGCCAAACAAAAATACTTCCGAACATTCTAGAATTTTTTCGATATTTTTCCCGTAATCTACGCCATTGAATTAGTATAGAGGTGTAATTGTTTTGACGCGAAATTTTTTTTCGTCTACTGTCACTACCGCCAATTCCAATATTGTGTCCGGTCGAACTTCGACGACGAAAAAGTCCTGTAAAACCGCGGAATTTCCGCGACTATTCCATCGTCTTGTAGGAAATTTTCTCAGCTTTCTTTCTATATACCTACGTATTTAACGAATGTGTCTCCTTATGGCCGAAAAAAGCAAAAAATGTAAAGGAGTGCTAGGATCCGGCATCCTAGCACATCAAACCGCCAAACAAAAATACTTCTGAACGTTCTAGAATTTTTTCGATATTTTTGCCGTATTCTACGCCATTGAATTAGTATAGAGGTGTAATTGTTTTGACGCGAATTTTGTTTTCGTCTACCGTCACTACCGCCAATTCCAATATTATATCCGGTCGAACTTCGACGACGAAAAAGTCCTGTAAAACCGCCGAATTTCCGCGAATATTCCATCGTCTTGTAGGAAATTTTCTCAGCTTTCTTCCTATATACCTATGTATTTAACGAATGTTTCACCTTATGGCCGAAAAAAGCAAAAAATGTAAAGGAGTGCTAGGATCCGGCATCCTAGCACATCAAACCGCCAAACAAAAATACTTCTGAATGTTCTAGAATTTTTTCGATATTTTTCCCGTATTCTACGCCATTGTATTAGTATAGAGGTGTAATTGTTTTGACGCGAATTTTTTTTTCGTCCACTGTCACTACCGCCAATTCCAATATTATGTCCGGTCGAACTTCGACGACGAAAAAGTCCTGTAAAACCGCGGAATTTCCGCGAATATTCCATCGTCTTGTAGGAAATTTTCTCAGCTTTCTTTCTATATACCTATGTATTCAACGAATGTGTCACCTTATGGCCGAAAAAAGCAAAAAATGTAAAGGAGTGCTAGGATCCGGCATCCTAGCACATCAAACCGCCAAAGAAAAATACTTCCGAACGTTCTAGAATTTTTTCGATATTTTTCCCGTATTCTGCGCCATTGTATTAGTATAGAGGTGTAATTGTTTTGACGCGAATTTTTTTTTCGTCCACTGTCACTACCGCCAATTCCAATATTATGTCCGGTCGAACTTCGACGACGAAAAAGTCCTGTAAAACCGCGGAATTTCCGCGAATATTCCATCGTTTTGTAGGAAAGTTTCTCAGCTTTCTTTCTATATACCTATGTATTCAACGAATGTGTCACCTTATGGCCGAAAAAAGAAAAAAATGTAAAGGAGCGCTAGGATCCAGCATCCTAGCACATCAAACCGCCAAACAAAAATACTTCTGAACGTTCTAGAATTTTTTCGATATTTTTCCCGTATTCTACGCCATTGAATTAGTATAGAGGTGTAATTGTTTTGACGCGAAATTTTTTTTCGTCTACTGTCACTACCGCCAATTCCAATATTGTGTCCGGTCGAACTTCGACGACGAAAAAGTCCTGTAAAACCACGGAATTTCCGCGAGTATTCCATCGTTTTGTAGGAAATTTTCACAGCTTTCTTTCTATATACCTATGTATTTAACGAATGTGTCACCTTATGGCCGAAAAAAGCAAAAAATATAAAGGAGTGCTAGGATCCGGCATCCTAGCACATCAAACCGCCGAACAAAAATACTTCCGAAGATTCTAGAATTTTTTCGATATTTTTCCCGTAATCTACGCCATTGAATTAGTATAGGGGTGTAATTGTTTTGACGCGAAATTTTTTTTCGTCTACTGTCACTACCGCCAATTCCAATATTGTGTCCGGTCGAACTTCGACGACGAAAAAGTCCTGTAAAACCGCGGAATTTCCGCGAATATTCCATCGTCTTGTAGGAAATTTTCTCAGCTTTCTTTCTATATACCTATGTATTTAACGAATGTGTCTCCTTATGGCCGAAAAAAGCAAAAAATGTAAAGGAGTGCTAGGATCCGGCATCCTAGCACATCAAACCGCCAAAGAAAAATACTTCCGAACGTTCTAGAATTTTTTCGATATTTTTCCCGTATTCTACGCCATTGAATTAGTATAGAGGTGTAATTGTTTTGACGCGAATTTTTTTTTCGTCTACTGTCACTACCGCCAATTCCAATATTGTGTCCGGTCGAACTTCGACGACGAAAAAGTCCTGTAAAACCGCGGAATTTTCGCGAGTATTCCATCGTTTTGTAGGAAATTTTCTCAGCTTTCTTTCTATATACCTATGTATTTAACGTATGTGTCACCTTATGGCCGAAAAAAGCAAATAATGTAAAGGAGTGCTAGGATCCGGCATCCTAGCACATCAAACCGCCAAACAAAAATACTTCTGAACGTTCTAGAATTTTTTCGATATATTTGCCGTATTCTACGCCATTGAATTAGTATAGAGGTGTAATTGTTTTGACGCGAATTTTGTTTTCGTCCACTGTCACTACCGCCAATTCCAATATTATGTCCGGTCGAACTTCGACGACGAAAAAGTCCTGTAAAACCGCCGAATTTTCGCGAGTATTCCATCGTCTTGTAGGAAATTTTCTCAGCTTTCTTCCTATATACCTATGTATTTAACGAATGTTTCACCTTATGGCCGAAAAAAGCAAAAAATGTAAAGGAGTGCTAGTATCCGGCATCCTAGCACATCAAACCGCCAAACAAAAATACTTCTGAATGTTGTAGAATTTTTTCGATTTTTTTCCCGTATTCTACGCCATTGAATTAGTATAGAGGTGTAATTGTTTTGACGCGAATTTTGTTTTCGTCCACTGTCACTACCGCCAATTCCAATATTATGTCCGGTCGAACTTCGACGACGAAAAAGTCCTGAAAAACCGCGGAATTTCCGCGAGTATTCCATCGTCATGTAGGAAATTTTCTCAGCTTTCTTTCTATATACCTATGTATTTAACGAATGTGTCACCTTATGGCCGAAAAAAGCAAAAAATGTAAAGGAGTGCTAGGATCCGGCATCCTAGCACATCAAACCGCCAAACAAAAATACTTCCGAACGTTCTAGAATTTTTTCGATATTTTTCCCGTATTCTGCGCCATTGTATTAGTATAGAGGTGTAATTGTTTTGACGCGAATTTTTTTTTCGTCCACTGTCACTACCGCCAATTCCAATATTATGTCCGGTCGAACTTCGACGACGAAAAAGTCCTGTAAAACCGCGGAATTTCCGCGAATATTCCATCGTCTTGTAGGAAATTTTCTCAGCTTTCTTCCTATATACCTATGTATTTAACGAATGTTTCACCTTATGGCCGAAAAAAGCAAAAAATGTAAAGGAGTGCTAGGATCCGGCATCCTAGCACATCAAACCGCCAAACAAAAATACTTCTGAATGTTCTAGAATTTTTTCGATATTTTTCCCGTATTCTACGCCATTGTATTAGTATAGAGGTAGGTGTAATTGTTTTGACGCGAAATTTTTTTTCGTCTACTGTCACTACCGCCAATTCCAATATTGTGTCCGGTCGAACTTCGACGACGAAAAAGTCCTGTAAAACCGCGGAATTTCCGCGACTATTCCATCGTCTTGTAGGAAATTTTCTCAGCTTTCTTCCTATATACCTATGTATTTAACGAATGTTTCACCTTATGGCCGAAAAAAGCAAAAAATGTAAAGGAGTGCTAGGATCCGGCATCCTAGCACATCAAACCGCCAAACAAAAATACTTCCGAACATTCTAGAATTTTTTCGATATTTTTCCCGTAATCTACGCCATTGAATTAGTATAGAGGTGTAATTGTTTTGACGCGAAATTTTTTTTCGTCTACTGTCACTACCGCCAATTCCAATATTGTGTACGGTCGAACTTCGACGACGAAAAAGTCCTGTAAAACCGCGGAATTTCCGCGACTATTCCATCGTCTTGTAGGAAATTTTCTCAGCTTTCTTTCTATATACCTACGTATTTAACGAATGTGTCTCCTTATGGCCGAAAAAAGCAAAAAATGTAAAGGAGTGCTAGGATCCGGCATCCTAGCACATCAAACCGCCAAACAAAAATACTTCTGAACGTTCTAGAATTTTTTCGATATTTTTGCCGTATTCTACGCCATTGAATTAGTATAGAGGTGTAATTGTTTTGACGCGAATTTTGTTTTCGTCTACCGTCACTACCGCCAATTCCAATATTATATCCGGTCGAACTTCGACGACGAAAAAGTCCTGTAAAACCGCCGAATTTCCGCGAATATTCCATCGTCTTGTAGGAAATTTTCTCAGCTTTCTTCCTATATACCTATGTATTTAACGAATGTTTCACCTTATGGCCGAAAAAAGCAAAAAATGTAAAGGAGTGCTAGGATCCGGCATCCTAGCACATCAAACCGCCAAACAAAAATACTTCTGAATGTTCTAGAATTTTTTCGATATTTTTCCCGTATTCTACGCCATTGTATTAGTATAGAGGTGTAATTGTTTTGACGCGAATTTTTTTTTCGTCCACTGTCACTACCGCCAATTCCAATATTATGTCCGGTCGAACTTCGACGACGAAAAAGTCCTGTAAAACCGCGGAATTTCCGCGAATATTCCATCGTCTTGTAGGAAATTTTCTCAGCTTTCTTTCTATATACCTATGTATTCAACGAATGTGTCACCTTATGGCCGAAAAAAGCAAAAAATGTAAAGGAGTGCTAGGATCCGGCATCCTAGCACATCAAACCGCCAAAGAAAAATACTTCCGAACGTTCTAGAATTTTTTCGATATTTTTCCCGTATTCTGCGCCATTGTATTAGTATAGAGGTGTAATTGTTTTGACGCGAATTTTTTTTTCGTCCACTGTCACTACCGCCAATTCCAATATTATGTCCGGTCGAACTTCGACGACGAAAAAGTCCTGTAAAACCGCGGAATTTCCGCGAATATTCCATCGTTTTGTAGGAAAGTTTCTCAGCTTTCTTTCTATATACCTATGTATTCAACGAATGTGTCACCTTATGGCCGAAAAAAGAAAAAAATGTAAAGGAGCGCTAGGATCCAGCATCCTAGCACATCAAACCGCCAAACAAAAATACTTCTGAACGTTCTAGAATTTTTTCGATATTTTTCCCGTATTCTACGCCATTGAATTAGTATAGAGGTGTAATTGTTTTGACGCGAAATTTTTTTTCGTCTACTGTCACTACCGCCAATTCCAATATTGTGTCCGGTCGAACTTCGACGACGAAAAAGTCCTGTAAAACCGCGGAATTTCCGCGAGTATTCCATCGTTTTGTAGGAAATTTTCACAGCTTTCTTTCTATATACCTATGTATTTAACGAATGTGTCACCTTATGGCCGAAAAAAGCAAAAAATATAAAGGAGTGCTAGGATCCGGCATCCTAGCACATCAAACCGCCGAACAAAAATACTTCCGAAGATTCTAGAATTTTTTCGATATTTTTCCCGTAATCTACGCCATTGAATTAGTATAGGGGTGTAATTGTTTTGACGCGAAATTTTTTTTCGTCTACTGTCACTACCGCCAATTCCAATATTGTGTCCGGTCGAACTTCGACGACGAAAAAGTCCTGTAAAACCGCGGAATTTCCGCGAATATTCCATCGTCTTGTAGGAAATTTTCTCAGCTTTCTTTCTATATACCTATGTATTTAACGAATGTGTCTCCTTATGGCCGAAAAAAGCAAAAAATGTAAAGGAGTGCTAGGATCCGGCATCCTAGCACATCAAACCGCCAAACAAAAATACTTCTGAACGTTCTAGAATTTTTTCGATATTTTTGCCGTATTCTACGCCATTGAATTAGTATAGAGGTGTAATTGTTTTGACGCGAATTTTGTTTTCGTCCACTGTCACTACCGCCAATTCCAATATTATGTCCGGTCGAACTTCGACGACGAAAAAGTCCTGTAAAATCGCCGAATTTCCGCGAATATTCCATCGTCTTGTAGGAAATTTTCTCAGCTTTCTTTCTATATACCTATGTATTTAACGAATGTGTCTCCTTATGGCCGAAAAAAGCAAAAAATGTAAAGGAGTGCTAGGATCCGGCATCCTAGCACATCAAACCGCCGAACAAAAATACTTCCGAACATTCTAGAATTTTTTCGATATTTTTCCCGTAATCTACGCCATTGAATTAGTATAGAGGTGTAATTGTTTTGACGCGAAATTTTTTTTCGTCTACTGTCACTACCGCCAATTCCAATATTGTGTCCGGTCGAACTTCGACGACGAAAAAGTCCTGTAAAACCGCGGAATTTCCGCGACTATTCCATCGTCTTGTAGGAAATTTTCTCAGCTTTCTTTCTATATACCTACGTATTTAACGAATGTGTCTCCTTATGGCCGAAAAAAGCAAAAAATGTAAAGGAGTGCTAGGATCCGGCATCCTAGCACATCAAACCGCCAAACAAAAATACTTCTGAACGTTCTAGAATTTTTTCGATATTTTTGCCGTATTCTACGCCATTGAATTAGTATAGAGGTGTAATTGTTTTGACGCGAATTTTGTTTTCGTCCACCGTCACTACCGCCAATTCCAATATAATATCCGGTCGAACTTCGACGACGAAAAAGTCCTGTAAAACCGCCGAATTTCCGCGAATATTCCATCGTCTTGTAGGAAATTTTCTCAGCTTTCTTTCTATATAACTATGTATTTAACGAATGTGTCTCCTTATGGCCGATAAAAGCAAAAAATGTAAGGGAGTGCTAGGATCCGGCATCCTAGCACATCAAACCGCCAAACAAAAATACTTCCGAACGTTCTAGAATTTTTTCGATATTTTTCCCGTATTCTGCGCCATTGTATTAGTATAGAGGTGTAATTGTTTTGACGCCAAATTTTTTTTTGTCTACTGTCACTACTGCCAATTCCAATATTTTGTCCGGTCGAACTTCGACGACGAAAAAGTCCCGTAAAACCGCGGAATTTTCGCGAGTATTCCATCGTCTTGTAGGAAATTTTCTCAGCTTTCTTTCTATATACCTATGTATTCAACGAATGTGTCTCCTTATGGTCGAAAAAAGCAAAAAATGTAAAGGAGCGCTAGGATCCGGCATCCTAGCACATCAAACCGCCAAACAAAAATACTTCTGACCGTTCTAGAATTTTTTCGATATTTTTCCCGTATTCTACGCCATTGAATTAGTATAGAGGTGTAATTGTTTTGACGCGAAATTTTTTTTCGTCTACTGTCACTACCGCCAATTCCAATATTGTGTCCGGTCGAACTTCGACGACGAAAAAGTCCTGTAAAACCGCAGAATTTCCGCGACTATTCCATCGTCTTGTAGGAAATTTTCTCAGCTTTCTTTCTATATACCTATGTATTTAACGAATGTGTCTCCTTATGGCCGAAAAAAGCAAAAAATGTAAAGGAGTGCTAGGATCCGGCATCCTAGCACATCAAACCGCCAAACAAAAATACTTCCGAACGTTCTAGAATTTTTTCGATATTTTTCCCGTATTCTGCGCCATTGTATTAGTATAGAAGTGTAATTGTTTTGACGCGAATTTTTTTTTCGTCCACTGTCACTACCGCCAATTCCAATATTATGTCCGGTGGAACTTCGACGACGAAAAAGTCCTGTAAAACCGCCGAATTTTCGCGAGTATTCCATCGTCTTGTAGGAAATTTTCTCAGCTTTCTTCCTATATACCTATGTATTTAACGAATGTTTCACCTTATGGCCGAAAAAAGCAAAAAATGTAAAGGAGTGCTAGGATCCGGCATCCTAGCACATCAAACCGCCAAACAAAAATACTTCCGAACGTTCTAGAATTTTTTCGATATTTTTCCCGTATTCTGCGCCATTGTATTAGTATAGAAGTGTAATTGTTTTGACGCGAATTTTTTTTTCGTCCACTGTCACTACCGCCAATTCCAATATTATTTCCGGTGGAACTTCGACGACGAAAAAGTCCTGTAAAACCGCGGAATTTCCGCGAGTATTCCATCGTTTTGTAGGAAATTTTCTCAGCTTTCTTTCTATATACCTATGTATTTAACGTATGTGTCACCTTATGGCCGAAAAAAGCAAATAATGTAAAGGAGTGCTAGGATCCGGCATCCTAGCACATCAAACCGCCAAACAAAAATACTTCTGAACGTTCTAGAATTTTTTCGATATATTTGCCGTATTCTACGCCATTGAATTAGTATAGAGGTGTAATTGTTTTGACGCGAATTTTGTTTTCGTCCACTGTCACTACCGCCAATTCCAATATTATGTCCGGTCGAACTTCGACGACGAAAAAGTCCTGTAAAACCGCCGAATTTTCGCGAGTATTCCATCGTCTTGTAGGAAATTTTCTCAGCTTTCTTCCTATATACCTATGTATTTAACGAATGTTTCACCTTATGGCCGAAAAAAGCAAAAAATGTAAAGGAGTGCTAGGATCCGGCATCCTAGCACATCAAACCGCCAAACAAAAATACTTCTGAATGTTGTAGAATTTTTTCGATTTTTTTCCCGTATTCTACGCCATTGAATTAGTATAGAGGTGTAATTGTTTTGACGCGAATTTTGTTTTCGTCCACTGTCACTACCGCCAATTCCAATATTATGTCCGGTCGAACTTCGACGACGAAAAAGTCCTGAAAAACCGCGGAATTTCCGCGAATATTCCATCGTCTTGTAGGAAATTTTCTCAGCTTTCTTTCTATATACCTATGTATTCAACGAATGTGTCACCTGTAAAATCCTGTAAAATCCTGTAAAATCGCCGAATTTCCGCGAATATTCCATCGTCTTGTAGGAAATTTTCTCAGCTTTCTTTCTATATACCTATGTATTTAACGAATGTGTCTCCTTATGGCCGAAAAAAGCAAAAAATGTAAAGGAGTGCTAGGATCCGGCATCCTAGCACATCAAACCGCCGAACAAAAATACTTCCGAACATTCTAGAATTTTTTCGATATTTTTCCCGTAATCTACGCCATTGAATTAGTATAGAGGTGTAATTGTTTTGACGCGAAATTTTTTTTCGTCTACTGTCACTACCGCCAATTCCAATATTGTGTCCGGTCGAACTTCGACGACGAAAAAGTCCTGTAAAACCGCGGAATTTCCGCGACTATTCCATCGTCTTGTAGGAAATTTTCTCAGCTTTCTTTCTATATACCTACGTATTTAACGAATGTGTCTCCTTATGGCCGAAAAAAGCAAAAAATGTAAAGGAGTGCTAGGATCCGGCATCCTAGCACATCAAACCGCCAAACAAAAATACTTCTGAACGTTCTAGAATTTTTTCGATTTTTTTCCCGTATTCTACGCCATTGTATTAGTATAGAGGTGTAATTGTTTTGACGCGAATTTTTTTTTCGTCCACTGTCACTACCGCCAATTCCAATATTATATCCGGTCGAACTTCGACGACGAAAAAGTCCTGTAAAACCGCCGAATTTCCGCGAATATTCCATCGTCTTGTAGGAAATTTTCTCAGCTTTCTTTCTATATACCTATGTATTTAACGAATGTGTCTCCTTATGGCCGATAAAAGCAAAAAATGTAAGGGAGTGCTGGGATCCGGCATCCTAGCACATCAAACCGCCAAACAAAAATACTTCCGAACGTTCTAGAATTTTTTCGATATTTTTCCCGTATTCTGCGCCATTGTATTAGTATAGAGGTGTAATTGTTTTGACGCGATTTTTTTTTTCGTCCACTGTCACTACCGCCAATTCCAATATTATGTCCGGTCGAACTTCGACGACGAAAAAGTCCTGTAAAACCGCGGAATTTCCGCGAATATTCCATCGTCTTGTAGGAAATTTTCTCAGCTTTCTTTCCATATACCTATGTATTTAACGAATGTGTCTCCTTATGGCCGAAAAAAGCAAAAAATGTACAGGAGTGCTAGGATCCGGCATCCTAGCACATCAAACCGCCAAACAAAAATACTTCTGAACGTTCTAGAATTTTTTCAACGGCATGTTGCTAGTCAGGTAAATGCGCAACTTTGCCCCAACCCCAACCCCAAAACCATCTTCGTATCTCTCATGGTTTCCGAGATCCCAATGGCTGTATACATACCACAACCTCCTCCCTATGAGCATTGTTTTCAGGATTGATTTCTTCATTCAAATATTACGATGCTCAATCTCCAAAAAACCCGCAGTAATTGTCTCTAATAAGGGCTGCCAATTTGAAGGCGCCTACTAGACGGTGGGAACGTAAATATTAGAATACTCCGTGGCGCATTCTCAAAAATTTCGTCTAAACTGCCGTTAAAACATCTATTAGGGTAAACTTAAATTGATATCGGCGTCATTTTCGAATTAATAAAAAGCGGTCGAAACATTGAAATTACCTTACGCGCATATATCATCATCACGGAGGAATCCCATCAGGGTACAGGAATCTCGAGTGATGAGATGTGATATCATTAGTGATGGAAATATAATAATAATAATAATAATGAATGCTTTTATTGCAATGAATAAAATAGATAACTATCATCTAACGATTAATAAATACATTGCAAAAGGTAGAGTTCGCACTTCTTTGAGTGTTAATCAAAGAAGCAGCGCTCTTCCACTCAACCTTGGTGAATAATAAATCTTAAAAAACTTTAGAAAAACAAATTAGAAAAAAAACTTAAACTTACAATTGACGGAATGACTTGAATAGCAGTCAGCCGGAGTATGGAACATCAATTAAGTAGGCATATCTAGATAGACGTTTCTATGTAAACTGAATAGTTTTAGTGAGTAGTGCATTCTAAATCTTTTTTTGTAAACCATATCGTTATTCTGTTTCATTCTGTCTGGAATAAGATTATACATTTTTGGTAGATTGTAGGCGAACGAAGCTTTGAATTGAGATGTGTTGTGCTGGGGGATGGATATTTTGTTTTCAAATCGAAGATCTCTGTGGTTGGTTTCAGATCTGTACTTAATTTTTTTGTTAAGGTATGTAGGTTTCTGTGACCTCACGATTTTATGATGTAAAGTGCTGAGATGCTGCAGGAGTCGCCTGTTTTCCATATTCAGCCAGCCCAATTGTGGCAAATAGGTAGAGGTGGGTTTTCTCGTTGTTACGCCAAATATAAGTCTCAAATTTGTCTCAAGGCAGGCCCAAAAACACAGTCTGGATAGTTGAGTTGCGATAATACCAGAGATTCACAAAGAGTTATTTTCGTATTTCTAGTCAGCATTTCTCGATTACGATATATCATTTTGAGGTTGCAGAAAGCTTTTTTTACTAGTGAGGATGTGTGTGCTGCAAAGCAGAGATCGTCGTCCATCACTAGGCCGAGGTTTTTTTCGCAATGTGATAGTTGTAGGTTTTCGTTATTGATTCTTAATGAAATAGCGTCATATTTTTCCTTCCGTAATTTTTCCCTACCGAACAGTAGCGCTTTGGATTTATAATTATTAATTTGTAGGCAAAATTTTTCAGAAATCGTAAAAAGATTATTCAAGTCATCATTTATCTTTTCACAAGCCCTCTCTATTTCTTCGAAAAATCGAATATTCAGAGAGAGAGAAATTTATTTATTTAGCTGAGAGCTAACATACAAATAAGTACTAGTACTAATATATTACTAAAACTAATTTAGAAAGTTAAACAATAAAAATTTCAACCGTCACAAATTTACAAACAACGATCACTACAAAAAACATGGTGAATACATATTACATGTATATATAAATATAAATAGATATTCCAGAGAAAAGTTTTATCACATTTCCTAATGCTAACTAATTTAAAAAATGCTCTTTCAATGGCTTAATAAATATGCCAATGTTTCCAGACGTTTTAATCGCTTCAGGTAAGTTATTATAATCACTCGTGCCTTCATCATATATATTTCGTTTAGTTTTCCTCAATGAGGTAGGAAATATTTGGACGTGATTTCTTTGTCTGGTATTGTAACGGTGAATATCTTTCCTGAACCGAACATTCTCACTTAAATAAGTCGGAAGCAAATTATTTAGAATCTTATATATAAAAACTAACGTACGAAATTGAATGTATTCTTTGACTGGAAGCCAATGTAATGTCATTTGCATTGATAAAATGCTAGTATATTTAGAACTCCTCAGAATAAATCTCATACAGCGATTTTGTAAAATTTGAACCTCGAAAACTGGTCATAGGATCGATCTGTAAATTGGACTACGTAATGAGGATGCCAAGATCTACAATATATCAAAATTAGAGAAAAATTAGCCGAAAGCCATTTTACCTACTAAATGTGCGGGGTCCTTTGCCGGTGTGTGTATTTCTTTTAGCAGCTAGAATTGAACAAAGAATGTCTTCCTTACACTTTAGCACCGCCTAAATGAAACAGTTTTTGGTTTTTGCACAAACGTAGAAAAAATATGGGATGCAAAGATTGTTAATACCTTAGGAATGTCGACGAGGCCCTCACGCTGAGTTGGACAACACGTCGAGTGCAATAAACATTTACTTTTAGCACTTGCATAATTAACTATTAATGAACCTTCCCAACGTATAAATAGACCACAAGCCCAGGCACAATTTCAGGGGGTGATTTTATACACCACGAGTCATATATAATGTTGAAGTACTGGTCGAGAAACAAACGTTGGGCACTATGCCGTCAATTTTCCGCGGTACAGGTGAGTGTACAGGCGAGTTGAAATGTCGTAAAAAAGGGGGTACTTTTTGATTACTTTATACATGACTGCACTATTCTCGTCAAAGAGGCAATGAAAAAAGAATGCTCTAAAACCCAGCGCCGTCCAAAAATAGCGGTACAGGGAGTCGGAATTTTTTTTTGAAATCGGCGATTTTATCCCCCCTCCCCAGTTAATCGAATACTTGACGGCGTTGATTCAGTTAACTTTGCCTTTCCGTAAAAAACTATAATACTTCTATGCCATCAGAAAAGGGTGGTACATGGGGTCAGAAATCGCGAATCAAAACCCGATTTTTACCCCTTATGGGGGTGGTCATTTAGAATTTGACGGCACCGATTTCTAGCTTTGAGTTAACATTTATTGAGTATTCTAAACATGGTGCCGTCAAAAAATTATGGTTCATGCAGAAATAAATAAAAAATTACTAAAATTTTAGAGCAAAAAATCAATGTTTTCTTATAAGGTCATTTATTTCAGGACGGCATTCGGTTTTTTTTTAAGCAGAAACTACTTATAATGGCTTTATAATTATGCGTCAATAATTCATGGTACCCAATTGAAATACAGAATGAATATAAAAATGAAAAAATTTAAGAAAATTTAAAATTGCCTGCGCATTTATAAGACTTTATTTTTGAAATATTATCGTGGATAGCACTTATTTAAACATTAAAAAACATAGAAAAATTGGTGCCGTCAATTTTACCTTGTTATATTTTATGCTTTTGGCTTACTTTACCTACCGTATCGGTAATAATTTTGGTCAAAAATTACAAGACATTAACGATATAATATTGACCATTTCAAATAGCAAAATTGTGGTGCCGTCAACATTAAACGGAAACTTTACGTAATATGAGAATTTCAAAATTTTAACGATAATCTTGAGAATATTCGTTTTCGGTCCAAAAATCGAATAGTGAACTTTCATGCACAGTGATCTATCATCAAAAAAGCAGTATGAATTTAAATGTTTATAGAAAATTTTAATATTTATAAAATAAGTGATTAAGGATTTGAATAACAATGTATAAGCATTGTTTATATAGAAGATAGTTAGTCAACCTTATGGGATTATAATTGGATCAAAATGGATGCGACATGTAGATGGCGATAGTGAGCTCGCATCCAAGTCATGTCGTAACTTCAGTGATCTGGCCTCCAAGTCATGTCGCAACTTGATTAAAACAATGGAAAAGCATTAAAATCAGGGTTTTTTGAAGAAACCTGCATCAAAATGACGTCAAATATTCATGTTTGTAACTAATCACGCTAGATGACACTCGCGTTTGTGACCAATACCTTTTCGACAGGCATTGACTATCTTCTATTTAAACAATGGTATAAGTCATTAAGATTTTACTCTTCTGAAAAATTAATTGAAATACAATTAACACAAAAAAAATCTGATTTAATAAAGATTCAAATAAACCACCTTGTTATGCCAAACAATAGCCGAATCTGTGATACAGAGATAATCTCATATCACGGAGTAGATTTGGCGTAATGTAGGCACAAAGTTGGATAATTTTGCCCCTTAATTTTTAGGATTTGTTGCTCTCTGAAATGCATGTCGATACGCGGATTCTTTCAGATGTTCCCAAAGAAAGAAGTCATTTAAATCTGGTTGGTGATCTGGGAGGCCACCATATCATACCACATGTAGATATTAAGCGATCGCGAAATGTGTTTTAAAGAAATTGTGTCACTGGTCGTGACTCGTGACATTGTGACTCGAACAACCATTCTGTTGAAACCAAAATGTCCCCAAAATTAATAGGAAGTAGCTGCATTGTCGGACTAATTTGATTTCGACATGAAAAACGCATTTTTCTGCGTATTGTACCATATAAAATTGACGACATAGTAAAATATGTTATCTTTGAAGGATATAGCATTGAAACAGCTACATTTTAGGTTGTATAAAATGACCACCCCCACAAGGGGTAAAAATCGGGTTTTGATTCGCGATTTCCGATCCCCTGTACCACCCTTTTCTGACGGCATAGATGTATTATAGTTTTTTAAGGAAAGGCAAAGTTAACTGAATCAATGCTTTCAAGTATTCGATTAACTGGGGAGGGGGGGTAAAATCGCCGATTTCAAAAAAAAAATTCCGACTCCCTGTACCGCTATTTTTTGACGGCACTGGGTTTTAGAGCATTCTTTTTTCATTGCCTCTTTGACGAGAATAGTGCCGTCATGTATAAAGTAATCAAAAAGTACCCCCTTTTTTACCACATTTCAACTCGCCTGTACACTCACCTGTACCGCGGAAAATTGACGGCATAGTGCCCAACGTTTGTTTCTCGACCAGTACTTCAACATTATATATGATTCGTGGTGTATAAAATCACCCCCTGAAAATGTGCCTGGGCTTGTGGTCTATAACTGTTCTATAGACTATCCTTAAATTTTGGTTATGCAAAAATGAGGCTAATTTTTCTGTATCTGTACCTGAATAGGTTAAAGTTCTGTAGTTATTGTCAACGTTTCTAATATTGGGGTAGACTTCTTGGATAGCCTGATTGTGTAGTTTTTTGCCAAAATATTATATTAAATCAACCTGATATTAACTGCAATTTGCTTGATGATTTTCAAGTCTGTTAAAATTTTCTGCTGATAGGGCAACATTTACTAATCTATGAATCTCACCGTTGTATGCTGATTGTTTATTTTGGTATGGATGTAAAAAATTACTTGTAAAAAATTGCAAAATGGTGTTTGTTATTGGATTTACTTATTGTCAAATATAAAAAGTTAATTGAATTTTCTACTGTGATTCTATTGAAATTAAAACCATTGAAAAAATAGTCCTATACTTATTTGACTCCAAATGTCTATTATCTAGCAACTTATTCATCAAATCTATTATATTTCAAAAACTAAAATGCACATGGCAAAATGGCCAATAAAACATAAGTGCCACCTGCGAAATTGAAATAGCTATACTACACGGAAGAACGCGTTGCTTAGTAAATTAAATGGACCCGCTGTCATTTCTCGTAATTGCGAAGAAACCACCTCGGCCACGGTCACAATGAAAACGATCTCTAATGATAGAAATTGAAGATCACGAGACAAATTGGACTGGAACTGTGTAAGACCGCTGGTCCGGTCTATAATTTGTCGCGATTCCGTAATTTGTTTGTGAGACACGTCTGCTGCCCTCGGGCCGTCTCTGACGCGTTTCCAAAATTTGCGGAATTTAGAATGCTATTGGTCGGGGGCGTAAAGGTGTTCAGAACTTTTCTAATGGTCGTGACTGCTCTTCTGCTGATGCACAAGAGGTTAGTCACGGAATATCTTAAACGTTACACATGAACGGTTTCATATCCATTTCTGTACTTTGGTACCATATTTCCTTATTTCATTATTGAATTACCAACTATTTTTAATATTTATTCTCCATTAAGTCAACTGTATAGGAGTCGTCATAAGAAAAAAACTTAACCGAGATCTTAACCTAATATCACAATGTTACAATATTGACTAAACACTTATTCACAAAAATTCTTTCATTGAATATTAACTCTGACGGACAAGCAAATCCTTCGGACCCTTTTTGAAATATATTTCCGAAGAACAAGACTTTATTTCGGGAGGTAGTCTATTAAATATGAGAACACCCACGTTATTTAGGATGAATAAACCTATGAGCGTTAAAATACCCAGTTCCTTGAAAATTTTCCGGCAACTGACATTACTTGGAACACCAGCAATCGTCCTGATCATTCTCTTTTTATCCAAGAACACATCACCCGAGTTTGAAGACCAACCCCAGAAACCAATGCCGTACCTCAGTCGTGAATCAACTTGACCCTAATAAACATTGATCAACTGTTTCGTGGTTAGAACTGTTTTTAGATTCTTCATCATAAAATTTAGTGAGTAGAGTTTCGATACTAGAGAGTCGCAATGTGTTTTTCACAGCAATCTATGTAGAGTCCTAGAAATTTAACACAAGATGTAAGAAAAAGGCATGATACGTCCTCGTTATCGCTAGTTATTTGTAAATTATCACGTTTTCTGGTGGGTTTTAAACCATATATACTATGTTTTCGTGTTGTTTAAGTAAAGGTGGTTATAAGAAAACCATGCCGAGATTTTACTGAAAGTTTCATTAGCTTTATGTTCAAGAATAGTGTTAGATTTATCAGATATGATCACTGATGCATCATCGGCGTAAAAGGTGAAATGAACATCATCAATAGACTTTTCTGAGTCGTTAATATAGATCAGGAAGAGTATTGGACCCAGAACAGATCCTTGTGGTACCCCAGTCGAAGTGTTAATTAACAACGAGTTTACGTCTTTCTGGAAATTATTCTCATCTGTATTTATAATGGACACATACTGCTCCCTATTATAGAGGAATGTTTCGATCCAACTGAGGGCCGCATTATTAATACCATATCTTTTTAACTTGATGATTAACGCAATCAAAGGCCTTACTTAGATCGCAGAATATTCTAACTGGGTACTCCTTAGCTTTCGATATTTCTTTCGGAAATATTTGTGTTTTGGTTGTACAATTAATTTAAAAAATCCTATATGTTGCACTCTTAAATAGGCTACACTGTATAACGAATCTGTTTCACGGTATTTTCACTGGTGTCTCTGTAATTGACTGATCTTAGAATTTTGTTCCACCGTTTATACTTTTTCCAATTGATTTTAATAGGGAAATAGGAATATTTTTCATTTCAGTAATTCATTTTAATGATATATTGAATTGGTAAAGGAAACGAGGAAGCTAAAAAAATATCTTCTTGATTTGTTTTTGTTTGTTTCAGCAAAGTCCCAGCTTTCTTGAATGTGGTTGATATCGCTGGTCTAGTCAAAGGGGCGTCGGAAGGACAAGGGCTTGGAAATGCATTTCTTTCCCATATAAGCGCGTGTGACGCAATTTTTCACCTCTGTAGTAAGTATAGAACAACATTTCAATTTAAAAAGTATGTTAACTAAGTAACGCTAATTTGCAAATATAGTTGAATGACCAGAGAAGAAGGTTGTTTTTGAAAATAATGTGTTCTTTCCGTAAACCAGCTGCATCCTTACGAGCAACCCTCAGAAGCATTCGAGAAACTTACTTGGTCTGTGCAGACCTAGGTTTGTAGTCGTAAATGACAAAATCCCTTTCATGCAGATATTTTAAGAATTGCCATAATAGTCTGAGTACGTACCGTATATGAATTCCCAGAGTTCTTCGCTCCTGACGCATATCGACAACAGTATTTTTTTTTTCGGAAAAAGATATTGCACACGGACACTTCTATAGACAGAAATACGAGGGCTGTTTGGTAACTCCGTGACTATTTGAATAAAGAAAAAAAAAATTGGCAAATAAGCGTTTTATTTTTCAACATAATCTCCTTTTAGATCAATACATTTAGTCCAGCGTTTTTCCAGTTTTTTTATTCCTTCCAAATAATAGGTTTTCTCAAGGCCCTCAAAATAGGCGTTTGTTTCGGTTATAACCTCTTCATTCGACCCAAATCTCTTACCACTCAGCCATTTCTTCAGGTTTGGGAAAAGAAAATAGTCGCAAGGGGCTAAATCTGGAGAATATGCAGGATGGGGTAGTAGTTCGTAGCCCAATTTATGAATTTTTGCCATAGTGACTACACACGTGTGCACTCGTGCATTGTCTTGATGAAGCAGCACTTTTTTTTTCGCTAAATGTGGTCGTTTTTGCCTCAAATCAATATCGAATCTGTCTAAAAGCTCTGAATAATATTCGCCGTTGATCGTTCTACCCTTCTCTAAGTAATCTATATGAATGACACGGCGTGCATCCCAAAAAACTGTGGCCATAACCTTGTTGGCTGACAGACGCACCTTAGCCTTCTTTGGTGCACGTTCACCAGTTGACACCCACTGTTTTGATTGTTCCTTGGTCTCTGGGGTATTGTGATGGATCCATGTTTCGTCTACGGTTATATAACGGCGTAAAAACTCGCCCGGATTGCGATTGAACTTTGCCAAACACTCCTTTGAAGTGGTCACACGGTTGCGCTTGTGGTCGAGTGTGAGCAATCGCGGCACCCATCTCGCGGATAGCTTCTTCATGTCCAAATATTCATGTAAAATGTGATGTACTCGCTCAGTTGAGATGCCTACAGCCTCAGCTACCTCACGTACTTTTATTCTCCGATCGTCCAATATCATTCCATGGATTTTATCGACGATTTCAGGCGTGATGACCTCTTTTGGGCGACCTGAACGTACGGCGTCACTTGTGCTGGTACGACCACAACGGAACTCAGTAAACCACTTCTTAACCATTGAAATTGATGGTGCAGAGTTCCCATAGTATTTATCAAGTCTTTCCTTGGTTTCAGTTATGGTTTTTTTACGCAAAAAATAATGCTTAATCAACACACGAAATTCACTTTTTTCCATTTTTGTTAAAATTCACGAGGTTGTCTGCTTCTAATTGCTGTCAAACACAAACCAAATGTCGCAGCTTGCTCAAAATTTGACAGTAGTCTATTGAAAGATGGTGGTTGACAGCAGCAGTGTTGCATTTAAAGTTACTGCGCGGGAAATTTAAAAAGTCACGGACTTACCAAACAAGCCTCGTATCATCCCAGATTTCAACTGAAATCGCCAATTCCTGAAGAAAGAGAGAGAGAGAAACAGACAGAGAGCGGTGTATATTCTAAAAAATGCTAGTCGAGCATTAGTAAAATCTTCAAATCTACTGAATGACGCTACAGAACGTTTTGAGGGCATCAAGAGACTCACACTGAAAGAAGACTATGAACCTTCTGATATGAATCTTCTTCAAAATCAACAAGTGTTCGTGGGTTCGTCAAAATTACGACCCAATATAGAGAAACAACGTCCACAGAGAAAAGCAATACAGATTGGCCAAAAGAAGACCATCAATAATTAACATCAGTTCTCGGCTACTCTCAGATACCGAAGAATCATTATTGGGAAGGGGTTCGAATGTTAAAACGCAGAGAAGTTGAGTGTTAGAACGCAGTGAAATTGAGGCACGGCAGTTTTATTCCAATAAAAAAAATATTATGTTAAGTTTTCGGTTATGGAAAGTGGATATCTCCGTTTTAATTGTGCTCAGTGTAACCTTTCTTCTGAATGATCAAAAACTCCATTCAGTATTGTTTCTCAATATTTATTCTATCTCGCTTCAAATTTATGTATTCTCTACATGATATACGTTATTTTTTTCTAGGGGCCTTTGATGATGATGACGTTACTCATGTAGAAGGAGAAGTTAATCCCGTCAGAGATCTGGATATCATCAGTGAGGAACTTAGACTGAAAGACGAAGAAACACTTCTGAAGAGTTTAGATAAGTTAGAAAAAACAGCTGGAAGGGGTACGGACAAAAAGTTGAAACCTGAATATGTGAGTGGAATTAAAAAAAAAATGGTTTTTTATTTTATAAATGGCAAATGTTGCGTATCTTGAAAATTATGCCCTGAAAAAAAAATTAGAAAATCAATTTGCGTGTTTGGGTTATTAGAGGATTTCGGAAATAATTTTTTGATGCTTACTGCTCATGCTAGGTTTAAATTGATAATACAATACAATACATTTATTTATTCAGCTCTGAGACCTCACACATTAACAAATTCTTAAATTCACAAATACATGGGGTCTATTAGCCTTGTCAACATTCAGTATAGTGTGTAATAGTAAAAATATATTTGGTATAGAAAGAAGTTAAAATACATTTATAAAGAGAAAAGATTTTGGGTATAACCCTCAAATTGTTGTGCAACCGTAGACACGTGTTTCGAGCTTAAGCTCTCATCAGTACGGTAAAATCAAGTGCGAAGATGTACAACACTTGATTTTACCGTACTGATGAGAGTTTAAGCTCGAAACACGTGTCTACGGTTGCACAACAATTTGAGGGTTATACCCAATAACCTTTCTCTTTATATTTTCATATATAGCCCCTCGATAAATCCTTTCAGATTCAGTATTATATATACAATGCTTAACAATAACAATAAGACTCCACTACTACCGGTTACCGGTATCTTTATGGAATTCGTCATAGGAATAATAGGCTTTTAGTGATATTTTTTGTTTGCATACCAGAAACGAGAACATGAAACTTTCAGCCACTGTCCACATTGCTAGAATGGAGAAAACTGTTCAGAACGTACTTACGTAGCCGAGCATTAAAAATTTTTCAACTTGCAGTTTGATTAGAATTTTGAAATTTAGTATGCTGTCACAATTGATCATGTTTGTTCTACCTAAAATAGTGTAATGCTACAGTTATTTACAGGCTATGATAAAAGTCCTAACCAAAGAACAACCCTCGTCATTCCTAGCTCGCACAAGTTTCAGCGAAACGATGAGTGCTACAACGTGTCTTATGAAACGTGTTTTTAAAATTTTGTATTAATTCGTAGTTTTTTATTGAAAAAAAGAGTGGACTCATTAACAATAAACATCAGAAACATTTGTTTGGTAACACTGATAACATATCATTCAAAATTCGACAGAAGCTGTCAGTTCATTTGTTCACATATAAATAATCTAACCATAGCTTGTCTGACGATTTTATGTAAGCAAACTAACAAAAATAGAAAGTCGAAACAAGCATAATATAACCACATTTTAGTTTCATAATGACTGTTTAATATTCTTCATATTATTCATTATAATTTGTGTTGCTATTTTGTACTATACGCCACTGATATGTGTTTACACATCTGGCATGATTATCTCTACACTCTCAACCGTAAGGGTAGAAGACTATGTCACTATCTGCCCTTTGGACAGTCAAAAAATATCCACAAACGTATGCACATGCAGGTAGAAGTGTGTTTGCTTCTCTGCCAAGTATTTTTATAACAAGTGTGTAAATATCAAAGGAAATAAATTACAGCGAGAATATCGAGTTGTATTATTCCAAAACAATGACTTACTTCATTTTAGACGAAAAATATAAAAAATACCACGTGGTTAAAATATAAGAGATTCAAAATTAATGTTTATTTCATCAAATCGAGAACAAAATCAAAATAAATAGAAAAAGAATAATTAAGTTAAACGCTATAAAACGTCGAAAATGGAATGTTTTATTATCGAATTGACGCAGAATTTCCTGGAAATATTCTTTTACAAGTTAAAGTATAGATGTTTTCACAAACTGATACTTATTTCCATCCGTCTGTTTCAGAAATTTTGTGACAAACGGTTACTTGATTACTTTCATTTCTGATGTCCATCGACTTAATTTATTTACTTTTATTTTTTATTTATTTATTTACAATAGTGTGTGTGAACAAGCTAAGATGTATATAATAAACTTATTAAACTGAAATAACTTAAATTAACTGAGATTGCAATACATATATAACCTATTTGAAGGCACCTAGAAGCTGAAGCTCCTGTATGTGCCTAGTTTTGTATCGTTAACATGATAGCACTATTTAACTAAAATTACTAAAATAACTGAAATAACTAAAATAAGTAAAATATAATAGTTATTTAAGTAACAAGGAACGTAAAGACGTGTTAACATTCGAGGTGAGCGAGTACGAGCCGAGGCAAAGCCGAGGCTTGTCGCTTGCCGAGGATGATAACAGTCGATACATTCCGTGTTACTTATTACGTTTTTCCCGCTGCTTGTTGACATTTCTCAAAATTTGCCTGAATTGAAGTTTGTTTTCTTACCCTTCCTTCATGATTATTCGTTCGCTATTTCATTCTAAGTTGCTTGCAGACAACAATAATATTCTAAAGGTCTCATAACCTAAAAATTGATATGAATGAAGCTGAAGGTATTACTTGTCAAAGGCAAAGTCATTATTACCCTAGGCATGTAAATGACACTATTTACATTCCGTTGTCAAGATGAATTAGTAAACGAATGATATAGGCCATTTACCTGTTTTGTTGCTAAGCATGTATGGACTATTTACAGTGTCGGCAGCGGGAAAAATAAATTAATGGTTGAAAGATTTAGAAAGAAGGAGATAGAAATCTTTCAACAGACGGTTGGAAATAAGTATCAGTTTGTGAAAAGCAGGTTTACTTATACCTTGTAAAACAATATTTCCAGGAATTTCTCCATCAATTCGAAAATAAAATATTCCATTTTCGACGTTGGGTTCATAATTTAAGTCCGTAATATTTGTATTATTAATTTTGTTTGATGACAGTAACAGTAGAAGAATAATTCCGGAATTATTGGGTGGTTTGTAGTAATAAAATATACATATATAAACAATAAACTTCTATCACCTCTGTCGTTTGCGGGCAGCGCCTCCATGTGCGACTTGCCTTCGCGAAAACTTCAAGATCGCTAGTATTCCATACATTCTCTTAATTTTTACTTTGCCCAAGGATGGCGCATTTGCTATTCCAACAGCAGGAAAAACTCGGAAACACACACAAATACATTTCCATCCATCATTTCCATCCATCATTACATCAAGGACTTCTTCATCTGTGCCACTCTCTGCCCAGCCTTGTTTCTCCAGGAATAAATTCTTCTTTAGTTAAAGAGTACACACATGAAATCAGAGAAAAATGTTTTTCAAATTGTGTGTGGATTTTATAGAAACGATAAAGTTTATAACTATGCTCGATTCATGTTATAAAATGTTCACGTTTAAAAACTCATAATCCCCTTCCTGTAGTTAAATATGAGAATCTGTGAAACATTGTGAGTAAAATATAGAAGTGAACACTTGATCTATAAAGTATAAATTGTCATTGTTGATATCATATCACCAATCGTTCTTTGAGAAACAACATTTGGTCCAAAATATCTTGAAATACATATTTTGATTTTAAAGAGAAACATTCTCAATTGAAAATTGAATCAATACATGACTCCTCTGGAAATGGAAAAACCCTACGATAAAATTGAAGTTACTTATTGTAATATGTAACAGAAAACAACTACTTCCTCGGCTAAAGCCACGCTGGACATTGAACTACATTTGATAGATATTGAGAAAGACCCTAAACAACTTGAGAGAAAAATTCTGAAAGTGAAAATTTGCGTTTTCATTCAGATAGTTGATTATGTATTGAATGTCCAGTTTCCATTGGAGATTCTTATGTATGAATGAGATAAGGGAGAATGTTATTCAGAAGTATCACTCACAGAAAATCGCTCATTCCATTGATGCGTGAATTGCATCTCTTTCGCCAGGCCTCCAATACAATGGAATTGTTGGACTATTTCTTGTGCGGTGACACTTTGAAAATATTTTTCTGGCATAAAACCTGTCATGGGTATGGCATGTTGATTTCATTGAAAGAAGAACAGGATGTTCATAAAGTCAGTTGTGGAATCATCTGCGACTGAAAGTTGGAATTTATGAACATCCTGTTCATATTTTCAATGAAATCAACATAATTTGATATTTATCACATTTATCATTCTTGAAATTAGTGAATCTCGACACGTTATTTTGGGGTACTTCAATAAATCACTGTTATGGATAACTAGTCGTCTTATCGGGGATAGTACCATAAGTGCTTTAAAAACTACCGATAATAATTGTGAAAAAAAACGTGTTTTTTTAAATGCACGAGTTTTTTTTTTTCGAAGATGCCTTAATGGTCTTCTTCATCCAATTGCAAATATCTTATTAGATTTAGAGTTGGCATGTCCTGTCATTCATCAGTCACTTCAGTTGAATTGTCACCTAGCGCGTTGAAATAATAATAGTAATAATAATATAATAATAAGTTTATTCTCAAGTCGAAATTGAAGGTATTACAATATAGATATATAACATAACAGAATAACAAAATGTAATTGTAGATTGAAATATACAGCATGATTAAAAAAATTTGCAAAATTTTAACAATAATATATCTCAACTATAAACGAATAAACAAGTATCCACTAAGGCAGAGCCTGTGCGTGGGTGAGTTGCTTATTCTATAATAATGAAATAATGAAAATTTTAGTAGAACACATAGTATAAAGTTATGGTGTCACTATCGCTAAAATAATTAAAATATTGAAATTGTGTTCAATTTGATAAAGAAAGCTAAAAGCCAAAAGAAAGCCATATACATATATATATATATATATATATATATATATAAATAAATATTGATAAATATTGAAACATTGACATAAATTCGAAACAATATTTCATAACATAAGATATTGACAGATAATAGTACAACACTATTTAAAATCTAAACAGTGAATGAATCGAAAATTTTGTAATTTCATGGTTAATAAATTATATTATTATTATTATATTATTATATCCATACGTTCTAATCGAAGAAGATGATATTTGGTCCTTTTTTTGAAAGAATATATATTTGATACTCCTTTGATTTCAGTCGGGAGAAAATTATAAAATCTACTGGCCAAAAATGTATGATTTCTCTGTCCTATTCTTGTTCTGGATGTAACCATTTCTAGAGCGTTATTTGATTTCAGACGTGTTTGGTAGTTATGGCTGATAAGTGGTAGATTAAATCTGTTTTTGAATTGTCTAATTACAATTTTATAGTAATAATGCTGACGTATATCTAGGACTTCCGTCTCTATAAATATTAGGTCGGATGAATACCTGATGGGTTTGGATGATATAATTTTCAAAAATCTTTTTTGTAAAACTTCGAGATTCTGCAAATGTGTATCTGTTGCTGCTCCCCAAGCCAGAATACCGTATGTAAGTCTTGTTTCTACCAATGATTGATAGAGAATTTTAAGATATTTGAAATCTAGTATTTGCTGAAAGTATCTAAACTTATAGAGGAGCGAACGAAGAGTTTTGCAGACTTGTACCAGATGTTTATCCCACCGAAGATAACAATCCACTATTATACCCAAATATTTAGCGTTACCGGCTCTTTTTATAGTGATAGTTTCGTCAGATCGTAACTCAATTTGTAACGTGTCATAGTCAGGGAGGCCACTGACGTAACAAGAAAACGGAACGAAACATGTTTTTTCATAATTTATCGAGAGTACTTTTTGTCCAAAACATTTAATTAAATTTCCCATATCTCTTTCTGCTTTTTCTTTCAATCCGTCCCAAGTATCGTTCTCGTATAGAACTATAGTATCATCTGCGAAACTGGAAACCGTACCGGAGCTATTATAGGTGAGTATGGAGTTTATATAAATTATAAAAAGTATTGGACCCAGTACAGTTCCTTGTGGGACTCCACATTTTATTTTCAATTGTTTGCTCAGTGTTTCTTCAATTTTTACACATTGTGTTCTACTTAGAAGGTAAGTTTTCATTACAGAGATGTTTGCTCAGTGTTTCTTCAATTTTTACACATTGTGTTCTACTTAGAAGGTAAGTTTTCATTACAGAGATGATCCACATAGGTGGATTACCGCTTAAAGTCAGCGATAATTCCCCACTCTTATGGGCATTTTTTAACACATGAATGAAATTTTCAGCAGTAATATCCCGACAAAATGCTGAATTTTCAAAAAATACTTTCACCTTGCTGTCAAGAAAACGGTGTTGCTTAGAAACACCACGAGAGCTTGTTCGAGTGGTGTTTTGTACAGCAACACAGTTTGAGCGACTGGCAAGGTGAATGTATTTTTAAAATTCTGCATTTTGAAGGGATATTCGATCAGACAATTCCACGAATACATTAAATTATTATGGACTAAATGCGTATTGCAGATACGGTTCATCATGTGTCATTAATGTCAGTTGAAGAGTTGAACCGTCAAACTGACTTTTCTATATTTACAGTGATTGTTGTAACTATGAAAACGTATAAATAAGGAAGAGGCGAAACACCGATTTGAAAATACCACGGGCTGGAAACAGTGTTTTCGAAAAGTCCTTTTCTGATTGGTTTGAATTCAAATGATGATGGCATTTAGCTGGTTTATATAATATGAGGGAAACTGTCGACCAAACACCATTGGATACCACAATTGATATCCACTTGTTTCAAACCAGAACCACAACCAACATGACAAGACACATCTCTTTCATTGATAACGATTCCAAACTACAAGGAAACCTATTTCGATAGGACGATTAGTTGACAGGTCAGGCCCAGGGTCGGGCACGGGCCGCGTCAAGGGCGGGCCTGAACCGGCCCCCGCTACGTACGCCTTGTCGCGATGCCCAGCAGGGGAGCCAACCCACAGGTGTTGCCTTATTAGTAGAACCAACGGGCGGTCCGAGGGGGTCACGGGTCACGTGCTAATAATATATTCTCTATTGTGCCTCATGAATAGATTAATTGAAAGAAATGGAGATGATACAAAACATACTGAAGATGATTTTCAACTTTCTTCATTCCGTATTAGATGCATTCTATATATCGAATAAAGGTCTGTATTATTTTGCTCCATCCTTCAGAACTTTCAGGTATTTGGAACAAAGAATTTCCTGTTGAAAAGGGAAACAGTCTCAACTGAAAATTGAAATTGGAAATGGTAAAAACCTACGATAAAAATGAATCTATTTTTTGTAATATTTAATAGAAACAACTGCTTATCCAGGCTAAGGCCACGCTAGACATTGAACTACACCTGACAAATATTGTGATACAAATTTTGATGAAAACAGTTACGTTGACAATAATAACACCGCTCACTTCTATGGTGAATTTACCATTCACAGCTGGCTCTTTTCCTAGAAGACCATAAAGCGGAAAAGTGACCCCTGTTTACAAAAAAAAAGTTAAATATTACTACTACACTATAGACCAGCTATTCTGATCAACAAGTTGAAAAACGTGAAAATAGAGATAAAGCTCCTAAAAATATGAGCGATAGATAGCTCATTCGATTTGGAGTGACCACTACAAAAATAGTTTTTAAGGATTTTACCGCACGTAAAAAATTGCGATTGTTATTAACAAAATAAGATGAAAAAAAAGGTATTTAGTTTTTTGTTAATAATTCAAAAACTATTAATATTTGAGAAATTAAAAAAAAATCTGTAAAGAGGATATTTCCAATAAAAATGTCCAAACTCCCGAAACTCTCTCTCCATTATTTATAATTTTAGTTTAACGCTGAAAATACAGCTCGGGCACATCGCTGCAGAAGACATTATATCACAGGAAATAATTATTCTATAGCATTAAATGTTAATTTAATATTTTTAGTAAATTATGGTATCATGTGGACACTTGAATCCTGATTGAAAAAAAATGTGTAAGTCTATTATTCAAAAAGTTACACTATTGTTAATTAACCAATTGTTTTCCAGCATCCGTTTTCATAAATAACTACGTAAAAGTTTGAATAATTGACCTTTAAATTGTTGGCTTCCTGGAGCCCTTCTAATATATCTACTTTACAAGATTACACGATGAAAGTTTATAATAATTTATTCATAATTTTGTTTATTATAATATTTTATGACTAATGAAAAATTAAATGTTAAATAATTTTATTTTCATGAATGTTTTATTATTGCTGTTCTTACAACTAACAATGGCAGTAATTAATACTCGTCACGATTTTTTGGCGTCATTTTTTATAAATAAACAAATATAATATTTAAGAAAATTTTTCATTTCCAAAATGCTGTCTTGAAAAAACAATGATTTAAAAATTATTTTTTACTTAAATACATTTTTTGATTGTTTATAATCGTTTTTTTATGTTTATATTGTTTAAATAATTAATTAGGAAATTATTCCTTTCTTAAAAATCATAATTTGTACTCCTTGATAGGTACAAAGAATATTTCTTTATAAATAATTTCATTGTTGATAAACTCAACAATTTATTATAAACAAATATAACATAGTTGGAAAAAAAAAATTCTGTTTTTTTTTTCATATTATTTTTAATTTATACATGGCTTTTTTGTAATTTTTTTTTGGTTCCAGAAAAAATACAAAACCGTTGTCAGAATTTGTTTATAATAATTATTTAAATAATCTAAATATAATAAAAACGATTATAAACAATCAAAATCTGTATTTAAGAAAAAAATATTTTTATTAATCGTTGTTTTTCCAGGACAGCCTTATGGAAATAAAATAAATTCTTAAATATTATATTTTTTTATGCGTCATTTTTTATAAATAAACAAATATAATATTTAAGAAAATTCTTCATTTCCAAAATGCTGTCTTGAAAAAACAATGATTTAAAAATTATTTTTTACTTAAATACATTTTTTGATTGTTTATAATCGTTTTTTATGTTTATATTGTTTAAATAATTAATTAGGAAATTATTCCTTTCTTAAAAATCATAAATAATAAAACATTTGTAAAAAAAGTTATTTAACAACATTTTTTGGATATTTAATTTTTCTTTAGTCATAAAAAATTATAATTAACGAAATTAAACTCTTATAAACCTTTATTGTGTGATCCTGTTAAGTAGGTATATTAGAGGGGCTCCAGGAAGCTAACAATTTAAGTCAATTATTTAAACTTATACGTCGTCATTTATGAAAACAGAGACTGGAAAAAAATCTGTTAATTGTTGAATTTCAGGTTTTAATTGTTTGTCTTTTTTATGCGTTTTAATTTTAGTACCGTGACAACTTGCAATACAGTTTTATAATTGTAAACTGAGAAAGAAGAATGGAAATGAAATAAAATATGAAAAGAACGAAGAGTGAAATATATGATTTTTGTCGACCAAAATTTATTGGTGACCAAGCAAAAGAGATGCAATTACCACGTCAATGAGTTGAGCGAATTCTTTTAGTGATAATTCTGAATAACGTTCTCCTTCATCTCATTTATACAGTGCGTCTTTTATAGTCCTTCCCTTGTTAACTTTTGAACTGTTCGAAGAATAAACATGGGACAGAAACCGTTTTGAATGATATACTACTTTTTGAAATAGAAAACAAGGTTCACATCCAACACCCAACATAATACCTTATGTCCCCGGATTATTTGCAAAAATAATACGGATTGTCCATATATAGGTATGAAGTAACAACAACATTTAAGAAACCAATACATTGAGATCAAAACTTATTCACAAGAAACCAAAAAACACCGAAGAATGTTAAAAAATTCTTCTTTTTTCTAAGTTGACACATCTAAAATTAACGAACAAAAATTGTTCAGCGTTCACGGTTCTCACTAATTCGCATAGCAAAAAATTATTAGTTCTCTAATTTGAAGAAGCTAATATTTTGACAAAACAGATATTGTGATTTCAAAAATGAATTTTTGAAAATTTTGTTTTATGTCGTCTCTGAATGACTCTTTTGATGAATTGTCTTTATTATTTTTTCAGTCAATTTAACATATTTCTTTACCTTTCATATTTTCTATATATTTGTCAAGAAATTGTGATAAATTACCTTGATGCTTCCACGTTCCTCGTAATGGTACTATTTACATTTTTTGCGAAGAAGATGTTACATTAACCAGTTGACCAAATAAATTGTATTGTGTTGGGACTCGTAAAATCTAAATCAATCTTATTCATATCCATCAAGGACATCATTTGGGACGGCAACACAATCAATAAATCATACCACAAACAACAATGATACTTTGCATTCTTCAATGTTCCGGGAGTGACTCTGCACTTCCTATTGCTATCGATTTAAAAAAACCGATGAAAGAACGAATCCTTATATTATGCAAATCAACGACGTATACGTCGTGTGTGGTCAATTTTTCTTCAGTAACGGAGTTTTGTTGATTTTCAATATAAATTGATTTAGAATAGAATAGAATTTATTCGTACTGCCACAGCAACCACCATAGGTGGATATACACGTCAAAATAAAGCTATAAGTTTAAAATACATATAAAAACTATAAATATGAGTCACATGTCAGTAAACAAAATCAATTCACAATACGAAAGCACCAGTTGCTAATATAAGTACATAAATATCATTTAAAATCAACAACAACAATAATTTCATAGTAAGCTCGATGTATAGTACTCATCGATGCTATAATATGCTCCCTTACCAAGCAATTGTTTCAGGGCATTTTTAAATTTACATTTTGGCATATCTCTGATTACTTGAGGTAGATGGTTATAAAGCTTGATTCCTGTATAGTTTGCAGATTTTTCAAACTTGGACAAGCTATGTTTTGTTATCATAAGGTCATTGGCATTTCTTGTGAAGTAACCATGGCTGTCAGAATTTTTAGATAGTCTACTTAGGTTGTGCTTGATATGCAATAGAGTCTTCAAAATGTAGATAGATGGTAATGGTAGAATGCAGTTGTCCACAAACACCTGCCTGCAAGTACTACCAAATGGAATATCGAATATTAATCTTATTATACGCTTTTGTTTAACAAGTAGTTTTTTGGCGTTCACATAAGCAAACATGGTACGTAAGGTGGCTGTAAACTAGTGAGTAGTAAATCTTAATAATAGTGTTCAAATTCAACGTTTTTTTAAGTTGCACAATAGCATAGTATGCGGAGTTGAGTTTCTTACCCAAGTGGTCTATATGGGAATCCCAACATATAAATTGATCCACGATAACACCTAGAAACCGTACCTCTGACACACATGCTATACCAGGTATGCAGACAGCAGGCTCACCTTTTTTGCATCTGAAATGCAAGTAAACTGTTTTGCCAAGGTTCAGCTTTATACGATTTTTATCACACCACTTATTAAAAATATCGACAACATATCCTTTCTTGTAGCCCTTCAGAGGTATGTGATGAGACCACTACAGAGGAGTCGTCCGCGTACATTACCATTTGATCGTGGATATTGTCTGGCAAATCATTGACAAATAAGAGAAACAAAAGTGGCCCCATCACAGATCCCTGCGGAACACCCATATCTATATCATACATATCAGACCTTTCAGTTGAAATTTGCACATAAAAACTTCTTTCAGATAAATAAGAGTCTAATAAGTCCAACATCGATCCCCGTATACCATAAGCATACAGTTTATTCTTAACAAATTCTCTTGTGATGCTATCGAAAGCTCTAGTTAAATCAAAGAAAATACCTGCCACATATAGCCCCTTGTCCAGATAACTATAGACAGTGTCCATGAACTCCAGGGTAGCTCCCTCAGTTGATCTTCCAGGTCGAAAGCCAAATTGATTACTAGCCAAGATTTTATTATTTTCTAAATACTTGATGATTCTGCTATGATATGCCCGTTCAAAGATTTTCGAGATTACATTTAGCAGAGAAATTAATCTATAGTTGTCGATACATGTCGGGTCGGCTTTTTTGTGTACTGGGATTAGTTTACTCAATTTTAAGTCTTGTGGAAATACTCCTGTTTGATACGATAAGTTGATTAAGAATGCAAGCAGTTCTGAGATCACATCAATTATATGCTTGATAAGTATGATATTAATACCATCATCACCTACAGATCGTTTATTCCTAATATCCCTAACAATATCTACAATTTCTGACTTGGTCACAGGAAAGTAAGCAAAACTGGTTGTTGGCCAATTAGTTGAAGAGGTGCATCTGTTAGTATTTTCATTGAAAACATGTTTTAACTCTCTAGTTTTATCGTTAAAGTTTGCAGCAAAATATTGGGCAAGTGACATACTATCGGTTATTATTTCTTCATTTATGTTTAGTTGAATCTTACTTATTTTCTGCTTTCTACCAACAGTATTGTTGACAATATTCCAAATTGTTTTCTGTTTGTTATCGCTGTTTGTAATTAGTAGATGATTGTGCTCTTTTTTCTTTTTGGTTATTAAACAGTTGTACTCTTTTTTGTACTTTCGATAGTTTTTCCAGATGCCCTCATTATTCAGACTGCGACTACTATATAATTTTTTGAGTTGCTTACCTTTCTCATGAATCTCTTGGTCAAACCATTTATTTTTATTTGCATATTTGGTATTCTTATCCAAATTTATAGAAATCATACAGTAATGGCTGGTTCATAGACCAATTTTAACTTTTGATTCAAGAAAGTTCACATTTGAAATCAAGTTCGTAAGAATTATATACGAGAAATGCCCAACAGTAGTACTGCATTGTCGATATGTGATATGTCTGCAAAATAATTGTTTTTCTTATTGCAAATATTTTAGTTTTTCCATGTTCAATTGCTTTCTTTGTTCCAGGATACTCTTCTCAAGGTCAAGCAGGTTTTGGTGGACGAAAAGAGACACATTAGGTTTGCTGATTGGGACGGCAAAGACGTGAGTGAACTTTAAATTTTCCAATTTTTAAAGCTTGAGAATAATATCTATTGATGTGATTTTATTACCTTCCACCATAAAACGATATTTGAACTCTGTCCGATTGCCTGTCGGTGTAGTAAAATATTCTTGAATTTTCTGTAGTGAATTCGTTGTCGATACATGTTGTAACCTTCTCTCCAATACCAATACAGTTTCTTCTCCATCTCTACTATTAATTGTGTCGTGATGTTTGCAATAATTTATACAGTATTCGTCGAAATTCTTTCCTGCTTTAATATTTGGACAGATAGAGAATTGAAACAAAATGGAATTGAAGTCGAAATGTATTTTCACAATAAACTGAAATTTCAAATCATTCATCTATTAATTGAATCGATATATAATCTTGGAAATAAGCTTTAGAAAGCATTGCAAAGTGTTTCTTAAAAATAAAATCCCAAGAATCTAACAGATGTAATTCAACTGTCGTAGGGGAAATTTTTTGCGGAAGATTAATAAATCCAAAAGTCGTTCTCGTAGACTTCGGTGCCCTACTTTACTAAAAATCAGAAATCGGACTTTAATTACCAAATAGCTGAATTCCTGATGAAATTACCTATCCAATGAGGTATCGTAAGGTAGGTCATTCCATTCAAGTGGGGGTGAATGATACGCATGTCAAAGATATTCCATTTTCGACAAAAAATTGAAGTTTCGTTATTTTTTAGTATTGTCTTATTTTTGGAGATATTCAAGGAGGGTCCTTTTTAATAACTCACACAATATAAGTACTTCTGTGTCAAAGTCAAAATATGCTTTATTGTCGGAAGTTAATGATTTATTGACAAAGCTTCATTGTATTAAAGATAATGTTGAAAAATTTATTTCTGCTGATAGTGGTGTGTAGTTAACTATGATATGAATTAAATAATTTAATTTTTCAATGGACATGACAGGGTGATTGTAAGGTTTCGAGCTCGAAGGTGTGTGAATACATCTATTCGATTAGGTGCATGTACAGATGTTATCAATTCAATTTGTTGTTTCATTAATATTAACCAGGTACAGTCAGGTATCAACGAAGATCGACTCTTAAGATAAACGTTAATATAATTCATATCAATTTCGAAGTTGCTCTAGTGGTTTTTCACGCAAATGTCGGAGTGATTTTCCAATGCTTGATATTTTGATATGAAGTAAATGATAAAACCAATCATTATTTACTCTATTGCGAAATATGATTCACAACTTGTAAAGGGAAACATTCTCAATAGAAAATTGAACCAATACATGACTCCCCTGGAAATGGAAAAAACCTACGGTAAAACGAAGTTACTTTTTTGTAATATCTAACAGAAAACAACTACAACATTTTCAGCAATCTGAATGTGTATTTCAGCATGAGAAATAAAAATATATTTCAACATGTGAAATTGGACATACTTGGCAAAAGGCCATAATTTCATCAAATGAAAATTAGACCAAGCTATAGAGGTTTTCCCCACAAAATAGACAAAAAAGACACAAATGGCCTATACTAATTTTTATAAAAAAATTAGAATTTTTTTGGTTTTTTGGAAATATCTCAATTTTCAAGGAATCGTTTTACTGTCAATGGAACTTTTGTAGAGATTTATAATACCTACAAAATTAATTTTCGTACAACCGGATCGGTGCATTTTCCACTGAGAAAATCCGGGAAAACCTAGAAAAGGAAACCATTTTAAAAAAATTTATAATTATATCCGATTTATTCTAAAATTATGCTAATTATGACTTTCATCTCGGAATTATACTAATTCTCTTTTATCTCCGAATACGAGTTTCATCTTTGAATCTTACTAATTCGGAGACTATTTATATCTATCATGTTTAAAGATAATGAGATCTTGTTTGACAAATTCCATGCAAAGTCAAATTAAATCAAAACAAAAACTGTGGAAGGTGAAAACGACCAAAAGACCGTGTCGAAATTATGATTATTCCGAGAAAGTTAAACAAACCATCCTGCTCAGTATTTCATCATGACTCCGTACAATGTTAATGTGGTATAATAATATCACCACCTGGTGATCGTCTTTATACCGAATAACACTGACACCATCTATGAACATTTTTGCGCAGCGGGAATCACTTTACGACATCCTAACAGATCCGAAATGACTCGCAGTTTCTCGCTTCTCGTCGATTTATCATGAGCTTTTTTTATGTACGGGTGACAGATAAATCGTTGAATTTGTGAGAAATTGGTATGTTAAAAGTCAGGAAGATACAAAAGGTCCTTGTGATATATGGTTTGTGGGATATATATATTTTTTTATTGAATGACGACGAATGGGACGTCCATCATCGATTAGTGATTGGAACTGTTGATGAAATTTAATTGAAAAGATCGTTGAACGATTTTTTTTTAAGTTTTACTATAGTATTACTTTTTTATCGATGGTGACAACTAGATTCGGCTCGGTTTATTTACTCCATTAGACCAGAATCCCACGCCTATTTTCAAAAATGTTTAATAACAAGCTGAATCTTCCTGAGTAGCTTCATTTTGCCGAGACGTCCAACTTTTTCCTCTACAAAAATTTTCGAAAAGACCAAGACAACCGAAGAAAGACCACAAAACCCCGTTCTCATTCTTCCCTATATCAGGGGTATCTCCGAGAAGATCAGAAGGATCGGAAATAAATACAACATCAAGAGTTGTTTTCAATCCGGCAGTACCTTACGAAGCTTCCTCACCAAGACGAAACCAGAGAACACAACAGAATCCAACAAAAACTGTATTTACAAAGTCGCATGTGAATGTGGAGATTCCTATATCGGAGAGACCAAGAGGCCATTATCAGTAAGAATAGCCGAACACAAAAAGTGGACTCAACGAGGGGAAACATCAAAATCGGGAATTGCTGACCACGCCTGGACAAAACACCACCGAATTCTTTGGGACGAAGCTAGTGTTCTTCATAGAGAGGAACATTGGTTCAAACGGAAAATGGAAACCACCTATATAGAAGCCTATAGTGCCTTCAGTCAACCAAGCGTGGAAATTAAAAACGTGTGGAAACCGCTTATGGACCGTTTTGGAGGGAGAAAAAGAGCGAAACCACGCGCGCACAAGACTGCCCGTAATTACACCGTTATTACACTTTAATTATAGACCTATAAAAGGTCGCGTAGCATCTGATTTTGTCATTATTCACCAGAAGACGATTGCGGATTCAAGCAATTGAAACGTTGTTAAAAATTTGAAATAGATCGAAATCTTAAAAATTAAGATGATGGACGTCCGAAATATAAGTAATCAAGTTACTACATCGTCTAAAACATTCAAACAATTAGTTTTTCAGATGTACTTCGAGATAATTCGATACAGTACTGGAAAAAACGTTTGTCCTACAAAACGTATGGTAGGACTAAAGAGTCCCTCACTCCCAACATGTACCAATGTCGTGTAGTAACCTGCGGATTTTTTTTTACCGTTGCTAACCAAGCAATTATTTGTATAATGAATGGTCATATTGTCCTACAAATTGAATGGTAGGTGTTCCCAGTCCTACGCTCCGATATTGCCAATTCCATGATAAAAAAAATTATTAGTAACTGTAGGACAATACACCTAAATAATACAGTGTCCCACAAAAAATGGTATGTATCTGGTATGTCTGGCTAGTCCTACAAAAATTATTAAAAATAACGAATTATTTTGAAATTGTGGTTTAGCTAATTTAGGGCCAGTTTCATAGCTCCCAGTTAACCTTCAGATAACTAACTGAAAGTTTAGACGGTGAATGACATTCTTTCAATGGTGTTGACAGGTTAACATTCTAACCATTGGTTAATTGATCTGGACGCTAACTGGAACCTGTGAAACTGGCCCTTAATATACTTTTATTCGTAAAGTAATGTTACTTTCAATTCAATTCAAAAATATCATAATTTACGTGAAAAGTTTATGAAAAAAGTGGGAAATTTTGTTTAGCGTTCATAATTTTTATAAACACATTAAAAACAACAATAACAAAATAAAAACATTGAAATAATCAATCTGCCCTTCCGGGGCGGCTTAAATGATGGCGCATTCGCTTTCACAGATGCAGGGAAACCCGGAAAAATCTGCAACATTACATCGTCTGAAGGGCTGAAATTTATAATTGAAAACTTTCAAAGAGGTCAGGCGAATTGTGAAAATCTACTCTGTGATAAAATAAGATGTATGGTGTCTCCAGCGGTCTCAAAAAGTCCAGTTCAAAAGAAGATATTATATTTGATAGCAAATTTCGATTTCCACCTCAAATAAACCCCGTTCACCAAATTTTATTCAAAAAGTTATTCAAAATAATTGAATTCAACATTTCAACTTCAATACCCTGTATCTCCTAAACGAAACATTTGCAGACACTTGTTCATATGAACTTTTTATTCTGTAATTGATTCACCATTTGAAGTTTGTACAAGAACATAATGAAGCACCCAGTATACTACGGCTTTTGCATGGAGGACTGGGAAAACCTACCTAGGACAGTGTGACCATTTAATTATATAAATATGAAGCAAGGCAACGGTAGAAAAATCCGCTGGGAACTGAGTGGGGGACTCTTCAGTCCTATCATCCATTTTTTCGAGTACTTTATCGAATTATCTCGAGGATTAAATGGAAAATCTAACTGTTATCAATGATTTTTTTGCACCCACCAAATCGACATGTTTGGCGCCTGCGCATTTTATTAGCTACAACTATGGAATTTTCGTAGAGGAAAAAGTTGGGCGTCTCGGCAAAATGAAGCTACTCAGGAAGATTCAGCCTGTTATTAATCATTTTTGAAAATAGGCGTGGGATCCTGGTCTATATGGGAGGTAGCGTCAAATTTCACCGGACCATTTTACCGACGCTGAATTGTCTAGTGAAAGTCTTTCCTTGAAGGTTCCTGAGTACTTACTTTATCTATTTTTACAGATCGAAATACTTAACAAATACTTATTTCTGACGTCAAAGCCAGGACTTTACCTCGTCAACTTATCGGAAAAAGACTACATTAAGAAGAAAAATAAATGGTGAGTTGAGAAACGAATTCAGCAGCATATTTCAAAGTACGTTGTCAATTTCAACACAAACGCTCATTTGAAATTTTCGGATTTGTCGGAACTTATTGAAAATATTACATTTCAAATGACTATCACCATTTGATTTTTTGACCAGTAGCTTACCCTCATTCAACAATTAATCCAAATTTCTACTCGACAAAATATGGCCCAGCAAATTTTGTTTGCTTTTCGTAGGTAATACCACAAGTGAATCGGTGATTATCGAAATAGCAATTCCTTTGAATTTGAGAATCAAATTATGTTGCTTAGCAACCACACGAGCGCTTGCGCGAGTGTGGTTGCCTAAAGCAACATAATTTGATTCGAAACCGAGAAGGAATTAACGATAATCGCCGATAACACGAGTTGTATTTGTTAAGATTATTTCATGAATAAAATCGAAACTATTTTTATTTATTTACTATTCAATTTAACTAGGAACAATAATCCCGCATTTAGTTCTGAAATTATGCAACTAACAAAACATTTACTTGATATTTCAAACATCCCTCTATTTCAGTTACCAATGACAGAGCGCGTCATTCGTAGTTTCGTCATTGCATGTCTAGTCTACTGCTTCTCGCTCGAGGTTATGTTTTGATAACATTTTGATTTAGTGATTTGATTAATCAACGAGTATGCAAAATTTGTCGAAAATTGTGAAGTTGATATGAGTGTTTATTTAGTTTTGGTCAAAGTTTGGTGTTGTGTCATTATAGCAGCTTGCTAGTGGTAAGTTTGTGTTTTGATAATAACCAATCAGGAATCGAACTACAAAATCGAAAACATGATGTTTTCATTTATCAACACAAAAATTTCTACCAATCATAACACGCTATTTTAGCATAAGTGAAATAATCTGTCTAATTGAATGCCGTAGCTGATTTTGTCGAAATATATTCTTTGATTTCAACTACAAGTTTGGTGTAATAATTGTGTTCAATTAATAATAAATTGAAGTCGTTTTTTGTTTCTTTATTCATGAAATGGTCATCCGAATACCATTGGTTTTCTCGAGTTTGTTGTTTTTTTTAATCAATGCCTCTCGACAAATTGCTACGCAGCAAACACCCGAAATAATAAGAAAATTTTGTCTTTAAAATGTTACCTCTCATATTTATATTATATTAAGTATATTGTACATGCGAATACAGGGTGTTTCATAATAAATGCGCAGGACTTCAGGATGTGATAGCTCGTCCAAAAATATGAAAAAAAGTTTCTATTAACTTACCCTCTAAAATGCACCATTTTCGAGATACAGGGTGTTGAAATTTTAAAAAAATTATCGTATTTGCGAATATCTCTGGAACCGTTCATCGCACAGAAAACAGATTTCGTAGGCATTTTCTACTCATAATAAGCTATGTTTTGTGCTGATTTTTTATTTTTTTAAATTCATAATTGGTGAAGATTTTGAAGGGGTAGTGGGTGTTTTTTCTCCAATTTCTACGCCACTGGAAAAAGTAGTTTTGAGTCTCCTATATGAACCGCCAATGTTTTCTACACAAAAAAGGTATTCTTGGTCATAAGCTCTAAAGTTGACAGTTTTCAAGAAAAATCAACTTTCATGTGGTTTAAATAATGTTTTTTCCTCGAAAAATTGCTGCGTGCATTGAAGCTAACGGCGGACATTTCCAACAATTCAACTGAGTATGATTGTTATTGTTTTTTTCTTTATTTTGCAATTAAGAAGTCAACGTTTGGTTTTGTTACTTGTTTTAACGTTTAAATAAATTTTGTATAATTAGGAAAAAATAATTTAAAAAAATTTACCATGTTTTTCAACATGAAAGTTGATTTTTCTTGAAAACGGTCAACTTTAGAGCCTATGACCAAGAGTAACCTTTTTATGTAGAAAACATTGGCGGTTCAAGTAGGCTGCTCAAAATCATACTTTTTCCAGTGGCGTAGAAGTTGGAGAAAAAAACACCCACTACCCCTTCAAAATTTTCACCAATTATGAATTTGAAAAAATAAAAAAACATAGCTTATTATGAGTAGAAAATGCCTACGAAATCTGTTTTCTGTGCGATGAACGGTTCCAGAGATATTCGCAAAAAACGATTATTTTTTTTAAATTTCAACACCCTGAAAATGGTGCATATTAGAGAGTAAGTTAATAGAAACTTTTTTTCACATTTTTGGACGAGCTATCACATCCTGAAGTCCTGCACATTTATTATGAAACACCCTGTATATGAAGTAATATTCGAAATCAGCTCGTCGAGATGTGTTTGAGTTAAGTTTTCAATTTCTTGAAAAGTTTTAAATAAAAATTTTCGAAAAATTTTCTTTGATATCGAATATTTCATTATTCGACTTTGATCGCATGGGAATATTTCAAAAATGCGGAATCGCCGCGAGTATTATTTGATTCTGTTGAAAATTTCCTTCTGAATCCGAAAATATCCTTGTCTTTCGAATCAGAATGCTAATTCATTCAGAAAATGTAATTTTTGTGGATGGGTGCATTTTTCGTAGAAAAAAGTGCATATTTCGTTAGAAACCACCCTCACCGCATAACATCTGAAGGAAATTTTACTCTTAAGTTGTCTGACGTTTTCATCAAATTTCAGCCGATTATCAATAAATATACCAAGAAATTTTGTGTTCAATTTGTTTCGCAAGATATCATTGTCTATTGAAAGTTCATTAAGCAGGCATTTAAATGTTATTATATTTGTTTTGAAGATATTTAAGAATAATAAATTAGCATCACACCAACTTTTCACTTTTTCTAAATCAGATATCATTTTTTGTGTTACTCCAGAATTAATTTCTTTGCTTTCTGAGAGTTCCAATGTTCTCACCAGTTGATTTCTTCCTGAGAAGTACTTACGATTCAAACCAATTGTACGTTACCCCTCTGCAACCATACCGCTGAAGTTTTTTGAGTAATATTTCGTGATTAACGCAATCGAAGGCCTTCGAGAGGTCACCGAAAATTGCTGCGGTCACTTCACCAGCATTTATTTCTGAATAAATTTTATAAAGGAAAGAGAAAATTGCATCACTTGTATCTTTTTCTGTCTGGAACCCAAACTGATTGTTGATTATGATATTATGCAAGTTTAAGAAATTGTTCAAACGTGTCTTTACTAATTTCTCAAGGTTGGAATTGGATAAATGGGTCTTTATGTAGAGGAATAACAATAGAAGCATTCGGAGAAGGAGGGAATGAGCCACTTTTGAAGGAAGTATTAATGAGATTGACTAATGTTTGATTATTCCTACGAGGATATATTGAAAAATTCTTAGCCTATTATAGAATCAAACAAAATTTCAATGTCAAAGTATTTTGTTACTCAACATATTCTCCTCTTAATTGGATACATTAATTACAGCGAACTTGCAACGTCAAAAAAATGTTTCCTCTTGCTCGGCAAACCAGACCTCCATAGCTTTTATTACCTCCTCGTTGGAAGAAAATTTACGACCTTTTAAACTTTTTTTCAGTTGAGGAAATATGATAGTCGGATGGAGCCAAATCTGGTGAATAATATGGGTGTTCTAGTAAATGAAACCCTAAATCACGAATTTTTTTCATGGCAACATGAGATTTGTGTGCAGGGGCGTTGTCCTACAGAAACAAAACACCTTTGGATAGCTTTCCGCGTCTTTTCTCTTTAATTTTTTCCCGTAGAGTGGACAGTAATGTCGAATAGTTATCTCCAGTTATTGCTCTACCATTATCCAAAAAAGCAATCATGATTACCCCATGGCAATCCCAAAAAACTGAAGCAAGAACTGTTCTAGCAGATTTTTGGACACGAAACTTCTTAGGTCTTGGAGAACCGGGGTGTCGCCATTCCATCGATTGTTGCTTTGTTTCTTGATCGTAGAAATGTACCCAAGTCTCATCCATAGTAACAATTCGGTTTAAAAAGTCTACATCGTTTTCAAAAAGAGCACAGATCGAACGCTTTTGGTCAACATTCAAACATTTGGGGATCCATTTTGCAGCAATTTTTCTCATGTCCAAATTGACGTGAACTATATGACGAACGCGTTCGTATGAAATATTCAGTGTTGAAATCATGTCATGAATTGCATCGATATTTTCGGGGACTGACACAGAAACTGGCCTTCCCGATCGGTCATCATCTTCAATGGAAAATTTACCTCTTTTGAAGCTTGCAGTCCAATTTTTCACGGTCGCATACGAAGGACATTGATCACCAAGGGTATTAAGCATATCTTCGTAAATCTGCTTACCTCTTAACCCTTTTAAATACAGGTACTTGATGATGGCTTGATACTCCAATTTTTCGATTTTCACAATTTCGGTGGACATATTTTTTCTTATTGCGTAACTCTGGTTTACTTTTTTGACGTCAAACTTTACACTGACACTTTTAATAAGTTATTGTTCGTTGCTATGGTAATGCAATATTTTGATTATGCAGGAAAGTGGTCTAGGCTTACTAGATATCAATACATCCTCGTATACAGTTATACTCTGTCATTGAAAGGAAATTAATAAATACAAATTCAAATACGTAGAAATATCCAATTGAGCGTAATCTGATATTTACACAGGATCCAACCACCTCCCCTGATAGCCTTCCTTTTATTACACATACTAAAAGCTAAGCTCGTTACGTTTACTGCAAGATTAGCTCCGGATTTTCGCAATGACCCAAACCACCCACCAGCCATAAACAAATATCGATCAGCATTATTAAGTCCTCCACTCCACGCACCACTCTGTTATCGCGACAAAGAGAAAGGCAAAGCTCACGCGAGTTGATGGCGTTGAATGGTAAATTAGGAGCGATTGATAGTGTTCGGCGGTCAGATCAAAGCTAATCAGCGACCATTATGGTTCCGTTTGGTACACGGCACTGGCGAAGGGCTCGACTGGTAATTAGCACCGCTTCTAGTCATTAACTGGGGGCGATATGTACAAATCGATGATAGATGAGGTAATTTTTGGATTAAAAATAGTCATTTTTGTAGTGAGTACAGTAAGTGTTTTTTTAATGGCACATGAGAGTATTCAAAAAAAATTCCTGTCCGAAAAAAATAAGTCCAAAGTACTTCTCTTTTCCATACATGTTATCTTACTTCCAATTCAATTTTACAGCATCCAGTGGTCTTTCTGTGTCGTTACTATAGAAACGGTTTGTTGGCATGCCGCGTGTTTGACTGTGTTTGCTCGTAGTTGCTTCAATTTCAAGTTATTTTCAAGAAGGTGGATGTTGATTATGATATTGGTAGTGATACTCCATCAGATATATCTGAGAAAGCATATGCAATACCTAGTATCTGATATGTTACCTGCCAAAGCCAAGTTAATAAATGAGAAAACATATGACCAATTTCGTGAATGGTGCGACAAGAAACATGTAAAAAGGGTTTCTGAAAATGTGTTTATATGCTATTTTGAGGAAAAATCGAAAATTAGAAAACCTACGTTATGGAGTGTCCACTCAATTTTGAAAAGTACATTGAATGCTAAGGAAAATATTGATCTAAGGAAGTTTTCAAGATTGGTCCCGCTCATTGAGAACAAAAGCGTCGGATACCGAGGAAAGAATAGTTAGCCTAGACCAGTTAAAATTTGTAAACAAAATATTGCGTTACCATAGCAACGAACAATAACTTATTAGAAGTGTCACTGTAAAGTTTGACGTCAAAAAAGTAAACCAGAGTTACGCAATAAATTAAAAGGAAAAATATGTCCACCGAAATTGTCAAAATCGAAAAATTGGAGTATCGAGCCAACATCAAGTACCTGTATTTAAAGGGGTTAAGAGGTAAGCAGATTTACGGAGATATGCTTCATACCCTTGGTGATCTATGTCCTTCGTATGCGACCATGAAAAATTGGACTGCAAGCTTTAAAAGAGGTAAATTTTCCATTGAAGATGATAACCGATCGGAAAGGCCAATTTCTGTGTCAGACCCCAGAAATATCGATGCAGTTCATGACATGATTTTAACAGACCAGCAAAATGAATCCCCAAATGTTTGAATGTTGACCAAAAGCGTGCAAGGGTAGTAGCATCGCGTTCGATCTGTACTCGATTTGAAAACGATGTAGACTTCTTAAATCGAATTGTAACAATGGATGAGACTTGGGTACATTTCTACGATCCAGAAACAAAGCAACAATCGATGGAATGGCGACACTCCGGTTCTCCAAGACCTAAGAAGTTTCGTGTCCAAAAATCTGCTGGAAAAGTTCTTGCTTCAGTTTTTTGGGAGTGCCATGGATTAATCATGATTGATTTTTTGGATAAGGGTAGAACAAGAACTGGAGATTACTATTCGACATTACCGACCACTCTACGGGAAAAAATTAAAGAGAAAAGACGCGGAAAGCTATCCAAAGGTGTTTTGTTTTTGCAGGATAACGCCCCTGCTCACAAATCTCATGTTGCCGTGCAAAAAATTCGTGATTTGGGGTTTGAATTACTAGAACACCCACCTTATTCTCCAGATTTTGAGAGGTCTAGAGACGTTGCAGGTTCGCTGTAATAAATGTATCCAATTAAGAGGAGAATATGTTGAGTAAAAAAATGATTGGTTCTACAGTAGGCTAAGAATTTGTCAATGTATCCTCGTATATCCAAACGATATTGTACCAGTATCGATAAATGTTTTGAGGCCATTATTGCTTCAAGAATATTGCATCAATACAATTTTTGAAATGTCTGAACAATATTCGACCATAATCGCAAAATGTGCATATTTTACTTCTCGACAATTAAACGTTTGAATATTTTGCCAATATTGTACCAGCGATATTGTACCAATATCGCCCAATATTTTGAAGCCAATATTATTCAAGTGATATTGGACCAATTTCGCCGAATGTTCACATTTTTTTCTCGCCAATATTGCATTTCAAATATTTCGCCAATATGTTCACAATATTGTAGCAGTATAGGTGTGCTACTTGGGACGACATAGACACCCACTCATCCCTATCAATTCGGCATACCCAGAAGTGTGAAGGGCTTTTAATAATTAACTGTTGACGTCTATCAGGACAGTATTGTGCATCGCGGAGTGGGTACTACTCCAATCGACCATTATCATCGATGATGTTGCGTTTGCCGATAAAATAACCATTAACATACATCGCTTACTTATTAATATACGGCGCTGATAAATTGATGCATAATTTATTGATCAAATTTGATTAGGTGGGCCAAAGAAATGGGATTTGTACGTTGAATCAAGGAAACGATCAAGGACATGGCAGCCAATACGTGGAGTACTGAGTTTCCAGCGATTTTTTTTACATCATTGTGTTGATCTAAGGTTCACTGTGAGCTTATTTCATGGACACTAACTATGCGCAGGAAGACTCCGAAATAGGTGTCCAATGACTCTGAAACACGAATTATCGATTTTTATTGTTTTTGCTAATACATGTCGTTTGATACACTCTATGACGTCCTTGTTATTGTTTTTTATGGTAAATCGTGTTTGTGACATTTATACAGAGATTGGTTCGTGACGAGAGTTTTATATTTCATGTTTTTTACATTGTTTATTGTTATTTTGTGCGGGTCTGGGTTTCAAAATTCCAAAACATAGAAAAACTAGAACAACAAAGTACCAACTTTGTAGCTGAAGATATTGTTTTATGAACTTGAAGTCGCCTACAGTCATCAAAATGCTTCCACTAGCTGTTGGATTAGACTGAGTGCTGTAACTCTAGAGAAAAAAGTTATTATTCAGTTACATTCTTTAGATAATTCGAATAGAGATCGAAAATTTTGCCGGAGAGTCAATCAATTAAATGATATGAATAAAATCGACAATGCCAAAGTACCCTCCCTCCAAATGTTTTCACCAAGTAGAAAAATATGAGGCAAATACCTGACAGAAAACAACTACTTTCCTCGCTAATCCCACGACGGATATTGAACTATATCTGACAGATATTTGTGCAACGTTCTTCCAAGAAGACTCAAATGCAAGTGCTTCTGAGCTCTTCAATCCATGGTCCAGAACAGACAGGCGAAACCTCAGCAAATTTTTGGTAAAATATTTGGTCTATATCATATGAATAATTTTGATTCTTTAATTTAACCACATAACATTCATGAAGTTGTTCATTTTGAGAGCCCCCGAACAATCAATAAGTTTTTCTTTACTAGTAGATTGACATTCCAATTCTTCAGGAGTTGACTTGAGAATGCATGATCGTTGAGAACTATTATCATTCAGAGTCCTCTAAAACCTTGAACCATTACTACCAAAAATATTTACTCTCAAAGTTTGCAAAAATACATGGGTTATCGAGTTATTATAGTTAGCTAGAGATTTATCAATGTTAGAATCCACTGCTTTCTCACCATCTTTAAGAGCCCCCTTGCTACTAGGCAAATCAGGGCACAATATTACCAAATGAGACTTCTGAGAGATGGCACATCTACGGGGTCCACAAGTTCTTTTTGAAGTATGTCCAGCTTTGAGACAACTGAAACAATGTTGGTTTACTAGTCAAAATACTCCGAAGACATTTTCTGGGCTTTAAAACAATTTTTACCTTTGTGATTAGAAGATAGAACCACAACAAAAGTCACAGTTAGAACTGACACTAATGAGATTTACGGCGGTGGGTACCGGTGAACTCACCTTATTTTTGGCCGAAGAGTTCGAAGCACTTTTCGATACATTAGCACTTGCGGTACCTTGATCGACGATAACGAAACCCTCCGAAGCCAGTACAATACGCTACTCATTTTCAACTTCGGTTTTCAGAAATTTCATAAGGTTTTTGATACGAATGTCTAACCTACACGGACCTGAATCTGCTGAAGAGATCTTCCTGAATTTTTAGGTTCAAATCTTTGAGGTGAACGTTGCCAAGCCCTCAATAAATCTTGAGGAAGACGTGATTCAATAAGAGAAAAAAGCTAGCTGAACACGTATCTGATGTAATGCCTGCGTCTCGATCTTATCGTACATAATCACCAATTCAAGCTCAGATTTAGATGTAGCATTACAAAAAACCAACTTAAGCAACTCTGACATACCTCAATTTGAAAATCTTCTCTGCCAAAACGAGATAACATGGCTTTGATAAATTGATGATAATTTTCCTAGATTGCTAGATTGCTACATCTACTTTAGTTGCCTTACTCTACTAACGGGTACATTGCCTGAATCAGTTTTTCGGCTGCCTCGATATATCTGGCTTCGTGGATCTTTTTAAATTGAGACCAGAATGGTAACCAGTTTCGAATGTCACCATCAAACTTTTTAAATTATATTATAGGGAAACGCCTACCTGTAATGCTGGCATGATATAATTCAGAACGTGCTTCATCGATGTGTACTTCATGGGTTACGTTTTGAAACATATCCTCAAATTTATTAATGAAAATTGGTGGACTTTTTGAATGTCTACCCAATGAAAAAGAAAAAAAAAATCATTCCAATCGGTTAAAAAATGTAGATTTTATAAGGATGCTCCGGTCTTAAGTGGGTCACACTGTATACACGCTAGGTAGGGTGAGGAAATTATATTGGATATGAGTCTTTACAATGTGACCTTGGACCAACACCGGATATAATTCGTATTGATTGTTTTTGCAGTGTGAAAAGGGTTTCCATGTTGGCACTGAAGATCAAAATTTCGTATTGTAGGTGACTATTTATGAACGCAAAATACACCATTCTCATCATACTATGAGACACAGACATTCTCAGTCGACGCAGCAAAAACAAACTTGAAGAATGTTTTTTTGACAGATGTTCAATATGCGGATTCCATGTCAATTTGCTGTCAATATGAAAGAATAATAATTTAACTGGTTCTGTATTTGTGCTGTTCACTCTAGTTGATATAGTTATTTTTTGAGTTTTTTCCATATTTATTTTTAGTTTAATAGACGAAAAATATAAGTCAGTTGCTTTTTCTACACCAGTAGAAAGTCCATGGACAGTATCGTTTACCTTATCACAGCTTATGAAAGTAGCGTCATCGGCATAAAGAATAATATCAGTATTTTGTAACTGGTCGTTGATACCATTAATATGAATTGTAAATAATATAGGGCCCAGTATAGGTCCTTGAGGGACGCCATAATTGGTATTTTTATGTATTGACTTTTGCCCATTTATATCAACAAATTGCTCTCTATAACATAAATATGAATCTATGAGCTCTAAAGCTTTACCACCAATGTTGTAATATTTCAATTTTACATTCATTAAGTAATGATCCACACAATCGAAAGCTTTACTCAAGTCACAAAGGCTTACATCAACATAATTCCCTTCCTCCATTGCCGCTGTTACTATTTCTACAACAAAAAACTGAGCAAATGCCACAAACCATAATTACTACAAAATTTAAAGTTCAGTTCGTAACGTCCTCTTTTTCTTCCATAAAATAATTAATTAGCTCATTTTTCCTACCTCAATAACGATTAAACATATTATGGTTTATTGGTTTTATATGATTTGACACTGAATAATTTTTCGAAGTGAGCCCTTTAATTCAAATAACGGATACATGCAGATCCCATTCAGGTACCTAAATAACAAAGTTGAATATTTTGAGGTCACCTGGCTTACCTAATGTATTTCTGATTTTCCACTCCAATCCTATCTTATTATTTTTGACGTTGAAGACCCTCCGATTTTATAATTTCACTCGGTATCAAGCTGTCAACAGCAAACCACAAAACGTGATCCCACAAGAATTTTTTGTTTCTTTCAAGCGAAATCTCTCGCGTTATCAAAGTATCGACCTACATCAACTAAAAACGTTAATGAAAATCTTACACAGAAGAAGTCGAATTATATTTGATTCAGTACCTCATCAAAAATAATGATAACCTGTCAATACACAAAGAGTGATTTCCGCTTGAATGTGGTTTTCTTTTGTATCCATAATTTTGTATGTAACCAATACATCCATATTTAATAATTATTGAATATAACATCTGTCATCTTCCTAATGCCACTCGGATGAACACGCAACACGGTTTTTCATTCTTTTCATTTTGTTTACAGGTTAATCAAAATCAAAGAGTGGGTTGACAAAAATGACCCTGGAGCGCATATTATTCCATTTTCTGGAGCTTTCGAACAGAGGTTGCTTGAAGAAGAAGATCCGGTTTTGAGAAAAAAAATCCTCGAAGACAACAATACGACCAGGTGAGAGTTCATATAAATAAAAAAATATAACTATCGGTATTTACTTTTTGATTTTACTGGGCTCGCTCAAAATGTCAAAATATTTATTGTTTCCCCTTATTTTTATTTGAAAATTCTCAATTCAAAATATCTGCTTTTTGAAACAAATCGGTTTTCTTTTTGTTCGTTGAAATCTCTATTTTCGGATGGTATAAAAAATATAGGTATATGATATATTTTCTCAGAATTCTACAATTTTTTAAAATCATTATGTAAAATTTTGAGCGGTTTAAGTATCAAAATTTACACTGGATAAACAAAAAATTGCAAGAATCCATAAAACATAGAGATTGCAAAAACCTTCGAAAATAGTTAATTAAAGATAGGATTTGAAAGAGATTTTATAGTTATAAAAACTTATATTGAATTCTAATCATTATCCATTAACTTTTGCTTCTTTGATGGCATTTCTTCATCGTTAAATTCGACAAATGTCCCCGGTTCTAGTAGATCTTCGAAATCTTCAAGACCATCATTGTCTTCGTCTCCAATATTTTTTCCATTGGTTCTTCATCCACAGTTTCACCTGAATCATTAACTTCCTCGTAGGTTTTTTCTTTAACATTGGCGCATTTTTGATAACCATGTCAATTTGAACATAAATTTGTGCATTTTAATCCATCAAGATTCACAGCTGTAGCAGATAGTATTGAGCAATGTTTCCAGAATTAATTCTTTATCTGTCAATTTGGGCATAATGCCACGTTGATGTTGCTTCCAGCAACCCAAGATTTAAGCTGATAATATGCCCTGTAACAATGTTGTTCTTCTGCGCTTTCTGTTGAAAATAATATAATATGATTTAATTCTTGCCAATTCATATTTTCGAAATCTTAATTGATTCGGTGTAATATTTTCATTTTTACATTTATAAAGAGATTTGATTGATTGCAATCTTTTTTTGGCAATATCTTCTTTGTTTTTTTTTTATAAAAAATGTTGACCAAATTTGACAAATTTTTATTGTCTGATAATGAATTTACGATGATTTTTCCTTTTCCGGCAAATCCAGATGTTGTATCGTAACCAGAAAAACAATGCAGAAATGCTACAATACTTTTGAAGGATTCATATTTGAAACTACTGGACGTGAGAAATAGATTTTTTACATTTCCAGAACCTGGCATGAGAAAATAAATGTCACAAATATTTCAATTCAATTGATTTAAAAGGAGCAAAAAACAATAACTTGACCCACAACTATGAGATTTGTTACTATCTCGGGCAATTTCTATCGAGGTCTTGATTATGATTTTAAAAAAAATATCAAATTCGAGTTTTTTTCGTTTTTTTCGTTTTTCTGGGAAAGTTTGCGATAGCAATGTATAAATTTTTATATACCATCAGAAAGTAGTGATTTCAGCGAACGAAAAGCACACCATTTTTTTTTTTCAAAAAGCAGATATTTTGACGTGAGAATTTTCGAATGAAAATTAGGGTGCTTTTTGATATTAAATCAAAATAAGAGAAAACAATAAATATTCCTAATCCAAAAAATTACAGTGTGCTCAGGACATGATAAGGTAAGTTTCCATCAAATTTCATGAAAAAGGCTATTTTTTTGTGGGAGATAAAACCAAAAATTCGGATTTTTGTTTTTTTCGCATTAATTTTGAGGTTATGTTAAAAAAGTACAGGTACAAAAGTTGTGAATCTTTTTATTACTTACCTACAACTTTGCTCTTCAACATTTTTCAATGGGACCGTTTTCCACCCATAAAATTTCATCCTCTTCCACTTCCCGACCTCAAATATTTTTGTTATATTGTCTTACTAAGCCTACTATAGTCCTGTTCTAATTTTTGTTCACTTTTTACCATTTTAAGAGACTTTGGCCCTGGATTTACGACGAGCACTGATTTTATTTATTTTTTCTTTCATTCAAGTTTTATTTATTCTTTTATATGACGTTTGTCTATATTTTTACTAGACAAATGATATGCACGATTTTTATATATACATATCAATAAGTATGACCTTTATATTCATATTTTATTCGTATTAATTTGTTATTTTACATTATATACACTTATTATAAAACATTGACATACCATATATATATATATATATATATATATATATATATATATATATATATATATAAGGATGGATTTAGCGAGGGGCAATATATAAAAATATAAGTAGAAAAGTTATTGGGAAGTCAACAACAGGAAGCCTTATTTGTATTTTCCTGGGTAGGATTGTCACGCTGGTAGCTATAGCTGCCTCCGTGGCGACGTTAGTTGTTGCCTTGTGAGTACAAGGTCTTCTAACCGAAGCCACAAATGTGTGGTTGGCTTCCTGTTGTTGACTTCCTTTGTTTCTATTTTTACATCCAAGTGTTGTACATCTTCGCACTTGATTTTACCGTACTGATGAGAGCTTAAGCTCGAAACACGTGTCTACGGTTGCAAAAACATTTTGAGGGTTGTACCCAATAACTTTTCTACTTATATTTTTATATATTGCCCCTCGCTAAATCCATCCTTATTTGTATTTTCCTGGGTAGGATTGTCACGCTGGTAGCTATAGCTGCCTCCGTGGCGACGTTAGTTGTTGCCTTGTATATATATATATATATATATATATATATATATATATATATATATATATATATATATATATATATATATATATATATATATATATATATCGTACCACATTGACAAATAAAATTTATTATTATTATTTATTATTATATTGAAATTTTGGACAATTTCACCGAAAGACTTTGTACGTGGTATTTTGGGGCAATTCTCAAAAACATGTCTTGTACCTGCAGGAAATACGTTAACGTTTCCGAAATGAAAATAATATCTACAGTTTATTCTTCAAGAACATCTGATCTAGTAGTCCACTAAACTTGGGAAATTTTTCATTATTTTTTTCTTAATGTTCAATTGCCTAATTGTAACTGACAATTTTCTGCAAATTTCACCTTCTCACTGCCCTCGTATCCTCAACGATTTCGTTTCCCAATTTAAAAGTTAACTACGGAATGACAAATCCATTTCGATTTCTGACCACGCTCTCCCAGTCTGTATCTTTTCTTCGGTAATGATAGGTTTCGAAATCGAGTCGTCTGTCTGCGTTCTCTATCTCCTGCTCGGATCATTCACTAAAAAAACGTAAGCACTGATGCCATTATTGTCATTAAGTTGAATTTTTCCATTGTGCGGGCCCAGACTAGAGCGGGAGCAATCTTTGGGCCATAAAGAAGGAAAATACGGTCGTTAAAATGTATTTTTGGTCATTAGTGTCTGTTTAATAAATTTGAGAGATATTAAATCTCGGTAAATATAGGGATGCGGAGATCGTTTCATATTTCGAAATTAAAGATGGATTCATCAATGGATAGTCTAGTTGGAAATGCAGGCCGAACAGTTAACTGCTTTGATGTGGTTACTGGAAAGAAAACTGCGATGTGATAAATCATGCGAGAAGTGATTAGGATTGTAAGTTTCATTCAATATAGCAAAGGAATGTAAGGAAGCGCAAAACAATGCAAAACAAAACTATCAATACAAATAGATTAATACATATATTTCAATGTTGGACCTAAAGACATAAAACAAATTTCAGAAAATGCAAAACTCGTGATTATGACTCAAATAAAGAATTCGTTGATGTAAGAAAATATCTTTTTCTCCGATTGGCAGCAAATATTAATTTTGCTGATACATATCAATCAGCAAAGTATTATTTTTCCTGCCTAGGCAGCAAAGTGGGTACTTTGCTGCCTAGGCAGCAAAGTGATTATACTCAATGGGAATAAAACATTCAACTCTATATTTTTTGCCACCTCCCTTATTTCTGGAGGAGTAAGTACTTCCAGGTCGCTATCACTGTCCATTATATAATAATTTAAATATACCGATATTTTTTCGCACAACTGTCAGAAATTTCATGAATTGTCAAACTAAAATTATTATTGACATTTCCATAGCAACCAACCATTCCAACAACTGCGATTTCTATCAAATTTTATTTTAATTGAACACTACAGGAAAAATAAAGAGATTGTGGGAATTGCAATAATTTGCAAATAGGTACAATATCCTCCTATATCATTATGAACAATCGGAGAAAAAATTATATGTTCAACTCGGCAGCAAAGTAGATTGACTGCCTTAGCTGAATTCCTAGCCTCGCTACGCTCGGCTATGAATTCAGCCTCGGCAGTCAATCTACTACTTTGCTGCCTAGTTAAACAAATAACTATTTCCTACAACTGCTATGAAAAGTAGCGTATTTCTCATAGCTTACTTAATTTCAAAACGATGTATTGCTCATACTGTGAGAAATATTTTTTTTTCTACTACCTCACTAGAAAACTTTGTTTTCGACCCCTAAAGAAGGGAGGAAAATGGTACTTTTCCTCGCGCCGGAAGGAAAATAGTACTTTTCCTCTCGATTTATCAGGAAGAAGATGCATTTAAATCAATTTTGCCACTTCAGCGAGATCTTTCGGCAGGTCGTCTTCGCTAGAACTCATTTTCAAAACTTAGAAGCAACTTAAAAGGGTAAACAACGTGACAGCTTATGACAACTGTTATGTTTGTATTACCAAACAACGCCATAGCAACTTGTTGTCAACACGATGACGACGACGCAACGCTTACTTAATATTTTGTCATATAGCCGTATTATATAGTTCCACAACTTTCTGCAGTTGTTCTTATAAGTATGCACGCATTATAATTTTTAGGACGTTATAAAAATGACGACCTTAAAGGTAGTAGAAAAAACTATAAACATACTTCAGGAGGAAAGCATGATTATCCTCCCTTGGTATGTAAGTAGCTATTCTCACAATCTCACAATCAACAAAAACGACAAAAACTAGTTGGCTAGGTAGTTGGCAGCTGTTCATTTTTAGATAGTTATCAGAACTGTCAGATTATAGAATTTTTTTAAACTCTTCAGATAGTTTTCATTCGAGCTTTCATATAAATCGCAAATTCTAATGAATATTATTTCAATAAGACATACTCATAATAAATAATATGAATACTGACAATAGTGACGATTTTGATAATAATACTCCTCCAGAGGTATTGGAAAAAGCTGCGAAAGTAACGTTGGATTTGTTGCAGTTGTAGGAAAAAATAAATATTGAGGTATACATTACTTGTATTTTTTAAATTTTTGCAGTTGTAGGAAAAGTATAGTGTGTAACATGTGGGGAAAGTACTTTTTTCTCACTCGTGTGTTTGCGGCACTCGCCTTTCAGGCTCGTGCCACAAACTTCCACACTCGTGAGAACAGTTGAACTATCCCCACTTGTTGCTCAATATACTATTCAAGTTGAAAGTAGCTGGCTGGTTGAAAATGGAAGAGAATAGGAGAGAACTCAATTCTGCAAACCTGTTTCACAAAATAGTGACTTCCAAAACTCAAAAAAATCGGTGTATTGATATTTATGTTTCTTTATTAGCTCAAAAAATAAAATATTGCAATAGTCTGAATGATTTTATTACTCAACAACTGTCAAATATTACAATTGCTTTGCTTATATGAGAAAATATAAGTTCTAGAACAATGAAAAAGTTCTACACTACATCAGAATATTCGATGTTATGAGCTAGAACAAGAATTGCTGTTTCAACAAACTTCAGGCTTATACAAAAAAGTCCTGCTTTACGAACTTGCATCATAAATAACTATTTTCCAAAACTCACGTTAAAAATGTGTAACTTTTGATGACTTTTGAATTTCAAAAGTAGGCTATTTTTGAACAGGTGCAAATTTACATAAAATGACCCTTAAATGGAAACATTAGTGCGAAAAGAAATATTAAATAAAGCACACTTACTCTTGAAACTTGGTTTTAAAGTAAAAATATCTAAAAATCAAAAATTTTGTATGCAAAACAATATGGTTTTCGAAAATCTAGTGATTCTGAGTCTGCGGCAGTATACATGATTTCAAGAATAAAACTGGAATTAGATTCGACAAAAAAAACGCGTTATTTCTCTAGATTTGCGGCAAGCCTTCGATTTGGATAGCCACAACATTCTTTTAAGAATATTATATGATATTGGAATAAGGGGAAAAATTTACATTTGGTTAAAAAATTATTTCGCTGATAGAAAACAACTAGTACATATCAAAATTACACTTAGTTCAAATTAAAAATATAAACTGTGGGGTGCCACAGGGATCTATACTTGCTCCGATCTTTTCTTTAATATATATAAACTCGATATCAGATCTCAAATTGATAGATCAAATCAAACTTTTTGCTGATGACACAACTATTGTATATTCTGCAAAGAATGAATTCTTAAATTCTGTCTAATATTTAACAGGATCTTCAAATCCTATCTCACTTGCTACTCACTCATATACTATTGTTGAATTTTTCGAAATCATCAATCATGTTTATTTCTAAACGAAATATTACAACTGATTCTCTAAGGCCAATAAAGTTTAAAAATTCACCAATTCAGTATACCAACAATACAAAATTTTTGTGTTTACATATCGACACAACACTCTCTTGGTCCAATCATATCAACAATCTGAGAAAACAACTCTCACCTTTGTTTGGAATGCTATTTCAAATTAGACAGTATACCCCACTAAAATATTTGAAAATCATATATTTCAGTTTAATTTATTCAAAATTGCAATACCTCTTTTCTGTTTGGGGCTCAGCCAAAATTTCTATTAAGAAACCACTACAAACTTTGCAAAACAAAGCTATCAATGCATATACAAATTGCCCTTTTTAGAACCCTCAAAAAGATTATATAAACCTAATAACTTACTAAATCTTCGTTCATTATAAGAATTTTAAATTTCAATTTTCATCCACTATGTTGATACAAGAAAAAAAACATTTGGATCTTACTTTTGATCATATTTCGAATATCCATTAACATAAAACAAGAAATGTAAGTAAAATAAACGCATTACGGTTCAAATCAAACTTTGGAAAAACGTCTATTTTTTACGAGGGAGTTGAGATAGATACTAAAATACTACAGGCACTAAAAGAAATTAGGTCTAAAAATAAATTCAAAAATTAACTTAAAAAATGTATACTTAACAGATTACTTCCTATAATATAACAATATTTCACCTTTGACTTTTTTGCTTTTTTTCTTTCTTTTTGATTGATATGACTTATTTCACAGATTATCTGTATCATTCATTTTTTAATAATTGTTTGATTTCTTCATCAATTTCATATGTACCTAATGTCGTTATACAATGTATGTTAAAATTAATGTGAAATGTTTCTTGGGATCAATAAAATAAAATAAATTAAAAAAATGGGAGTCAAGCAAAATTTAATTTAATGTTCTATGAACAAAATCTCGTAGTATTTTGTTTTCCAGGTCAGTCGTCGGAAACGTATAGTGTAAAACTCGTGCGGAAACTGGATATTTCATACTGTTGTGACAAGATGATAAACCTCTCAGCTATGGTTCATGGTTTATCATCTCGTCACACTCGTATGAAATACTCGCCTATGGCTCGTTATGAAAACTTCTCGCGCAAGCAAAAAAGAATCGCTTTATATTAATGTATAAATAACTATTTATTTCTTCCAACATGTGAAATATTATTGTGAATGAAATTTTGTATTCAATATAATTCCTGACGATTGAGAGGAATATCGCTTCATATAATGAGAATTCTTCTGATTGAAATACAACTTCAATAATCTGACATATCTTCACGAACAAACCTTAATTACATGTTTGATTTCAGCGCTCTTGATAAAATCATAGTCCAAGGATACAAGTCCCTGCAATTAGAATATTTCTTCACCTCTGGACCAGACGAAGTGAAAGCTTGGACGATTCAGGTTGGTTCAAATTCATTTATATGCTTGTTTGATGCTTTCGTTATACATTATTTTCATATTGAGGATTATTCTCTTATAAAAACTTCTATATCATAAATTGATGGTTGTAGCCATTAGTATGTGGTAGGAGGTCATCACGTAAATTGAGAAATAAAAACATAAATAGTTTTATCTTTCACTTTTACTTCTATATCATAAGTGTCTGAAAGCTTGGCGAACTTTTTTATTTGGATGTCCGCGGAAAGTAGATCGCCCCTATAATTTTTTTTGTTTTTGAATTTATCAGAATGCAATTTGGAAGATCTGTATACGACTCAAAACTGCATTTTTTGACATGCAGCTTCATGCTGCTTCCGGTTTCACCAAAAGTGACCTAATGAACATTCGATTTTTAAATAGGACACCTGGTATGTTTTCACTCCTTTTGTTTCCGTATGACATACTGATTCCAACCATGTATCAATACTGGGCCCAGTCTTTTTCCTCATCTACATAAATTCCATACAGTATTTTAACCTGAAAGGAAGGAACCTTGCATTAAAATGACGTCAAATATTCATGTTTGTAACTAATCACGCTAGATGACACTCGCGTTTGCGTCCAACACCAATTACACAGGCATTGACTAACTTCTACAGTGTGTCCCACTTTGAGCAGCCACACCCTCATATTTCGTTGAGCATGAAATAATTCGAAATTTTCTTTGACTCAAGTTGTAATACTCGGAAATACCTACCTTTATGTTTACGTAACCTTTGTATATCCATTTTCCACGGCTAACTACGACCAAATGAAAAGTGAAAAATTGGGAAAAACATACTAGGCATTTTTTTATCGCAAAAATAACACCAGATTCTGTTTCAGAACATCTTAAAATCCCCAAATCTCAATGCTTGAATCATTTGAATATACAGAGTATCATTCATTCTGATCAGAGTTAGCCTTGGAAAAGTGATATTTGGCTATTTTTCAAAGTATTAATTAAATATTTTTGGGAATTCTGTGACAAGAGAAGACATTTTGGAAATTTTCCAAGCATTATTTATGGGTTAGAGTTGATAATGCTACCAGCTACAGATGATACCCTGTATATTCAAATGATTCAAGCATTGAGATTTGGGGGTTTTAAGGTGTTCTGAAACAGAATCTGGTGTTATTTTTGCGATAAAAAAATGCCTAGTATGTTTTTCCCAATTTTTCACTTTTCATTTGGTCGTAGTTAACCGTGGAAAATGGATATACAAAGGTTCCGTAAACATAAAGGTAGGTATTTCCGAGTACTACAACTTGAGTCAAAGAAAATTTCGAATTATTTCATGCTCAACGAAATATGAGGGTGTGGCTGCTCAAAGTGGGACACACTGTATATAAACAATGCTGATATTAATGCTGTCCCATTGTTTCAATCAAATTACGACATGACTTGGAGGCCAGATCACTAAAGTTTCGACATGACTTGGATGCGAGATCACAGTCGCCATCTACATGTCGCATCCATTTGAATCCAATATAGATTATATAAGGTTGGCTAACTATCTTACTTCTATATAAACACTGCTTAAACTGAAACGAAATAGGCTGGATTTTCAATTTAATTTGAACATCCCCTGTTCGACTGCAAACACATCTACTGAAAAGGCCACCATATTAAGCTATTGGGAGCAATACCGATGATGGAAAATTGAAAATATCCTTACACTGAAGCGAGGTAGGCTGAATTTGAGAATGAGATTCAACAGCACGTGTTCGACTTTATACACGCCTGACATTAAGAAGACCACCATATAGAACTATTGGTTGCTGTACCGATGGCGTAAAAATGAAATTATTTTTAAACTGAACGAGATAGGCTGGATTTTTAAATTAATTTGAACATCCCTTGTTCGACCGCAAACAAAACACTTATTGAAAAGGCCACCATATTAAACTGTTGGGAGTAATACCGATGATGGGAAAATTAAAATTTCCTAACACTGAAGCGAGGTAGGCTGAATTTGGGAAACAAACCCATTGAAAAGGCAAAAGGCCACCATATAGAACTATTGGGAGCTATACCGATGACGTAAAAATGAAAATATCTTTAAACTGAAACGAGAAAGGCTGGATTTTGAAATTAATTTGAACATCTCCTGTTCGACTGCAAACACCTATTGAAAAGGACACCATATTAAGCTGTTGGGAGTAATACCGATGACGGAAAATTGAAAATATCCTTGTACTGAAGCGAGGAAGGCTGAATTTGTGAATTAGATTCAACAGCACTTCAAATCTGGTTCAAATCAGGTATACGGATGGCTCTAAGACAATCAATGTGGTAGGGGCTGGAATATGCGTGGAGATACCAGTTGTAGACATATATTAGATGGTAGAAGAAATACTTCTTTCAGTGCAGAGTGCACTCACGGTTTTGATGAGCTTTGTTTGACTTTTACTTCTCCATTTCAATTTGAAAAAAAAAATATATGTGGATGAAAATGAAGTATTATCTGAAACAAATACTACTTCACCTTTGTACCGTGACATGTATTGGAAAACGTGGAAGTCACTCTTTCAATGTGTTTTACACTGCGAATTTACAGAAAAAAGTCTCCTACCATCTATTCATCACCCTAAATCGATTGTGAATGCACAAGCATTTCAGTTAGTAAATTTGACGAATGTTTCTTCAGAACTGCTACAAATGAAAATAAAAGGCCCATTAAGCTGCCAATGCGAAAGTAAATAAATTGCCCGTGCCCTGAAATTGTCTCTGGGAAATTTGCATGAGAATACATGCTCTCCGTCGACCGGAAAATGGAAATGACGGAAAACGGTAAGAACGCTTACGAATTTTCGGAATAATTTTACGTGAATCGAATGGAATTCGCAATGAGTTAAAGAAAATTGTGCGATTATAGTAAGAGATCGCTGCCTGTCATAGTGTTTATAGTCCTGGAGCTGGTGACGCATTTTCTCAACAATTGTCGAGCAAGTTATTTATCCGACTACTAGATTCTTCAGTCTGAAATTTCATTTGATGGATGTCAATATAAATCTGCTATATTTCGTAAGATTCGTAGAACGACAGATAGGCAAACATAGTGACAATTCCTATCCAGAACACGTGGCTAATAACCATAGCAGTCGTTGCCAAAACACCAAAGAAAAAAAAATTACCCCGAACCGCGTCAATAAGATATTGACTTTTGGTAAATTTGCTTGAATTTTTTATATATTGTAGTGATGCTGATCAAAAGTATCCCTTGCACGAATGCAGTACATTCCACAATTTGGATTATTAAGGGTGATTCAGGGAGTCCAATTATAGCGAATTTTAAGGGATTTCCGAAAATTTGATTTTCTTTAATTTTCAGATATTTCGAAGGACACCAATTCAATTTCAATTCATGATATTAACATTTCCTCAGTCAGACCAACAAAACTTACATATATGTATAACAACTATTGATAAATGTTTCTCATAAAATTTACAGGTTACTTAATTTATGTTCTAAAATTTTTGTTACTGGTTTTCGGATATTTTTTTATGGCGACGCGAGTGTCGGTTGCACAAATTCGAGCACAAGGTAGCAAACCAAAAATATGAATGACAAAATGGTTAAGACTTTCGCGGCCGGAGTTTTATGTGTCACAATTTTCACTCGGGTTTGAAGGCCGTCGTTTTTTGAAGTTTCTTCCTAACGTTTCGCTAGCGCGAGTGGCTAGCTTCTTCAGAGGCTTATACATCATTAATAATCTCAGATGACTGGAGATTTCGTCTGCGGAGATTGTATTTATTCTGACTTATGCTGTCTTATGGCTGATTTCACCAACTGATTCCTAAAGTTAAGAAATACCTAAATCGGATTTGGAAATATCCAAGTGCAATATGCGTTTCACCACACGTTAAGTAATGCTTAAGAGTGATAGGAAATATCTACGTTAGGTATTTCCTACCACTTTCAAGTATTACTTAACGCTTGGTGAAACGCAAATTGCACTTGGGCATTCCTGAATTCGATTTAGGTATTTCCTAAGTTTAGGAATTACTTGGTGAAATCGGCCATTAATGTCGTAATTTTCATTCGTTATTTTGGAATTTCTGAGAATGGGATTCCATATTCGGTTGAGGCAAAAAGGTGTCAATTAATGTTATCGAAAATATGCTTAACCCAGTTATGGTAACAAGCACTTCTGAAATAACAAAGGATATCGACGACATCAAGCCGGCAGGTAGAAAGGGTTCAAATCCAAATACGGTAATTAACGCACAAGACTACCTAAATCAGAATAAATACAATCTTCGCAGACGGAATCTCTAGTCATCTGAGATTATTCATAATTTATAAGCCTCTGAAGAAGCTAGCCACTCGCGCTAGCGAAACGTTAGCAAGAAATTCCAAAAAACGACGGCCTTCAAACCCGACTGAAAATTGTGACACACAAAAATATGAATGTTAAAATAATTAATACTCGGCCGGTAATGAAGCGTACTTTAAATAATCGTTCTGGAATACCTTCTCGTTTTTCGTTCAATTGATAATTTTAGGGCTTTCTAGAGAGAAGAGTGTACAGTTTCGTTTTTCGAGGTTTATCAGTACTAATTGTAAGAGAAACTGCTTTGCATTAAAACATCGTTCGAAGATATCAATTTTGAATGTAAATTGAAATTTGATTGGTGACGCCGCTGCATGCGATCAGTCTTAGATATTTGGTCAGTGCCGGTTTTTATTTATATATTACTAAGTTGGGGAATTCTCGGGTTTGCGGTCTATTTACCAGTAATACTCATTTATTCTTCACTCAATATTTCGCTAATCTTTATTAGCTTCTTCAGGAGAGATAGCTACAGAAAATTTAACAAAATTAGACAAATTACAAAATGAGTATTACTGGTAAACAGACCGCAAACCCGAGAATTCTCCAACTTAGTTTATAAAGTACGGTCGAGAATACATCCATATTTTATATCTTACTTTTTTTTTTCCTTGGTGTTTTTGGCATCGACTGCTATGGTCATTAGCCACGTGTTCTGGATAGGCCTTGTTACTAACTCCATGCGCCACTTTAGGAGCAGCACTGTTAATTTTTAACGCAACAGTGAATCGTGGAGGATTATTCCCAGTCCAGCCACGAGATTTGAATAATTTAATCGGTCAAATTAAATTAAAAAATCCCAGCCGTAACTGGGGCTCGAACTCCGAACCTTTCGACCCAGAGACGAACGCTCTGACCACTGCGCCACGCCCCGACATTTTATATATTACTATATGTATTTATTTTATTAGCGGAGTAAGCGGCCGCTTAGGGCCCGGATCCCCGGAAAGGTCTTATGGAACCCAAATTGAAATCCATATTATATAAATTTATATACTATACTTACATGTATTACTTCATACCAATTGTTTGTTATCTACCACATTGACTGTTATGGAATAGAATAAACTTGATTTGATTTGATAATCCACATAGTAGATGTAATTCAGTAATAATTTCACACTGTTTATGGACATTTTAACACATGAGTGAAATTTTCTCTGGAAGAAAACCTGTATAGAAAGATGTAAACTACCTATTTTATCAAATTTCTGTGAGAAAATATAGCGCTGAAATGAATTCTTAATAATTTTCTAAATGTCTGGTTAAATTTTCAGTTCTTTTGCTTTTTTAATATATTTTAGTGTTTATATTTTCATTATGTTTTTGAACGTGCGGATATTTTGAGGCAAATTATGATTATGAAAACCTATGAAGTTGCAGAGAGCAATTCACACAATCGTTTCTGTTTTAATTATTTCAATATTCAGCTACTCCCTACGCCATCTAGTAACGAATTATTCAATTTTATAGAAAGCTACGAAGGCGCCTCAAGCTGCAGGGCGCATTCATACCGATTTCGAGAAAGGTTTCATCATGGCTGAAGTAATGAAGTTCGCCGATTTCAAGGAAGAAGGTACTGAGGCCGCTTGCAAAGCAGCAGGTAAGCACAGAGTTGGAAGGAGAATATATCTGAAAAATCCAACTATCATTGCGATTTAAAAAGTCATATTTGATTATAACCTACTCACAATAAACTTTGAAAAAACGAAATATATGCCATTCACATTTTATAATGATCTTCCAGAGCCACTAATAATTGATAATAATACTAGAATAGAAGAAACAGATAGTATCAAGTACTTAAGGATTATGCTTGACAGGCATCTTAAATGGGACAAACAAATAGAATTCCTTTTGAGGAAATTGCGAAGTTTATTATCAAACTTCAAGTATCTCAAAACATTCATGGACATAAAAACTCTTGACATTCATGAGATTTTGGCTTGGGGAGGAGTCATAAAATCCCACCATAGAAATCTTGATGTTCTTCAGAAATGGTTTTTGAAAATCATATATAGAAAAAGCTATTTATATCGAAGTGATAAACTGTACAAAGAATCAAAGAAAATTGATATAATACAACTATTTGGATACAACATAATGATTTTATCTACAAACATAAAACGAGTATAAACTTCAATAATCATATTTATAATACAAGAAATAAAAATAGTGTCACAGTGAAAATTAAAGTTGAAAAAACAAGGTCTCAGAAAAATTTCAAATATTTATTGCCATTTTACTATGAATTAATTCCCAATCATATAAAAGGGATCAAGTCATTATTCTCATTCAAAAAACAATTGAAGAAATGGATTCAAGAGTCTCATCGAAATTTATTTCATGATATCTTTCACTTCAATTAACTCAGGTAACTTATTTTTATTATCATTTTGTTGAATTTTAAAAGTTTAGGAAACATATACCTACTTGTAATTCTTACCTGAAATTTCTCGTAACAAGTTTTTAACTTCGCGGGTATAATTGAACCGTTTATTCACCTTTTTATACAAATTGATGTAATGGTTTTTAATTGAATTTTGAATAAACTTTATTATTATTATTATTTGAATCGATTATTTAATAATTTAAGCATGATTTTTCAACTAAAAATAAAATACACTTTTTTATTCTTTTGAAACTTTAATTATTGTTTGAGTTCAGATAATTATGACACAGGTAATCATTGTTAGTTAGGTAGATGGGATATGAAGTCCACAGAGTCAATTATGATTTTAATATTGTGCAGTAACTTTTGAGGAAAAACAACTTGTTTTGGCAGTTTTTGTGGTAATTTTTACTTTTCCCAAATCTATAGAAGTCTAGAAGTACAAATCTATGATTTAATTCCTGTGCTCTATTACCTACTGTGTTTCTAGAAGAAAAACAAATGGGCTTATTATATGTTATAATCGAATTTTCACCAAATACATCTCTCAAATTATTCGTTCCATCCATAAATAGTCATCAGCCAATCAAAAAACCTTCATACACCTTTAATATTGAAAGCAAAATTTGGATAGTTGTAAACGATATGAAGCGAAATTAGAGTTGGTGGCAAAAAACAGGGTCAAAAACTATTACTGGAAATGAACCGTTTGTGAACTAATCCACGTGAACTTTTTTTGAACCTCGGGTATGCATATTTCAAGAATTTATCAATTTTGATCATTAAAGTAAGCAATTATATTTTATATTCAGCCTATAAAATATTTGGTAGGGATAGTAGGGCTTGAATTGCGTGCTACATCCAATTTTTCAGTATCCATATCATGTTCCTCATATCAATATTATCGATAACAAATAACAACATATAACCTTGCAGTATACCATTGTCATATGGAGGTAAAAATAAATCACTTCTCACTTTCACATTAACCCTAGAAAAAGAAAGAAGCTCACTTTTCCGCTTTGCATATGTTGGAGATCAGTTTTGCCGATTTCAGAGAAAATGTTTCCTACCTACTTTATTATTTTTTTTTTTTCATTTCGTCGGTACCATATGCCAAAACCTCGAATGTGCAAATTTGTCATTTCGGATGAGAAGAGTTTTTAGAATATTCGTGCTTCTTGCTTTGAACACCTTGGTAAGTTTTCACATTCGCGAATTCACTCTCGTTCACTGTAGACAACCTGATAGCACATTCGTGAATTTGCCATTTAAATTTTTTATACAAAGTTAGTATTTTCACATATTGAAGTCAAAACCCTGAAATTTGCACATTCGCGGTTGATGCGCAATCGATGAAAACATATGTGACTACCATTCTTCATTAGTCTGGAGTTAGTTACTCTGGCCATACCTAGTGCGCAGAGGCAGATCTATTTAATTTTGTTGACCTGTACAAAATAAGTAACATGCCTTGAACCGACTTTTCATGATATTTATTTATTTTTGTTTTAGGAAAATACAGACAACAGGGTAGAAACTACGTTGTTGAAGATGGTGACATCATATTCTTCAAATTCAATGCTGGAGCAGGTCTGCAGGCGGCGAAGAAAAAATGATTGTCAATATTTGTTACCATGTGCATCATGGTGTATTTATATATTAACATGATCTTTTTTTATGCCAGCATCAACTGTTGAGAGTTCTAACATATTTTGGTTATTTTATCTTTCAATTCAATAAACACTGCATGTTATTTATTTATTTGGTTATACATTGTTTTCTAGATACATTTTCAAACGAAACTGTCTTGATTTTAAAATTAATTTGTTCAGTCTTTGGTACTATTTGATAGTGTCAGTGAAAGTTGTGCTCTCCATATATGATTTTAAGTTGTTTAAATAACCTGGCTTTGATCCAGTTATAAAAGTCCAACTCATCAACAAGGCTATCTTGTAATTTTCTTGTTATAATCTTCGGTGCTTTTGGTTTCTTCTCTTTTTTCTGTACACCTGAAAAAAATATTGTAAAACATCCATGTCAAATATTTCCTGTTTTTGAAAGCTTACTCAATAGATCTCTTTCATACATTTTCTGTGCTCCTTTGAAAAAGTATGGTATTTTGTTCTCTAGTATTTCTAATGTTGCATTCAATTCTTCCAAGACTCCCACAACAGGAAAATACCTGACCACATTATTTTTTGCTTTTTGTAAAGCCCAAATATCGTTGAGCACCCTAAAAACAGAAGTTCAATATTTATTTCACAAAATCCTCAAGAATGAAACAGGGTCAAAAAAGGTCAGTTGTTTCATTTTTGTCATGGTAAAAATACAGAAGATATTTTCCAAAACGCTGTTGTTCCCTACTCTTATTTTGTCGGAGAAGGCTTCGTATTAATGCAAGATAATGCGCGATCGCACGTGGCACGAGTGGTTAACGAATATTTGGACGAAGTGGGTATTGAACGAATAGTTTGGCCAGCTTGCAGTCCTGATCTCAATCCAAGTGAGAATCTCTGGGACCAACTTCAAAGGCGCATTCGTCGTCGACCTGCTTTACCCGACACCTTTCATAATCTGCGAATTGCACTTCAGGAAGAATTTGATGCCATTCCACAAGAATTTCTTACAAACCTTATTGTTTCGATGCAACATCGACTGATATTAGATATTATCCCCTTGAAATGTGTTTATTGTTTTTTAAATTTTTATGTTTTTGTTAGTTTTCTAATTAAACTTACGTTTCGATGTTTATTTGCTGTGTTTTCACAGCTTCGTTCGAGGTGTTCGCTTTAAAACAGTGTATCTCCAGTAAAAACAGAGATAATGTCGTGATTAAAAAAACAAAATGTTCAGAAAAGATCAGGGTTCAATGAGATTTCAGTTGACAACAGCTGCTATAGTTGTACTCCACAGGGTGTTTCAAATTTTGGAATAGAAACTTCGTCTCATTGTTGCTCAATGTATGTGCTCAAATTCAAATCTGAATAAAAATTTCTAACATGGCATCGATACTAAGGAATTATTCTAAGAAACATAAAAATTCATGGAGCGGTTCGGCCAACTTTGAATTTGGGGCCAGTTTTAAGTGGCATGTTTTTTTTGCCGGTGAGTGTATCTATAGAAAATGAAAGAAAAAATATGTAAGTATAAGGTTTTAACACTAGTGTTTAAAATGAGAGACTTAATACTGGTGTCTTAAAATGATATTTGTAATGAAAACAGCGGGTGTTAAAAGGCGAACTTTTAATAGTATTTGTAGAAAAAAAAAGTGAATTCAAGTCATTTGCAATATATTTTAAAGATTGATTTCTTTTGTTGTGAATATTATCTGAGAGGATGGTTTGAACGGAGAGCGTCGGGTAAACCATATCTGAAGCCAAGCAACGCTGGGCGAGATCGGGCTTTGGACGGGTGACCAACGGACCCCCTTTCGATATTATCTTCAGATCGTACTAGGAATCGCACGTAAAAAGGTAAGAACTCGTTAATCCCTAGCTCTCACAAGTTCCGACTTTTGAGGGCTGTCGTTCGTAAGGGAGAAAAACGATTTTTTCCCGTTGCCGACACTGTAAATAGTCCATACATGCTTAGCAAAAAAACAGGTAAATGGCCTATATCATTCGTTTACTAATTCATCTTGACAACGGAACTTAATAGTGTCATTTACATGCCTAGGGTAATAATGACTTTGACTTTGACAAGTAATACCTTCAGCTTCATTCATATCAAATTTTAGGTTATGAGACCTTTTGAATATTATTGTTGTCTGCTTATTCGGTAACTTAGTTACACGCACAAGCAACTTAGAATGAAATAGCGAACGAATAATCATGAAGGAAGGGTAAGAAAACAAACTTCAATTCAGGCAAATTTTGAGAAATGTCAACAAGCAGCGGGAAAAACGTAATAAGTAACACGGAATGTATCGACTATTATCATCCTCGGCAAGCGACAAGCCTCGGCTCGTACTCGCTCACCTCGAATGTTAACACGTCTTTACATTCATTGTTACTTAAATAACTATAAACGACAACAAAACAATTAATTGACAAAAAAACAAGTCGTGAGAATGAAAATGGCATTGATTTGAGATTGTCAAGTATTACTGTAGAATCAGTCTTATTCAACGGGGAAAGATTATACAGTGCGGTGCAAATGTATGGAATAAATTCATTATTTCTGAATATAAACATATTTTGGAAAATTCCTCAAATACGTCGATTTTCTTTTTCAATTGACCGATTTTTGAACCCCACCCTTAATATATAGGGTTATACGTATTCGAGTAGAAATTACTTTTGTGATATTTTTAAATGGGACACCCAGTGTATTTTTCCATATTTGGTTAGGGATCGTCATTACAAATCCAGTGATACCAGGTTTGATGGGATTATATCGAACGGATGCGGAGCTATGGCCAAAAAACTTCCTCATATGTCTAATGAGTATGACAGACTCCACACGATTCGGAAGGTCAAAAGTCTCTGTCGCAGTCATTGGGCATATCGGTAAAGAAAATCGACGTGTTCGAGGAATTTTCCAAAATATAGTTATATTCAGAAATGATGAATTTATTCCATTCATTTGCACCGTACTGTGTACTTAATACTAATAATGTTTCAGTCAAAAATTGAATATTTTGTAGGATTTGTCAATACATACATACATGCTGTTTTAGCTTTCTATACTTACATGCATCGAGGATCGTGACCACAAAAATAAGGAATTGAAAGGTCATAAGGTTGTCCATCTTTGAAGTTGCAGTTATTATGTTTGCTGATTAAACACTTGTAATAATAATCTTGTTTGATATGTCTGTCTTTGCGTGACATTCTGAAAACAAAACAGCTGTTACAATGATTATTTATGAGACTTCAAATTACATAATGCATGAAGTCCAGAAGATAATGCATCAATTGGCTTATTCATAAGTCCCAACAGAGGCTAGTGACCATTCTAAAACTATGCTAAGCAACTCTTCATCAATTTGAGTATAATTACGGCAATTACGCTGGGCAGCATTCAATGACATGGACCAGTAAGCTGTGGGATGTTAATTGACTAATATTACATCTGTGGATAATGCCACCGGAAGCTTCGGATCAAAGTAACTCAAAATTTCTGAAGTAAATTTTCCTTATGTCATGTAAGTTTTGACAATTGACATATCAACAACTAACAGTGTCTCGGACAGGTTTTCATGGCTCATTCATTATGCTATTTTTTACATAATTTTATACGTATTCCGTGTTTTTTTTTGTATTGGTTATGATGAATATTACAATGATACATTGTAATTATTGTAAAGGGAAACATTCTCAATTGAAAATTGAACCTATACATGACTCCTTTGGAAATGGAAAAACTACGATAAAATGAAGTTACTTTTTTGTAATATCTAACAGAAAACAACTACTTCCCCGGCTAAAGCCACGCTGCAGATAAGGGAGAATGTTATTCAGAAGTATCACTCACAGAACTTCGCTCATTTCATTGATGCGTGAATTGCATCTCTTTCGCTAGGCCTCCAATACATTTTGGTGTACAAAAATCTATTTCACTCTTCTAAGATCATCAGGGAGGTCGGAAGAATTGGAAAACACACTCTTCAGAAGCAATTTCACACTATAATGATGGAATTGTTGGACTATTTCTTGTGCGGTGACACTTGAAAATATTTTTCTGACATAAAACCTGTCATGGGTCATGTTGATTTTATTGAAAATATGAACAGGGTGACTGAGTTATGAAAATCCTGTTCATATTTTCAATAAAATCAATAATTATTGTCATTAACCACATTAGCTATAATAAGAAGGTGATAAAACCATTGACAAATTCAGTCCAATGAATAATTGTTTCTTTAAATGAAAAAACAGCAGAACCAATTATACACTGAATCTAATATTTCTATATTTACCTGGATATGACTTTTTCCACTGGATTTCTTATGAGGTTTATGTAAGTGGGAAACTGCTTGTCGAACTGGGTAAAATTGATGAAATATACGTGTCGGTCAAAACTCAGTGGAACTGCCTCTGCTCTTATAGTATCGTATATGTCATAGACAAGATATTCCTGCAAAACATAACTGTTATAAGTAGGATTCGAAGCTACAGATTATAGAGATTGTGAAGTTTTTATTTTCAAACAACACATTTCAGGAAGACAAGGATTGTCAGTCAGTCGGGTCGTGTGTTTTGTAACAAAATTGTCGGTAGGTACTGAATTGAAATTTCTCAACATTGAAATTAGGAAGTCAAGAATAAAAGATTTTGGCAAATAGTCAAGATATAGTCGTTAAAAATTGGAATATTCCATTCGAAATGGGGTATGTAGAGCATTAGCAAAATACTGAGATGTTAGTCCTCAGTCGATTCTTATCCACCAGGTGTAGCAGATGTTTCAGTAAAACTTGTGCAAACAAGCTGATACAGATTATTTTTCAAAAATATTGATATGGTAGGAAGCAGCGACGTACAATAAACCAATCAATAGATCATCTGCGGCTGACGTCACAATCTTCAAGGTCAGTTGCTTGGAGGATAAACACTGATGGCAGTTTTATGTTTTACATGTGTTTTGGTTCTAGTTGAAGTAGATAAAGCTTTTGATTTCGTTATACAATGACTAATTTCTGTATGATAGTGAATTGTGGCTATAATGGACTGAGAGATGAAGTAGGATTTTATAGGATTCCGTCAGGGTATGACAATCATAAAAAACAAAATGATCTAGCAAAGAAAGAAGAAATGCATGGAACAAATCTTTGAACAGATTTCAGGCAAAATTCCAATTTGATTTTTTTTTAATTATCTTGCAGCGTCCCTGTATGTTCTGGTGATAGTCTGATTTCAATTCTTCAAACAGATTATTAAAGTAGAAGTATAATACCACCAAATGTTTATTCTCATTTTGCACAACAATGCTGCGAATTGGGTGGAAAGTGACTTGTCCAGGCAATTTTCCTATAATTGAAAAAAAAAGAAAATTCAGTTTAGTAAGAATAAAACAATCCTATCGATTTACGGTAACTTTTACAGAAACTTGAAGCATTCCGAAATAGTTTTTGTTTATGCTACTTTTTCGAATAAATGAATTTTCTCTTTAAAATTCAGTATTGATAGGTCATTTGTCCCAATAAATATAATACGAGAATGTATTGATATCTAGTTAGCCTAGACCAGTTCCCTGCATAAACAAAATATTAATTAATAATTATTAATTAATATTATTATCATTAATTTATAATAATTAATATAAATACGAACAATAACTTATTAGAAGAGTCAGTGCAAAGTTTGACGTCAAAAAAGTAAACCAGAGTTACGCAATAAATTAAAATAAAAAATATGTCCACCGAAATTGTGAAAATCTAAAAATTGGAGTATCGAGCCATCATCAAGTATCTTTATTTAAAAGGGTTAAGAGGTAAGCAGATTTACGAAGATATGCTTAATAACCTTGGTGATCAATGTCCTTCGTATGCGACCGTGAAAAATTGGACTGCAAGCTTCAAAAGAGGTAAATTTTCCATTGAAGATGATGACCGATCGGGAAGGCCAGTTTCTGTGTCAGTTCCCGAAAATATCGATGCAGTTCATGACATGACTTTAACAGACCGTCGAATTGGGCTAAAACGGATATCTCAAGCACTGAATATTTCATACGAACGCGTTCATCATAAAGTTCACGTCAATTTGGACATGAGAAAAATTGCTGCAAAATGGATCCCCAAATGTTTGAAAGTTGACCAAAAGCGTGCAAGGGTAGTAGCATCGTGTTCGATCTGTGATCGATTTGAAAACAATGTAGACTTCTTAAACCGAATTGTTACTATATGGATGAGACTTGGGTACATTTCTACGATCCAGAAACAAAGCAACAATTGATGGAATGGCGACACTCCCGTTCTCCAAGACCTAAGAAGTTTCGTGTCCAAAAATCTGCTGGAAAAGTTCTTGCTTCAGTTTTTTGGAATTGCCATGGAGTAATCATTATTGATTTTTTTGATAAGGGTAGAACAAGAACTGGAGATTACTATTCGACATTACTTACCACTCTACGGGAAAAAATTAAAGAGAAAATACGCGGAAAGCTATCCAAAGGTGTGTTGTTTTTGCAGGACAACGCCCCAGCACACAAATCTCATATTGCCATGCAAAAAATTCGTGATTTAGGGTTTGAATTACTAGAACACCCCCCTTATTCACCAGATTTGGCTCCGTCCGACTATCAACTCTTTCCTCAACTGAAAAAAAGTTTAATAGATCATAAATTTTCTTCCAACGAGGAGGTAATAAAAGCTGTGGAGGTCTGGTTTGTAGAGCAAGAAGAAACATTTTTTTTGAAAGGTCTAGAGACCTTAATAAATGTATCCAATTAAGAGGAGAATATGTTGTGTAATAAAATATTTTGACATTGAAATTTTGTTTGGTCTATAGTAGGAATTTTTCAATATATCCTCGTAATATACCCAAGTGTCAGTATTTCTTTTCAAAATTTATTTAATTAGACGAGAAGTTGTGCTATAGTTGAATTTTGGGGTGTGACTGGTATGTATTGAAAGTTATATTAAAGTTATATTACTTCAATCTATGAGCCGGAAGGAGCTTGATCACAACTTTATGTTCATATTTACTTAGTTTTAGTTTTATTTTATGATTCATATTTTTAGTAATCTGTGATTGAACTGTGTTTATATAATTCAATATTATATACCAATATAATTAAATAATACAGCAACAATCATATTTCAATAAAAAGTTCAAATTTCAACATTAAAAAAAAGATGAAACTTATCGTTTTCTCAAAATTCGCTCCTTTTAATTGAGCTACTGTAGCATACAGCCGACGATATACAAGAATTCCTAAATTTATTGAAGAGCGGAAGAGAGGGGAAAGAAATAGAGACTTGAGATAATGCATTCTTTTATGATTCTAGGTTGCCCGCAGGCCGCATCGTAATGCATTGAACAGGTTATAAATAAATCAGAATGCATATTCATACTTAAGAATATCATCAGTTCAAGGTCTTGCACATCTTATTAGGTATTCTTCTTGTACAATAGCAATAAACATACTTTTTAACATGAGTTGGTTATTCTTTCAAGAGTTGCTTTGATAAATGTACATTGAGTTTATCAATGTATCTCTAATCTAATTGATCTGAACATATTTTTTTATTGATGTAGCCGATACTTGATGAACATCCATGTTAAGTAATATTTATAATGAAACTAAATGAAATTATTTTCACTACAAAGATGTACAAAACCACGACAATCGTTTCGCTGTGCAAGATAATTTGAAAAGTAAATAGAAAAATTTGAATTTCAAGTTAAATGCAACCGGTTGAATCAACAATCTATTTTTTAACAAATATAATAAAGGCTTGAACATCGAATTAATTGCAAATTACCTTATTAGTTATGAAGCGCCAAAAGTCATTGTAAAACCCAAAAATAAAAATTTTAAAGCTTGACGATTATACATGTATATTAGACAAAAAAATGGTTTATGTACATTCACTTATTTTATTTTGTCGTAAGCAATCAATGACCTTAATCTAAAACTGTACCGCATGGATAATGAGTTTATTAACAATTTTTATGATACAAATATATTATCTTACATAACACAAACACTGGTTTATATTGTTTTTCACGTGTTCCTTTTTTTCGGACAATTGTATAAGGCATACGTAACTTATGAATGTAATGAGCCTTTATTTTGTTGATGTCAAACTCAACAATACTGTCTACAAGAGACCTGTAGCGGAGTTGTATAGACTGAAAATTGATGAAGAAGTTGGTATCGTATTATTGGCAACAATGATGTGAAAACAAAATCAACAATTTTGGTTATTGTCACGTTATTGTAATTTTTGCTTGGTATTTAGTGTATTATAAAGCAACTATACTTTTTCTACGACCATCTGAATCATTAACAAATCTGTAATATTTTTAATAATCCTTTTTATCATAAACTCACAAGATCAACTATATCTCCATCCAACTCACTATCCAGCAGTCTTAACTCAAGTTCCTTACCTCGCCGCTCCAATGACAAGGACAATCACAGTATTAGAGTCTACTCAGAAGACGATAGCAGTGGCGAACGCAGCTCAAACAGCTACAACGCCTTCAGGCCTGTGGTACACGGTACTGTTAAAATACTAGGCCTCAATGGGTTGAAAAATATTGGAAGCACCTGTTTTATGAACAGTGTTATCCAATGTTTATCAAACACGAGATGGTTATTAGAGTATTTGAGGAAGGATGCCTATACAAGAGACATAAACACAAGTATCTCTAGTATGAAGGGAGCCTTAATCAAAGCCTTCGCAGAGGTGATAAAGGGCTATGGTCAGAAGATTCTTCTGATCGAGTGGTAAATACAGTCTCTAAAGAGTCAAATACAAATATTCGCACCTCGTTTCATTGCTTACTCCCAGCAAGATGCCCAGGAGTTCTTGCGATACCTTCTGGAGGGTCTTCACGAAGATGTGAACAGAATAACGGAGAAGCCAAAACCCATTCTGACGGAGATAGTAGAAAAGTTAAGTGACGGTGAGAAGGCACAAGAATCTTGGTCGACAATTCCAAAATCATTGATAATTTCGTTGGCCAGCTAAAGTCCACATTGAAATGTACGTATTGCGGGCACTGTTCTGTCACCTTCGATTCGTTCTGGGACCTATCACTACCAATACCGCAACGAACAGGCCAACTGAGATTATCACAGTGTTTAGATTCGTTTACGAGGGAAGAAACGTTGGATGGCGACGAGAAGCTAACATGTGCTAAATGCAAAGAGAGAAGGAAGTGTACCAAATCCCTATCAATTTACAAGTTCCCCAAAATTTTAGTGATACATTTAAAAAGGTTTTCTTCGATGGATCGATTCAGAGGAAAATTGAATGTAATCATCGATTTTCCGTTAGAGGGTTTGGATATGAGTAATTATGCGGCAGACAAGGTAGCCCCTTTCCGCTACGCATTATCAAATCATAGTGGGACTACCTACAGCAAGGCCCGGATTACCCATAAGGCCAACCTAGACCATGGCCTAGGGCGCAGGCTAGAGGAGGCGCAGGTAAAGAAGAAAAATTGAAAAGTTTTTTTCAATAATTCCATGATAAAACCGAAAACTCGACGCGCTTTAAGATGAAGCAATGACTCACCTGAAACATCCACGTCCACGCCGTCCCCTCTCTTCTACCGCCGTTGGTATTGTTACGTTTTCTCTCTATAGTCACACGAGTCATTCAATAGTATATTTTTCAACAAGAGATAAAAATACTGTTTTTTTCGTGAGATGAGACTGGTAAGAGTTTGTCCACGAGCGAAGCGGAGTGGAGCGAGTGTGGCAATCTCATGAACGATAAAAACGTTTTCCTTTCGAGTAGGAAATGCTATTTTTTCCACGTCAGTGCGTAAACTAAGCTTTTACGCACTGCTGACAGTGCGTAAAGTAATACTTTTTCGCACTAGTTCGTAAAAAAATCACCTGTGCGTAAAATCATCAACTGTGCGTAAAGTAATTTTTTACACACTGTTCATACATTTATGCACTTTTGAAAAATACGGTGTTTTGCGTCAAATATAACTCGGAAGTCTGTATTTGATAATAAGATGACAATTCATATCATTAAACATTAAATTAATGATATAATTGCTACAATTTGACAATATATTAAATGTCGAAGAAAAAACTTTGTATGAAACACTTTCGTAAAGGGCTTTTTTGTACTCGCGTGTTTGTTGAACTCGGCTGCGCCTCATTCAACAAACTTCTCGCTCATACAAAAAAGTCCTACTTTACAAACTTGTATCATAAATAGCTATTTTCTACGATCTCTAGAGTGAAAAACTATCACTTTCAAAATTGATCATTTTCATATATACATGAGTAGAAATTTTACAATTTTCAACTATTTTTTATTATTTTTCATTATGCGTTTCACAATTTTCACTCGGGTTTGAAGGCAGTTGTTTTTTGGAATTTCTTCCTAACGTTTCGCTAGCGCGATGGCCTGTTTCTTCAGAGGCTTATGCATCATGAATAATCTCAGAGTCATCCGAGATTATTCATATCATTTTCATCTAAGAGTCATCTGAGATTATTCATGATGTATAAGCATCTGAAGAAGCAAGCCACTCGCTCTAGCGAAAAACGTTAGGAAGAAATTCCAAAAAACGACGGCCCTCAAACCCGAGTGAAAATTGTGACACTGAAAACTTCGGCTACGAAAAGCCTTAACCATTTTTTCATTTTATTATCATTATTATTATTATTTTCATTTTTCATTATTTACTTTGATTTTTACTATTTTCTACAATTTTTCGTTAATCTTTTTCATTATGATTATTATTATTTTCATTTTCCACTTTTCATTATTATTATCTCACACTTTTTTCATTAACTTTCCCAAGTCTGCTTTATATATACTCGATTATTCATTGTTTTTTTGTTTGTATGAATTATTTTTGTTTTATCTTGATTTGAGGTAATTTTCCTGATGGAAAAGGATCAAACTATACCATAGATCAAACATGCATCAAACGAAACTCAAAGCTCTTGCTCTTCTGAACATTCAAAGTGATATATTACTTACTAGATCTTTGGACTTCGATAATACGAAATAGTTATTTGCTTGGGCCGAGCGAGGCCAGAAAGTGTTTTTGTACATATTACATATTTCCATTTTAATATTTTTAAATATATAACTGATTTTGACAAGTAGGCAATAGGACTTCTCAAATTATTGCTCAACATCATTTCTTTATTGTTATCTATTCATCATTAAGAAAGACAATGATTGGATCTATCCAAGTTACATAACATGTATGTGATAGTTGAATAGCCCTACTTTGTTAATACGAGTAGTTGGGAATTACCTACCAGACTCCCCAGACCTTCCTCCGTAGGGCGTACTTTTAAAGTTTGACCTAGGGCGTAAATAGGTGGTAATCCGGCCCTGCCTACAGCGGGCATTACACTGCCTACTGTAGGCATCCGTATGCGGGCACGTGGCACGAATATAATGATTCTCGCGTATCCCCTATTTCATCCAGATCCCTCGTGAGCGGAGAAGCTTACGTTCTGTTTTATGAACAAGAGGGCGCTAAATCGCACATTTGAGTTCATATTTAGTTATATTTTTATTTATATTTTTATTGTAAACATTTCATTATTTTATATTATTTGTTCAAATTAACTGCTATATAGAAAGTATCTGTCAACTATTCAAAAATATATAATCCGATTGTACTCAATCTTTTTATTGAAATTATTCTGGTTTTATGAAAAGAAAATCATACCTTTGATAGGCATTATTAGGAGCTTTTGATATAAATTTATTAATTTGGTCTGTAGAAAATGTTTTGGATTTCCTTGGTGATACCCGTCGGACGTTTTCTTGAGAAATGCCTTCAGCTTTTTATAATCGGATATGTCCAAATTTTGATTGATACTTAGCATCAATTTTAACATCGAATATTGACTCCAAAGGGAGGAGGATTTGAATTTCTTCGATATATCGGCAAAATAAACCAAAAGAACGCTTTCGGAGAAAGATGATGTGTGCTGCTTAGAGTGCCAATCCATAAAAGATTTGAGAGCAGATTCATATTCATTCTTTGACAATTCTGGTAATAAATTTAATGAGGTGAGCTTAGCCATTGCGGTAATATTTGGCGGTGTCAATGTTAAATCATCCTCACTGTCGCTAATCATTTTTAATAACTTAATTTTTTCAATTGAATTTTGTAATTATCTACTGACGTGAAATGTCAAATTATTAGACAGACGTGAAAGTCGTAGGAAATGAAATATTTCGATACAGCCAGCCCGTGGGAAATAGAAATCGGTGTTACAACGTGGTAGGTTTCTTAATCGAAGACGCAATTGAAATGTTCATTTTTCTTAATGGTCGAAGAAAAATAGTATATTGTGCAACAAGTGCAGAAAAGTGCTAATTTCTCACGAGTTTGAAAAGGTTGCGGCACGAGCGCAAGCGAGTGCTGCAATTCAAACGAGTGAGAAATTGCATTTCTGCTCGTGTTACACACTATACTTTTTCTACAACACCCTTTTTGCTAAAAATGATACTATACTATAAGACGGAATGAAATGTCAGTAACTCATTCTTATATTTTCCTCTTGAAGTTGAAGGTAGTAAAGTCAATGACAATGAATTAACTTGTTCTCTTAGTTCTGGCGGAGTATTTTCAATTTCTGAACTGTCGCTATCCATTTTAGTTCAATCTCATTAAAAAATGACGGGACAAGAATATTTTACGAATATTTGCTTGACGTTTGTTGACATTCAAATGATTCGATAGATGTTGCTCCGTTGCCTAGCAATGGATAGTGTGTATGTGGGTATTTGAGACAGCAGTAGTGATGTCTATGATTTTTGTTCAGAATATTATGAATTTGTACGACAATTTCACTCATATTATATAAACCAATAGACTTTGTCTATTCATTCTTGAAGTTGCCTGATCGAATATCCCTTCGAAATGCAGAATTTTCAAAATATACTTTCACCTTGCTGTCACGAAAACTGTATTGCTAAGAAATTAGGTACTGAAAAATTTTGGCACAGAAATGTCACTTTGTGGCACAGAAATGTCACTTTGCGGCACACTAATGTCAAATTTCAATTATTGTGAGAAATAATGTTTGCAAACGTAAAACTATGCAGAAAAGCATGTTTTGGAGTGTGGTTGTAGAAAAAAGATTTTTTCCATTTGTGCAGTTTTTGATCCTGGATAAATTGACAGTAATTGCGGGATCAAAAGTTACTTTTAAATGCAGGAATTGTATTAAAAAATAATGAAACCCAGATAACTAGGTAGTTTTATATTTAATCATATGGTATTTGAATAACTTATTTTTCAATATTTAACCTAGTCATTTTAATTTTTGACTAGGAATACAAGATTTTATTTAAATTTTTGACAAGATGAGGCTTCATTCCCGTTAATAATAATAATAATCTTTATTGACCCCAAGAAACATAAATGTTTATAATAGGGACCTAAATCTATAACTAATACAATAAACAACAAAATTTCAAGTTGAAAATGTTTGCATCAGTTTTTTTTCAAGTATCATTGTAATGAGTACTTCTTTAAATGAAATTTGAAACGATCTTTTTGTACGATATTGTTTAATTTATTGGGTATATTATTGAATATCAAAATTCCATTATATAAATTTGATTTTTCCCCAATGTTTGTCTTTATTCTATGCGTGATGAGACTATTTGATTGTCTACTTTGGTGATTGTGTATGGTATCAGTTGAATTAAATTCCAGAGATGAATGTTTCCTATTATTGATGACAGAATGGATGAATTTACATATTTTCAATTTGTACAGAGAATTGATATCCAAAAGATTTTTTGGAGCATATAAATGTGATGTAGATTCAAGGAATGGTAACTTAAAAATACATTTGATACTTTTGTTTTGCAAAGATTTGAGTGGACGCAAGATAGTAAGTACAATTGGCACTTCCCCATACTGATATAAAATACTGTAATTTTGAATAATGCAAAAAATAACTTTGGTAAGTTATATTATTACTTATTCTTACCTGTTGCAAATTGGTCAAATACCTCTTGTTCCCTCCTTTAAGCCTGACATGTCTGAAATTATTGAAACCTTGCAACTTTTGCAAAATCAAAATCAAAATTTCGGATCCGCACTTGGGCACATCATTCAGAAATAAAAAATGTTTATTAACTTCATCCATTTTGCCCAGTTCCGCAAGAGACTTGGTCACTTTTCTGAAGGGTGCCAGTGATGTGCCGCGTGGAGGAGTTGATGATGTCGTTTTCGATTCATTCTTCGGTTTTCTCAGTAACAAGGAACCACTCAAAAAAACTGTGAATGATACAGTCAACACGAGCCACTGTAAATGAGCTCTATAACGCATTCTGCGACAAACCGAGCGTTACCCAACAAAGAACATGCATGTATGTATGACTACGGTATTGGCCGGACCATACTGAAAACAAAAATCAGAAGGTGAAAGGTAAACATGCAATCAAGAGAACCGCGAACATCTTGATATCAACTTTCTGCAGGGAAGGATAAACAACAAAACGAGGAACGATCATTGGTACTTTCGATTCAGTGCGATATAAAGGTTGTTTGAAAAAACAGTCGATGTAATACGAGAATGAAAGTAGGTAGGAATCTGTTTGTGATGTAATTTGAGAGAAGGATGGTCGTTTTGATACAATTAGTTTGATCTATAGGAACGCGTATATGTTCGGACGTGGTATCAGCTTTCTTTTTTATTTCATTTTATCTAATATTTATAATATTCTTAATGCTGTGATTTATTTTTATTATTCACGTGTTTCGTTCATTGATGAATATTCAGAGGGAGGTAATAATCATACTACGACCTTTAGAGATTACCTAGTGTATATACTCCAGAGCTGGGTAATTATATACAGGTTCTTCAAAAGTAATTACAATTACAAAGTACTTTTTCAAAAAAGGAACTATTTACAGTTAAAAATACATGTCATAAAAATAGGAATTACTAATTACCTTTTTGTAAATACTTTTCGGATAAAATATCCCAGTATAAATATATCAAACATTTTATTTCTATAGATATTTATTAAACACCAATAAGTAACAGATTTTTAAGAGTAAGCACATCAATAAAAAGCAATAATAAGAAGAGTCATTTATAAAAACGGACTAGAGGCAACTTAATAATAATAAAACATTTCCCACCTCTCAGATGAAAATCCAAATCCAAATTTTAGATATTGGTCTCCACTTCCAGATGAAGTTTACATAATTTGAATACGACGATTTCCCTTAAATCGGCGCATCTTCAAGATGTGCCATTAAATTTTTTATAACGCGATTGTGCAAAAACAATACATCGGACAGAAAACTTCTTGCGCACAGTTGAACAGTGTTATTATTTATCAGTTTCCGCAATATTGTTTTTCCTGCTTCAGATTTATAAAATGAATAACATTTTTTTTTGAAAAATGGTCTGTTTTGCGAGGTTTTCCCGGATTTTCTCAGTGGAAAATGCACCACAATCCGGTCGTTTTATAAATCTCTACAAAAGTTCCATTGACTGTAAAACGATTTCTTGAATAATATTTGAGATATTTCCAAAAAACCAAAAAAGTTGTAATTTTTTTCACAAATGCTTGTTTAAAAAATTCCACAAAGCGATTTTGCTGGGGTGAAAACTGGGGTTTTCATTAACGAACTATATTATAAAAATTAGTGTAGGCCATTTATTGCGTCTTTTATTTTGTGGAGGAAAAATTTCTATAGCTGGGTCTAGAAATTGTCAACAGTATTTAAAACCAGAGTAGATCGAGTCATTTTTTGTGTTTCCTACCTATATTTCGTGCCAAGTTTTAAAAATACCAATAGGAATGGGGTTAGTTATCTACAAGGTTATGCTGTCGCTTACTATAACAGGTGTTATGTTACAGTTCTATTACTATTTTGTGTATACAGGGTGTCTCAAAACTCAACGTCATCCTTTGGAGGGCTGATAGTTTAGCTCATAATTGACCAGAAAATCTCAATATGACCTCAATAAGATAGTTTTGGAGATATTGACACTTTTATGAATTTAGTGAAAATCGAAACCTTTGAACAGTATTTGAGTGCCGCAAGTACAAAACTTCATAGTTTGAGATTATAATTTTTGTTATGCAATCGTTAATAACCCTTCTATTGATTAAAATCCAAAATAAAAATATTGGTGCAATACCTTTGTAGAAAAGCCGAGTAATTTTAAGAATCTACAGGAAGATATTTTTTCAGGGGTCTAGCCCTTCTTCGCCTGATAAACTTTTTTGTGGTGTGCCACTAGTGGAATCTGCAATACAAAACGATATTTTTGCTTGGTTTATAAATTTGATAAAGGCAACCACCTTTGCAGATTCTTCCCAGAGAAAGATAATACCAACGAACATAACAAATCAATCAGGACTGTTGTACAGAGCACCGTCAAAACTCTTGGTCTCAATGGGTAAGAAAATATTGGTAATATTTGCTTCATGAATATTATTATCAAGTGTTTATCGAACACAAGATGGTTATTGGAGTATTTGAAAAGAGATGCCTTCACAAGCGATATAAACTCTAACAGATCTAGGGAGGAAGCTTTATTCAAAGCATTTGCCGAGGTGATCAAGGAACTTTGGTCAGATGATTCGTCTAGTAGAGTTGTTAATACAGTCTCCTTGAAAAGTCAAATCCAAAAAATCGCTCCTCGTTTCATATCGGTTTTGCCCAGGAAGATGCTCAAGAGTTTTTACGATTTCTGCTAGAAGGTCTACACGAAGACGTCAATAGAGTAACGGAAAAGCCATTAACCATAACCCAGCAAACACATCTGTGACATGACATCTCTGAGATGTCGCAATGAGGTAACACGGGGATATCAAAAAGGTTGCATCGCTGCGATGTACAGAAGCAAATACATCTGTGACATTTTCTCCTCGCCGCGATGATGTTATCGTCATATGTGTTTTTTACGATGTCAACAATGAACGCCATTGCACATGCGCCTGAGATTCGTAAATTTCTATACTCGTTCATTTTGCTTCTCGATCATAAACATTGAACATAGATTCGACTTCCGGCCTCGTGTTGGAAGTCAAGTTAATGTAGAAGTAAATGTCCGCCATTATAGATAATGTGCATGAAGTGTATGTAAATGTTAGTGAATGTTTGCCATTAGGTCTTAGTCCATCTAATATCTAATGTGCATGAAGTGTAAGCAAACAATAGACCAAGGTGAGGATATTGTTTTGAGCAAGACAATCCTCATCCCTCGACTAAGCCCGTGTTATTTACGCCGGTTAGAGGCCGGGGCGAGACAGATTCTTGCATAACACATATGGGGATTCTGAGTAAATTGCGCAAGCATAGCTCATTAAAGGATTAAGATGAAGAAGAACATTGAACATAACCAAAAATTGCTTGTTGCACCAAGTAAGATTACCTAACTATATAATGGTCATAGTAATTTAAGCTGTGAAAATAACTTTTTCAATGAATAGTTCCCAGGATAAAAGTAGGTAACAATAATCTTTCACTTGAAACTATGGCAAAGCGTTCAATTTCCTCTTTCTCTTATCGTCATAAAAGACACGGATGATCAAATTTAATTGTTTTAGGAATCATTATTTTTTACTGTTGGAAAATGCTTCGATTAGAACAATGTTTCATTTTGAGTACATTATATTTATTGAAAATAAAATGTTTAAATGCATATTTTCCATCCAAAGCTTTTTTCATTGATATATTTTCCTTTGTATTAGCTAACCCCTGCGTGACAAAAGTACATCGCTATGATATGTCACATGTTCACATACCTGCGATATCAATATGGAATCATCTCGTATACATCGCAGTTACATCTCAGAAAATATATCGTAGTTACATCGCAGAACTTGTTGCAGCGACGTCGTATGGATGAATCTTGAGTGGGACAAAATAACATCCCTCCGACATCGCAGCGACGTCTATTCGACATACAATGCGATATCGCAGGTCACATTGTTACATCGCTGCGAAGCATCTGTGATGTAACTGTGTTTGCTGGGAATGAGAGAGATAGATGAGAAATTATATGACACTGAGAAGGCTCAAGAGTTATGGTCGAGATACTTAAGGACGGACAATTCCAAAATTGTAGATAACTTCGTTGGCCAGTTAAAATCTACATTAAAATGTACCTATTGTGGTCACTGTTCAGTCTCCTTCGATCCGTTTTGGGATATTTCCCTCTAAATACCACGAAGAACAGACCAACTAAAACTATCGCAATGTTTGGATTCATTTAGAAGAGAAGAAACTTTGGACGGTGACGAGAAGCCGACATGTGCGAAGTGCAAAGATAGAAGGAAGTGCACGAAATCCCTATCAATTCATAAATTCCCGAAAATTTTAGTTATCCATTTGAAACGGTTTTCTTCGACAGAAAGATTCAGAGAAAAGTTGAATGTTACTATTGATTTTCCTTTAGAGGGATTGGATATGAGTAATTACACAGCAGAAAACGTAACCCCTTGTAGCTATAGACTTTATGCATTGTCTAATCATAGTGGGACTACCTATAGCGGACATTACACAGCCTACTGTAGACATCCGTACGCGAGCACGTGGCATGAATATAATGATACACAAGTGAACCCAATTTCATCTATGAGCAGGAAGGCACTTAATCGCTCCTTTCATACCTTACTTTGTATTATTATATGTTTTATTTGTATTTTTATTGTTCTTTATTAAATGTCATCATGTCAACGAATAAAAGATTTTTTTGTCACCTGTAATTTTTAAGCATCTGTGACCGTTATCGAGAAAATATTAAAATATTTTTTTGGAATTCGCTACATTTAATTAATATTTTTAACAAAAAGGGGAACCTAATATCACAATGAAAACAAAAACGCAACTTATTTGGATTTTTTATATAAATTACAAGTATCCTTAAACATTACCTAAAAATAAGAAAACTAACGAACCTTGACTTTATACAGGGTGTCCCAAAACTCAGCTCATGACTGACCAGAATATTACAATATAACCTTGGTAAAATATTGATAGTTTTTGAGATATTGGCAATTCAATAAATTTTGTAAAAACCGAAACCTTTGAACAGTATTTCGAGAGCCGCAAGTACAGAACTTCATAGTTAAGATTCTAATTTTTGTTATGCAACCTTTAAGAACCCTCTTCTATTGATTAAAATCCAAAATAAAAATATTGGTGCAATACCGATGGAGAAAAGACACCATGCGAACCTCGCAAATTATTTCAATAAATTGCTCATTCGGTGTAGTTTTTGACATGATACAACATTCACTATATTCCACTTGAGGAAAAAAGATATTCCTAGTTTAGTGCAATTGTGAAATTATTTCAATAATTAGGAATTCGAATGAAAACACTTGGTGAATTGAAGTAACATGTATTTATTGATAACAATACAAAACACAAAAAAAATAGAAAATGTGTACAAACTGGCAGCCACCAAGTCGAATGCAAGCGTGTCATTTTCTTAAAAACGATATTTTTATTTATTTAAGGACCGGCATCTGGAACGGTACAATAATTGACCCTTTTGAATTACCTGACATTCTAAACGAGGAAATTTTTCGCGAATTTTTAGAAAACGAACTTCCTACTCTTTTGAAGATGTATCTTTAGCTATACGCAGGGCAATGTGGTTCCAAAATGACGACTGTCCAGCTCATTGCACACGACCAGCGAGAAATTATTTGGATCAAACTTATCCACAGAGATGGATCGACCGTCTTGGTCCCATTTTGTGGCCTCCTCGATCTCCAGATTTGAACCCGCTAGATGCACACCCAGTAAATGATGAACATGAATTGAGACGTCGTATTAATGAAGCAGCTCTCCAAATAAGTGCCGAAGAAAGTGCACGACGACTAAAAAGATCGTTTTTAAAAAGATGATATGCTTACATTCGACTTGGTGGCAGGCGGTTTGTACACATTCTCTAATCTTTCTTTGTATTTTGTTTAGTTATCATTAAATACCTGTCACTTCAATTTCCCAAGTGTTTTCATTCGAATTCCTAATCATTGAAATAATTTCAGAATGAGCTCCTATTGCAGTAAACTAAGAATATATTTTTTCCTCAAGTGGAAGATAGTGAATATGTTGTATCATGTCACAAACCACACCGAATGAGCAATTTTTTTAAATAACTAGCCAGGTTCGCGTGCAGGGTGATTTTGTTGAAGAGTATAAGTAAGCTAATAAAATAAATTAACTCGTGAATCGGGCCAATATGTTTTTTTTCTCCAAAGGTATAGCACCAATATTTTTTTTTTATTTTATTCAATAGAAGGATTATTAACGGTTGCATAACAAAAATACTTTGTACTTGCGGCACTCGAAATACTATTTTACTGAGGTCATATTGTGAAATTCTGGTCAGTTATGAGCTGGATTTTCATCCCTCCAAAGGATGACGTTGAGCTTTGGGACACCCTGTATACAACTGCTTGAAGTGCCGGCAGTGCAAGTTTCGAATTTGGCGCTCGATCGATACACAGACCGGCAACTGAACTTCCACTAACCGGCTGATTTTGTCAGTTTTGTCACTTGTGCGACATCCACGTGAACATGGGAGAATTTTAGACGTAGATCGCAGATTGTTTTTGTTACTGCGCTGCACGTTCCCTGTTTACCTTTTTATCTCATATTCTCTCATATCAAAAATAGAATGGCTAATTCGTTTGATAAGATAAAAGAGCTCAATCTTTCGCGTGACGAGGTGGATCGTATCGGGGAAGCGTTGAGAAAACCGGAATTTAGAAAACTTCTCACTGATTACGTTGAAGAAATTCAAGATCCAAAGAGCAAGAAGCTGTATGAAGAAGAAATAACTCAGCTGGAGAAAGAACGAGGCAATGATATAACTTTTATCCACCCTAAACCAGGTTATGTCATAAAAACTAGTGTCAACGGCAATCAAAAAGCGTTTATAAATATTTGTGTAAACGATCACATAAAAAAACCGACGTCGTCACCCACAACCAGGGAAGGAGAGAAAGGACTGACGTGGTCTTTGCCACATTCATTATCACCTCCTCGAGAAGATATAGACAATAAAAAAGTGCACTGTCAAGTATTCGACATAGTTTTTCATTCAGATACCCTTCATTTAGCTGGTAAGAACAAAACATTTCGTACTATGGTGAATAACACTGCTCTGGAAGCTATAGAAACAAATTTTGATGTCAAATTGGATAAAAAGAATTTGAAATTTCCCAAGCTCTCCTATAAGGGGTTGCCACACGCAAGTGTTATTCGAACTGCATCAGAAAGCAAACCTGAACGTTCTCCAGAGGAGAAAGAGTTCTATAATAAAATATTTGCCAATGCAGATCTTGATAAGAGCAGTCCAAGAAAGCATAAAAAAGTATCTAGGAGAAACAGCTTGGAAGAAAATTCGAACTATACTTTGCCGAAGTATATCATCAAGCACAGAAGTCATGTTGATATTCAGGAATTCACAGAGAATAGGGAAGCAAAATTGAATGCAGCCATACCAAAAGAGCTTATAGTGGAAATAAATTTGCCTCTTCTCAAGTCATCTGCTGATATAACATTAGATGTTACAGAGAAAACAGTACAACTCATCAGTGAATCACCTGCTAAGTACAAACTGAATTTAACATTACCCTACCAAGTCAATGAAGTGTCAGGAAATGCCAAGTTTGATAAGGACTTGAGAAAATTAGTGATAACTTTGCCTGTTAGGCGATCTGCAACATGTTTAGACTTCAGCGATAGTGGTGTTGAGAGTGATCAGTGCACTCCGGGGACTCCGGAGTCAGAAGATGAAACCAGTGCAAAAAAATTTGTTACTGAACTGGTACCAAGTGAAAGCTGTGTTGAAAAATCTACCCAATTCAGGACTAAATTTCTTGATGAAAACGTGCACTACAATATACCTGAATTTACATGTCATGTTTTTGAAAATGTTATAGCTTTTACACTAAATGTTAAAAATGTAGATGAAAATTCTGTCTCCAAACTATTTGATGAAACTGGTACCTTGGTTCATGTTAAATTCACCAGCATAGGTTCCAGTTTCTATCCCTGTCATTATGCTTTTTGTATAAAATTACTTTCATCTAAAATTGACACAGAAAATACTACTGTGGAAGTATGGGATAACAACGTTATACTTCAAGTACCTGTCAATTGTGATGGGGCAATAGCCACTTATTTGTATGGGATGAGTGAAGAAAATTTAACAGAAAGTCATGTGGAGGAGCCTCAAATCATCAGTCGAATACTTTTAGGAGAAGAAATTGAAGAAAAGGAATGTGAGCTGTTGGGTCATGATACTGAAAAACCGTCAGTAGAACCCGAAAATATTGCAGATCTTTCCAAGTCAAATAGCATCCCAAAAGAACCCAAATTTGCAGGTCATTCACATAGAAGTAGCAGCTTTGATGACACCAGAGATGATAAGCCAACCGGTGCTATTGATATTTTTGGTGCATCTTATGAGTCCAGCGGAGACGAGCTCAGCTATGGTAGTTTCAGTCCAAGAAAAAATAAAGGTATTCTGAAAAGGCTGTCATCCAACAGGTTCAGAGTAAGTCGCAGCATATCGGAATCAAGCCTGGACGATTTTGTTTGTTCATCTTTTGAGAATTGTCATGCTAGCCTGGAATCAGTTATACCTGAAGATGGGGAAGTTTCCTGCAGCCTCAAGAAAACTGTCAGATTCAATGATGTAGTCACACAACAACTGTTCAGGTGAGTCAGTTTCGCCACTAGTATTATTTATAGTGTCATTATTTTTCCCCACAACTAAAAAAAAATCACAAACTTGCCAAGGCCGGGTTTCACCAAAACTTTAATCTCGCCTCAGGAGATATCCAACAATTTTAATCAGGCGTATTGCTCAACTGGCCATCATTGGTGAGTTAAATAGGCTTTAGAGTGTAGATTACGCGAACTAAGATTACTTCTAACTGACCAAAAACAGCCAATTGAGCAATACGCCTGATTTAAATTGTCTTTTTCTCCTAAATCGGGATTAAATTATTGGTGAAACCCAGCCTAAAAGCTGTTTGTGATTGTCTTAACCCTCTAACCACAGTTGAAGTGAAATAAAACATTAAAATAATTAGATTGCCTACCTACTCATCACAACATTTTTCAGTGGAACTAATCATTGAAAACTACAGTTCTGGTTTACTGGTTTGCGTAGATAAGTACTCAGAAATTTTAAAAAAATCTGAAATATTTCTGTTGATCACAATAAAAAAATTTGAGATTCTAGAGAATAGAAGATTCTCAACAATTTTTCCAAATCATGATTTTAAAAAAAATAGGTAATATTGTCTTCCATCTATTTTATGTTCTTTGATTAATCATACAGGTAATATCGAATGGTTATAAAGATCTATAGGCAGCTAACTATTGGTTAGATGCTTGAAAAATTAATCTTCAAAATACAATTTTCACATACTTTATTTGTCCACAAAACTTGGCGAGTTTGAAAAACATTCAGAAACATCCCTAAGAATTTCTGTACATATAAGTTAGTAGACTTCTGAAATGCCCGAGAATGCTGTACTGAAAGATGGTTGATTTGAAGACCATTTAAGGGGAGTTTATACTAGTTTTGGAAAATAATTCTGAAACCTTCCTTAGAAATGTTTAGCCAAGACGAAACTCCTATTGTATAGGAAATTTGCAAAAGACTGGATCTCAAAAATCCATTCTCATTGAGGAGAAAACTTTGGGTTTTACTTAGCTTCTTCACACTAAAAGTCCACTTTGAGTATGGACTAGGTACTTCCTTCAAATGTGATCAAGTTCTGATTTCACATTGGTTTGAAAATACATACTTTATTTCTGACATTCTTCAACTACTCCTTCAATAATGGATCCAAGAAATAGTAAACGCTTACAGTGAAATAAAATTATTCATACCTACCTGCTAACCTTCTAATTTTTCAGGAAAACAAAAACCCCAAATGAGCAGTTAGATTGAAAAATGATTTGGTTCCTACTGTGTTTTCTTCAATACTATAAGCACCTTTAATGTATATTATTTGATTGTAATCATTGTTCTTGAGAATAAAATTCTTGATTACGTTTAATTCATTTTGGCATTGAAAATCTCAGTTTAAGGTATGTTGTAGTGGTGGGATTTTAACTCAGTTACAATCATTCTTTCACAGGTAGGTAGGTTTTCAGGTTTACCTTATCATTTAATTTTATCATCATGATGTTTACAGTTTCTATATGTTTCTACATATGTTTATTTATCAGAAAGGATTTATCGAGGGGCTAAATATGAAAATATACAGAGAAAAGTTATTGGGTATAACCCTCAAATTGGTTGGCTTCCTGTTGTTGACTTCCTTTGTTTCTATTTTTACATCCAAGTGTTGTACGTCTTCGCACTTGATTTTACTGTACTGATTAGAGCTTAAGCTTGAAACACGTGTCAATTTGAGGGTTATACCCAATAACTTTCCTCTTTATATGTTTATTTATATAGTGTGTCTCACTTCTCACGGAAACACCCCAGTATTTTCCGTAATAATTGAGGTAGAATGATGAAACTCTCGGGACTGATGAAAATGCTTAAAATGCACCTACCACCTAAATGGGGTTGACCTACACAATCATATATGTTTACTGTTTTGTTTTGTTGTTCTTTCAATGTCATGTCATGTCCACGTTATATACCTATAGATATAATTTTTAGATTTAAGTGAGCACTTTGTCCATAAGAATGTTTTTTTTTCTTGATGACAATAAAGTATATCTCTCTCTCTCTCTCTCTAAGTGATATACACTGCCCGCCACTCGCGATGGAACAACCCCTAAATTACTAATAATACACCTGTTTCCTCAACAATTTTCAGTCCTGAAAATATCGAATTTGTTTCACTTTTCATGGAAACACCCCCGTATCTTTCGTAACTTTTTACATAGAACCATGAAATTTCCAGGATCGATAGATACACTAGAAAAGAACTCACTGCACGGAAATGGTCATTCTACGTAATATACACTGCACGCCAGCAGCGAAGGAACCACCCATTTTTTCATCGCTGCTGGCGTGCAGAGCGTATCATGTAGGGTGACCCCTTTTGTACAGTGAGTTCATTTCTAGTGTATCTATCGATTCTAGAAAGGACTCCGCACACCTCATATGGGAAAATGGCTCTCTGTCAAATTTCCTGAATTTTTGATATGTTGTAGAATTGATCATTCTGAAGAAATGTTCCAATGGGGTCAACACGATCCTATGACTAGTTTTCGAGATACAGGGTGTTGAATATATATAAATCCTTTATTTAGTCCATTTGGCTAATATACATTTTCAAGTAATTGAATAAGTTTCAAGAATGAACAATACAACATATTCTCACAAATTGGGCATTTGAACCCTTGTCACAGAAAATAAACATATATATATATATATATATATATATATATATATATATATATATATATACACTTGTATACAACAGAAATACACATACCTACAACATCTATAAGCACACAAACACACATCTATACACATATACACATTCTAAAAAATATTTGATAAATACACAAACATATGTACTCCAGTCAAAGCTAAATACTAAAACGAACTTAACAAAATGAGGAAGTGGCTACTAGGTTTTTTGTTGATCAAGAAAATATGATTTTAACTTTGTCTTGAAGGATGTTAAAGATTCTATACGTTTGATCTCTTCTGGCAGATTATTGTAGCTATCAAGTCCCTTGAAAAAAACTGAATTTTGGGTATGTGTTAATGTGACTTGTTGAATGTGAAAGTCGGTTCTGGATCTTGTATTGTATCCATGGATTTGGTCATTGTACCTAACTTTTTCTTGTAAATATGTTGGTGAAATTTCATTTTTTATTTTGAAAATTAAGATTAATGTTTGGTAGACAAGAAAAGAATCAATTGGTAACCATTCTAGCTGCTTCAACATCTCTCTTATGGGTGTTAACCTTCTGCAATTTAAAATTATGCGCATAGCTCTATTTTGGAGTTTCTGTAAACGAGCCAAATCATTCTGTTTCAGCAGATACAGAATTGTAGAACAATAGGTGAAATGAGGAAGAACTAATGAATTGTATAGTAAAATTTTTGCCCACCTTGTCAAATATGGGGCACAACGAGATAAAAAATATATTTTGAATGATATCGTCTTCATAATAAAGTTGGCATGATCTTTAAACTGTAATCCCCTATCCACATGAACCCCGAGATATTTAAATTGGTTGACCCGTTCCACATTATCAGGTCCTAGCATTATCTCAAAATTTTGGTTACAAAAGCTTCTAAATCGTTTTTCTGTGCTTATTACCATGTACTTGGTCTTCTCAACATTGATCTTTAAATAATTAGCACAACACCAACTGTAAATAGATTTTAAGGTTATGTTAATGGTTTCTGTCAGTTTCGTGTGATCATTACATGAGAAATAAATTAGTGTATCATCTGCAAAGAGATGAACTGAGCTCTCACCTACCACCCCTGGCAAATTATTGATATACATCAAAAATAATAGGGGTCCCAGCACACTTCCCTGTGGTACTCCCTGATCACATTCTATATCATCTGATATTTTATTATTTATTTTAAGCTTTTGTTTTCTGTTCTTCAGAAAGCTTTTCAACCATTTCAGGACTATTCCATCTATTCCTACTGCTACTAATTTTTGTAATAATCTATCCCTGTGTATTGTCTCAAAAGCTCTTTGAAGATCCAAAAATACTGCAACAGTAGTCACATTTTTTTCTAGGCTAATTTTCCAATCATCTAGTACACACTGAACTGCTGTTTCACAACTATGTTTATTTCTGAACCCTGATTGGTATTTACTTAACAGTTTATTATTTTCAATATAATCTACTAATTGGTTATAGACTGCTGTTTCCATTATTTTTTCAATTGAACTCAACATGTTCACTGGTCTTAGATCTGAGGCTTTATTTGAGTTTGTTTTTTTCGGAACAGGAATGATTGTAGAAATTTTCACTTTTCATCACTCCGTATCTCCCAAGTTATGATTTAGTTCTAGTTTATCTTTTGTGGTATTCTACCACCCTACATGATACGCTCTGCACGCCAGCAGCGATGAAAAAATGGGTGGTTCCTTCGCTGCTGGCGTGCAGTGTATATTACGTAGAATGACCATTTCCGTGCAGTGAGTTCTTTTCTAGTGTATCTATCGATCCTGGAAATTTCATGGTTCTATGTAAAAAGTTACGAAAGATACGGGGGTGTTTCCATGAGAAGTTAAACAAATTTGATATTTTCAGGACTGAAAATTGTTGAGGAAACATGTGTATTATTAGTAATTTGGGGTTGTTCCATCGCGAGTGGCGGGCAGTGTCTATCACTTAGGCCAACCCCATTCAGGTGGTTGGTGCATTTTGAGCATTTCCATCAGTCCTGAGAGTTTCATCATTTTACCTCTATTGTTACAGGAGACACAGGAGTGTTACCATGAGAGGTAAGACAAATTCGGATTTTTCAGGACTGAAATTTTTTCAGGGAAATAGAGTATCTGCAGTAAGTTAGTACCTAGTCCTGATAACGAATCTGAAGGAATTTTGAACCTATTTTGCTCTCTAGTATGTTTTACCGTAAAAATGGGTTGTTCCATCGCGAGTGGCGGGCAGTGTATATCACTTAGGCCAACCCCATTTAGGTGGTGGGTGCATTTTTAGCGTTTCCCTCAGTCCTGAGAGTTTCATCATTCTACCTCAATTAAGAAGATATGTGGGTGTTTCCATGAGAAGTGAGACACATTGTATTTATTCTCACTCTTACACAGAGGGATAACTTAGGTTTAGTGACATACCATATGTACTTTGAGTATCTAAAATGGCAAATAACTATATTATTATTATATCATCTGAAATGTGTAATTGCATTCAGGTGTTTTATTTCTTTAGACTTTCGATTGAATTTCACTACCATAGAAAACATTTTGTCAAGGAAAGTTTGACTGTGTTTGTAGTTTGTACACAATTTCCTTAAAAAAAACTGCAAATCCTTATTGCTGTGAAGACCCTGCTTTATTCTATTTGTATATCTGTTTAAATTTTACAGATCGAATTCAAGTATTCTGGGCCAGAAAAAGAAAAATCAGAGGAAAGCAAAGAACAAAAAACGTGCCTCAGAACGCCGACACAGTGAAAGCGAAGCTTCAGGGGATGAAAAGAAGGAGGATGAATATAAGAAGAACACCGATGGAGTTGATGACCAGATAAATAGTTCACATGATGAGGAGGAAGATAAAAAAGGAGACCACGATATTTTCCATTTTGAAGTAGATCATTTTTCTCACTGATTCATTGAAAAGTGATTTATGCTTGAAGCTATTGATTGATTGCATCAGATGGACGTAAATGTTTGATGTTTCAATATTTGTTACTGCAATAGGCATTTGGGAAATGGTCCTTTTATGGTAACTGTTTGAATTTCCAAATACACTGAGTTTTAAATGGTTGAAATTAGTTGCTCACATCTTTTTGTTAGGTGATGATACCGGAATTTTTTGAAAACAAATCATTTTCGAAATGGCATTCCATGAGCCAGATAAGGGGAGAAAGTAAATAATGTTGTTCATTTAACAATAGCACCGCCATATTTCTCCTTATCTTATATAAGCTTCTGGCAAAAAAATCTGTCATGCACATATAACTAATAATTATATATTTTCGAAGTTGGAATCATAATACTCCTTGGCACTCACGAATACATTTCTGAAGATTTAATTTAGAACAGTTCTGAAAAAATCACCCAAATATTTTGTTCATTATTCATCCTAGATTAATTGATAAATAGTCAAACGAGCGAACTTTATTAATTTCAAGTTGGAAATTTTGAAGTACAATAGATTATGATGCATGTGATATAAACAATTTTCTTCTTTTCTGTGTTACAATTTATACAGTGATTTTATAGTATATTTCTATTTTATACATGTTCATCTAGTTGTGTTTAAACACTTAGACTGTTCTGGCTTTATTAATCGAATAAAAAATTGTGATTCAAATGAATTTCTATTCTAATTAATATAATTTTTTTTGTAGGCGGTTCAGAAGGAAAATCTGCTTATACGTTTATAATTGTACAAAAAACATTTTACAAGAAAACTACCAAATTATGAAATAATTAGTATTTGAAAGAGTTTAGTCTTTTGATTGGTTTTGTCTTTAACTTTTTCATTTTGATAACAGATGCTTTCTTAGAAATGTTGTAAGTTGTACAAGGATGTTACTTCCAAACACAAGGAGAATGAAAAAGTCGGTTCAGACAAATACTCCTCTGACACTGCCATATATTTCATTTATTCATGTTCTCTGTCAAAACTCCTCATATTGTCGCGACTAGGGCTACTAGGATAGCATCCTGAGCCGTATAAGTGGTTGATTCCCTTATACTAAATGCGACTTGGGGTGTAGCTACAGATGGTAGCAATTAAAACTCAAGGGATAGCAAAGGAATATAAACATTTATTATAGAACAACAGGGATACCGAGGAAAGTTATATACACATTGTAAAGTAAGGGACATTCAATAATATAATAGGGAACAAATAAAACTCTTACCTAAACCTATCACTTAACTAATACTTACAGCTAAGGCCAAAAGGGCCTAGCCTATAAGGCTAACTGAGCGGTAGGGCTCTCTCCTCTACAGGAGTCTATTATTCCCTATCTTGATTCTAATCACCTTAAATTTATATAAAGATAGAAATGTTTTGTTTTTATGTGGTGTGCACAGTCACGGTCATATAATTCGCTAGTCATCAAACTCGCAATTGATAATGACCTGCGGTCGTGACCGAATCAATAAATAACAAGAAATGATAGATCAGTGCACTAAAACAATTCAAAGGGCATTGCTCGATATCATGACAATATCCACCTAAAATGAGTGTCAAAACTGTTTATCCTACATTCAACAGTTTCAATCTACTTTTGTTTTACATTGTTCACCCTGTAATGTTCATAAGAAAACAACTAAAATGACGCGGCAAAGTTGGGAAACGTACGTAATTCAGAAGGAAACATCATAAGAAAAAAATTATGTCTAATAAATATTGATAGATCACATTGTTCGTTCAAAAGTAAATACTCAGTTCGGTGTAGATTATGCCAATACTTGGGAAAAAAGAGGGGACTAGAATCTAACATTTCAACATGTCAGTGTATAAAATTGTTACTATAATATACTACATAAACATTTTTTACATTTGCGCAATGAGAGTATAGAACGAATACTACATAAAGATATCACATTTTCAATAAAATTATAGTTTCTCTCAAGAATTCATCAGTTGAGTTGTATGCCTTTTTGGTAAGGATTGTCTTTATTTTTCCATTCGATACTAATTTAGGAAGAGTTTCCACTCCTGGAGGCAGTTTATTGTGAATCTTCATAAAGTATATGGTACATTTCTTTGAATAAATGAAAATTTTGCAGTGTCATGTTAAATCTGTTTTGTTCTTAGTGGAATAGAGGTGGGTTCGTTTGAAGTTATCAAATAAGGTGGTATTGTCCTTGACAAATACCACTGCATAAAGTACAGATTGGCCATACACATTGAAGAGCTTTACTGCTTTCCATCTGTATATTCACTATGATGATCTGATAGAAAAGATGAAATCTCATTTTCCCGAATAAGATGCGAAGCAATTGTATCAAAATATACCGAACTGCATTCCTCTTTCAAAGTAAGCATATATCAAATGGCCAGCAGGGGCCTGCATCCAATATTTTTTAGAACTGCGGAAAAGGGTAGTAGGGACATTGAGTTACTTCAAACGAAATGGGCAGTACTTCTTCATATGACTTCTTAATATTATCATCCTCGCCGGAGATTTTAATATCAACCTAGCCGGAGATCTTAATGTTAACTTACTGACTAGGTATCCATGTAATGGCCACCATGTCCGTACTCATGTTACCGAACGGAATATCTCTCCTAGATTCAGTTATTCCATACCAGATGGCAGAATTTATTGCGGAAAATTGTTCAGATGTTGATTATTTGGTTCCAAATAAAAAATTAAATACTGAAAAATCGGGTTTTCGCCATTTTGACGGTTAATTATGAGGCGCCGTTTGGGTAAAAAGTGTTTTTGCAAATATATAAAATTTTGTGTCAATATATTTATTAGTTGTGGCAATATTTTTATTTTGCTTTCCGATATATGTGGTTATGTCTAAAAGTGTAGGATACAAAAGTACCTATTCGATTTTTTTTATCATCTATAACTTGTCCATTGAATATTTTCCGCTAAGAGGTCAAGTTTCGCCGCAAATCGCAAAAAACCGTTTTCAACCCCTAAACTGCATCCCCATTTCACCGTTTTGAGTGTTTTCGTGTTGAAATATTTTTTTCCTCAAAGTTGGAACCTCAACAACATTCTCCACGTGGTTCTTATCTGTTACTTTTTTTTTTATTTTAAGCGTTTACAATTCGTTTTGGCTACTACGAAGGCGTAGAGGAGACAACAACAAAATATTTTTCAAAAAATTTCATGGAATGCCTGTGGAATCGGTATTGGAACCAAACGCGAGTGTCACCTAGCGTGATTGGGTACAAACATGCATTTTCGACGTCATCTTAATGCGGGGTTCTTCAAGGAAGCCTGCATTACGACATGTAGATGGCGATAGTACCCTGGGCTCCTAGTCAGGTCGTAACTTCAGTGATCTGACCTCCAAGTCATGTCGTAACTTGATTAAAACGATGGCACAGTATTAAAACCAGAGTTTCTTGGAGAACTGCATTAAAATGATGTCAAATATTCATGTTTGTACTAATCACGCTAGATGACACTCGCGTTTGGGTCCAATACCAATTCCACAGACATTGACTACCTTATTTCTCTTCAGACAATGCTATAATCATTGCCTAATTAGACAATTCTATAATGCCCATACAGGCATACAGTCTCAAGCATTGTTTAAATAGCACATAGTTAGTCAATGCCTGTGGAAAAGGTATTGGCATTGTTTATATAGAAGTAAGATAGTCAATGCCTGTGTAATTGGTGTTGGATGCAAACGCGTGTGTCATCTAGCGTGATTAGTTACAAACATGAAGATTTGACGTCATTTTAATGCAGGACCCTTCAAAAAACCCTGATTTTAATGCTGTCCCATTGTTTCAATCAAGTTACGACATGACTTGGAGGCCAGATCACTGAAGTTACGACATGACTTGGATGCGAGCTCACTATCGCCATCTACATGTCGCATCCATTTTGATCCAATTATAATCCCATAAGGTTGACTAACTATTTTCTATATAAACACTGTCTCAAGATTGATCATAAAAACAAAATGAGTTGCCCTCGATGGCCGCTAGAGTCACTAGTGTAAAAAAACAAATTAAGTTGAGTAAAGTGGAATTAGGACACCCTCCGGTCTGGTTGAAACCCCCGATTGCAGATGTCGCCAAAGTCTTATAGTTGGACGACACCAAAATGCATGATAATTACAAGGTGTGCCAAAAAAAACGAGATTAAAGAATATATCCATATCAATCAATATCATTTCATAAAATAAATGTTCAAATCGATTTAAGTATAAATATTTTGATCGTGATTTTGCTTGGAAAATGTTAAATGTACACTTTACAATACAAATTTTAAAAGACAAAAAAGCACAATCATGCAACAAATATTTTGATAGGTAGTTCAATATCCATTTAAATTTATAGATCGAGAGGTGTATGGCTGGATTATTTCCTTAATGATAGCTCGGAATTTTAGGGGTAGTTTGGGTATACGTCTTTTTTATCAATGTTTTGGATGGCATGGGATCCTGCCAAATTTGTTATAAAAGTCAAAGGTTTGGTCATAGAGAACCTTTGGGCTTCTTAGGACGGCAGTATAGTTCAAGTTGCTATTTTTGAACACTTTCCTCTGGTATCATCTGTGTCCATATCATCGGTTGTACATTCACGAATTCCTCATCTGTAATAGCATACATTTTATAAACACACTCACACACCCATAACCGCCAAATTATTATATTGTTCCATGATCAACAAATTCAAACTAAAAAAATATCACTAAACTATCATATATATTAAGACTCGAAAGACATTCCAACAAAACTTCAAAATCTTTATGAATAACTAAGCACCATATTATCAATATAATAGCTCGGAAAACATATCTATGGCTTGCGCTTTTCTTTTAGGCTATAAATCCCATACAGCAACTTGCAATTTTTTATACAGATAGGAAAAAGCTTATATACCTACCTATTTGGAATTCCTCAGAAAGTGTTATTCTTCATAACATTTCCTGCATCTACCCACACTCGAAATTCACTATCCAAACTTTGCTTATCTAAAGACAAATTTAGATTGATAGAATTGAACATGAAAAATGAAAAGTACAACACAACAATTTTTTTGATGAAGTGATTATATTTGAGAGAAAGTTTTATATAGGAAATCATAGCTTTCTATGTAAAAGTAATGCTGAAGTATATCACTACGAAATTAGATCCAGAAGTGATTTCCACATTCCACACAAGTTCAGAAAAATATCTCAAAACTTAATTTTCGTTTAAGGATCAAAGAAAATCATTGAGATATGGGTTCTCTCAAAAGATTAAAAATAATACTCAATCCAGTGATTAGATTTCAAACTTACGAGTGTTCCATTTACAGTAAAGAAGTTTATGTCCACGTATCCTGCTTAACCGGAAGCGATACGCTATTGACATCATTCCAGATCCATTTTTCATATTGATATATGTGATATTCCATGTTCACAGAATTTTATTCAAATGAGAACATCGAAAATTTCTGATGAACGGATTACCTACGTGATAATCCCTGTATATGAACAAAACATTCCAGTTCCTACCCATTAGATTGAGTCTGTAATAGCTAGTTGATTATGGTTTGAATTTGGTTACCTATGAAGAGTTGAGTTTATGCTTACTTACTTACTTTTTAGTGTACCTAATTATTGATAGGTAATCCTTTTTAAAGTCGACTTACACACGAACAACATTTTTGTTAAAGCTATTTCAACAAATACTGTATTTTTGTCGGAATTCCAATTTTAATACCGAGTTCAAACGGATATATCCGACCATGCCGTTTTTTAAACATGGTTCGGGATGTGATGTTTCGATGTTTGTAAACAACTTCGGGTATGTAAAACGCCCTTTTGTACAGTTTTTCTCCAGGAAAACGTCGTCTTTCGAAAAAACGCTGCTATCCCAGCGAGCACAAACATCTCTGGGAGGTTTTGAGACGTTTCAAAAATGTAGTCACGCCGATGTTTCTTTGAGACGAAATATGTACTTCCCAAAGAGGTCCCTGAACGATATTCAATGTTCTGTTTTTGTTCTTCTGTGGCGTTTTTTTAAATGCCTATAGGAATGTATCGGAGATGTGCACAAAATGTTTTCTTGTGGATGTTTTCACTTGGCGTAACATAGTTCACCTTTGAGATGTTCACCGAGAATATTTCTAGCGTTCGCGCAATCGCAAATGTGATCATGTGATCTCAGTGATATGTTTGAGTTGACGGAGAGTACCTATCGATTCTAGTTTCGACTTAATTTACCCCATTTTGTTTTCCGTAAAAGTAGTCGTTTTAGAGTGAAGTGAAACATTTTTTCAAGACAAAATATTATATTTAGTCAAGTTGATTACGGACTGCAAAGTAAGGAATGAATTGTCGATATTCAGAAAATAAATAACCTCAAAAACATATACCGGTTCTGACTTGTAAAATCATCATCATAATCATTATGTACCTTATCTATGTAAAGTGATTAGTCAAGGACACTGTATTATTGAGACTGTATTCACAGTTTTGTTTAAATTCAGTTGAACCAGACAACAACCAGTGTTAGAGTGATATTTACATTTTTGAAAAGTTGTTCAATTTGTGTAAACAGAAAATATTTTAGGTTTAAATTTGCATGTGTGTTCCTTTGATCCTATTAAAATAAGTTATATCGATTTTTTTTTTTAATCGCCCCAGAGTTCTCTTCATATTTTGACTATTGTCGATTTGTACCATACATGACAAAAAACGAGATGAAAGTGCATTTTGTATGTCTCAGGAACATCTCAAACAATGTTTTATATACAGTGATTTAATGTAGGCGAAAAGCTTTAAAAATGTTATGTTGTGTCTTAAAAAGGGCGTCGAAAAAAACGTGAAAGAAATGCCTTTTATGATGTCCCAGGAACATCCTAAAAATAGCCGCGTGCGGCGGACATTTGCACCTACATACACGTTCTATTCATGTATGAACAGAACATCGCAGTGGAGGTTTGATGTCTCAAAAACTCTTACTTTTAACATCTCTGAGATGTTTTTGTGCTCGCTGGGATAGGTTAATTCAGCCTTTCGAAAAGTAGAATTGAACATGATTCCGGATATTTTCTTCCATTACTCATTATGACTCACTTGAAATCGAATTGTAACTCTCTCACCGTTGTCTGCCAGACATTCTAGTTGCACCCAGTTTTTAGGACACCCTCTATTATGTGATGCAGAAATGGCTGATATACATTTTCTAGTTAGCAGAATTTATTAACAATGAGAAAAGTTTCAAATGTTTTATTTGAAACGGGTCACTTGACGAATTCTCAGGAAAAAACAGGTCATGCATTGATTTCTGATCACATCATTAAAATAATTCCACTGTGTTAGTTCCTAAGAGTTTTTAAAGTAATGAAAAAGAACTGTTCTATTATTTTCAGTTGAAAGTGATGCTCGAATAAATAATACTTCAAGAAATAATAATCCATTTCAAAATCGTCAGGTACGAAACTTCTTCCACAATTTCAGTGAAATGAAACTAAAAGATGTCCAGCCGTATTCCGTGCCTCATATTATTTTCTAGAAGTTTCAGAAACTTTTTATTACTTTTCACTTGACTACAATTCACATCTCAAGATGCCTTTATTGTTTCCTGTCTCTTTGTTGAAAAAGTTTAATCCAGAGATATGGAAAATTTCAAGAAAAAATTATATTACATAAATTAGGAGTTGAGGAATGCTGGTAGAGATTCGAAACATTCTGAAATTGAAAAATGAAGAAAGGACAACAAAAATCTTTGGTAGGTACCAATATTTCATGTTCGAGAATTTAACACTCTTCACTTATATATAAGTGTACTGGATTCGTTGAAAGTTAACAATTTTAGGTTATGTTCCGATTTTTGATGTGAGTACCTTACAGGATTCTTCCCACAGAATACACACACATCGAAAGGAATCTCTATGGAACTGCCCCGACACATTCGAGATGCTATGCTCACCGGGTAGATGGCGAAAGTGGGCTTGCCGTTCAGCTTTCTGTACGATATTTCATCTATTAGTCAACAGATGTCGCTGAAGTCCATTTTACAGAAGCTTCCAGGGCGACATCTTGCGGTGATAATTTGAATCATTTGAAAAGACATGGCACTGGATACGTGTATTCCTTGGGCTCGTCACATTTTTCTGATTTTTGGATATATCATTCTAGAGATCTAAAGTGCAAATTGCTTCATTTGACTTTTTTTTTGGCCTTGAAGTCTACAAAAACGAGTTGAATTTATAACCTCAATAATGGAGAATACTATCAACTATAATATTCTATATCTTAGTTTGTTCACGATAATTGAAATATACAAAGTCAATCGATATTTTTCAAAGCGTATTATACCAATTGGCCATTAATTATATCAAGAAAGTCCACTCGCTGACAGTATTTTCCATAATTGTCGTTAGAAATTTAACCCATTTTTGTAAGTCACCATTTACAACCAGAAAAAAAAGGTTTGTGAAGAAAGTTGCTTTTTTGAAATGATATATTCAAAAATCCGAAAAATCTAACGAGCTCCAGGAATTCATGAGAAAAATTATAATAAACAAGCGCTTGTCCATTCTTAGAACATTTTACAAATCCGCAATGTGAAATAGAAACAAAAATGATAGTATCGAAGAAAAAGAAAGTGTTTTTCTCTATTTTTTGCAGATTTAGAATAAGATTAGTTACTGACAAAATTGAATAATTTTTGAAGACAATTATCTTGTAATGGTAGTAACTCATCGGGGAACATCATTGGATTTTCCTGGAAAATATCCAATTTTTGGTAATTGATCCCCCTATGCTTTTTTTGTCCTGTTATGTCTAGTCAGCGTACTTCCAAGGATGAAGTGTCTGATAAATTCTCAAAGTGGGACACACTATATATATATATATATATATATATATATATATATATATATATATATATATATATAACAGCAGTCAGAGCTCACCATAACAGGCCAAAAAAGCATGGGCTCATTCACCAAGAATTGGATATTTTCCTGGAAAATCTAGAAAAGGAGTGAACCAACACTGATAAACCAATAAAGCCCGGTTTTTTCGTTATTTTTCCGGGCGTTGATGAAAGTTACTGTCCTGATAGCCTCTGATGCCTTACATATAAGCACGTAAGAACCCCTACATAACTTGGAGGAGGTAGGGAGAGTCAAACACCCGTAGACTTGAACTTGCAGCATCTAAAAGGCCTACACAACATCGTAGGGTCCGCTCTAGGGCGGATGTGTGCTCGTTTTGCCCGCCCTTTGGCTTCCCAGAACGGCAGGATGAAAAATCTATCACAGCATGAAATGCAATATCATTCTCTCCTAACCCCTCTGTGGCTAGTGATAGTTTTATTGTTATTTTATATATTTAGATATTGTATGTTTCATATTATTTTATTGTAAATTTAATAAAAACATATTTTTGGATTGAATTTTGGGCACATTGATTCATTTATGAAGATCTTGAAAGGACCATGTCAAGAAAAATACAGTATACTTTGGAACAGTCTTGTGATCCAAAAGAAACTTTGACATTCATAGTACTCAGAATATTAATATCGTAAATATTTAGAGTAATAATGTATGTACATATACTTGAGCGGCTGTTTTCCCTTTGTCCGTCAGTTTCGAGGGAAAACTTGTGGAATCAGACACCCACTAAATGAAAGTTTTTGGAAATACTGTCTAGATAAATGAAACTTGATTATATTGATCTAGCGCAAACATTAACTTCTGCTTACCTATTATAAAATCGCGGTAACTATAAAATACAAATTTCGACCGAATTGTTTGTCGGTGTGTTAGTATTTACTCGAATTTTTAGTAATACAGTTCGGAAAATTACCGCGAGTAATTCCTTTAATTAAACTATTGTTTGAGTAGACAATTGAATAAACATGAAAAAGCAGATCAGGTATGTAATATGAGAATGGAATCAATTCTTTGGTGATTCAATTTTGAAAACTGATTTAACATGAATATGAAGCACAAAATAAAACACATGCTTCTGGGAGAAATTTTTTACAATGTTTCCAAGAATGAGTATTGCTTACTATAATAGTACTAAACATTAAAATGTGAACATTGGTAGGGTGACACTCAACATAAAGACGCTATGCACTGAGATCCGGTCTTTTAGAAACAAAACATAATTTTGTTCCGTGTGCGTTGAATTCTACTAAGCTATTGGATCTACCAAATCCATACAGATAATCACAGGATGGTCAACTGACTATTGCCCAACATTTCCAATACTCAGCTAAGGTTCAGGCCAGGAGTCAATGGTGCAAACCATCTTTACCTTAAGAGGCCATGAGCGTTATCATATTTGGGGTGCCTTCTTATATTCATTCCGATCGAGGATCGTCTTTTATGTCACGCGATCTAGTTAATTTTCTACAGTCCCGAGGAATAGCCTCAAGCCAATATAATGGAATTATATGGACAACAATAACACTTGCTCTTAAAACTAGAGGTCTGAAAACTTCCCAGAGGGAACTAGTTCTCCCTGATGCCTTACATTCAATCAGATCGTTACTCTGCACTTCAACCAACTGTACCCCTCATGAAAGGATGTTCAGTCATTATCGTAGATCGATTAATGGAACTGCATTGCCAGCATGGCTGTCCCCTTCTGAAACTGTTTTCTCAAAAAAATATGTACGACAAAGTAAATATGATCCCATGGTGGGAGAAGTGGAACTGATAGAAACAAATCCTGAGTATGCTCTAGTACGCCATGAAAACGGAAGGGAGTCCACTGCCTCGATAAAACATTTAGCCCACAGAGGTGATGTAAGTCTGATAGGGGAATTCAGTGAAGATGTTTCACAAAACCAAACTGAGCAATACAAGGAGCTTACTACCTCCCGAGAACAAAATAGATCAGCGAGTCCGAATCAATGCCAATCTGAAATATCTTCAGAGCCAGTGATTCATTGCGACACCAGAAAATCTGCAGAAACAGTTACTACTAATCTTCCAGAAGAAGATGGAGAAGAAAACAGGAGATCTTCAAGAGTTTGTAATCCTCCTAAATATCCTCCTAAATATTTAGCAGATTATTATCAATATTAAATAAATTAATGAATATTTCTCATGTTATCCATTCCTCCATACATACATCCCTGTACATGTTTGTTTGATGTGACACATGTTTTGATATTTCGACATTTCATGTGTGTCAGAGTTTCTGCGAATTAAAGCCTAACGTTCATCAAAGGTTTATTATTACAACTACTACTCACACAATACCAAAACCAATACCAAACTCAATGATTTTAGTTGTGCCCAATGCTTCTAAACGTCCGATATATCCAAGTTGACAGTTCCAATTTCAACTTTGACCATCGTCTATTTCAATTCCAAAACGCCAATTACAGGTGATATCTGGCTCGATTTTATTTCTGTTTTCTCTGAGAAAAACTCATTTCGAATACAAATAATTTGACTTTCATTTTCCGTGCAAGTCTAAAATTTTTCATTTATTTAATGTCTGTGGTATCAAAAAAAATTATTCAACAAATACAAAACGAAATCTCGAACAATGAATATTATGGAAGGTATTCTCAACAGTTCTCGTTGCAGCTATATTTTCATATGTATCCACATAGTTATGAAGAGTACATACATTCGTCATTACCCAAGTGTGACATTGTAATGATGGTTCATTAAAATTTTGTCCTAATTGGTTTAAATCGAATAACAATCCATTTTCATATCTCTGGTCGTCAAAATGCGCAATTGTAGCATTTTTGACTGATTGCCAATCTTCATCAATACGAATGCTATAAACTTCACGAGCTTGACCTATCAATTTTAAATATATTTCGTAAATTACTGTGAAAATTTGAACACCACTATTATTTCAGGTGTTGGGTCCCAGTAAGTAGTTATTATAGAATTGGCTGTATCTAAAAATTATGAAAGTTCTAGTGGATTTCCGTGACATTTTTTTATTCAAATTTTGTTTCTTTATTGATTGATATGTCATCTTTATTGATTGATAGTTTAAAATCAACGAGCAATCGCTATTTTCGGGACATCAATCAGGACTAGAGGAGAATGACATGGACAAGATACAAGGAAAAGCACGAAGATGATTGTTCTCAGTCTTTTTTTGCTTCTTGATCTGCTACCCATGCAGGGGGACTAGCCAGAAGCGTAGGTTCTCTTGAATTAAGAGTTGAAGAATTATTCAAGATGGAAATCCGTTCCAAATCATACAATGACTACGCCATTTTATGTTTTCCGATAACAAAAATTAGTTTAAACTTTAACTGATAAATAATAACACGAAAATATTTTATCAACTCGAAGCAACGCCTGGTTCAGAGATTCCCACGGGAAGGCATACACAACTGGCCTCTTAATTACAGAAGGGACTAACTCAGTTAATTTCAAGGCACAAAGTTCATATCCTCCAAGATCAGTACTAACTGAGTTACAGGGTGTTGAATAATTTAATTTTTTTTCCAAAACAACTCTATAACGCTTTAGCATTTCTCCAAGTAATTTGGTACGTCATTCAATAAGGTTGCATTTTATGTTTTCCGATAACAAATATTAGTTTTGAAAAAATATATTTATTTCAAATAATGAAAAACAGAGACAAGTGCTATCTGCAACCACATATTGTGCTGTCATCTGATCTTCGCCATTTTTCTATCAACCAGGAGTGCTGTGCTTATATTACTCAAAAATGTATTTTATATTTATGTGGTTGATGAAAATAAAGACCTTTATTATTATTATTATCATTAAATAAACTTCAACTGATAAATAATAACACAAAAATATTTTACTAACTCGAAACAACGCTTGGTTCAGAGATTCCCACGGGAAGGCATATATAACTGTATAGAGCTGTATAGTATAATAAAGTTTTTGAGAAACATCGGAAAATGCTAGCAGGCTTTTCCGGGCGATCGAAAAAAAAACGGAAAATTTACAAAGTCAAAACACCAAAAGGAAACGAGTTATCGAAAAAATGCATATAAACAGTTTTATAGTTCGAAGAGTCCTTCAAAATGTTATAACATTTTTTTATTTCTTGAAAAACATAAAAGTGGATGAGAAATGAACCTTTTTTAAAATCACCAAAATTTCGAAAACAAAATGAGATATCGAAAAAATGGATATGAACAGTTTAATTTTGCTCAGATAGATTCACAAAAGTTTTTCCATTCCTTGAAAAAACGAATTTTAGATGTGGACTTGAATTTTCGTTTGTTGTTTTGTGTGAAAATAACCTCTTATTTTCTTTACAGCATGACCTATTATTGATGGCCATCAATAATTATAGTTTCACGTTCTCTTCCAAAAATGTACATAAATGTTTCCCATAATATCAATAGTCCGGGAAATATTTCAATAAAAACGAAAAATTGAGATATTATCTAGAGAAATTTTACTTTTTCATCTCTAATCGTGAAATCAGATCACAGTTTTGAACGAATTCAATGTGAAATAAGAGAGCACCATCCCACGAATTCCTCTTAAAAGTCGTGTATTCATATTTTTGGTTTCCGATTATAGTTTTGAACGCATTGAAGTCGTAGTATTCGTAAAATCCCAACAACTTCTATGCCCTCCAACTTCCGAGCTTTTCGCGAATCCACGCAATCAACTGTTACTCTGCAACCCTCTACTCGATTATATTTCATTTCAAGAGAGAAACCCTAATAGGGCGAATTTCCAAATCCGCAAATCGGGGTTCCTAAAAATTTGTTAGAGAAAATTACTGCTCCTTGAAGTTTCAAGTATGGAGAATGATCAACTCTGACTGTTGATCGGAAATCCTTCTATCCTTCTACTTGAGACTCGCTGGAGTGGGTCTGTCTAGAGAATCATGACAAATTACTTCGCTTCGGGAGGAAAATAAAATAATAAACTCCGCACGGCGAATGCTTTCACTCCAAAAAGGAAAAAATCCGGATTTAGGAAGTGATGAATAGTAAATCAAATGAAGCTGTAGTATACCACATAATTTTTGTGAGAACTACTTGGAAGTAATAAATTAGATGAATTGGCGAAATAATTAAGTTTTACAATAATTTCATAATAAATGCGCAGGACTTCCGGATGTGATAGCTCGTCCAAAGATATGAAAAAAAGTCTCCATTAACTTACCCTCTAAAATTCAACATTTTCGAGATACAGGATGTTGAAATTTAAAAATTATTATAGTTTTTTGCGAATATTTCTGGAACCGTTTATCGCACAAAAAACAGATGCATTTTTTACTCATAATAAGCTATGTTTTGTGTAGATTTTTATTTTTTCAAATTCATAATTGGTGAAAATATTGAAGTGGTAGTGGGTGTTTTTTATCCAACTTCTACGCCACTGGAAAAAGTACAGTTTTGAGCCTCCTATATGACCCGCCAATGTTTTCTACACAAAAAAGGTATTCTTGGTCATAAGCTCTAAAGTTGACCGTTTTCAAGAAAAATCAACGGCGGTTCATATAGAAGGCTCAAAACTGTACTTTTTCCAGTAAGGTAGAAGTTGGAGAAAAACACACCCACTACCCCTTCAAAATTTTCACCAATTATGGATTTGAAAAAATAAAAAACCCGCACAAAATATAGCTTATTACGACTAGAAAAGGCCCACGAAATCTGTTTTCTGTGCGATAAACGGTTCCAGAGATATTCGCAAAAATCGATATTTTTTTTAAAATTTCAACACCCTGTATCTCGAAAATGGTGCATTTTAGAGGGTAAGTTTTTCATATTTTTGGACGAGCTATCACATCCTGAAGTCCTCCGCATTTATTATGAAACACCCTGTATAACTGGTAGAATACAACAAGTACAAATTAACAAAGTTTTTAGTGAACCCATTATTATTGGTTATGTGGTACCTCAAGGTAGTGTCTTAGGACCACTATTATTTATATATAATATATATATATATATATATATATATATATATATATATATATATATATATATATATATATATATATATACAGTCACTAGTTGAATTAACTTTCTGTTATATCTGTCTTGCCTTCACGGTATATATATATATATATATATATATATATATATATGTGAAAATAGAGTATATTTCGTTTTAATTCCGAGAGTTCCAACCTTTGACAGCTGTTTCGTGCTCACACACTCATCAGAAAGGATTTATGGAGCTCTCGAAATCAAAACGAATCCACTCAAGAATTAATACCGTGAAGGCAAGACAGATATAACAGGAAGTAATTTATGACATCTTCAGTCACTAGTTGAAACTTAATTTGACACGAACCAAAGGAATCCAAAAGTAGAGGTTTGTCCACAAATTGACAGGCAGCCAACAATTCGTTGTTCTGACCAACCCAAGGTTCAATCAAGTTTCTAATACGTTATGAGTGCGTGAGCACGAAACAGCTGTCAAAGGTTGGAACTCTCGGAATTAAAACGAAATATACTCTATTTTCACTTAGATTCTGCTTGCGTTGCTGGATTTCTCAGCGTTTTCTCCCGATATAGTTATCGTAGTATCATAAGCAAACATTGTAACATAAGCCTTCCAATAAATGTCGAGGAAGGTCGTTGACATAAAGGAGAAACAATAACGGCACTAGAATAGAACCCTGAGGCACACCGAGTTTCACAGTTTTTGACTCAGATGTCAATCCATTGCAAATAACAACCATATCTCTATTTGTCATATAGGATTTTATCCATTTTATCATATTTCGTGGAAAACCAAACGTTGATAGTTTACTTACGAGAAATTCAGAGCACACTGTATCAAAAGCTTTTGATAAGTCGAAAAATAGAGAGATCACATATTTATTACTATCAATCTCCGTGTATATATGATTGAGGAGGTGATAGGAGGCTGTTTCTATAGATTTATTTTTCCTGAAACCGTGCTGAGATGTGCATAAAAGCTTATTTGTTTCCAAATGATCTATAACTCTGATTGCTAAAACTTTTTCAAATAATTTGGATTAGGAACAGAGCAAGGATATTTGCCTGTAGTTATCCATCTCGGCGGAATTGCCTTTTTTGTTTACAGGTATAACTAGTCTTTCTTTTATTTCTGAACTCAACTGAATTGTATCGAGAAAACAACACTCGTCCTGCGGACTCGTCGTGTTTTCTCGAAGCAATTCAGTTTCGTTCAGAAATGAATCGACAGACTTATCGCAAAAATTCAATCACTTGTGGTATTATTACCGATAATTGTAATATTTCGCCAAAATTATTCAAGTAATATTGGACCAATATAGCCGAATATTAATATTTTTTTACTCGCCAATATTGCATTTCAAATATTTCGCCAATATGTTCACAATATTGTACCAAATCCAAATCCAAAATCCAAAATTAGTTATTCAATTAAATTATTTACATTAGCAAAATATATGTTTACATAAAAACGGATAGTATAAAATACGAACACAATATATATATATATATATATATATATATATATATATATATATATAGTGAAGAAGTAAATTCGTGAGGTTGCAGTCAATTTATATATTTATACCAACTGTAAACCATACATTTTGTAGTCGTCCTGAAGAAGACAATAAACATTGTCGAAAGCTCGACAAATTTCAAAGAGTATTTCTAATGAGCTAACCAATTGACTGCAACCTCACGAATTTACTACTTCATATTATAATCAGTCACGAAAACTTCCTACTATATATATATATATATATATATATATATATAGTCCCCCACGGTCATTAAACCTAGTATAAATATAGGTCCACAACCCGCAAATCCTCAGTTCTCTCGAAGGAGTAGGCAGATTGAGACCTTAGAGAGAGCCAGTGACGAGACTTGGGGAGTAGGCAGATTGAGACCCCGACGTCAAGTCACAAAATCCTAACGCGATAATACCTGAGGAGTAGGCAGACTGAGACCTCAGTGTAGAATCACGTTTCCTCACTATACCTATCCTTCTTATTCTTGAAAATGGCTCCAAAATCGGAGCCGACACGTCGAATTTCAACAAATTCCAGAAACGGTTCAACCCGAACTTCTAGATTTCATATACAGGGTGTCAATTTGAAAACTTCCCACCCTTAATATCTTCCTTCCAGTAAACAATATGAGTAATCGAAAAAACAGGTCAATTTTATTGTCAAGGGGGACACTTTCACGGACTATTTGTAGCCCTCGTGGTTCAACCCCCTAGGAGGGGTAGATGTTACCCTTAGAATTTTAAATGGGAAGGGAGGTCAAGTGGCACATCATTTTGATGGGCGTTCAATTCTTGTTCCAATGGTACCCTGACTTATTATTTTGTGATGAGCATTTTCCGAAAAATTGCGTTCTAAACTAACAGAAGTAATTATTAGAACTCCTATACTGAGATGCATGGTTTGGCCCGAACTGGTTAGAATATTAGGTGGTACCGTTCCAACCCTTTATTAGGGGTAACATTATCCATTAGCTCCAAACACTTTACATAAAAAAGTAGTCTAATAGTAAAACGTAGATGGTAGTAAAGTTGTGTTTATTAAATGCTGAATTTTTAAGTGTCATCGCAGAAATTGTACAGATAGCCTTCCTTTTTTGCTACTTCTGCTGCTAAACTAACAGAAGTAATTATTAGAACGCCTATACTGAGATGCATTATTGTATTGACCCCCTTTAATAAAAATGGTTAGAAGAGTAGGTGGCACCGCTCCAACCCTTGAATGACAGGAATAAATTTATTACGCATGGGATTTTTTATTTGGTGGTTATTTTCCTTCTACACAATAAAATTAAATTTGCGAGAAAGACATTTCCAACATAAAATCTACTTACGCTTATCTTATTAGCTGTTCGAAATGTTGTCCATTTTGCTCTAAACAGTAATACAGTCTGTTTTCGAACTCCCCTCTAACATTACGGAAAACTTCACTAGGAATTGACCGGCATGCTGCTGTAATTCGTCTTTTAAGTTCGTCAATATCAGAAGGTTGTGTTTTATAAACAACGGATTTAAGATGCCCCCAAAGAAAGAAATCTAAGGGTGTTAAATCCGGTGATCTCGGAGGCCATTCAACTGCTCCCCTTCTGCCAATCCATCTACCCGGAAATCTCTCGTTTAACCACTGTCGGACGGGAAGAAAATAATGAGGTGGAGCACCGTCCTGCTGGAAATGTAACAGATCCTCCTGCAAGAGTTCATTACCTTCTGCATCAATTTGAGTTTCTAGCTCGTGAGTTATAAGAGGATCGATAGTCTCTTCAAGCATATAAAGGTACAGATTGCCAGTCAAGTTTTCTTCCAGAAATAATGGACCAAGAATGGCATTTCCAAGAATACCAGCCCAAACATTAACTTTTTGTGGGTGTTGTGTATGCCCTTCCCGAAAAATATGTGGGTTTTCGTCACTCCAATAGCGACAATTTTGTCTATTAACATTGCCATTCAGAAAAAATGAACACTCATCGATGAAACAGATGTTTAACAGAAGATTAGGGATGGTATTGACTCGATTAGACATGATTTCACAAAACTCTATTCTTCGATCATAATCATCCTCGTGGAGCTCTTGAAGAATCTGCATTTTATATGGATGAAATTTATGCATTTTCAATGCTTTTCTTATAGTCTCGCGTGACATTCCCGTCTGTTCTGATACTGATCATAAGGAGCTCGTGGGCTCTTCAGCAAATGTTCCCAAAACTTCAATTTGAGCTGCTTCATTTAGTACTCTGGGATTATTTCTTTTTTTATTTGTCACTGAACCAGTTTCGTAAAACTTATTCACCAAATCAAGCACATACCGGTGACTTACATTACAATTTGGATGTCTTTCGTTAAAAAGACATGCCGCCCTTCGTGCGCACTTTCCAACTTCGCCATAAATTACAATCATTTCAATTCCTTCTTGAAGAATGTAAACCATTTTTACACTTTTATACACTTATTAAAGTAATTCCTAAACAGCCCAACAGGTACAACGGTATTCACAATACTACCACATAGTTCAAATTTGCTAACCAATTTTTTGCCGGAAAACAGAAACTTTTTACAGCAGAAGTAGCAAAAAAGGAAGGCTATCTGTACAATTTCTACGATGACACTTAAAAATTCAGCATTTAATAAACACAACTTTACTACCATCTACGTTTTACTATTAGACTACTTTTTTATGTAAAGTGTTTGGAGCTAATGGCTAATGTTACCCCTAATAAAGGGTTGGAACGGTACCACCTAATATTCTAACCAGTTCGGGCCAAACCATGCATCTCAGTATAGGCGTTCTAATAATTACTTCTGTTAGTTTAGAACGCAATTTTTCGGAAAATGCTCATCACAAAATAATAAGTCAGGGTACCATTGGAACAAGAATTGAACGCCCATCAAAATGATGTGCCACTTGACCCCCCTTCCCATTTAAAATTCTAAGGGTAACATCTACCCCTCCTAGGGGGTTGAACCACGAGGGCTACAAATAGTCCGTGAAAGTGTCCCCCTTGACAATAAAATTGACCTGTTTTTTCGATTACTCATATTGTTTACTGGAAGGAAGATATTAAGGGTGGGAAGTTTTCAAATTGACACCCTGTATATATATATATATATATCAAGCTAGGGAACTTGTTGGGTGAGCAGCATGCAGGAAGTATACTCTAATAACACTTTATTCCAATATTTCGACAAGTATTATTGTCATCATCAGGGAAAGCTACAATAATGTTTTAACTATAGTGCTTTTGTCAATTGTTTTCACTATACTTCCTGCATGCTGCTCACCCAACAAGTTCCCTAGCTTGATATATATATATATATATATATATATATATATATATATATATATATATGAAATCTAGAAGTTCGGGTTGAACGCAATTGACAAAAGCACTATAGTTAAAACATTATTGTAGCTTTCCCTGATGATGACAATAATACTTGTCGAAATATTGGAATAAAGTGTTATAAGAGTATACTTCCTGCATGCTGCTCACCCAACAAGTTCCCTAGCTTGATCTTAACTAGTTAGCAAAGACTACCTCTCTCCTATATATATATATATATATATATATATATATATATATATATATATATATATATATATATATATAATATATAATATATAACGCACACAATAAAACTATATTTCCGCCCAAGGGAGGGAACAGTGAGCTCGATTGTGTGGGGTGAGACGGGCTGGCGAACTGGACTAAGCAGAACCATATCGCTGCGGATAATGGTTCTGCCTCTGCGCTGTTAGCAGATCATCGCCTATTCTGCCAATGTCTTGGTCCATACTTGGTACCTTCCCCACCTCCTCTTAAATTATGTGGGGGATTTTCCATGTTTATGTTATTTAGATCATCAGGCTATTAAAGTTTATGGTTGCTAAGTTACTGTGAGGGATATCCCAGAAAAACAAAGAAAAACCTGGGTTTTGACCATGTGGTGCTCTATGGCGGTGTTGTGGCTTATTCTGGAATCTCATGGAAGATGTCCAGGGCTTGGTATATGGGACCTCCATGTTTCTTGTAGCGTTCGTTGTTATGAGCTCTGATACTGGTCATGTTCCTGGTCAACGGGCTCCCCAGGATGAAATATCTATAAAACTTTTCAGAGATGTTCTTGATGTTTTCTGAGATTTTCTCTATGTTGGCCAGTTCACGTAACGTCTCCAGCCGAATGTACCTGTCACTGTCCGTGACGATACGGAGTATCTTGTTCTGCATTTTCTCCAACCTCAGCATTTGACTGTTGGGGATGCTGCAGAACACCGGACAAGCGTATGTCATGGTAGGCCTGATAATTTGTTTATAAATTAGTACCTTATTCTCCATCGACAACCCGGAGGTCCTTGCGATCAGCGGGTAAGTCCGTTTGAAAGCCGCCGATGATTGGATCGCCACGCTGACATGAGAATGCATGTTCATACGCCTATCCAATGATACTCCCAGGTACTTCACGGAGGGGGCCTCCTTAATCCTTTAATTCAGAACCTTAAACTCCACAAAGATCTTCGAACATGTGAATTTCTTTGTGAAGTTTATAAGTTCGGTCTTCTCCGGATTAATCACAATCTTGATACTCGCCACATACGGTATGACTAACCTGTTCAAGTGAATGAGTATTTGTCGTGCAGCCACCTCGCTGTATATATTGTACCAATATAGGTGTTCTACTTGGGTAATACCCAACTGATACCATTAATACCCAAGGCATGTACATCAAAATTCTCCAGCGGTTTCCCCCTAGGCTGGAACTGAACTGAATTTGAACACTGTCCTAACATTGGTAGTTTGATACTTTATTTGTCGGTATATTAGAAATTAGCAATTTGAATAAAAAATCACCTGATATATATCGGGAATAGTTCATCTGAACAGAGATTGAGTAGACCTTTTTAGTTGTGATTAATATTTAAAGAACCATTTATTATCGTTTATGATTTACCTCAGAAAAATAAACTGACCAATTTTAGTCACTGTGCGAAAATATACAATCAATCACCGAATCAGACAAAGTGTTTTTCACATCAAAAACACATGAAATTTTTTCAATGTATATTGTCGAGCACTAAATTAAATAAACAAAATCTGAACAAATCAACGCTATTTGATTTTATGATCATTACAGTGGTTCATCGTTTGGCGTGCTAAAATCAGACTCTGTAATTCTAACATTTTAATTAGATTAACTCAGTGTTATTATTATTCGGGAGGAATAACACTAAGATAATGAAACATAGATGGATCGTTTACATACGAAATCAGTTTTCCTTACGAAATTGCAACTAGTGAACTTCAGTAAACTTCAGATTTTTATTTTTGTTCAAAGCCAATATTTTATTGCGCCTATCAAACAAATAGTTTTCCATGTGGCGAGAGAAGTTTACGAATGGCCATTTTCTATGTCAGTAGAACTCAGTAACGTGTTATTTTATTTTGCTGTTAAAAACTGAAGTTCTAATTTTCGCTGCGATCATGTGAGTTTGGGTGAGGTAAAATCAGATCAAAAAAATATTTGAATTTTTAGTATTTTTTGTAGAGTGCTCATAAGGCCCGGTGGTCTAAGTAACAGCAGTGGAAGAGAGTTTAAGTTTCGGTACCAGAGCATATCTTTCAAAAATATAACTGTCTTGATAGACGCTTACTATACATGTTTTGTTCGAAAGCAAGTATGATGTGGGTTTACTAGAAGCCAATCTTGATGTCTAAGCTCCTGGGTTTATTGATAAACAAAATAATCCATGTTTTTCCTCGATTTGAAAGATCAATGTTTATCAGCCTTTTGCGAGAATATTAATTCCATTTTCTTAGGAAATTGAATTAAAAACGCGTAGAGATTACATCAGGCTTAGCATCACACGATAAAAGGTAATGGCTATGTCTTCCTAACATCGCACGAGTCTCTGGAAGACTTCTGAGGGTTGCGCGTAGGGATGCAGCACATTGACGGAAATGTCAATTTTTTAACAATGATTACTGAAATTTTGGGAAACCTGAGCCACATCAAAAAATAATTCATTGGGAAAGTGATTGTAATTAATTTGTTGTGTTTCACTTAGTGAAATAATGCTAATCTTTCGATATCATATTGGACTAAGTAAAAACGCCATATGTGGTACTTGAGTATCAATTAATCAGTAGAATTGTAAATAGATAAAATTAACAGGTATCCAAATTGCCTTTACGAACAACCACACCGACACTTTATTGTACATTAAATATTTCAGTTTGTCGATTAAAATTAAAAAAAGAGAGGGATCAAATATTTGAATTTAAGCAAATATTTCCCTATATTCTGAGTGGGTCGTTACATTAAATTAATGTGCACTCAACTATTTTCGAATCAAAATCATGCTAAAAAGCCGCTTTTAATGTCATTTGGAGAAAAACACCATTACGGATAAAGCTTACCGTTTATTTGAATTCATAGCAGATATTAGATAACACAAAACTATTAATATTCAATGATATCTTCGAAAATATCATCCAACTCATGGGTATCGACACATGGGCCGCTGGCGACAATCTCCAAAGTTTCCAGATACCCGCTCGATCCTCTAGCACAGTTCAAAAGACACTTGTTGCTATACGTCATTCCATTTGAACCACACACTGGAGCATAGATGCGAGGACAAAAGCACACAGGCTGATCATTGTCTTCTGATACCTCAGCTGCTATGAAACTCACATTCAGCAGTATCAAAACGATTACCACTGACATACGAATCAGCTTCATATTTGTCGATAAAGTTCGCAGTTTCTGACTATAATTGCGAGTTGTAGTGGGTGTAATAAACGAAACAGATGAGTAGATTCAGTTATTTTTAGCTTATCATAGATAAAATATTTGAGTAGGTATGATAATTTTGGTATTCGATAACGCAACAGTTTACTAATTTCAATTAATGATCAATCGAAAATGTTTAGACGAATGTGTCTACAACAAGTAGGCTCCCTCAGGAGGCAAATCAATCAAATCTGGTTGTAGTTTTGAGTATGGATCCTTATTTGTTGTTAGCTGGAAGACATGCTGAGTACCCTTCTCTATACGAATTATCTGTGTCAATGCGAAATATGCAGATATTATACTTCACATGGCTAAAGAAGATCACTATACAACACACAGTGCTCATCCATCAACAATTCATATTATCTTTCTTTGATGAATTACTATTGCATCAATAATTTTACCGATGATTTCACTAATTTCATGTTATACAGTGTGTTTCAATTCTCATGGAAACACCCTCGTATCTTCCGTAATTTTTGACGTTGAACAATGAAATTTTTACAATCGATAGTTATACTATGAATGAACTTACTGTACAAAAGGGGTCATCCTACTTGGTTTACAGCAAATAAACTAAAACTAAACAATGAAAAAACCCAGAATATCATAATATCTTCAAACTCCAGGGTTACTCTAGGAAATAATGTTAATTTTCTAGTGTGATACTCGACACTGGGGTGCGTTGGCGATTATGATGTTGTATTAACTACCCCAAAAAATTTTATCAGCTCAGATCATCCCTAAAATCGCAAACCCAGGCTGTATCTTATTGTTGGTCGGTAATGAGCTTCAGAACCTTAGGAACCCGTTTAAATTGGCAGCTACGCTGTCACCACCCCTATTTATCTCTCTCTAACTCAAATCTCAATGCCAGACCGTCCTCGACTCACTCCGATCTTCAGTCCCTTCTCGCATCCACTCCCCGTTGAACCAAAAAAAGGTTTTCTCTCGCATTTTGCCGACGTTACAAAAGTCTGGATCAGCGTCAGTAAGTTTCTTCTCACGTTCTTAAAACCGATTGGTTCCCAAACAATCAAGTCTATTCATTCAGTTAAAATACCACTCATATTGCAATTTTGCTCTGTCCTGGTTTAAGTCCGATTTAGTCAATGTTATCTTTCCTCACGACAATGTATGTAGGTACCCACACAAAAATCTCGTAGACATAACAATCTATATTCAAGTAGTCCGATATTTTGACGAAAGATAATTATAGTGTTAATGAATTTAAAATGTGTCGAAGAATAAAAATGAAAATAAAAAATTATACAATCGTTGATGTACCATTAACGGTTGTTACACTAGGTATTACTATTGATGATCGACTTAGTTGGTCTAGTCACATAGAAACAACTACTCGTAAATTGTCTAGTGATTTATTTGTTCTTAGACAACTGAGGCATACTGTAGGTTTGATGGCACTGAAAATGGCCTGCTATTCCCTATTCCACTCAGTCATTTCATATGGAGTTTTGATTTGGGGGCATGCCACAAACTCGATAACTATATTCAGATGTCAGAAAAAAGCCATAAGAATCATGGCAAATGTAGGATATAGTCACTTTGAAATCATGCCACTTCCTACTTTATATATTTATGTTGTATTATTGGAAATTCACAAAAATATTGAGATGTTTCCAAAACACTCAAACAACCACAATTACTCAACAAGATCTGCATTCTTATTGAATAATTCAAGACACCGATTAGCGGTTAGTCAAAAAAACTCGCTAAATCTAAATTTATATAGCTGTCTCCATCAATCAGTAAAATCTTTGGATTTCAGAAATTTCAAAAATAATATCAAGAGATACCTTTTCAAACATTGTTCCTACACAATCGAGGAATATGTTGCTGTAGCTGGACAATTCATAGTTCTTGAGTATTGAATCATTTTTATAGGATTGTGATTAACTCATGTTTATAAATCTTTGTTGATTTCAATTATATGTTTTATGCTTTTTTTTAAGTGACAATGTTCTCATTTTAAGATTTTTAAATTGCGCCCGTTCTATATTTACTCTTGACAATTCACTCTATTGTTTTATTCACAGACGTTTTCTTTTTTTTTTAAATTAGGCTTTACGCTAATATTATAAATGTACCTTGTATGTAAAGTGGTCAAATAAATTACTCTACTCTACTCTATACACTGCGCGCTAGCAGCGATGGAACCACCCATTTTTCCGGAAAGTTATATTAGGAGGCAAAATTGGCCTGAAATTCCTTCGGATTCGTGTTGAGCATTCCAAAATCACTACTAATATACCTAGTCCTGAAATTTTTCCAGACCTGAAAAATTCAAATTTGTTTCACTTCTCATGGCAACACCCCCGATTCTTTCCTAATTTCCAACGTAGAACCATGAAATTTTCAGGATCGATAGATACACTAGAAATAAACTTACTGCACAAATTGGGTCGCCCTACGTGATATGCACTGTACGTTAGCAGCGATGGAACCATCCATTTTTTATCACTGCTGGCGTGCAGTGTATATTACGTAGAATTACCATTTTCGTGCAATGAGTTCATTTCTAGTGTATCTATCGATACTAAAATTTATATGGTCCTACGTCAAAATTACGGAAGATACGAGGGTGTTTCCATTGGAACTGAAACAAATTAGAATTTTTCAAGACTGAAAATTCTTCAGGAAACGTATTAGTAGTAATTAGGGGATCCTGAATGCAAATCCGAAGGAATTTCGGAACAATTATGCCCCCTAAAATAACTTTCCGGTAAAATGGGAGGTTCCATCACTGCTGGCGTGCAGTGTATATCACGTAGGATGTCTTCTTATGTGCAGTGAGTTCATTTCTAGCGTATCTATCGACCCTGAAAATTTCATGGTTCTACGTCAAAAATTACGGAAGATACGAGGGTGTTTCCATGAGAAGTGAAACACACTGTATGTGTTCTTTCTTTTATTCAATAACTTATTCAACACTAATTAACAAGATCAACTTATTTTTCCACACATACTTATTTAAAAGTAAATTTTAAAATGACATTATAAAATTTTGTTTATATTCATTCATCAGAAAATTTTATTTCTGCTCAAAGTTGGTGAATCTTTCAAAACGTACAATATCCACTAATTGCCAGTGGCGTACTGATGAGCAGAAAATTGCCAAACCTCTATTTTTTGAGACATCTCCTGGATCTGAAATAATAACATAACAGATTCAGTTCGTAAGTCGATGAAGGGTGACATGCTCCACCCACTAATACCATCATAGTGATGGAGTGTAAAAAAAAATCTATTCAAAATCTACACCTTTTCGGTATCCATGATATTTAAAAATCCTAAACATCCCGTTCAAAAATATACTTCCTAAAATATCCTGCCAAGAATCACTTGTTCAATAATATCCCCAGATATTAATATCCCGACCAATAATATCCTCTATTTCCTCGGGTTCAAATATCTATGTAATGTTAGTTCATTCTGGTAAGATCCGACTAAAAAATTACCAAATGAAACGTTGGCGTTGGTTGAATTTTATGCATGTTCTGGCAATGATTTGATCGCATTGTCCGTGTATATTAAATAATTTCATAAGAACTTCGTTTGAATAATCAATATTTGCATTCATTTTGGGAGATTTTTTGAAACGCCGAACAGTGGGCCAGTGATCACTAACAAGGAAGGTTTAATAAGCTCTAGCCAATCAGAATCTTGTAGCATCAACGCGTCTTAGTGACGTACTTGGATATGAGTACAGAGTCGAACTCGAACCAAGCAACAAAACTGTCAGCAGTAACTGTCATATACCAAAGAGCTAGTCCATCACTGTCTATAGAGAACGGCGGTCATGACACGTCCAACTACGTCACATTTCGTCACAAATGTTCTTTCATCTCTTTCTACTAGTGTCCCCATTGCATTGGTTGCATCATTTTAATTTTGTTTTTGCTTGATTCCCATTACCACCTGCCCATTGTAAGCAGTCAGGATAAATGTACCTACTATATTTATAGGCTTTGTCAATAATAATTCTATTCTTTAGATAATAAAGCATGCTTTGACTTTTACTTTGACTTTGACTCAATGAAAATATCTCTAACGAGAACGAACAAATCACTTCTTTTAATATGCTATCGCAGTTTTCACTCAAACTGAAATTAAACTTCAACGCCATACATAAACCAATATGTTAATCCTCGTCACCCAGTTGATCTTACTTCAACCCCGCATCAAACCAAAATCCTTTCGTCCTATAGACTCAACCATAGTATCTTCAACCCCAATCCGTATTCACGGGGTAATTAGAGGAAAATAGGAATCTTTCCGAATATCTGGGAATAACTATACCTCCACGTCTCTCCACAACGCAAGCGTGAGTCCTACGGGAGATATTCCCTGGGAAACGCACTCCAGCATTCGGTGTACCGCATCCGAAAAAGCTGGAGGCTCCGCGAACGATTTCGGAAAACCGGCTACGCGTATCTCGAAAAATTAAAAACTGTGGTTTGCAGTCGCTGAAAATACTCTCCTGCTTTCGGTAACATACTGCCGCGCTGAGAGACAATTACCTCTTATCTTCGTGAAAATGTTGATAATAACTAATAGTTTGGATACGTCGATTAACGACTTTAATATAATTCGGTGTCATAAATGTGTCAGTGTTGAAAACTTTCACGTTTAGGTGAGTAGGTCGTTCGTGGTGGCTTTTAAAGTGAGCTGAATTCCCCAGAACCCAAGGGGAATATTTAAGCAGGACCTGTTGCTGCATACCGTGACGGAGCACGGAGTTCTAATGGAGACGGATTATCATGGGATAGAAGCAGATCGTAATCCGTTTCCATTTTATTTCGTGTTGGATGGAATATCAGCCGAATAGCTTCTTAAAGATAATTTCTGTCCGCATTTATACTTGTGGCACCAGTTGAATATCCTTGTCAAGGATGATCAGGGGTTGGAAAATCATGCAAACGAATTGAACTATTTGGGCGATAATATGCAACAGTATACTCTAGTCAAAGTATATAATCCCACTGGAAAACAAATATAAACACTCATTCAATCCTTATTGAATAAAATGAACTATCTGTGACACCTCACTTCTCAAAGCAGACTATACACGGGTCTTTTTAAATCAGATCATCTACTATGATTAATACCTACATCAGAAGTTTTTCCAATACTTGTTATAGGGTCTACATATGAAGACGTCATTGAAATTTCTAAGAAGTCTAAACCCATCTTGACAGAGATCGACGAGAATTTAAGTTATAGAAATAACCAAAGTTGTACCACAAGGTTCTATCTTGGGACCTTTACTTCTTTCAGTTTACATCTATAACTTTCCAACTCTTTCTTATCCTGTATGCAGCATTATTATGCGGATGACACACAGGTTTATATATGCAATATAACCAAATTTATGAACAACTTGACTACAGATATCATGAATAAACCTACATTCAAGAAATCACTGAAAATGATGCTCCTCGATGAGCAATAAGCAATATTTAATAATATTTAATATTTAACTAAATGTCTTTATATTCATAACATGTCTACCTCTGCTTATTCATACATTTTGAGACTGAAAATATGCTATCGAATTGCTGATAATCTGCCACATCTTCGAAACTTTTTTTGGGTAAGAAGGAAGAACAGGTAGTTGCGTGATATCATCTGATATCATGCGCCTGTGATGAATCTCGCTCTCCATATAATTCCAATTATCTAAAATATTTCCTTTTGATAAATACCTCTATTATTATTATAAAGGAAATGCTCAAGAACTGTGGTCGACATTCTTGGGGATGGATAACTCCAAGATTGTAGATTACTCTGTTGGCCAACGGAAATCTTCATTAAAATGTACATATTGTGGTCATTGTTCAGTCACGTTCGAACCATTCTCTCTACCAAGTCAAAAACAAGCTAGGTCAATTAAAACTTTCACAATGCTTGGACCAAAGATATTTATATTATGCTAATCCCGCCAATTTTCACGGCGAAAAGCATGCCGCGTGACCCGTTTACGATGTGCGCATGCGCGTCATCAGTGTAGTTTGGGTAGATCGTTGCCAAGTTTGAAAATAATTTGGTGTTCCAATTCAGAGTTTTTTGTTATGAGGTAATGAAACACATGTCATTTGAAACCAACCAAGCTTCATGAAATTAGAAGTCATTATTGTTAGGCAAACATATAATTTAAGCTAGTTCATGTAAACGTAAGGTAAGGTTGGTAGGGTAAGGTTCGGAAAAACCTATTGTTCTACTTTCGAGTGATATGCAAAAAGTGACATTCTGAACTTTTATTATGACTTTTTTGTAACTAAGAAAAATCTTACAACAATAGTAACAAGGTGTGAATACACAATTAATTCATTTTCAACATTCTCCCCACCAAATCAGAATTTAAAACGATCGGGTAACTTCACCTTTCGTCCACTTTTTGTAAACATTTGTTGATCTTCAATCTTCTCCTTAGAATTATCGACAATATTTTCTGTATAATTCCTTTGCTTCTTCAGTGGAATGTCCTTTTTTGGCGATTCGTCTTGACCATTCGAATTTTCGATGAACATATTTCCATTGCGTTGATGTGTTCTTAAAAGTTCTTCATTTTTTGTTTTCACTCTACATGTTTCATTTTCCGTGATAAATTTCCTCAATTTTACTAAGGGGCCAATAAATCTCTTTGAGTTATCGGAACCAATGACAACATTATCTCCTACTTGTAAAGTGTCATGTTTTTCTGACCAATATTAACTAGTTCTTCTAACGATAAATGTTACTGGTTTCTCTTATAGAAAAAATGATTATTATTGCATTTCCACATTGTAGAAATGGATTTTTCCATAATATCAAACTGTTCAAAGCCTATTCATTGCAGTCCTGATCGTTTATTCCAATTGTGTGGGTTCATTCAAAGTACTTTGTTTGATTTTTCACTCTCGTCAATTTCCGTTACGAACAATTTTTTTAATTCAAAGAAACAGACTTTTCAGAGATACCATTGAATCAGATACAAGGGAGAATATTCCTTTTCTGAGGAACTCAGGAAGCAAGAAAGACACAGTTCGTTGATAACAAATTTCCACTCTCGAGGGAAAAGCACCACTTCACTTTACTTGATGGGTCCAATTGCCTGAATTCTCCGAAGTTTCCAGGTGATCGGTCACTTGTCTATCTAGGTAATCGTGTTTGATACAATTAAGGTTATGCAGGGTCCAGTCTCCATCGGAAAATCTGGCCACCGTTTGAACAACCCATCTTGTGAGCTACCCAAATGAATCATAATATCTGATGAGCTGTATAAAGTATATTTTCATCTCAGATTCCGCGATGTATTATCATCTGTACTCGGAGACGAGAATAATAGTCAGTGATGTATTCTTAGCTATAATATGACAGGAAATTTAAAAGCGACACACTAGTACACTACAGCTAAGAAAGGGTATAGAAAAATTATAAAAAATCAAATGAAGAGTTATACAACAATGTTCTCACAAATAGTAAAAACGTTTCAAAAACTGCCTGGAAGATAGTAAATGAAATCCAAGGTAAGACTTCCTTCAGTAGTCAGATTACACATCTACAGCTGAAAACTTTATTGAATATAACTCCACAATGATTGATCCTATTTTAGAAACAATTACTCTCCACAGAAATGAGAGGTGATAAGTTCGTTAAAATAAATTCTTGTGATTCGATATTTATGAGCCCTGCCAATGAAGATGGAATAAAAACTGTCATAAAATCACTTAAAAATAGCTCTAGTTTGGATGCCTACCATACAAGTGCAAAGATAATAAAACTCATTCCAGAAATCTGAGCAAAACCTCTCACACACTTAGTGAACCTCTGTATAGAGAAAAGAGAATCTCCATCACATCTGAAACTGGGAAGAGCTACTCCGATTCTATCAAAAAACGATGCAAATGACTGCGATAACTATAGGTTCATAACAATAACTTCCATACTCTCCAAAATAATCATTTTGAAGGACAGGACAATACATTTTTTACCAGTATGGATTCCGCTCGCTAAGATCAACGTCTCAAGCAGTTACAGAAATGATTCATTCAATAACCAAAAACCTAGAAGTAGGAATCCATACACGGGCAATCCTGTGCGGTCATTCCAAGGCATTTGTCAGTGTCTCCCATGACATACTTTTAAATAAACTGGACAAATATGGAATACGTGAGCCAGCCCTGAATCTCATAAAGACATACCTCGCAGACAGGAGACAGTATACATATCTCATAATAGTGAAGTATCAAAAACTATAGATGTTATGCATGGGGTTCCTCAAGGTTCCGTTCTGGGGCCACTATTGTTTATTATCTACATGAATGATTTGCCAGCATTCATTGATACTGCAGATGTTTTTATGTGTGCAGACGACTCCACTTTTATGATACAAGACTGAATAAAATAGAGCAAAAGGCAGAGGAAGCAATGTCACAAATGGAAACCTATTCCAATTCAAATGTAATGGACTTAAATAAAAATAAAACAAAAAGTATAACGTTCACAAGACATCGAAAAACAGTTACTGAAAAAACGGTGAGATTACTAGGTTTTCATATTGAATTGGAAAGAAAATAAAAACGAAATCCAAAAGAAAAAATTATCCAAGAGACAATTTGTAGGTACTGATAAATCTCAAAGGAGTTTCATCACTGGATGTGCTAAAGACCGTATACTATGGCATGGCACACTGCCATTTGGTCTATGTTATGGGGGACAAGCCGAGATAACTAACTAAAGTTTAGATGGTGGATGACATTCTTTAGATGATGTTGGAAGAATCTGGATGCCTCCGGTATACTGCTTTGTATGGAATCGACTAACCGGTCCAGGTCTATTCTCTAAAAAGTCGTTATTTAACGAGTCGTTGATTAACGATTGTAGTTCAATTTACGATTACGTCAATCTAAACGACAAATCAGAAATTCGTATTCTGTAAACAATGTCGTTACGGCTTCAATCGTTACCGAACGAATAACGACCAACCTGACTTTTTGAGACGGGTAGTACATATAAATTCATGTTTTGTAATTGAATGATGGATGAAACCAAAATTTTGAAACTGCTGTTTCAGTTATTTGACTATTTTATGGAAACTTGAATCGATTATGGAAATTGGTGAATATTGCGGAATTGTGAGAAAAAAGTAGTAAAACTATTATAAGTCAACAATTTTCCGTATATTTGGATAAACTGAAAAAAAAACTAGTGTTTTCGTACAAATAAGTATGAACCAAGTAAACCAGAAATTCTCAAAGAAACTTTACACCTCCTAACAGCCAAACTGAACCGCTCTGTTGGGAATTTTATATAAATGAAGGGGCCAAATAAACAACCAATATTTCTGATACTTCGTGAATATACCTGCTGCCTACAGGAGACTGGGATACGACACACGATTTATCTTTTGCCATAGACTTCTGGTAATTGCAATGAGCAAAAAATGCAATGCTAAAAGAAAACTGTGTAATTGGTTATTGAATGGAAATTTTCTATTTTTTGTATACTTGTATAACTAAGGTATCCTCGTATTCCTGAGGGACATTGCAGAGTGATCGCTCATTTCGTTAAATAACTCCCACGCCAGTTTTCTGGTTGGTCTAAAATCTTTCCAAAAACTTTCTTCAGCAGTCTCGAGAGGGTTGCTGATATTCCTCAGCTATCTATTTACGTGATCCGATTTACCTTTGTAAATCATCATAACACCTTCTTCGCAGTTCTTCTAGGATTACAACCAATACGTCCCGCTCGAACTGATGCATTGCTATTGGATTACTATTCAAATTTTGCAAAGGACGAGTGAGAATACTTTGTTTTGCTGAACACGTCTATTATCGTTGACAGTAATGACAGCCAAATAGGTGTCGTCTGCTCAGCAATGTTTTGGCAACGATATATCAAAGGTTCAAAGGTTTATTTATTTCTTGTTGGACAACATACATTGTATAAGAAAAGGTCAGTGTAAAAGTGTATACAAAAACGAATAAAGTATATGCTCTAAAATTCAATACTTCATACTCCAAAATTGAACGAAGAGTTGAACAAAGAATTTACTGCATTCCATTGAAAAATTCATTCATGTTATACGGACATAAGTTTGTTAAATGTCTTTTCAGTTGATATTTGAACGTCTTTTCACGTTCTATATTTTTTATAGAGGATGGTATGTGATTAAAAATGTTTGTTTCGATTCTTCCTGGAGCACTATATGTGGCGTTTACCCTGCTCAAGGCAAATGTAGATCATTTCTATTACGGGTATTGTAATGGTGTAAATCCTTATTTTTAAAGAACATATTTTCATTTTTCCTGACGAACACACATACCTCAAATATATAAACTGCAGTCAAGCTGAGAATTCCCAAATTTTTAAAAGAATCTCGACATGACTGATCTTTTTTCAGGCCAGCTATAATTCTTAGAATTTTTTTTGTTTGTCAAAAACGTTTTGAGAAAATGATGAGTCTCCCCAAAGGCATACTCCATACCTTAATCTACTTTCGACTTCTGCGTAATACAATTGAATCAGTTGATTCTTTTCCAAAATGGATTTTATATTCATGAACATATAGTGCAGAGAAGCAAGTTTTGCACCTAGCAGAATGCAATGCTTCTTCCAGTTCAAACAGGAATCAATAGTGAGACCCAAAAACCTTTCATTTTCATGGAAGTCAATAACTGCATCGTTGTGAAATATTTCAATATGTTCCAGTGACTTTTGGGTTGTATGAAAATGTAGTAATTTGGTTTTATCTGTATTGAAATATAGATAGTGTACTTGGAACCATTGACTCAGTTTATGTAGAGTACTTTCACAGTTTTCCTTTAGGCTGATGTTATCTCTACCAGAGAGTAGAAGAGTTGTGTCATCCGCATAGCTTGTGACTTTTATATCTGGTAGGATATTATCTATCTCATTGACATATAAAATGAAAAAGATTGGGCCCAGTACCGAGCCCTGTGGTACACCTAGATCAATGTGAATTTGTGATCGGACTGAATCTTCATTCTGGTGATTAACTGACACATATTGAAGCCTTGCTTTAACAAATGATTCTATCCAGTCCAGACAAACACCCCTAATACCATAATTAAAAAGTCTGGAAAGTAATATATTGTAGTCAACACAGTCAAAAGCGCGGCTCAGGTCACAAAAATAACGATGAAGAAACAGATAGTGAATACGATTCTGTGATTTCATCGTTATTTAACGGCTGATCGCTTGGTTACGACTGCCAACGAATCTAACGATATCGTTGAAAGATAGTGAATAGACCTGTAAAGGCCGGAAATATATTCTTGAAACAGCATAGTGATCAAACTGATGAAGATAACTTCGTTATCTAAACGTACACCTAGTAATATGAAAAAAGTTTTGCCTTCATAAAACTGTTCACAGGCACCAAGTCTAGCTAGTATAGTTCAACGAACATCTTGTCCGAGGATGCTAATTAGTAGATGCGTTGCTTTCTCTAATGATCGTTTTTTCTTCTTGATTTTTTCACAGTGCCATTCTTGTTTGGACCAATCGTCTCATTTTTCCCCTCCCGCCATTCTTCCTCGACAACTTTTCTGTTTCTCTGGTTCACGTTGTCAAGGAGATAATTTCTTATTTGGAATGTGCAATTCTCTCAATAGATGCCAAAAAAATCTTTCTTTTGAATAAGGATTGGTTTCAGCGCAGTGATCATTCCTTCCAAATTTTACAGCAAGTTAACTTGAATGCTGTTCGCTTGGAAAATAATAAATTCTTCATGCTTGACTGACTTTCTTTATAAAGAGAAGTCCTTGCATTTGGTGGAAGCTTTCGGGTTATTGTGGGAGTATTGAACGTGAGCTTTGAGCTCATTGGTGTTTTCAATTCATGAAAGAATAATCTATTCTTGAGATATATTTTACCAATAAAGATATTTTCTGTATGGTAGGATTTGAAAAACAATCATCAGATATTGTCGGAGATCCCCATTTGAAAAAGTATATACGTCATCTGAGTACAAATATAACAAAATAAAATGTTCCGTATTGATTATATCTACCTACTTTGTTGTGCTTCAACTATTTCGTGTTCACAAGTGTCAACTAATTTCAATCATCATCCCATATGCAGAGGGTTACACCTTCAGAGGCATTGCGTCTTATTCTTAGAACATTTTAATATTAAATCAACAGGCTCAACGAAATGAGTATGTTTTCGTAAAAATTACTGTCAACCAGGTGTCCGCGGAAAGTCGCTCATTGCCCCTATAACTTTTTTGTTTTTAGAAAAAATGGAATGAAATTTGGACGATCTGCTTAATACATAAAACTGCGTTTTTTTTACAAGTAACCCAAGTTCGTGCAACTTCCAGTTTCACCGGAAGTGACATAAACTTTCGAATTTCAATTTTTTTGTCTCCGTATGACATTCTGAATACAACCATGTATCACTTGTCACTTTTTGAAACAACTTTTATTTTGTTTGAATGTTTTAGACGATGTAGTAACTTGATTACTTATATTTCGGACGTCCATCATCTTAATGTTTGAAAGATTTCTATCTCTTTCAAATTTTTCACAACGTTTCAATTGCTTGAATCCGCAATCGTCTTCTGGTGAATAATGACAAAATCAGATGCTACGCGACCTTTTATAGGTCTATAATTAAAGTGTAATTACGGTGTAATTACGCGCGGTCTTGTGGCGCGCGTGGTTTCGCGCTTTTTCTCCCTCCAAAACGGTCCATGAGCGGTTTCCATACGTTTTTAATTTCCACGCTTGGTTGGCTGAAGGCACTATTGGCTTCTATATAGGTGGTTTCCATCAATTTCCGTTTGAACCAATGTTCCTCTCTATGAAGAACACTAGCTTCGTCCCAAAGAATTCGGTGGTGTTTTTTTTCCAGGCGTGGTCAGCAATTCCCGATTTTGATGTTTCCCCTCGTTGAGTCCACTTTTTGTGTTCGGCTATTCTTACTGATAATGGCCTCTTGGTCTCTGCGATGTAGGAATCTCCGCATTCACATGGGACTTTGTAAATACAGTTTTTGCTGGATTCTGTTATGTTCTCTGATTTCGTCTTGGTGAGGAAGCTTCGTAAGGTACTGCCGGATTGAAAGCAACTCTTGATGTTGTATTTATTTCCGATCCTTCTGATCTTCTCGGAGATACCCCTGATATAGGGAAGAATGAGAACGGGCTTTTGTGGTCTTTCTTCGGTTGTCTTGGTCTTTTCGAGTTGTTTCCGAACTTCTTCTATGAGTTTCTCGGAGTATTCGTTTCGACGTAAGTCCTTTATGATGTGGTTAATTTCCGCCTCCAATGACTCCTGGTTGTTGCAAATAGACATTGCTCTCTCCATCAACGTTCTTACGATTCCCTTCTTTGTGGAGTTTGGGTGATTAGAGCAGTAGTTGAGGTACTGTCCTGTGTGTGTCTTCTAGCTAGTGTTCTTCATAGAGAGGAACATTGGTTCAAACGGAAATTTATGGAAATCACCTATATAGAAGCCAATAGTGCCTTCAGTCAACCAAGCGTGGAAATTAAAAACGTATGGAAACCGCCCATGGACCGTTTTGGAGGGAGAAAAAGCGCGAAACCACGCGCGCCACAAGACCGCGCGTAATTACACTTAATTATAGACCTATAGAAGGTCGCGTAGCATCTGACTTTGTCACTATTCACCAGAAGACGATTGCGGATTCAAGCAATTGAAACGTTGTGAAAAATTTGAAAGAGATAGAAATCTTTCAACCATTAAGATGATGGACGTCCGAAATATAAGTAATCAACTTTTATTTTATTCGACATTTATTTTTCAATCTAATTTCACGACTAAAATTTTGGGAAAAATACAGCTTCATTATTTTCAGCCAAAACGCAAGTGACAGGTTTAATTTTTGAATTTAAATTACTATTTTTTTTCAAATGGATAGCCATTTGATGATGACTCGTCGTGATATAGATGATGACACGTCGGGTTACGAAAAATTATTATTTTATAACGATTGATTTCATACCGTCCACTAATAAGTGTCACACGAACTTCCGTTAGAAAACTCAAAAAAATTACGTCAAATCTTTCTTAAAATAAAGCATATTTTGATACTAGAATAAGATTCAAATGCATGGAGTGACCTGTGACCTACACAACTAATAAAACAAAATCGTTAAGGAGAACATCTTATTTTACATCGCTTATGCAAAAGTGAATTAGGTAATTATTGTGTTCGTTTTGAGAATTGAGTGATGGAACATAAGTTATCTCAGCATAATTTGTAATACAGAATAATGACCAATAAAAATGACCCAGGACGACAATATCGTTATAGAACTTGCTAGCTGTGATTTTTTCTTAATTATGGACACGACACTCTGAAAAAGAGTTAAACAGAAAAAAGGAAGAGATAAAATACGAAAAAATACTCTATTTTATTTTCAGTCTGTGAAATATTTGTAATTTATAATTACTAATAATTCAATATTATTTTCACTATCCTGTATTTTTACTGGTTTCGTACCTTTCATATCAATACCCGTCTAAAATATGCTGCCATTCAAAGAGTACTTATTCATACTGGATTATAAATTATATACAGAGTGTAATCTAACTTCGTGCACAACCGTGAATGACGGGTGTATAATAAATACCATTTTACAATGAATTGAAAGAGCAGTTGAAATTTTAAAAAAATGGAGAAATTTTGACTGTTAGGAATCGCTGTCAAACGAATCTAAGCTGACTGAATCAGACCTGTTAGGAGCCATTTTTGACTTACGGATCTGATCTAGACTGCTGGAGTTTGGCAGATAGCGATTCCCAATACTTCCACGAAATCTAAGGAGCAAAATGATAATAATAATTTCTTTTCATTTTCAACCTCTGTAATTTGTAATAAAATGGTATCGAACACACGTCATTCATGGGAGTTCGAGACGTACAAGTTTTATACAGTAATTTTGACGTACAATTGTGATATTTGCAGACCCAATAGATACATAAAAATTATTCAACAACATTTTTTCGAAATTTAATTTTTCTTTAGTATAAAAAATTATAATAAACAAAATAATAAACTTTTATTAACTTTTATCGTGCGATCTTGTTGAGTAAGTATATTAGAAGGGTTCCATGAAGCCAACAATTTATAGGTCAATTATTTAAACTTTTACTTATGAAAACAGAGACTGAAAAACATTGTTAATTACCAATAGTATAACTTCGTGAATAATAGACTTACACATTTTTTTCAAATAGGAATTTATTCTTTCAAGTACACCATAATTCAGAATTTCTAATTGGCATTTAATTGTACAAAAAAATGTACAGAACAAAATAAAGAATTGGATCTTACTATCTGAGAGGAAGTCGTTTCATGATTTGGTAATGAAATTCTGAGATTAAAATTATAACATAATTATTTACTTCAAAAATGCAAAAACGAAATAAAATATTATCTGTTTTATTTTTATTAGTCTTTATATGTTAGTGTGTATTTATATTTGAGGATTTATGTATAATATTGTGCTTATTACTAGAAAATTCCACTTCCCCAAACGTGACTCCTACCCAAATACTACAAATTATCCCAAATATGACGATACCGTCGAACACGACAAACTTAACATTACTTAATATTTATTATTACTTTCACAATTTCATAAATTCACATTTTAAGTCTGTCTCAATTAGGTTTAAGTATATTTTTCCTAATCACATACAAGCAATAGTGTTGTCACTAGAGCTTCGTGATATCTCTTCCGGTTATTTACTCTTTTTTTCTATTATGCAATGTTGCTGAGTAAATAAACATTATTACTATTATATTATTATATTATTATATTATTAAATTATTATCAATAATGCCCTTCAATTACTCACCACTCGAACTGGACCCCATCCAGCATCTTATCCATTTGGTTACTGAAATCATTAATCATTAGGGGATATTTCAATTACCGTAGTACCAAAGTATTTGCTCTAACTTATGTCCTGTCAATAAATAAATAGGAATTGAATGAAAGTTTGTTTTTGTGGAGGATATTCCTGGGAATTTGTACCTTCCACAGTCTTCTCATACACTCGATCTTTTTATAACCACCATTCCTGATCCATCCATAAAAGAGGTTTAGGCTCCACTCGGAACTCTATAATCTCATTCTTGTCTCCACTAATTTTCCGTATTCTACTTCGTCGGGTAGCAAGCATATTACATCTAGGTCTTACAATTCAGCTGAATGGGATGCATTTCTCAAATGTTTTATTCATTGGAAACATGTCCCGGTTATGCAGTATCGATTCTTCGTTGATGGCAAATATGAACGCAGAATATAAGTTTCATTTGAATATCTTCAACTTTCAGGAAGTTGACGTACCACCCCACCTTTCAGTCCATGAGAGAGAATTGTTAGATGTTTCAGTAAGAGGATAGATTATGATGGGAACTCTCGATAAGGACTGTAAAGCCAAATGACAAAATGAGTCGAGAATACGAAAACATACTATATTTCAGATTTTAAACTCAAATAATAAACAAAAAACTACCTGGCAAATTAACAATAATATTAAAAAAAAAAAAAATCCAAAAGAGATAATGAAATCGTTATCAAGGAAAACACGTCATTATAGAAGATACAATACTAGCTGAAAAATTTAATGAACATTTCTTGAAAACACACGTCGAAATAAATACGAATAATTCAAAATTTCTTGGGGACAATGTACCGTCTAACGCAAACAGTTTCTTCCTGACGGCCTATTGTGAGAGTGATGTAATAGAGCTTATTGCCGAACTAAAAAACTCTAATGCACGTGGCTATGACTATATTAACAATAACAATAACAATAACAATAACAATAACCTGCTGAAAAAATGTCGGTATGAACTTTGTAGCCCTTTAACTTTCCTCATAAATTCATCATCTTCAAAGGGAATTTACCCAAACAATTTGAAACGTAATACCCTTATTACAGTCTGGAATTAAAACTGGCCACAGTTGTACATCAGCACTATCAAAAATCTCTGATGACATTTTGGCAGCTCTTTATAAGCGAAAATTAACTGTTGTTCTTATTTGACTACTCGAAGGCATTTGACACTCTCAATCATGATTTACTCTTTGCGATCTTATCATATAGTGGTTTGGATATTAAAGCTGTAGATTTATTTGAATCTTATCTATCTAAGAGGAGTCGAGCTGTGAAATATCAAGAAAGTGTTTCAAGTCTTTCATCTGTGAGTAACGGAGTGCACCAAAGATCAATATTGGGCCTATACTCTTCTCTATTTATACATCGAATTTTTCTTCATTTTCTTCAATCAATCAATCAAGTATACTTTATTGTCAAAACAGAAGATATGAAATCTTATAGACAAAGCATCGTAAAATATTAAATACATAAAATTATAAATAAAATTCGCACTAATAAGTATAGTCATATATAATAAAATCACAGCCACCATCTGATAAATATCAAAAGGAGATAAAAATGCCTCAGTTAAAGTAAGGAAATCATAAACAAATGCATGCTGCACAACCAATAGTACATCTGCTCACAGTAATTGATCATCGTAATATTCCCGAATGTTATAGTAAGCCTTGTCAAGTAGCATGATTTTTACTCCCTTCCGAAAGGAGAATAGGGATTTAATCGCTTTAGCTTGAGAAAGCAGATTATTGTATACTTTTTTGCTCTCGTAAATAACTGAATATTTTGTCAAGGATGATTTGGGGATCGGAAGTGGTATATATATATATATATATATATATATATATATTTTATATGTTGTGCAACCGTAGACACGTGTTTCGAGCTTAAGCTCTCTTCAGTATGGTAAAATCAAGTGCGAAGATGTACAAGACTTGGATGTAAAAATAGAAACAAAGGAAGTCAACAACAGGAAGCCAACCACACATTTGTGGCATCGGTTAGAAGACCTTGTACTCACAAGGCAACAACTAACGTCGCCACGGAGGTAGCTATAGCTACCAGCGTGACAATCCTACCCAGGAAGATACAAATAGGATGGATTTAGCGAGGGGCAATATATGAAAATATAAGTACTTATATACTTATATTTTCATATATTGCCCCTCGTTAAATCCATCCTTAGTTATATATATATATATATATATATATATATATATCTAAAAGGTATATTTCAATCTCGTCATGTGTTGGATAGATCGGTTAAAATTCTGTCATTAGCATTATCTAAATTAAATTTCTGTGATATTTCATATAATACTTGTTTAAATTCATTTGATATAAATAGAATACAAAAATTGCAAAATTCATGCCTACGACTTATTTTTGGTGTTCGCGGATTTGAGCACATTAGGCACACATTCAAAATAACTAAATGGTTACGCATGAAAAATCGCCGTGAAATGCATTCAACCATGTTTTATGTTAAGCTACTAAACGAAAACTCACCATAATATCTGTGTCATAAAATAAAATACAGAACTGACGTACATTCTCTTGACCTAAGACATATAAATACTCTTACTGTTCCTTGTCACTATACTAGTTTTTCAAACGATCATTTTCTTAATGTATTGTAAACCGTCTCAATAACTTAACGATTTTAGTTACTTATCACTAAATAAACTCAAACGAGTTCTTTTTGATTTTTATTTTTCTCAACAATAAATTCGTTGAGCAGGTTATTCTGGAATTTCATTGTCTAAAAAAGAACAAAAAAAATTTCAATTCTCTGCAATTTTTAATAACGACGTTTCAACTGTTAAAATCTACAGTCGTTATCAAGTGTATAATGCGACAATCTCAAGGATACTTCTTATATATGCTGTGGATAATTTTGTGTCATTAGCCTAGGGTTAATTTGGCGGTATTCTAAGCTTGTTAATTACAGTGCCAGCTTACCTGAATACCGCCAAATTAACCGTAGGCTAATGACACAAAATTATCCACAGCATATATAAGAAGTATCCTTGAGATTGTCGCATTATACACTTGATAAAGACTGTAGATTTTAACAGTTGAAACGTCGTTATTAAAAATTGCAGAGAATTGAAATTTTCTTTGTTCTTTTTTAGGCAATGAAAGTCCAGAATAATCTTACTCAAAGTGAAACATTGTCAACCACTTTCAAACAATGAATGCGTTATTAGGATTAAAATATCCTCCCTTGACCAACTAATCGCTAAACTTTTATTCCTTCTTTATTAATTTAATTTAATTATTTATTATTCTATTTGCTGTCTTTGACTTCTTTTGTGGGGTTAGATGGAAGAGCAGATGTTTGTTAACTGCTGAATTTATGTTTGAAATTGTACTTTGTACGTTATTTTTTACATGCAAACTGAATCTTGCCCTAACTGGAACAAAATGTACCTAAATAATTTCTATTAATTGGCAATAAAGACATTTATTATTAAATTGATGGATGTAGCCGTCACTACGTGGTAGGAAATCATCACGAAAAATGAGAAATAAAACTTTCTATGTTTTTATACCACTTCTATTTGTAACCAACGTTACTGCAGTTTCGTCCTATATGGACATTATCAAACAATACAATAATCTGAAATAATAAATAACACTCCAGGTAAAAGTCATTAATGACCGTTAGTCATTAATACAGGCCTCGGGTAGAATTAAGGGTATTTAAGGAGTGTTATTTATTATTTCAGATTACTGTATTGTTTGATAATGTCCATATAGGACGAAACTGCAGTAACGTTGGTTCAAATAGAAGTGGTATAAAAACATAGAAAGTTTTATTTCTCATTTTACATTTATTATTATTATTATTATACTTTATCTAATAATCCTGGACTGAGCCAAAAACAACTTTCTCAAAGGAATTGTGCTCAAGACGTGGATAATTTCCACAAAGCGTTTTTCCATATTTGAAATTTTGTCCCTCTACTACGTGAACTCCATTGGTGGGTGTTCGCGACAAGAGAGAATGTACTTAAAAATGAAATGTTGATGTTTGATCCATTTGCTACACTCGGAGTCATAGATAACATCAAGTATATATGGTAGGCACTGAATACTTAACATTCTATTTTCTCGAACGCCAGCGTTGGAGATGTGCCAGAAGAATCAACAAGTGGAAAATTATTTCTATAACCTATAGTGTCAACAGATGTTCAGTTTATTACCCTGAAACTTGGCAAAATTTTGCTTCCACGTACAGAGTAACCAATTTGAAAGTTCACTACCCGATTTCTCCGAAAATATGTATTAACAAAAATAAAACTAATCGAATTATTTAAAGGAGACTAATATTTGGTACATGATTCTCATTTCAGTAGCTAAAACTCATGAACATGCTTTGACTTTTATGCCAAATCATTTTCCTGAAATTCCTCTGAAATGGGGAATTATCTCTAGATATTGTTTTCTTTCTTTGCGAAATAACCTATTGGAAGTTTCCGAGAAAATTATAGTTGAAATGAAAGAGATATTTCATTGATAATAATTACACATTCAACCCTTAATCATTGTTCATATTTTTTTTCCTTTTATTAACTATATAGGGGATAGATGATCTGGAAATTTGAATCAATGTAGTGTAGAATTGCACCGTAGATAAAACAAAAGAGTATGAAAGTTGTGAGAAAAGGTATGGTGGTCAAGCTAAGAGGACCACGAAAATTAGGTTCAACGAACATATTGCTCATATCGGATATATGAAGCCAGAGGAATCGTGTTTTGCCCAGTGTGCTTTGGAACTCGATCACAGATTTGATAAAAATCATAAAAAATATTCTCATGGCTATATCTGTTGATATAGGGTGTTTTTTGTGACTGTTAGCTTTGTGAGTTTTCGAATTTTTGAGTTGTCATAACTTTGTTATTAATGAATATTTTTTTATGAAATTTTTGTCACACCTGTTTAGAGGCACTCTGAATCTATTGGCGTAGTGATGTTTACAATAAAAAAATCGCTAATAAAAAATCCCGATTTTCGACTAAGAAAGAATATCGTAGTATGCCCTGAAAATTGGAATAAACATTTCTAATTTTGTCCCAAGGTAGACCTTTGAGTACTTGATATTTCAAAAAAAAATATTAAAATCGGTTTAAAACTTCAAATTTTAGGGGGGTGTTTCCATTAAAAATGGGTCACACTGTATTAAAATTTGAAGCAATCGTTGATGTTAAAAACTGTTTCACGAAGATCGTACTCCTTTTTCGCACCAAAACTATACAATATTACACCAGAAAATATAAAAAATATAAAAAATGTAAAAGTAATCAAGAAGAAATTGAAAGAATTCATTCTTGGCAATCCAAAAGTCATGATCTCGAGTTATTTTGAAAATTAGAAGTAATTAATTGACACCCAACCTTTTCTTATTTGCATATTTATAATAATTCAACTGTTTTTACTATATGACCCTCCTAAAATTGTATTGTCTTTTTATATTTGTATTAAATTTATATTACTTTTAGCCATTCTTATCCACTATATTTTACCATTTTCAAATTTTAGCCACAAATTGTATTTTATATGTATATATCCCTTCAATTCTTGTATTTACTTTATATAACTTTTATCTATACTCATTTTTGTATATGCTTTATATTCTTTCCATCTCATTCATAGATAAGAATCTCCAATGGAAACTGGACATTTGATAAATAATCAACTATCTGAGTGAAATAACAAATTTTCTCTTTCAGATTTTTTCTCTCAAGTTATATCTTTCTCAATATCTATTAGATGTAGTTCAATGTCCAGCGTGGCTTTATCCGGGGAAGTAGTTGTTTTCTGTTAGGCCGCGTTCTTATGAGTCAAGTTTAGTTGAACAACTTTAGTTGATCCACTAAAATTGAATAAAAACAATAGTGAGAACCTTTGTTTCAACAGAGTTGATCAACTTTGTAGTTGTTCAACAAAAGTTTGATCCATTCAAACATTTATCGTTCAAGTACCGAATCGCTTTCAAGTTTAAACAAGTCTTGAAACGAGGCATAAGATGTCCGGACGACTGCTCATTGTGACCTACAGTTTTCTTTTCCGTTTAAGTCTTGAAACGTATGAACTAGGCAGTCAAGTTTTATTGTTTTCAACTGGCCGCGGTGTAAGTAGTTTTTGGCAAGAAACATTATTGAAAACAAAAGATAGTGTAAATACGACGTTTTTTAGGATCTTTGCATGCATCACATATATTTTTTTAGTTCGTCTTGTAACAGGTCACTTTTTCAGCAACCAATCCCAACGGACAATTTAAAGTTTATTCCAGTTAAAGTATTTATATTCACTTTCTATTGTGACTGAGATACCAATATCAGGACCATTATATTTATTTATTAATTTTTTACATATTTTTTAAATTTAATGTGCTGTATTTTCATATATTACACAACTTTATATACATTATTTTATTTATCATTTTATAAATTGTTTTTTGTGTTATATTTAATTTATGTCAAAGTGTCTGTGCATGTATGTATTTTTATGACCTCTGACTCAAGTTAGAGATTTTATTTGACTAACACACACTTTGTCAATGAGGATTAATCTGTTTCGACAATAAAGTGATTTGACTTGAATAAAACTGCAACCACCTGTACACATTCGCGCAAAATTGTGATCGACACCATTTTTAAACTAAACAGGGACGATCAATTTATGTTACTGGTCAAGTGCGCCCAGTAGGAAGCAACGACCAAATAATAGAGAGAGAGAATTTCTGTTCCAGGTGTGAACTTCAACTTGATCAAATCTTTATTCAATTTTTGTTGATCAACTAAAGCTGTTCAACTAAACTTGTCTCGTGAGAACGCGGCATTGGATATTACAAAAAAGTTACTTCAATTTTATCGTAGGGTTTTCCCATTTCCAATTCAATTTCAATTTCAATTGAGAATGTTTCTATTTACAACATGAATCCCTTCCCCTTCCCTTCTTGTACGATGGAAAATAGCGACTAAATTCTTACTTTCAGTCGCAGATGATTCCACAACTAACTTTGTGAACATCCTGTTCATATTTTCAATAAAATCAACATGTCATACCCATGACAGGTTTTATGTCAGAAAAATATTTTCAAAGTGTCACCGCACAAGAAATACTCCAACAATTCCATCACTTTAGTGTGAAATTGCTTCTGAGGAGTATGACTACCAATTCTTCCGACCTCCCTGATGACCTTAGAAGAGTGAAATAGATATTTATCGACCAAAATGTATTGGAGCCCTAGCGATACTTTTGAATGATTCTCCCTTATCTTATTTATAGATAAGAATCTCCAATGGAAACTGGACATTTCAGAAATATTCAAGTATCTGAATGAAAATGCAAATTTTCACTTTCAGAATTTTTCTCTCAAGTTATATAGGGTATTTCACAATATCTATCAGATGTAGTTCAATGTCCAGCGTGGCTTTAGCCGGGGAAGTAGTTGTTTTCTGTTAGATATTACAAAAAAGTAACTTCATTTTATCGTAGGTTCCTCCATTTCCAGAGGAATCACTTATTTGTTCAGTTTTCAATCGAGATTGTTTCCCTTTACAAAATGAGAAATATGTTCATCTCATCTCAGGTGTCGATCAATTATGGTTCCCAGATATTTCATAGACGTTGTTTTTATTATTGTTGAGCTATTACATGGTTTGCTTTTGGAGCAAGTTGGCGTGTGTATACTAAGCGTATTATTACGGGGTTAATCGCATGAATTTAGAGAAAATGTCATGAATTTTGTCTTTTTCACATTCAGCCTCAGGGTTATTATTAAACCAATTTTTGCAATTTTTGTACGTCTGTTTCTGCACTATGGTAAATATCATGTCAGTTTTCACCTTTGAATATAAGGGCTGTGTCATCAGCGTAACACACCATAATATGAATATTGGGGTTTTTTTATTTGAGACTAGAGTTGATTTACAAGAGAAATAGAATTGGGCCCAGGACTGTTCCCTGTACTTTGTATTCAACTGAAAGTATAAGGAAGTTTGCCAACGAATGATAAAGAGAAGGACAACTAGTTTTAATCACGGTGTGACATAGGGAAAAATTCTGATTTTAAATTGACTGCAAAAAGGCACTATTGAAAATGCTCATTTTGATCGAACAGCTCCCAACGATTGCATTTGCTGTTTGCTAGTGATGTTCGTATATTTCAAGTTCTTCATTTGCCCCTTCATCCCAGCTCGAGGTGATGAATTTGGGAAAGTGTGTTTGACAATAAGAGGTTGAGGCTCTTCTAGACATTGGCAGTTGCTGTTCCGCCATCTTAAGTTAATACACTCTCCTCTGTTAGTAGGACTTCGAAGCTTTCCATGCGAGATATATTTTGAACAGAAGATATGAAACCTGCTATTTTTTACATCATCAACGTTTTCCTGGAATCACATGGACTTTCAGAAAACCACAATCGACGAGTAATTGACCGGTTTCACATTTCAATCGCATAGGAAGCGAAATTAATCTGCTCTCTCTCCCGCAATCCGAGCTGAGGCTTTGGATTATATTTAATAACTTGATTCCTTCGGTGAAAATGAAACACTTGATTGGATTTACACCAATCCAATATTATATCGCAGTGATTGAGGAAAAATATATGAACTACGGGAATATGAACATAGATATTCTCAACGTGTTTACTGAACTTGGTAGTTTATGAGAAATGATTACTGATGAAAAAATGTAATTCATTTCTTTTAATTATTTAGATATTCCATGAATTCGCAGAAGAGCAATAACTTTTGAATTTATCGTGGAATTTGAACTATAAATAACGAGCCTTATCAGTTGAATATCTGCTTCCATTTTTTTGTCACCCATTCCCTTCAAAACTTACTCATTCATCACCTGAGAACCTAATACCAAACAGGTGATAGCCTAGTCTGTTGCCAAAAATGCGACAAACTGACCGACATCCATGAAATAATAAGAATTTCTGAAGTACCTGCAAATCTGATCCTGACTCTGAATCTCTTCAGTTATGACTAACGGAATTACTAAATCATTACAACGTTCGAACTAGAAGGACACCCCAATCTAGCAAAGAACAGAACGGAAAGATTGAGTCCATAAAATGTAATATTTTGTCTTGGAATTTTTGGATCCTCTGGAGGTACCCTACTTCGTCTTTTACTGAAGAGCAGATATGCAGAATTCGACAGAGCTCTTCACCAGTTTTCATCAAGGCAACTCCACGACTTCAGATAATGTAAGCTTCCCGGGTTTCCCTGAAGATACTGTGTAGTCCAAAGACTAACATCAAGTACTTAGATACCATATAGTCGGAAGCCTACATCAAGAGATAGGACATCTTTCGAAGGATCAATCCTTCAACTTAGTAGTAGTACTAGTAGTACTTTATTGTTATCCCAAGAAACAATTTTGTTTATAATAGGTATGTTAAAAATTAATCACAAAATAAATATCCAAACTTATTTGACAGTAATACATAAAATGAATACAACTATAATTCATAGCAATTAAAAATATAATTAATGCTACCTAACCTTTAGATTTTTTATCCAAAATAGTTGATTGAGAGCTAAGAGACATTAATGAATAAAAAAAAGGTAATGTTGAAATTGAAATAATGAAATTCTTTGATTACGAGGATCAATGAATCTTTTACTCCTATTGAAAAATTTTATCTCTTAAAATAAATGTCAGAGGTGGAAAAAAAATTAAGATTCAAGAAAGAAAATATTTTTTGATTTTACTCTTGAAAATCGTCACTCGAAGTGAATTATAGTAAATTACTATTTTCTGAAATTGTTCAAGAATGCCCACTTTCTCGGAGCAACTCCAGGCCTCAAAATACGCTAATCTAGTATTTCAGTCCGTTGCTAAGCAACGAACTTTCCCGGACCGTTTCGGACCTAAACGGTACGGGAATAGTATATTGTGCAACAAGTGCAGAAAAGTGCTAATTTCTCACGAGTTTGAAAAAGTTGCGGCAAGAGCGCAAACGAGTGCTGCAATTCAAACGAGTGAGAAATTGCATTTCTGCTGTGTTACACACTATACTTTTTCTACAACACCCTTTTTGCTAAAAATAATACTATACTATAAGACGGAATGAAATGTCAGTGACTCATTCTTATATTTTCCTCTTGAAGTTGAAGGTAGTAAATTCAATGACAATGAATTAACTTGTTCTCTTAGTTCTGGCGGAGTATTTTCAATTTCAGAACTGTCGCTATCCATTTTAGTTCAATCTCATTAAAAAATGACGGGACAAGAATATTTTACGAATATTTTATGCTTGACGTTTGTTGACATTCAAATGATTCGATAGATGTTGCTCCGTTGCCTAGCAATGGATAGTGTGTATGTGGGTATTTGAGACAGCAGTAGTGATGTCTATGATTTTTGTTCAGAATATTATGAATTTGTACGACAATTTCCCTCATATTATATAAACCAATAGACTTTGTCTATTCATTCTTGAAGTTGCCTGATCGAATATCCCTTCGAAATGCAGAATTTTCAAAATATACTTTCACCTTGCTGTCACGAAAACTGTATTGCTTAGAAATTAGGTACTGAAAAATTTTGGCACAGAAATGTCACTTTGTGGCACAGAAATGTCACTTTGCGGCACACTAATGTCAAATTTCAATTATTGTGAGAAATAATCATGTTTGCGAACGTAAAACTATGCAGAAAAGCATGTTTTGGAGTATGGTTGTACAAAAAGTACTTTCCCGTATCGAAAACGATACGGGAAAATTTTTGCAGGCTTGTTTACATTTTAGACAGTTGAATTAACGCAAACAATATGTAGAATTCCTTAGTTTTTGATAATGCTGATTGCGATTTCAAAAAAAATAGTATGTGTACCTCGTAGTAAAATCACATTCCCAGACTTCAATGCTTGTTTTTACATTTACATTGTCGTCCGGGAATGTATTGGTTTTACTACTAGATACACAATATACTATACCATCATAGTATATTGATTTTTTTCCGAAGTTAGTCCTGAAATTTCCCAGGCTTAGACAATTTGCTTGTCTTGTGTATACTATTCACTTCCGTGAAATTTAAATTAATGGTAAGTTATAAATACATTTTAATGATTTATTCTGGAGTTTTTCAAGAGGTCTCAAGACTGAAATATTAGCTGTTCCCCAAAGGGAAATCAAATACTGTAGGTTGGAGTAAATAAGACAGTAGTAAATATTCTTCAGGTAGGTATTTGAAAGGAACGAATTTCCTAATTTTGAACAGAACACCAAGGACTGGATTAATTATCTTCCTTAATTTTTCAGTATGTTTATTCCATATTAGTTTTTCGTCCATATAGAGACCTAGGAATTTGGTATCTTTTGTATATTCAATATATTCAGTTTCAAATAATAGTGGATCAATGGCATTGTTATTTTTTTTTTTTCGAAATATACATAAAAGGGGTTTTACTAAAATTCAAAGTGAGTTTCACAACTTGCAACCAAATTGAAATCTCTATCAGATCACTCTTCATATTTTCACGTATCTCGTTGAGATCGTTTGCAAAATATATTAACGTAGTGTCATCCGCAAAAACTTTAATTTTTCCTTACAGTTCCAAATTTGTTATAGAGTTGATATAAATCAAAAATAAAACGGGTCCAAAAATCAGAAGAGGGGTTGATTACAAGTCGATCTAAAGAAAAGTAAGAACTGTTACAATAGAGAGGAGAATAACATTGATTTATGTGTCCTACCATATGGTGAAAAACTGACATTAAAAAGGAAAAACTTATAACATTTACTAACCATTTAATTTTTTTTTTTGGATAATAAAACATTTACAAACAATTACGTAAGAAAATAATTTGGAGAAGGCACGGAATAATTAACCTTCAGGCATAGCTCAAAACTAATGATTCCAACAAGATAGTGAACCAGAATATAATTCACTCGAATACGAGATGTTTGAGAGTATTTAACGTTTGGAGTGAATTTGATTGCTATCCACAACTGAGGTAAGGTCGTTGTATTATATCTGACAGACATTTCACAAAGTTGTACCTTCATTATTTGAGACGTCTATCTCATGTGCCGATCCTAAATCACCTCTGGTATTTGAATAATTTCTCGAAAGCTGAAATTGACTCAACCATTAGTTTTGTCGTTGATCCCTTTCGCGCTGCTTGCTTTGCTCGCGAGTTGCAACGAGATGATTTCGAACATGAAAAGGAACAATGTTCGATCCCAAATACTGCGAAAGTTGAAAAACATATTTGAAATTAATTTGCTAGTCATATTTGGGAGCCGTTATTTATGCAAGAGAGAATTTAGCAAATTCGCGATTTTACAGCCACAGGGACTGACTTAATGAAAATTAATTGAGGACGAGAAACCAGACTGCGAAAGAGTTGGGAGAAAATAATTAGTAAATAAAATTTATGGCTTTTAAAGATTTTGGTGGCTTGAAAGTAATTCGGATTGCTGGTGTGCAGTCTGGAAACGGAATAGCTAAAAGGAGACTTTGTGTTGAATTCACGTTCGGTGAATGGTCTGATAGTATATTCTGTAACAAGGTTAGAATGAAAATTCGATGCGAGTGGGAAGTGGGCATAACGTATTTCCATTCCAACAGTAACAGAATTTACTTTCTTCATTTTCAAGAAATTCAATTGAATTAAATGAAAGGTAGGAATCAATAAGTTATATTAGAGTAATTACAATATTCGAATTAATGAATACTCATCATTTCAAAAAACATTTATGCTGAAGTCAACATGACCGAACTGGAAATTATATCAGTCTACATGCTAGCCCAACACTCATATGAAAAACCAATAAAAACACAGCTCAAATTGAATTAATGGGAATTAGGAGTATAGAATCACTATCATCTGGAAACATAATCTGGTATAAATATGATTCGAAAACAGATGTGGGAACAGGAGCAGGAATATATGAGTTGAGGCAAAAAAGGATCATAATAGTCCCACTTGGCAACAACACCACAGTTTTCCGATCTGGGACACATGCCATGAAGACATGCACACAGACGAATCTAGACAGTGCATGGGTGTGAAAGAAAACACATCTACATTATATATGACTGCCAGAGCGCAATGGAAACTCTGAGTTCCATACAGGTAAAGTCAAAACAAGTTTGGAAATGTCGTCAGAGCCTCAATGAACTGTCAAAACACAACAAGGTTACACTTTTATGGGTTCCCGGGCATGGAGGAATTGATGGCAATGAAAAATCAGATCAACTTGCAAAACAATCATCTGAATCACCATTTTGCAGGCCCAGAACCTGCGTTTGGAATCAACCTAACCCGATGCGGAAACCTAATCAATGAGGGGAAGGAATCAAAACACCAAACGTATTGGGACCAAATCGAAGGGCATCGGCAAAGTACACTGTAAATATGACTGTTGCATTCAAAACTAACATCAATAAAGCAAAATCTGTTAGGGATAAATTCAACAAGTCCAGGGTTTACAAACTCGAGTGTGAGGATTGCAATGCACTATACAGGGTGAGTCAGAATAAGACCGACAAACTCCGACTACAGATTCCTTGCCTCATTTTGAGATGAAAAGTTTCTATCAAGGTATGTCCTAAAATGCATCCCCTCTGAGTTACAGGGTGTCAAAAGTGCGAAAAAAAGTATATTTAAGTTTTTTCTCTAAAACTCCTGGAGAAAAAAAATTCAAACTTGGTGCATTAATCAAGGTTTATCAACGTGATAATTTGAAGTTATAATTTTCAATTTTCGTATACCAGTGGCGTAGTTCGATTGTATGTGGTCATGTTTTCCTTCATATTTTCTTTGGACAACTGAATTGACAAATGAGCCTAAATGTCATAACATTCCATTTGCCTAAAAGTGAAGGTTTCTGAGATATTTGCGAAAAACTGAACAATTTTTACATCCAAGTGTTGTACATCTCCGCACTTGATTTTACCGTACTGATGAGAGCTTAAGCTCGAAACACGTGTCTACGGTTGCACAACAATTTGAGGGCTATACCCAATAACTTTTCCATTTTATATTTTTATATATTGCCCTTCGATAAATCCATCCTGATTTATATTTTCCTGGGTAGGATTGTCACGCTGGTAGCTATATCTGCCTCCGTGGCGACGTTAGTTGTTGCCTTGAAAGTTCAAGGTCTTCTAACCGGAGCCACAAATGTGTGGTTGGCTTCCTGTTGTTGACTTCCTTTGTTTCAATTTTTACATCCAAGTGTTGTACATCTCCGCACTTGATTTTACTGTACTGATGAGAGCTTAAGTTCGAAACACGTGTCTACGGTTGCACAACAAATTGAAGGCTATACCCAATAACTTTTCCATTTTATATTTTTATATATATATATATATATATATATATATATATATATATATAAAACTTCCAAATTATTTGGGTAGCAGTCAGTTACCAGAAAAGTTATTTAATTCTTTGTTTTTTAAGTTGAGCTTTCGAAAAATTTATTTTCTTCTTCAAGACTATAGTAACATGAAATTAAATGAAATATACATCAATGAAGAACATGAAAAACTGATGTCATTGTCAAAAATCAAAGTTCACAGACAAAGGGGAAAATTAACCACGAATGAACCAATACATAACCATGACACTAGAAAAAAAATTATTCTCATATCCCAAACGTTCGTCTCACATTATCCCAAAAATCACCAAAAATCTTGGGGCTACGAGTTCATAATGTTCTTCCAAAAGAAATAAAAAAGATCGATAACCTGCTACTTTTCTAAAATAAAATAAAACACTTCTCCTCAACCTCTGTCACTATAGCCTGATGGATTACTTCGACAATTTCATACTGTGATAGATGAATTTTTTATATATTTATGTTCTTGTGAATGTTTGCTGTATTGTCAATTTAGTATAATTTTTTTACCAAATTTTATATGTACAACCTGACTTGTCCTATAGCTATTCAGCTCGATGGACCAAAAATAAATTGAATTGAATCGAATTGAATGAATTCTTGCCATCTGAGGAAGCAAATAGCTTGAAACAGTTTTGGTAAATCAGATCAAAAACAAATTATTGAACCTGTTGGAAACCCCCCTTTTGTAAATTTTCCAATAGGCCCTTTTCCCATCAATCTAACGTTGACTGAATCATATTATATTTTGAGTGTCAATTATTCCTCATTCTGTTCCATTTTCCATTAATTTGAAGTCGTTTTTTATTCCTTTATTACCATTGGAAGTGTTTGAAAATCTCGGGTGACAAACAGACTACAGATAATGTGAGTGTTTCATTAGCGTTGGAGTATTCGAGTACGGAAAGGAAAACAATGCGTGACAAAATAAAAAGCTGAATTCGAATTGCCAGAGGCCCAAACTCGTACAAAGTTCTATAAATTTCAAGAGATATAGAGAATTCGTTAACTCCAGTCAGTACAGCTATTCTGGCTCTGGCTCGACTGGAAATTCCGGCATTTCACGTGTTATAAGGGTAACTCGAAATATTTGACTCTCTAGTGGTTTGATTTGCCAAAGTATGGGTTCATAATGGAACAGAAAGTAATTGCCATTGAATGTGAAATTAATGCGGACTATGAATCGTCAACAGCCTGTGATATTGATATACATACTTGTTGAAAGCAAACAGCTTATGGCAATTTCTATGAATATATGATGTTTTGTAACTTCATGGAGTTTTCACAGATAGAGCTTTAGAAGGAATTCAAAAAGTAAAAACTGCATCTGTTAGGGAATTAGTATAATTAGAAGAGATCTTTTACACGTATGTACAAGACAAGTACAAGTACAAGTAGAAGCACTTTTTCATATAATGACATAAATGCATACTTTGAATGGTTTGACGTACAATCACAGAAAAAACATTTTACATGGAATAACCACACGGAAAATATGGCTTAGAATGTCTGTCCTACAAAAGTGACTATTACATACCTACTAGGTAAATGAAATTCCTATATTCTGTAAATGATGTGTCGTTGAAACAGAAAACCATAAAAAAATCTAGTCCTACTAGAAATCGTCATCCAAAGTCAGATTTCCGTCGCATGAATTCAAAAATGCATTGTGTAAGACTTACATAATAATAATAAAATAAAATAATTTATTGAGGTTGATTTGGGAAGTACAAAATAACAAATAATCTACAATAAACAAAACAGCTCCAAAAAAGAAAACTTGTGCGGAGAAGATAAAGATAATAATACAATTTTATAATAATAATAATAATGAAATGGGAATGAAAACAATACTAGTAATTAAAAAAAAATTGAAGCTGTGGAAAACAATCCCAAGTAGCTCATCATATCGGCTGAATCTTGGTTCCATATTGGGCCAATATAGATATATTGTAAATGAAAAATCAATATTAGTCCAATATGGATGCATATTCAAAAAACAATATTATATTAATAATATTGGTGGAATATTGGTTGAAGTAGTTTTGAATGTAGATTAACATACGAAATATTGGGTCAATATTGGTTGAAAAATTTCTACCAATATCGATAATACAATATTGGTTATATATTGTTTTCCACATCTAGAATAAATATTGCAATCCAAATATTCCAGTCATATCGATTATAGGGGAAAAAACTATATTGTATTTTCAAGTTTGTTAGAATATTGGTTGAATATCATTTCCACTTTATTTGACAAATTGTAATAACTCATATTGAGTCAATATTGGTTGAATGATATTTACCAATATCAATAAAACAATATTGTCTTCACATCGTTTTTAACATCTAGAATAAATATCGCAATCCCAATATTCCCCTAATATCGATTCTAGGAATAAAAACTATATTGTATCTCCAAGTGTGATTACACATTGGTTGAATATCATTTCGCCAATATTCAACAAATCTTATTAATTAATATTGGGTCAATATTGGTTCAATAATATTTATCGATATCGTTGAAACAATATTGTCTTCATATTGTTTCCTACATCTAGATTGAGATGAAATTTGTATATTGGCCGAATATTCAATGAAACATATTGAAATTATATCATGATCAAACTTGGATAAAAATCCGCTAGGTGGCTCTACATATAGAACGTCTTCTAAAACCTTCGAAAGTATATTAAATACTTGTCTTAACTTGTTTTCAAGACAGCTCACTCAGTGGTTATGGCGATCAAAAGACATACTCTGGTGTCACCTTCATCAACTAAAGGACATTTAATAATTTACCAAGGTTATATTGACATCCACCAATATATATCCAAATGATATTGTACCAATATCGATAAATATTCTACCAATATCGATAAATATTGTACCGATATCGATAAATATTTTGAGGCCATTATTGCTTCAAGAATATTCCACCAAAACTATTTCTAAAATATTCAAACAATATTCGACCAATATCGCAAAATGTTCACATTTTACTTCTCGACAATATAACTTTTGAATATTGTGCCAATATTGTCAGAATATTGTATCAGCGGATATTGTACCAATATCGCCGAACATTTTGAGGCCAATATTAATTCAAGAATATTTCGCCAATATTATTCAAGTAATATTGGACCAATATCGCCGAATGTTCACATTTTTTTTCTCGCCAATATTGCATTTCAAATATTTCGCCAATATGTTCACAATATTGTATCAATATTTTACCAATATAGGTGTGCTACTTGGGATTATGTAGATACACACATTCAGCATGATGTTAATGATAATTATTATACTTATTTGCATGATATAGGCTCGCGATATATGACGTTAGAGATAAAAAAAATTATTGAATACACTAAAATAAATTAAGAACATTTCAAGAGAAATTAGTTAAATGAAACAGGGAAATTCTACTTCTGATTGGAATTAGAATTTCAAGTTGTCTAGATTTCAGCACAACAATATTAGCTCATGTACGGGTGATCAATAGAATTATGAATGTCATCTCGCAAAAGCGATTGAACATGTTTCCTGAGCTTTTTTTGAAGTTAAGTGGGTTTAATATATTTTGAATTTCTTTTGGAATCTTTGAGTATAGTTTCGGACCTAAGTAGTTGATACAAATTTCTTTATTAACGGAGACACATTGCATCAAGTATGCTATAAAGCTGGCAGTATCGCACAGCAATTTAATGTGTGGTGTACAGAGCATGGTCTACTAATGAATATATCAAAAACACACTTTATGACATTCCTACCAAAAAATGTTAACTATGACTTCAGCTGTCTTATTCAGATAAATGGTAAAAGTATAGAACAAGTTCAATCCACTAGGTTTCTTGGCGTCATCTTCGACCAGAAGATGACCTGGGAGTACCATATACTACACCTGTCAAAAAAACTAAGTACTATGTCGTTCGTGATTAGGCAGTTAAGAAACACCGTGTCAATGAACACCTTAAAATTAGCCTACTACGGACTCGTCCAATCAACGCTAAATTACTGTCTGATGTTCTGGGGGAACTCGAGCCACACTCATAAGTTATTTAGGATACAAAAGAAAATCGTTAGAATCATGATAGGAGCACGTCCCTATGACCACGCTAAACCCATTTTCCAACAATTAAAGATATTAACGCTACCATGTCTGTATATTATGCAAGTAACAATGTATGTTCACAAACACAAAAACGAACTAATAAGTCATAATGCAATTCATGATTATAACACAAGAAATGCAGAAAATATATACCCTCCTTTTTCAAGATTAACAGTTGGTCAAAACTCTCATATCTATCAAGGAATAAAATTTTATAATAAATTCAATAATATACTAAGTCAAAAAAATACTACAGGCAGACACCAGTCACTAAATAACCTATTATTGAATTATTTAGTAAAAAACGCCTTTTATTCTACAGAAGAATTTCTACTCGGACGTTAGTTGGTTAATGTGATTGTACCAATGTAACAATTACAATGTATAATGCCATGGTATGACTCGATTTTACTGTATATACTTCTCTAAAATCTTAATGTTTAATGTTTTAATGTGTCTATTGTAACATGTACTATTTTATATCTTAAAGAAAAATACACTTCTATTAGGACCTTGTATGGTCAAATCTGATGACTAGCCTGATAGGGTATACTGTGCAGTCTTTTGTTTTGTATCTGTATATGCCTCATAGGTGAATAAAGTGCTATTTATTTATTTATTATTTATTTAGACTTTCGGGCAGTTGTTTTGGTGGTATGGGGTGGTAAGAAGGTACATTTTTTTTTGTGGGTGTTATAGCAGTGTGGATTTCATTTTGTGTTGATATATACCACAGTGGAGAAAGTACAATTGCCTTGGATCAAGCATTCCTGTCTCATTGTTGTTGTATGTTGGGTATGTTCTGTCTTAAAAAAAAAAAATCATCAATTTTTTGTGAATAACGATGAGATAATGTGAAAGCGTTTTCCCTACACCTCCCCAGGCTACGATGCCGTATGATATATGGGATTGAACCAGGGAGTAGTAAATAGTTTTTATTTGCTTGATGTCTATTATATTCTTCAGGTTGTAAAATTGTATGTAAGAAATTGAAGTTTTTTATAATAAAGTGAATGTGCTTGTCCCTCCCAAGGTGGATATCTAGCACTACTCCCAGATATTTGAACTGATTTGTACATTTTATTGAGAAATCCTGCGTAATGCAGAGGGAGGTATAGGTAGGTAGAGTATTTTTAGAGGAACTAATAGGTAAGAATAACGTTTCATCAGCATTGATTGTTAGGAGTCTGCTTTTGTTGCCATTGTTGAATACTTTTCATATCTTTCTCAATCAGTGTTTTCAGCGTGTTCTACAGTAAATTTCGTATACCATCAATACTCCAGTTCTCTGATAGGAATCTTCTCAGAAATTAAAAGTAGTGTTCTGGTTTTCTAGATTAGATGCCTTTCTTGAGAAAGGACCCCGCAAACTCCTTATGGAATTTGGGTCCCGGTGGATTTTTTTGAATTTTTGGTATGATGTAGTCCATGTAATTCTTAACCAATGTTACCATTGCGCCAACCCAAAAAAATGAGCAGTTTTGCAGCTAGGGGGCGTTGAAATCACCCCTTGCGCAGATTAGACTATTTATTTTTGAGCCCGGTAATAATATTTTCACTTGTTTGATTATTGCTAATGTTGCACAATATTGTGCTGTTTTATAAAAAACAATTCTTACCCCCTCCCCTTTTCCCCCCAACTCCTATTACGGAACGCAAAAAAATATTTCTAGAGTTCCTTCAAATGTATCGTCGAATGTTTACATATGCCTACATAAGGAAAATAGCAGTTTTTTATGATTATCCCCCCACCCCCCAAATGACACAAAACGAAAAAAGTTTGGTGGATTTTTCTGAATTTTTGATATGATGCAGTTCAAGTTATTTTGAATAGAAATAAATCGGGTGACAAACCCTAAAAATGAACAGTTTTGATGCTACTGGGAGTTGAAATCATATCTTGCTCAGAATAGACTATTCATTATTATAGGCGGAAACAATATCTCTACGTATTTTTGTTTTATTTTATGCCGAACAATTGTGTAAACTTTCATAAATTGAAAATCTACAACCTCCCCCTTACCCCCAACCCATATTTCAAAACACGAAAAAAAATAATTGAGGCACCACCTCAAATTCAAATTAAATTGTGGATGTCTAATTTTTATTTACTTTCAAGATATTCGCCCAATTGATTGATATTCAAAAATCATGAACTACGCCCTACTAAGAAGTCAGCAAACTCCATCAATATTTTTCTGAAGGGAGGGAAAGGTGATATTAAACAACTGTACGATTTCCTCAATTTGAGCTGATTAAAACATTTATTTTGATAAAGCATTTACAAGTAGTCGGGAATACATTTTTTCGTGTTTTAAATTGAGGGTAGGGGGTAAGGGGGAGGTTTTAGATTTTCATTTCATGAAAAATTACAGAATTGATCAGCATAATCTAAACTAAAATACGTAGAGCTACTATTTCCGCCTATAATAATGAATAGTCCATTCTGAGCAAGGTGTGATTTCTACGCCCCCTAGCATCAAAACTATTCATTTTTGAAGTTTGTCACCCAATTTATTTCTATTCAAAATAACTTGAACTGCATCATATCAAAAATTCAGAAAAATCCACCGAATTTTTTTCGTTTTGTGTAATTTGGGTGGTGGGGGGATAATCATAAAAAACTGCTATTTCCCTTATTTAGGCATATTTAAACATTCGACGATACATTTGAAGGCATTCGAGAAATATATTTTTTGCGTTTCGTAATAGGAGTTGGGGAAAAAGGGGAGGGGGTGAGAATTTTTTTTTATAAAACAACACAATATTGTGCAACATTAACAACAATGAAACAAGTGAAAATATTGTTACCGGGTTCAAAAATAAATAGTCTAATATGCGCAAGGGGTGATTTCAACGACCACTAGCAGCAAAACTGTTCATTTTTTTGGGTTGGCGCAATGGTAACATTGGTTGAGAATTACATGGACTACATCATACCAAAAATTCAAAAAAATCCACCGGGACCCAAATTCTATAAGGAGTTTGCGGGGTCCTTTGCAGCGGACTTGAATGAAGTACACCGATTGTGTACGAAGAGATTAACGGTCATCGGAAAAAAAGGTAATAACGTTATTCATAATGCAAGATTGGAGTCGTGTGTCGTTTTGTTTGACTCATTATCTAATTTTGTGAAGCTGTTGAATATGGAATATTCCTAATTACACTAAACACAAAATATAAGTTATTTAAGTTGCTTACATCCGATATTTATGGATACATTTCCAAAGTTGGATTATAAAACATAGCTCTGAAGAAGTAAGCCACCCGCGCTGACAAAACATCGCAATTCAGTTACTGTACTTATACAGAGTTAATCATAATTAGGGATTCGCACATCTTACTCAATTAATATTATGGAAATCAAGTCAGTTTTTGGTCTATTATAACTCCCAAATATTTCACCTCTTTGGAAAATGTTAGCTGGGTTCCATTCAAAGTTAAGGCTTTAAGTTCGTACTTTCGCCTCTTGGTGAATGAAACCAGCACTGTTTTGCTAGGATTGACGTTGAGTCCTTCCTTTGCGCACCAGCTACTGATTGTGTTTAGGGCTAATTGCATGCGGTCGGAGATTACTCCGTCATGTTTGCCCCTAATGGTGATGACTAGGTTATCGGCATAACCTTGAGTCGTGAAACCAGATTCGTGTAGCTTTACTATTCGTGGTTAGTTGACCCTATTTATTTTCTCCTATGTTCCGTTCACCGTGAGATTATTTGTAAGTATGGAAGGATGGAATATTGAGGGGAACAATGAAAAAAAAACGAAATATTATTGGAAGCAGTGCAAACCGTAATCATTTCGAGCTATCGCCAAGTAAATTAATTCTTACATTTCATATCATATGTTTAGGACGTATACTCTTGAATTTATCGGCAAAATTCAATAAGCTCGGAACTGAATCACACTGAACTATTCTATTTTCTGCTTTGAACATGTTTCTTTCCCACAAGAACGCGAAATTTCATTAATCAACAAGTGCAAATCCTTACTGGAAAATGAACCTATTGTGTTTGTCATGTTGAATCTGAAAGGTCACCGGCTGAACGCTTGCCCGTTGTGTTTGAAATTGATTAGAGCCACGTGATCCAGTTAAATAAACTTGGTGATTGGGATACCGATGAATTGACGATAACGAATCACGAGTCTGGGGAATTATATAGTTACTAATTTGTTTCGTTAAACTTGATCAGCATCTCTAGGGTACTTGCACTAATCTTGAGATGGGTAACGATATAATGAACTATGTTGAACAGTAATTGAAATCAATCTCCAGACTACTGGTTGGGGTATTTCTCTTGGTGTATGATTCCATAGATATTGAAATTAATTTCTCCTCATTTCATTTCGAAGTAAGTAGTGTGTCTTCTAGTTTCCTTGTTTTCCTTGAAAAAGATGCTTCTTCATTTATTGTTGAACTATTTCCCGTAGCTCTGTTTCCAACAAGAAAAGTATTTTTTCGGCAACCACCAGGGAAGTGTTCACTTCCCAGACACTTTTTCTTTGGGAAAGTAGCACTTCCCGACCTAGTCCGGGAAGTACGTACTTCCCGGACTAGGCCGGTAAGTGCTCGAATTTTAATATAAATATTAATATAAATAAGAATTAGAATGTTTCTGTTGGTACCTATCTTCTGTTCGAATTTCAATATATAATACGAACAAGAACTGAAATGTTTGAAATATTCAAATTTGGAATAGTTTCATCCGGTTAACAGATGGGTGAACGTCGACCTCTTTTCGTCTCTTAGACTAAATGCGTCTCATTGATTTGTTATTCTACATGATTGCCGACACGTCCGAAAACAGTTTTTTTGGACTCGCAGACTTCCAGGACTCGCTAACGCTCGTCACAGAATTTGGTCTACTCGTCCAAAAAAACAGTATTTTCCGGTCTAGTTACGTAAATTACTATTTAATTATTTTGATTTGTTACAGAACCGTTCTCAAGAAATTTCCAAGACCCATGCCGGTTCGAAGGGGGCTTTTAGCGCCCCAAAACACTTTTCTAGACACGATTGCAACAAGATTTGACGGAACTCGTAAGTAATTAGCTTTAATTTTGATACTATTTATTAATTATACAGTGCGGCTTTTTTATAGTCCATCCCTGTTGACTTTTGAATGGTGCATACAAATCTGGAATAAAAACCCTTTTGAATTTCATCACCGATACCACTTTTTGAAATAAAAAATCTGGAAAATACCTCAATTGAAGAGCTGGAGTCGAAGAAAAATTTGAACTCTGTGACGAAAAAACAAGCAAACTGTTCAGGGATATGAAAAATTATGAAAATTATTCAGAAACGGAATTTCAAAAATTCGACAATATATCAAACGAGCAGTAGATCAGAATCAAGACCAAATCAACATGCTGTTAGCATCATCGTCGATTCAAAGAAAATGCTACAAAATGTCTATATCAGGTTCATTGGCCAATCACTGATCATGACCGAAGCTACAGTCGCCTATTTACAAACGAACCTAATGCCAAAATGTCATTCCTCATCGATTTTATGAAAAATATTGCTTCTCCCTGTAATTAATTTTTTCTCCAAAATATGTTCGACTTGCTGCAGGGTAATTTGAAAAATAAATACTCATCAGGACCAGACGAAGTGCCTCTGATTTTGGTAAGAAAAAGTTTAGGTATGTTATCCAAGCCTCTAGCTTTTCTGGTAAATTTGTCCTTTACTACGGGGACCTTTCCAGATCTATTGAAGAAAGGAAAAATCACTCCAATTCATAAAAAGAATAATCATCATCTTCTTGATAACTACCGTCCTGTGACTCTTACTTGCAGTTTCTCCAAGGTTTTTGAGTATTGTTATCTACATCGCCTCTTATCGTTCATTGAGAAAAATAACTCAATATCAGAAAATCAACACGGATTTTTATCCAGGAAGTTAACAACCACTGCAATCAATTCTTACTACCACAAAATAGTAGATTGCATTGAGGCAGATGAATGCCCTGTTGTTATTTTCTGTGATCTCAGCAGGACATTTGATTGTGTGAATCACACGATTCTCTTGGATAAACTCTACCATTATGGCATAAGGGGTACACCTCTTGATTGGATTCGATCATACCTTAGTGGCAGGATGCAATGTGTCACAGTAAAAAAATGAGTCATCCGGGTACTTGAAAAATGACATGGGTGTTCCACAAGGATCGGTACTTGGCCCGATTCTATTTATAATCTATATCAACGACATAGACAGGCTCCAGGTGCCAACAGCCTTCACAATGTACGCAGACGATACTTCACTAATTATATCCAGTCTCCATGAGAACTCCATAAGAGGAAATTGTGAGAGCACCATATCTGAAGTTATCAACTGGTTCTCGGCTAACCTTTTATTTTTGAAGGTGGATTTCACAATCCCCAGAAAACTTGTGAAAATATTTCATTTGGAACGTCAGTACTCTCCTCTGATGACACACGAGTGAAGTATCTAATTCTGAAATGAATCATTCATAAAAAAAATCCAAGAAAGTGAGATGTGATTTAGTTATGAATGACGAACGCCACGTGTAAATGGGATACGAATGGACAAAACTGCGATGTCTCTGATTTTAATCACTACCTATCAAAATAATGTTGCATTAACACGTTCGCTGCCATATCTGAGTGAGTGCTAGGGCCCAGGGGCCAACTACTTAATGTTTTATTTATAGTTCATTTATTGTAATACAAATATATATATTTTTTATATTTTAGTGATGATTTAATATAAAAACTCTTGAAAACAAAGTACATGTTTCGGATTCAGCAAGAATCCATCTTCAGCCTTATACAAGTTATGGAGAGGAAAAATTCCTTTTAATGAATTACAAACAAACAAAAATTAAATGGGGGTACTACACTACTACATAGTACCCCATTCTTGCTGAATCCGAAACATGTACCCCCCCATTAGTTTGATGTAGTCAAATTAAAGTTGTGGAGATGATTTTGTGATATTCCCGCTTTATCTTATTTGTCTTGAAATTCTCTACTCAACCGTGTATCACAAAGTGGCATTCGTTTCTCGATTCGCAGATGAATTGCATTTTATTGAAAAACATCAAGTTGGCTGTTACCCGAATTCAATAATCTTTCGATGCTTGGTAGGCTTGGAAATCCAAAGAGTATCAGTTAAACGATATAATTTCAGTTTTTTTCATAACTGATCACTTCCTACAGATTGTCAATAATTTCTTCAATAAAAAGAAAAAACATCTGAAAATAACTCACGATATTGCGAAAACTGAGATAGGAACATGTTTTTTTCAATTTGGCTACTTGAGGAACTATCTGTCTTTCTCTTTGGCCATGTAGCCATATCATGATCTTTCCATTTGGAAACAAAATTAAAATTGTTCTCCTGATCCACCAATTCACAAGTCTATTAGTCTAGATATTTGCAATAATATTTTGCCTAGTAGGCGGTGTACACAGAATGTTTTGTGTTTGACAGGTAAACATCATTTGATTGTACTGATTATGTCCGTCAGTTTTATGCTGATTAAAATTGCATCGTTTGATTAGATACTAAATATGTATTCAAAGAATAAAAAAGGGCTGAACAATTGTAAGTATTTTCAGATGTTTTTCTTTTTATTAAAGAAATTATTGAAAATCTGTAGGAAGTGATCGGGTATGGAAAAAACTGAGATTATATCGTTTAACTGATACTCTTTGGATTTCCAAGCCTACCAAGCATCGAAAGATTATCGAATTCGGGCAATAGCCAACTTGATGTTTTTCAATAAAATGCAATTTATCTGCGAATTGAGACACGAATGCCTCTTTGTGATACACGGTTGAATAGTGACAAATATGATAGGCTAGATAAATATACAGGGTGTCATTCAAAAAGAAGAAGTTGGAGTTACTGCCGATCAAACAGGTAGTTGAAAAAAGTTCTTGTTAGATTCAAATGAAGCGCTATTATTGATTACGTAACTTCTACAAATTTCAAATTTTTATCTCTTCAAATAAAAAACTACAGGCTGCTACATGTCTGCTGTGTCACCCGGTATATATAAAATAGAAAGGAAAAAAAATACATTCTACTTCAAAAAAACTCAAATACGTTGTTTGGAAAGTAATACCTACATAGTTTATTTATTTTGCCTTTTTATGAAAAGTTAAAAGCTTTTATTTAACTTGTTAACTCGTGTATGTTAGATGGGTACAAATCTTGCAAGCTGAATTAGAACCACTTTCTCTTATCCTATGGAATTGAAATTCTACATGTTGGTTCAGTTCCGATGACAATACATTGATGTCGAAGAAATTGTCCCCCTGCCTCCCGAAAGCTAGATAGAGATAGATTCGTGTCAACTGTATTTTTTGTTTTTTTCTGTTTCTTTTCAAATGTAATATTAAAACACCACATAAATTTGTTCAAAAAATGTTCTTGTCATAATTGAATATAACAGACTGATTCTGTGAATATCATAAAATTATATCATTGTGAGACGATTTTTAAAGCTAATTAAAACCATCATAGAATTCACAATTTTTCTACACATCTCGTACCTACGCAAACGAATCGATCAGTCCAGATTATTGAAATAAACATAGGAACATTCAATCAATGTCAAGACTACAATAAATATCCCATATTATTTGTCGTGTTTGATAAACCATGTTGAGCGTTTAATCATTTTGCATGATTTACCCGACACCTTTTTGAAATCTAATTAATCACAGTATATCACCCTCTGACGATGTACTAAATGGATGTATGATGTTTAATGGTTCGAGGGTAAACTAAAAGCTTTCCGATTCAACGACAGTAGTATGCAAGTTCCTACTATTGTTTGAGATCTATAAAGTTATACGGATTCTGAGGTGTGAAACATATCGTTGTATAGGAATACTTTTGAAGCAATTGTCTCGTTCATAAACTAACCAAGATTGCCGTCATAAAACCTCTCTTCAAGTCCGGAGATAGATTGGAGGTATCAAATTACAGACCCATTTCTCTACTTCCGACACCAATGAACATTTTAGAGATTATTTCACTTATGCTGAAATAGCGTGTTATGATTGGTTGAAATTTTTGTGTTTTTGTAAATGAAAACATCATGTTTTCGATTTTGTAGTTCGATTCCTGATTGGTTATTTTCAAAAAACAAACTTACCACTAGCAAGCTGCTATAATGACACAACACCAAACATTGACCAAAACTAAATAAGCACTCACTATTAATTCATATCAACTTCACAATTTTCGACAAATTTTGCATACTCGTTGATTAATCAAATCAATAAATCAAAATGTTATCAAAACATAACCTCGAGCGAGAAGCAGTACACTAGACATGCAATGACGAAACTAAGAATGACGCACTCTGTTAAGTAAATGTTTTGTTAGTTGCATAATTTCAGAACTAAATGCGGGATTAATGTTCCTAGTTAAATTGAATAGTAAATAAATAAAAATAGTTTAGATTTTATTCATGAAATAATCTTAACAAATACAACTCGCGTTATCGGCGATTATCGTTAATTCCTTCTCGGTTTCGAATCAAATTATGTTCACTTTAATGAAACGGAAGAAACACAATTTTGTCTTATTTCCACTAGTTATTTCATATTTACGACCGGTTTCGGGCTTTATCCTATTATCAAATATATAAACTAACTAATACAGTTGTACTCTTAAACCTAGTTATATAGGGAGTTTGCAGGTAAACTGGATGGAGAGGTAATTAAATGAAAATAAATGAAATCAAATGAACATGGGTGAAACGATATAAATTCAATACTGGAGGTTAAGGAAATTACCTGGGTTGTCAAAATCACAAATTCAAAAGTGGAGACCTACATAAATCGAGTTGCTCTTTGAGGGTTCTATATTTCGGGTTTTTAATTGATTTCCATGGCTTCCAACAGATTCATTTTCTTTTCTTTATTACATGTGTGTAGGATTTTGAGATTATCTTTATTTATCTTGTGTTTGGATTCTTGCAGATGTTCGTACATTGTGGATTTTTTGTCGAAACAGACGTGTTCACGGAACCTTACGTCAAAATTTCTACCGGTCTGGCCTGTATATACTGCAGAGCATTCCCCACATTCTAATCTATATATCCCTGATTTTTTCATCCTATCTCGTTTAGGTTTTGCATTGAACAGAATTCTGCCTAAATTATTATTACTTATGAAAGCTGTTGTTATTTTGAATTTAGAAAAATAATTTTGAATGTTTTCTGAAATTTTACCTGAGTAATTAATGCTACCATAACCGTTTTATGAGTTTTACCTGATATTAATTTCTCTATTAAAGAAACTGGTACTCGATTGTTTACCGCAATTTGTTTAATGATGTTTAGTTCATCCTGGAAATTCTTATCAGGTAAAGGGATTGCGAAAGCTCTGTGTATCATTGATCTAAAGGTGAATAATTTATATGACATCGGACTGAAAAAATCAAAGGGAATTGTACAGTCTGTGAAGGTGTTTTTCCGATAGATATTAAATTGAAAACTATTACTAACCCTTGAAATACTTAAATCTATGAAGTTAAGCTTCTTGTTTTGTTCAATTTCTACTGTGAATTTAACTTTGTTATGTAGATTATTTAGGAAGTTCAAAAATTGAATAATTTGTCTGTTGGAACCATCAAAACCCACTAGTACGTCATCAACGTATCTGAACCAAAACACAATATGTTTTTAGAAAGGGGGTTCTTAAGGATCAGGGTATTTTCTAGGTTGTCCATGAAAATATCTGCCAGAATGGGGAATGCTCTGCAGTATATACAGGCCAGACCGGTAGAAATTTTGACGTAAGGTTCCGTGAACACGTCTGTTTCGACAAAAAATCCACAATGTACGAACATCTGCAAGAATCCAAACACAAGATAAATAAAGATAATCTCAAAATCCTACACACATGTAATAAAGGAAAGAAAATGAATCTGTTGGAAGCCATGGAAATCAATAAATCAATTAAAAACCCGAAATATAGAACCCTCAACGAGCAACTCGATTTATGTAGGTCTCCACTTTTGAATTTGTGATTTTGACAACCCAGGTAATTACCATAACCTTCAGTATTGAATTTATTTCACCCATGTTCATTTGATTTCATTTATTTTCATTTAATTACCTCTCCATCCAGTTTACCTGCAAACTCCCTATATAACTAGGTTTAAGAGTACAATTGTATTAGTTAGTTTTCATACTTGATAATGGGATAAAGCCCGAAACCGGTCGTAAATATAAAAAAACTAGTGGAAACAAGACAAAATTGTGTTTCTTCCGTTTCATTAAAGTGATCATGAATTTCCACAAAATAATCAAGTCATCAATTACACAAATCAAATTATGTTGCTTTAGGCAACCACACTCGCGCAAGCGCTCGTGTGGTTGCCGAGCAACATAATTTGATTATCAAATTCAAAGGAATTGCTATTTCGATAATCACCGATACACTTGTGGTATTACCTACGAAAATCAATTCAAGGATGACGAATTTAATAAAAAAATTCAATATTATATCCGAGAAACAGTATGGACGGGAGATCGACACAAGATGCAATCGCAGACTTAACATCAAAGATATGTTCCGCTATAGATTCCGAAGAACCTGCAATATGTTTCTTTGTCGAGCTCGCTAAAGCCTTTGACATCGTCAGTCACCCAGACCTACTGGAAACTCTTGAAAATATAGGTTTCAGAGGTATAGCCTATCAGCTTATGAAAAGTTATCTTGAAGGGCGAGAGCAATGTGTAAAAATTGAAAAGCGAGAAGAAAAATGTACGGTATGGTGTGCCGCAGGGAACCGTCCTCGAACCCATACTATTTTAAATTTATATCATCACCAGGATGAAGTGCTACAAATAGGGCACGACATAACAGTAAGATTTTTGAGAGTTCATCTAGACAGCAACTTGAAATGGAATATCCATATGAATAACATAATCAAAAAACTAAGATGTTATCTATCCAAATTTCAATATTTGAAAAAATTATTTGATATAAAACCCCTAAAAATAATGCATCATGCTCTGATACAAACCCATCTTCACTATGGAATCATAGCATGGGGAGGGGCAACAAACTTTCACATGAGGCATCTGATCACAATACAAAAGTGGATTCTGAAAATAATCATGGGAAAGGACTGCAGATATTCTAGTGATGAATTGTACAAGGAGGCAGGAGTAATGGACATTCATCAAATATTGGTATGGCTCTTGTAACATCAAAATAGAAACTTACCAGAGTTAAACATGTCGAACACAATTAACCATCTAGACATAAAGAAAATACCTTAAACGTACCTCGTCTGTTGAAGATAATAGTGCAAAAAGCTATGTATGCCTTGCCCCAAAAATTTATAATTTAGTACCAAAAGATTTGCAAACTCTCCACCCTGTTCAAGTCAAAACTTGAGAGATGGCTTATGGACAAACTCTGTATCGAAATAGAGAGTATGGTTGATTTGAAAGATTAGAGTTGCTTGAACGTAATTAGGCTCTGATATATTTTATCTATTTCATCTATTTTATCTATTTTGTATATATTTTATTTATTTGAGGCATAAGATGTCCGGAGGACTGCTCATTGCTAATATCCTATACAATAGGAAAAGTTGGGTCGAAAATCCATCGGAGAATAACTAATGGCTAATGCCACGACGAACATTGAATTAGATCTGATGAAATTTCCGTGCAGAGTTCCTACAAGGTTATCTCTGCAATTGCTTGTTGCATGGAAATGTTCATCGAAACATTCGGACCATCTATATCAAAGAATATCTACAATACTGAACAAGAAGCGACATTCTTGTCGGCGCCTTTGATGTTCGGTGGGTAATTTTTGAAGACCTCCGCCATTTTGTTGGGGTGCTAAAGGTAGGGACACAGGAAAAAATTCATTATTGAACGACAGAAGCTGCCTGCGCGTACCGTAGGAAGCGTTGCGAAATGAAATGAAATATATTTGGTATGATTTAAGATTAGCTGATTTATTTATTTAATTATCATTCGAGAAAGGGTTGAAATTTTTCAAGCACAGAAGTTGTTAAAAATTACTTAAATAATAATACAACCACAGAACAAAACTATGTCATAGCACAAAACATAATAATTCTGACAGTTGACAATGGCAACAATGAATCAGCTACATCGACATAACCTTGTTAATGATCAGCTGTTCAACATCCGCCATTTTGCCAGTAAACATGCGCACTAAAAAACTATTTTCCCCCACCACTGCCACCGTCGCTTCTTGTTCAGTATTGTAGATATTCTTTGCCTATATATCGATTTCGGGGTGTTGCCCCTCATCAGTATAGGGTAGATCTAGCAGTCAATAACTAATGACTGCAACGAATGAATCGAAAACCAAATCCATTTCAAGACCAAAACTGAGATCGCGCCCGCACAGTGGATAACTCCAAACTGCGAGCGCCATCCCAGCGCCGGTCACCCAACTAAGCAATACCCAAGAACCACGATCGTCAAGACCGTATAAAACGGAGAAGAAAACTGTAGTATAGGATATTAGCAATGAGCAGTCCTCCAGACATCTTATGCCTCAAGTCATAAGCTCATTGTTTGTCAACTACAGTTTTCTTCTCTATTTTATTTATTTTAACTATTTTAGATTTTTACATTTTCTAATTTTCTTAACACATTTTTTTCGAATACATTTATAACAGTTTTACATATCTACATATTTACATACTTTATTTGTCAAAATAATTCATTTTTACTCTCTAGATATTTAATGCGAATATTGTGAATACCTTAGTACTGTCCCCCAGTACCCCACCCCCTTATCGACGCATTTGATCTCTGTAGAAATCTTAGGCTATAAAATTCATAATCACAGCGAGTACTCATTTGACTTCGACGATTTTAGTTCACTAAATGATCGCTATCATATTTGTTTGAACTTTGTAAAGATAATATCCTCGCAGCTCAAAGAGCGAGGACAAATTTAATGTGTTCTCTTCACGCCCAAAACTGCAAAACACTGAAAATAATTGCAGTAGGGAGCATTGCACCAACCGATCGAGCAAGGACGGTGTCTATTTAAATTTTGATGGCTTATTATTAGTATCATGAACATTTTCTCGTGGGCATCGCATATTAATTGCGTCAATTAAATGTTTACTGGACTACTGGTGCATAATGTGAGTACATGACTATGGCGAATTCAATGAAGTTTGAGGCCTCATGCAAGGGTTTGACTGACAGTCAGTGAGCAGGTTCAGTTTGAACTGATTTTCTATTCTTTGATATTTGACAGCTTTCATCATGGCAGTTCTAACTCTCAGAATATTGTTGGAAGTGTGTTTCCCAAATATTTCCTCATCATCAACTTTATCACTCAGTTTATTAAGGCAGCAAATAAATTATGCATTATATTTTCAAATATGAAATTAGTGAAACAATTAAGACAGTGGAATTAACGGTATAACTGTCTCTAGGTAGTTTAAATTTTTGGTGAAATTCAATATCCTAGAATCGACGGGTATTCAATAACGACAATTAGTAATGAAGTCGACGTTATTTGTAAATAATTTTTTCTACGACCGTGCGTCTTTACCCACTTTCCCGCAATCGTTTTAGTTTAGAAAGTGTCACTTTCCCGCACTAGTGCGGGAAAGTAAAATATGTAATTTATCGTTATTAAATGTACATTTCATTGATTTTACCTGTATATTACTATTCAAACTAATATAGGTTTTAATATTCAATCTAACCCAGACAATTTTTCATTCATTGGAATGAAGAAATTGCGATACTTTCATATATCTACCCTATACATTTCTCAAAATCAATCCACATAACAATCAAACTAAGCTGAGTCAAGTGGTTTGGTGTGGTAACCAAAGAATTGTTATGACAACCAAGTTGTCATCAAGACGTCAAAGTTTCAAGTCGAAGCGTTGTCGAACTGTCCGATTCTGGCATTTTTCAAATTATTTTCAATAAAAGCAATATTTTAATGGATTCGTCAGACGAAGAGCTCCCAGAAGCAATATTAAAGGCCGCAGATGAGGTAAATTCAGACCTGTTACCAAGTAAATCACGAGAAAGATACGAACAGCAATACAACCAATTTTTAAACTAGTCTAAGGAAAAAGGAGTGAATAGCTTTAGAGAAGAGGTTTTTTTGGCGTATTTTTCCGAGCTGAGTAAGGTACTGAAATCCAATACCCTATGGTCGCGTTACTCGATGGTGAAATATTTAGTTAAAATAAAACAAAACCTGGACATGTTTCATAAATTGACATCGTTGCTAAAAAAGCAAATTGTTGGTTTTCGACCACATAAAGCGCAGATTTTATACCAAAGAAGACATATCCAAGTTTATGCTAGCCCCTGATGAGATATATCTTATGATTGAAGTAAGTACAATTTTTGCTTTAGCCGGTGCTCTTCGCAGAGCGGAGCTTGTGAAAATCACGCTTGACGATATTCAAGATAAAGGAAACCTAATTATTGTGAAAATTTCCGATTCGAAAAACCATACCTCAAGATCCTTTGTTATATCTGAAGACATAAATAATGGAATCTTTTTGAAGCTGTATAGAAAGTATGCAAATGTACGGCCTCCTACCACCACGCACCGTCGTTTATTTTATCAATTACAAAAAAGACAAATGTTCTGTTCAGTGCGTAGGCGTAAACACATTTGGTAAAATGCCGGCAGAGATCGCTACCCACTTAGGCCTACCTAACCCAGAACGTTACACAGGTCACAGTTTTAGACGATCCTCGGCAACTTAAAACGTCTTGGAGGCTGGAAGTCAACTGCTGTTATTTGGAGAACTCCGTAGAACAGAAGAAAACAATCTCGAATAAAATTATTTCATCTACTGGCAACTTGCAACCGATGCCGTCTCCGTCATCCTCATGCACTTTGCAATCTACGAGTGTTGGGTTAGGTTAGGTTTGAACGTGAGTGGGCCCGTATCAGGCCCTCCACTGCGGCCAATGGCCTATTGTGGCTCACCCTACGGTTATATTCCTCCCAGTATATCCAATCTCTTGACGAAATTGAGGAATGCATTGGGAGAACAATTTACCAGGTTTTCTGGTCTTACTGTCGTATCGCCAAATATTGAGAATCTGGTTCTGGCCGCTGCAGAGCATGTACACAGAATGTGTTTAGCCGTTTCATCATCCTGCATGCATCTTGTGCAAGTCCGATTTTATGCATGTGATGTTTGAGTTTCCAGTGGCCAGTAACCAAACCTACTATCACTCTGAGATGCGCTCTGCTGAGTTCTAGCAGTTTGTCAGAGTCCTGTTTTTTCCTTGCAATAAATGCTTTGGAATGGGCTAGGCCCGGTAGACTACGCCAGTACTCGAGTCTTTTATTGTCTGCCCAAGCTGTTATGACATTCTTGGCAGTGCTATATGCTAAACCGATTACCGGTTCTGGTCCAGTGAACGTTGTTTCGACCCCCCATTTTGCTAGGGCGTCCGCTATTTCGTTTCCTTCTAGGCCTGTGTGACCTGGTATCCAGACTAGGGTAACGTTGTTGCGTTGCGCCAGTCGGTTTAAGGTGTCTCTGCAGTTCCATACTGCCCTAGATTTAAAGCAGTTGGATTCAAGCGCTTTAAGTGCTGCTTGACTATCTGAAAATATTTTTATTGTTTTTCGTGTGTGGTGTCGAGTTTCCAGCTCCCTGGCACACATTTCAATGGCATATACCTCTGCCTGAAATATCGTAGCTAGTTTACCCATACTGAACGAGCGTTTCACTACTGGGTTCATCTCATATATTCCGGCTCCGACGAGTGTTACTCTGAACAGCCAGTTACCACCAACTAAGCACTCTGGACCGGCTATTCTGACGCATTTTCAGAATGCAAAAAATTGTGTTTTCAACATTAATATTAATGATAATTAGTGGATTTTCATGGAATGTTTTGTATGTTGAAATAAAACATATATTTTCAATGTGCTTTTTGAATCTTTATGCGGTCGTAGTAAAAATAATGTTCCTAATTCATGCGCAAAGTGTCTTTCCCGCCCTTGACTGCTTGCCCGAACTCCGCTTCGCGTCGTTCGGGTCAACGGCAGTCGCGTGCGGGAAAGTATCACTTTCCGCACTTGTTAGGAAAATAACTATAACCTTTCTTGCAATGTCTATGATTTCAACAAGTAGTGTTGGTATTACCATTCGAAACGATTTTTGTTCAATGTTTGTACGTCGAACCGTTCAAAAGTTTACAGGGGTATAAAAATCCGCAGATTCTTGTAGATCTTGTATGATGAATGCACGCTGGTGAATTGCTAAGGAAATTTTATGCCAAAACTATTCAGAAGTAGAACTAATCTGGAGATATACCTATGCAAGGGACATCAGAGTAGGCTGTTGTTGGGAATTCTTTAATTTCTGTATGCTCTAGTAGAACAAGGTTTAGATAGTTTAATGAAGTAGAAAACATTCTATTCTTATCACAAAACTCGATAGTACTAGAAAAAAGAGAAAAAATTATAAGCCAGTGTCTTAAATAATAGTGTGCACTATATTTTGGTATATTTTGGTAAATTATTGCTTCTTTTTAGTTTCCCTGAGTTTTATAAAACGAAGTTCAAATAAAAAATAATCAACTATCTTAATGAAAATGCATATTTTCACTTTCAGATTTTTCTTTCAAGTCTGTTTTTTTTTCATAACATCTATCAGATGTAGTTCAATGTCCAGCGTCACTTCAGCTGGGAAAGTAGTTTTTTTCTGTTAGATACTATAAAAAATAGCTTCGTTTCATTTCAGCCACCTGAATGAAAATGCAAATTTTCACTTTCGGATTTTGCCTTTCAAGTTATAGGTCTTTCCACAATATCTATCACCGCCAGGGAAGCAGTTGTTTTCTGTTAGATACTACAAAAAATAGCTTAATTTTCATTGTAGGTTTTTTCCATTTCCAGAGGAGTCACGTTAGGTTCAATTTTCAATTGGGATTGTTCCCCTTTTCAAATCAAATCAAATATGCTTTATTATCGGAAGAACTGAATTCTCATTGATAAAGCGGAAAGGAAGTAATTATAAAATAGATATAAATATAGCTGAATAAACATAAATAAACCTATATACGAGGATATATTGAAAAATGCTTAGCCTACTATAGAACCAAACAAAATATCAATGTCAAAATATTTTATTACTCAACATATTCCCCTCTTAATTGGATACATTTATTACAGCGAACCTGCTACGTCTCTAGACCTTTAAAAAAAATGCTTCTTCTTGCTCTGCAAACCAGACCTCCACAGCTTTTATCGCCTCCTCGTTGGATGAAAATTTACGACCTTTTAAACTTTTTTTCAGTTGAGGAAAGAGGTGATAGTCGGACGGAGCCAAATCTGGTGAATAAGGGGGATATTCTAGTAATTCAAACCCTAAATTACGAATTTTTTGCATGGCAACATGAGATTTGTGTGCAGGAGCGTTGTAGTGCAAAAACAAAACACCTTTGGATAGCTTTCAGCGTCTTTTCTCTTTAATTTTTTTTCCGTAGAGTGGTCAGTAATGCCGAATAGTAATCTGCAGTTATTGTTCTACCCTTATCCAAAAAATCAATCATGATTACTCCATGGCAAACCCAAAAAACTGAAACAAGAACTTTTCCAGCAGAATTTTGGACACGAAACTTCTTAGGTCTTGGAGAACCGGAGTGTCGCCATTCCATCGATTGTTACTTTGTTTCTGGATCGTAGAAATGTACCCAAGTCTCATCCATAGTATCAATTCGGTTTAAGAAGTCTACATCGTTTTCAAATCGAGCACACATCGAACGCTTGCACGCTTTTGGTCAACATTCAAACATTTGGGGATCCATTTTGCAGCAATTTTTCTCATGTCCAAATTGACATGAACTATATGATGAACGCGTTCATATGAAATATTCAGTGCTTCAGATATCCGTTTTAGCCCAATTCGACGGTCTGTTAAAATCATGTCATGAACTGCATCGATATTTTCGGGGACTGACACAGAAACTGGCCTTCCGATCGGTCATCATCTTCAATGGAAAATTTACCTCTTTTGAAGCTTGCAGTCCAATTTTTCACAGTCGCATACGAAGGACATTGATCACCAAGGGTATAAAGCATATCTTCGTAAATCTGCTTACCTCTTAACCCTTTTAAATACAGGTACTTGATGATGGCTCAATACTCCAATTTTTCGACTTTCACAATTTCGGTGGACATATTTTTTCTTTTAATTTATCGCGTTACTCTGGTTTACTTTTTTGACGTCAAACTTTACACCGGCACTTCTAATAAGTTATTTTTCGTTGCTATGGTAACGCAATATTTTGTTTATGCAGGGAACTGGTCTAGGCTAACTAGATATCAATACATCCTCATATAAACACACATAGAAATACAAATACATATATATGAAAAGTCACAATTATGTCAAGATCAATGAAATAATCCTAATCACATAATAAAAATTTGTATGTAACATATACAACGTCATTTATAAACCGATACACATCTGAAGCGAAATTAACATTACATAGATATCAAAACATGAATCCCTCCCACGAGAGGTTATCTTGAACGATTGAAAATAGCGACTGAATTTCGTCTTTCAGTCGCAGATGATTTCACAGCTGATTTTATGGACATCTTTTTCATATTTTCATTAAAATCAACATAGTATTTGTAATTATTCTTAAAAAACAGGTTTTCTAAAAAACGCATTTTATGCGCGAAATGCGAAACACACCTCGAAGCTTAACTCCGTTCCATTTCCATCGTGAAAGGAGAAATGCGAATGAGATAAATCTCGCGGATGGCAGATTTTATAAAAAAGTGTATTCGGTGATGTTGTTCGCATTTTCATCTCGAAACAATCTCCAGTATATCGCGCTTGAGAAGGGTTACAAATTTAATAACCGAAACCTGCAAGCTTGAATAAAAAATTCAAATATTGAAGATTATCATATTTAATCAAATTGGAAGTCAGTCCTGATTTGATTCTGAGTTATAATGAACTGTTTAGTTGAGTGACGCCGTTTTCAAATCGTGCTTTCGAAAGTTTATTAAAATTCATGAGAGAGTTAATTCAGAAAGTTCGCTAATGTAATCCCTGAGTATGAATTTTTTTTCTGCTGTAACCTAATAATTCTCAACCATATGATTTTATGAAAATATTAACGGTTTCCAAGACATTTGAAGTTGACTGAGTGCGAGCGTGTTTTGAAGACTTTTTGGTCATACATTTTTTGAAAAGTCTTCGCTTCACTTTGAAAATCAGGTATTTTGGTATGATTGTATGATTGTATGATGTCGTACTACTCATTGAATCCCAGAAACAAGCGGAAAAAAATTAAGGCGTTAGAGATAGTAATTCAATATTTCATAATAAAATTAATATTCACTTAATTATTGAAGTAGTTTTTCTGAAAATTAAATTCAATTGAGGAATAAAAAACTCTTTAAAATCTGTTAATTAGTAAAAATGTAGTATACATCTGATCGAAACAAATTCGAAATGGTATCAAAATCTACCAATTTCTTGTATTCATTTATCTTCTAGAAAATCTTTCTGTGAGATCTCTTGAATAATTAAGATACTTCTGTCAAAACTAGACTAGAACTTTATAACAATGCCTCTCACAAAATTTTCAAGCACTTTACCAAAACCTTCTGAAAGAGTTACATGTACATATTGTTTTCCCAAATGTCCGTACAGAAGTCTATACAACAAACTTCTTGATGATTTTATTTGTGGATTTGCCATACGCAAAAACATCTTCAATGTTGTTATCAGAACCTCAGGGCTGAAAGTATCATCATATTCAAAACGTGTATCTATTCAAAACCTTGAGCAACTAGACGTGGTCTGTTTTCCTCCATCTTTCATACGTAATACCCATTTACCCATTTACTTCAATTTCGAGAATGAATTCAAAAACTCTATTTCTCTTGAAGAAAAACTTTTTCAATTTCAATAGCATATTTTTAGTCTTCTTTTTCTGGCCCTATGATTGCTTCTTGATATGTTGAAAGCATACATAGTTATCGAATCTGATAGGTAAACCTAATTTTAGTTCTTGTAGGACGATTTTCTCGAACATTTTCTTTTTCTTCTGTTTTTGTAGTTTGTATTTTTACTTTTCTTTCTTCAAAATTTTCACATTCCGGAATATATTTTGTTTCATGGATTTTATGATCTTTCCAAATGACAAAATTATTTCTTCTTGACTTTATTTTTATATTTCCCGTTTCAGGATTCCAAAGTCGATACCCATTTGGAGCATATCCAATGAATACTATCATTTTACTTCGTGTAGGTCTCTAACTTTTTTGTATTATTCTTTAGAAAATGCAGTTTTATCTTCAAAAACAAAAATGGTTCGAGCCCTCCGACTGATACTTCTTTTTTCTACAAACGCTTAACAAAGTAGCCTTTGACGCTTTCAGATTTCGACGCAAAGTTGACGTTTTCCGTGACAGCATTTGCGCTCTAGAGCTCTGCATGATGATTGATGATAGTGACAGCGAATTATCAAACACTCCTCCTGATGTAGCAGAAAGTGCAAAAATAGTTACTTTGAATCTCCTACCAGAGAAATCAAGGAAGAAATAGGAATTACAATACGGTAAATTCATGACGTGGTGCCAGTCAAAACATTCACCACTGAAGATATTCACAAATTTTTACAAGAAGCGCCCGATGGAGAATATCTACTAAAAAAGGTAAATTTTAGGAAAAATTGCAGTTTAGGGTAGTAACCCCGATTTTGACGAAATTTTTTTGGGGATTATTTCGAGGTCCTTGAACACAAATCTGAAGTCAGAAAGCCTCGCTCTCACTTACTTTTTGATTTACGACCAATTAAATGTCACAAAAAGGGTATTTTCAACATAAAATTTTTTCCACAAAAAGCAACAAATTTGCCTTTGCCTTATATCAGCATAATCTAGACACATCAATTCACGCATTTTTGGCACATTTTGCAGTATTTTTTTTCAACTTTGTATTGAAAATATAAAATTTAAATTAACATAACAATACATTTGATCGAAATCGTTTATTGACAGCAAGTAACTAAAAATTACAGTATGATAGATATGGATAACAAACGGTCGTGTTCCGATATTCTGATATTCATACACTTTTCGCGCTACCTCTCATAAAACCCTGTTAAGTCTCGTTCATACCCTCGCGAATTTTGCAATTTTTCTGCGAATAGCATCAATGACTGGTCGGGCATGACCATTTTATTCGCAGAAAATTGCGAATTTTGCGAGAGTATGATCAAGTCTTTAGAAGTTAAAAATTTATTGACGGAAACAAACGTTCTTCAGACGTAACTGACATTCGACTACGTATATTGCGGAAAAGAGTGTGTTCAATTTTTGTTTTGATATTTTAGTATATTTTGAATCTGTACCTTTACTTGGGATGCTTTAATTGGTAATAAATTAAAGCAACCCAAATGAAGGTACAAATTGAACATGTACTAAAATATAAAAATAAAAATTCAAAACTCTTTTTCCTATAATATAGACTAATGTCAGTTACCGCCACTGGGCTAAGCACGGCAGTATAATCGACGAAGGTGATGACGTCACAAATGTCATTCTTGTCAAAAACTGATTCCAAACAAACCTTCCTTGAATTAAAATCAGCTTGTCCGATATTGTTTCCGTTAAAGTTTTTCAACTTCTCTTACTTGAGTAAACAAAATCCAAACAACCAAACACAATTTGAGAAGCAAAGCAGCAAATAATTAACAAAGAATGTCACCTAAAATTCTTTGTTTGGAATCAGTTTGTGACAAGGATGACATTTGTTACGATACACTTTCATCGTCTATTCTTTGATGAAGGTGTATAGCAAGAACTACACGCGAGCAAAGCTTTTCTACTACTATTTTATCTACTACTATTTTATCTTTTTATATCCACTTTTTGTAGAAAGGTTTATCCCTTATTTCTTGTTGAAGATCAGTAGCAAGAAATACCATTTCCGCCATTTCACAATTCCGCGCGCGCGGAATTGCGAAATGTCGGCCGAGCACGCGCTTTTCTACTACTATTTTATTTTTTCTCTACTTTTTTTAGAAAGGTTCATTCCTTATTTCTTGGTGAAGATTCATAGCCAGAAATACGCGAGCGCGCGCTTTTGTACTACTATTTTTTTTCTCTACTTTTCTTAGAAAGGTTCATTCCTTATTTTTTGGTGAAGATTCATAGCCAGAAATATGCGAGCGAAGCGAGCGCGCTCGGCCGACATTTCGCAATTCCGCGCTCGCGGAATTGCGAAATGTCGGCCGAGCGCGCGCTTTTCTACTACTATTTTATTTTTTCTCTACTTTTTGTAGAAAGGTTCATTCCTTATTTCTTGGAGAAGATTCATAGCCAGAAATA